>JAGTTD010000009.1:2647030-3970546 GCA_018398585.1 Simmondsia chinensis
TAGGGGGGGGAAAAAAAAAAGTGGGCCTGAATTAAACAAAATTACGAACAATAGAAATTATTTTAAATAAAAAAAAAAACTGACCAATTTAAATAAACTTAAAAAACATAAGAGACCAACGCTGTAAATAACTTGGAGAGTAATCAGAAATAATAATCAAATTCAACCTAATACCATGCTTTGACTATTTCATTCTCACCAGACAACAATAAACCCTAGAAAATTCAGAAACGAACAGCGAAAGAGCAATGAATAGACAACAACAACGAATAATCGAAGCCCACAAACAATGCACCTATCTACAATCAATCTGTATCACTCTGAAATCATCATCACAAATCGAAACACACAAGACAGAAAGAGAGAAAGTTACTGGAAGTTGAAGTGGCGGTGATTGCTCCGTCCCGGCGGAAACAGCAAGAAAGCGATGCGAATACGCGATGATCGCCGCCGCAGCGCCGGTGGCGCGGGCCTTCAGTTATTGCACTACTTGTATACGCGTTTGCTTGCTTTTCTTTTCGGCTTCGAATAATAATAAAATAAATAAAATAAAATAAAATAAAATAAAATATATATATATTTTTTTTTGTTTTAACGGAAAAATAGAAAGTCATTTATGTATGCAACAACAAAGTTTCCAACAATACCAGCGGGCCCATCTTCCTCTTACCTCCCTTTTTTTTTAATTGTTATCTCTATTGAAAAAAAAAAAGAATTATCTTGAAATATATTTTTTATTTATTTGCACTGACATTTTAATTTATAAAATAAATTTTAAAATTTTTTTTAGTTAAGTATATAAGTTGTCAATTAGGTATCCATACCAATAACCAATAAATTTTTAGTTAAAAATTGTTCATGTGAAATATTAATCCATCAGTATGTGTTATATAGGTGTCTTTTATCAGCGATATTTTTTTCGGTGATGCATCATTTTAGTAATATTTCCATGACTATGTTAAAGTCCAACTAATTTTCTCATAATTTACTAGATTTTTACAAAAAAAAAACCATACATTATACCAGTATTTTATGACAAAAACCCCCTAAATTTTAATAAAAATTACCAAATTTTAATATATAGCACTTATAAGATAAAATTTTTAAGCTTCAAAATATTTCATTATACATGGTAAAAGATCAGAGTATTTATATGTGATAATTTTCTTTACTCTTCTTTTTAGAAAATAAAATATTTAGAGATGATATATAATTTATTTTCTTTTTTTTTAATCAGAATAATTTATTTTCTTTAGTGCCCATTCTTGGTGGGAGTTGAGCCCCATTGGGAGTGGGCTATAACAAAAGTAAAAGCAAAAGAAAAAGACGTGTGGATGAAGTTCACGTTTCAAACATGCCGTTATTATCTAAGTTAATTTAGGTTAAAAGTAGTCAGGACAAACAAAAAAGAATGCCTACACCTTCGAGATTTTAATTCTTATCTATTGACTATTACCCGTCAATCCATTGAGTTTTGCTTAATAACGCCTGTTTCGAGCTACGTCTTGCTCTTATGCTTTGCTGCTCTCATGCTTTCAGAATGCCATGCTCCCATACTGCCACGAGTCTCAGGTTGGGAGTCCTCGAAAACAATACCCTGAAGGAGAAAGACTGCATACATTCACTCCCCTAGATCCTGCTTAGACGGGAGCGTAAGACTATTGTTGTTGTTATTGATGTTGTTGTATTGACTATTACCCGTCAATCAATAAGGATTGACAATAAGTAATGATGACAATAAGTTTCGAATTCAAAACCTCTAGCTAGAAGGCTAAGTAGTTGTACCGTTACTCTGTGTGTGTGTGTATATATATATATATATATATAGGGGTATGAATCTTATGAGATGATGAAATTTATACCACTCATTTGGTAGCTGACATCATCCCCTTTTCATGTCACATCACCCCCTTCCCCTATTTTAACCGAAAGTGTGGCCTAAAATTCCACCCTCTTAGTCATCCCCTATATACATAAAGATAAGAAGGTACAACATTGCTTAATAATGGGCCGCCGGCGTAAGAGAGAAGGATGATACAAACTTTGAACCCAAAACATCATGTTCGAGGATACGTAGTCTAATCACAATACCAAACCGAATAGCTCCCCTACAACTCATATAATATGCACTTCATTTTCCCCACAATTTGGCCTAATTTTTGGGAACCAAACTCTTCGAATTATAGACAATCACAGGAGTTCATTAGAGGGGATTACACAAGCATGACAATTCCATGGTTAACAAATCAGAGAGAACACCAAGTGATCCCCACAAGTTTACATCAAGAGACTCACTATTATATTATATACAATCATATACCCGCCATGAATTGAAGCCTTTGTTGTGTTTGTGATAGAACTTCTCAGATGACCGTGGTGCGAGTAGGGGAAAATTGTAGGGTGGGGGATCAAAATTCAGTATCAAAGCAGGCCACCATCACTTTCGTCACCATCGCTCTTGCAAATGGTATGTAGCTCAAGCTGTACCTGCATTTGACTCCATACGTTAACGTCGAAAATTGATCCCAGGTTTGTTTAAATTTGTCATGAACCTAGGCCCCGTTTGGTTTCATAGAAATAGTTTTTTATTCGATTTCAACAATGTTCTTTTGTGAATATCTAATAAAAGTGGGCCATTGGAAGAACTTTTCCCCCTGTTGAGGAGCAAATGGCTTCCACTCAAAGAAAGAAAATAAAATTTTCCTACGAGAGGAAAAACATTTTTCTCATTTGATATTCCACCCTCAATCTCAAATCGATTTCAAACGGATGAAACATGATTCATTTCTAAATCTATATAATAAAATTGATTTCCAAAATCAAACAAAACACATTTTAAGGAAAATAATTGTTAGTTAAAAATCCTTTTTGGAGATACATTTTCTGAACAAAACCTAACACAGTCTGAATTATGGAAACTTGCCATATAAAATATTTCTCCTGCAAGCTCAAAGCAGCATCAGGAAATCTATACTAAAGGAGTTATGATATCATGACTTGGTATGTTCAGCCAATTTCTTCGGAAATACCTTTTGCAGAAACTTCTTTGTAAAGAGTGTTTCAATAGGGCTACATTTGTCTAAAATTTTTAGTTTTGACTTTTCCTTCTACTTTAAAAGTGAAGTATTATTTTTCTGCTTCTATTTAAAGTAGAAACACAACTTTTTGCGTATTTTAGGCTGAGCACTGTAAGTTTTGAAAAACGTATTTTTGCCTCGAAAACATTTTTTCCAGATAAAAAATCTTGATCAAACAACTAACCCATTGAGCGGGTGGGGATGGACCCAAAGATATAAAGGCTCTAAAACACCCATCATTAACACAGTACAAGAACAGATTGCCCATCTGAGGAGTGCCACATACCATATTAAACCACCAAACTCCAAAGTAATTGCCAAGAGTGTCAATAGCTTGTTATGAACCTGGCCAATCCATTGGAATTACGAATCAGAAAGGCATAGCAATCAATAAGGTGATCAATGAAGAATCCAGAAACAGAAGCCAAGGAATGCTTACATAAAGAGCACAGAAAAGGGCAATTATCATGCTTGCGAGATATATGGAGGTTGCATATATCCGAACAGGATCAAGCATCATTGTGACTTGTCTCTTTGGGCCTATAAGAAAAGCTGTGCTGCCATACAACAGAGGCCACTTGTAGTTAATATTAAGAGGCAGTACTGACAATAGGAGAACATAAATGAATGATCTGAGTAATGATAAATTACGTTAATAGCACAAGGAAAATACACCAATTAGAAAACACATGATCTCTCAGAGTAAAGTAAGTGAACAAAACTTGCTTGGATTAATAGGAATTTCGTAGTTATGGCTTAAGTTCCATAAGCACAAAAAACCACTTCTAGGTCACGAGATCAATCCAGTTTCTAAGCATAGAAGATTCATAAGCTATACAATACAATTAGCTTAACCCAGTTGAGACTTTCGGACATACATAGACACCAACTTAATGAATAACTCGACAAAGGAACCGAACTGCAGCTGTCTTTTTTTCTGATAATTAGTGACAAAGTCGCAATACAAAATACAATTGACTCATCTTAAACTCAAAAGAACTTCTGATACACCATGCATCGGCAAAAATGGAGTACTTACTGCTTCAATTTTTATGCTCATAAGTCGAAATTAAAGAAAAGGAGTAAAAGCGAAAGTGTAACAAGTAAAGATGGAAAAGATGTTAACTAACCTCCCAATAGCAAGCAGGTTTCCGAGGGTGAATGTGGTACCGAACTTGATTGGATTGAAGAAAACAAGCATGGACTGCATACGAAGCAAATGGAAATGCACATTTAGTTCGTTGTAAGAAAAAGAGTAATCCACCCCATACATGTTCGCGTTTGAGAACATAAAGCCAGACCAGAGAAATCACCATCAACCAAAAATGAGCAAGGCATGGGATATAATTTGCATCTTGCATTATATCTAAGTTTTCCCTAATTTACTTTTATATATTTCATTCTAACATTATGCGTAGAATGTAGTGGTAAAACGCTAATGAGCAATAAGCCAGGCAGATGCCGGCCAAATGAAGCCACCACCATTAGGGGTTATTCATTACTAGTTAACCATACCGTTTAACTTATCAGTTTGGTGACCATTTAAGAAATTTGTGATAATTCAATAACTGTTATCACCTATTTAAAATCGGTTAACCGAAATTTAGGTTATCTGTTAGTTCGATTTAGGTAATCAGTTAACCACTTGTTGAAAAAGTAATTCACGCATATTTTTCACCCATTTAAACCTTAAAAATTCTGCTACTTCCTTGTGCTCCAGAAAACTACAAAATGAATAAAATACAATATCCAAAGTACCAAATGGTGCAAGTCCTTTATATTATATGAGTTTAACTAACTATAAATGCTTATCCACTAGATTATAGCTCATAATGCAAGTCACAATGCTCTTGTTGAATATAAATAATCGGTTTATTCAATTAACCAATTTAGTCAAACCAATGAATCATAACTACTCAAATTAACCGGATATTTTACCTGTTCAATAATCGGACCGCTTCTTTCAACTCAATAACCGAAAATGTCAAAGTTTCGGGGTTTTATGAACATCCCTAACCACCACATGTCAAGCTCATGTAGAAACCTTAATACAAAAAATCTCTATGCAAAACATTACGGCAGACTTACCAGAAGTGTACAAGCCAACCCCGAAGCAAAGCATATGCCAAACCCATAAATTCTCTGTTGCAATAGAGGGATAAAAACATGTAACTGATAATGTAGTTCAATTGGTAGACATACACTTTGAGAATCCAAAAAATTCGTTCAAGATTATATAAACTAAAAAATCAAAATATTGCAATTAATTCAAAATGAATTGGCAGAGTGAATCCGTTGGCATAACCTATATGCCATAGTTTGGCGCGGTTACATCACGTTGATTGACATATCACTCTAGTATGATTGACACCCTGAAGGGGGAAGGCTGCGTACATCTACCCCCCAGACCCGTTTGCGGGAGCCCTTAAGGCACTAGGATTGTTGTTGTTGTTGTTGTATCACTCTAGTATGATTGCATTCATTGCAGTTTGAATGAATTTTACTTTACTCTTCACTGATATTGCTCGTTCCCACTTTACCATATATCCTGATATCTCATTATAGTACACTATCTATTGAAGGTTAGCAATCAGCACAAGAAATTGCCCATAACTCACCCTTTTCTGATTGTATGAATAGGAAATGATGCAAAGCGGGGTTGTTGAATCCGATTTTACTTCATAAAGGGAATTCCAAACAATAAAAGTACAATACACGTCCCATATTTTTCATTGATGACCGAAATCATAAGTAGATCCTATCATTTACATATCCAGACTATCAGAGGCAATTTGCGTAATAATAGTAGAAGAATTAGATTATTTCTAGTGTGTCTACCCCCACGGATTTTTGCCAATCGGCTTCACATAAATCACTAGAACATCAGATGAAAACGACGGCAATTTACAGCCACAATTTCATAATACATAAGCATCTGTTACAAGCTAACACTAATTTCCCACAACAATTGTTTGAATTCCCATAGACTTAAACAACGATCATTTATCGCGTTAAGTATTGAATGAGTAACACCACCCAATGCCATTCAATTTCAGAATACATCCATGTGATGTATCTAGGCCAAATATTCGAAGATCAACACAATTGAGGGCGAAAAGTTGATATATACCTATGAGAGAAATCAATAGTTATAATATTCGAACTCAGAGGATTATCAATGGATAACTATACCTCAACCCTTGAGGACAAGGATCTCTAAAAGGGGAAGGCATTGATACAATCAAAATATAGTAGCCAAGTGAGAGGTAGTTTAGGTATTAACTAAATTAGCTAAATCCTTCAAGCCACATCATCAAATCCAACTATGTTACTCCCCTAGCTTTATAAACAAGGGCCTTTATTATAAAGGAAGGTGTGGAAGATCAATTGAATATCTCTCTCTCTCTCGCTCGCCCTCCCCTCCCTTTCCCTTTCTCAGCTTGCTCTCTCTCTCTCGCTCGCCCTCCCCTCCCTTATCCTATAGTGTTACAGGAAAAATAAATTAATCACTTGTTAGACATGTAGTTAAATAGCATTTTAGTAGGTAGATTCATATTAACGATAATATAGGTAATTTTTCCTTTTATTATGCAATCAATATCCTAATTAATGATCACCTTCTCCAATCTCTATAAATAAGGTACTAGAGTTGTAATGAAAAATATGATTTGAATATGAATGAGATCTCTCTCCCTACTATTCTCTCCTCTCTCTCTCTCTCTCTCTGTCGCTCTCTCTCCCTCTCTCTCTCTCTCGAATTTCTTCTTTCTCTTACCCCCAATTTCACTATCAAACCCTAGTTCAGCTTCGAAGGGGGCAATCTAGTCACTCTTCTTGGTTTTAACTGCATCATATAGCTTATACTTGTAAATCTCTACCCACTTTGTACCATTTATACTAAGTTATATACGAACATACTATACAAATTCACATATCTTGAGATTTGTTGATTGACTGATTGAATTGATTCAATTCAGTGTGGAAATATTTTGGTTCATATCAACAGTATTCGAAGAAACAAAGCAAAATGCGAAAATGCAGGGTTTAAAATTAGGGTTTCAAGAGTAACACACACTTATCAAAATGCAGTAGAGAAAGAAAGAACCTGCTTGGTGGACAAAGTACAATTACGATTGAAATCATCGAAGAATGCGAAGGAGCTCTCATCAGTAGCCGCCGATTCTGGATCATCAACATCGAAGCCAACGAGCATCTTCACTCTCTCCACAGCTTGGTTGCTCTTCACCTTCTCAAACGCCTCGCTTATCCTCTCCATTGGCGCCGATCTACACTGCAATCTGAATCGAAATCGATCAATGAATGAGAGATTGATTGATGAGTGATAGAGTCAGTGAGAACCTCAACTTACCTTGATGATGGATGAACTGCAGAAACAGAGAGAGGAGAGAGAGAGAGAGAGAGAGAGAAGCTTAAGGAAAGCGACGAAGCTTCGGTTAGAAGTTAGGGGCAGATCTATTTTGGGCTTGGGCCTGGTTACTGGGCCCACTTAAAAACGGAGCCCAAATTTTACTGGCAGACGTCTCATGGGCTTGTTCATTTTTTTATTTATAAGAAAAAAATTATTTTTAAAATATAATTTTTTATTTATATAAAATAAAAATTAAAAATAAGAAATAATATCAAACAAAGTCTTAAGAGATAGAGTATTATTTTTTACCAAAAAGTCCAAACTTCGATTCCCCTCTAAACCTCTCCCTTCAAAAATCCTTGGGGTATATGGGCCACCAAAGGAGTCGGGATTTACCGGGAAACCAGGTTCCTTGTTAGCAACAAAAGTTCCATATTGTTATTTTCTTAAGTATGTTCCTCGTTAGCAAAAACAGTCATGTTAGGATGGTCATCAGTTAATTTCAAGATTGCTAATTCGAATTTAAAAGATGGAGATTTAAAATTATCTTCGGAGGCTATCACCTTATCCACTAGTACCAATGTAAATTGATATAAAAATTGGGTCTAAGACAAAATTGACAGTTATTATTTCCGGTCCTTTTTCCTTTCATTGGGATATTCATTGACCCAGATTCGTTTGTGTTTGCGCTTTTTCGAATCTTTAAAGTGTATATATGTTATTTCACACTATAATTTCGCACTTAACACCAATCGAAGTTTGGCTCGTTGTTATACTATCTTAAATTTTATTGATCTTAACTCGGTCAAAATCCTATTATTTAGAAGTTCAAAAATTATGCTTTTTAATTTGAAATATCGTTTCGCCACCTTTTCTAAATGCAAAATATCAACCACCAACCATTAATTATTACAAAAACTTATAACAGAAGTAATATTCGAACAAAAATTAGACAGAATATGCCACCTCATACATAAAATGGTACTACAACACCTCAAAAATAATTAGCTCGTGAGTGGCTGTTAGGAGTGTATTTGAGTCGAGCCCGAGCCTGCAAGGTTTGAGGTTTAGCTCGTTTGCATTAAGTTCAGTTCAGGCTCGGCTTTGATGCTTGACGAGTTCGGAAAATTGAAGCTCGAGCTCGGCTCGTTAAAGGCTCCTGCTCGACTTGGCTCGATCTAAGCTCGACGAACTTTAAATTAAACTTGTAATATTTTGGCTCATTCAAGCTCAATTTAGGTTCATTTAATCTGTCTCGGATCATTTAGGATCAAATTTGACTTCATTGTGCATATTTAAGCAAATATATTATAATAAGAAAGGCTCGTTCAAACTCGCGAGCCTATGAGCCTGAGCTCCACTTGGCTCAGGCTCGGCTTCATAGGCTAAAGGAGCCCGCTTAGCTCAGCTCGAACTCAAAGTGAGCCAAGTCTTTTGAGCTTTTTGACAAGCCGACTAACCCCTGCTGGCTGCTTTTTTGCTTTTGTTATGTATTTTTGTACTTGAGTATCCCGCTTTTAGCTTAGCAGAAGGTCTATTATGTAGAAAAGTAAAATTCAATAGGTGAAGAATGTACTCCCAATCACCAATACTGTATTCAAAATCACGAAAAATGTACTCAGAAATCATCCGCCTACGTGCCGACACACATTAGGGCTTTCTCCTCAATTATTAAAAAAAAAAAAACCACCTTAAAAATAATTATTATGTTATCCAATACTATATTATATATACTTTTATTCCCTGTGACTCATATATATTGATTATTAATCAACAAAAACACCAATACACCGCCCATATATTACATACTAAATGCACAATACTTGATGATGCTACATTTAATTCATTGGTAGAACGGAAAAATAACCCAAAAACCTAGGATAAATATATAAAAAACCCTCTAAATTATCGCTCAAAATCAAAGTGATCCTCTAAAGTTTTAATTTCATCAAACACAGCTTCTAATTATCAGTTTATATCAATTAGACTTTTATTGCAATTCCGTGTAGTCTAACTGATATAAACTATTCAATAATTAGGTCTATTTGATGAAACTAAAAATTAAGAGATTATTTTAATTTTAAGCAATAACAGAGAAGATTTCTATAGTATCTACCCTAGAAACCAAGTGTATACATGCATGAGACAATATTACAGATAGTTTTCTAAAGATACAGGCACAAGGTCACTCGTTTACAATGATATTCTTTTCAAATAATGCTCCGTTTCTTTTTCTCAGAAAGTTAAAAGAAAATGGATGGTTGGGGGTCTGTTTGGTATGATTGTTTATTTCAAGTTTCTAATTTTTGATGAAACTAAAATCAAGATTTTGAAAATGATATTTTGCTTATATTATTTTTAATTTTAGGTGAAAACTGAAAACTGAAAACAGAAAACTAAAAGCTAGAAAAAGTCATTTTTAAAACTAGTTTTTTATTTCTTAAAAATCAAAATTTCCTGACGGAAAAGTATACCGAACAAGCCATTATTAAAAATATTTTATTGTTAACGAATAACAACAACAACAATAACTGACTCAGTGCCTCGTTCATCGTTAACGAATGTCCATCGGTAAGATTTATCCAAAAAATCATCAATTGATTTTCCGACAATTGAGTCTAACCTCACCCTTACTCCCCTCCTTGACATCAAGCAAGCCCATCTTGACCATGGCTCGTTGGAAGTCAAAGAAGAACATGGCCTGGTTCAGCGCGTACGCGTCCACGTATGGGCGCATGGCTGGGCTATCAAAGAGGGTTTGGTCCGAGGTTAGCAACCCGGCCCGCTGCTGCAGAGCCGCAAAGTAGAGGTTGTCAAATGTGTTACGGGTTTCGTCGAAGGGCTGCTCTGCCTTGTCCCCTGCGGCACAGGTGGCAGCGAGTGTCTTTGCGAAGTCAGCATTCAAAGATGGGTCCACATTTGTTACTCTATTTTTGAATGATGTGCACCGTGCCACTCCTAGGGTGTGCCCACCTGCGTCGCAAAAAGGATAATATATTTATGTTTAATCTGTAAAAAAGAACATACTCAGTGCCTCAAAGGCTCCCGCCTATGCAGGGTCGGGGGGGCGGATGTACGCAATCTTCCCCATTCAGGGTGTTAACCTGAAGAGAGGTTGTTTCCCAGTGCCCCCAACGTGAGGGTGAGGACTTCCCAGGAGGTCACCCATCCTAATACTACTCTCGCCCAAGCACGCTTAACTTTGGAGTTCTAATGGGATCCGGTGACGGCGTGTTGGTGCCCTCTATTTCTATTTAATCTGTATTACGTTAAATTTATCAATTGTAGTTATATTAACCCCCTGTTTGGCAACGGGATAATGGTGGGAAAAAGGGGATAAGGGTAATGGAGGATAAATCCTTACCCTCGTTTGGCAAATTAGTAAGAGGGGTAAAACGGGGTAATGGAGGATAAAAACTTACCCTCCTTTACCCCCATTTTTTTTAACCTCCAAATTGGGGGGTAAAAGGGGGTAAGGTAAACTTTTAAAAAAATTTGGATAATTTTGTCCTTATTTTAACTATAACTCTCTTTACCCTTACCCCTTTACCCAATTGTTAAACAAGGGTAACTCATTTACCCCTCTTTATCCTTACCCCTCTTTATTTGACATATCCAAAAAAGGGTATGATATTACCTTACCCTCCCCTCTTTACCCCATTTACCCAGTTGCCAAACAAAGCATAAAAAGCGAAAAATAGAGGGAGGTGTACCTGATAAAGCGACAATCTCAGCGGGAGTAAACCCACGTTGTCCAAAAGCCTTGATGAGTTGGGAACTGTTGAAAGTGGGGAATGGCAAGTTTATTGTGTCTTGCATCTTTGACCTTCTACCGTCCTTCCTCCCATTTGGTATCTCATATATTGGCCCTCCTGACTATCCATAAATTTTGTATCATATACTTCAGATACATCACTATGTAATATGGTTGTTATTAGACTAACTAGATTGTTTCCTTACCAAGAAAACTACGTCACGTGCTACCATGGCGATGATATCAGCACAAGAGATGGTTTTAGGACACTGACCCTCGAGCTCTTCTTTGATCTCGTCAATCAGTTCGTACCCTCTTAAACTTAGATTCCCAGGGGAGTCCTTTTCGGCCGTGTTGTCCTTTGTTGAGTCAATGAGGATAGACGCATCGCACCCCTACATGCCCACATATAAACCCACATAAAACCCATAAAAATACAATGACATGAAGGTGCAGTATCTCAAGATTACTATACAGACGAATCACATTCTTACATACCCAATTACAAAAATAAGGCACAAAAGGCCTTAGTCCCCAATTTCAAACCACGTAAGACCCAGAAAAACAAAATAACATGAAAGCACAGTAACGTAATATTATAATAAGCATCATACCCCTACATATCCACATGCAAAAATGGGCACAAACACCCTCAATAACCCACTCTAAACCATATAACACCCAACAAAATAAAACAACATGCATAAAAGTACAACAACGCAGATCAATCACTATTTATACATACCTGTATCCAGCAATCGTGGAAGTGCATGCGAAGAAGAGGCCCGGCCAAGGTGGGATCATCTTGCAAAGCCCTAGAAACCTTGTCCCTAACAATCCCATCAACAAAGGGACATGACACAATGTAATAGTTCATGGACACAGCATTCACACCCCATGGGAACCCATTTGCTACCATTATCTCCATGAATAAGAGCACCCCTAGGCCATAAGAGATGACCATTTTTGCAAATTTTAATGGGTAATTAGGCAACATAATCAAGATTATATGTTGCTAGTAATTATATTTGGAGGAGATTGTAATTATAATTATAATTTGTAGAATATATGGTTAGGTAGAAGCTTGGAAGAAGTGAAGAGAATCTAAGGGAATAAGGAGGATTTGGAGTGTGTTATTGTGCTTTAGATGGTATGGGAAGTTACCTATATATAAGGGCAACATAATATTTGTCTACTACAAGATACCTCGTAAAATAGAAATTATGCCGAGAATATTAAAATGACCTATAGTAAAGGATGACACGCACAAATCAAGAAATGGGTTGGATTTTTTTTATCTCATTTTACGTCATGTGGGTGATTTGGGTTGTTTATTTGAAAATCTTGGGTGGTTTTAAGTGTTTTATATTCTTCTTTTATAATAGCTGAGTTCGAGTGGTAATATTATCCCTATTATAAAAAGGCAAATAAAGGTGTTCTTGATCTAGATCAAACTGAATTTGACTTGGCTAAAAGTGTTAAAGATTTAGCCTTAAAATCATAAACTAAACTGATAATAATGGGTTATCAAGTTCGTTTCAAACTCTTAATTTAACTCTCTAAACACTTCAAGCCTTGATTAAACCGAACCATAATAAAGATTGATAAAAGGTTGAATATGAATGATGAAAAATTGAATTGAATAACAATCAATTCAGTTCTAAGGCCTCACTTGGTTGTCAAATTGAATTCCTGTATCAACTTTCCAAAAATAGGTGAAAAATATTTGGTTTCCATGATAGAAAATAGAACTTTTTTGGGAAGACTATTTAAAAACAAAGGAATTAAAACTTACTTAGAGAGAGACAAGTAAGTTACTTCTTTCGTTTTGAAAGAATGAAAATTGCTAAGCAATTTCAACTTCCCACATCCCGCCAACTTCCTGTCACCGAAATAAGAGTCCAAATCCCTACTTCCCATAAACTTTTACTCCTCGCATCTACTTCTTGAGATGTGGCAGGAGATAGATCTTGATATTTTTTATTTTTCGTTCTTTTTCGTCTTGATCTCTACCCACTTTTGCGTGGTCTCGGATTCTGCCTTCGTGGGACGCCAAATTTTGTATTGTAAATTTTTCTCTAATTATCGGAGAAAAACTTCCTACCAACCAAAGGAAGCCTAAATATAATAACATAATCCGGTTCGAATTTTGCAAACACCAATAATAGCCAAAAGAGACCAAAAAAAGTGACAAAAGTGGAAGATAGAAGTGGCCCATTACAAGATGTGCCACTGCCATTTTAATTATTATTCCAATAAAAATGTCAAACAAAAGTGATAATGTTAATTTAATTAAATTTAATTAATTAATTAAGTAATAAAAAAGGTTAAAAAAATGCATGGTGATTTTGCATGATAATATTGGGACACACGTAAACATGCATATTCATCTGCTAATGCTCTCTTCCCCGCCGCCACCCTAATCACCTCTTCTCTTGTTGCTCACCACCCCATTGCTTTTATGATCATTGATATTTTAGTCAATCTTGATATTATCTTGAATAATTGATAATTAGAGAGATAATTATCATAAGAAATATATGTACATTGAGATGATAATGAGACAGGTAAAACTTGTTAATTGTGAGTGCCTGCTCTGTTTCGGATGGTCAGTATAAATCAGGTGACATACACAATAATACCTACGCAGGATATAAGGCAAGAACAGGCATAAGACCAAAGGTATAAGGCGGGTACAAGCATAATGATACATGTACCCTTAATTTATAACAATAAGGTAGCAAAATATAATTAATTACCGCTGGATACTCTTATAATATATATTGATATCTTCTTTATTACAGCTCTAATATAAGATATTTTATAAACTAGTTTAACAATGAAGCTACACTCTCCATGATATGAGAAGAAGAGAAAGAAGTGATATCAAAGAAGATTAGATTGAAATGATCAATCACTTGAAAACTTACTTTTCGTCTACCCATTTAATTTAATTTAAAATGTAGTTTATTTATTAGTTAGTTGAAATCCTTCACTTTTTTTTCTCCTCCTTAAGAAAAAGAAAAGTCATACACCCAATACAATAATAATAATTGTTACAGTAATAAAATTGTCTACAAGTCTTTATCCATCAACTCAAGTTTTTGGAATCTTTGGTGACATGACATCGAAGTTTCATGAAGAGGCAAATTAGATTTTTTTTTCCCCTCGGTAATGGGCAAATTAGAGGGTAAAACCATTTTTAGACTTTTACCTATCAATTTACTTTTGAAACAGTTGATTTTTTGATAATAATAATAACAATTGTTAGCGTATAAAATCAATTATGAACTTCATTTATAAGTTTAAGCTTTTTGGACAGTTGATTCCTTAACATAGTTGATTAAGAGGTCACGAGTTTGAATCTCAACTGCCCCCACTCTAAATGCTAATATATTTCAAGCACAAGTATGAGGTGGGCCTGTACAACATTCACACTTCAAGCCCAATGGATATTTGTGTGAGGGAGAATGTTAAAGTATAAAACCAATCATGAACTTTCATCTATCAACTTAAGCTTTTGAGACAATTAATTTCCCGACAACAACAACAATAAGAATAATAAAAGGAAGAGAAAAGGCAGATAGGAGAAAGGAAGCAAATGGAAATGGAGAGGGGGGGGGCCCAAAGACAATTATAAAAAGAGATGAAGTTAGCATATTAAGTAGTGCAAGTCAATATGTAAGGCATACACCCATATATGAAGTGGGTACTATGACAAATGAGCTGGTTCCCATTTTCTTTTCTTTTTTTTCTCTATTTTTTTTTTTTTTTTTTTGGTCGTCGATTAGGTTATGGTTGCAAATTTGTCTTATCGTGTTGTGTTATATAATCTGTTTTAGGAAGAATATCATCTTAATTTTGATGTGTTTATTAAATCGGTCTGAAATGATAATTATTAAGCAATTCAATCAAAGAATGGGATTGCAAATGTCTTACCATATTGTAGATTATCTATTTTTATATATATCTGTGTGTGTGTGCATGCGTGTGTGTGCGCGGGCGGGGGCGCATGCGCGTGTGTGTGGGTGTGTGTGGGTGTGGGGGTGTGTGTGCGTGTGTACATTTTATCGCATAATGCTAGTTCATTAACTTATAGAAACATATATCAACAATATGCTATGTTATACTCGATACTAGTAATAATACATGTCCGGCTTCTGGCTTCTTGGTGTTCAAAAAAAGCAATAATACATGTCTATCAAAATTATTTCTCAAATTAACATGATGAAATCATATGCCAACATAGGCTAAACAAATATATAATAGCAGTTGTACACAATTCAAATAAATTAACTATAAAAATGAGTTAAACATATCAATCCAAATTCAACCCGACCCTAATTAAACCCTAAACCAAACCCGTTACCTTCTTTGCCAACTCTTCTTGGTTCAAAGAGTTTAAAAGTAATTAATGAAAGTAGGTAAAATAGTTTATTGAGATTCTTATTTTAGTTAAGATCAAGTCAATTAGAAAGGAGAGCAACTTCATCGTTTAGGAATGAACGTTTTGAGATCTATGAGATAAGCAAAACCATAAAGGGACTTAGGGCTTACCCAAGAAATACACCTCGAATGTTAATGACACTATGAATTTAGGAGAGACAGAAATCGGTGAAGAATATAATAATATGAGAAAGAGCACAAAAGTTCATCTGCCTTTTTATCGTAGCATGTATTCATAAAATAGAGTGTAACTGAGTAAAAGGCACGTTTCATTTTAAGTCGTATATATGCCTCCTAATATAATTTAAACAAACTACTTTTTATCATAGTAGGTCAACTCTATAAATAAATATAATCTACTTTATATCATAGTTTTTAATAAGAAATTTGATAATTGATTCATAGGTGGAATTATAAATAGGTAGACAAAGAGTAGTGCAAAGGCAAAATTAAGCTAGGGATATAGTGTCACAAAAAAAAAAACCAATTAAGTTAGGTAAATTTTGGTAGCTGTTTCAATAGTAGGAGATAAGTGAAGGGATTTTTTATCTTTTTAAGAGACGAACTGAAGTGATATAGGGCTAAATTTCAGTGGATCATGACAACAAAGCCACTATGCCACTTACAATACTCTGTTAGGTATTTAAGTCTTTTAAAAATGATTCAACCCGCCACTCGGTAGGATTTGTGTTTCAAGGTGGCACCCGCGAGGAATCATTGACTTAACTAACTTTTATGATGTGTGAGTAGTTACATGGGTCAAAATTTACCGGGTAACCGGATACCTCGTTAGGAAAACAAAAAAAAAGGCAGGGATGTGTATCGTTTGTTAATGAGGTGAGGGTGGTGGCCACTAATCGTTTTTTTTTTTTTTTTTTTAAAAGGTGAAAATTTTCACATGCTTATTGGAGTAGAGCAGCGCTATTTTTCTCCTTTTTTTTGCCACTTCATTCTTTTTTTTGGTTAATTAACAGCAAGGTTGCAGTATAAAATGGATAACTCACATAGACAAGGTCACAAATAACCCGCATAAAAACGAGAATCGAGAAATAAAGACACCACTTTCTTTCTTGTTTTTAGGTTTTTTTTATAAATTTATTTTGAAAGGTCGTTATTTTCACATAATTATTGTAACTTTTTGATCTTGACCACATGTGGGTATGAGACGCCACCAACTGAGATGTCCTTGTGATAGCATGTTGAAATTAATGCTAATTTATAACTGAAATTGTGACAATACCTTCACTATATGCAAAGGCCCGCTCCTTTTTAAATACCTCGTTCACTTGGAAAGCACATAGAAGTGCTAACTAATATCATGATTTTCTCTAGAAATTAACGTTATTCAGAATATTGAATTTGATTGAAATAATTTTAATTATATAAACTAAATAGATACAATTAAATAACCCTATTATTTGTTTTAAAAATTACTCGAAACGAGTGAATAAACAAGAAGAAGGAATTCAAGAACCGTTTCCTCAGCAGATAATTTTTGTATATTTGGGCATATAAAATGCAACATTTATATGGGATATTATTAATAATATTAATTTACAAAAAATAAAAAAAAATAAAAACTTAAAGTTTTGAAAAATGAAGGACTCGTGCTTGATCAAAGGGGGAAAGTGAGTAATTTGGATCTCGAGGTCAAGTCGGATTCGTTGATTGTGGTGGCATGGATCAAAGATGGAAGCAGTGGTCCTTGGAGATTAAGCTTTTTTACTGGACAAGATTGATATTTTTAAACGTCTTTTCCGATCTATTTCCTTTAAGCATACTTTGAGGGAAGTTAATTTCCAAGCTGATACTTTAACAAAAAAGGGAGTCTTTAGGAGTAGTCCTCTAGTTGTTTGGTTCTAAATTCGTTGTCGTATGCTGTTTTGTTTTGAATTTGCTTGAATAAAGTTGAATTATCAAAAAAAAAAAAAAAGAGGACTCATGCTTGAGGTTGATGGTGGTGGTTTGGGTATTTTTGATTTGTGTATTTTGGCATGGCGGAGTTGCAGTGGCGGCGCCACAATTTGCAGCTATATTTGTGTTCGGAGATTCACTAGTTGACAATGGAAACAACTACTACTAAAATTCAACTGCGAAAGCAAATTGTGTTCCCTATGGCATCGATTTCATGGAGCCTACTAGGAGGTTTTGTAATGGGAAAAGCGTATATCTTGGCATGTTTAATAATTACTTCATATTATTTTAGCCTATATTTGCAATTATACTAATTTGTATCATGGACTCCACTGTTTTCATTTTTGAGTTAAAATTTGTGTCAAGTTTATTATAAATAAAGGTGATGAGTTGTGAAAAAGTAAGCCCATCATGGGCATATGCCCCTATAGTCGCGTCTCCTTACCCACGAGTCATCATCTAGGGGGGCAGGAGTTCGATTCTTGCTGGGAAGAGTGCCTCGACTTACCTGCTCATGGGGATTGTGGACTTCCTCATAGGCCAGGATTTATTAGGACAACCCATGTTCCTCGTTACCGAAAAAAAAAAAAAAAAAACGTAGAGAGGAAGGAAAGACAGAAAAAAAAAATATATGGAGAACTTTTTGGATCAAGAATTCGATTCTCGCTAAGATATACTCATGACTTACATGATAATAGGGATTGTGAGCTTTCTCATGGGTCAGAATTAGTTGGGACAACGCAGTCCCTCGTTCCCAAAAAGGTTTACAAAGGAGTTTCCAGGAGGCACTTGAGTAGGGAATGAATTGAAAAATGTTGAAAGTGTTTTTCGGTTGAAGTAACGTCACATGCTTTGATCGAGGGTTTGCAACTTCATCCGTTCAAGAGTTGTATTATAAGAGATTTTGTAATTTCCTCTGTCAAAAGCTGCACGGTGGAATGTGTGATAAAAAAGATGGGAACTTAAGTTATAAATAGAAATTGTAATCCCGAAATTTCATTGTACATAAAACAGCTATTTGGATCCTATGATTTTTCTTTCTAATTGAGAGAAGATTTTCACTTAAACTTTTGGTATGTTGTTTTTGTGACGCTTTTCGCTTCCATCGTGTCTGATGTGTAAATATTTGCCAACGGAAACTAGACGTATGCGTGGATACGTATATGCATGCAGGGAGAGAGATTTAGCCTGAGAATGGTCGAGAACTTCAAGACATCACTAAGACAACTAAAGAACACAATGAACGAAAGGGAATTACAAGACTACCTTGCAAAGTCATTAATAGTGATGATACTCGGGAGCAACGACTACATCAACAACTATCTCCTCCCTTCGCACCCGAAGAGGTCCAAATACAAGCCCGAGGATTACGCTAATCTCCTTACGAACAACTACTCCACCCAAATCTCGGTAATACAATAATCCCTAGTGTATAGCATATTAAGGAGTTCACATGTAAATCTAACGATTTGATAATTTCGGAGAACATCACACAACTCATATATTCAACTAATGAAAACTTCACTTACCATGGCTATACTACGAGGATTAAAGATGTAATTTTGCTTATGGACATCAAGGCTTCTATAGTCATTCTGTAAAATTATTATTTATTTAGAATCCCCTCTCTTCAGGATCAATCTTTTCAAACTATAAATGAGAACTTATTCTACTTTTATTTCTACTTTGAAACAGAAATCATTATTTTTGAAGTTCTCTCCAACAACAGCAACAGACCCAGTGCCTCAAGTGCTCCCACATAAGCGAGGTCTGGAAGGGGTGAATGTATGCAGCCTTATCCTTTTAGAGTGTAACCCTGTCGAGAGACTGTTTCCGAGGACCCCCCAACCTTATAGAATTGGCAACACGAGGACTTCCCAGGAGGTCACCCATCCTGGTACTACTCTCACCCAAGCATGCTTAACTTTGAAGTTTCAATGGGATCCGGTACCTTAATACCTTGTAAATGAACCCTAATTATGACGAGATTGAAGAGGTAAAACTTCTCTCCGAAAACCAAAAAATGAATTCTGCTTTATTTGAGGATACTAAACATCCAAAAACTCAATAAATTTATCGTTTTTTAATTAAAAAGCACATCTATAATAGGAATAAAGAGAATTTCTGAACAACTATGAAGATATTGAAGAGGTAAAAACCTGATATGACACTGTATAGCATGGGGCTGAGACGATTCTACCTGGGTGGAATAGGACCCGAACCGGAATGAGCCAAGTGGACAATGTGTAAACTCAGACGAATGAGATGGCAATGATGTTCAATTCAAGGTTAAGATCAACGGTGGAGAAGCTAAACACGCCGCAGGCAGAGGGAATGTTTGTGCATGGGAATACATATGATGCTATCATGGACATTCTCAACTCTCCTACTGCTTATGGTAAGATTCTCCTGTTTTCTCATATTAGGTACGCATACATGAAAGTTAGATTGAAGTCAGAACCCGAGCTCATCAAGCTAAAGGCTTGGACTAGAATCATTTTGCTCGTCTCTAGGCTTATCAAATTTATAGACCATGAACTCGAACTCAGCCCCTCTCGGTTCAGCTCACCCTCAGTAGCTCATTTGAGCTTGAACAACTCGGCTGGCTGGATGAAGCAATGGGGCTTGGGTTGAGTTTAGACTCTGGATGGACTTCTATTTAATAATTACAGCTCGTTTAGTCTCCCAAAGTTATA
Source organism: Simmondsia chinensis (assembly GCA_018398585.1). NCBI lineage: Eukaryota > Viridiplantae > Streptophyta > Magnoliopsida > Caryophyllales > Simmondsiaceae > Simmondsia > Simmondsia chinensis. The sequence goes on from JAGTTD010000009.1 coordinate 2,667,287, forward strand.
GGCCATAGATTCCTACGACTCAAATTCAGCTTAACCAAAGATGAGCAAACTTTTCACCACCTAAAACTCCATAACCAGAGACATCAGGTTTAAATTTCCCAAACCCCAGTTACCTATACCAAGCGGTCTCAGCTCATTCACATCTCTAATTCTAACGACAGTTTGGCAGCGTTGAGAAAGATAGGGGGCAAAAACAACGTGCAAACGATGTGCCTGCCATGACAGATGCCACGCACGAACAGGGCAGAATATGCACCCTACCCAAGCTCTGCACTACATTCTTGCTCATATGGCTTACTCTGGCCCTCCTTCCCTTTCTTATCCTCTCAATATTCTCCGCATGCTGCCTTCTCCTTAATTTCCCCCCCTTTTCTTTTTTTCTCTCAGCATTATTGCAATACTTATGCAATTATCATCGTGTATAGCTGTTTGTGAATCTAGATACAGGCACTTCACAAAAGCTCAACTTCTTTCGAGCTTTGGTAAAACCGAACTTAGGCCTAGTTAAGCTTGACCTCACAAGCACGAAGTACAAATGAGCCTATCAACCTCATCGTGTATTAGCCTTGAATATGCTACTCAATGCAACTTTGAGTTTCAAAATGAGTCGATCTTAATACACTATCAACTAAATGTGCCCAAAAAATCCAACTTCACGCCTAAATGAGCCAAGTTAAAACCTAGACGAGCCAAATTAGCCTAAATCGAGTTGAAATAAAACTAAATAAATTGAGCTCAGCTCAAAGCTCATTGAGTTGACATGAAGCTCAACTGAGCCAACAAACGAGCAAATGGCAAGCCAAACTCAAGCTTCCAATCTCAGCTAGCTTCAAGACAAGCTAAATACTAACAAGTTCAGCCTCGGGCTTGGCAATATTGGACTCAACTCAACTCACATAAAGCTCTAGATATTAGTGTCTCAACACGTTAAAAACATATATATATATGTATATATCTTGAGATTATTGATTATCAAATATCAATGCAATAAACTAAGACTCAAATTTTAAATTCCAACCTGAAAACAAGAAAGAGAGATAACACCAAAGTAAAATTCAATGCGTCCTTACTTACCGAATGGGAATTCAGAGAAAGATGCAAATCTGCGTGCCCCAGTTCCCAACAACTACATGAATACAAACACAGTAAGACAACACAATCAGCACCATTACCCATGGAAATTACACAGACCATTCTACTACTAGAAACCACTTTGTCAAAATCTCTGTTTCCAGAGACAGCAGCATCCTGCTGTTTTTTAAGGAACACAAATAACTAAATTAAAACAAAACCCAAAACGAGTAGAAATTACTGCAGGTGTTGATCCTAAATGATTTATAGTCAAAAAACAATCTGGGATGGTACCCAAAAGAAAGAAAGTAATAGGAATACAGAAGAAGCGGTCAGTTGGTTTTCTTCTCGTCGTCTTTGGTAGTATCGCTCCCATCTGTGATAGCAGCAGCTGCAGAGGAAGACGAGGCCCGGTCTTCGTCCTCACCACCAAAACCAAACTCATTCACACGCTTCTTGTCCACTGGATATATCCATCTTTGGTAGACGTATATCAAAAATATGATGTCTGCAACATAAAGTGAAGCTAATGAGTAGCTTAACTACAACACTGGCACAGCCACTAAATTACTGTAAACAAAAAAAACGCAACCAAATCTACAAGGCTCTCACTGACCTAGTGTCTGGTCAGATTGAAAATATTCGGTAAGGGCATTTTTTTTTTTTTTTTTTTTTTGGGGAGGGGTGGGGGGGGGGGTAGGTATGCTGGCAGTAAGATGTAGGCCCCCAGAGAGGCTATCTCGGCAAGCACTGCAGGTGAAAGAAATCATTTTCCTTCTAAGAAAAAAAAAACCGTTCAATTAAGTACTAATTTCTTTTTACTAACGAGGAACCCCGTTACCCGGTAAACCCCTACTCATGCGGCGATCCACACACCCCAGGAGTCAATTAAGTCAAGGATTCCTCAAGGGGAGGTTTAAGGGGGAAATCGAACTCTAAACTTTTTAGCCTAAAGCAATACTGTATCCCCTCACCTGTCTCCTATCATTGAGGCAAGGCCCTGATGGGTAGTTAAGTACTATTCAATATAACAAAATTTATTTTTCTGCTTTCCGGAAGAAGCATGAAAATAGAGCTTCCCCTCTAAAGCATAAGTAGAAGCAAATATTCGAAACTTCTAATACAAATATACCCCCATGTAAAAATTAAAAGAAGGACAAACTCATAACAATACCAAAAGATCTTCTCGGATGCTTTGGCCAAATACTAAAATGCTTCTAGGTGGAAGCGCTTATTCCAAAAAGAACTACATTTTCAAAAAAAGTGATTCTCAAGAAGCAATAATGCTACAGCAAGGCCAAATAGGATCTAAGTCCCAGTGGCTTAATCTCAATTACCCCTTCTTTTCAGTTACGGCCGTCTTTTACCACAATTAGTGATCATATTAGCACTATAAAATTTGGCAATCCATAAATCATAGGGATCTACCCAACAAACTTTGAAATCATAGGCTCTGGATATTGTCTTACCATCTCGGAAAACCGAGAGCCGATGTAAAAGTGGCATTTTAATCACAAAGGCAAAGAGATCATCAATGATGGTGTTGAGAAACTTGTATGTCATTTGTCTCCAGGGTAAGTGAGCAACAGACTTCAACTTGTAATTTATAAATAATTGTGGACACATCATGATAAATCCTGCAAGAAGAGAAAGTGAATGATCAAGCACAGCTTCAAGACGTCTTTAATCAGGAGCAAAACGTCAGCTTGGCCAATAAATATACATATCTGAACTAAAAGTTCGAAAAGAAGATCATACCCAGAGAATAAAATCATGACAATAACAGAAGGTGAAACAAACAGAACCACGGAAAGAAGCAAAGGGAAAATAACAAACATAATTCCATGTCAAGCAGGTATCTTATAAGCAATCTGTTGATGCACCTTACACAGTGGATTGCTTAGACCATAAGAAGTGCTTCAGTTCCACAATATAAACATAGACCAGACCCAGTGCCAGCAGGAAGATAACAGAGCCAGAGGAACATAATAAATACAGCTTTAAGCATATAAACAACATGTCGAGAACAAGGTTGGTGGCTTGTTATTCGTCAAGAAAGCATCTCAAACTTAGGCCCCACTAGTAGTGACAAAATATTTTCTATCTCAATTCTATTGCTTCCTTGCATAACTTTTTAGTAACAACCATAAATAAGGAAAAAGCCTTGTTCTCCGAGGGAAAATTGACTTCCCCTCAAAGAGCAGGAAAACATTCTCCTTCATGGGCGGGAAAACATTTCCCATAGTAATTTGACATCATGCGTTTCACTTCAACCTCAACTTGACCAAGTCTAAACCTCGTACAAATTTATAAAATGCAAACATTTTCTTTAGCTAGAAAGACAATTTTTTAAGAAAAATACTTTTAAAAAACATTTTGTGAAGAAGGATTTTCATAAGGAAAACATTTTCCTTTGAACCAAATGGAGCCTTAGCTCACCATCCTCTTCCCCTCTTTGATTGTCCTAAAGATTCAAATAGATATCAAACCATCCCCCAACTCCTCCAGAAAAAGCCCAAAAAGGGCCTCCTCATATTGTCATGAATAAAATAATCTGAACTTCTCAAAAGCAGGTGCAAGCATCCAATGCTAGATAAAGGAGAAAACAATAACAAACTTTCATGATCAGGAGAAGAAACGAACTGCACGCAGCAAATAATCCAAAGTGACAGACATTACTGGTCTATCAATTGTAGAACTGAATTACTTGGCTGAGAGCAATGAAAGAAAGCGTCCACTCACCGAACATATAAACACACTGTGTCATGGATGAGAGGATCCATGAGTACCAGCTCTTGTGGCGTTCATACGTCAGAGAGTAAACTGAAGAGCACGCAACAAGAAAGAAGAGAACATAAGACAAGTACTTCATGGCAATATCATCATACTCCTTTGTCTTGTTATTTTTATAAGATTCACGATCTCGGAACTTCAGTAAAGGTATCTTCCCAGATCTATCGACCTGAAAAAAAAAATGCAATATAAAATTTGACTGCTCAGTGACGAATTCTCCTAAGTGGCCATTAATGGAGAGTAAAACTATGCATGTACGCTCAGAGTCATACATAAAAGCCCCAGTCTCATCTAATAGAAAGGGATCTTAGGAATCATTCATGAGAACTGACTTGAATTGTGTAGTAAAATGCAAAAGATGATTGATGAATCTTTTTTATGAGAACAATGACCTGATTTCCCAAACAATGGAGGTCTACAGACCCATTGGCAACATACAGCTTAATAGTCAACAATAAAAGGACAAAAACCACGAAACTTTCAAAGGGACAGCACCTTGAAGACAATTAAATATGACATATAGATGTCCGATCATAAACCAGGCTAAGCCTTCAAAGTTCCACCAATGAGATTAAGAAGAGAGAAGCAGTTCAATTGAAAGCATAGCAACAGACCATACCTCTATATGCATGGCTTTTCCAATCTTCCAAAACTCAATACAACAACCAACCCCCGAACTCAGAAGAATCATCCAGGATGTGTCATTGTCGAGGAGATAAAGGAAAACAATCAGCTGACTTATAAAGCTCACAATAACTGACTTAGCAGATAGCCCTTCCATTGACTGATTCTTCTTCCAGAATTGAATGTCTAGAATTTTACGACAAAGATCAAGTAAGACAACTCCACGTAGAGCAGCATCGATAGGTAATAATCATACTGGACAATGATGAGAGAAATGAGAGAATACAATACACCCCAACCACTTACCATTCTTGAAAGCCAAGAAGTCAAACACGGAATGAAGCAATGAGACCACCATCGTAATGGCCAGAAGGTAAGGATTTCCTTCCAAAAATACTCTCTGCAGCATTTGCACAACCAATCAAATTAATCACACGAAATGAATTAACTGCATGGCACTGGTTTACTAGTATGATGGAAATTCAAGGACTTTCAAACAGTCAATATCTATGAAGAAATTTCATTTCAGACAATGCATAATGCATCGCTACTGAAGCAACACTGCCTCAAGCATCTCAGAAAAGCACATACCTTCAGCTCATCGGCCTCTCCTTCAAGCATGCTTCCATAAGTGCGATGTATTTGGAAAGACTGATCAATCTGCATGAACAGTTGCCACTTCGTCATGCTCATAGGACCCACCTCAAGATTTAGAGGCAATTCGGTGATTGTCCCGTTGATTGGTATCAACTTATCTCTCAGCAACCAAAACTCGTTGAAGAAAATGGTAGGATAGTAGTTCCCTGTCTTAGGCTCAATATTCAAGTCTACAATAGAGAATTAAGGAAACTCTCAACTACAATTCTAAAATCATAAACGCAAAATCACCCACTTAGATCAATACTCCAAAATATTCTTAAACAAACCATGCTAAGTACTGTACTACATCTCTAAACGATGTCAATCACCCTTGGTTTTCCCGTTTTATCAAGGGAGAGAGGTACTCTTGGAGACGAGATGAAAGAAATACTAAACTTCCCGAATGAAGGGGTAAGGCAAATGTGTTGACATGTTAAAAGACAGTAAATGGGTATTAATATTAATGAGTATATAGCTTTTTAATCAATTTTTTGCAAAAATAAAGCTTAAAAGCAACTATACTCCTAATCGAAGCAATGCAATTGTTATGACTGATTGCCTGATTGCACAATGTCGGCTTGCGGCGACTGCAATCACAATGGTGCACAAACCGCAACTTGGTTCCAGGATTGCTACAATACCTGATCACTAGATGTAAATGCAATCAATTGCAAGCCAATGAGACATCAGAAATTACAGAATGCATAAATTCAGAATAAATAAAAAGAAGAATATAATCATGTAAAGATAAGACTGAAGGATACTAGGAGCGATATTTGGTGGGATAGCATTTTGCGAATACCTGCCACAAAATGGAAATGCCGGGATAAGCAAAGAGGAAGCCAGCTCCAAGACAAAGCACATAATCCAGGAGATTAACACATAGGTCACTGAAACAAGCACCTAAGCAGCTAACCTAGATGTTTCAGACAGAACTATAATTGAGCAACTGACATTCAACAATTGCTTCCATATTCATCTAAAAACAGGGCAATCACTATTCCATTTGAATGTATTGCTTCCATATTCATCTGTCAGATTATAGACCCTCTACAATTCAACTCTCTCTCAACAATCAGAATTGTGGCAGTCCATTCAAAAGAACACGTTAGATACCCTAGCTCACAATAAGTAAAATCCACAAACAACAACAATTATCTAAAGGTTCATTTCAGTATCACATTGTGTGTTTCTGATTATGGATTGTCAAAAACCAAAAGATAATATAATCTATGTTTGTAGTTCTAACTCCTAAAAACAGCTCCCAATTGCTTTGATCAAAAATACGGTTCTCGATTGTAGGTATCTCTACATAAGGTTTTATGACCAAAACTAAAATTCAATTAACAGGGTGATGACAGTGGGCAATAGGAGCTCTCAGGTTGGGGGTCCTCGGAAACAGCCTCTCTTCCGCTTCATACTCTGAAGGGGGAAGGCTGCTTACATCAACCTCCCAAAGACCCCGCTTTTGCGGGAGCCCTTGAGGCACTGGGTTTGTTATTGTTGTTGCTGACAGTGGGCAATAGGAGCAGTGGCAAGGGTGGTAGGTCATGGAACCACTTCATGTTTTTATGAACTTTTTGCTGTTTCCTTTAAATTTTAACGTTTCATCGAGTAACAAATTATAAAATGTAAATCGTTCATGCACAAGAAAAAAAAATCTGTAAAGTCAGAGTGACACTGAACGAGCTCTAAGCTCTTAAAACAAAGGTCAAAATGGATCAAAGCAATATTGCTCAGATCCATCAATTCCTGTGGTTGTACCAAAACCTCAATACGACATGAAATAGATGCAACATGCGTGGAAATCTTCAAAACAGATATGACTTTGGATACAGAAACAAAAAGTTTGACGCTTACTTTTTAGCCAATATCCTCCCATTTATAGTAAGCTAGCACTTTAAGTTCATAGACACAACCGATCAAATTGAGGGTCAAATATAATTCATAGAGCAATAGGTTGTAATATAAAGTTCTCATGCATGCCACAAGTTTTATATAAAGATTATTTGAATGACGGCTTTCATCACCCATAACATCAAAACACTTCTTTGACAAGTGTCCGGGGTAAATTCTTAGGTCCACATTTCTTCAATGTCAACTAAATAAATGAAGGGATAAATTCTTTGGTCCACATTTCTTCCATGTCCAAGCAACATAAGATCAAAATAAATCATAGCACTTAAAATCATGAATCACATCTACGTTAATAGAATGAAATGCACAAACCTAGTAAAATCATCAACCAAGTTGATAGTTATATTTGGTTTCCAGTAAGAAATCCATTCCACAGGACCGTCATCTTTACTCTCAACCTCAGTGTCTCCAGTCACCTGAAAAAAGAAAACCAAGGCAGGAAACTTGTTAGGATTTCATAAACTCCTTACTTGTGGCAGCGTACTAGTACTCCAAGTTCATCTCAAACTATGAGATGAAGTTTGCAAATAGGTTTGATTGGATTAACTTGTGTGAAACATCATCACAAAGCTAATCATTCTATGGAAAAGACAGCCATGCAAATCATCAAACCAGTTAGGAATAAATTCTTGCTCTCAAGTACTCCGAATGTTCTTTATGTTAAAAGATAGCCACATCCCCCATTACCCACACCATAAATTCACAAAATGCAAGATACGAATACATAACTTCAAAAATACTTACTAGTGCAAACCCCTCATAACTAAGCTATCAACCGGTATTACGCGAGAAAAATGCAACGAAATATATTCAGCAAAAATAAAAAATAAACAATATATTTCAGACTAGGACCAATTTGAAATGCAGACATGGGAAACCATTGATAGCTATTTAAAAACAAGCACCAAATTCAATCTCCAATCAAACACTTGACTATGAAAATCGGTTTTTACCCTGATGGCAATATTGAGTTACTTAAATATTATTGAGCATCAATAATATTATACATTTAAACTGATTTAAATCATTGGGTAAATAATTATGCAGCATAAGGAAAAAACAGCATCTATGATTATGACTGCCGGGGTCCATCTCAAATGAAAATACTTGATAGGAATCGCATATACATCTCAAATGAAAATACTTGACAGGAATCGCATATACTCCTGGCATACCTCAGCAACTATTTCACCCTCATTTGACGTTGTGGAGCTCCCCAATAGGCTCCTCCGCTTGTCAGATTTAGACCTTGGCGAGTACATAACAACAGCTGCAATCAAGTAAATTCATCTTAAAATGTGCTCGTAGCCTAAAAACACAACAAATTTATTTGCACAAAGCATATTATATGTATTTTTGTTGTGCAAGGGAAAAAGTGACAAGAAGAAAGTGAGCATACGATTGCTCCTCCCAAAAGTTGCCAAAGGTTGAAACTCAGGGTCACTAGGGTCTGGAGAATAACCAGAACGAGCAAAGAACACGTGAGCATATAGACTCCCATTATGCTTTAGGACCTGAAAAGAGAATCTTCATAAGGAAAGCAGAACTCGAAACAATAAAAAAGCAAACCCAGAAAAGATGAAAAACTACAATATTAGAACTAATAAAGCTTTACATGCACGGGCATGAATCCCAAACAATTTATCGTTGCTGCACCAACAATTCATAAAGAGACGTAATGAAATCAAGGTCAAAGGCACCTCAGATGGATGATACTTCAAGGAGAGGGACCTCGTACTTTCTGATCCCCAGACTGCATAAGGAATGTTGGTCTCATGCCAGACGAGTGCTCTTTCATTTCCCCAGTCATTGAACTTTTCATGCTCAGAAAGATATAGCCACATATCCTGAAAGCAAATAGAAGCAGTTAGTATAACATCCGTGAGCAACCTCCCAAAGAAGTGGGAAGTACACGTATTTCATCCTTCAGATCCCTTGCAGATTAATAAGCAAAACCAAATTACCCTAAGCCTTGTCCCATTAGATGGAGTCAGTTACATGGGTCCACAAAAAAACCCAAGCTAGTTGAACTTGTAACTGTCAGCTACCAACCCCTTTACAAAACAGTGACAACAGTCACAAGGAAAAAAAAAAAAAAAAAAATCCTCTTTCAACTATTATATCTGTTCCCTGTCATTACAAATCTAATCTTTCATTTATCCTTTTTCAGTCTGCCAAACCCAGTACCATTCTCTACGTCCTATCCAAATTGTATACCAAAAGATGGAAGATTCAAAAGAAAAGGGTGGAATATGGAAAATCATAAAATCTTCAACAAGGATGGGTGACCTCCTGGGAAGTCTTCGTGTTGCCAACCCTATAAGGTTGAGGGTCCTCGGAAACAACCTCTCAGCAAGGTTAGGGGTAAGGCTGCGTACATCCATCCCCCAAACCTGCTTAGGCGGGAGCCCTTGAGGCACTAGGTCTGTTTGTTGTTGTTGTTGTATAAAATCTTCAACAAATAAATCAATCACAAAAATCCTTAGTGTATTAGTTTCAAAATTGAACATCAAAGCAACTCATTTAACTATTAGCACACTCTCGTTTATATCACAGTGCTGAACAATAAAGCCTAGCATCTATAACCTTAATCACCTAGCTGAACTGTCACGAACCTAAGGGTTAGTGACGGGATATTCACGAACCTAGGCTCGTGATGGTGAAATAGAGGTTAGATGAAGAAGAGAAATAGACTTAGAATGTGAGATGAGAAGAAATTAGAGAGGAAGTTAGGGAAAAGAAGAGAAATTAGAGATTAGAAGAAAGAGAGATTTTTGAAGATAGAGGAATGAGGGAGAGAGGAAGAGTGACGGTAGAGTGAGGGAAAAGAGAAGAGAATTGATTTGAATTTTTCACTTCATTTCTTCATGCCAAAATACAAAGATTACAAGGGTATTTATAGACTTTTGGGGCCAAGACAACCGGCCACCCCTAGGTCCTAGGCCCTACTATTTAGCCCATATTTTAATTAATACAATACATCATTACAATTTAAACTAATCCTTTGCCTCCTTTAATTGTCACGAACCTAACCGGTTCCCTCCTAACCCCCAAATTCAAAATTCAAACTAATTTAAACTAAATTTTTTTACTAATTAATTTTACATTTTACATTACAAAATAATAAAAGCAAAAACGGGTTGTCCGGTACAAGGTCACGGCTAGGGTCGTGACATGAACTTTGTTAGACTTTCTGCATGGGTTTACGGACACACGTCTAAAATAGGTCCACAAGAACAAGTTTTTCCCTCCACATCCAACGCACACCAATCAAAACGCTGAACATGTGCGTGCATAAGAGATAACTTTGAAGAGAAAGAGTCACAGACGAAGACAAAAAAAAAAAAAAAAAAATCTTCATTTCACTAGATTAGCATTATTGCCAAGGAAATACAGGAGCAGCCCATTGCCACCTTGTTAACCTCCACAGCAAACATACTCCTGGAATGATAACCAACACAATTCTCCACCGCATTTGCACAACAAACACAGCAAGCGCATCACTATCATTCAAGCGCTCCCCTGACTCCAATAACTCGAACATTGCCATCCTAATTTGCCTAAGCTGTGTCTCACGATCCTATTTAATTTGACACACGTCATTACATTGCCAATAGAGAAACAGACCAACTCTCTAATGAAGTATTCTAATCCCTAAATTAAAATATCATCGCTATTGACGACCCAGAAGAGCTACCCCCTTTTGGCAACTGCATGATGGAGGTTAATGATACACATCAAAGAAGGTTCTATCCCAAAACCAATTGACAATGAGTGAAGTAATTCCTTAGATATATAAGTTGGTATTTTTCATCTTTTCACTCCGATGTGGGATTGTATCAGTTAGAGACATGTAAGGGTAATGGGGTAAGAGTGTACCCTTGTTTGGCAAAATGGGTAAGATTTAACCCCCAGTATTCCTCTTTACCCCCAATTTCAAAGGTAAAGGAGGAAAGGGTAAAATTTTAATAAAATTTCAATAATTGTGCTATTATTTTAAGTATAACTCTATTTATCCTTACTCATTTTTTCTAATTCCCAAACAATGGCACTTTACTTTTTAAATTGGAAAAAAAATAATATTAAGACAGAGAATATAAAAAGAAGTTAAGGACAAAATATTCTCAAAATTAAGATGAAAGAGAAAATAAATCATAAACTAACAACATAAAATACTCCAATCTTTTGCAAATCAAATACACCAGTGAAAATAATTCATTTACCCCTCTTTACTTTGATCGCTCCTTATTAAACATGTCCAGATGAGAGACATAAGTGAACAGTTCCGAAAGCCTTTGCAGTTTTAATTCATCGAGTATGAAACAGCGCAATGGATCCGGGCAATCAATCACTGGATCTTAACAATACATAACTTGAACTATTTCATTATTTCACAAGCATACTACATTTCATGATCAATCAGCCAAACTGTAATTCATGCTAACATCAAACTCAATAACAACGTCGTCACAAAACGAGAAAAATGATCGAAACAATACCAAAGGCTCTCCCTTTTGGAAGAGATTGGCCATCTGAAGAGAAGGATCGGCGGGTTTACGAGGAGAAAAGAAGAATCTAGAAGCGAAGTAACAGAAAACCGCTATCCTTATAACTCCGGCGATGGTTTGGCCGATGCCCTGCTGTTGCCGCCCCTGTTGCGGCCCTCCGCCTCCCCCTCCGCCTTCTCCACCGGCCGCCGGGGGCGCCATTCTCTCTCTATGCTCACTGCGATCGATCGGCTGTGCCCTAATTAGAGAGAGAGAGAGGGGTGGTGAGGTGGAGAGAGTAGGATTTTTTTTATGGTATGGTGCGATGATTAAAAGAATCTTGCAGGGGAGATATTTTGGAACTTTTTTTGAAGAGCGGCTCTATTTGAAAAAAAATTTAGAAATTTGTGTAATAGTACCTAATTTTTTTTATTTATTTATTTATTTTTTAGTTTTACCTTTTAAAAATTAAAAAGAATTAATAAAACTTTTTTTTTAATTTTAATTATTTTAATTTTTAAAATAAAAATATTCCGGGGGCACTTATTGGAAGTCGGTTCCAAAAATAATGTTGAAAAATAAAAAAATAAAAAATATAATGCTGAAAAAAAAATATTTTCAAACCTAATATTGAACCGCGTTAACAAGACGCGTTTAAAATCCAAGAAAACCGGTTCTATTAAAAGTGGTTCATTTCGAAATAAACCGTGTTTACTAAACGCAGTTAATATTAAAATGAATCGCGTCTAGTAAACGCGGTTTATAATTGAACCGCGTCTAGTAAACGCGGTTTACCATCAGTGAGCCTCGATCCCGTTTTCTTCACTTATACTTACCATTATGCCACAATTCTTCACTTTTTTCTTCCGTTATAGTTTTCATTATGCTGCAATTCCTGATTATTATCATATTGATCCCATGTCCCTCTCGATGAATCTCCAACATCATAAGTGAAGGTCAAAATAACTCCGACAATGGTGCTTGATAGATCTCCGGTGTGTAAAGCAGAAGAAGGGCGGCGGCAGACGACATGACCGGCTGTGGATTAACGAGAAAGAGGCAGAGAGACGGTAAGAGCCGGGGAGAGGGTACGCGCGAGCGAATGGGCCGGTGAGGGGGGTAGGGGGTTTTAGATCCCCACTAAACCGCGCATTAAAGACGCGGTTTCATTATTGTAAAACCGCATCTTAAAGACACGGTTTTGTTTAAAAACCGCGTTCCTAAGACGCTGTTTAGTTAAAAGTACAAAATGCGGTTTTTTTGATGATTAAACGCGTTTTTTTGACGCGGTTTACCATAGCTGCGTTTTATAAATTCGGTTCAACAATAGATATGGAAAATTTTTTTTTCAACATTATATATATATTTTTTTTTTCAGCATTATTTTCGGAACCGACTCACTTATCGGCTGGTTTATTTGCTTAGATTCAATCACATACTATTGACCTTGTACTATTTGCCTATTATGTGCTTTGTACTATTTGATGTGCCTGTGCTTTTGCTTATACTTTCAAGATGCCTGCTCCCACGACGACACGATATTCAGGTTGAGAGTTCTCGGAAACAGCCTCTCTTCCACTCGGAAGGGGGAAGGCTACGTACATCCACCCTCCCCAAACCCCGCTTTCGTGGGAGCCTTTAGCACTGGGACTGTTGTTGTTGTTAAATTATTTTAATTCTTAATTTTATAATTTGAATTACTAAATACGTATATATTTTAAATTAAAAGGTATATGTATATTATTATTTAAGCTATTAATAATGAAGATATAAATGAGGGACACATTTAAATGAGGAGATGGTGATATGCATATTATTATTTAAACCATCTCATACAGAAACTATGGTATTATAATACTATTAATAAGGAGGATATAAATGAGGGATACATTTAAATGAAGAGATGTTGACGTTTTCAACAAAAAATCACGAATTTACGCATTTGTACATTATTATTTGAACTATTTTATTAGATACATGTAATTCAAAAGATAGTGTATATGAATTTTGAAAATATATTTTATAAACATATATCTAATAAAATAGTTCAATTAATAATGCACAAATACGTAAACTCGTAATTTTTTGTTGGAAACATCAACATCTCTTCATTTAAATGTGTCAATCGTTTATATCCTCCTTAATAATAGTATTATAATATTATAGTTTATGTATGATATAGTTTAAATAATAATATACATATTACCATCTCCTCATTTAAATGTGTCCCTTATTTATATCTTCCTTATTAACAGTTCAAATAATAATATACATATACCTTTTTAATTTAAAATGTATACGTATTTAGTAATTCAAATTATAAAATTAAGAATTAAAATAATTTAACAACAACAACAGTCCCAGTGCCAAAGGCTCCCGCGAAAGCGAGGTTTGGGGAGGGTGGATGTACGCAGCCTTCCCCCTTCCGGGTGGAAGAAAGGTTGTTTCCGAGAACTCCCAACCTGAATATCTTGTCGTCGAGGGAGCAGGCATCCTGAAAGCATAAGCACAGGCGCATCAAATAGTACAAGGCACATAATAGGCAAATAGTACAAGGTCAATAGTATGTGATTGAACCTAAGCAAATAAACCAGTCGATAAGTGCCCCCGGGATATTTTTATTTTAAAAATTAAAATAATTTAAATTAAAAAGAAATTTTATTAATTCTTTTTAATTTTAAAGAGGTAAAACTATAAAATAAAATAAAAAAATTGGGTACTGTTGCACGCTGTACGGAACGGTGTGCAACAGTCCCGATCTGGTGCACGACGTACGAAACGTCATGCACCCACCTCGCTACAATAAATAGGGCCATTTTGCTAAATATTTTCTAAAGGAGACCAAATTTCTCAATTTTTTTTCAAATAGAGCCACTTTGCAAAAAAAGTCGATATTTTGAGCCTTATATATATATATATATATATATATATATATATATATATATATATATATATATATATATTTTAAACATTATAATGGACGGTCAAGATTAAAAGATCTTAATGTGACCCCTATAAAAATAAAAAAATACCAATAATATCCTTATCCCTCTCTTTCCTCCTTCTCCCTCTAACCCTTCTCTACCTTCCTCCTCTCTCTCTCACCCGCCTGCAACCGCCACCCGTCGCTAACTCCCACCACCATCCATCAACCGCCGCCACCAACCGCCACCTCCGGCCTTTCCTAGCTCTAAAATACAGCATCATTTCCCCCCTCTCTCCTCCCACTCAACACCCCGCCTCCCTCCACCCCTCTTCCGGCTGCTGCCACCTGTCAGCACATTGTTAGCTTACAGCGGCGGGCCGACAGGTGGCGGCCGTAGGAAAACGGGAGGGGTGGAGGGAGGTGGGGCAGGGTGTTGTATTTGGGGGTTGCGGGCGATCTCCGGTCAGCGGTAAGCAGTCGGAGGTAGTTGCCGGCGGCAAAGGTGGAGAGAGAGGGAAGGGAGGTGGAGGAGGATTTGAGAGAGGGTTGGAAAGGACGAGAGAGAGGGGGGGAGGGTTGTATTTGGAAGCTAAGGGTGGTTGGAAGCAGCAAGGGGGAAGGGAGGGAGGTGAGGAGGGTTGGAGGGAGAAGGAGGAGAGAGAGGGGCAAAGATATTATGAGTATTTTTTTATTTTTTTTGAGGGAGACTACATTAAGATCGTTTAATTTTGGCCATTCATTGTAACGGACAATCAACATTTAATTCTCTCACACTCTCACCCTCTCATAAGAATTGCGCCCTATGTATATATACGGTGGCATTCTAATGAAATGATGAGAGTGTGAGATGAGTCAATCCTGACCCTCAATTATAATGGACGGCCAACATTTGTTGGACACTAAAAAAATAAATAATTTATGATTAATATTTGTTTGAGTATTTAAAGAAAAAAAATAATACATAGAAAAGTTTGTTATTTTTTATTTAACTATCATAAATTTGAAAAAAAATTTAAAAATTATTTTAAGAGTTTAAAAATTTTCAATTAATTATCTTAAATCACATGGTTAGTTGTTTGTTACCTATTAGTGAATTCTATACAGATTTTAGAGTGTATATTAAGCATGACTTACTCTATCTAATGTGGCAAAACATTAATTTCCATCCCATTCCCCATCGAGGTATGAATCCTGCCTTGTTTGAACCCCCTCGGGATGGAACCTAGTTAAGGGAGAGGGGCATGTGAATGCATTACCGTTCAACTCGTGTTTCATTAGACTCGAAAAAAAAAAAAGAGAAGGTAAGCCGAAATCCGCACAAAAGTCGCATAATATAACATATAATTAATAATATGATTTAAGCTGGTTTATTAAAAATTTTTAGACTCTTATAAGTAATTTTATGAAAATTTTAAATTTGCAGTGGTTAAGTAAACAACTATAATTTTTCAAGGTGGTATTTTGTTAAAAAAAAAAAAAAAAGCCCCTCAAATTTCTCACTTGTATGTTCTAAAGTTTAAATATTTATTATTTTGATATCTTAAGGTATCTCCTATATAATTGGATAACAACAGCAATGGAGTTTTTTGGGTGCAAATAGTTGTCATTTTGGCCCGATGAAATATTGAGTTTTTCTATTCTCTCTGTTACGGATGTATCCTTATAGTGTGGCGCTCGAGCTTTGACATGTTATTTTGTGGGCATTTTGATGGTATTGTTGGCCGAGGGTGCGTTGTAGTTGACTCGGAATTCCTATTAATCGGGGAATGACGTTTAATGCAAGGGGTGCGAAAACGTTGCAAATACGACAGAAGTGCGGTTGATGCGTGGCCAATTTAGTGTCGAGTGGAGTTTGTTGAAGCAGAGGTGTTGTGTTGTGTGGACGAGGCTAGATTTTTGCTAAGAATAGTGTTTGGCATACATGATTGACTCGAAAGTAGCGATAATAGACGTAAAACCGCCTTAGAGGAGGTTGGAAAATAGGAAGACATAATTGGCACTGAATGTTTTCACGTGAGATGAAATGGGCAGTGGTACTGATAATTAGTCCTCGTCCTTTTTTCTCAAAATAAGCCTTTATATATTATTTTGTAACAAAATAATTCCAATGAGAAACCAATTTTGACTTTTTACGAAATTAAAATGTAAGAAAATATTTAAAATTATAATTTAATAAATATATCTAAGAAAATGAGAGTGACAGGTGTATTAAAATGATAAGAAAATTATAAAAATCAAATTGGACATAAATGAAATATTTTCTAAATATATTTATTTGGTTCTCATTCTTTTTAAATATTTTATCATTATTTAAATACCCGGTAACTCTTAACTTTCGTTTTTTTAAAAATTTTGTTCATGTTTTGTTTAATGTAGAAGTTGGTTTCTAGTACTTTAATTTTTAGCTAATGCCGATCATCACATGCGAACTAATGTGATAACAAAATAAAATATAAAAGACTACTCTAAGAAAAAAAACACGATTGGTGAAATAAATAAGTAAAAATAATATTTTAAATTTATTATTTTTTTACTTGAATAAATAATTTTATTTTAAAGTCATATTAGTGAACAAAACAAGTTTTTATTTGAAGTTGAGTTATAAATTTTGTAATGTTTAATTGAATAAGTAGTTTATTTGTTTTAAATTACTTGGTGATTAAATGAGACTTTTATTATATGTCGAGTGACTGAATATTTATATGAGTGACTAACTTGTCAGTTTTATTATAATTTTTATTAGAAATTAGGTGGTTAAATTTTTTAAAATTCAACGCTAGTAACTAATTTAACGATTTTAGATCAAAAGGGCACTTAAGCGCTTCTGACTAATTAAACCAAATACAAGTTTCTTCTTCAAAATAACACTTTTTATATAAATATTTTTATATAAAATATTTTTAAAATAAGTAATTTTTTTATAGCAATAATTGTGCGAGTAACTTGAAACCTCTCTCCCTCCGTTTTCCATGGCGTCCCCGCGTAAAAATTGAAACGTCCGCGCAACTGTAACCCTAGATCCCCAATTGCAGAGCCTCACAGTCCCACACATCTTCATCCGTCTCTTCAATCTATATTCAAAGATCAGAAACTTGCGGTAAGCAATTTCACGTTCATGCTTTGATAATTTGGATCTCAACCTCCCCAACTCCCCCTATCTTGATTCATTGTACACCTCTGATTTTGATTTGATTCTAGTACTTGAATTCTATGTTCCCTTGATGATTGCAATTTGTAATTGATAATCGAATGATATGTTTTATGTGTCGTGGAACCGCCAACTGTTCGTCGAAATTCCCCAACCAAAACAGGGCCTCGAAAAGCTCCTTTAACTTATATTTCTCAATAACGATCCATAGTAAAATCGAGAACTTTTTGGAAATAGCCTTTCTATTGGGTAATATTCTGTAGGGTTAAGGTTGCGTACATCTTACTTTCTCCTGACCTTACCGTGGCGGGAGCCTCTTTGAGGCACTTGGTTGTTGTTGTGGTTGTAAAATCAAGAATTTAGCTTTTGAAACACTTTTGCAACAATTCTTAGAAGAAACTGGAAGTACCTCAATTGTTTCTTCCTAAAGTAACCCTGCATCATGCTAAGGAATCAACTATTGTAATAGCCGATGACTAAAGACTTAGAAATAGTTTTATACTCTAACATGCACATTGCAAGATGTCCATTAGACTCAAAGCATGTGTAATACAAACTCGCCTGATACACTGTGTTGAAATTATAGTAACATTGGAAGAGGGAATGTTGGGATTCAAACTTGCAATCTCTCTCCCAACATGACTCTAATGCAAGTCAAGGAACCAAATATGCCCAGAAGATTAATTGGTGGGTGAAGGTTCACGAATAGATTTATACTTCAAAAATTTTAATTGTAAAACCACAACAAAGTGATAGCACTTCAGGTGAGAGAAACTCTTCATCCACATCTATACTTTTCCTTTTCTTCTAAAGAAGCATTGCCAAACTTTTACAGTTTAAGCATTAGGTGCCGCATATTTTATCATATAAATCATTCCAATCAACTGTAATCGGATATGCAGTTTCTGACCTTTCTTTTTCGTCTATTTGGCTGTAGATGGTAATTCTTGTGCTTTTGCCTATCAATTTATACTTTTGAGACAATTGGTTATTCATATATCTACAAACCCCTAAGAATTTTCCGAGGAAAAAGTAGAAAAGGTCTAAGAAAAAAATATGCCAATTAATCTCTACTTTTCATCTCATGGATACTTTTTTTGACTCTGTATTTAGCTCCAAGGTATCCTATCAAATAAGGATATGTGGGTATATTTAAGATATATAAACACATTAAATTAAACTTAAAACATAGAAAATATAGAAAAATATTGTCGAGTTTGACCTCTTGAAGCATACCCTACTTACGGGTGGTGTAAATTGCATGAAAAAAAAGTTAAAACCATTCATGGCTCCATCCTTACTTATCCAACTTCATCATTCACCCACTTGTTCTTGGTGATGTAAGAGGAAACAAGCTAAGCAGCTCTGGCTCAGCGAACCCAGGTTTTGACCTGGGTGAAGGATGAACATAAAATCGCTTCTCACTGATGGCTTTCTCTTCTTCTTCGGCATTCAGTTCCGCCATTGACAGGCTCGAGCTTGACCCATGAACTCTATCCCCATTCACTGAACCGGATGAAGGGCAAAATGTCTGCTTGAGATTCAAAGAAGGTCTAATTATTTCGAGCTTCTCTGCCTTGT
Source organism: Simmondsia chinensis (assembly GCA_018398585.1). Taxonomy (NCBI): domain Eukaryota; kingdom Viridiplantae; phylum Streptophyta; class Magnoliopsida; order Caryophyllales; family Simmondsiaceae; genus Simmondsia; species Simmondsia chinensis. Next base: position 2,686,473 of record JAGTTD010000009.1, read on the forward strand.
ACTCCCTCCTTTCATGGAGTTTGAATGCTGGTTTCTTGACCCCTATGTTCGGTTTTGCAGGGGGTGGTTCCCGTGTCATGTCAGTCTCTGATGGCCCTGTTAGCCTTTGGACAACCTCCTTGAAAGTCACGGTGTTCACCTTTACGAATGTTGTTGATGGGTTTAAATTGGTTGGGATGTGCTCCATGGTTTTGTGTTGAAGTAATAGCAGTCTTATTGGAAGGGAAATGGTGTTCTCCTGCAAGAAATTAAAGCAATGAGCGTTCAGGTATTTCTTGGTATTTGTTGTGTGGAAATACATCAACTTCTTTTATTATTGAAAAATAAATATTACTAAGATAAAAAAATGTACAAAAAGTTAATGATAAGATATCATTAAAATTATAATCATGCAACATAAAAAATAAAAAAGGCAAGAACTATTAACATAAAACCCTCTAGTTCCTCTGCAAATCAGCTAAGGCTATCTCAACGAAGCCCCAAAGTTTTTTGTCCAAAGAGATCCTAAAAAGACAATTTTTTTCCCATAAGAAATTAATTGGTATATATTAATTTTTCGAAATCCTAGCATTCGTTTCTAGCTAAACATACCGAAAAATTATAATCTTAACTGTAAAAAATAAAATTAAAACATCTTTTTTCTTTCCTATAATATATAACTTTATTAGAACGATACTCTCAACTGATCCCAAGCTAACCTACATCTCACCAAAAGAAGAAATTAGCTTGTGATATAAATCCTAGCCACTTTGTCAATTTTACTCATTCCATTTTATAGGACCCTCATCTAACTTTCAGACACCTATAATGACACTTTACGACACTTTAAACTAAAACAAAGGTAAATTCCTCGAAAGAATCAAGGCAACATAGTTTATTAGTATATCAAATTCCATTGACCATTTCGTTGATCTCTTGACTTGCCTAATTTAGCCCATTCAAGAGCAACGCGTACTCAGGCAAAGCTCTGTTTTGGCTTAAAGGACTTACTTTTTGGGGCCTGATGTGGAAAGTGATCAACTTTATTTGCAGATTATACCATCGCTGAGTGTTCAGGCCCCACCACTTGTTAGAATATTATTAAAATGTAGAAAATAGTAAATGAAAGCAAGGAAAGACATAATTGAGATATGACTGAAATCTCTATAAAATTTGGGTATCTAAATCATTTTAGAATTTGAATGAGACTGGAATTAGATACCTAGATTAGAGAAGAAGCTTATAGGTTGATAGTTTGGTTATCACTAGAGAGAGAGAGAAAAGATATGAGGATTTGTGTGAATTTTAAGGGGTGCCATGGTGGTACCCCGGGGGTGTTTAAGAAAGATTGATTGCTTAGGCTTATATGTTTGCATGTTTGCATATATTTTCTATTGTTTTATTGTTGTTGCTTTGCTGCTTATTGCTTTATGCCGTCTCTATCCCGTTTTGATTTTATGCTTTTTAGGTTGAGGGATTTTGGACACAGCCTCCCTTTAGGGTAGCATTCTGAAAGGGTAAGGTTTCGTACATCTCACCCCCTTCCCCCAGATCTTGCTTTAGCGGAAGTCCTTGTGGCCCTGAGTTTGTTGTTGTTGTGTGTGGTAGATTCGAGCATGAAGAGTTACATCGGGAAGGGTTTGAGGTTATGATTCAAGATTTTATTGCCGAAATTTAATAGTGCATGAGGTGCTTGTTTGAGTCTCGTGGTTTTTTTCCTTCTGGTCAAGAGAGGGTTTCCACTTGGTCTATTTTGATACATGATTTTTCCCAACACCGCTATAGAGGTCAATTCTGAACCTAACTGCATCGATAGCAATAATTTAAGTGTTCTCTTCTGCTATGTGGGGGTCGCTTGCATGGATACATTAGTACGCTTTATTGTGAGTCATATAATTGGAAGTCCCAGAAGCAGGTATGCAATATGAAAATTCTGAGGCATATGAATACTATGCAATGGGGTTGTTATAGTTGGAGTAATGCTGGTGGTGGTCAGTTAGGAAAGGTAGGTAACATTTGACCATTCTTTGAAGCCAGCCTAATCTATACCTTTCCGTTTTTCGAGGCGTATTCTTAAAGTTCTGTTTGTTTTTGTTTAAAAACTGTCATTTTTGTTTTCTATTCTTAAAAAAGGGAAACAGTCGGTTGTTTTCGTTTATAGTTTGTAATTTGTTCTTAGAAAAAATAGACACTGTTTCTAAAAACTGAAAAAAAAGGTACTTATAAAAATTCCATTTCCAAAGTCGTTTCTCTTTCTTCTCCTTTATGGAAGACTGCAAATAGTTTTTTGAATTTTAATAAATCAAAAATAGAAATAAAAAACAAAATTGAACAGACATGTGTGTCAATTTTGATAGTATTTTAACACCGAACTAAAGTCTTGCCAGCTTGATTCCAGAACACACGGCCGCTCTTATATAATGACAGCTATCTTATATTAAAATTATATAATCTATTATTTTGTGGCCAAGAAAGCAAAAAGATGGGAATAATCCGTACCATTGGGTTACTTGACCGTGTACGGTATGAATGATCTTCATATGTCTGATTTTGTCTAGAAATTGGATGAAAGAACGCCATAGGTAGGTTTTTTTTTTTTTTTTTTTGGATAATTAGCGAGGATAAAGACTCGCGATATAAAAGTCGGCATCTCACGCTATAGGTAGTTATTAAATGTCTTTTCGATTTATTTTACGGAGCCTGATTTTATTATATAATGAGTCATGTCTATAGAATGAAGAATCAGGTCGATAAAATTTGTGCTTAGTTACAAATGCTTATATGGGGTTTACGCGAGCAAAAGAAATAATACTTTTGTACTTCTCTTAAAAAAGAGCGAAAGTTTCTTTCTGCTACTGTGAAGAAGTAGACCAATTCATTTAAATCTCGTACCGAATTTTTATTTTTCTTATTATGTTATCCATGTTAAGGATCGTAATGGAATTTGATCTATTGACTGTTATAGAAATTTTTTATTTTTGCAAGACCTTTAAATCAAATATATTTTTGTATTATATTTATTATAAAAGACTTAAAATATGCCTTTGTATTTTGTTATATAATATTGGAGAAGTATCACGTACAGACTATGAGGTTTAATCATTTATCATTTAGGTTCCTTGACACTTCAAAATATATAATGAGATATCTTGAGGTTTAAATCTTATCACTTAGGTATGTTGAAGGTTTAAAATTTTATCAATCAAGGATTACTCTTCTGAAATTTGATAGATTTTCATTGCAAAATGCTAAAGTGAACATGATTACGACATGATATAAGTGTATTCATTAGAATTTAATGATTTTTTATCAAAAATTGTTGATATGACACATGATTTTGAGAATATATAGGTAGTTTACATCCAAATTCAGTGTATTTTTTATCCGTATTCATTAAATTCCTACTGAAAAACATTGTCATAATTGATATATATTATTGTAATCATGTACTACATTAACATCTTTTGTATAAAATTGGTTTGATTCTCTCAAAAATTTATCAAATTCTAACATAGGATACCTAAGCAATAAAATATTCAAATCTCAAGTACCTAAGTGATAAATGATCAAACTTCAGGTACTTCAATGATAATTTCTCTATAACATTTAATGGAACTTTGTATTTTAGACATCCCATTCATGATTAGGAAGTCATTGCAATTCATGATTTGACTGTGTTAGTTCATTCATTAAACTTCTTTGTAGAAAACTTGATAAAAAGTGAGCATTCTGTTTGCATACTTGAACTAGTTCTTCTTCGATACATTACCTTATTAGATAAGTTTCAAACACGGGATCTCATGTTGTAGAGCCTCAATCTTCTAATGTTTTTACCGTGTATGGGGACAGTGAATTCTAAAATTAAGTGGCATTTTTTTCATAGCGAATGGAATGAGAAAAGGGGGTTAAAAAGTGAGAATATCAAGAAAGGGAAGCCAAAATGGGTGGAATATGTAGGAGTACATATATCCGCGTCGTAGGATTGTAGCTTAGAACTGAAGAGTATAAATCCTCTGATATGTAATGATCTATTGTTTTTGACTGATACCACTTGTTAAAATCATTCATAGGAATATCGAATCATAAATCGAAATAATAAACATGTACAAGGGGGGATGTGGCGAACATCAGAATTTACGTGGTTTAGTCGAAGCGTACATTCCCGGAGGGAAGAACGATAATTTCTTTATAATAATTGGAATTTACACGAAATGTCTCAACTCTCAATCCTCTCAATTCTTTCTCAACTCTAATGGTAACATACAAATTCTCGTTTATAAATAGAGTCACCACATTAAAACCTTAGTGTGTCATGGGCCTCAATATGATCGGCCCAATCTTATCTCTTATGAACAAGACCTAATACAATCAGGTTTCACACATGATCCAATAGTTTTAGTCTGAACTAGTAATTTGTTATGCCATACTATTGTGTTAGATAAAGAGGAAAAAAATGGAAAGCATCACCGTTAATGGAGATACGATAAGAAAAATCAGTTGTTTTGAAACAAAGAAACCTTATTATAAAATTTTTGTGGTCGGGACTTAAATCAAATTTATGTCAGTATGTGTAATCCCAAAACAAGACAACAACAAACCCAATAGTTCAAGGATTCCTGTCTGAGTAGGGTTTAGGGGGTGAGATGTATATAGTCTTACCCCTTTGGGATAACACCCTTTTAAAGTGAGGCTGTGTTCACAGGTCCCCGATCCTAGAAACATGTAATCGCAAAACAAGCTTATTGGATATATATATATATATATATATATATATATATTTTTTTTTAACTTGGTATTTTTCATAAATCTCATAATTCTAGGGCTTTTGCCTATGTTGGAAATATTGGACCCAGATGGTCAAAGTCGGCTTGACCATTGGCATAGACTGATTTGGCAATTCAAATGCACATCACTGAAAACCATATCCAACAATCTTGACCATGACATCCTTTATGCATTTAATTATAACGTAATTTATTTATAGTTAAGTAGTTATGTGTCCTGAGCAGGCAAAGCTAGGGTAGACAAAGTATGCAAAAATTGTCTATGATTAAAGACTGTAAGGTGGGTCTACATACGATGTTTAAAATAGAAAAATTCTTAATTTGCCATGCTCGTGCATAAAACTCCACACATGCACTTAAACACATATTGGACACCTAACTCACCCTACCAGTTGCGTAATCCATGCCATGGTCACACCAAACTCCACCACGGTTGCGTCAGAAAGAATGGTATCTAGTCATGCTCTTCGCCTACATTAAGGGCAAAATCTCTAGCCACACCTCCGTTCGGATTGAAGAGTTGCAACCCACCGCCAACTATTGACAAGAAGACCCACAGTCACTATCAAAATCCACACTCACACTCGTGCCACTACCCAATAGTCGAGATCCCCATGCTGAGATCACCACCATCACTGCCCCATTTGTCCCTACTGGAGGTCCAGAAACATAGGTGTGCACCACAACTTGTCATAAGAGACCTTTCATACGTGTAATTCCACGTACACTGGCGTGTTTGTCGTCATAACCACCACCAATTACATCCTAGCCCACAGCCACTATCGCTAAAGACAAACACAACAACCCTTGACACCACACCAGCGCCAAGAGCAACATGAGTATCAAGATATGCACAAAAGGAAATGAAACGAAAAAGACTAAGTTATATAACAACAGAGAATAGAAAATGGAGAGGAGAACTAGACAACCAAAATGGCGACCGAAGGGAAGGGCGAGACAAAGAAGTGGTTAGAGTTCCCAATTGTAAGGCAATTAGTTTATGAATTTTTTTTTCTTTTTGAACCAAACAAAGCCCAAAGGCACACTACATAGAATTCAAATGATCCCGCTCAAAGCAGAACAACACACCCAATGGTGAAGCGTTTCACAAAAGGTAATTTCATCTACCATACACATGATTGTTCGTTGAATAGTGGGACACTGAATTACAACCTCAAGGAGCCAAACATAAGAACAAAACTCATAATTGGCAATGATTTATGAATTCAATTTAAGCATTTTTCTAATACAAATAATACAATTGGATTAGATGAATTTAACATTAATGTTAAATGCCTAGTATTTGTAGTGCCCTGAAGTTTAGGGCAATATTGTGTTCTTTAATGCTGAAAATATATGCCTGAAAGAGTACTTTGTAGTGGTAGATATTTTGTGTTATCCATGCAAGGAAAACGCTCACATTATTTCTAAAGGAGGTTGACTACGGGTCAACAAGTTAGCCATTTTTATTATTTACGGAGATAATAGAGAATTTGTTTTAGATAAAGGATTATGATTTTTGTGTCTATAAATTATAGAACTCTATTTTCTTATAATTAATAATGTTAAATAGAAATTAAATATATTAGAAAACTCAAAATTTCTTAGAGCTATCATATCTGACTGTAGGTGTTGATGCCATTGAAACTAGAGGGTTCTAGTAGCTCACTCATTTGTTCAAACCGTTTTCTAAGAGGACTCTAGTAGTGCTCTTAGTTAATCTACATGGTTTCGAAGATGATCAATCAAATATTGTAAGACAACACGAGATCTGATTTTGCAATTGAGATAGACATAAACTCTGTGTTGAATATTTAATTATATTTTCTTATAAATATGTATATAATACTACAAAATGAAAAAAGAAAACAAAGAAAGGAAACAAGGGCAAACCGCTGCAATTAATACACTGCCGGAGTAGGAGTTGTGCGTCTCTTTCAGAATTTATTCCCCCACGCATGAGTTGGCCAGTATCATGTTGTTTAAATTAAATTGTATCAAATTTGTAATAATCTTAAAATATAATAAATGATACCTAAATAAATCAAATTTGTTCGGATTGTTTTATTAACTGTTTCTCTTTTGCATTGGTAAAGTCTAAGGGAGGGGATGCTGAATTGGAACTCATATCCGGAGGTTAGGCAGTTGTCACTCTAATTATTGGGACAAACTAGGGATCAGCATCGTTTTATTAACTATGATTGATGTTTGAATTGTGTTAAACTTTACAAAAGTCAACTTCTTAGATAAAGAGCTTGTTCTGTAGTTATTGGGACAAACTAGGGATCGGCATTGTTTTATTAACTATGATTGATGTTTGAATCGTGTTAAACTTCACAAAGGTCAACTTCTTAGATAAAGAGATTGTTCTATAGTTATTGGGACAAACTAGGAATCGGTATCGTTTTATTAACTATGATTGATATTTGAATTGTGTTAAACTTTACGAAGGTCAACTTCTTATATAAAGAGCTTGTTCTGTAGTTATTTTTTTTTTTATAATCACTTTACTTATGTTATTACGTTAGGGTGAGGGCTTTTATATTTTAAAATTTTTTATCCATTTTGTTCACTTCTCTCTCAGAGTAGATAATTAGATTCTATTCAACTTTAAAGTCCTTTTATGTGTAGGTCAAACATAAAAAACCCAATATAAAAACTCGCTGGTCAATAAAAAAAACACAAAAATACTCAACAAGATACCTTTTCAATTGAAGAAATATTTTTTACTTTAAAACAACATGAGTAAACAACAGCAGAAACAACAGTCCAATGTCTTACAGAGGCTCCTAGCAAGGCAAAGTTTAGGAAGGTAAGATATACGCAACCTTGCCTATATAAAATGCTACCCTTTAAAGATGTTGTTTTTGAAGGGCTTCCAAAAGAACCCTACTTCGTCAAATGAAAACGTGCATTATTCAAGTCAAATGAAACAGTAAATACTAATGGATATGCTGGCCTAGGAGCAATATCTATTGCAAACAATTGGGTCAGCCAAACTTATTTTTGACCTTCACTTTACTCCAACTAAAACCATCTCTTCAGTTCGATTTAGGTAGGCCAAGTCATTCTAATTAGTCTCCAACCAGCTTTTTTTGGCATGCCTTAACCTCTCTTTTAGTATGTATCATGTAATTGTTCATCTTTTCTAATAGGGGCGGTAGTCAGTCTTCTCCTAACATACCTGAATCATTATAGACGTTGCTTCCGCAACTTATAATGCCACCCTTTTATCTTTGTTAAAAAAATAAAAAAAAAAACCCATCCCTTATCATATATCTCTGCGACCATCATTAATTCACCTTACCAAACTGTTTCATTATAAAGTTTGCTCACGTTGCCCCATTTCCTACGTATCATATTATACTCCTTAGTCTTCATATTCAAAACATTTTCTCCCCAACAAATGATTTAATCCAAAAAAAAAAAAAAAATTATCGTACCTCGATCAGTCTAAACGAGTCTAAAAGAGTCAAACATGGCAGGTGAAGAATTCAGCTTTCCAGTTATACCGAACCCAGTATCAAGCTTCACGTCATCATATTCAACATCTCTATGGAGGATTTCTTCGAAAATTTATCACCATGATGGGGCAGAAGTAGAAGAAGAAGAAGAAGACGACGACGACATGGAAATTCGAAGTGCCAATGACACAGTTTCCCAGAGATGTGCTAGAGAGGAGGAGGTAGAGAAAATGGAGATGAGAAGCGATGGATGGTTAGATTTGGAGGAAAGGATGGACATGTTGTGGGAGGACTTTAATGCAAAAGAAATACGAGGTAAACCCCTTTTTGCAAATCATAAAAGTACTGAGAAAAGTTGGAGATTAACTGATAACCAAGGCAAAACTGAACAACTTTGTGCCTTGGAGAAGTCTAGGAGAAGCGGGATGGTGTATAGGACGGTGGTGATGGTGAGGATGTTGAAGAAGCTTTTGTTGATTCGTAAATCGACTCACCATAAAAGGAAAATATTTTGATTTTTTTTTGAAAAATGTCTTAGGTATACAATATAGGTTTTAAATTAGTATTCGACAATATAAATAATGGATAATTGACATCTTATAACATATTCATTCTAGTTGTCGTGTATATTGAATATTGTATAATTTTGGTACATTTTTTATATATGTATAATATTGATTTTTCAGCTTTCCACTTTTAGGCAAGTGCCTATGGGTTATTTGAAACTAACTATATTGAATTGGCTTGGTTTGTAAGTTGAGTGAGCTGGCTTAGTTATGCTTGAGCTCGAAAAGAGCCAAAGTTCTTGAGTTTTATGATAATCCGTCATCGAACTAGCTTGGCTTATTTACATCCTTGCATGCAACTCATGTTCATTCCAAACATCCAAGTGCAAAATACCAAACGAGAGTGATTGATTGGTGTACTCGTCAAGGCTTTCACTCCAAACACGAGGCCTTGTGTTAAGGATCACATCCCTATCCTTATGTGTTGCTGGCCCTACTTAAAGTAAAAATTGTGGTATATGTCCAAATAAGTATATGAGCCAAGGCATAGAGAATCCCAAGAATAATAGAAACGGGCATAGCCCTGAAGGGGAAAGGAAAACTTTATAAATAGGCACTATATAGTATTAGCAAATCTATGAATGAAATGTATCTTTGTTTTTCCTTTTTACTTTCAGTCAATTTACTATTTTGCTTTAATTTGTCTATTTCGACTTTGGTTTATAACATTGGTATAGAGTAATCGATTTTGCACCGTGGATTGCAAGCTTCATGGGGGTTGATGCCATCCACTAGTCCGCCCGGGGGGGGGGGGGGGGGGGGGGGGCGGGGGATGGTGGAAAACTATGTCCATTGCACGGTGGTAATGTCAGAATTATAGTGTTCGATCGAAACTAGATATCTAGTGCAAAGTTAGTCCTTGCAAAGTGTAGGATGGTGATGTAAGTCCAATTAAGCTATGTCCATTGCGTGGTGGTAATGTTTGAATTACATTGTTCACTTGGGATTAGTGTCTAGTGCAAATTCAATTCGCATGGACATGAAATGTGAAGCATGGTGGATTATACAATCCCACGTCAGCAGGTGGGCAAGACAAGTACCAAAATGTATATTAAGTGAACTACTCCATCCATTACCATTAATTTTGGGATAAAGCTTCCGTTAATATGTACCAAAATATATTCAATCCTCATCCTTATATGCCGATGGCATCCTTTAAGGAAAAATTGTACACCTTTTTTTACACAACAGACGGTCAAATTGTAAATATTAATCTTTACCACAGTTTTAAAAATTCTAGTATTATTATCAGAGTTTTTTTTTTTTACTAATGTTAATACAATAATAAACACTTTTAAAGTTCAATCCCTTGGGAAATCAAAGCCAATCTTCTTTAGAGTCATTTCCTTTTGGTTGGAACCCTATAAATTGTAATAGCGCCTATTTTGTTCCTACAAGCCTTGTACCAGTTGTATGATTTTGTAGAAATATAATTTTTTTGCCTTTGGACGTTTTATTGTTAAAAAAAAAGTTATTTACACTATTTGTTCTTTATCTTTTTAAGTTTGTTGAAATTAGTCCCATGTTTGTTTTTTTATTCAAATTGGTCCCTCCTTTTTGTAACTTTGTTCAAATTGGTCCCTTGTCATTTCAAATTAGTCCCTTATTTTTTTAAATTCAAAATGAAAATAGTCAAAAATTAAAAAGATGAGGAATCAAAATTTTCATAATATAAAATATCAAGGACCATTACGAACAAAAAAAAAAAAAAAAAAAAAAGGGTGAGTGACTTAATTTGAACAACTTAAAAAAAATAACAAAGTAATTTAAATAAAATAAAAGATGAGGGACTAATTTTAACAAACTTATAAAGATAAGAGACCACTAGTGTAAATAATGTAAAAACTTGACAAACAAAAATAAGCAACAAAGAACACTTTGAATGGGAGAAAATTAGATGATCTCTATTGAAATGAAGACTAGCCTATTTATAATTACATCAAGGAAAATGAAGAGATGGAATCCTAGGCTATTGAAATAAGACATTAAAACAAGAATTGAAGAGCAAAAATAAAGGCCAAGGGCCGGTTACACTAGAGGGAGGAGAAAAGGAAAAATAGGAAAATTAACTACCCTAAATTTAATTCTATACCTAATTAAATTCAAAGTATTTACATCAAAATACAAAATACACATGTACACATAGTATATTTTCAACACTTTCCCTCAAGTTGGAGCATGCAAATTGACAATGCCCAACTTGTGAAGAAGGGTTGAAAACGAGGATAACCCTAGTGCTTTTGTGAACACATCCGCCACTTGACCTGAAGACCGAACAAAAGAAGTGGAAATTTCCTTTGCTAACAATTTTTCTCGAACGAAGTGGCAATCGATCTCTATGTGTTTTGTTCTCTCGTGAAACACAGGATTGAAGGCAATATGAAGGGCTGCCTGATTATCACAAAACAAGATGGCAGGTTGATCAGTGCTAACTTGCAGATCACGAAGTATGCGCCTCAACCACACTAACTAACTAGTAATTGTAGCCATGGCCCGATACTCTGCTTTAGCGGAAGAACGAGAAACAAAGGATTGTTTCTTAGAACGCCGTGAGATAGGAGAGTCCCCCAAAAATGTAACAAAACCTGTAGTGGAACGTCTAGAGGTTAGGCAATCTGCCCAGTCAGCATCACAATAAGCACGAAGAGACAAGTCACATGCACGTGGTAGAAAAATACCCTGACCTGGTGTCCCCTTAATGTAGCGAAGGACACGATAGGCGCCTTATAAGTGCGGTACCCGAGGATCATGCATAAATTGACTAAGAATTTTAACGGCATAACATATGTCAGGTCAAGTGATGGTCAGGTAGAGAAGTCTTCCTACTATTCGACGATACTGTCTCGGATCTTCTACACGGTCCCCTTCCTCATCAGCTAATTGGACTATAGGGGTGGAAGTAGGCTTAGCTCCTAAAAGACCGATTTCACTTAAAATGTCAAGCGCATATTTTCTTTGATTCAAAACAATTCCATCCTTCGTGCGTGCAACCTCTATTCCAAGAAAATACTTAACTGGGCCTAAGTTCTTAATCCCAAACTGTTTATCAAGTGAGACCTTGACCTCCTCTATGTGACTTAGGTTATTTTCAGTTACGATGATATCATCAACATATACCAGTATACTAGTAAAAATTGACCCACGAGTATATGTAAACAAAGAATAATCCGACTTTGACTGCACGAAACCCATGGCAACCAAAAAGGATACAAACTTTTGGTTCCAGTTACGAGATGCCTGTTTAAGTCTGTAAAGAGACTTATGTAAACAACAAACTTTACCCTTATGTTGCTTCTCAAACCCTTGAGGGAGTTTCATATAAACCTCTTCATCTAAGTCACCATGCAAGAAGGCGTTATTGACATCAATCCCTAGCGGCTGCAACTGCAAGAACACATCTAACTGTGACAAGTTTAGCGACAGGGGCAAAAGTGTCATGATAATCGATACCTTCGATCTGAGTGTATCCTTTGGCAACCAAACGTGCCTTGTAGCACTCAATGGTACCATCCGACTTATATTTGATTTTGTAGACCCACTTGGAGTCTATGGCTCGTTTCCAGGGGGTAATTCTTCCAATGTCCACGTCCTATTCTATTTGAGTGCTGAAATTTCTTTCTCCATAGCATCTCTCCAATGTTTATGACCTATAGCCTGAGAAAAATGTCGTGGCTCATCACCCGAAGTGATGGCTTTAAGCAAGGACGAGTGTGAGTTAGAAAATCGTGCATTAGACACAAAATTTGACAAGGGATAAACCACACCTGAGTCAGCTGAAGGGGCGGCAGCACGAGAATGGGCTATAGAAGAAGGAATATCCACAATAAAATCTTGATACTTAGCTGGCATTGAGCGAACCCGACTCGGTCTACCCGAACCTCCTGGTGCAGCGTGTTCCCGGGGTCTGTCAGACCCCTATTCTGGTCATCTCCGGTGGTGGTTCGGCCACCACCGGTCCCTCTTGTGCACGTGTCCTCCCATGATCTTTATCATCCACATATCGTATTAGATCAATTTCGTTATCATCATTTCTTTTCCCTTGCTTTTCAAGATAAGGAAACTTATTCTCATAAAAAATAACATCACGTGAAACGACCATTTTCTTATTGTCTAAATCAAAAACTTTGTACCCTTTCTTCCCATGTGGATACCCAATAAAAATACACTTATTTGCACGATAACCGAATTTATCCTTGCTACAATCTTTATGATGAACATAGCACAAAGAGCCAAAAACACGTAAATGACCGAAAGAAGGAGCTTTTCCGAGTAATACCTCATAAGGACTCCGATTCCCTAGACGTTGTGCGGGCATGAGATTGATCAAATAGGCTGCTGTTAGGACACACTCTCCCCAAAATTGGATAGGAAGACCTGCTTCTAAACGAAATGCACGAGCCGCCTCAAGAAGGTGCCTATGTTTCCTTTCGACAACCCCATTCTGTTGAGGAGTATCATTGCATGAGTTTTGTACTTGGATTCCTTTTCCTGCATAAATATCGAGCAAAGAACCAAAAAGAAATTCTGCACCGTTATCACTCCTTACTTGCTTCACACACTTGTTGTACTGAGTTTGTACAACTTGGCAAAAATCCAGTAATATCTTATGAGATTGCGACTTATCTCTCATCAAATAAACCCATGTGCACCTGCTATAATCATCAACTATGGTGAGGAAAAAACAAGCACCAGTCATAGACACGGTACGATAAGGACCCCAAATGTCACAATGAATTAACTCAAAATATCTTGTAGTTTTGCTAACAGAAACGGGAAAAGGTAAACGAGTTTGTTTTGCCCCATGGCAAGAATCACAAACAGCATTAATAGAAGTACCAAAATCCAAATTCAAAAAATTCGACAATTTATTAAACAGGCCATGCCCCATTCTTCGGTGCCAAATCAAGTACTTTTCTTCCGAACTCCTCACGTGTGTAACCTTGGGAGCAACCGGTCCCTCTAAAATGTATAGCCCATCTCGCTGTCTATCCACTCCAATCAGCTTCCTCGATAGTAGGTCCAGTATCACACAAAAATTTGAATAAAAAGTCAATGCACAATTCCTATCTCTAGTCAACTTGCTAACTGAAAGAAGATTGCATTGGAATCCGGGAATACACAAAACATTATCAAGCGTGAGACTGCTAGAAATGGTGACACTCCCCCCATGAGAGACTGACAATGAATTTCCATTCGGAAGTCTGACTGGCTTGAATTTAGTGTTAACTTGGACATTATTTAACACAAAATCTGAACAAACCATGTGGTCGGAAGCACCCGTATCAATAATCCAAACGGTATTAAACAAAACCTGACTTGACATGTTAACACAAGGTGAACTTCCCTCGGCACTGAGTAAAGACAACAACTGCTGATATTAAGATGCCGAAAACCCCACAACGGGGCTGTCGTTCTGCAGGACTGGCCCACCACCAGTCGCTGCCGGCAGCCGCAGCGGCTGCTGTGGTGCCCGATTGATTGCGCAGCAGCAACAGTGGCTGTTGCTGCCCGATTCTGTCCACGGTTCTTCCATCCCGCTGAGTATCCTATGAGCTCGAAGCAACGTTCTTTAGTGTGTCCCTGTCTTTTGCAATGAGAACAAGAAAACCGATTATTGCGCCTAGTAGGTTGCCCGTTAGAATTGGGCAAATCCCCACCAGTGGTACCAAGATTCCCTTTGACTACGAGAGCCGTAGCTTCAGGGACAACAATACTGCCCGAAGCAACACTCTGTTGCTTCTCCTCCTGACATAAAGTAGCATATGCATTGGACACATTTGGAAGTGGTTTGGTATTCATGAGTTGAGATCTAACGGTAGAGAAGGAGGGATCTAATCCCATTAACAAATCGAGCAACCTCTCCATGTCCCTTATGGCCGCAAAAGCTTGTCCTGAGCCACAAGTACACGGGGGAATTGCTACAAGTGTGTAAAGCTCATCCCATAAGGACCTTAGTTTGGTGAAATAGTCAAACATTGACATATTATATTGTTTTAAGTGTGAAATCTCACACTTAATTTCATAAACCCGTGGTACATTTCCTTGGAAAAAACGTTCATTCAAGTCTAGCCAAACGTCACGCGCAGATTCAAAATACGCAATACTTGCATTGATTTCTTTAGAAACCGAATTGCATAGCCAAGAAGAAACCATGGAGTCACAGGCACTCCAATTTTCAAAATCCGGAGAATCTTCCTCCGGTTTCTTGATACTACCATCAAGAAAGCAAATTTTACGTTTGGCCTTAAAGACCTTAAAAATAGAGCGCCTCCACGCCGGAAAATTTGGGCCGGTTAAAATATCTTGCACGGAACAAGCCCCGGATAATCTGAGGGGTGAAAATAATAAGGTGAGTTCACATCAGGAACTCCCCCTGAAACAAGAACAGGCACAACGGTTTGGTTAGAAACTTCACTTGAATTTTCGTTATTCATTTTAAGATGCGTAAAATAACACAAATAAAACAACTAATATGAAAAATGCCTTACAGTGATGCGCAACAAAAGAACACAGCCGGCAATTCGGGTGAGGCAAAGACACGAGCGGAAATTTGGATCTAAACCTGCTCTGATACCATGTAAAAACTTGACAAGCAAAAATAAGCAACAAAGAACACTTTGAATGGGAGAAAATTAGATGATCTCTATTGAAATGAAGACTAGCCTATTTATAATTACATCAAGGAAAATGAAGAGATGGAATCCTAGGCTATTGAAATAAGACATTAAAACAAGAATTGAAGAGCAAAAATAAAGGCCAAGGGCCGGTTACACTAGAGGGAGGAGAAAAGGCAAAATAGGAAAATTAACTACCCTAAATTTAATTCTATACTTAATTAAATTCAAAGTATTTACATCAAAATACAAAATACACATGTACACATAGTATATTTTCAACAAATAACTCAAAAAAATCATTTTAAAATTACCTTAAAATAAAAAAAGGGGAAAATAACCCTATCAATAAGATATCCCCAACTCAAGCCCCATTTTTGCCGCGTCAAAAAAAAGGGGCTTCTCCTTTCCAACTCAAATCCCATTTTTATTTTAATAGTTAATATTATTTATATTATTTTAATTATTTCAAGATAAAAGATGAAAACACATAAGATTAAAAAACTAATTAACGACATCAAGAAAATGAATTAAAATTATTCAAATTAGGAGTTATATTTTTAAAAAATAACTTCGTATGGATAATAAAATAGAAGGATTTACTAAAATTTGATATATTAAACTTTAGTAGAATATAAAATATATTTTTAAATAAAATTTAATATATTTCATTAATTAAAAATAATAAATAAAATTACAAATTAAAAAAGATAAAAAATTCAAAACTAGGCCCCAATTTTGAAATTGGGAGATGTAAATTTCTTTGTTTGGCAACAAGGTAATGGGGGTAAAGAGGGATAATGGTAATGAGAGGGCAAATTCTTATCCTTGTTTTTCAATTTAGTACGAGGGATAATGGAGTATAAAAGCTTTATCCCTATTTTCTTTAATCTTTAAATTGAGGGGTAAAAGGAATAAGGTAAATTAAAAAAAAGGGGGACAATTTTGGCTTTATTTTAATTATAAATCTCTTTAGTCTTACCTCTTTACCCAATTATCAAATAAAAATAATTAATTTACCCTTCTTTATTCTTACTTTTTTAATCTTAAAATACTACATTACTCTCTCTTTGTTTACCTTTTTTTTTTGGGCTAAATGGCAAGTAGAACTGATATATATAAACCCTGAAAAAATACAAAAAAGCCACAAAATCCAAGAACGGCAGCCAACAAACTCAACCAACATCAGACGCAACAAAAACCAAACAATACACCCAAAAACAACAAAACAACCCCTCACTCTCCACTAATACAAAAAATTATATCGACTCCAGACGTTAAAAATAATCAATTGGACAAGAATATCATCGCTTCTCCTTGTGTCACGAAATATTCGGGTATTACGCTACATCCAAAGATTATAGACAGCAACGGCGACAGCAATCCTTTTGATCCCATTATGCTTCTTTCGATTCCGAACACGATTACCCAACTAATCCATAATATCTCGTAAACTATAAATTGCCAAACAAGCAAAATTCGAAACTGACCCATGATACCTTTTTTTACCTTCCTCTTCTTTACATCTTTTATATAATTGCCAAACAAGCCACAAGAAAGAACATATAAAATACAGAAAAATTTTAAGGTCAAGAAAAATAAAATTTTATAGATAAAAAATTATACTTAAAATTATAAAAATGTACTTAAAATTATAAAATATATACTCAAAAATTATCGACTTACCTACAAGCAAAAATTTTATGAAGTAGAAACACCCTAAAGTACGAAACTGATGAGACAAAGCCCCAGCCAACCCCATCGATCAACTCCTCAACAAAACTTGAGTGCTGTGGCAGTTGATTTGAAGATGGAGTTTGAGACAGTGAAGAAGTACTTGGAGAAAGATCCCAAGCAAAACGAACTCACTCAGATCCACAATTTGCCCTTGCGTTTCTTCGATCCTTTCATCATCCATGGCCTTCGCGTCGACTCAATTGAGCGCGGCCGCATCCTCTGCTCCTTCAATGTTCCTCCTCGCCTCCTGGTACTCTCAATTTCAATCTTTACTATTCGATCCGATTGAAGGTTTTCGAGTCCAATTTAAAATTAAGTGCGGTGAAAATGTTACAGGAGAAATTTAATCAATTGATGCCATAATATTTTAGTGATAATCTTAGGTTATTTTTCGTTTTATTACATAATTAGGATTTTAGTTAGTGAGCATAACCTAGATTTATATGACGGTTATGAAAAGGAATGTTGATTTGAATTCTCTCTCTGTGTACGATTCTCTCTTCGGCTTCTCCCTTACTTCATTTCTAGTGCTTCTCCCCTCAGTTTCAATTATGAATTCTAGTTAAGTTTTAAAGAAGACAATCTAGCCACTCTTACTGAGATTAATATATGTCCAAATTAGGTATATGGACTTAGATTAATAGGGTAGTACAATAAGAAATAGTGCCGGTTCTGCCGGAGGAGGGGAAAAACTATATATATATATATATATATATATATATATATATATAGGCAGCCAGTTGTATTACAAATTGAGCAATGAAATCATGTTCCGCTTTCTATTTTTCTCTTTGCTGTAGTATTTTACAGCTTTGATTGAGTTTCAGTCTATTTTCCATTTTTGACCATATCAAGAACACGGCAAATACGCTGCACGGAGGGGCGATTGCTTCGCTAGTGGATCTGATTGGGTCCGCCGTGATATACACCGTGGGTGCCGCCACAACTGGTGTCTCCGTCGAGATCAATATCTCTTACTTGGACGCTGCTGTTGCTAACGTAATTCTCTTCCTCTCCTCGGTCTTTTTGTCTTTTTTATTGGTATAAAATTATTATTAGACTTTACCTATTAACTTAAACTTTTGATGGTATTAGAGGCTTGTTGGCTAAGAGGGTCATGAGTTCAAATCCCGACAGCCACTGCTTTAAATGTTATATATTCACGCACAAGGTATGATAACAACTGTGCATTATCCAAACTTTAAGCCCAATGGACATTTGTGTGAGGGAGTATGTTGAAGTATAAAATCATTCTTGAACCTTCACCCATTAGTTTAAGCCTTCGAAATATTTAGTTCCTTGACATTATATATTTTTAGTTGAATTGGTAGTGTTGTGGTTTAAAATTAGAGTAAATTATGAGATGTGTTTTTCTCTCTGGAATTTTGGTTGTGATTATTACTATGGCATGGACATTATTTAGTTAGTTTAGGGTCATGGGATAGGAACTTCTATTGGCAGCCATGGAGAATTGATGTTTTCGGGCTTTGGTTGGGGATGCAGATGGGAGAAGAGAAGAAAAATTAATTCACGATTTATTACCTAGCACTTGAAAGATTGATATATATATATATATATATAGGGGATGACTCTTACGAGAAGATAAAATTTGGACCACTCATTTGGTTAGAGGGGAAAGGAGGTGATATCATGTGGAATAAATATGATATCAACAACCAAATAAATGGTTCAGAAATTATCACAATATCCCTGATCTAGATAGGGATAATGATAGAGTCCTAGATATAACCTAATAGCGTATGGTTGAGAAATCACAGCTTTTGCGAGATTCTATTTTGACTATAACTTTGATTCCGCCCCATAGTTCATTCTCCTTTTTAGGTTGGAAAATGGGTTGAGGGTAAAGAAAATCGAACCTAGGAACTTGTTGGAGTATAAAATCATTCTTAA
Source organism: Simmondsia chinensis (assembly GCA_018398585.1). NCBI lineage: Eukaryota > Viridiplantae > Streptophyta > Magnoliopsida > Caryophyllales > Simmondsiaceae > Simmondsia > Simmondsia chinensis. The sequence goes on from JAGTTD010000009.1 coordinate 2,705,528, forward strand.
GCCTTGCACCCATCAAATTAAACTTTTGAGATATTTGACTCTTTGATATAGTATCTGAAGTTTATTGACTGAGATATCGCTAATTAGAGTCCCAAGTGCTCCCACTCTTAATTCTAATGTAACTTCAATATAAGGTATAAGGCAAGTCCATGCACTATCGATGCTTCAAGTCTAATGGACATCTGTATGATACACTCTAAAACCATTCATCAGCCTTCATCATCTGCTTAAGCTGTTGAAGTAGTTAGTTTTTCTTGACAGAATTCTTGTCCATAGTTTTTCTTGACAGAATTCTTGTCCAATCATTTTAATTGTAGTTGCTTTTCAATTACCTAGCAAGTAAGGCTTTCGAGGAGGGGGAGTGTAGATTGACATGGTCTATTGAAGGTTATGTGTGGTGTTTGTGCATATGTTTCTGATCTTCTATGTGCACAATGTTAATACTAGTGGTACCTGCGACAAGTCCTTGATGCCCATCTTGTGCTTATAGATGTTGTGGTAATCGCAATCTGGTGGCAGATTGTGGAGTTCACAATTTGGTAATTGCAATTTGTTTGGCAAAACACTTCTATTCGGAAAAAAGTGTTTTACCTTAAAAAAAGAAACCTTTTTTCAAAATTTGAGAGTGGTTTTTTTTGTAAAGAAGAAATTTTTAGATAGAAATAAAAACTGTTTTTGGCTTTAAGAAGCAGAAAATGAGTGTTTTTTCTTTAAAGTAAAAGCAAAAGCAAAGGCTGAAACTAAAAATTTTTAAAACAAAAATACCCCTCCTAAAAGCACTTTATTACAAAAGTGCTTTTGAAAAAGACGGTTTGGTTTCAGAGCTTTGCTTAACCGAACCATATAAGAGTTGTTGTTGTTCTATATGTAGCCTGTTCTGCCAAGTAGTTGTGTGCCGTATGCTTTTCATGGAGGATTTTCTTAAGTTGATCGGTTTAAACGCCCAAGCTCAATGAACGCAATGGGCATGTCCGATTAAACACTATTGGAACCGAATAACTTATTCAACAATGATATGAAAATGGAGTCTCCCTAGATATAAATATATGTGCTAAATGTACAATTGATGTTTGTGACTTAAAATCCTGATTACCACTCTCCATAGTTGATAGCATGAGCTCTCGTCCACTTTTAAAGACCCACTTTCTCTTTCCAAAATATCTATATTTATAGACTCGATTTGTTAGAGTATAAAATTATTCACATGTCTTTATCCGTCAACTTAACCTTTTAGGATAGTTGGTTCCTTGATATGCTATCAGAGACTTGTTGATCAAAAAATTATGAGTTGAATCCTTGTAGCCGCCATTCTAAATATTAATATAATTAAACACAAGGTACAAGGTGAGTTTCTGTATTACCCATGTCTCAAGTCCAATGACATTCACGTGGCGGGACATGTTAGAGTGTAAAATCGTTATGGGGCCTTTCACACATTTGCTCAAGCTTTTGACATAGTTGATTCTTTGACATGACCTGCAATGCCCCCATTTTGTAACGGACACTTCATTGAAGCGTTGGAGAGATCCAAATGGGTTCTTTGGAGGGGGTTGCGTTAGATAGTAAAAGTATGTGTAACGGTAATTAGGGTGAATAAATACTTCTGTTGATGATGCTCTTATTCATTCAATCGTGTGAAACTTATTCTTCGTCAATACAGGAGGAAATAGAGATAGAAGCAAAGACATTACGAGTGGGGAAAGCTGTTGGAGTTGTTACAGTAGAGTTAAGAAAGAAGGAGACGGGGAAGATTATAGCTCTCGGACGTCATACCAAGTACCTTGTTATGTCCAGCAGAATGTAGTCTTCCATAACAAAAGGTGCCTCTCTTTATTTTTCCTTCAATGTAGATTCTAGAATGTATTCATAATGCGTTGTATACTTTATGGTATCAAGGCTCGCTTGATCGAGTTGTCTGCTCTGTACCGCGACTCTGTCGCTAATTAACGAAAAAAAACTTTACGGTAACTTAAGGTCAATAGTGCTCTTACTTAATAAACAGATCATAGCTTTAGTGGAGATTTTTATACTTTATTTAGTACTTGTATAATATGCCAATTTAGTTTATTTGAATCTAGTTTACTAAAATCGTAACAACTCATTCACTCGGTGTAAAGGTTTACCCCTTTTTAGATATAATCTTCTCATGAAAATTCCTTGCAAGTGTTAATTAGTGTTACGATTTCTACTATAAATTAACATAAATTTGATGGACTTGATAGAAATAACTTCAAATGAAAATAGACTAAATTAACACAATTAGAAGTATGAGAACTAAATTGACATAGTAAATAAAGTACGAGGACAAATGGCATAAATAGCCTTTTTATTATTTGGAATGCTGTGAAATAATTGAACAGTTCAATGAAGGAGCAGTTTGGTTTAGTGAACTGGATTGACCTAAAAAATCTCGGCTTCAAGAATTAGGATCGAAAGAAAGATTATCGGTGAATCTTTTTTGGTACCCGAGATTATACATTAAATAATTCACTTCATATTATGATACCAGGGAATATGTAAGTATATATATCGTATATAGGTTGTTATTTTTCTAATTATGAATGATAATATTAGTAAAAACGAACTAAATTTTCAAAAAGGAGGATCCCTAGGGGTTTGAAAGAATTGTTTTGTCCTAAAGCAAATGAAAATATTTGTATTTTGTGTATGCAGGAACTTTCTTTTGTGTATATGCAATAACTAATTTATGTAATGTACCTGAGGTCTTATTTGGCGCATGAAATTGGAGCATAGAATTAGAGTGAAGATTGAAATTGGGGTTTATAATTTAAATTATGTTGTTTGTTTCACTTGCCGAAATTAGATTTATAATTCCACTGTACATTTCCATGAAATTAGGTTTTAAATTAAAATCATACATTCCAATTTCTTGGGTCGAAGGAAAAATTGTAATTGTATATTAACTCTATTGATCTGAAACCTAAAATGATCTAACATAAATTAACCTAAAACCTAAGATGACTTGAAGCCGAAACATCCGACCTAACCTAAATTTGATCTAATCTAACTCGAAGTTAGAAATATCCAAGCTGCTAAACCCAAAATCTATCTGGGAAAAAAAAAACCCGAAATCTTAGGTGGCTCAAACCTAAAATGACACTACCTAACTCGGTTTGACTTGAACGGGATTCAATTGATATGATTCAACATTCGAGACAACTTAACCTAATTGACCTAAAACATAGAGATGATAAACTAAAAATGACGTGACACTATTTAGTTTAGTGACTCAATTAGAAATGATGCAACTTAATTGACTTGAAACCAAGATGATTCTAGCCCTGAATCATTCTACCCAACTCGAACTAGGCTCGTGCTAAACCCAACTAAAACCTAATAGAATTAACACGAAATTTGAAATGACTTGAATCCAAAATGACCCAAATCAACCAAAAATCGACCCTAGTTGACTTGAAATTCAAAATTATCTAACTCAATTGACTCAAAATTCTCAATAATCATTTATGAAATTACAATTTCAACTTCAACGATTTAATTAGCCAAAGAATAAAATTTCAATTCCATTGTAAATCCAATATCATCTGTCTAACAGAGCCAATATTTTTTTTTTTGTTTCCTTATTGTAAATAATGTTCCAGAAACATCTTCTCTAGAAAAAAAACTCTTAATTTTCTTCTCACCTTATGGAAAAAATCTTACATAGTTTAAAGCTATTTCTTTATGAAATTCTGATAAGCACAAATTAATATGACTTGAAATTCAAATTTGTATAACTCAATTGACTCAAAAATCATAATAATCATTTATGAAATTACAATTCCAACTTCGATGGTTTAATTAGCCAAAGAATAAAATTTCAATCCCATCGTACAATCTCATTTGTCTAACGGAGCCAATAATTTTATTGTTTTCTTATTGTAAATAATGTTCTAGAAACATCTTTTCTAGAATAGGCTCTTAATTTTTCTTTTCACCTTATGAAAAAATCCTTACATTGTTTACAGCTATTTCTTTACGAAATTCTGATAAGCACAAATTAATATGACTTGAAATTCAAATTTATCTAACTCGATGGACTCAAAATTCTCAATAATCATTTATGAAATTATAGTTCCAACTTCCAATGGTTTAATTAGCCAAAGAAAAAAATTTCAATTCCATCATACATCCAATCTCATCTGTCTAACGGAGCCAATAATTTTATTGTTTCCTTATTGTAAATAATATTCTAGAAACATCTTTTCTAGAATAGACTCTTAATTTTATTTTATTTTTGTCACCTTATAAAAAAAATCCTTAAATAATTTACAGCTATTTTTTTACAAAATTCAGATAAGCACAGATTAATATACTTGTTATGTTCATTTCTCAAGCTCCGTATTAGCGCCAATTTCGCAATTTTTGTCCCAAAAAAATTAAGGTGCCATAAAAACCATTCAATTTCCTTATTTCTCTACCCCCTCTCATTTCCCTCAAATTCATTTTCCTCCTCTCATTCACTGCATTCAAATTTTACTCTCATTTCCGATTCATTTGGCCGACCACCACAGGCCGGCGTTTTGCAGCCAGTACAGCGGCGGAGCATCCACCACCGCCGCCGTGATCACCACCACCAACACCAAGAATCCAAACATGAGTCCGCGCCCTTTTCAATTGCTAGAACTCAATTTAAAATCTGCCCAAGACTTACCCTCCACATGCAGAAACATGCACACGTACGCAGTGGCATGGACCCACCCGCACCGTAAACTCACCACTCGGACTGACCCGAAAGGCCACAATAATCCGCGTTGGAACCATAAGTTTGTCTTCCGGGTCACCGACGAGTTCCTCTCCTCCGAAGACGCGGTTCTTGTCATTGAGCTTTACAGCCAGGGATGGGTCCGTGACATGCTTGTTGGGTCGACCCGGGTCCCTGTTTTAAGCCTTATTCCCACCGCACAGCCCAACCAGTGCAAGCCGACCCGCCGCCATGTCGCCCTCCAAATCCGCCGCCCCTCCGGCCGCCCTCAAGGCATCCTAAACGTCGATGTCTCGCTCCTTGACGCTACCATGAGAAGCATGCCTCTCTTCTCGGATACTAGCTCGGGTTTAGGCTACCAAGAGCTCGTAACGCACAAGCCCGACCCAACCCAGACCTCGGATCTCGGTCAGGGTCCGGTAGAGAAACGCACCCTATGGGAACTCCTCCGTCGGACCAAAAGCGAACGTAGCTGGACGGAAAAAGATGACGCAAAACCCGATTCAAACCCGGCTCAGAACCAGCACCCACATGGGTACGGGTCCGCCGTCAACGGAGACACGGGGTCATCCTTAGCTCCGAGAGGGGCCGCGGGGGGTAACGGCTCCCTCTGCACCGATGTGGGGCCCTCGCCGTCTGTGGTGGCGGCCGCGATGGCTAAGGGGCTGTACCTCCCGCCGACGTTGAAGACTAAGAAGGTGAAGGACGACGGGGAGAGCTCTATACTGCAATGGACGGACGATCAGAGTGAAGAGGGGTTGAGGTCCAAGATCGAACGGTGGAGGACGGAGATGCACCCGATCAACGGCCGAGATCGGATGAGAGATAGGCGCGGGGATCGCCGCAGGAGAGCCGGCGGCGGGAGGCTTTTCCGGTGCTTCGGCAAGGCGTTTGGGATTGAGTTGACTATAGTATGCGGTTCGGATAACAAGAGGAAGCATCCTAGTGGTGGGTCCTACGTTGATGTTTAATCCAACGGCTAGGATTTATAGATGGTTGAGATTTGGGTGGAGGTTGGTTTGGGCTTCGGCCTTGGTTTCTTTCTCTCCTCCTGGCCCGGCCCAGTGTTGATTCTTGATATTTTTCTTATGCTTGGGTTGGTTTGGTGTTTTTTTTTTTTTTTTTTTTTGATTTCTGAAAATAATTAAAATTGAGTAGTGAAAATACTTTTTGGTTTTAAATTGATTTTTATGTTGCTAAAAGTATTGGGAAAAGAAAAGATACCTTTCTACTGTTCAGTTTTGATTTTTCAGAAACCAAAAATTCAAAACTAAAAAGGATATCAAACGAGCTGATTTCTGAGATGGACAATGTATGATAATGACGTTTCTCTATTATTGGTGGAAGGGGGAGGGGAAAGAAAGGTATAAAGAAGGGGAACCGTGAGTTTATCTTGTTAGCGTTATTTGTGAAGAGAGTTCAAAAAAATAAGACAGTCACGTAGGAGAACGACTTAGCGAGGTTGATATGGCAGACTTCTGCATAAAATGTACGTGGGTTAATAACTATGTAACTGAAGAAATTCGGATGGGAATGATACATCCAATGTCTTGTGCAGAAAATGAACAATGGTAATTTGAACATTATGTTGTTATCTAAGGTGTGTTTTATGTTCACGTTTTATGTTCAAAAAAGGTGTGTTTTACGTTTACGTTTTTCTTTACTATTGTTCTCTGTTGTTTATTTTTGGTTGACCATTGTTGCAATACATGGCAGATTTGGCTTAATGGTTAGATTACTTACTCCTAAACTGCTTTATGCTTCCTTTATGCTAGCTCTGTACCGCTATTCTTACTCTTGCTCTTATACTTTTATGCTTCAGGTGTGTAATGCTTGTATGCATCTTTTCTTCTCATGCTGGGGGTTCTTAGACGTAATCTCCCTTAAAAGTAACACCTTGAAAGGGTACGGTTGTGTACATCCTCCCCCCCAAACCCTACATATGCGGGAGCCTTGAGGCACTGGGTCATTTGTTGTTGTTGTTGGTTAGATTACTTACTCTTAAGCACAAGGACGAGGGCTTGAGTTCAAAGTTTATCCCCTTTTTTGAATGTTGGTAGTCTCATTGAGATATTATTACCCCTCTAAAAAAATATAGAGGCTTGGATTAAAAATTCACAAAGGTTTATGAATTGCTAGAAAAAGAAAAATAGACTTAAAGCACGTTTATGAGGTGGCGAAGAGTTGTAGCTCTGTTAGGGTCCTTTTTTTTGGGGAGGGGGGACAAAATCGGCTTAAGGTAACACTATTTATTACAACCTGTCTTGAGAACATGCACAGTAGGCAGGACTGGGCATCTCTCCCAATCATGATTATATGAACTAGAACTATGAAATTTAGCCACTTCAAGAGTCACTGTAATGATTGACCTATGAATCCGTAAAAAAGGTAAGAACTCGAAAGCCGGAAGTAAAAGCTTGATGGAAGAACTATGAAATGTAACTCCATAAGAGCTGAGCACCTAAGTACGATGACCTCATTGCAAATAAGGGACTATTCTCCTGTATTTTTAACTTGTTAAAAATTGTTTTGTTTGTAATTATTTTAGTTGGATTTCTAGGAACAGCATAGCAATAGAGTACCAAAGAGGGCACCAACACACTGTCACCGGATCCCATTAGAACTCCGAAGTTAAGCGTACTTGGGCGAGAGTAGTACCAGAATGGGTGACCTCCTGGAAAGTCCTCACCATTAAGTTGGGGGCACTGAAAAATAACCTCTCTTCAGGTTAGCACCGTGAAGGGGGAAGGCTGCGTACAGCCGCCCCCCAGACCCTACGTAGACGGGAGTCTTGAGACACTGGGTATGTTCCTCTTTTTTTTTTTTTTAGCATAGCAATAGAGTAAACTATGTAAGAGCCAAACTTTACTTTGATTACAGATGTAATAATATGTGGTGGGTTTCTCCCCTATCAGAACTTTGTAATGCTCTTGTAACGGATGTAATGCATTGGTCGGAGGCCTAGGGCCTGTCTTTTGTTGATAATATATATATATATTTTAAATTTCAACTTCTATAAAATTCTAAAATCATGTCCATTCAAATATCATTTTTGAAAAATGATTTATAAATTAAGATTTCTTTTCTTATTGTTTTAATACACACTATGTGATACAGTATTAAATTATTTTATACGGAATTATCTTTTAGATACTGATCCGTGGTTTGATATTTATTATTAAGGTATGATAAAATTTTAATGTATACAATAAAGTATCATAAAGCTATAAAGTTTATCATATGGGCACTTTCTAACTTAACAAATGATTTTCTTTCATAATTTGGCATATTTTAATGGATTGCAAGCATATGGTAAATTATTATTAATAATATAGATGCATCGTGATAATTTTTTTGGCAAAACTTGTTGAATTTAAAAAAAAGGGTAAGTATACTAGAGTGGATAATACTTATGTATTGTTTAAATCATACTTCATGTTAGCATTTTCGAATAAAAATACTTTGTATTATGAATAAGTATACCAATACATGTTGGGTCATTGTGCCAAATCAACATTTTTAACAACAAATACTCGGATGTCGACAAACGGCATCCACATGATAAAATTTTTGGACAGCAGGGTACCCACATGATAAAAATAGGATATTTCTTGGTATATGTTAAAATATTATAATAATTAATGTGTTATTTGACAACTGCATAAAAGGGTAAAAAGGCAATAAGATATTGTCCTACCCTTATTTGAATACACTTAATAAAGAGGGGTCGGGAGTAAAGATGTAAGTGAGCTACCTTTATATAAAGAAAATTATAGTAAAAATAAGGGCAAATTGTCCAATTTTTTTTTTCAGAAAGTTGCCCTTCCTTCTTTACCCTCGATTCGGGGATTTAAAGAACAAATGATAGAGGGGATAATTGAAAGTAAGTTTTTACCCCTCATTTCATTCACCTCTTATATCTTATTTGACAACTGGGTAAAGAAGGGCAAAGTAGGGTAAAGAGGAGAAAGGCAAGGTAAGATCATACCCTTGTTTAAATAAGTCAAATTAAGAGGTATAAGGGTAAAGAGTGGTAAATAAGTTACCCTTATTTTACAATTGGGTAAAAAGGTAAGAATAAATAGAATTATAGTTAAAATAAGAACAAAATTATTCAAAATTTAAAAAAAAATTTACCCTATCCCCTTTTAACTCTCAATTTAGGATAAAGAAAATTAGGACAAAGGAAGATAATAGAGGATAAGTTTTTATCTCACATTACTTTTAAAAAATTTTGCCAAACAAAGGCGCAAATTTATCCTCCCTTGCCATTATCCCCTTGACCCTTGTCTACCTCATTGCCAAATAGGAGTTATAATAATTGTCAAATAAGGGTTAGGGTTTACATATTATCGCCCATCACGAGAACGTCTTAATTGGTGGCATCTCTTACTCATGCGGTCATTATCCAAGGGTTAGGAGTTCGATTATCGCTAAAACTATACTCATAACTTATCTACTCATAAGAATTATAGGTCTCCTCATAGGTTAGAGTTGACTGAAGCAACCCAGTCCCTCGTTAAAAAAAAGAAAGTTCACCTATGACCCTTACCCTAACAATCTTTTACCGCTAGTGCTCTCCCGCCAAAAGATGTTTGATGCTTCTTTCCTTTTTTGCTTAGGTTTCGATTCAATGTCATGCACCTGCTCGAATTCTTCTTTCGCTGTCCGCAGCTTTGGTTGCATCCAATTCCTAAATCGCAAGGTGCAAAAACTTAGGGTTCCTTTTCTGTTTTCATTTTCGCAAATCGAAGTTGTTGTTGTTAGAGAATTAGAAATTGGTTGGATTATCTAGTTAATGTCTTTGTTTTTTGTTTTTTTTCCTGTGAATCTCTTATTAGTTATCTTAATTCCATGCTGTTAACAAATGTGATTAATTTTTGAATGTTTTTCCGCAATTCAATCGGCCTTTTCCTAAATTCTTAGGGTTCGACTAGCAGTTTTTCCAGAGTTAATGACAGGGTGTGATTAATAATTCGAAGGATAATTTAGTAAAATGTAAAATATTGATGTTTAATGTAGTTATATTGTAGGTATTGTTTATTTTCATTTACCATATATTTTTCCGATGGAAAATTAGGGATATATGTTGTAATACATGTATTATATAGATAATACGAAGAAAACGCGTATTTCATTGTATTATTGACAATGATACGTAAAGGCCCCTTTTAATTAGGAAAATATGGATATATATTTAAAATGTGTGTTATATACGAATTTTACTAACAGAGCTTAAGAGAGTGGAGCACGCCGATGCTAGTTCATAGCACCCTCAGGCTTGCATGTTTGCTATTGTTGCTTGCATGTCTGCTACTACTTTAGTTGATGTGGATTTTACAAATATTATTCTGTCTTTACTTTTTAGGATTTAGAGGCCATTCAGAAACAACTTCCCTACAAGGTACCCTATAGAAGTAAGGCTGTGTACATTTTACCTACCCATACCTTGCCTTGGTGGGATCCTCTTTTAGGCATTGGATTTTTTGTTGTTGTCGTTGTTACAGTTCCTTGTCTCTTAGCTTTCTCACTGTAGTTTTGTCAAATACTGACAAATGAATGGAATTTTGTCCCTAAACTGTCTTTCATAAATACCGAGCATGGAGGACTCTGCTGATGAATCTACCTGCTGCAAAAGCTGATGTATTTTCAGATATCTTATATCCGTTGTGGAGCTTTATGTTCTATTGGTGCCCGTGCTGGGAATAAACTTCAAATCCCTTTCGTTTTACTTTTTAGTTTCTTAACATTGATGTGTTATTTCTCGATAATACAAAATCAAGAGAATGACGAGGCGATAAGCAAAGAAGGCAGCAAAATAAGAGAGCCCATCTGCTTGGCCGTGTCATGGTGATCAAGAACAGACGTGCTAGTTTTTTTATGAACTCGAGTCTCTGCAGGTATTGCTTTGATTGCATTATTATGCTTAAGAGGAATTACTGATAAAATATTGATCATGGATTGAAGGATCTTTAGCTTCTGCTTGCTTTTTGTTGTCTTGTACAAACTGGAGATCATTATTCAAACTGTTGGACTGTTGAACCTTCATATGGTAGGCTAACTTAATCCAAAGCAAAGCAATAATGGGAGAAGTTTTAGAGGATTTTTCTCAAATCTGCACATTTATTTGATTTAATTCTAATACTTTTTGTTGTTTTATTACTCAATTGTAGTTGGAAATTGAACCCGCAATTAATGCACCGTATTTTGATTGGAGGATCATACATATAACTTGTTAGACAAACCCTTTTTGAGAATCGAACTTTTATGTTATTTAAATCATTCAAGTACACACATGCTGTTCTTTTCTTCAGTAAAATTTTCTCCTGTTTTGCAATTCATCATTTACCCCTCAGAGCCTAGCTTAAACTTGAATTGTTGCAGATTAGTTTGGGAACAACTAAACGGGCACTAATAGTGCACTATTTTTGGACCTGAGTGAACTACTCATCAGCTTGGACTGGCAGCAGCTGCTAGGCAGACAGGTTTTTTTCGCAATCGTTACGATTTCTTCCATATCAACAGTAGTTTCGCGAGACGCTTTAGTCGTAGTCGTATTGTAATTGTGTTCCTTTGGTCCAAGGGCAATCGGCATGTTCAATATATTTTAAAGTTAATTGTAGTAATGTGTTGTGGAATGTCAAAATGATGATTTTAGACATCAATATAAAAACATTCACTGTTATAAATTGTTTTATATATATACATATACAACAACAACAATAACAACATACCCAGTGCCTCAAGGGCTCCCGCTTGCACAGGGTCTGGGAGGGCTAGGATGTACGCAGTCTTACCCCATCAGGGTGAGACCCAGACGAGAGACTGTTTTCGAGGACCCCCAACATGATATTTGATGGTTTTGATAGTTATTATAAATATGAAGCATCTGTATCAAGAGCATATAAAGTATAGTTATCATACTAGGCTTGAAGAGCATGTAAAGTCCAGTTATCATGCTAGGCAAGTACGCATGTAAGCATATGAGCAAGTAAACAAACAAATAGGCCTGTAAGCAAGTTAGCAAGTAAGCATGTATGCGTAGAGGCATGGAAGCATGGGCGCAATGAAGCATGGAAGCATAAAGACATAGGGACATAGGAGCCAGAGTAGAATGTAAAAGGTAAAAGGTAAAAGCAAAGAAGCATGTAGAGAGATAAGAGAGTGTAGAGAGAGTTTGTAGAGCGCCTGGAGCGTATAAGCAATGAGGGGGAGAGAGAGAGAGGAAGTAGAGAGAGAGAGAGAGTATGGGCGTGTCAGCAATATCACTATGCCCCAAGGTAATACATCCTAGAAGCACTAAGCAACTAACGTACGCCAGTGTTGCGTATATACAAACGATCATACAAGTAACCTCGTGGTACTAGGACTATCTTATGGGTGCTCAATGCATCAGTTATCCCTATACTACTCCTATACTAATCCTCGACTGAGCTCTCATGCAGGGCCATTTCGTCATTTAGGTTGGGGTAGGCAGGGTCTTGTCTAATTGTCTTCTTCGGACTCTTCCTTGGCCGGCCTCATCTTCTCTTCCCGTTTGTATTATGGAGTTGTTCGCATCACCTTGCAGGGGTAGTAGTGGGTGTCCCTCCAACTCTTCTTTGGCCGGCCTCTTCCTCTCCTCGCATCCGTCGGATTGTGTCACAACCAGGCATATGAGCATCCTCTTGGTATTTGGGCGAGCTTACAGGTAATCGATGCTCCTACACTGTTATATCTATTACACCTATATTAATCCTCCATTAGGCTTTGTCTAGTGCCATCTCCTCGTTTAGGTTGAGATAGGCGAGGTCATGTCGGATCGTCTCTGCCCAACTCTTCTTTGGCCAGCCTCTCGTTCGTTTCCCATCTGTTATAAGGAGTTGTTCGCATCTCCTGACAGTGGCAGTGATGGGTCTCCTCCTAACATGCTCAAACCACCGCAGTTGTTGCTCTCTCAACTTATTCTCAATCGGAGCGACGCTTAATTTGCTTCTTATAACATCATTTCTAATCATGTCCTTCCTTGAGTGTCCACACATCCATCTCAGCATCCTCATCTTGACTACCTTTAGCTTCTGCGTATGCTGGCACTTAACTGGCCAACACTCTGCCCCGTAGGACATAGCTGGTCTGACAACTATCTTATAATATTTAACCTTTAGCTTTAATGGGAATTTCCTATCGCATAGTATCGTAGAGGCCATCCTCCATTTGTGCCACCCCACTTTGATTCTATTGTTGATATCTGCGTCCACTTCACCGGCTTGTTGGACCACGGAACCCAAGTATTTAAAGCATGTTTTCTGTGGTATACACTCTGATCCAATCTTGACGACTTTTATGCTTGGCATGGAAGAGGTGCAGAACTTGAGCTCCATATACTCGGTCTTAGATCTACTGAGTCTTAGACCTTTCGATTCGAAGTATATAGTAATTATACAATTTACTAATAACAATCATCTTAACAAGTTCAATTACATTTGAAATTTTTTTTGTTTTGATTCATGAGTAGTTTTTGAGATGAGTATATGAGAAATTGCGAGATGAACTTTTTTTTGTGAAACTTTTTATTTAGGTTTCTTAGTAATACAAATAAATGGTAATTTTGATCGCTGCTATGATATAATATTTAAAATAACAAGAAGCTGATTTTGGGCGAATTGCTAAAATGGTCAAGGAAACATACTTGAAAATACGTGTGGTCGACACAGCTGTTAGGAGAGAGGAGCACACCGATGCTAGTTTACAGTGCCTCTAGGCTTGCATGTTTATTATTGTCCTTTTTTTTTTTGCATGTTTGTAATTGCTTTATTTGATTCGGATTTCATAAATGCTGTTCTTTTAAGGATTAGGGGGCCTTTCGGAAATAACCTCTCTACAAAGTAACATCTTGTAAGGCTAAGACTATACATCTTACCCTCCCCAGATTTTGTCTTGGCGGGAGCCTCTTTGTTTGAGCCACTAGATTGTTATTGTTGTGGTGAAGGAAACATGCAATGTGATGGTGCTTTCTTAAAATATGTTTTCTCAAAAAGCACTCTTTAAGTTACCTGTCAAAGAAGGCTGGCTAGTTTCAAAAACATGTATTTTCAAACAACACCTTAGAAAAAATATTTGTAATATTAAACTTCCCCAGTGTGGTACCTTTCTCAAAAGCATCATAATGGCAATGCCATACACATTGTGTATGTAGAAAAATAGAAGATACCGTGTTTTGGTACTTTTGTCCACTAGAGTCGGACAACAAGATACATGTCGAGTAGGACCCTCATTGACCTATTCTTATCACAGTGGCTGTTTAATCTGATTGTAACTTTGTTCAGTTGAACCCCAATTCTATAATTGCTTTATGTCACTCAATAGCACTAATAGGCTAAAAAGAAAATGTTTTCCTCCATGAAGGAGAAAATGACACCCTCTTAGAAAAGGGGTAAAAGTTTTCCGTCCTTTTTCTGTTTGGATTCTATAAGTGCTTTATGTCCCACTATTATAAAATTTTCCTTCATTCACACCTTTTTTCCACTCTAATCTTATACCTCTAACCTCAGATTAATATCAAATGGATCAAACATGAACCATATACAATTTCTATAATAATTTGATTTTATAAGCCGGACAAAAGGAAATTTTTCTAAAGGAAAAGAATACATTCCTCGTTGAAAATGCTTTCCGAAAGGAAATGGTTTTCCCTCCAACGAAACAGAGCCTTAACCCTTGGATAGTGAAGCCTTGATAGAACAATAACGACAAATCCAGGACCTCAAAGAGGCTACTGCCGAGGCAGGGCCTAAGACGGTAAGATGTATGCAGCCTTACCCACTAATCTGTAGGAAGGCTATTTTCGAAGGACTCCTAATCCTAAAAAGCGTAATGAAGCCTTGAACTAGTAGTAAAATGCTGCAACTATTAAGGGACTATAGATGGGTGAAGACTACCCCAAAAGCTTAAGCTGATGGGTGAAGACTCATGATCGATTTTATGCCCTGACATACCCCCTCATGCAAATGCCAATTGGGCTTGAAGTGTGGATAATGCACAGGCCGTCTCATATCTTGTGCTTGAAATATATTAATATTTAGAGTAGGGACTATTCGGACTCGACTTCTGACCTCTCAGTCAACAAGGCTCTGATACCATGTTAAGGAACCAACTATTCAGAAGCTTAAGCTGATGGTGTAGATCTATAAATGATTTTGTGCTCTTAACACCCCATGATATTTGATCTGTAGGGAAGCTTCATTGACCTTGAATCTTCAATGTATTAGCTGATATTGGACTTATATTACTAGTGAGAGGTTTATTTAAGAAAGGCGAATGCTTTGAAACGCTTGATTAAAAAAACACTTGGGTCATTTCTTTATCAATGCACTTCTCTATATCTGTTGGACCAAATGACATGCTAATAAATCACGTGTTAAATTAGAGTTTTAAAAGACAAATGTATATATACATTTTTTTAAATGTAGGGGAAAATTTCTGAAAAAATTAGAAGAAATTGTTTGAAACAAAAAATTTGTGACAATTTTGAGATGAATTTGAGAAGGGAAGGCTGTTTCATTACTTACCTGTTTCAAATTGAGGCAGTTAGGAGGAGACGTAGAGTTCGTACCAAATTTGAGACAACTTGGTCCGTCTCAAATTTGGGACGGTTGCTTCCATTTTTCGAGATGAAAACAAACTGTCTTAAATTTCCTATTTGAGAAAGGAGAAAGAACTGTGATTCTCATTCTCTTATTTCTTTTCCTCTCTTCTCGCTCTCAGTCACCTGCCCTGCACGACAACCACCCTCCACCCACCCACCCACCACGCACAACCCTGCGCCGCACCCTCATTGTTGTATGCTTTCTTCGCCTTTTTTTTTTCCCTCTCTCTACTTTGTGGCTTGGATCAAGATCTACGTTTTTATATGGCTTAGTCTATATATTGCTTAAAATTTACATATATTTCTTATACGACTTAGATTTAGTTTCCTAGCACTTATGTCTATCTTTTATGATCAAGGTCTCATTTTATATATAGCTTGCAGCTATTTCAATGATGTATCTCTAACTAGATACATAGCCGATCCAATTAGGGAGCAATTTTCTAGACCATTGTACTACATGAAAGGACTTTAGTCAAGAGACGGGTTATGAAATAAATTTTAGGCTTGTAAATAAGTTCTATTTAGTATTTGCTATTTGACATAATGATAACTTGTTTACTAATTAATGGTCTTCTGATAATAGTTTGCACAGTATTGGAGGCCGGTTAGGGAAGCAGCTATGGAGAACAAGTTTAACAAAATAGCACAGGCTACAGTGAGGGGTATGCTCTGTGGGGCTTGAGCTAAAGCCCTTGATGAAGGGAAGGATGATATGAAGTGCTCCTCCTAGATGGCATTCACTCTACGAGTTGGTTTATAGTCATGACCGGTACTTGAACACCCCTACTAATACTGCTTCTATTAACAATATTTTATTTCTATACTCCAGCTGGAAAGGGACTGTATTGAAGTAACATAAGTACCAAATGTTCCAAACCTGGACCTAACCGGATTGAAAACTGATAAAGCATGAATGTTGGACCAATGTTTGAATCAAATAATATCGATTTAGTCTGGTCTTAAACCAAATTAAGCGGTTAGAGTACAGTTTTTACCCTACTGATATTTTGTCATGTTTTAGATATTTCTTACTTTAAACTTAGATTGAACTAGCTAATTAAAGTCCAAATCAAGGATCAAGATGAATAATAAATACATCTATCTTGAAGACTATATTTATGGAATAAGGGTTGTTCATTGTCTAAAGTGTGTTTCTATTGGAAAAAGATAACTCCTACCCAATAAAAAGGAGCCTGAATTAGTTACATCTTTATGGACTAATGAGTTTTGACATGTATATAAGTATACTGGTATACAGATGGAATATATTTTTCAATTCTTAATAACATTGTTCATATATATATATATAAAGGGTAGTGAGAATGTTGACTCTCTTTTATGGTTGAAGTACCTCTATATGATTGGTTGTATATTTATATATTTCACTCTGAGGATATGATAATATTTGTGTTTGTCAGTTTCAAATTCGTCTTTAACCATAGTATCCATAGAATTTTATTGATAAAACAATATAAAAGGCACGCGAAGAAGCAAGAAAAAGAGAGTTTATTTAATATCTATTTATTGCTATGTTAAATAATCTCTCTGTCACTCCGTAGCTTCTTTGAATGCTAAAAATATACCAAAAAACATCAGAGAGGAGGGGGAGGGAGATGGAACTAGGCATCTGTTTGAGTTGTCCAATTCCAGTTAATTTTCTACTGCTATTGTTGCTGATAGCAGGTCTAGGGATAACTACTGTATTATCAATACAGCCATCCACCATGTTTACAGCTGTCATCACTACCAAGCCTGGTTGCAAGCGCAAGTGTGGCAACTTAATGGTCCCTTACCCATTTGGTATCGTACCCCATCCATCTGACACTGCTCAAGAATTACATAACCCCTGTTCCTTGGCTTCCGCATATGACATCATATGCAACACCTCTTGCAACAAACCAAGAGCTTTCTTTCTTTACGATACCTCCATGAGAAACAATATCGTAGAGGCCTTTGATATATTGGAAACCCAAGTCACAGTCAAGAACTCGCAGATTGCTTCTAAATGCCACGGTGATTGTACGACAATGGTCCCGCTCTCTGTTGATCTATATGCCACTCCCTTCATTTATTCAAATACTGAAAATGTTTTAACGGTTGTTGGTTGTGACAACTACGCAATCGTTGGGTATGGGGAAGGACCTCATGGTATTTCTACCGGTGGGTGTCTTGCATAATGTAGTCCCAGGGTGGAAGACTTGCCGAGGGATGGATCTTGTTCAGGTTGGGGTTGTTGCCAATCTCTTATCCCAGACGGCCTTGAATACATTAAAATTGTGTTACGGGTCTTGCCTAAAGCCAGTAGGGACTCGTCCTTCCAGGGATGTGCCTATGCTTTTCTATCTAAAAAAGACTCCTTCAAGTTTCATGGGGCTTCTGATTTGGTAGACCGTGCAACATTTGTTAACCGAACTTTTCATGAAGCTCCCATTGTGCTTGATTGGGCTATTTATGACTTTTTTGTTGCGGCTGAAAGGGGACAGGAAGATCTAGGCAGTGGCTACAGTAGTTGTGACAAAGCTAGGAAAAATTTAACCTCCTATGCTTGCAAAGCGAATACCCAATGCATTGATGTTAATGATGGATATCACTGCCAGTGCCTTCCAGGTTATGAGGGCAATCCTTACCTTAATTGCACAGGTTTGATTCTGAATTTTCTGCTACATTAGATGGGATACTTTGGCAACAACTATCTCATCTATTCTAACTTTATTTTCTCTTATTTTTGAAGTCAACCGATAAATTGATTGTAAATTTAAAAACATTACGTAATTTAAATCTTTGGAGATCAAATTTTTACATAACATTCAGGAAAGCTTTTTATATGTCATTTTAATGAATTCCAAACAGGAAAAATCAGGGCTCGCTTGGTTGATTCAATCTTGAAATTAAAAGGACAATAGAATTAGAATGAAATGAGTGTCAACCGATGCTTCGATTGAGTTCATTTTACCTAGTTTGTGATACTCTAGCTGAGGTTGTGCTTTTTTCAACAGATGTCAATGAATCAGAACGCTCAACTAGTTTCTTGTGCTTTTTGTGTAACAGATATTGATGAGTGCACAAAGAACTTAGACACTCAATGTTCTCATTTGTGTGTCAATATCCCAGGAGGCTATAATTGCTCATGCCCTGAAGGATTTCATGGAGATGGCTACAAAAATGGCAGTGGTTGTGCATCGGACCCACCAGTTACAAAATACCTTCTTATTGGTAATTATTCTCTTGTAACTGCTATTTTCTATCAAAAAGATCTTTAGTATTTTGAAAGGCTATGGGTTTTTTCTCCCAAGACTTTAACTTTGAGCATGTAATAATATGTTGGCCTGCTTGTACTTGGAATTGTCACTGGTCTTCTGTAAGCAGTTTTATTCTTTTTTTTGCTATCAGAATTTCACTTATTCGAAAATCATGGTATCGTTATTGTGATTTCTGATATTTCTAAATTTTATATTGTTATGGACAAAAGCTCGAGAGAACAACGAAGAATTCAATGAATGAAATAATACACAAGATTTGTGTGGTTCAAATATCAGGGATTTTCACTATTCATGAGAAGTTTTTACAAAGAGTTTTCTTCTTACTCACACGATTCTCTGAAACCCTAACCGGGGTTTTAGAGTTTCATAAGAGAACCCAACGCACCTCATAACCAACCCTCAAATGGGCCTTAGGCCAAAACAGGCCCCCGACGATCAGGCCTATTGGCCCAATCCTCTACTATATAGATATGGCTTATTACAGTATATAAAAGAAATCAGGCTCTATACAGGAAGCTCAACATATAAAACCAAAACTTACCATTATGACAAAAGAATCCTCCAGAACAATTGTGATCTGACCTTGAATGTGTATGGTTACAGGACTAAACACTGGCTTCGGATCGATAGTTCTTCTCCTAGGTGGTTTCTGGCTGTGTATCTGTGTGAGAAGAAGCAATCAGAGGAAACAGAGAGCTAAGTGCTTCAAGCGAAACGGGGGTTTGTTGTTACAACAGCAAATGTCTTCTAATGAAGGGGTGGTAGAGAAAACAAAAATCTTCACAATAAGCGAGCTAGAGAGTGCCACTGACAATTTCAATAGAAGCAGAGTACTTGGTCAAGGAGGCCAAGGAACTGTTTACAAAGGTATGTTGACTGATGGAAGGATAGTTGCCATTAAAATGTCAAGAATCATGGATGAGAGTCAATTAGAGAAGTTCATTAATGAGGTTGTTATTCTGTCACAAATTAATCATCGAAATGTGGTTAAGTTATTAGGATGTTGTTTGGAGATTGAAGTTCCCCTTTTAGTTTATGAGTTCGTCCCAAATGGTACTCTCTTTCAGCATATTCATCACCCCAGTGAAGAGTTCCCAATTACATGGGAGATACATTTACAAATTGCTATAGACTTCGCTGGGGCTCTTATGTACTTGCATTCGGCCTGTTCAATGCCGATCTATCACAGAGATATCAAGTCATCCAATATACTATTGGATGACAAGTATGGAGCCATATTGTCCGATTTTGGGATATCAAGGTACATATCTATTGATCAGACTCACTTGACCACTCGTGTTCTTGGGACTTTTGGCTATTTGGATCCAGAATACTTCCGTTCAAACCAGTTCACAGAGAAGAGTGATGTTTATAGCTTTGGGTTTCGTTCTTGTTGAGCTGCTTATTGGACAAAGGCCAATCCGTTCAACTGTAGACGATGAGGAGAGAAGCTTGGTCACATTTTTTCTCACGACTGTAGGGACATCTCATCTGATTGAAATATTGGATGCTAGAGTCATGAAGGAAGGTAGACACGAAGATATCCTTGCCGTTGCAGACCTTGCAAGGTGATGCGTGACATTGGACGGGAATCAAAGGCCTACAATGAAAGCTATTGCAATGGAACTCGAGGCTATCAAAGCTCACAATGCACCCCCTCCATTGCTCCCAAACTTGCCGGCAGCTGAGCTGGAGTTGATTGAAATGAGAGATAGAAATTACAATGGATGTTCGAGTTTAGGTGCATCTTTATTTGGACCTATTGCATTAGATTCAGTTAATACTGGCTCGTTCTTGTTCAACTCTGTGTGATGCGAGGATCAGTAACTTTCCGAAGTGTGCTATTGCATTGTATGAAGATTGGTCACCAACTCTGCAATCTTCTAGAAAAGCAAAACAAAAAGTAAGCATCATAATATGCATCCTATTTCACTTTTCAGCGAATACAAAAGTATGATAAAGGAACATACCCGAGAGCCCTTGTGAAATAGGATGCATATTATGATGCTTACTTTTTGTTCCTTTATCATAATATGCATCCTATCATACTTTTGTATTCGCTGAAAAATGAAATAGGATGCATATTATGATGCTTACTTTTTGTTTTGCTTTTCTAGTCGGTTGATATTGTTTCTAGTACTTTTAGTGGGCCATTTCTTTGTGTAATTATGTTGCCTAATTAATTCTAGTTTAAAATAATGTGATTAATATTAGTAGTTGTCCTTGGGATGGCCCTAATTTAGAGCTCAGTGTAGGTCTAGGTTAGGGGTAGCCGATTTAGCGGTGTAGAAGATTTGAGCACTCGTAAGCTGCTTGTATGCCAGTATGCATACACGCAGTATGGATGATAGTTGGTCAATTAGGGCCTCAAGATGCTGATACTCTCTGTACTCTCTGTATTATCTCTCTTTCATCTCTCTCTCTCCCTCTCTCTCTCTCTCTCTCTCTTCCTCTACCTCCCTCTACCTCTCTCTCTCCCCCTTTATAGGTGCTCTACTTCTCTATATGTTTTTGTTGTATGTATGCTTGGTATCGCATGCAGGATCTTCCTCGTACGTACTTGCTTGCTGCTACCTTATACCCTGAATGCTATCCTCGGCTCCCATGCGTACATATACAATTACATGCCTATCTGATTATTTGATTTGATTGTATGCCGACACACTCACCTGCACACACTTGTATACCTGCACACTTGCATACATGCTTCGCACGATTTCTATGCTTTACATGCTCTCCTTGCAGGCTCTTCCTAAATAACTACTACCAGGTTGGGAGTCCTCAGAAACAGTCTCTAGTCAGGGGGGTAAGGCTGCGTACATCCTACCTCTCCCAGACCTTGCGTAAGCGGGAGCCCTTGTGGCACTGAGATTGTTATTGTTGTTGTTGTTGTTGTCCTTGGGAACATTGTTGAATGTAAAATTCACACTGAGTTCAATGATGCTAATATTGTGCAGTGAACGGTCTTTTTTTCTCTTTCGTTCTGGATTGAATGCTTGTTTATATATGATGATGCTTGTGATTCCTAGTTAGTTTTCATTCAAGAGTTGCAATGAATCATAAAAGGTGAATTTTTTGAAGTTTTCTGTAATCAAATTAAAGTCCTTATTGACAGTTTTCTGTAATCAAATATCTGGGATTCATGATACACAAGAATGGTGAAGTGGATGAGGATGTCAGCAACAGGATTAAAGTAGGCTGGCAGAAGTGGAGGATGGCTTCTGGGGTGCTGTGTGATAGAAAGTTTCCGCTAAAGTTAAAGGGAAAATACTATAGGACGGTAGTAAGACCTGCAATGCTATATGGGGCAGAGTGCCGACCAATGAAACAAAATCAAACACAGAGGATGAAGGTGACAGAGATGAAGATGCTGCGCTGGATGTGTGGCCACACAAGGAAGGATAGGATTAGGAATGATGTGATACGAGGTAAGCTGGGGGTAGCCTCGATCGAAGATAAATTGAGGGAGCACCGCCTAAGATGGTTTGGACATGTTAGCAGAAGATCGGCTACAGCCCCAGTCAGGAGGTGTGAACAGCTTCATACGGCGATAGGCAGAAGAAGGAGGGGCAGACCAAAGAAGAGTTGGCTGGAGACGATTGGTCAAGACCTAACCCACCTAAACCTAAGAGAGGAGATGGCCTTAGATAGGGCACGTTGGAGGGCTAGCATAAGGGTAGCGGAGGGGGCAGAGTTGAGTAGTGCGGGGAGTGGCTGGTAGTTTAAGATCCTTGGGCAGGCATAACCTTAAGGGTAGCACTTATAGGCTAGCGTAGTCTCTGACCATGCTTCTTATTCTTATTATACTGCTTCTTCTTCTTCTCCTTCTTCCTTTCTTCTCCTTCTTCCTTTCTTCTCCTTTTTCCTCAAAATGCTTTGGCAATTGATTGGTGGTTTATCTGCAGGCACCAAACTACTTCAGGTTGGGGGTCATCGGAAACAGTCTCCTTTCTAGCCGGAAGGGGTAAGGCTGCGTACATCACCCCCCCAGACCCTGCTTTCTGCGGGAGCCGCGAGGCACTGGGACTGCTGTTGTTGTTGTTGTTGTATTGACAGCTGGTGACTCTTTGGGGGCTTGTGTAATATATTGTTCTAACATCTTGAATTCGATTGTTATTTGTTGAATAATTAACATCTCATTGAAGTTTAATATCGAAATATTTATTTATAGATACAATAAAATATATTTTTTTATTTTATTATTTATAAAATTAAAAAATATATATATATTTTTCATTTTATTTTTATAAATTTGAATAAAATAACATCAAGTTCTATACCAACTTGTGGTGGCAAGAATTAGATTTAAGATAGAGTATCGGTGTATTAATAATATATTTTTATATGATTATTGATTGGTCTTCTTATCAATTTAGGGCTTTTTGTTAGGAATTAACTTGAAATTCATAGAGTTTTGTTTTATTAAAGTTTTGTAGTTATGAAATTTGGTTAACACAGATATTCTTTTGTATATATTTATAAGATGTTTTGTATTTGAGGTGTATTTCTTTTATATATTGTTCATTAGGCGATAATATAAAAATAAAAAAATAGGCAAAATATGATAATAAGAAATTGTGGAGTGGGTTTTGAATTAAAAAGGAAAAAAAACAGAGGAGAAAAGTAATACGTAAAAACATTATTTATGATATTATCCTACTAATAAGTGAAATATTAAACTTTTTTTCTGGAAAAAATCAAAATTCATACATGTTATTAAGAGAAATAGTAAACTCTCAACAAATGAGAGAGCATAGCTCAAAAGAAAAAATAAAAATAAGATCAAACAGTATAAAATACGTAAAAATAAATAACATATAAATGCAATGCGATAAAATTTGGTTTAGGTTTCAAAGAACAAAAAAAAATTAGGTGTTTTTATTTCAAATCATCTTTTGGATCAATTAAGTTTGTTTAATTTAGGTTTCAAGCTAACAAAGTTAATGTGAAATTATAATTTATTCACTCGCTCGGATGAATTAAAATGTATTATTTTTGGTTAAATCAAGTTCACATGATATTCAACAATGGAATTGTTATTTCACTAAAAATAAATAAAACAAATAATATAACTAAAAATCTCAAACTCCAATTTCAACTTGTACATTAGTTTAGGATAAGAGTTTAAATGAGTCAAGTTAAGTCTAGCACTCCTGGTTTCAGTTTGAACTTGATAAAGCTTACCAAGTTGTTGAAACTTTGTTCAAGCTTGGTTCAGTAAGCGTTTTGTGTGTTCTCCGCTTAGCCTGGCTCGTTAGCCAATTTGTGCCCGTTATTGAGCCTAGTCGAGTTCGTTATCGAGCTCATGATTGATCCAAGCCCACTACCAAGTTGGAGCTTGCTGCTAAGTTGAGCCATTCGAGGTACTATCGAGCTATTATCAAAGTACTTTTGAGCTAATACCGACTGTTAATGAGATATTAACAAGTCTTTAACAAAATGTTATCAAGCTACTCTCAAATTTTAACAAGTTGAGCTTCCCTTTGTTTAAACTCTACTCAATAAGCTTATCGAACTTGCTCGAATTTGACTTGATAGGTTATAGAACCTCTATAACAAATATAAATGAGCTAAATTAATTTTAAATACGAGTAATTGATAGTATTTAATTGATATATATCTTAGTTCAAAGTCGGGGCGTAAATGGCCGAGCCGGCTCGTCATAAAGCTCGAAAGGCTCGGCTCGCTTCGAGCTCGAGCGGAGCTGAGCCCAAGCCTAGTGAAGCTCAAGCTCGTAGCTCGCGAGCCCAAACGAGCTGTTCTTAATATAATATTTTTGATTAAATATGACTAATGAAGCCAAATTGACCTAAATGAGCCGAGTCCAAGCTTAAACGAGTCAAAATAAGCCTAAATTGAACTTAAATGAGTCGAAATATTGCAAGCTTGCCGAGCTTAGATCGAGCCGAGCAGGGCTCGAGCTCGAACTTTTTAAGCTTTGAGTCGAGCCCGAGCCGAGCTTAATATAAACGAGCCGACCTCAACCCTAACAGGCTCGGGCTCGACTCGACTCGGCTCGGCTCAAATACACCCGAAGTTAAAAGACTCCAATTTCACTCGTGAAGTACGACCAAAATCAAATCCAAGGGGCTCTACTAAAAAATGGTGAAAAACCAGTCACCTTCGTTCCAAAAACCTCCTTCCGATAAACCCTTCTTCATCCCTCTCTCTCTCTCCCTCCCACTAGTCATAACATCGCAGGCTCTGTGCAAATATCCATGAAAATTTGACTCCTTTTCTTCTCAATCTCACTCAATTTGAGTCTTCCTTAATGCACTTCACTTGCCCTTCATGTTCAAACCCCATCCCCGCCGTGCCCACCTCCGCCGCCTCACTTCGCCGCCACCGGTTCCAAGCCCGAGTGTCATACCCATTTCCTCGAAATGCCTTTCGATTCACAGCAAATTCCGCCCTTTTCCCCTTTTCGAACTTCCCCAGTACTCGCCGCACTCCCAGTTTCGCAAAACACCCCCACCCAGAACATGGGGATGAAGCTGCAGTTCGTGCCCTAGAAGTTTCTAGAACTTTGAATTGCGAAATTGGAGGGGATAATGGGGGTTTGGATTGGTATTTGAGGCCTATAGTGTATACATTGTTCTGGGTTGTGATTGGATTGTGCCCAATTCGCGGTTTTCAAGGACCTGCAATGGCGTTGCCTGCAATTAGCGAGGTGTTATGGAGGAAGAAAGGGAAAGTTGAGAAGGGATCGGATGTAATCGAATGCTGGAAAGAGCACGAGTATTCCGGTCATACTAGAAGGTTGTTGGAGAAGGTTTCAGTCGTTTTGAAGACGATGGAGGAAGTTAAGGCGTCGAAGAGGGAGATTGAGGATGTAGAGGCAGCGTTGAAGGAGGTGAAGGTTAAGAAAGATGAGTTACAAAAGGAGATAATGGGGGATTTGTATGCAGAATTGAGGGAGTTGAATAGAGAGAAAGGGGAGTTGATTAAGAGATCGGATGAGGTGATGGAAGAGGTGTTGAAGGCGAAGAGAGAGCAGGATAGGCTATTGGTTAAGCTGAGGAACGCTCGTGGGGATGATGAGGGAGTGAGAGCGAAGATTGATGGGTTGGTGGAGGAATTGAGTAGATATGAAGAGGAATACAATGAAATTTGGGAGAAGGTTGGGGAGATCGAGGATCGGATATTGAGGAAGGAAACAATGGCTTTGAGCATTGGCGTGAGGGAGCTTTCATTTATCGAACGGGAGTGTAAGGCTTTGGTTCAGAGGTTTACCCAACAGATGAGGCGGGGAGGGTTAGCTAGGTAATCTACATTATTGCAGTTGTTGCTTCGTTCCTTCATTTCCCTTTAAATGCCTGTTCTCGTTGAACTTTTGAGATAGCAACAGAAACTTCATTAATGGAAAAGGAAAGTACATGAAAGTTGGATGAATGATCCTACCATTAAAATACAACAGAAAGAGAAGTCAACTTGAAGAAACTATCTAATCCCTAGGAAATTATCATTGTCCCTGTAGTTATATATGGTACACGAGTAGTATAGCTTCATGAATTGCAGTATGGAAAGTATTAGCAGCTAAACATTTTGGTTTAGGATTTTAGTTTTTGCCCACAATGTGTTTGAAGGAAATCTGAAAATGTGAGGTCTTTTGGCTCCCTGTTTCACAGCTACTGCCAATAGTTACTAGAAACCTAGAAGAGAGCTAGAATGCTGTCCTTCTTCCATAATGTTTCAAATGAACAGAACAACTTTTCAATATCTCTCAGTGGATGCATTTAATTATTATATCTAATGTGCTTTTGCTACTTGGAGCTAAATGGAGAGCGCTATTTAACTTAACTATTAGACTTATTTCCTGTGGAGATGGAGCTGCCATGTATTCTGACTCAACTTTGTCCTCGTAGTTTGCTATGCCGTCTATTCTATTTTCGATTGACGGTTTATTGTGATCATGTACGGTTATTTCTTCTTTGAATTGAAGTTTATGAACGCTTTATTTATACTGACCACCTTTGTCACAGTTTGTCAAAATCTTCTGATACGAGGCTTTCTAGAAATGATATCCAAAAAGACTTAGAAACTGCTCAAATAGAACACCTAAAACAGATAATACTGCCGGGTGTGGTGGAAGTTGATGACGTTGGACCTCTTTTTGATGGGGATCAGTTGGATTTTGCACTTCGGATAAAACAAGTTCTCGAAGAGTCAAAAGACATGCAGAAGAAGCTAGAGGCTCGTGTGAGAAAAGATATGAAGAAATTTGGCAATGAAAAGCGTTTTATTTTAACTACGCCTGAAGAGGAAGTTGTGAAGGGTTTCCCAGAAGTTGAATTGAAGTGGATGTTTGGCGACAAAGAAGTTGTGCTCCCTAAAGCTGTAAGCATCAATTTATTTCATGGATGGAAGAAGTGGCGCGAAGAAGCAAAGGCAGACATTAAGAGGAAATTGTTGGAGAATATTGATCTTGGTAAGGAGTATGTAGCTCGGAGACAGGTAGATATCTCATCCATCACATTACAAAATTATCTAGACAGAGGATACTCCGTTCATTTGCTCTTGCATGCTAAATTTTCTCTCTTTGCTCTCTTTTTGGTTCATTTGTTTTTTTTTTTTTTTTTTGGGGTGTTGCTGGGTTGGAATTTGTGGAAAATCTAGGTTCTATATTTCTGTATGACGACATGATCTTACCTTTTTTTTTGTTAAATTTTTTTTTTTGGGGGGGCGCGAAACTAGGACTCTGTTCGTAGGGCCCAACCCTTGGTAGTTTTACCACTAGACCAAGGCCTCATTGGCTCCATACCATGTACTCTGATAAGTATATATTTCAATTGCTTATAGTCAATCTTGCTAATATACAATCTTATTTATTATGTTGATGATTATGAATGATTTGATCAGAACCCATATTAAGGTGATTCTGTCCCTTTGAGTTCAGAGGAAAGCAGGGCTGGGCTGAGTGCTAGCATTGTGGGTGCATCACCTAGTTTTATGACCTCAATCACTGCTACATGAAATGCTGAAACTGCACAGAACCAACAAAAGTTGAAACCTAAGGAGATAGCGTGCAAGAGAGAGAGGTCAGAGTGCTAGTGTAACGTAGTGAGAGACGGTGGTGAGTGGGAAAAGCGATTAATCTAGTGGGAGTAGTGGTTTTACAGTTGGTTGGATACTTCATGTACTATCAGGGAAAAGGCGAGGGGGGTTGACACGTTGATGAGCTGTGTGTTCTTGGTTTCTTTTCCCCGCCACTTCTTTGAAGAAAAGGTTTCTTATAGTTCTTCAATTTTGCCTTGGGACATTCTTGCCTTAATGCAAGAGCTGCAGCTTAACTTGAAGAACAAAAAAATCCTGAAAAATAAAAAAAGGAAGAACTTAAGCTTTGTTTTGTGCAGGTCACTGCTTCTTAGATTTTTAGTAATCCAATTTAAACCACATCATCTATTGGACTCGTATTGCATGAATATCAGGTGCTAGCTTACCATGATTATTGAAATGAAAATCGTGTTTTTCAGAATTAAAGGTTAGAAAATCTTTAGGATAAATCATCCAACCATTTTACAGACGGTAATGTCTCTGAGGTGGAATCAAAACGATCGAGCTAAAGTGACTCAGGTTCAGCATATCTTGTGCTAACAAGGACTTCTGCAGTTGACCCTTAGTACCTTTTATGATATTTCCGCATGTACAATTCTCGTGTTATGGTATTTTGGAATGATAGTGTGAATGTCTTTATGCAATAATTTTTTGTATCATTATGTCCACCTTATCCGTCCTTTAGCTAATAATTATAGGTGCCTTATTTGTTTATTTCTTTCTTCCTTGATAATTGATGTCATGAATTGGATATTGATGGTTGTGATGCGTATGGTCTCTTGAAGGTTACAGGAACTCCTTTTAATTATATTATCTTTGCAGGAACGTGTCATCTTGGACCGTGATAGAGTGGTGTCAAAAAGTCTGTACAATGAAGAGAAAAATAGGTGGGAAATGGACCCTGTGGCTGTTCCATATGCTGTCTCCAAGAAACTCGTGGAGTATGCGCGAATTAGGCATGATTGGGGTGCCATGTATATAGGACTGAAGGGGGAAGATAAGGAATATTATGTGGATGTCAAGGTTATACCATCAAATTCCATTTCTATTCATGCATAACGATGAGGGTAATGCGTCTGACAGAAGTATATTATTTCAGGAATATGATATGCTTTTTGAAGATTTTGGAGGGTTTGATGGGTTGTATTTGCAAATGATTGCTTCTGGTGTTCCAACTGCTGTCCACCTTATGTGGATTCCATTCTCAGAGTTGAATATCTACCAGCAAGTTCATTTAGTGGCCAGGATTTCATATCGAGTTATGAGTGGCTTATGGAAGACTAAAATTGTGTCTTATGCAAGGGAGTGGGTTTTTGAGAAAGTAAAAAACATTAATGATGATGTGATGATGATGATCATCTTTCCTCTAGTGGAGTTCATCATCCCTTATCAGGTAGTTATCTAACATAGATTTTGTCGTTCATATGATGTTGTTGGTCATAGTCAGTACTTACTTCAATTTGCCCTCATTTTGCAGGTAAGGATTAGGCTGGGGATGGCCTGGCCTGAAGGAGAAATATATCAGATCGCGGGCTCAACATGGTACTTGAAATGGCAATCTGAGGCTGAGATGAATTTCAAGCTGAGGAAGAGAGATGATATCCAGTGGTACTTTTGGTTTTTAGTCGGAAGTGCTATGTATGGATATGTGTTGTTTCACGTGTTACGGTTTATGAAGAGAAAAATTCCTAAGGTGCTTGGCTATGGGCCTTACCGTAGAGATCCAAATATGCGAAAGCTGCGGAGTTTGGTACGTTTTTATCTTCATTGTAATATTATTTTTGGTCAACGAGGATCATGATTTACTAGTATGTAATGCAAAGCCTGATATGGCTGTAGATCCTTGATGCGTCTTTGGTTGATACCTGGAACTAAGCTGCTGGAGTTTTGTGGTATGGCTCTGGCCCATCTGAGGTTTGTTAAATAGACAGAGGAAGTGCATAATGTGGAGAACACATCTTTTTCTTTTAGCTCCTTTCTTTCCTGGGAAGGACAGGTTCTATTGTTGTTGTAGCTAATATGTGGGTGCTTTATATTACATATGTGCACATGTGTAATATATCATACACAGATTGAACTTTCCAATTATAAAGGGTGATAAGCAGTATAAGCTAACTGATAATATAACTAATTTTCAAAAGGGACTCTTGACAAATAGGGGGCCTTAAGCAACTTTTGTTGATTCGGGTTTTCACCGGCCTTGCTTCCGCGTATTCAACTATGCATATGTGTGCAAAATTTTTGGGGTTGATTGAATTGTAGATCCTTGCTGATATGGGAGGGAGTTACGCTTCATGATTATATGATTTAAGCCCTTGTCTGGAAGTTGTGCCCGCTACATCTCTAGGATATTGGAAGATGTTATTACATGAGTCCAGTTTCTTAAATGGTCTAAATAAATCCTTGTAGATTCTGTTATTGGGCCAGCATAGAAACTAGATTGTAGTTTATGTATGGACTTACCAAACCATCGGTTATTTGCTGAGTATTATGTTATCCGAATCATGTTTTTGATAGTGTAATCCTTATCATCTCTTTAGCTTCAGCTGGACTGGTAAACTGTCAAGTGTTTTTGCACTTGAATGGTACTCATGTTACTATTCGTCTAGATGATGTCTGTTGGGCCAGAGGTTATATGTGATGTTCTTCTTTTTGTACAGTTTAATGAAGAATTTGTTTGTTGGTACATTATTGTTATATTATTTTGCTCGATTGCAGAAAGAATACGTTAAATATAAGAAGCAGAGAATTATACACAAAAGGAAAGCTGGGGTTGATCCAATAAGAACTGCCTTTGATAATATGAAGGTATAAGCTTGTACATTTGTTTCCTTTTTCTATGTGATGGAAATTTTACGTCCTTTCTGTTAATCTGTTTGCAGAGAGTGAAAAATCCACCGATAAGGTTGAAAGATTTTGCAAGTATTGAATCTATGAGGGAGGAAATCAATGAAGTTGTTGCATTCCTTCAGAATCCAAGCGCATTTCAGAAACTTGGAGCCCGTGCACCCCGGGTACGTTGCTCTTGAAGTATCTAGTTGCTTTAATTATTGCTTTTCTATGTTATCTGCAAGGCACAATTAAGCCCGCACCCAGTCTAACCTGAGCATTATTTTTCTAACTTGCAGGGTGTTCTTATTGTTGGTGAGAGAGGAACTGGAAAGACATCACTTGCTTTGGCTATTGCAGCGGAAGCCAAAGTGCCTGTCGTTGAAGTCAAAGCACAACAGCTAGAAGCTGGGCTGTGGGTTGGACAAAGTGCTTCAAATGTCAGAGAATTGTTTCAGACAGCAAGAGATTTGGTGGCCTCTCTAAACCTTTTTGTTTCGTTCTCTCTTCCTTGTGGGAAGGAAATTATGCATGTAGAACAGGAAGATATGACTAGAGATCCGAAGTTCACATGGCTTATTTGATATATTTTCCGATGTCTCATTTCTCATATAGAATTTTAAAACCCTTATGCGACAGTGAACCTAAAGAAGTTCTTTTTTTCCAACTTTTACAAAATGTGCTTTGTGTATCCTTTTGTTGTCTTGTGTCCTTGTT
Source organism: Simmondsia chinensis (assembly GCA_018398585.1). Lineage (NCBI taxonomy): Eukaryota > Viridiplantae > Streptophyta > Magnoliopsida > Caryophyllales > Simmondsiaceae > Simmondsia > Simmondsia chinensis. The sequence continues at coordinate 2,736,738 of JAGTTD010000009.1, forward strand.
GGAACTTTTCTAGAGTATCTTTTGATTTTATTATCCATCTTACATTATGTTTCTTCTGGTTGCTTGACTGAGCTCCGTGATGTCATTTGTAGGCACCTGTTATAATATTTGTGGAAGATTTTGATCTCTTTGCTGGTGTCCGTGGAAAATTCATCCACACGAAAAAGCAGGATCATGAGGCTTTTATCAATCAACTGCTTGTGGAACTTGATGGGTACTTGACTTCTTTTCTATGACTTGTGAGCATATGACTTGTGGTCTATCCAATTTGTTTCCCTCTGACTGCTTGCAGAACTTGTACACTACTACTGACACGGCATTTTATGTTTATACCTCCTGAAAAATCAGCATGGAAACACATGGACAGGATTATTGATTTGATGTGATATGCATCCACATGATTGTTAGACTAGTTCATTATACTCTCTTGGAGAAGGTCATGTGCTGCTTCTTGTGTCAGTATCACTTGCTAATTTGAGCGAATATAGTTTCTCCACGTTGCATGTTCACATCTCTGCCATATATACTTTTGTCTCTAATTCCCTCAAAATACATCCTCATGAATTCATGTGGCTAATTCTTCATGCCTGTGCCTTCCAATGCCAAGAATTATGATTTTTGATCTCATGTGTGCTGCTTTGCTCAAATGGCAATGTTGAATGTACATGGGATGTCTAATGTAGGTTTGAGAAACAAGATGGAGTAGTTTTGATGGCTACCACTAGAAATTTGAAGCAGATCGATGAAGCTCTACGGCGTCCTGGACGAATGGATAGAATATTTCGTCTTCAGCGTCCAACTCAAGCAGAAAGAGAGAGAATATTACGCATTGCAGCAAATGAAACTATGGATCCTGATATAATTGATTTTGTGGATTGGAGAAAGGTTACTTCGATCAACTAGTTTTCTTTTGATGGCTGTTCTGTGCGTTTCTAGATTGTTTGTTCTTGAACTCTGATTGATTGAGTTTAAAGGAGAAACAAATATTTGCAAACCCTCTGTTCAGTGCTAGTTTAATGATTTATGGAAAGTCCCATAGGTCAATAAATGACGCAATTTATCCTCCTCCACGCTTCCCAAAAGCCACCAGGACATGATGGAAAGTCCCATTGTTCAATAAATGACACAATTTATCATCCTCCCTGCTTCCTAAAGGCCAGCAGGACATGCTACGTGGTTGCATATGAGAACAAATCTTCCCTATATCATGAAAAAAATTTATGCCACAGGAGAATATGATTTAAAGGCGTAAAGCTAGAGCAGTCATGCTATTTCTTTACCTGTTTTTATCCCAAATTTCTTGCGGCTTTCCTTTGCTTTCCCTCTTTCCATTTGATGGCAGCTTAAACAACCTTTTTCTAAATAGTATCTTATGATCTTATAAGTATTTCTATTACGCATTGCTTATTGCTACTATTTGGCTCCAGTTGGCAGAGAAGACGGCTTTGTTGCGGCCGATTGAGCTGAAACTTGTTCCTATGGCTTTGGAAGGTAGTGCCTTTAGAAGCAAGTTCCTTGATACAGATGAGCTCCTGAGCTATTGCAGCTGGTTTGCGGTACGAATTTGTTGATCTTTTTAATGCACGTTAGTATGCTTCTGTTATTAGTCCAATAGTTTTGCACAAGGATTTATATTATCATCTTCGACTTACTTACCAAGAATGGATATATCAGATTGAGCACTAAAAAATACCTTGATTGATAAGAGGGAACCAGCTAGGAGATTGAACCCTTCATGAAACCCAACCTCATCAATAGAACTGCAAATGTTTTCCTCCTTCAAAGGAGAAATGAGAAATAGTTTAAAAGAAAGCAGGTAAGATGGTATGATGCAATTTTCTTAAATGTAAATCATCTTCGGGTTCAGCTATAGTTAGCAAGGTTGTCAAAATTGGGATTCTACGTAGAATCGGCGGGGGGTCAGCAGAATCGGAATCGTAGAATCGAATCGAGAATCGTAAGATTTTACTTTATGTATAAATAAATTATTTATATTGACAAAATTAGCATAACAATTCTCAAATATATGATAAAGAACATCAAAAAGTCCACAAGGCAATAGTTTTATAATACATTAGAAACCTAAAAGTAGGAAAAAGAGTAACATCATTCTAACATAAAACATATGCTGAAGTCTCTCAACTTATAGCACCATCAAATTCATATCCAAAATCAAAATTACTGTCGTCAATATCATTTGCAGTACTAGTCTTTGTATTTCCATCATCATTAAGAGAATCATCTCCAATGGTAGCATCATCTCCAACTAAACCTTCCATATCACTTGAGGCGACGATTACACTCTCAATTTCAGTACTAAAATAGTAAAACCTCCTCAAGATGTACAATTAATATATGATTTTTACTTCAATATTTAATAGAAAATATAAAATAAAAAATGAGATTAATATAGAAAGTTAGGGCCTAATATATTATACAAAAATGTAGAAAAACACATTTAAATCTTGACTTTTGCACGTGAGCACAAGCCTTTAAGTAGAATCGGGTAGAATCGCATCAGAATTGCGATTCTACTTGCGATTTTACCGATTTTGATGCGATTCTACCGATTTTGCTACGATTCTACCGCGATTCTACTTGAGTACGATTTTTTAACCGATTTGGATCGCTGGGGCAAAGTAAAATCGTAAAATCGTACGATTTTGCGATTTAAATCGCGATTTTAACAACCATGATAGTTAGACTATTTTGAAGTGTTGACTTTGCGCATCTTTGAGAAATAGTTTTAAAGAAAGCAGGAAAGATGGTATGATGCAATTTTCTTAAATGTAAATCATCTTCAGGTTCAGCTATAGTTATATTGTTTTGAAGTGTTGACTTGCGAACCTTGACTATTATGCCTGCGTTTGGCCCCTAGTGCGTTAGCTTTAATCGTTTATGTGCTTTGGAGACGTGGGCTGCTGGTAAAAGCAATGAACTTGTTTGGTAACATCCTTTTGTTTTTTTGAAAATTGTTCTTAAAAGTATGTAAAGTGCAATATGACTATTTTGGACATCGATTATAGTTCATATATGTTTTATGATATATTTATGTTATTCTAATTACTTATGTTTAGTTAAATTAATGAAAAAAACTAGTAAGTTATATTATTATTTTTATTAAATATCTTCATTTAAATTAGTGATATTATTACAATACATATATTTTATAGGTTAATATAATAGAAAATAAAAATAATGGGCAAACTTTTATATAAAAATTTAATTAAATTAAATTATTTGATAATATTAAAAAAATAATTAAATTAGTGATATTATTAGAATACAATGCCATAGAGTGATGGCCGATGCTCTTTATGCAATCTATAAATGTGTTTCATGGATAATATTTGCTTGCAGGCACACTCATGTCATGTTTTGATCCGTCTGTTACATTAGATCTGTAAGACTTTCGGTAGGATACATGATAACGATGATTGTCTAGAAGTGATAATATAAATGAAATTATGAAAGTATGGAAGAACCCTGGCTTGGGGCTTAGATTATTTGAGGGGAGTTCAGTCATATCATTTTATGCTGTAGTATGCATGTACATTATTTTGTCTCTGAAGCATGTGAAATGAGCATGGCTTTCATGTAGACGTTCAGCAGCACAATCCCCAACTGGTTGAGAAGAATGAAAATCGTGAGAAAGATTAGCAGTGTGCTGGTAAACCATCTGGGACTGACATTGACAAAAGAGGATCTGCAGAGTGTGGTTGATCTGATGGAGCCATATGGTCAGATTAGCAATGGAATTGAACTCTACACTCCTCCACTTGATGTAAGAAATTCTTTTCAATCCTTTTATAAGCTGTGTCCATAGGTTTTTTTTTTTCTTTTTTGGTTATTTATTTATCCTGGATTGGTAGTCATGCCTAGTCACTTTGGCTTCTGTTCCAAAGGCCATTGTGTGATATAGTGGCATTATATAACAAATTCCGACCTAACTGTTAGTGATGGCTTTCTAGACATCCCTGTGCTTAGGAGGATCGGTTAGTGGTGGTAATTGTGTTATGTCTGATACTAATTTGATAGAGATTAACATCCATGTGCTTATTCAAAATAGTCTAATGATCTTTCTTTAGATTTTGGTTACATTGGTATTTATAAAGATGAAATTAGAGTCCTAAAAGTAAAAAAAAGTCTTGAACTTTTAATAATAGACTTCTTATACGAAAACAACAAACCTTATAAAAGTCAAATTCTAATCCTATAGCAGTCCTAGCTAACGATATATCCTACGAGATAAAATATACAACAGTTCAAATTATCGGTCAATATCCTATATCCTAAATCTATAGCTTGATTCTTTATCCTCAATCTCCATCACGTGTCATGTAATGTCGACGACACCTCCCTCTTCTGTAAAACCAGCATGATTAAAACATTGAAACTTCCATGTATGTTTTTCTTTTGGGTCAGTCTGTGAGCTAACGGGTATTTCATGTGCCAGTGGACAAGGGAGACGAAATTTCCGCATGCTGTATGGGCTGCTGGACGTGGTCTGATTACTCTTCTTTTGCCTAACTTTGACGTTGTTGATAATATCTGGCTTGAGCCCCTTTCCTGGGAGGTCAGTTTTGTTTAATGTTTTTGCTGAATATTTGGATAGGCTGCTTTTGTCTTCCTGTTTCCATTTTGCAATCTGCATATTTGCTTCAAAATTGAATTGAATTCAATCTACTTTGAATTTGTTTATTAAAATCCACTTGAACTTCCTCCTTGTACTTGGCCACAAGGGTGACATTTATTGCTGGAAGAAATATAAATGTCCCTTCATCCGCTTGATGATATGACATTCAGCTACATATTTCATGATCTTATATATCGAGGCTTAATGTAGCCTCTGCTGATTGGAAATGTTAAAGTGTATCTGAATTAATGCTTCTCTGACGTAGCCAAAGGGTATCATTGCCGATCAAAGCGAGAATCTAGTAGTACACTTGTTAGAAGTAGGGGGGTGATATAAAAAGAACGGAAATGATTAAAGACAAGGGAAGGCAACAAACCTAGTGTTATGATGTTCATTTGGAAGAAAAGAATTCTAGAACCATTGGCCACTTGTACTTTTAAGTGGAAGAAAGTCAAATGGTTGTAAATTACTTCCCATTCTTCCCTTGAGGTACCAGCTATTTGATGTACAAGCCACTTCCTACCTATCGTTTTCTTCTTTTATGCATTGGTAAGGTGGGAAGGGGGGAAATACCTTCGGTGGGGATTGAACCTGGGTGGCGCCTCTAGCCTATGTCCTTGATGGACACTTCTTAATATATTATGGTATAAGGGGTTGCGTAACTGTTATTTGCATTTTTTTATACCATGGCAATGTTCTTAGTCCATAAATTATGAGTGTTACCAGTATTTCTGTAAGCTTGAACTTAGAGACAACCTTCAACTACCCAGATGGATTTTCCATACTATCCTTTTACCAGATTGATTCTAGAAGCGACATGTCTATCCTTCTGAGGAGTTTAAATGCAAGTACAGGATAAAGAAGGAAAAATGGACAAAACCTGAATACAAGTAATGCTTATGCAACTGCCCACACTGATCTGATTCATGGATGAATCTCTTTTTCCTATTTGTTTCTACATAGTTGTGTTCTTGAGTTTATGCTACTTGGTCATGCTATGAAAAACTGGTTCTTTTAGAAGCATTTTCTGTAGAAACATATTTATAAGGAAGCGCCACTTTCCCGCTTCTACTTAAAAGAAGTAGCTTCAACTTTTAGTTAGAAACGGTTACTATCAATGTCAAGCACCCTTGAAAAAAAATCTGAAAAAGGTGGTCTTCAGAGGATCTTAGCCTGACAAGCCCTTAGTTATCCTTTCCATTGTCAATGTACGCATCAGATAGGCGATGAGATACCCTCTTACTATATCCTGTTTTTCGCGCGTCTCTTTATTTGTGTTTGTAAGGTCATTTCTTCAATTCCATTAGTTAATGTAAATGTAAACTATGTACTCCAATTAGATTGATTCCAAATAGCTTATGTAAAAGAAGAAAGGCTATAGAAGCCACAATAGCAGAATTTGAACCTTCCATATTTTTATTCGTTTGAATTAGGTAATAAACCTTCTGGCTACAATGGCAAACTTGTTTCAAAAAGGGGCCAAAGTAAGTTTGCCGTTGCTTTTGCAGGGTATTGGGTGTACCAAGATTACTAAAGCTAGAAGTGAAGGCTCCATGAATGGAAATGTGGAAACGATATCATACCTGGAGAAGAAGCTTGTATTTTGCTTCGGATCACATATTGCAGCACAAATGTTGCTTCCTTTTGGAGAAGAAAATTTGCTTTCCGCTTCAGAACTTAATCAGGCACAGGAGGTTGGTACCGCATTTAATTATCAGATTCCATAGATTTTTTCTCTCCCTTTCTCTCTTTTTCTCTCTCTCTCTCGATATTGTTGTCTCTCTTATTCGTTGGCGTGTCCTAAAATTGTTGTTCATTCTCTATTCTGACTTCATTTTGCTTCCAGCTCGACCTATTTATTTCCATTTACTTTAATCTTAGTTTTATTTTCTACCTGTTATCAACCAACATAGAGATTTAAGTGAGTTATTTTAGACAGAGGTATTACATAAGAACCTTTTCTAGAAAAAGCTCCTTGTTCGTCTTGCTCTCCACTTTCACTAAGTATGGTGCTTCAATCTAGAGCTGTCTACTCTGTTATTCCCTAATGTTTGTAGATTTATTCAGATAGATCTTTCATTCTTTTTTTGTTCAAAATAGAGTCTTTCATGCTTTATTTTGTGATCAAATTGGTCTCTTGTTCGGTGATCTCTAGTGGGTAAACATTAAAAGTTAACAGACTAATTTTATCATAAGATAAAAAATGAGGGATTAATCTAAACAAGAAAAAGATAAGAGATCAATTTAAACCCACCTACAAACATTAGGGAGAAAACAAAGTCTGTGATGTCAATGCCTTTTAATGATTTTGACATATCTTAGTTTTTGCACGTAATCTAATGGGGTATAGAAAGGTTGGAATGCGAAAAGTTGCACCCCATACAGAGATCAGAGCGAGATTATTACAGTAATATTACAGGTTTTTGTGTGAAAATACATTGCTTATTACTCTTCGTAAATTGCAACAGATAGCGACTAGGATGGTGATCGAGTATGGATGGGGACCTCTTGACAGTCCTGCAATTTACTACCATGGAAATGCGGTATTTTATCCTTAACCCAATATTTACTGACACTTGAGACATGTTGCCAGACCTTTATCTACGCAAATTTATTTCAAAATCTTCATTTACTACATAGACTACTCCTTTTCTTTCTGAAAGAGGCAGCGTATCTTCATATCTTATTCTATCATTTTCATGGTGGCTACATGACGTTTTAACTATTGGATTGCTTTTACTTGCTTGCACAGGCTACAGCTTTAAGCATGGGAAACAAGCATGAATTTGAAATGGCTGCTAAAGTTGAGAAGGTCTCAATATCTCAGTGACGCAAATATTGAATCTTGTTCATGATTGAATTTCCAGATTGCAGTTTATAGAACTGACATTCTTTCTCCAACTTGTTGCAGATGTACAATTTAGCATATGATAAGGCCAAAGAAATGCTTCAAAAGAACCGCTTGGTACTGGAAAAGATTGTGGATGAACTGGTTGAGTTTGAAATCTTAACGGGAAAGGTACGAACTGTTAGCTGGGCCATGTAGCTCTAATAATGTAGCTCTAATATCTTCTGTGCGCTAAAAAGCCTCGGTCTTCTGTGCACGCAAACCCTTATTTTCAATTAAGAATAACTTGTTCTTAGAACTTTTTATCTTTTTGGTTAAAGAAAACCGTTTCATTTTTTAAATTTGCATGAGGTTTATGTTTATCCAAGCTAGTTGAGGAGGTTAAGTATATGACATGAGATTGATCGTGGAAAATATTTTCCCCTTTTGTCAAAGGGAAGTCAATTTTCCCCAACAAAGAAAAACATTTTCCTTATTCATGATTGCTATGAAGTTATGCAAAAAAATAATGGAATTGAGACGGAAAATATTCTCGTTATAACAAAGGGAACCTGGATTGTTCAGCATTTCCTTGAATGTATATGTGAGCGGAGTGGAATTGATTCTGTTGGTTGAAATCTCCAAATTATGTTATGGATTCAAGTTTTACTGATATCGAAACATACCCTTCAACTGTGACTGCCTGTGGATCCTTGAAATTTGATCATTTGGAAGTTGTAATTTACGGATCATTGTTTCTTCTTTTCTACTTTTTCATCGTTTTCACAGGATTTGGAAAGAATAATAGCAAACATGGGCGGAATACGAGAGAAAGAACCCTTTTCCCTTTCTGGAATTTATGACAACAAGGTAACGATTACTATTTTCTGTTGTCCACATGATTTTCTTTTTACAATGGTAAAGATGTATGACATTACTCTAAATAAGGCCACCAATATTAGGGGAGGGATATATGTGCTTTGAATACAAAAACTCATCTTTAGAGCTTGATAGTCTAACTACTATACCAAACCCAACAGTTTACCTCCCACTTTATTGGGAGTCTTGTGATGTTGGTATCGTTACCAGGCGCAAGACTAACAATCCTGCGGGACTAATTTATCTCGCTAATAACCACCACGTTAATCGTAAACACCTTGTCTGTCAATCCCATGAGGTTTACGAATCGACTTTCTGTGTTTCATTCTGTCTTTGCAGTCATTGTCAGCCGGATACCTAGATGATGATGGCCCACCGGGACCGGTTTTACTGGGTGCATCTGAAGTCCAAGTGTAATTTTGAATGAATAGGGCTTTATTTATTGCTGGAAACTTGGGTTGGATTTGCTGAGAGGCTTCTTCACAGGTAAGAAGTTGTCAAGTGCAAGCTCTTTCAGGCTCATTTTTCTGTATGTGTTTTTTTTTTTTTTTTTTAAGGAGAGGTTTGAATTTTTGTGGAGGGGCCATTTTTTGTTGCTTTGTGATTATATTATGTATAAATAATTGCTGGATTCAATCTAGGCTAGGAAATTGATTCAAATTCATTTTTGTGTTTTCTGTAAGAGAAATCCGTAATAAACTACAATTGAAGAAGTCTGTAACTTCCGTAAGTTTTGGTTGAAGATGAAACTAGAAATGGAAGGGCTTCAGTTTCACCTCGTGGTCTCATTTTCTGTTTAAAGTTTTTGGGTTTTTGAGAAACCCGAAGTTGGATAGTGGAAATAAATCTTTTTATTTACGGTTTATTGTTTATAATTTTTATTGAACGCTTTCAAAAACTAAAGCTTTAGAAAATTAAAATGTCATATTTACTATTATTTGTACCAATTTCAAAATAATAAAATTGAAATCATTATTAGGAAGAGAAATGGTTGGTCTAGCTGGTGTTCATATTAGGACATGAATAAGTTTGTACTTTTTCATTTAAAATTATCTTAAACGAGATTGACAGATATCGTGGTTAAGACTTCCCGCTCCCAAGTATGAAGTTCTCTATTCGAGCTTACTTTCCTCCATCTCCTTGTGTTGCTAGACTACTACAGAGAAATATTTTATTCCTTATTAATATACAGAAAGGTAATGTTATTGGTGGGGTAAATGTGTTCTTGCTAAAGTAATGTAATAAAATTTTTTTGTTATTCACTGTAAGCAACGTTATTGTTTTGACGATAATACTTATTGTGATAATAATAAAACTATAATAATGCTAGAGAATGTCATTTATACCATTTTTGGGCCTGTCATTAGAGCTAATTATCATTGTTTATTAATTATTTATTAATTAGACATTGTGATGGAGAAGTTGTGGATGAGTCAGACACCAGTAGAAGACTACAAATAGATCCACTCATTAATCAATCATCTCATTGCCCATTATTAATTATTCATTTACTTTTCACTTTCCCACTAATCCCTCTTCACAAGCTCAAGGGTTGGCCATGCCAAACAAATCAATGATTTTCAGGTCGTTCCTGATGTTTTTGGAGCTCCAAGTAAAAATTTCAAATAAGACCTCTCATATACAATAAATTATAAAAATTTTAGTTGTAAAATTTATTACTATTAACAATTGATATTTCAAAACCCACAATCCCAAAAATTTCGAAGCCCCCAAACTTTGGGGGTCCCAAGCGATTGCTTAGGACGCCTTGAGTTCTGTTCCGGCCCTGATAATCTTAATAGGTTAAGCTTTTAGATGACGATTTGAACATGCAGTAATTCTTAACATATTTTGTTATATGATGTTAGATCCAAAATGTGAATAATGCACAACTTATTTTATACCTTGTTACTGGGGGAAAAGAAACATTTGAGGATCCCCTTTTTTCTTTGCCTTCTTTGGTTTGAAACCTGTGCCTAGCGTTTCTGCCTTGCCTTTTGAACCAGACCCGAGCCCTAGAGTAGAGCTTTGCCTGAGCTGAGCCTTTTGCCTTTGACTTTCTAACTTGAGACTGGACCTATTTCGTCTGGAGCAACCAAACCAACGACTTCACTTCTGTATGTTCTAAACCAACTAGATCTATTGATTCCTCTGCTTTTGTTTGGTATCCCTTGCCCTTGGGTACGAAAGAGGGATATTCCGAGTAGGTCTTATGTAAGCCCTTATAGAGGAAAATGAATGTGCTGCTGATTCTTCTTACTCCCGCCTGCGCCCCCCCGGGTCCCGTATGGGGAGTCCCTTCGCTCGCCTAAGGATTAGTTAAGAGTTCTGGCTTCTAGGGCAATAAGAGTTTCTGTAAGTTGCTCGTTTGGTAGAATTATCTCCCTCTATCGTCCGATTGTGGGCATATTCCTTATACTATTGTATGGATTGGATGTCAGTTTCGGTAAGAAAGGGATAGATTCTCAAGCAGTGGATTCGTCAAAAAAACTATCAGTTGATTCTCCAAGAGTAAGAAGGCATTCCCTCACAGCCTTGCATGAATTCCGTTCTTCCCTCCTACCCCTCGTCCAATAACAATAGCAGTTGTCCTTCAAAGAGGCTATTCAAAGGTGCAAAGACCTTATTTTTCCTTTCCTAATCGCCTCTTTCTTATACTATTGATTCACTGTCACAAGCCATTATTGGTCCTTCAACTTCAAGTGCATATGAACCCTTTTTTCTTTAATTGGAAGTAAAAAGAATGACAAATGCATATGAATTCATAAAACCTATGATTTATACTAAGTGTTATGCGAAATCAAATATTAGATAGCAAAGTCATTATTTTAAATGAAAATAAAAATTAAAAAGTTCACTAAGTATATGTCTATATACACACACGCACAGATACATTCATAAGTCAAATAAATCACGAATTTCCTCAGTATGAATTATTCTTTGTTACTAAGCATCACCTTTCTGCACGAATTAAACATAAAGCCCATGGAGTGAAATTTGATAACAAGGCATAAGAAGAAAGGTAGAAAGGAGTAACGCTATCTCAGAAATTAATTTTATCTAATTTGAATACTTAAAACAAAAACACAAAAAAAAAAAAAAAAAAAAATCATGAGAAAGCTAAAAAAAAAGTGGGAAAGATCATTCAGGGTTTCTTGCTAAGTAAATACATCATAACTCACATAAATTCATATATCTTACTAAGAATATGACAATAAAACATATACTATTATTCAGAGTATTCGAAATGAATCGTAAAAGACATTGCTTTTGTTTCCTCAATATAACGGAAAATAGAAACTATCACACCCTTATAGTGAAGGATCCAAACTCTTCCTAGAATATGTCTTTGCAATATTCCAAATCGAAAAACAAACAAAAACAAAGAGGGAACACAAAAGCCAAGCATAAGACTTGCCTAGAGGTAAAAGATATATCACCTCCTTCAAGCACTCATCACCATCTTCTTCTTCTTCATCTTCTTCTATTCTCTCTTCTTCCTTTCATGATGAGCCCCCCATTGTATTAACTTGATTTCCTGCTGCTTCTTCTTCATTGTTTCTCTTTCTTTTGAATTGGATAAATGACTTCAAAGTGTGAGTCTCCAAACAAATTGGTGGTGATGGGTCATATTTAAACAAAGACACTCACCCCAACACCAATAAAATTAAGCAGAAGCATATTACTCGACCATATTATTCTAGTATTTAAAAAAGGAGCCTACTCGTCCACATGCCTTTTGTACTTAAAAATTAAAAAAAAAAACAAAAGGGTTGATGCAGTATCTCTAAAGGTGGGAGTTAAGTGGGCATATCCATTCAGATACTTACTAGTTAATATTTAATTCGACTGATTTATCGGTCTCCAATTATATTCTAGTTCATCTTTATTTTGAAGCAACATATCTTGGCTTATAACAAGACATTCTGACAAACATAATATGACAGTATGATCATCATTCTGACGATACATACTAAACTCTACAATGAAGGATCCATCTCTAGACATCTAAATTTATAAGGCACGAAAACAATTAGGTTTTAATTTAATCATGCGTTTTAACATGATTACATACAAATTTTATAATGCAAGTTGGACCAACAGGCCCCGATACTAATTGGATGGATATTAACATTGGAACAAAAAAGAAACTAAGTTTTGTTGTGTATATATCGAATTTTTATCATTAGAAACGGTATTATGATATTGTGGAGAGAAATATGAACACAGCAGAACTCCTCAAGTTTGACAACCTCAAACAACAAACTGAACTAGTTATCATATTAGTTTTTTTTTTACTGAAAACCACTTTCAAAAATAGTTATTTTTCATTTCATCACTCAATATTTTAGAAAGCCACCTTCAAAAGTTTAAAGTTTTTCAAACAGCCACCTAAATTAATACCGCTAGTTTTTGTTGAGGCTACGTGTGTTACTTTACATTTTTCTATAATAAAAACGGGGATATATATGTTCATGTAAGCTCGCTAGTCAAGCAATATATCCTTATACAGTCTATATATGGAGGTTCAATCTCACTACATGCTCATGCGTATGGAGATTTAAACTTGTGCATAGAGTCATTTTAACAATATAATACTTCACTAACTAAGCTAAAATATAAACGCAAAATCATACGTATAACATAAATGGAATACTAACATTGTACGTAGCCGATTGAAAATTTGTAAACTTTTGAAGGTGGTAATCTAAAAAACTGAGAAGCTGTGAGTGAAAAATGACTACTTTTGAAGTGGGCATTTTTCTTTGGACTCTACAGCTGAAATACATGAGATATTTTCTCTATTTTTCTATTCCTGCCAAGAATCAATCAACATTTAGAATTTTATCTACATGAACATGAAACAAAACATTCCATTTGTGTACAAATGAGCTCGCTGTGCACCATATACAAGATTTCAGGCAATAGACCAAGTCTATGGAGGATGAATGTACTGTATTGAGTTACTTAAAATGCCTGTAGAAAAAAATGAAGGCAAGGTATATCATATGGTTGTTTTATGGTCCTAGAGACTAGGATTTTTAGTCAGAAGACACATTAATTTCGAGCCTCCAAAATGAAGGCATGTATCTCATCCCAACTGGAGACCGTGTAAAGGACATCGGCTGGACTTTTCAAATTGGAAGGATTTTCTTCAACATACTCCTTTTGTAACTTTACTAGACCTTGGAAAAGCGGCACGAATGAAATGCCAAAATGGGTGCCAACCCTTCTCAGGCTTGGGTTTGATCCGAATACGATTCCTATGTCTGCCTTGAGTAGACAGAGCAAATCACCAACTGAGTATCCAATGTAAACAGTGAAGTTCTTTATGTTGCTGCTGCGGTAATGCTCTATGATCGTACTGTAAATGTTTAGTTTATTACCGGGGGACTGAACTCTCTTGACGATTATTCCCGTAGACTGGGATGAAACGATTTCTACTATCGACTGGTATGAATTGTACTCGAACGTATTTGCATGTACATTCACAGCTGCCAAACCCACTGCTCCAAACACAGAAAAAGGCATGATTAGAAGTCCCATTTAACGCACAAAGTATCTAGGAAAGAAACCAGCAAGAACCGAGAAAAATTATAATTGAAGCCTGAAGATTCTCTTTCAGCAAGATCATAGAGGTATCAAAATGGTCCAATGGAAAAAGGATAGCAGGGCAAATGCATAACCCAAATAGAACAATGTTATAGGTAGTGTAGAAACATAATATGCATGAGACAAGTTTATGGGAAAAGGACAGCAGGGCCAAGATGGCTTTGTAGGAGGCTTGTGTAGTCACACAGTGATAATAGGATAGTAAGGAATATATTATGAGCCAAACAATAGCATGCATGTTTTAGCCAACTAGCATTGGTGAGACTATGGAACATGTTGATTATCAAATATAGATGGTCAGTAATGTGAACAGTTACCTGATGAAAAGGCGTTCTCAATAAGATTATCACACAAACAATACGAAAGTACATGGAGAGACGAACTCAAAATTTTATTCTGCAAAATCTTTTGAAAGAACCAAGTACATCCATCTTGAAATTTTAGCTTTTCACCCTCCTTTTTGATGTCGTTGAGCTTGATACCATTGAATATCCCAAATTTAATCACTCTGTCGTTCGCCTCACTTTTAAGATCAGAAAGTGTCTCCAGTGCCTCAGCTAAAACCTCATAATCAAATCTTTCCGCTGTAAGCAAGCAGTGCATAAAGGGTAACCATCTCATCAGCAATGAGTGAATTCTTTGGGAGAAAATGTTCCAATAGCAATCAACCAATCCAAAAGGGAGTCTAATATGAATGCCACACCTTTCTCAGTCATTACAATACTTTCTATGCATCGTTCATACGCAACTTCGTACTCTAAAGAGACAGCGGTCCATTCATTTCTCAAATCAGCAAATTTCAATGTGGGTGTTGGATTTTCGGAAAAGTTCTGACGAGTCCATAAATCCGCTGCAACTGCAAGCTCAACCAAAATGGCAGATGAATCAAGAACCGAGCAGGTCGAGTCAAAATTGGAAAATAACACAAGACAGCATTCAGCAGGAATAAGCTGTATTGACAACGGGGCCACAACCGGCTGCGCCAATGGCCGAGTAACAAAGAATTCCGTCTCCAGTTTCAGGGCGTGCTGATAAAGCTTCTCAATTGTATCGAGCTCGTCTCCTGTTAGAGAGGCACTCAATTCATCGAGCAAGTCCTCAAATACGAGAGCTGTAGCCTGCATTCAGAAGACAACGAGCTATTTGAGTAAAGAATGCCATATGTGACAAAATACTTCTCATTTTCTGTGGAAAAATTACATACAAGTTGATTGAGGTCTGTATTACTTGACATATTAGTTCCAGACAAGGAAATAACATTCATATCAAGAACCACAGAAATTCTTACACAATTCAGCCATCAATACTACTTCCATTAGTCACAAAATGGTCTTCAAAACCTTTATCCAATTAGGATACGAAATATTTAAGGTCTCAGGTGTGCATGTGACAGCACACAGAAGCACAAGCAGAACAGTGTCTGTGTCTCCTCGGTGCCTCTCTCCCCTCCCTAACCTCCAAGCCATATTGCACAAATGAGACAACAAATACATGCATACATATATAGGTGTGTGTGTGGTGTTTCTTTTTCTTAACAATTCTAGATCACAGTCAGTAAAATGCATTACTCAAAAAGAGATGTGTAGGTTAAACAACTCAATATCATGACACACCTTTGAAGCCTTGGATGACTTGGCAATCCACTCCTGGAATTGATGATTTTCACCATCATGATCCGAAGCTGCCTCAAGCTCCTCACTGAGAAAGGCACTGAGCCTTATGCAAGGTGTGATTGCACCCAAAGTGTATGCAACAACTTTTGTCTTTTCGGGAGTTGCAAGATCACCAAGATCTTTTATTTCTTCAAGTTTTCCCGATGCTATTGCCAACAAAAATTCTGTGTATTGTACTATTGCGGAATTCAGGGGGCTCTTCTTTATAAGATCAGTACCCCATTCCTGCATGATTTCATATGATTCCCAGTTACAAATATCTATAATTATGTAAAAATTGCAGTGCCTGATTACGAAGATTGAAGTAATTTAAAGGGATAAGAGTCTTAACAAATCATCATACAGACTCCAGTATCTCATTCTCCTGGGATCCTTAACCTAGAAAAACGAAAGTGGAAGAAAGAAAAAGTTCCCTAGACATTTCAAGAAAAAGAACACTCACTCTACTAAGAAAATATAATCTCAAATCGAGAGTGTCTGCCGCAAACATGCAATCTAGTCGCTTAAAGAACAGGCAACGGATGAATTTGTGATGGATTTATGAAATGTGATTAGAGCCAATACTGACATTCTCGGGATCTCAAGCAAAATTATTAAATGGGACGCTTCATATATAATAATATTTCTCTTAAAACCTATTAATATCAATAATTGTTACTTCAAAAATCACAACCTCTAAAATTGGGGGTCTCTAAACTTCGGGAGCCCCAAGCAGGTGTTTGGGTCGCTTGGGGTTATGTCTGGCCTTGTTTGGGATGGATTCCAAAGCAGGCAACGTATTATTTCTAATGTCTGATGCTTAAAGAACTAAGGATTCCAATATGAGTCTTGTATAGGTTTCGTAATATCAAGTACCAGAATGTACCAAGGGACAACGAGATCCAATTAGTAAAAGAAACACAACATTATGCTGAGTGTTTCAAGCATGAATCACCCAAGCATCAAGTAGAAGATATTTTATCAATCCCTCCATGAACTTTACCTAGTTAATCTACCCCACCAATACTCTCTCTGTGTGCTTCTCTATCTAACTGATAAAATAAAGAGCACAGACCATTGTGAGAAGTGGGAATTCTGATGCTTAAAGAATCATGGTTCCAACATGAGCCTCATACGTACCCGAATTAGGTATTTCAGTATATAGTATTAGTATAACTCAATAGGTAGTATAGTGGGTCCCGCCTAGTGAGGGAGATAACTCTATAAACAGGATTACAAAGTGTCCAATGAATAAAATGTCATCTTTTATATTTTCTCTCTTATCCCCTAGTATTTTACTGCTTTCTTTAGTTCAAGTATATTTGTAATTTTAGATCGTATCAGAGTCTTGTATAGGTTTCACAATATCAGTATCAGACCATATCAACGACACCGAGATCCAAATAGAAAATGCCATGTACATCTTCAATAAAAAAAATAAACGTCAAGTAGAAGACATTTTATCAACAGCAGGATCCCAGTACACAAGCAAGAAACCGCAAGACTTACGTAATCAAAGTATATACTTACAACACCACATTCTCCGATTCTTTCCGCATTGTTACGGTTCCAATTTCCCTCCAAGTTCAAATTTGAATTTCTCTCTAATACTTCAATCTTTCCTCCATCCTTTAAATTTCCCGCCATTATTCTCTCTATTACCTACTATAAATAAGCAAATGTTTGTACAAAAGCGATATTAATGAAATCAAAAGTTATTTTCATTGACCGCTTTGTTGTATTGCTTTTTAATAGTCTATTTAATTCTAGTTCGCAGCAATGCAATTTCTAATCAAGAATCACCATGAAAAGATTAAAAAAAAAAAAGGCAAGGGAGAAACAGAGATAATCATCAAACTTGTGCAAAAGAATCATTCATTGTTATGATCCTAATTTCCCCCCAAGTTCAAACTTGAATTTCTCTCCAATATTTCAATCTTCCCTCCGCCAATTAAATTTTCTGCCATCCATCATTTAAATTTTCCGTCATTATTCTCTCTATTCTCTACTATAAATATGCATATGTTTGTACAGAAAAGATATCAATGAAATCAAAATTTATTTTCATTTCTTTACTGTTTTTTAGTTAATTTTAGTCTATTCAATTATAGCTCGTAACAATGCAATTCCTAATCAAGAATCAGCACAGAGATTAAAAAACCAAAAGCTAGAGAATATTTGAGATAATCATGAAACCTGTACAAAAGAATCAAACGTTTTCACTTCTTCAAGAATACGTTCTTTAAACTCAGAAATGGTGATTTTCACATCATCATCATCACCATAATCGTCGGCGCAATCTTCCGCCAACTCCAACCTTCAAAAATCAAAAACACACAACACAATATATGAGCTGGTTACACAAGCAAACCGCGGTGAATATTGTAGAGATTACCAGAAGGCGTAGTAAAAACACTTACGCTTAAGCAAATGCCTTACAGAAATGAACGTCCTGGGAGATGTAATGGCAGAAGGCGTCGCGGCGGAGGTTACCGGAAGCCAAACAGACAAAGAAGGGAGAGAAAAGAGCAGGTATGGAGTCCCTCTTGAACTTGTTCCAGCACCTTCTAGAGAGTTCCACTTCATCACTAGATGCCATTGTAGTCGAGAATCTTGAATCTTTGCTTACACAGAGAGAGAGAGAGAGAGAGAGAAGATGATCAATGGGAAGAAGAAGTTTGTTATAGTGAGGAAACCAAGAAATTCTTTTAAAAACAAAAAAAATTAATGATATTGTTAATTAGTTTTTTCATTGTATATAATAAATTATCATTTATTTATATGAGTTTTGAACATTTATTACCTACATATTTTAACGTTTTAATATATATAATGAGGTTTAAAGTTTTTATCACTTATATACCATATTTTAGAATTTAGTAAATTTTTGGACTAATTTGACCAATTTTATATACAAAAATGTTTATCAATATCTTCTTTAAAAACTCAGCAAAATATATCAAATTATTTGGTCCCACTCATTATCAATAGAATTGGGGATACTTTTAGCAAGAAATATATCGAAGAGTGAGTGTTAAGTAAGCCGAAAATTAAAGCTTATCAAAGGCTTAGTTGAAAGTTCCCGAGAAATTAGCATTTTATAATTACATTAGTAATAATCCGGCAAAAAGAGGATAATTCGGAGTGGAATTAAAGGACAACGGGGATGGAATATAGCTGTTTGAGGGTTAGGACACCGTATACGAACCCTTCATTTGAGTCGGTCTACTTCAAACATGAGACATAAAGATAAATGTTACGAATATCCATTGAAAGTATTGTTCAGTCGAACTATAAAAAAAGAAAAAATAATCTGTAAACTGATAAAAGAAAAACATTGAACAAATTCGTCTGAATTGAGTAGCGAGCTCCTTGGATCAACATTTCCCACTCTCCCGCCAATATGTCGGCAACAAATTCCATGAGTACACATACGGTAACATATACGCTGTTTTGTGCAAATAAATATAGAAAATTCACAAAGGACTTTTGCTTCAATAACATAAAACTTCCCTCACAAATAAAATCACTCATTAAACCACCTCACTTTTAAATATTTATCACTTTATCCCCAAATAATATTTTTTTAATAATTTTATCCCTTAAAATAAAATAGTTAAATATTTAATTTTATATTTAGATAGGTATTTTATGTTTTGAAGAAAAATAAAAAAAATTTATATTTTTTTAAAGAAAGGGTCTTCAATATTTATAAAAATTATTATTTTAATTAATTATATAGTAGTAATATTATAATATCAACAAAAAATATTATATTTTATCTTATAACATTTTTATAAAATTTTAAAAATATTTTGTTATCTTCTAAATTTATAAAAACATTACTATAATTACTTAAAATAATTATACTTTTATAAATATAAAAAATTCCCTTAAGTCTTTTGTTCAAAACTTACAATTTTTCGGATTTTTACCTAATAATATAAAATCCCCCTCTAAAAATAAAATTAAACATTTAACTCGCTCCCTTTTGAGGGGCAAAATAATCAAAAAAAAAAAGTTACATGAGGGTTAAATGATAAATTTTTAAAAGTAAAGGAGTTTTGTAGATGCTTTGATTTGTGAGAAAGATTTTTCATTTTTAAAGCAAAAGATAGAGAAATTTTTTATAATTTATCAT
Source organism: Simmondsia chinensis (assembly GCA_018398585.1). Classification (NCBI taxonomy): domain Eukaryota; kingdom Viridiplantae; phylum Streptophyta; class Magnoliopsida; order Caryophyllales; family Simmondsiaceae; genus Simmondsia; species Simmondsia chinensis. Next base: position 2,756,486 of record JAGTTD010000009.1, read on the forward strand.
TTTATATTTTCCATGCACTTCTATTTTAAAATAGTTATTTTTATTGAAAAATAAATAGGACACGTAAAATCACTAGCGAGGAAATTATTAGATAAAATATACAATTATTACCCTATGAAATTATGAATAAACCATTGTATAATATAATGTTCAAAAAAAAAAAAACCATTGTATAATATCATATTCAATAAGTCAACTTGATTCTATTATACTATTTTAATACAAACAATACCTTTCGGAGAAAACGATCAGTATCCTATAAGAAAGTAAACGCTCCGTAAGTAACTCTATACATGTTGCCCAACAATGATAACATTATATCTTTCATTACAATAATATATATCCCGACTAAAGAATGTCACTGACAAAGTCATGGATAAGGACCTCAATAACCACCGCACTATCACCCTCCACCTTGATGCCTTTGAAGTCCAGATTAATCACTTGGTCTACAGCATTCCTAACAGCTACTGCTTTTGCCACAATAATAGAAGCATTTCCAGTACCTGCTTGATTCAGTCTACCCTCATGATCACGAATACACCTACATGCCTTCCACATCTACCAATCTTAAATTTTCAGAAAATTTAAAATAAACTGAAAAATAATTTTGTCCTGACAAATAACATTACCCGATCCATCTTGAGTTAAAACACATGAGAAAAGGCAAACTTCATGCTGATACATGTTTTGATACAAAGCCACCGAGAAGCTCTCTAATATTGGCACTATAACTTAAGGCCTATTTGATATTGTTTTCTATTTGAAGTTTTAGGTTTCCTAAAAACTAAAAACCACATTTAAAAGCGTTCTTTTAAACTAGGAAACAAACTAAAACTAAAAATAAATCCTAGAAAAAATGGCTTCCAAAACATTACTAAGCTAGACAACAACAACAACAGACCCAGTGCCTTAAGGGCTCCCGTATAAGCGGGGTCTGGGAGGGGTGGATGTACGCAACCTTACCCCTTCAGGGTGTAACCTGCCGAGAAGCTGTTTCCGAGGACCCCCAACCTTATAGGGTTGGCAACACAAGGACTTCCTATGAGGTCACCCATTCTGATACTACTCTGGCCCAAGCACGCTTAACTTTTGAGTTCTAATGAGATCCGGTGCCTTATTACCTCATAAATGAACCCTATTACTAAGCTAGAAACGGGTTAATTATAATCATGCAAAAAGCACATGGAAACGACTCCTATTCCAAAAAGGAGGCCATAGCTTCCTTTAACGGACAACACAGTGCAAAAGACTCTCACAAAATGAGAAGTGAGGTCTCAACTATAAATACGTCGTAGTTTGAGTGAAAACATAAATTAAGAAAACAAAACATCATAAAGTAATTTTAAAAATCTAGCTTTTAGTTTTTCAAAAAACATAAACTGCGAACAAAAACCGAAGCCAAACAAACCCTTCACTTTCTTAGGTACTTATAAAATATAGTAATCTTTTTGTTCTTTTCTCAGACTTAATGCCCTCTAAACAAAGAGGAATACATGATACAACCAAACAAATTTATGCCCAAACATGGAAAGCGTGCAAGATACATACCTGACCGTTGAACAAGGGAGCATCATCCTTCTGAGGTCAATAGATTCTCTCTGCCATCGGGAAAACAACTATTCAAATACCGATTAGACTGGAGCTTCACACTGAACAAAGGGATCTAGGACCCAACCAAATTGATTATTATTTGGTCTACCTTGGTCTAATCTGAGTTTACAGTGATGCATGTGACACAGAAAATATGGATGGACTGGAACTATCATTTTGTTCAATCTGGTCCTTTGGCCCTCTATTTAGACCTGTCACGCCAGTGTTTGGTTCAGTCCAGTGCGGTTCATTCTGGTTTATAAACAAAATGGCATTATGTCTTTCATGTCTCTCTTAATGGACAAGGAGCATAGACCTAATAACTGTATTTGCATTTCCAAGTTTAGTTTTTTGTTCACTGTCAAAACTATCTATAAAGCATCAAAGTTAGCATCTGACATGATCCGTAACAACTCAACATGTTAAACTGGAGCCAGTAACAACAATAATGACTACAATTTCACAAATAGCACAAAAGAAAATTTTGAAGGAGAAAAAATTATTTATAGTTAAAGATTCTTTTGAGATGAAATTTTTTTTTTGATTGAAGAAGTAAAATATTTTCCGAAAGGAAATGGTTTTCTCTCCAACCAAACAGAGCCTTAAGGTACATGCTTGGCACTTTCTAAACCCCAAAATAACCAGCTCAAATTCCATGCACAATATTACAAGAGTATGATGAATTTCTTACCCCTGAATCCCTACTGGTTTACAAGCTGCAAAGGAACAGCAAAGTTGCCTAAGAACCTGTCCTGCTTTACAGACGGCAAGCAAGCAGTGCCGATACGCCAAAACCTCTTCCCACATCGTTCCATATAACTCACAGAATAATTGTAACACTCCAATCCTAAAATGAATAGATATGTGGAATTTGACCAAGTTATAAGTAACCAAGTTTGCATAGTAAGGTCCAAGCTTGGCCCAAACAGTGCGGAGGGAGTTGGCACTGATACCAAATATAACAACTTGCTCTAACACTGCTGCAACACAACCCACAAAAGTAGGAAGTTGTCATGAGCACGACCGGGTAGAGAGTGCGCATGACTCATGCATTGGATGCGCATGGGACGTCGTCACGACAAGGCCAAGAGGTTGCACCGCCACCACATCCTTGAGGACAAGGATGAATTCAAGGGGATGGGAATGTCACGATCATGGGGTGCCCATGACCTATCAAGGGTGCGCATGGAGAAGCACAGGCGACGACGTCATGACAAGACCGAGGCCCGTGCCCGAGGTCCGTGACAAGCAGTGTCAAGACCATGTCAGGCCCGTGCCCAGGACCGTGCCAGAGCAGTGTCAGGACCGTGCCCAAGACAGTGCCTCGACAGTGCCCAGGCAGCGCCCAAGACAGTGCCTCGACAGTGTCACGACAATGCCTCGATAGTGTCACGACAGTGCCCAGACAGTGTCACGACAGTGCCCAGGCCGCGCCCAGCAGGCCCAGCGCCACGCCCAGCACGCCCCAGCAGAGCCCAACGATCCAGAAGCTTCTAGAAGCATCCAGCTGTCCCTTGACAGCCCCTTACCCAGCCAGCTCACCCAAAATAGTACACAAGGACGGTACTATTTTGGAATTATCCCTTTATTTTGGATTTTATTGCATTTTCCAGATTTTTCCTTGTATTTTCAGATTTTTAAACTATGTATTTAGATTAGGTGGACATTTCTAGAATATTCTAGGGTTTTCTAGAATGCTTTTGTCCTTATTAGCTCTAGGGTTTTATTGGGTTTTCTATAAATAGGAGGACTAGGTCCTTGTAATGAGGCAATCAATCAAGAAATATAAAATGAAAATCTATCTTTTCTCTCATCTCTAATATTCTCTCTCTCTCATCTCTATCTTCTTCTTCTCATCTAAACCTAAATGTCTCTCTCTCATCTTAACTCTATCTATTTCTCTTCTCATCCCATACTCTATTTCACCTTCTCTTCTCACCTAAACTCTAAACAAATCTATCCCAAATTCGGGTGTCACCATCCCGAATCCTATCCCTTCACGAGTCCAAATATCTTGGGTTCGTGACATTTGGTATCAAAGCTCGTAACGAACATCAAGGTTCGTTACAGAAGTCTCCTACTGGGCCCATAAACTTAGAAAAAAAGGTATTACTAACTGAACTCAAAGCATCTACATCATGTCATGATGCGCATGGAACGATTGGCAAAGGGAAGGCAAACATGGAACTCGTAGTAAATTTTCAACAGTAACAAAGCAACTACGCTACAGAACCAGTATTCAAAGAACACATACCTCCATTGGATGGACTTTTCTTATTAGATTAAACGTTACATTGCTTCAATATTCACAACAGAAGAGTTGCAAAGCAGCTATCTTTGGGCCTTAAGTTTCCAATTATCTCAGTATCCCCTTTTAATGAAAAACTAAGAAAAAAAGGAACCAAGGAAGCAACATTCCCAGTCCCCAAGGGCCTAAGCAGGGTTTGGGGGGATGGATGTACACAGCCTTCTCCCGTCAGGTTGCTACCCCAAAGAGAGGTTGTTTCCGAGAACCCCCAACCTGAAGGGTGTAACACCAGGACTTCCCAGGAGGTCACCCATCTTGGTACTACTCTCACCCAAGCACGCTTAACTTTGGAGTTCTAATGGAATCCGGTGCTTGCGTGTTGGTACCCTCTTAGGTTTAAAAAAAGAAAAGAAAAAGGAACCAATGATTAGGCAAAAAGCAGAGGGCAGGATTCAGTATGTAGCATGAACAAACTAAGCCATATTAACCGGATGAAGAGCACTTATGCTTAGGATCCATCAAAATCGCTTGAGCCACAACTGTCGCTATTCAGAGCTCCCCTGCAAAGACTCCACAACATGAGATAACAACCTAAGAGTTACATCAAGAGAAGCACCATGTATCTGAGTACTTCTGCTCATAATCGTCTGCTTTGTCACATTTATTTACTGGAATTCCATTCCTTCAGTTGTCTGCTAGACCCGGCTCTCCCCTTGGTGTTCCTGTGGGTGGACACAAAGACACAACATTCCATTTAGGCCAATTTGCTAATTTCAAACAAATCATCTTGCGGAAGTACCAACTAGTGTTCCATATGCTCAGCAAGAGGTTCATTCTGAGACATCCAGAATATCGAGATGAAAGACTTACTGATGCTAACATCCGTACCTGTCTGATTCAATATACAGTCAAAATGGCCCACATCACATAATTATTATCAGCAAAATTTTTCCAAGGAGCATCGAAATCGTTTCCAGAACTACAAATTTCTTCTCTGGCTAAAGAAGCACGATCAATTATTATCTAAAAGAAATTTCAAAAAAAAAAAAAAAAGAATTTCATAAGCTGAATGTAAAAGGAACTTTAAGGGGTAGAAAAAACCACGCAAACCTCCACGGGCGAGGACATCAAATGCCATCTCAATTTAGAATCACTAATGTTAACTTCTATAGAACTACGTCGTGAACCTGCCCCAGGAAAACCAACACCAATCTTCATGTTTCATTCCATTCATCAGTTGATTTTCCTTTGAAATTCTTCTCTAATATGTTGTCTGTTAGGGATGGAAACTGATGGTCTTCCCAAATTCATGGGTGGATTTATTCAGGCTTGGATAAATGAAGAAATGTTTGAGCTTCCTGTGGTTATGGTTGTAGAGGTCTATAAATAGGGTCCTCTTATGTCTCGTATGGTTGGGGAAAAGCAAAGAAAGAAAAAAGTGAGAGGTAGAGCGTGAGAGGAACACTATTATATACCTTGTTTTATATAGTTAAATTATTATGCTCCACCTCCTTGCACATAGGAAGCCGAAACAAGTAAATTATGGTGTCTCAATTTTTCCCCCAATCCCTTGTATCTATGTTTGCTATTTTGATTTAGGGTTCGATATTTGTGAGTGGTCCTAACATTGTCACCAAGCAATATCATTAGAAATAAAGTAAGAGCTCAGTCCATTTATTCTACTCAGATTATAACTTAGTGAGAGAATATACTATTTAACTGTCACAAGAGCCTTTGGTGCCTCGAAATTGGGAAATAGTAAGCAGTAGATTATATCATCGACATCCGAGAAAAGAGAGACAGAGAGAGGGGGGGGGGGGGGGGTGCGTATCTAAGAGTCATATCGGTTGCACTATCTCAAATCATCTTGACAAAAAATTGGATGTTTGGGACCTACATAATACAACAAATCTTAATCAAAAGATTCGAAACTATGATATGACATAATAACTGTACACACAGAAAAGAAAATGATTTCTCTTCACTTGGAACGTAACTTTAAGGGGCAAGGGCATAAAACTTGGCAAGTTTTAGTATGAGGGTAAGACCTTTTATTAAGGTTAGGATAATGGTAATTTCACCTTTCAACTAATATCAGTAAAGCCAGAAACTTTAAGCTCTGTATCAGTCTCCCAGAGCCTAGCCATTCATGATAAGCAACCATGTTGCACCAAAGACAACAGAATGCAGGCTAAATTTCCAATATAAAGGCCATAAAATAATAAAAGCCATCCTCTCAATTATTTCACCTATACCCTCTCTCTCACAACTCAAGAAGGCTGAAAATGGTAGCCAAGAAGTGAAAAATACAGCTGTAGAAGAACTATGAACATGAAGTCTCATTTGACTTAATTAGATATATAAAACAAGCAAGGATGTCACCCTAGAATGGCTTCTTCGAACAGCAGAAAGGACAAAGCTGTAACAAGGAGGCGACTGGCCAAAAGTAAGTGGCGAAAAAGGATACCCTAAAAATTACTAAGAATTAGTTTGAGATAGAAAAAGGAAACTTTATGTTTATAGCCAACCACGAGGTTATACTTCTCTTCAATAAGCATGATTATAATCTAAAATTGATTGCAATATGCAAGTACATGTACAAAGTAAACGAATACCACATAAACAACATCAAATACCAAAAAACAGCAAACAATTGATATGAGAGCATCGGTGTATTCTAAAGCATAAAAATACATACCAGTATCTATAGAAGACATACCTCCATCAGATGGATTTTTCAGATTAGATTCACCTTACATTGCTTCAATATTCTCAACAACAGTTTCCCATATCTCGGTATCCATTTCTAATGAAAAATAAAGACAAAAGGGAGCCAATGGTTAGGCAAAAAGCAGAGGGCAGGGTTGGGTATGTAGCTGGAACAAACTAGGCCTTAATAAAGACAAAAGGGAGCCATTTCTTATGTTCATGATACCTCTAAATCACTTGAGCCACAAATCCCATTACAATGCTCCCCTGCAAATGCTCCACAACATAACACATCTTAAAGAGTTAGATAAAGAGAAGTATCATGATTTTAGGATTCTTACCCATAAGCATTGCTTGGTTAGTTTACTTACTTGAATTTTGTCCCTTCAACTTCTATTAGACCCAACTCTCACCTAAGCAATATCAAGGTGAAACCTGAGTGTTTCCTAGGGATGGCCACAAAGATGCAATTCAGTTTAAACAAATCTTGCCAAAGCACCAAATAGTCTGTTTAGCAAGAGGTTCATTCAGTGACAATTAGAAAATCAAGCTGAGAAGCTCATGTACGATGCAATAGATATATAACAATGTCACATAATTATTGTCTGCAAATCTTTTTCCAAGGAGCATTGAGAGAGCTCCTCCAACTTTATTTTCCTGTTAAAGAAGCAAGATAAATTATTTTTTTATTGGAAAAAGAGATAACAGTGAGAGAAAAAGAATGTACAAAAGTTAAGGACAAGATGTCTTCAAAATTACAAAAAGCAATAATAAATAAACTAATAGCATAAAGCCCTTCAATCCCTTTGCAGGCTATACCAGCCTCCAAAGTTTTTTGTCCAAAGAACTGCTAAAAAGATTACCTTTTTCCATGAGAAATTAACAGGTACATGCTGATCTTCAAAAGTTCTAGCATTCCTTTCAAGCCAAATAACATCAGAGAATTGCAATCTTGGCTGTCACCTTTCAACTCATGTCAGCAAATTCAGCAACGTCGAGCTCTATATGGGAGTCTCAGAGTCGTTCAATGGCCATCCATGACAAGCCACCACCTTCCACCAATGATAACTGCATGCAGGCTAAACTCTGTACTAGACGCCCTAAATAACAACACAACATTTAAGAATTTCATAAGGCAGCAGAAAATGCAACAAAGGAATAACCCTTCTATCACCTGAAAACTTACCTTCCAAATAATAATCCGTAATTAATAACAAATCCTTCCTCAGTCTTTCATTTTAAAAATGAACTTAATAGCCCAGTACGTCTTAGCTTCTTCAAGAAACTATGCATATCTCCAATTTTATAACAGCAAAAATCAGATCAACTTAACCACCACAATGGCCATTATCTAAAAGCTCTGGAATAGGCTAACCCTCTCATTTTCTTTCGAATAACTGCTCTCTCTCACAAATCAGAGGGCTAAAAATACTGAGCAAGAGAAGGATTGTGAATAACATGAAGTCTCATAAAACACAATCAAGAATCTAAACCAAGCAACATAGCAAGGACATTACCTTAACAGGGATATGAACTTGGCTACAACTAACTGAAGTACTTCCGGATATCTGCTTAGATTAATTTGTGAGAGAAAAAAAAACATTTATATTTGTATTTTATAGCCAATGCCACGAGATCATTCTGCTCTTCGATAAGCATAAACAAATATCACATAAATAACATCCAATGCCATAACAGAGCAAACAATTCATATGAGAGGATCAGATAATTCTAAAATGTATCTCAGATCTAAAGGCATAAAAATCTTGAAGGTCAAAGCCATTCCAAAAGCATTAACTTCTAAACAGATCCCACCAGTCTTAAGGAAAACAACCTCCAGATGATGTTCACTTGGATACATGCTGTGGTGACTACATTACAATTCAGAGAAATCCATAGAAAACATTTTCAACAGTGTATGGAATGGTGGGTACAAGGGTGAAAGTAGGGGTGTGTATGTGTATACACATACACAGAGATTAAAATAGAGAAGAATAGAAATTAGGTTATAAAAGCAACAAGAAAGCCCACAAAAATCCTACACTATGTTAACGAGTAAATAACTCTGGTTACAAGCAAAATAGAGATCATGTTATCATCACAACCAGATATCCCATAAGAATTCGAGATTTTTCAACTCTAATGCTCAAACCTAAATTTATGATATTGAGTAAAATAGAGCTTCCTGTTTGAAGCATAGTTAGTTAAATACGGTTCAGGAATAAAGCGGACTTCAATAAGTATGTGTATTATTCGGTGTTTCACACTAAAACTTCGGTCAAAATGGGGTGAAAAATGCGTTAACTTATAGAAAACGTATACAGATGTATTCGTGTTTAAAATGGTTACATTTTGAAATATACAACTTAAAAATTCAGATCAATTTTTGTAAAATTAGAGTATGTACAAGCTAAAACAATGGAAAATTATCACTTATGTACCATGAGATTGGACTATTTACCATATAGATAACATTTCAATATATACAATGAGAAGGTTGTAATTTTTTATTATGTAGGTATTCTGTGTTGTAATTTAATGAAATTTTTTACAAGTCTGACCTATTTTATACAGAAAATACAAAAGTAGTACATACATACGATAATATACACTAATCACGTCAATGTTTTGAAAACAAGCTCAACAAATTGTGATAAAAAGTTTAATTTATTTTAATATAAATTACTTATGTGATGAAATTTTGAAATCTTAAGGTATTTCATTATTTGGAAACCTTATTTTGAAATGACAGAACAAGACACGTAATTTTTTTTATAAATACGTATAATACATTCGACCTAATTTTTTTTTTTTTTTTAAATTTCAAGTGTCAACGATTTTTGGAAAAAAAATGTGCCTATTTTTCATAAAATACGTGTAAAACGTTCGACATTAAGAACGCGAATTTTTCTATATTTTTGGGGAAAATACGTAAACACAAGTATTATACAGCATTAATACGCATAAAAGTATTATTCGCGTATAATACGTAAATTTACTAACTATGGTTTGAAGTGCTAAGTCTCGGATGCATCCCATGGAAACAATCTCCATTCAAAGACTACGCAAGGCTCCACCATAATGGTCTTCAAAGCTCGCCTGTAAACACTCTGCACATGAGACAACAAATTAGGAGTTGGATAAAGTGAATCGCAGTGTTTGATATGATTCTTACTCATAAGGATCTGCTAGTTGAATTCATTTACTAGACTTTCCACTTCCGTCAATTGTCTACTACCGAGGCTCTCCTCTTAAATGTATCATGGTGAAAAAGATGAGTTTCCTGTGTACATCCATTAAAAGACTCAAATCACTTATCATTACTCCAATTGGCCACTTTAAGCAAATCATATCTAGTAAGAATACCAAATGATAACGTCTGCTCAGCAAGAAGTAATACATAAATAAATATGATTAAAATTAAATTAACTATTTGTCTTGTTTATATTTCAAGGCGGTTAGAGGGGGGGGGGGGGGGGGGGGGGGGGGGGGGGGGGGGGGGTGTGTTGGGGGGTGGAGGGAAGAAAAGCAACAAGAAATTCAAATTTAGATGATACTAAATGAGGACAGGCCAAAGAAGAACCCATGCAAGTAAAGTCTCAACATTGTATTATCTAGAGTAACAGTCTATTTGTGTCAATTTTTCAAATTTATAAAAAAGAATTACCAAGACAATGTTGACCATTTTTTAATGCAATTATACAGATTACTAAGTTGCATGACACCCAAAAGCGGCTCAGCTGTTCCACAAAACATAGAGTAATCACACGTGTTGTGAAAGATAAAACAACAAAAATTGAGATATAAGCAATAGAGAAAGATTATACCCTAGATTGACCTCTTCAAACAATGAAAAGGCAACCACTTAACCAACAAGGTTATCTATACCATATCATGCTGAAGCAACCCTCCATGAACATTCTAAAAATCTTCTTATGGAAGCATTGAAATGGTTCGCAAAACTCTAACTTAGTTCTTATTGTTGAAGAAGCGTAAAAAATATGCACCTCACAGGAAATCAACACCTTTCTTCATGTTTCATCTCATTCGATAGCTGATTTTGACTACATTGTTGGAATCTTCGCTAATATGTTGTTCCATAAGCAAATTGATTCACAAAGTCCATCTCAAGTTTGCAGGGCAACAGGAGCTGATGATGATCACTTCCTTCTACATCACAATTATAAATGAGCATATGGTCAGACAATGTATGCCTGTAACTATCACAATAGACATCAATCTGCGGACGTTGGAAAAGTAATTTCTTAGAAATAAGTCAATATAGTAACTAAATGGGTTACTTACCAAAAGTGCAAAACAGGAAATAAAAAATTAAAAAAAAAAATTCTCACTTTTAAGAGTAATGTTTCCATTAAGCAAACTCTAGGAACATCCACCATGTATCTGACACAAAATCTCAAATCATCTTGACCAAAAGCTGGACATTTGGCACTCATAGAATGTAACACTATTTTCACTTCCAATATGATATCATATGATATGACAGCCGTATTGTATAAACAGAAAAATTCCATAGACTTAGAACTCAACTTTTTTCACAAAGGGTGTTAGAGACACAAACGTTAATTTCATGTATCACTCAGCAGACAGAGCAATCACTTGTCCTACTTTTAGGTTTAGCTATGCGCATTTGTTAAATTCGGAAGTGATAGAACCGAAAGAATGGTGAACTATACAAATAAATCGGGACCAGATAATGTGAAAATAAGAGCAAGAGAAGGAATGGTGTCAACGAGTACATCAGATAATTGTGGATTAAGACTGTTAGATGATTGTTCAAACAACATTGACTAACAAAATGCGGAAGGATTAAAGTAAATGACAATATGCATAAAGCAATCAAAGGATGGACGTAAGTTTAACAAAGTAGAAACAAATGTGTTGAAATCATAGACATTATTTGAACATGGAAATCAAGTGCCAATCATAAACAAACTCCAGGCATTAATAAGAACCTGAACGCAAGCACTCATCGACTTAAAAATGCAATATAACTACAGTAAGTAATGGGTGATATTCAACACTATTTAGTAATGCTGCCACCCTACAAATAGTCATATCCACACAAAACCAAATGTATACATCAAATAGGCAGCTTTACAAGATAACCCTAACTATATATCTTTGCTCTGGTAAAAAAATTATCATTCATAATGTGAATTTCTACTCCAAGTAATGCAAAGCACCCATCACCGTGACTTTTGATACTCAATATACCAAATCAACAACATAGCAACTTCAACTCCAATAAAGCAGCTTCAACAAATTGTTGAAATAACAAGCAAAAGACCACACAAAATTAGACTTACTACCCTGTCAAAATAGATATGAAAGGAAGTAGGAAATGATAAGCAATGCCTAAGAAAATAGATTCAAAATAAGATGAGTGAAGCAAAAAGTAGATGGAAAATGTAGATCTATTAGTAAAAGAGGAGCCAGGAGAGCCCAAAGCACAAGTTAAGTTACAATTTCTTCCCCAGTGCTCAACAGGCAGAAGTTCCTATCCAAAAAATCCTGAAATAAAAGTTCAGCCTTTCAACACAAAATGCAAGACAAATAGCTTCCGAAAGGTAAAAGTCCAAGAAGGTCTAGCTACTGGAAGCAGTAGCTTCAATCGCCACACTCACAGGCAAAGTCAAGGAAAAGAGAACTCACGGTGATGCTGCATTTGGGGACATTACAAATAGAATATCAAAACAAAGAACAGTAACAGTTGGGTGCATTTGTGTGTATTTATAGTGACTGATAGATGGATAGATAGAGTGAATATTATACAGTCTGATCAACAACAATAAACCTAATGCCTCATTCGAGTATCCAATAGAATAAAATAAAATAGAAATCAAGATCTTAGAAAAATCAGAGAAGAAGTCTCATGACTTTATTGCTCAAACCATAATATAAGGCAATGGGTGTAATATACAAACCATGAATCAAGTTCTCAGTACCACAAGAGATCCTCATTTTTTGGACATTCAATTCTCAAACAAAAATCTAAAATACAAGGTAAAATAAGACTCGCTTCCTGCATCCTTGTTTGAACCCACTAAATCTGGGCACTATCCCACAGCAACGGGCTCATTTTTCATAGTACTCAGGTCTTGACCACTATTGTCGTCTAAAGCTCACCTGAAAAAAATGCACAACATGAGGCAACAAATTAAGAGTTAGATAACAAGAAACAACACGTTTTATGTTCTTAATCATAAGAATTGCTTGTTTAGTTCATCTACACCCCATTCCTTCAATACTCAAGAGTCAGGACTCTCTTAGCTGCGTTAGCGTGAAAACAGTGTATTTCTTTTGGATGTCCAACACAACTCAGATTATTTATCCTTGCTTCAACTTGCTACTTTCAACATATTACCTTATGAAAGTACCAAATAGTACATACATTAGAAGTTCATTTTAAGATATTTCGAAGATCATGAATTTAAGTAGAAGTTGATGCTACCATGGCTACATGTATTAAACAATATACAGGTAATCCACAACATAACTAAATTTTCATTAACTGTATGTTTTGTATTATGCTTCAGGAAGAGAACACGAGAAGCAATTAAAATTCAAATTTAAAGGATATCAATTGGAAGACAATTCAACATGCAAGTATAAGATTCAATGATAACAACACAGTATTATCTTAGACAATACATAACGTCCAGATATTATTTTGCTATGATGGCAAGGTCAATTTTATTTAAGAACCTACTCTGACAATGCCCACCACTTTTAGTAGGAAACTAAACAGATTACTAAATGATAAACATCAAAAGTAGCCTATAATTCAACTTCCAGCTTTAATATTATGGATAGCAGAAACTTCAAATCTAGAAGGTTTCAATAGAAAAAGAATAATCGCACATATTCTGACAAACAAAACAGCTAAGCAACCAACAAAAAGGAAAATACCTGACACCCAAAAAAAAAAAAAAAAAACCGACATTGACTTCTTCAGACAATTAAAAGGAAACCATTCAACCAAAGAGAACTATCGGAATAATACCTCCACAAATGTCCCTGAAACTTTTCTGCAAGAGCATTGATGGCTTCCAAAGCTACAACATAGTTTTAGTGTTGAAGTGTCAATAATTAGTATCTAAAGGTAATTTCTAATGAGAGATTTATGATGTTCCTTAGCACTGATTTTATGATGTTAATGCATCTCTTATGAAACCTTAAAAGGGTAGAAGAAGGCCCAAAAACCTCCACTTGAGTAAACATCAATTGACTTTCCATTTAGAATATGCAGAACACACTCACAACTCCGCAGCATTACCCTCTGCAATCTGTCGATATATCCCATGTATTGCACAAAGGAAACTGCCATGTTTCTTCATTTTCATACCCATTCATCACTCTGAAATTCTTTGCCATGATGCTGTGAGATCAGACATGTCTATACAATCATAAGACGCTTCAATGCATAAACGCTGGAAAGTACAATCTTGGTCCAACTATCTGCTGCAAAAGAATCAGCGACATCTTGCATCCATAAAGAAAAACTTCATATCTGGGAGTATTTTTTCCATAAAGGAAATTCCCAGGAACACTCATCACATATGTGTTGTACAATCTGAAATCATCTTGAACTAAATGAGGGTGTTTGGCACCTGTATAACGCAACACAATTTGTCAGCTGCAACTGTGGAATGATATGGCAACAGAATGCATAAGCAGAAAAATAGAGTTCCCTCAACAAACACAAATGTTGGTACAAGCAAAGACTGGTTTTCGAGCAGTGGAAACTTAAAACATGAAAAAGAGGATAAGAATGTGGGGGTAATTTTCCAAAATAGCACATTTTGACATTTTTATTCCCAAAATAACACGTGAAAATTCAAAATTACCAAAATAGCACGAAAAAATTGAAAATTACCAAAACAGCACACTCCGTCAGCATGCCATTGCTACCTAAGCAAGGGCATTTTGGTCATTTTTCTTTTTTCGAAATTAAAAAAAAAGAATAGTTTTTTTTTTGTTTTTAGGCTTCAACAACTTTTTACTAAAATGTTAAAAAATAATAATAATAATAATGTTGACTAGATTTTTAGTATTGTATTATATAGATACTATTATTTGATATGTCAAAATTTTAAAATTTATTGTAAGAAAAAAGTATATTTACTCTTATTATTGTTGTTATATATCTAAATTTTTATGTTATACAAAAAATTTAGGCAACATTAAATTTTTTTTAACATTTTGGTAAAGGGTTGTTCCAACGGTTAAAAAAAAAAAAAAAAAAACCTTCCTTTTTTTTTTTGATTTCGAAAAAAGGAAAATGGCCATAATGCCCTTGCTTAGGTGGCAATGGCATGCTGACTAGACGTGCTGGTTTGGTAGTTTTCAATTTTCGCGTGCTATTTTAGTAATTTTGAATTTTCGCGTGCTATTTTGGGAATAAAAATGTCAAAATGTACTATTTTGAAAAATCACCCATAATATGGCATATGACATCATATCGCCAGCCTGCTATAAATATAACAAGAAAAAGAATCAATAAGGAAGGAAGCAGTAAAGAGACTTTACTTTGGCTATGCATCAAGTGCAGTACAATGAAATCACTAGTGCAATAACTAGTCCAAAAATAGAAATGGTAACCCAAAACAAGGCATTGTCAATGATCAACTGAAACATTAATTATCATTCATAGGCTTCAGTACACTTAAATGAATCAAGGGCATCAATGTGTAAGTCCATAGCAAAAAATTTCACCGACTACAGCATACATTATCATGTCCGCGATATTCAATTTCAAGACAATACAACCCAGGCAATGACGTGGATCATCGATTTCATTTTATACTAATCAACCCTCCACCAAATTTTCAGGTTTAAAGTAAAACCATTCAAACCAAGAGCCATTTCCCAAAATAACACAAAAATAAAAATATTTCCTAAACTAGCTTTTTAAAAAAAATATTTCCCCAAATGGCATCCATGTCATCATTTTTTTATTTTTTTACACATTTATAAATTTATAAATTTATTATATTTTATGTATTATAATAAATAAATTAAACTATATTATTTATTAAATTTTATATAAAATTATTTGTAGACAAATTTATTCTAAATATTTAATAAATAATTTATTTTAATTTATTTGTTGTGATTAAGAAAGTATTATAAATTTAAAAAATTATAAATATATTAAAAATAAAATAAGAAAGTAAAAAAAATAAAAATTAAAAAATTAAATGATGACATGGATGCCATTTAGGGAAATATTTTTCTTAAAAAGCTAATTTAGAAAATATTTTTTATTTTTATGTTATTTTGGGCATTGGCTCTCAAACCAGAATCTAAAATACCGAGCCAATCAAACTACTCACAGTCCTCAACTAAGAAAATTTCGTAAGTACAGGAAACAATAGTTCAGCCAATTTCAGTAAGTGAGTAGATGATTATTCAGACTCTAATAAAAAAAGAATAATTAAGACATGTTGTAATGAAATTCCGTATTCCTTCTCCACACTCTTCAAATGCCAATGAGAAACAAACAAAACTTTGGTCGATGATCAAACAAACAAAGCAAAAAAAAACCCTAAAAATAAACAAACCAAAACGCTAACCAAGAAACTACCAAAAACAAAACGCTAATCAATAAAAAACTAAAACAAAACCATAATGAACGAGAAACAGACAAAAACATTCAACCAAACCCCTAATCAATAAACAAACAAACTAATACATGAAACCAAAACCCTAGTCAATAAACCAACAAAGTAATAATACATGAACCAAAACCCTAATCATCAATAAACAGACAAAGAAAAAACATCAACCCAAAACCCTAATCAATAAACAACAATGCAACCAAAAAATCCAGTCAAAACCCTAATGACTGAACAAGCAAACAAAAACATTCAAACGAAACCCTAATGACTAGAGCAACGAAAATTGGAGAGACGACAGAGGACACATACTTACTACATCAACAAAATTTCAACCAAAATTTCAACCGAAAACCCTAAAACCAATGCAACGTGATACTCCAATCGCCACCATGAACTGTTCTGTTTAATCAAACAACTCCAAATTGAAGTAATAACAATAACAATCAAAAACAAAAGACAACAACGAGAAATCATGTAGGTTTTACCTTTGAAGGCGAATCGAGTACACAAGCATCTCCACTAGAATTGATGAAAACAACGAAAGTTCATCTCTCTCTCTCTCTCTCCCTCCCTTCCCTCCAAAATTTGCATGTTCGCGCTCCAAATGTTGCCGTGGAAGGATGAAACCCTAACCGCTTCATTTTTATAGACAAGGAAAACGCAGCGTTATATAATAAAAGGAGATAAAGTGACGCGCATACACCGCGTTTTTTAGTTGACTTGGTCAACGGAATCTGATCCTGATATGTGTACAGCGCGTTTTAAGAAATTGCCTAAACCCTAGGCCCAATGGGCCACTTTTTTTTTTTCTCTTGATCAATCGTGAAAATTTTAATTTGTAAAAATATTATTTTGTATGAATATTGTTTTTATAAAATATTTTCAAATTAAATACTTTATCTGAAAAATATTTCAATTCTTCTTGTATTCAAAAAGCAGAAAATATTTTTTCTCCTGAAAAGCAAAAAGACAGCTTCTATGTTTATTTAAAATGTTTTTTTTTTCAAACCAAATACTCTGAAATCTATACAGACTTTATTTATGTTGGTTTGCTTGACATATAGCACCCTAAAGAGATATGAACAACTTCACATCATGCATGGGTAGAGAAATAGAGACAAGTCAAAGAAAAGTTAGATGGAGACGGTTAGATATAACCTCACCCACTGAACCTAAACGAGGAGATGGTCTTAGATTGAGCGGAGTGGTGGGCTATAATAGGTGTAGTTGACGAAGTGGTTTAGGTTGGAGGGGAGCAACGAAACTAGTGCGTAGAGCCCCTAGGATTTTACTTTAGATATTGTTGATGTTGCCATGTTGCATTTTTGTTGCTCTATCTTGTTGTTTACTTAATTTCTACTGTATACTCTGTGCGTTTTACTTTGCACTTTTACTCTGTTTTTACCTTTTATTTCTAGGGTTGGGAACCCATCGACATAACCTCCCTAAAAGGGTAGTACCATAAAGGGATAAAGCTGTATACATTTCACCTCCCCCTTATCTCAAAGACCCTACTCAAATAGGAGCTCTTAAAGTATTGGATTAGCTGTTGTTATTGCTGCTTGACAAACCAAAATACTATTCTTAAAACATAATCCGTCCCTTTCAATATGTCTCAAGAATATAGTGAAACCAAAATGTTAGTTTCTAAACATATAGCAGGTTGGCAGTTGGTGGTTGCGCTTGCGGTTGAAAGTGTCATCTACGCTTCGACTGTGAACCATCAGGGAAAATTTCCTGTCAAAACTAGTTGGCAACTCATAGTGTCATCTCTAACGTAAGTTAACCACATATAAGGAATGAAAAGTCTTTCAACTACCCATCAGGGCCTTACTTCAATAGTAGGAGGTAAGTGAGAGAATAAATATTACTTTAGACCAAAAAATTTGGAGTTCGATTCCCCTCTTAAGCCTCTGCCTGAGAAATCCTTGACTCAATTGGCTCATGTGATATGAGAGTCGCCGCATGAGTTGGAATTTATCTGATAACTGAATTTCTCGTCAGCAAAAGAAAAGTCTCTCAACCACTCTTGTGGGATAAGTCGACTTTTGGTATTTCATTTGTTTTTTTCCTTTTTTTTTGTACTCCCATGTGTCATGAGATCGATACCCACTAATCAATGCGACAAATATTCATGACAGCAACGACAACGACAATAACACATCCAATACCTCAAGGGCTCCCGCATAAGCCGAGTTTGGGGGTGGTTGTACGCAACCTTATCTCTTCGGGGTGTAACCCTGGCGAGAGGCTTTTTTTGAGCATCCCCAGCCTGACAGGTTTGGCAATACGAGGACGTCCTAGGAGGTCACCCATCCTGGTACTATTTTCGCTCAAGCACGCTTAACTTCGGAGTTCTAATGGGATCCGATTCCTTAGTGCTTGGTAAATGAACCATAACGGGAGCGTCTTTAGAATAAATGATCCTAGTTAAAATTGAACATTCATTTGATTAAAGTTAAAACACATGAAAAAAAAAGAGCATACATACCGGTCAAAGACAATAAGCTATGAAAACAACAATTGCCACCCAATGCCTCAAAGAGGCTCCCACCAAGGCCGGGTTTGAAAGAGTTAGATGTACATAGGCTTACCTTTACAAAATGCTACCACCAAAAATAAACCCAAAAAAAAACCTCAATTCCGTCAAGCTCATACCACAGCCAAGCTTCATACTAATTCACGTTTCGATACAATAACAATGCTCTCGAGAAGCTCAATAATCTTCACCCTAACTTAGGGCTTGTTAGGTATCATATTTTTTTTTAAATGTAGTTTTAGGTTTTTGAAAAACTAAAAGCATAATTTTAAAAACGAATTTCCATGTTCTTAGTTTTCACTTTTCCACTAGGAAGAAACCGAAATAAAAAAACTAAATACTGGAAGAAATCACCGCAAAAGCTAGCTTTTAGTTAGAAGAAAAATGCAAACAGAAAACAATACCATACAGTCCCTCATGCTTCCAAAACATCCCAAGGATGAAAACGGGTTAATTATAATCATACAAAAAGCACAAAAACGAAGCCCCTCCTGTTCCAAATAGGACGCCACGGCTTCCTCTAAAGGGTAACCCAGTGGACAAGACTCCCATGAAGTAAGTAGTGGGCTGAGGACTCTACAGACGCCATAAGCTTTCTTTATAGAATTTTAATCGGAATCAGAGTTAGCCTCCACAGATGATCTTACTGTCCTACGTTTCCCCTCGGGATAGTCATCCTCTTCTTCTTCGTCATTTTTCTTCTCGCTGATCATACCTATCGAATGAATCGGTTAGATACCCAGAACATCCCATGTCATCGGAAAAAGAACACGGATATCAATTACCTTTCTTGATCAAAAGATCTTCTAGCGTTCGGGTTGTAAAATCATCCTTTCCGCCAAGATCTTGGAATCCAACCAGTCTATCCGCCGCGATCCCTTTCCTGGGAGGAACGTTACGAGCTGTTAATAGATATATACACAAACGCACACAAAGATTTTCAATAAGACGTTCAGTCAAGATCCCAACAACGCAAATAGAGGAAGATGTTTCTTCACAGTAACCTTTTGGCTATTCATTTACAACATAAGCAACAATAAAAATGGATCGGAACAGGACTTCTTCCCCACCGAACGGAGCCCAAATGCTAATATGCATTCCACATGTTCAAGAACACACAAAGCGGAAGGAAAAAAAACTAACCTGAACAAAATGACGCAAGGCAAAGTTTTGACTGCGAGCTTGGCGACAAAGAAAGGCGCATTCTGCATTTCAGTTAATTTCAACCATTTATTTTTCATCTCCCAATTTCTCAACCGAAGGGAAACTTTCTACTAATTACACCACAACGTTGTTCTGTCTTCAGTTGTCAGACCCGATGACCAAATAGGAACCAGTTATGCAGAGAAACACGGTAAGATAACTGACCTCAGCATCTAGCTTAATGAACTTGGTATCGATATGCTTAGGTGCAATGGCCTTTAGATGCTTATCCATTATCCTGAAACGACAGGAGAAAGATCATAAAGTTGTGAAATGCTTCAAGCATGAGTGCAGAATGGAAGCAATAATAGCATCATAGAACAATTCCCAGTGGGTAGTAGGAGACAAACTAAGGGTAAGTACCATATTAATCCCTACACTGTTGCTTAAAATCAAAGTGATCCTCTAAACATTTAGTTTCACGAGACATGCTTCCTTGACTATCAGTTTGTATTTAACAACCATTATCGTGATTCTGTTTGATGTAAACAAATGAAATCACTTGCACATCAAATGTTTAGTTAAACAGGACTCCTTGTGCATGCAGCTTTGGTTGCTAAAGAAGGCAAAAGAATTGGAGTTATAAGGTGTCTAATTAGTAACAGCTGAGATTTTGAGAGGGTTACTTTCATAAAATTTTAAGTAATAGTTAAGAGGGTCCATTAGCACCCTGAAGGGGTAAGGTTGCATACAGGTCACCCCCTCTGGACCCTGCTTAGACAGGAGCCCTTGGGACACTGGGTTTGTTGTAGTTTAGAGGAACCATTGGGCATTTACCCAAATATAATATGGGAAATGGAATAGGAAAAAGAATACATGAGAATGGAGTTTCAAGTGTGGGATTTTTGAAGACAACTTATGTCCCAGTTGCTCTTTCAAGGTCAAGTTTCGTGAGGAATTTGGGAGAAGCTAGAACATGCATGCAATAACCAAAAGGAAAAAGATTAAGGTAAGATACGAGCAGAATGACTAGGATCAAGGCTATGTATAATTGCATAGTCAGCTTGGTTCAAGGTGGTTAACCCTGGTATACTTGCATAGTCAGCTTGTATCTCTATCTAAATAGAGGATGAACAACATGGGCTGCAATATGAGAAGTTCTATAGATGTTCTAGTGAAACTCCAATCAACTGGCGAGCTTCCTTTTCGTAGTTTGACAGGAGGTGGAGGTGGAAAGAAAGAAAAATTCTTTATGTCGCAAAACATAATTGGATCATTAAAAAAAACACCAAGTAGCTAATGATTTTATAATATATGAATTCAGTATACAAATTGTATATGTTTTATGTGTACAGATAACAATGCTCAAAAAGAAAATGCAATGTCTTTACTTGCATCTGTAGAACTCCCGATGGTAGAAATGACAAACTACTAGTTCACTGCCAGTGACTTCACCCAGGAAATCTCCTTCCGTTACCTCCCTGTACTCTCCGTGCCCCTGTCTTTTAAGTGCTTGTCGCTTCTCGGCTTCTTTCTAATCAAAAGAATCCTAGGTAAATACTTCAAAGACTTCAAGAGACCTTTGTTCGGCCAAGATGTGAAAAAACTACTTTTTTTTGAAGCACTTTTGTAAAAAAATGTTTTCAATAGGGGTATTTTGTCTTCAAAAATTTTAGCTTTTGTTTTTGCTTCTGCTTTAAATAAGAAGACTATTTTCCTGTTTCTACTTAAAAGTTGAAAACCAACTTCTGCTTCTATTTAAAAAAAAAAAAAAAAAAAAAATTTAACATTTCGTTTCAGGCCAAATACCCTCAAATCCTTTTTAAAAAAAAAAAAGCACTCTTTTCAAGTAAAGCTTGGCCAAACAAACCTTAAACCCGATCATAACAAAGCAAGATATGGCAGAAAGAGTTAACCTTCAGGGCAGCAATCCGGTCCGCATGCAGTTTCTCTAACTCTGGATCCTGGTAAAAATAGAAGTAATGTGATATTATGTATAATCTTGCACCCAGCAAAAACAAGAAGAAGATGAGTGACTCACATCCATCAACTCATCAAGATCAACTTCTTCATTAACTGAGCTCGATGCCTGAGCCTTGTTTTGAGATACCATTTCCTGTCAGATAAGTTAAGTGGTCAAGTAAGGCACTGAGGAAAAATTATCAAGGAGCATGCTCAGATGCCGCCGGTTCATGAAACATAACTACAGTTAGCGGTTGTGTCACGGTTGTGGTGTCCCAAAAGTAGGGTGTAATGGAAATTACGTAACACATAGCGATGATTATGTGATGTAATGACAAGCTTAAAATCCGTTAGTTACTACTCTTCATTTGATTTATGGATACCATAGAGATGTAAAAAAATGGGGACTAACAAACACAAATTTATCAAGATGCACGCTCAGATGCCGGTTCATGAAACATAACTACATTTAGCGGTTGTGCCACAGTTGTGGTGTCCTAGGAGTAGGGTGTAAGGGACACTACGTAACACATTGCAACAATTATGTAATGTAATGACAAACTTATAATTCCGTTAGTTAATACTCTTCATTCCATTTATGGCTGCCATAGTGATGCTAAAAAAGGGGGACTAACAAACACAAATTTATCACAATGTCATCCAAGTAGCCAGGAACCGTCTAGCACAACCAAGCCCATCCATAATTAAAATGCATAAGATCATCGTATGGAAATATATCCCTTCAGTGACTAAACCTTATCCTGATAGAACCCAGAATGGGACATACCAAAGGACAAGCCAAGCTTATGTTGCTGGCACTATGAGCTTAAAAACACTGATGTTTGTTCATACTCGTCCTTAATACATGAGTCGTGCGCAAGCCAACTCCCAAGATTCCACTTTCTTCATACCAGATTGTAAACATGTAAAAATTCTGACCCAACCCGCGAAATTGACATGCATGCTGTCTACATATTATAGCCCAATTCAGGTTCCATCCTAAAACAATACTTGCAACAAACAAATTAGTAATTCCGCGTGACATTTTGACTTTCTCATCCTCACTCCCCATGACAGTTATACTTGGTAATGTCATTACTGGGGCAAAAGTATTATGATAAGGCAAACTTAGTGAAATTGTGTGTCTATTATTCACTAGATGTCACATTATTGTCCCGGCAATAATACTTATTGCCTAGCCAGTAACAACTTCTTTTATGTTTTCAACATGTTAGGGCTCTGATACCACTTGTTGTGAATTCGGGCCCTAAAATCCAATCCGAATCCAACTCGAAAAACCAGATCTTGTCCAAGCAATGAGCAACCGAAAACCCACAATCGAAACCAAGCAGAAATAAACAAGAAAATACGAAAAACGAAGAACACACACGATATACATGGATGTAGACTCATTTAGGAGACGTATATCGTGTTTGTTCCTCATTTTTTGTATTTTCTTGTTTATTTCCGCTCGGTTTCGATTGTGCGTTTTTGGTTGCTCCGTGCTTGGACAAGATCTGGTTTTTCGAGTATTTTAGGGCCCGCACTCACAACACTAGAGTTCAAATTAGATTCAACGCTGAATCCAAAACATCAATCTCAGTAAACCAGCCACAAACATAACACAGTAAAATCACGCAATTTAAAGTCAAATTTGAATACTAGAGTGACAAAATTGAAAAGAAAAAGAAAAATAATAGCGCGAAATGCGAACCTTCTGGAGATTACGAGCAGCAGCAGCCATAACCTGGCCAAAAGCTAGATCGGATAGAGTCGATTTTACTGAATCCGGATCCATCTCTAGTCGACAAGAAAGGATCTTTAGGTTTAAGAAATTCGATTTCACAATGCAAATTGATCCTGAAATGCGAGCAAATTGACGCATAACTACAAAGAATGTGAATCTATGCTAGTGAAATTGAAACCGAAAGCAATAATTAGTGAAAGTACCGATGAATTCAACAAGAAAATTTTGGCTCAGTTGAATTCGCCGATTTCTAATCTCACGCCCGTACAGACACAGGGTTTGCGAAATGCAGGAAATTCCTAGTTGTTTTTCTTCGTCTCAATATGAAGAATCGAAAGAGTTTTGCATAATTTTTAACTCCCGTTGGACAACGCCGTAATGGAAGGTAAACGATAGTAGAGGTAACCGGAGGTAAATTCTCATTTCGTTTGATGGAATATTACCTTTTATTTGGGATTATTTATATTTTATTATCCTTATTTTTTTTTAATAATTATAAAAAAGATTTTGATATTTTAAAATTATTAAAAAAGATCCTGAGGTTTTATCATATTAATAAAAAGGATCCTTTCTGGCCATCTAACGTCATTTTAAAAGGTTTTTGGGCCATCTGGTTTATTTCGATTCAATCTGGATTTGTATGATAATTACCGTGAAGGTTTTTGGACCACTCAGAATTATGATTTCCCCGGTTTTGAAAGGCAATTCATTTACCCTTATTTACCAGAGAAGGTCCTTTTTATTAATACGATAAAATCTTGGGGTCCTTTTTAATAATTTCAAAACGTCGGAGTTCTTTTTATAATTACCGAAAATGTCAGGGTAGTAGAATATAAATAACCTTTTATTTGGTAATATGATAAAAATGGATAAATTTATACTTCTATTTGGCAAAAGTTTTTAAAGGTAATGGAGGATAATTAGGGGTAAAAACTTATTCTCCTTTACTTCCATTTTTTTAACCCTCAAATTGGAAATAAAGGGAGATAGGGTAAGTTTTTTAAAAAAATTAAACAATTTTAACCATATTTTAACTATAATTTTCTTTACTCTTATCTCTTTCAAACAAGGATAACTCAGTCATCCCTTTTTATCCTTATATCTTTTAATTTGACATATTTAAATAAAGATAGAATCTTATCTTATCCTTCTCTTTAATTCCCTTTACCCTCCTCTTTTTACCTTTCATACTGTGTTGTCCAATAGGAGTTAAAAATTAAGAGGGTTAAAGTAGGGTTAATGGGGGTAAAAACTTGCTTTTCATTATCCCCTTTACCTCTATTTTCTTTAACTTTCAAATTGGACATAAAAGGGTAAGGTAAATTTTTAAAAATTTTAGGCTATTTTATTTTTATTCTAACTATAACTTTCTTTATCGTTATCCCTTTACCTAATTATCAAATAAGGATAAATTATTTACCCCTCTTTATCCTTACCTTTCCTTATTAAATATATCCAAAAAAGGGTAAAATATATTACCCTCCCTTTCTGCAACCTCTCTTATCCAATTGACAAAGAAGGCATAACGAGAAATAATATAAGCTTTAACTATCTTAGATATCTACTATTTTTACTTAGGGCCTTTTTGTCAAGTTATTTTGGTGAAATACTTTCTACGAGATTTTAAGGTTGTTTAATATAAGGGAGAGGGAATAGGGAATGAGAATACTTCTGAAAAATACGAATGATCTAATTATTTACATTTTTCTGTTTGATATACGTGTGGAATGAAAATAACGATGAAGTTGAAATAACAATTCTCATTTTTGGTATGCACTAATGAGAATAAATACGAATTTGCTAACCCAAGTTCATCCCTAGTCATAAAAATGTGGAATTAAAAATGAAAAAGTTATTTTATTCCCACTTTCACCTCATTTCGTTCCCATTCCTGTGTACCAAATGATCAAGATAAGAGAATAAATTATTCATTCTAATTCACAACCCTTCATACTCGCATGATAAATAGTGTTTCTATTTATAAGTCAAATCTAAAACTTTTTGAGAAACAAATATCGCTATTGAAAATATATTTTACGAAAGTACAACAACAACAATAGTTCCAGCGTCACAGGAGTCCCCGCAGGAAGCAAGGTCTGGGGGGTGGATGTACGCAGCCTTCCCCCTTCCGGGTGGAAGAGAGGCTGTTTCCAAGGGCTCCCTCCTGAAGATCGAGTCGTCATGGGAACATGATATCCTGAAAACATGGAAGCCATTTTACGAGAGTCATTTTGATAAATGCCAAATAGGCCTCAAAGGTATTATTTTTATTTTCTTTTCATGCTATATTTAATACCTTTTCAAACCCACCCATTTAGCTTATTTACTTTACTTATATTCATTTAATTCCTATACAATTTTAAATATGACATATATTTATTGCATTACCTGGTTGCTATGCTCCTATGCTTACATATTTTCATGGTTACTTGCTTACATGCTTATTTGTCTATATGCTTACATGCTCACACGCTTTACATGCCTTACATGCTTTGCTTGATCTCTATACTTTACAAGTTCTTCATGTTCTGCATACATACTATACGTGATCTACTTACGTGCCCTTCTTAACTATTAACTATCAAGATGAAGATCCTCGAAAACAGCCTCTCATCAGGGCCCCGCCCTGAACCCTGCATACGCGGGAGCCCTTGAGGCATTAAAACTGTTATTGTTATTGTTATTATTGTATATATTTATTGCATTGCGTTAATGGAAAAGTTAACGAAGACAAAGGTCAACAAATTGAGGGATAAACCGTCAACCTCAAACCATATTGACGCAATTAAAATTATATGATAAAATAGTGATGCTTAATCAAATACATAATAGTATAGTATAAATAAGCCTTTCTTTATCATAAATTATGCAACGTGAAATTTGTGGCATGTACCAATCATATTTCTCAAATTATTTTAATAATTTAACTCTTAGGAACTTTGGTAAAAAAATTTAAAATTAAAAAAATTCTTAACTTATTTTTCATTTTTTTAAAACATTTCAAACAAATTATTAGGTTGAAATCCCAGAGCCGTTGCCCGAAATAACCCAAAAATAGAAAATATTACCCAAAATAACATCTTTGCAAAAGTATTTCCCAAACTAGCCTCCATGTCAGCATTTTTAATTAATTAATTAATTATTTATTTATTTATTTTTTTTGGTTTTTAATAGAGGATGACTATTATTAGATAGTTTTATTACTGAACAAAATATAAAATTATGTATTTATAATAAAATTTAATATTTAATAAATAACTTAATTTTAAATTTTTTTATTATAAGTTATATACATAATTTAAATATAATTTGTATATTGTAAAATTTTTTGAACAAATATATTGTAAATATAAATGTAATATAATAATAAATTAATTAATTTTTTTGAACAAATAACAAATAAATTAATATATTTTATTTAATAAATAATTTAATAAAAATAAAAATAAAATTAAGTAGCAGGGGTTTGCCATGCCACTTTTTTTTTTTAAAAGGGTACCACCCTCAAAAACCCAAAAAAAAAAATTAAAAATTAAAAATGCTGATGTGGAGGCTAATTTAAAAAATACTTTTACAAATATATTATTTTAGGTAATATTTTCTATTTTCGAGCTATTTCGAGCAACGGCTCGAAATCCCAACCCAAAAACTTAGGAAAAAAGTTGATGTCATTTCTAACATACAAGTTTGCGTATAGAAGTATTATTTTCCATAATTTTCCGTCAATTTATTAAAAACGAAAATCATATTGCCATATATTCTTGAAGTAAAACTTTATTAATATATAAAAACACTTAAAAGACTGACAAAAACAAATAAAATTTTGATATACCACACACTTGATATAATTTTTTTTTTTTTTCTTACAATTAGAAACAAGTACAATATTGTATTAAATACATCATTTGACAGAGGAGGGAGATAAGCTTTCAATCCAATACATCATACATTCGCAAGGTGAATAGTTTAACGGCTATATCAAACCAAATAGCTCACCATGCGAGGAACTGTGGTAGCACTGGCTTCCTAGACGGCTAGCACAATAGCCTGCGCTATAGATGGCTTTGAGCGCACAATGGTCTAAGGGACTTGGATTCTTCATGTCACGGGGTGTCGGTGTGTACAAATGGCCACTTCCACTAAAGTATACGACAAATACTTACACGTTGACAAAATGTAACAATTCAAATTCAACAATATATCGTACAAAGGATACATGGCTTACAAGTTGAGTGGACTCTCCTTTATATATATGCCTGATGGGCGGAGGAAGTATTGACCCCTTCTCTTGCAATCATACACCACCTTTTACGAAGGACAACTAAAGCTAACTAAAATCTAAGAATTTCCCGAGCTAATATATACTTTAAACTACTTTACAACCCATAGAAACGACGTGCAAAAATCTCCATTGACCGGAAATAAAATTACAAAAACCACCTAGGATGTGTTTTACCAAGTTCCCAGGCAGACGAAAGCTCAAGGATCCCATTTTATACACGAATGTGTTACAATTCGTGCACAAGACGAGATCTGCACAAGCCAAGTCGAACCCCAACTTATTAGGCAAGAAGCTGAGCTCGACAACATTCAACTCGGCTTGGGCTTGGTCCGAAGCTCACCCTTAAATACTTCAATCTCAGGCTTAAGCTCAGGCTCAGCTCCGCTCGGTTGCGCTCAAACCTAACTCTGCGAGCTTTGAGCCAAGGTCTCCTTATTTTAGGCTCCTAAGCTCACATAGGATCTTGGCTCCTTTAGCATTGAACCTGGCTTGATTGAGTATCTTTTGACTAATAAATTGTATTAAAAGAGGCTCGTGTAGGCTCGTCAACCTACACACTCAAGCTTCACTAGGGTCAGTTAAGCTAAACAAGTCGGCTTAACTCAACTCGATCTTGAAACGAGATGAACCTTTCAAGCACTATGGCGAGCAAGGTCAGCCCAGAATCTGCCATAAGGGTTCATCGTGACGGCAAGAAAGAATCACTGGGCTTTACAGACAATCCAAGTGTGTATATGAACAAATAAATTTGAAACTATTGCGATCCATTCACTTCCATCATCAGTAAGATTGACAATTTAACATTATCTCAACAAAAACAAAAGAAAAAAATGGAACTTTTGAAACTCTAACATGTCCTTCATCATCCTATACTCTTTTTTTTTTTCTTTTTTTTTTTTCCTTTTTTGGGTAGGCGGGGAAAGTAGAATAAGATCTTTTATCCTAGAACCTCAACTTTAATAATGTTACCAACATACCGACAATGAAACTCACCTCAGAAACATTCGTCCAAGTGCATCCTTCAACAAGACCGCTTCATTTAAGCTCCGACCCATCCTCCAAACCACGAACTCGGGTGGAAAATAGCCTGCATCGTTCCATCGTTTCAGCGAACTCATTGAAAAAGGCCCTTGAATATTACCTTGGGGATCCAAATAATGCCATGCCAATTCTTCAGGTAAAGGATCTGGAGGTGTTTGAATTCCCCGCTTCGGGACTTCATCTTCTTCATTATCGTCATCGCTTAAATCAATAATGATCGGTTGGTTGAGTTGTAGCTCGTTTGCTTTTGGGGAATCTCTCTCTTTCAGAGTTGGAATCTCCAGATGACCGTTCTTTTCTGATTCTCTCTCCTCTGGAGTACGAGGATCGCTCGCTTTTGGACTTGGAATCTCTCTGTGACCGTTGTTTTCTGTTTCAATTTGTTCGGGTGTGTCCGAATTTATTGGTTTCGGAGTTGTGGATTCCAGGTGACCGTTGCTTTCACCTTCCACTTCCACTGCAAAAATTCCCAATTTCAGTGAATAGAAACTCAGAAGATGGTAACTTTTCTCGAATTTATATAAGGGCTTGTTTGGTCAAATTGTGAAAGAACTATTTTTTTCTCAAAAGCAAATTTTGCAAAAGGACTTCCGTAAAATGGCTATCAATAGGGGTATTTTGTCTAAAAAAATTTCATTTTTTGCTTTAGCTTTCAATCTAAAGGAGAAACCCGACTTTCCTAGTTCTACTCAAGAGAGGGAAAAAAAACTTCTATCTGTTTATTTAAAAAACTTTTCTTTTTACGCCAAACATCCTTAACATCTGAGAAAATGTATTTTTTCTAATAAAGAAATTTGGCCAAACAAGCGCAAAGCTTCTAAAAAACAGACAAAAAGAATCCATGGCTCCAAAACAGTATTAATGCATGCATGATGCCACTCGGGGTTGAATCCCACCAGCAGCAAAATTCCCTTAGAGGAGACAGAATGACAGAAGTACACACCTTGAACATTAAGGTCAATTGCAAACTGGGTTTCGGCCACTCCTTTAGCTGGAGGATCATATGAGGGTTCCCAATCCCAATCGACAGATCTCGCTGGTTCATCATTGGCTTCTTTTACTTTATGTGACGAATCCTCTTTCTCAGGTGAAGTATCTGGCTTTAACACTTCTGGAATTACTTTCGGGACCTCGCTGAGTAGACGTGCTTGCTCAGACGGTGTCTCAAGAAGCTTCTTTCTGTCCAAGTATTCAGTCACTGTAATCTATGTAGTAAAGGTCTACATTGGCTGGTGGGACCAGAAATCCAGGAAAACAGGATTTTGCATGCTTATTTGGAAACCACAAATTGATAAATTTTACAATTATTTATGTCAAAGTTCTCTTCACTTTACTTATTATGTTAGTTTAGTCCATTTACTTTTAGTTGTGTTAATTTACCCTCTGTATGATTTATATTGCTTAGTCTTATGGTAAAATTAAAATTATAGTAATAATGTAATATTTAAGGGCTTGGTCATGTCAAATATAGGTGACCTAATACAAACCACATGTTGATCCAATTCAAACCCACATGTGACCTGACTATTAGAAATTTTGTCGCCAACTTGACGACAATATTGCTCTGAGACTAAATTTATACAATATAAATTGTAGAATGACTAAGTTTAACATCATTCAAAGCGCAAAGACTAAATTGACACAATTTGAAAAGTACAAGGACCTACAATATAAATAATAAATTGTATCACGAATAAAGGATATTGGCTGCGCCAACCCTTCTCATTGGCTCTATCAATGCGGTTCCTTAGAAGAGCAAGTTCTCTCACAAGCCACTGCAGCGAACAAAAAAAAATATTAGGAGTATGAATTTTAAGAAGCCAGTTTCTACCAGGCATAGTTTTCCAAACATTAAGACCACGCACGTCTTAGGTCTGATATAGACTCATAAAATTTGCTTTTTATGCTCTTATCTGATCATTATTCAACTTAATTCAAATATTCAATCAAAATAACTACACATGATGTAAATATCACGAGCAGAATATGATGTAAACAGTGAGAAACATTTGAATGTGTTCACTGAAACAAAATCTTAAGCATCAAAACCAAAATCATTAATTATGAAGTTAATGATTTGCTAGTTGTGCTCTTTGGGTTGTTCATTTTAGGGAGCCTTTGACTAAGCTTAGGCCTCTGGGGTAGCTTTCCCACATACTATCATGATGTAGTTTTGCTTTCTTTACCGTTTTGGGTCCTTTAATACCGGAAAAAAAAAGAATTGGAGTCAAACGGTATCATAATAGTGGTTATTTTCCCCAGAGGAGTCGTTACAATTAGGTGAAGCAAGAGAAAAGTGGCCACCCAGTTCATCAAGGATGTAATCTAAACAGAAGTTGAGTATGCATACATGTTTTGTTATGTCCTCGTGAAGAACTCGGGCTTTCTGTTCCAGTTCAGCCTAGTCAAATACAAAAAAATTATTGCAAGATGAATCTCATAAGCTGGCAAGAAATAATACTACAAAAATGATAAAGCACAATTGCTCAAGCTAACATACGGGAATATAAGTACACACATGATAGTATACAGGACAACATTCAATATCATAAAACAATCCAAACATGAAACTGACAATTGATTTCATACAACAGCAGGAAAGATGAGTTTCTATAACCGACTTTAGTAATACAAAAATAGACAGACAGACTGCGAGGGGGAGAACCACAACAGTGTGACTGCAATTAAATATTACGATAAAGATGGCTTTTCAGCTAATATGCCGAGAATTGGTATCGACTTCCAGGGTTTAATCCAAGACAAAATCATCTCGAGTCACTTAACTACCTAAGTGGTCAAAGATTAAGGATTGAGCCATGTGATGAAATATGACTCTGGCACACATGAAACTGGAGTATATGACAAAGCTCAGAAGATCCATCTGGCATGCCACAAATAGTGCGCTGCAACAAGTCCAAGAAAAAAAAAAATTCCCCAACTAAAGAGAAGAAAAAAAAAGAAAGAAAGAAAAGCAGCACTTTCCCAAGTACAAAATTGTTACCCTAAGAATGCATTGAGAATAGTAATTTCTGGAAATTCACATACAAAGAAGGCAGTGTCACCAAGAACAAATTGCTGAATAAAATATACACAAACAACTAAAAACTAAGAAAGATCATTATCTTCTCCGCAGGATGCTATAGCCCTAGTACATGAAAGCTGTACATTACAAGCTTACCACAGTAGGATGGTTAAGTAAGCCATCTTTCACTTTCTGACGCAAATCCTCACATTCTTCCTGCAGTGACCAATACAAAACAAAATAATTGAGATTATGATCAAGGCACCGGGAATGATGGGTTTCAATCTAGTGGGCATTTCAGATATTCTATGTTGGCAGAATTCCTCCAAGTTTTATCCTTCGATTTGTAGCAACGAAAACAGATTGTCTAGAAAAAGAACACTATATTTTACTGGAAATGAGGACAAAAAACATCTGAGTAAATATCCAAATTTCGGCCGAAATATATACCATGAGATACTACACTAAAGCTACAAGGACCGAATGACTTGTTTGGTTCAATGTAGTGGTCAGGCTACTCGCCCTCCAAGCACGAGGTACTAGGTTCAGAGCTCCTTTACTCCTCCCTAAATGTTGGTAGCCCTACTTAGGGTAATATTATACCTTCTTACCATTGTAAAAAGAAAGGACCAAATTTCCTCAAAACAGCCTTCTTCAGTTCTAATTCATGATGACTAGGGCAAATGAACATGAGCCAGAGGCAAGCACTGTCTCAAACTCAATCATCATCTATGCTCAATGCATATACACTGGCCAAAGCCAGCTTAACTTTGAGAAAATAAATGAACCTGCCAAAGAGTTATGCACAACCTTACCGCAGAAAAATCATCATCCGAGAGCGCAAATATGCTAATATCATCGGTGGGATTGGAAACCTGTAGACGAACCTCCGAACAATTATCACGATCTGAAGAGGTCCTATTTACACCTAATAAATCACAACAATATCATCTTAATGGACTAGAACACGATATACAAATTATACGGCCCGAGAGGACTTCCTAGCCACCTCTTTTTCTATTTTTCCTCTTCTCCAGGGAGGGTGTGGTGTGGATACTCCTCCACATATATTTATGTAAAGTTTAATTACCTGTGACAAGTCGAAGCTGATGAGAGGTCCGTGCCAAGTAGTCATGCGGGTCAGTTTTAATTCGCACGAAGCTCCCCACTACTTTACTCTCAAAGGTGCTTGAATCCTTGAGAAGATCCTGAACCAGGCTTCTTTTCAAATAGACGAGCTTCAAATTTTCAGAATTAATGGCTGCAGGACTGTTATTTGGAACCTCCACAGCTCTTCTCTTATGTTGAGCTTTCGCGAACAAGCTTTTCTGATTTCTACCGTTTGTCCAGGTCTCATCTTCTTTCTCTTCCGAGCTATAAATGAGATCGTCTTCTGATTCCTCTTGATTCTCAGCAAAGTGAGCTTCCAATAAATTGTGGATTTTAATTCTTCCCACCGACTTCCTCCCAAAAAGAGCATGAAGCTTCTCATCACAGATAACTCTCTTCTTCTTTTGAGGGTTGATGAGGCGATTTTCATTAATATACTGATTGATGATTAAGGTCACATCATCTTGAGATAATACCCTACTGGTGTCTTTGCCAATTGATTGAAGAAATTCGATTAGAGGTCTAGATCCCCAACCCAGAAATTCCTTTTTATTTTTGCTCTTCCTTTTTACCCTACCGGGAACATAAAACGTTGTCGGTTCCTCATACCAAAATGGTTCACTTCCTTCACCCATACCAAACGAGAACAAAACCTATTTGTACTCCAAAGATTCTTTCCAGATGAATGTTTCCTTTTACCAATGCCTACGACAATGTAAAAATTAAAGTGTCCAACACCACTTGTCTTACACCGCTAACATTCCCTCTAAGTATTTGCATTGCCCTGTAAACAGACGAAGGAAAGATAAAACATCCCACTGCAAATAAAATACAATGAACTAGAACAATTCAAGCAGCCCTTCATCTACAAAGCAAATCCTAGGGCCTAGACAGCCAGAGCAGCAATAAGAACAGTTTTAAGCTCAAGAAACGTTCAAGCACCAGTGATACAGTATGACCAGCTTTTCCAAAGCTTTGCATTTAGGATAGAATGGAGGGAATTTCTTTCTTTTTTTTCTTTTTTTCTTCTTGTATAAAATATACCAAAATGGAGTTTAATAACTCATTCACCTATACAGACTAAACTAAACCAAATCATCACATTACTATAACTAAGGAAAACAAGGAATAACCATGTGAATCATCGCCGCCTATAATCTAGACCTATCATCATGGAACGCTGACAATGACTCAAATTTCATTATTGAATTCATGAGGCGCCCTAGGGATAGATGGCAATTTGTATACAAACCGATAAGACTTTATCTAGTTGTAAAACCAAGAGGATCCAGATATTTTGGGACTGCAAGTTTGATCGGAGGCCCTTTTTTGGTTACAGAGGTATCCAAGTTAGGTTAATCACACCTCGAATAATACACGTTACGTTATTTGGATTTTTTATATTATAAATAATCAGATGCAATTTTATTAAGCATAGATAGTTATTTCTCAACCGTGAATCGTGCTATATAGTAAAAACAAACTAATAATATAAATAATTTTTAAAAGGGGCCTTTAACAAACTAGAAACCCCAATTGACTGGTTGGATTGTTTGGAGTCTTGATCAACCCTAAATAATAATATAATTAATTTTTAAAAAGGGGCTTTCACAAGCTAGAACCCTCCAGTGAGTGCTTGAATTGTTTGGAGTCTTGATCAAACCTAATAAAACTACCAAGATTGAAGCCCTAAGACAAAAAGGTCTCAGGTCAGGTCAAAGTCCTTCAAACCCACTAGCCGACCAAAAGAACAGGCAATTTGTACTTAACATTCACTATTGCCACCACACCCTTTAAAAATGAACCGCCTAAAAACACAAATGCCCTAAAAATTCCCCCACAAAATTTCACTAATAAATCCAGAATTCCTTTTTTTTTTTTTTTTTTTTTTTTTTTAAAGTCAACCACAAATATATACAATAGAAATATATGAATATGTACAAGTCTACCGGAGGCATATATCCTAACACACAGCGGAAGCGAACAACAAACATGAAGTGTCAGTCAATTCACAATTCTACCAAAGAATACATGCCAATTCGCACAATCATTCATTATCACCACAAGTCTGTTCACAAAACTGAACCAATGCCACACCCAAAATCACAAACACGCCAAGAATCATCAAAATCAACACCAAATTTCAAGCCTCCATAGATTTTACTAACCATAACAACAATTAAACCGCTCTTTAATCCCGCTGATTCAAAATCAACAAAAAAATACACAATTGCATAATGCAACCTTAATCAACCGTCGCACTAAGCCACAGAGAGAGAGAGAGAGAAAGAAAGAGAAAACACATACCTTCCACTCGCTCAGGCGCAACCGTAGAGCGACAGCGCACGATCGCGCGCTAAAGAGAGAGAGAGAGATTCACATAGGAGTCGCCATGCCTAGCAGTTTCTAACACACACACACTCTCTCTCTCTATGTGCACTGAAATTTGGGAGGTAACCGCCGCTGAGCCTGAGGTATATGCTTTATGCTATCAAATTTTGACGCAAAGTCGGAGAGACATCGCCTTCGCTTGGGCACTGACTGACACGCACGCCCTCTCTCTCTCTCTCTCTCTCTCCCCCTCTCTCACATATTTTTTCTCCTGATGTATATTTCTCCCATGTCAATATTTTTTTTTCCCCTTTTTTTTACTTTTTTATTTATTTATTTATTTTGATTTTGACATGGTGGAATATTTAATAAATTAATTGCTTTTGAATTTTTTGTGAATTGAAAAAAGGGGGGGGAGATAGGTGGGTAACATTGGCGTTATGATGATTTTTTTTTTTTTTTTTTTTTTTGCTTTCTTAAGGATTTGATTACCAAAGAGATACTAACACATTGTTACTGGATCTCATTAAAACTCTAAAGTTAAACATGCTTGGGCGAGAGCAGCACGAGAATGGATGACCTCTTGGGAAGTCCTCACCCTTAGGTTGGGGGCACTCGGAAACAGCCTCTCTTTAGAGATAGTACCTTGAAAGGGGAAGGCGGCGTACATCCGCCCCCCAGATCTTGCATAGGCGGGAGCCCTTGGGGCACTAGGTATGTCATTGCTAAGGATTTGATTATATATTGGCACTAAAAAGAAAGTAATATACTACTTTTACAGTGATAAAGAGGTATGATATTATCCTAATTAGAACTACTAACATTTACGAGGTGTAATGAGAAAAACTTCGCAGTTATAAACAGGTCATGGCAGGTGGAAACACAAAAAGGTCAACTTGGCTCAACCGAAATAAGGAAGCCTGTTGAGAATTCTGTATTTTCTGACATTACTCCTTTCTGGGCATAATATTTTCTATAATACGTAAAAGTCAGACAACTTTCCCTTTACAAACATCTTAATTAGCATCCCTTCAAGAATGTGGATTAGGGTTTGATTATATATTAGCACCCAAAAAAGTAATATACTGTTTTTTAATAGCGGTAAGGAAGTATGATATTACCCTAAATAAAGCTACTAACATTCCGAGGTGTAATGAGAAAGACTTTGGCATTATAAACGGGTCATGGCAGATGGACACATGAAAAGGTCAACTTGGTTCAACCAAAATACAGAAGGGTTTCGCCGAGTTAGGAAGCCTATTGATAATTCTGTATTTTTTGACATTGCTCCTTTCTGGGTATGATATTTCCCATAATACGCAAAAAGTCAAACAACTTTCCCTCTACAAACATCTAAATCGGCATCCCTTAAAAATACCGAGTAGGTCAATTTCCGAGTAATATCATCCTCCGTGGAGTAGGAGAGGAGAAAGATGAGCTTCAAACTCAATAATTCATAATTGGAGAATGGTAGCTTAACCATTAAACCAAACCCAATAACTCAATACGTTAAAAATTAAAAGGATATAAAATACGGTGTATAAGAACGCATATATTGAAAAAATAAGCATCATTTTATTACCAAGATATAATTGTTAACGTCATAGTAATTTTGTAAATTCCTATGTCTATTATTCACTACAAGTCAGATTATTGCTTTGATGAGAACAATTATTATTTTAACAATAACACCAGTCAAAATATATTATTATTTCTAAATTTTGAAAATATCGACCTGTATATGTAATAAATATTGTACTCTTTTCATTTATTTTTTTAAACATATACCTTTTAAAGATAATGCTACCGTTTCTTATTTGTAGGTTGGTCATAAATGTTGTGATATCACGTAATGTTTATCCTAAGGGAATTCATAATGAAAGAGCAAAAAAAACACTAATTTTGCTAATACAATTATAGTCAAAAGGTCAGACTAAATACTAGACCAAGCCGAGTTAAGATAACATATTGAAGAACTCAATATGATTCTCAGTTATATATTAAAATTATGGAAAAAAAGCAACATTTCAAGTGCCTCAAGGCTCCCGCTTAAGCGGGGGAGGAGGGATGTACCATGAAAGGAAGCTGTTTTAAAAAACCCCCAACCTAAAGGGTACAATACGAGAACTTCTCAAAAAGTTACCTATTTTGGTACTACTTTCGCTTAAACACACTTAACTTCGGAGTTCTAATAAAATTCGGTGCTTGCGTATTTGTATAGCATGAACATGTCAAGCTCAAGGCTTAATTCATCTGTATTTAGCTAGGTACCAGCTCAATTTGAAACTCTCCCAACTTGAAAGTATCAACTTGAAGCTCGACTTGTCATAAGCTCTAGCCCAACTGAATTTAGTTAAGCTCAAACCCATCTCTACAAATAATGAACTACGCTTTTCTAATTTAGGCTCATTTAAACTCAATTTACATTCGTTTAGACTACAAACCCACTTTAAGCCTCAAATTAGCCTCGACCAGGCATACTTACACAAGTTATATTAAAATCAGCTCATTTAGGTTCACGAGCCCGCAAGCTCGAGTTTCAAAGAACTTGGACTCAACTGTGTCCGCTAAACAAGCTAGCTTGACTCAGCTCAAGCTAAAACTAGTCAAGCCTTTCGAGTTTTACTAGCTAGCTTGGCTCATTCACATCTAAAGCAAGAAAGATAAAGCAGATAGGATTAGTGAAGCACAAAAAAGGGGCCGGGGGTATTACAGACAACAATATGTCCTATAAACAAGAGGATCTCTTATTAATCGTTAGCAAACAATCAACTCTTACACATTGAACTCTTCCACCCCCACCTCAAATTCGACAACTATCACGGGGCGGCTCGGGTGGCTGAGCTTAACAACCAGTGATGGTCGAAACCCGGGGGCAACGTGGCCATTTCCTCCTCGTACACACCCGTAGAAGACGCTTCGTCTTTAATCATAGCCCGAAAAGATACCGAACCCTGCTTAGTTGAAGCGTCGGAAATTCTCCCCGGCGTGCTTGCTTCGAGGGGGGTTAGATTGGTTGCCGTGATGAGAGAGAAAGAATCTTCCTCATCGTCAGCCACCATGCAGGACCCACCTCCACCAGCTGCCACCGCTGCTACCTCGGGACCCTTGCCAAGGGCTAAAGAATCCGCAACCGGTAAGTAAACAAGCAAGAAGATACCCACTAAAACACAAACAAAAAGCACAAGGAAACCACCAAAGGCAAGAGCTTCAAACAGAACACGATTTTGCCTTGCCAAAGCCGAAAAACCCAGCAAGATAACCCTACAAGAGAGCAAACTTGAGATGACGAATATCAGTATGCATAATCTTTT
The DNA here is from genome assembly GCA_018398585.1 of Simmondsia chinensis. Classification (NCBI taxonomy): domain Eukaryota; kingdom Viridiplantae; phylum Streptophyta; class Magnoliopsida; order Caryophyllales; family Simmondsiaceae; genus Simmondsia; species Simmondsia chinensis. The sequence goes on from JAGTTD010000009.1 coordinate 2,795,171, forward strand.
CCTCAGCCCTTTGTTGATGACCGAGACCACCATTCTCCGACCAAGGAGTAAGAGATACGCAATTAGAATGGTAGCAAACGCACCGTGCAGTAACGTACAGAGCACTGGGTAAGCACATGTGGGAACCCTGGGTTGAGCCGACTCGTAAAACTTGTAATTCGCGCTGGTGAATGTATATGGAAGCTTTAGCAACTTGGTCTTTCCTTTCTGAAACTTAGGCCCAGCAAAAACTACAATCAGATCCAAGACGAAAATTGGGAGACAGTAGAGAAAAATGTAGCTGGCGGTCTTGATGTTCCATTTTCGTTGGTTTAATATGGCTGAGCCCCTCCACTTCAACGATGCACGAAGGAGAAAGCCCATGGTGAGGAATAGGCATGGTTCGGTGAACCCGAGGTTCCAGAGTATATAGTATTTGCAAACGTTTCGTTGCCATTCTTGGTTGAGTGAACCGAGAAATCTTCCCTTTTGTCTGAAGAAGCTTAACCGGACAACTTCACCAAAACCCCAACATATGGCGAATAAAACGAAGAGTATTCGCACAAGCCAAGGTCCGTTGAAGTAGCTAAGTTGAAGAAATCCCGACCTCTTTATGTGCGAACGGAAGTACAGCGTGTAGACGATGCAAAAGAGGCTGAGAAGTAGCAAGAGAATGACTAGAGAGAGAGTCACCACACCGAGCGCATCGACGGCTAGTTTGGTCAGGGGCATTACCCGAAGCACGGATTCCACGCATACTCTCCTCCAGCATGGATACGAAAAACAGGCTTATAATAAAGCCGAAGCTCCCTTCTCGATACAAGGCTGAGCAAACCAGGAGGCATCAAGAGACATAAACTCTTCTGAGCTAGTATAACAGGGTTTGTTTTCCCTGAACTCTCTTCGATGCCTCAGATTATTGGCTTGACTCGGAAAATAAGAATATATCAATTCCCCTGATACAAGAATTTATCCTGCAAAAGAAAAAAGCAGTGAACAATCAAAAAAGATAATGCATACTTAGAGGCTGAAATAGTACATGATACACCAGAAGTGAATGTTTTGGAAAATGTGAATGACAACACACGAAATATGTGAATACAGTAGCATGAATAAAGCTTCTCAGACGAAAACAATTACACAGAAACCTTGATGGCATGGTTTGCTTGTGAGAAACTAACCCCAATGTTGGGCGGAAAAACGAAAGCAGGAAGAGATGTCTATCCCAATGGCTTATCCAAGTTTTGTCCTGACCCCAAGATAAATTAAAAGTAACTAATGTTTCTGGTTCCTCAAACTTCAGAGATTTTCCCCTTAAGATGTAGCAATTTACACATCCTTAACATAAACAGCACAAATAAAATTATTCTGCAAAAACTACCACAGGAGATGATAATATTACTGAGAATGAGGTTGGCCCTAGATGCCACAAATCACGTTCCTGAATAAGGATACCCTGAATGTGTTCTACTTGGAGAGAGATTTCCAATTTTCATGAAAAGCTGCTTTCTTGTGAAAACTTTTTCAAAAGGACCCGTTTCTCCATATTCTCAAGGGAAGAAAATAGTTTTGCCATTTTCACCTGTTCGAACTAAAGGCTGCAAAACACTCCTCCCGTGTGTACTAAGTTTTGATTCATGATTGGTGGTGTTATTTTCTGTGCTTAAAATTATTTCAAGTGTTCTTCAACCCTTTATTTTTCACAGAGAACACTTGAAAAACAGAGATAGAAAAACTAAGACAATTTTCTGAATCAACTGCGCCCTGCATAGGTCAAGAGATGCAACTATATTTGTCATAATGTTGAACTGTGAAGGCAGTAAGAACAGATAGCTGAGAAACTAGATGATTCCAACAGTTTACTGCCTACTATATTTCACCCTAAGAGCTCAGGGCATGGCGTACAAAAAACATGATAACCAGGAAGACATAGAAGGGATGAATTACGGACTGCTGAATTAAAAAACCAAAAAACTCACAAATGCGCACACATGTTTGGGCAACAAGGACAGGAGCGTTGCACCCCAAAGTCATAGATGTTGATGGAAAGTACTCATGTCCTAATATAGATTGAAATAATCAGCAGCAAATCTCATACACGTTATGCCATAGAGCCATACAAGTAGTAAGGTTACATCCGCCAAAAAAGCAAAGGAGAAACACTCAGTCTAGAAAGTAAAGAATCAAACCAAATACACACACACAAACACACAAGTCGCTTTTGTATGCATCGATGATAATCTCTAAAATGAGATCCCTGGGCTTATTTCAGGAAAAAAATCTGTACTGGCTTTTTCCAGCTGAGGCCCCATGTACAGTCACAATAGAGCTACCTGACCCTTGCAAAAGAAAAAAACCTGAAAAATAGAACACAGGGCTAAGCAGCCGCGTGTACCAAAGAATTCCCAATAGGCTCCCCTTTCATCGGTCCATGCATCAAAGACCCTTAATATTCTTCTTTATAATGGTAAAGAGATATAATATTGCCCTAAGTAGGATCACCATCCGGGGAGAAAAGAGATGAGCTTTGAATCCAAGACCTCATCCCTGTGAGTTAAGTAGGCTAATCCATCAAACCCAATAGCTCCAAAGGTACCTAATAATTACCTTCAATTTCTTTAGGTCACATACCAATAAACTCCGTATTGACAAACAAAAGCATACACAAGAACCAAAAATAGTTTCTCTACTCAAAATGCTCAGATTTGATCCATCTTGAAATCTAGAAAGACCATTAAACTCTTCTTCTCTTGGCAACAATCCCATCTTTATTTTTCATCCCAAGCGCACAAGACCCAAATGAGGTACCTTCACGTATTCCTCCTAAACATCCTTCAATACCTCCATCCATATGCCTCTACTACTCCAATACACCCTAAATCCAAGTCATCTGTTTGAAAGTTTTAATCCCTCAAAAACAAGCCTGCAAAACCTTTTTCGGCAAGAAGATTGGCTAAGGGATTTGAACCTAGGACCCCTAGTCCTCAGCCTCAAACCAAAGCCTCATTGGCAAGCCTACAACACACATAGACTCTCAAACCCTAAACTCAAACTAAACAAACTTAAATTCCACAGATACGATCCACAGGCCCTTCAACATCTTACAGCCAGATCTAATTCCCCGAATATGCAAAAGTGAACCCTAAACAAATATCTAAACCCCAAACAGCTTGTTCACATTCTATTATCCATACCAGTCCCATAGAGCACAATTTTACCAGCAAAAACTACAAAATTTCAACCATTTCATAAATATCCCTAAACAATAAGGCATTCAAAACCAAACAAAAGCACCACAAAGAAATTAACAAACGCAGAAACAAAAAACTAAGCATCTAGATCAGGATAACTGCATTCAACACGAGTCACCTACTCCAAATTCTAAATGAACCAACATTGCACAAACCGAAACCCTAGAATCCGAAACTCACAACGAAAAAAACGATTAAACACAAAGAAAATACATCAGAAAGTAACAAAAACAAAAATTAAAACACTAAGCACCTAGATCAGGATAACTGCGTTCAACACGAGTCATATACTCCAAATTCTAAATGAAACAACATTGCACAAACCGAAACCCTAGAATCCGAAACTCACAACCAAAAAAACGATTAAACACAAAGAAAATACATCAGCAAGTAACAAAAACAAAAGTTAAAACACTAAGCACCTAGATCAGGATAACCGCATTCAACACGAGTCACGTACTCCAAATTTCGAATCAAACAACACTGCACAAATCGAAACCCTAGAATCCGAAACTTACAATAACAAAAAAAAAAAAAAAAAACAAACAAAACGAATATACATCAGATCGATTCAAAACCTGACAGATTAATCAAAACACCAGAACAGTCCTTCAAATTAACCGCCTTTACACCTCCTCCTTCGTCCTCGAATCCTTCTCCTACAGTAAAGAGAAAAACAAACAGAGAGAGAGAGAGACTGGATTCCTACAGAGAGAATGAGAGAGAGAGAGAGTGGGAAACAAACACAGGAGGACAAGAAAAAGGGCGGAAAGAGGAGAGAGAAAGGGGGTGGGCTGGGTTGCTGACAGGCTGTCACCAGCTGTATTCTTCTGGGATCCGAGCCTGTTGGTTCGGGTTCTTATCCGAGCCTAGCTGGCTGCCTCGCAGGCGGCTGCTGCGTTTGCTTTTTTGAGGGGCTTTTTCGTCATTTTATACCCCTTTTGTCTGTTGGTATTCTTCAGCCAATGGAGTTCGGACGCGTGGAATCGGGGGGGCGGGGGGGGGGGGGGGGGGCCATTGGGCCGAGCGTGACGGGGTTATTTTCTGTGCCTGGCTGTCAATTGAGAACGGCACAGTGGTTTTCTACTCAACTCTAAGTTTCCTAATAATAATAAAATAAAATAAGAGAGTTATTATTATGAATTATATATGTCAAAGATACTTATATTTTACTTATTATATTAATTTAATTTTTATATAATTTAAAATATATTAATTTAGTATTTAAAAAAAAAATATGATAAGTTTGTAGTGAAATTTTTAATACTTTAGTCACAAATTTGGTTAAATTGTATAAACAGATGAATTTATAATAAGTTACTTGCATCTAACATGATTTTATCCTTCAAAATTACGTCATTAACATAACATAAATTTGACCAAATGACAAAATTAGTACATTTTAAATTATTCAGATACTAAATTAACACAATTAAAAGTATAAAGCTCAAACTGACACAATAGGTAAAGTACAGGGACCTTTGACATAAATAATCCTATTATTGTTATTATTATTTTGCTTTTGAGAACCTAATTACTTGGTAGACCCCGATTCATGTGGTGACCCACATACCACGTGAGCCAATTAAATCAAGGATTCCTTAAAAAGAGATTCAAGGAGGGAATCGAACTAAAGACTTTTTGGCCTAAAATAACACTTTATCCCTTAAATTGCTTTCTATCACAAAGGTAAGACATTGGTGGATTCATAAGAGAGTTATTGTTGATATGAAAACAGTTATTATGGTAAGAAAATTGATGTAACTTATAAATAATAAAAATTATAAAATTATCTTAGAAACTATTATTTTACTCTGACAATAACAATTTTGCCTTATTAATAACATTTTCCTAACAATAATAAAAATAAATTATAAGTGATGTTATTGTTATGACAAAATTGTTAATATCATAACAATTTTTGAAAATTTGTATTTATTATTTATTTTAAGTCAAATCATTACTCTACCAATAACATTTTCTTTCCTAGCATTAACGACGCACTAATTTCATAACTGGGGTGATGTTATTTTTTTATAGATTTTTATTAATGACAACGTAATAATATGAAAAATGAAAGCATAGTTGTTCTAATATAAATAAAAGAGTTTATAAGAGTAATATCAATCAATTATTAGTGCATCATTAACTAATAGCCCAAATCATATAGCATTTTTTAAATTTTCAACTAATTGCATTTAGTAAATATATTGCTTAATTGAAAAGTATGCAACTGCAAATTTGATCTATGTTAATTATAGGATAAATTACAGAAAATTCTCTTATTTTTTATTTTTAAAACAAAAAACCCTCCATAAAAAATAAAAGTACTTACAAAACTCTTCACTTTTAAAAATTTATCACTTAACCCCATGTAACTTTTTTTTTTTTATCATTTTGTTCCTTAAAAGTAAGAAAATTAAATATTTAATTTTATTTTTAGAAGGGTTATATTATTAGGCAAAAATTAAAAAAAATATATTTTTTGCAATAGAATTAAAAAAAATTTCTATATTTGTAGAGAATATAATTATTTTAATTAATTATAGTAATTATATTATAGGTTTAGAAGATAAAAAAATATTTTTAAACCTTTCATAAAAAATATTATAAGATAAATATAATATTTTTTTTTATAATATCACTACTATATAATTAATTAAAATAATTATATTTTCTATAAATATAGAAAATTCCTTTATTCTAAAAATATAAAATTTTCTTTTTTTCTAAACATAAAATCCCTACCTTAAAATAAAATTAAATACTTAATTATTTTATTTTAAAAGGCAAAACGGTCAAAAAAATTTGTTTAGGGTTAAAGTAATAAGTTTTTAAAATGAGTGGTTTTATTTATAATGAATTTTTCTGTTATTAAAGCAAAAGTCAAAAGAGTTTTCTGTAAGTTATCATTAATTATAAACAAAAGGGAAAACCCTTGTTTATAAAATATAAGTAGGAATCTATGGAATTATAGTTTAATTGCTTGGATCTCCGACTAATCTCCAGATTTGTCATCACACCTTCAGCTTGGCAGATAAGGAAAAAGTGCCCATCACGAGGGTGACTCAGTTGGTGGCGTCTCAATTGGTGGCATCTCATACCCATGCGGTCATCGCCCAGGGTCAAGAGTTCGATTCTCACTGAGAATATACTCATAACTTACCTACTTATGGGGGCTTGTAGGTTGTTCTTGTGAGTCGGAGTTGGCTGGGGCAACCTAATCCCTCATCTAAAAAGAAAAGAAGAAAAATTCCACTTGTACAGTCGAATTTTATGTGCATCGATACAATTAAAGTTGCAAAATATACACAGCTATTCAAAGCATCTCAACTAATCAAATTTGTTGAATATTATACGTCCTAATAACGTGACAATTAAAGATGGATACAACTCTTGTAATTAAACAATGCTACTGAATAGCCTCGCTCAATTGACTAATCCAATTTGATTAAGTTCAATAAAATAGAAAGCACACCGTGCATAATAAAACAATTAAAATTGTCTTCAGTGACTCAAAACATGATTCAATCAAGCATGACATAGATAGCGAGAGAGAAAAAAAACCTACTAATTGCACGACAAGTTCAACTTATTTAATAAGATAAAAGAAAAGCACTCGGTGCCATCTTTTTCATCAACTATACCTAATGCGTTAGCAGTTATACGAGTATAAAAGTTATTATAAGAAACTCATTTAGTTCATGAGTTCCTGTAAACATATTCTCTAATACTTGTTCAGTATCGCCTTTTATTTCCAGTTTTTAATTATTAGAAACAAAAACCCAGGACGTTTTGTTTTTTACTTTCAATTTTCACTCAAACTAAATAAAAAAAAAGGAAAATCAGAAAATGATAATTTTTTTTATTTTTTTTTTTTATTTTTCTTGTCCACAAATTACTTGGAAACGTATTATTTAGTTAACAAAGATGTGGGATCTGGAGCAGGAACAGCATCCTAAGCAGCAAATGGAATCCAATGCTTTAAATTATCTCAGCCACTCAGATCTCAATTGGAATTTAGTTTCCCTTTGAAGTCCATATTTTACTTAATTAGTTCGAGACGAAAATGTTAAGTGATAAACTGATATTGATCAAATGTTTTCTTTTTGATCATTAGCGAGAAAAGTTGCAATACAAAATAGGTATCTTGTACAAATGAGGTATACGACTAACCGTATCAAAACAATACTGGCCAAATGTGAAACACCAATTGAGCTACGGAGCTTGATGTCAAGTTTGCTCTAGATATATAGCCCTCATATATCGAGCTAAGCAAGTTCACCTCTATAACCCTGCGTTGTGCTAGTGACATCAACTAATTGAACTCGTAACTGAGATGGACTTACTATCGAGTCGAGCTCGTTACCGAGTTGAGCTATTCGAGTTACTGTCCAATTATTATCAAATCATTTTTGAACTAACACTGACTGCTAACAACCCCTCATTAAACTGCACATGAATATTAACGAACCAAACACCTCTTATTCGAATACGACTCATTACGCTTATTGAACGTAGTCAAACTCAACTCGGTATGCTACTAATCACAGTCCTCTCTCAGTCCAACTCTCCAATCAACTCATCCCCACTCACCTTATCAAAATTCCACCTAAAAATAGGTGTCTAGACATATAATGAACAAATAATTCTTCTAACATACAGACATGAGCGTAACAGCTATCTATTCCTCATCGAAACTTGCATGAAAATGGATAGTACTACTAAAAAAGAAATTAGTCTTATGATTTTTTTTAAATCCATGACAAACTTGTATCAGACAGATGGAAGCGACGAGCTTCCAACGAAGACCTCTACCGTGGAGATCGGAAAGCCTAACCACTACTAAGAAAGCCATTATTAATGGATTTCAAGACTCGAGAGACACCTATATGTGAAAAAAAAAACAATAAATTAAATAGCAGAAAACTCTTTGTATATTTTTTCTCTCTTAATATTACTTCTTTTTTCGATTAAAAAAAAGATAAAATTGACCACAAAAGAAGGTTGGCTAACAGGACATAAGCTATAATTTTATGAGGTAATGCCAAAAGCAAGTGTACAAGAACATCCATCTTTCCACGTTAGATCCCCCCCACTGTCAACCCCGTTCTGAATCATCCTTATATATCGGTTAAATACTTAACATTTTAATATATACAATAAAGTACTTTCAAGGGTTTATTTACTAAGCACTGAGGCACCAGATCCCATTAAAACTCTGAAGTTAAGTGTGCTTGAACGAGAGTAGTACCAGGATAGGTGACCTCTTGGGAAGCCCTCATGTTGCCGACCTTGTTAGGCTGGAGGTCCTCGGAAACAGCCTCTCGCCAGGGTTATACCCTAAAAGGGTAAGGCTGCGTACAACCATCCCTAATAGACCCTGCTTATGCGGGAGCCCTTGAGGCACTGTGTGGATATGTTGTTGTAATAACATATTTTTGAGGTTATGAAAATTTTACCTAGATAACCGAGCCCAAAATCTGGAGAATTTTTGTCAAAATGCCGCCAAAATTTACAAGAAAATACTAATGTAGTACATGATTATGACAATATATATACACCAAGTTTTTTTTGGAGAAAATCTAATGGATTACGAAAAAAAATAGACGAAATCTAACGTGTGTCAAGTTAGCATTCTCCGACAAAAGAATCATCGGATTATGATAAATGACAACTATATATTGTTGAACTCATACTCCACAACCACAACAATAATTTCCATTAAAAATGTACTGAATTTTTGGCCATGGTTATCTAATTGATAAAAATTCTCAAACTTCAACATACATAGAGGATAAATATTCAAACCTCGTGATACTTACGTGATAAATTCCGATATAACCAACCGTACTAGTCAGAGAAGGTCGCTTGCCAAAGAACAATTTAGCTCTGTCCATAACCAATAACAAAGCTTGCACGCTCTCGAAAAACAAGAACTGAAGCAAAAACAAGAAGACAAGGCAAAATGCAGAAGAACACTATAATATGCAAGATCTGATTTGCTTCACACCCCCAAGGCCGGAAATAACACCAAGCAATCCAAGCACCTGCTTGAGACCCCCGAATTTTTGAGGTTGTCGTTTTTAAAGTAACAATTATTAATATTCATGAAGTTTACGAGAAACGTTATTACATATGAAGGGCCTCATTTAAAAATTTTGCGCGAGGTCCCAAGAATGTTAGGACCGACCCTGCACACCCCCAATAATAAATACTCTGAATGAATCTACAAGTAGTAACAGCAAAGGCTTAAAGCATCCCAAAAAGTCGCGATGAGGTACTAGCGAACACATGATACAAATCGACTAGCTAGATTTAAACATAATGTCTACACTAGTGGAGCAAACCCTGCCCCTCTACAGGATAAGCACCTATAGAGGCAAGACTGCGTACATATTAATTATTACCTCCCTAGAACTCGCATTGGCAAGAGCCTTTTTGAGGCACAGTGCTGCTGCTGTTGTTGTCTGCACTAATCGAGCAGAGGCCAAGCTAACACGTGTCGCTCAAAAGGGTCATTTTGTTTTGAGCTGCAAGTCAAGTCATGCAAACTTAGGGCTTGTTTGGCATTGCTACGAAAAAATGGCTTTTTTTTTTTATGCCATACTCATGCATTTTTAATGCTTTTTGACGCTTCTCCTGTGCCAGATCCTTGGCTGATGGATGTAGACCAATTTTTTAGGCTAGGGGTCCTCGGAAACAGCCTCCCTTCAGGATAGTCCCCTGAAGGGGGAAAGCTGCGTACATCTACCCTCCCCAGACCCTGCTTTTGGGGGGAGCCCTTGGAGGCACTGAGTTTGTTGCTGTTGTACTTTTTGTAAAAAATGTTATTTCAAATAAGCAATTTGTGTTTGGCTCAACCAGTAAAGAAACACTTATTATAATATTATGAGCGTTTGGCTAATGTTCAAAAAAGTGATTTTTCTATAAAAAATCCTGAAATAAACAATTGTTCCGACGGAACCTTCTGCGAGAAAGGTGTCTCTCTTCAAATTTGAGAGATTGTTAAAAGGACATTAACAAAAGCATTTTATAGTTGAAAACAATTACTTAAAAATCATTTCAAATATTTAATATATTTTTTAATTATTTAAAATTTTATTATTATTTAAAATATTTTCTAACCAGATCCTGCTTAGCGGAAGCCCTTGAGGCACTAGGTTTGTTATTGTTATTGTATTTAAAATATTTTCTAAATATACAAAATATCCTTTAAACACTTAAACAAACTAATTTTTAATGCTTTAAAATATTAAAAAATATTTAGTTTTTTAAAAAAATAAAAATAATTTTCAAATATTTAAAATATTTTATAAATATTGTAAATATATTATTAATTATTAAAATATTTTTTTTTATATTTAATATTTTTTGATATATGTAAACCTATTTTTTAAATATATAAATTACTTTTCAAATATATAAATTAATTTTCAAATATATTAACAAACTTAAATATAAATGAACCAAATTTATTCAATTGTTTAATTTCTACTTAAAAGGAGAAGCACCAAATTTCTGCTTCTGCTTAAAAGCAAAAAAAAGCTCTGCTTTTAATAAAAAACACTTTTTTATGATTGCCAAACACTCTCTAAATCTCAAAAAAGTACTTTTTCAAGAAAAAAAAACACTTTTTTCCCTATAATAAGCTAAGCCAAACAGGCCCTTATTATGCCAAATTACCCGAGGCCAAGCAAGAACCTAGTAAATCTTGGCATTAGCGGCTGGCCAGTCTGAACGTGCCCAAGTAAGCCAAGCTTTGACAAAATTATGAGCCTAAACGTGTCTAAATGAGCTAAATTAGAGTTATAAGGAGCCAAACTTGAACCAAGCGAGTCTGAACAAGCTACGTTCGAGCTCAAGTCTCTACACTCAACAAGCTTCGAGTAGGAGCAAAATGTTAGCAGGCTGAGCTGACAAGCTCTGGCTCGGCTTAGCTCAACTCAAGTACACACCTAAATATCTCAATCGAATTGCTTCTTTACTATGTAATTGGGCAGAGAAAGCACCAAATTGGGAGCAATAGGGCATCAATTCCCCTTTGTATTGGTCACTCCCTCAAATATCCGTATGATACAAGCAGCAAAGGAGCCTCAAATAGAAAGAATCCCTACCACTAAGGACACATAATCAGACAGCTATAACAATAAGACCATAATAAATGCAATGAGCAGAAATTTATCACTCAGTTGCGCACCTTAGCTATCTTCTGCTGTTCGGGGCCTTAGCCTTGTTTAGGTTCGCGAGTTCTTCTACGAGCTTCCTCTCCTCGTCACTCAACCGTTTCGGGATCTCGACTTGCACCCTCACCAGCTGATCCCCTCTCATATTGGGCTTGTTCAGAAGTGGGACCCCTTTCTTTGCCATCACTAGGGTGGTCCCCGGCTGGGTCCCGGCTGGTATCTTAAGATCAACCATCCCATCAACCGTAGGAACCTTCGTTGTTGTTCCTAGGATTGCATCTATGTAGGAGACCTTGCACGTGTACAAGATATTCGTGTCGTCTCGTTTTAGTACAGGATCTGGGATAACGTCGATGACCACGAAAAGGTCACCGGGGGCGCCACCTCTCCTCCCGGCATTACCCTCTGACCGGACCCTCAGCCTGCTACCAGAGTCTACGCCAGCTGGCACTTTCAGGCTGATCCGCTTCGACTTTCTCGCTCTACCGTCACCACCACACGTGTTACAAGGTGCGGATGTCTCCCCTGTTCCCCCACACGCCGAGCAGGTGGTCACTTGCTGGAAGACTCCAAGTGGGGTCCGCGCAGACGACACCACCTGGCCTTGGCCGCCACAGGCAGTGCACTTGGTGGATCGGGTACCAGGCTTTGCCCCTGACCCATTGCATGTGCCACAAGTTTCTAAGCGGCTTATTTCGATTTCCTTCTCTACCCCGAAAATTGCTTCTTTAAAATTTAAAATCAAATTGTAGACCTGATCTTCACCATCTGTAGCTCGGGTTCGGGACCTTCTTCCCCCCATACCTCCCATGCCTTCAAATAAGGACTCAAAGAGATCAAATGGATTACTGAAATCCTGCCAGTGTAGAAACTCGAGTAAGAACTCGTGTAACGATGGAGAAACGGCAGCTATACGCATAAACTGGCCTGGTAGTTAAGTTTTTTTCTTTTTCAGTTTTTTGATGACACGCCCCTCAGGTTGGAGGTCCTCGGAAACAGCCTTCCTTAAGGGTAGCACCCTAAAGGAGGAAGGCTGCATACATCCACCCCCCGACCCTGCGTATGCGGGAGCCCTTGTAACGTTGAGACTGTTGTTGTTGTTATTGTTTTCTGGGGCGCTAAGTATGAGGTTTTGGGTTCGAAGTTCAACTCCTTCTTTCCCCAAATGTCGGTGACTTCCATAGGGCAATGTTATACCTACTTATCATTGTACTAGAGACCTACCAATTACTCTTATCGAAGTAATCTCATCAAACTAATACACCCTTTTTAACTATAAGTTTCTACTGCTTAGACCCGTCATTGCAATTCCATCTAATTTTTCAACCACCAGAATGGCTGTAATCCCGTGCAAATCACCTGATAGTTTAGACTAGGCTCTGACCATCACATAAGTGATATTCACGTAATTTTGGTTGATGGAGTTAAGAAACTGAATACAACTACAACAGGATCGAATTAATACAAATCATAGTTTGGCAGGTGCGTTTGACGAAAATAAAAGGTGAGGGAGTCATTTTGATTTCAAGCAACAGTTCAGGTGAGGGGATTGTTTTGATTTCAAGCAACAGTTCAGGTGTTAATGACAACTTACCCCCATGCCTGCTCCCGCTCCTTTAAGCCCAGCCTCTCCATATTTGTCATATATGGAACGTTTCTCATCATCTGATAAAACCTGCAAGATGTTCTTGTTCACTCAGCTCACATGAAAAGTAATATACCACAACTCGCTCTATAGCTCAACAAAGACAATCACACGAAGCAAGTGTTACGTGAAGAAGACGAAATACAGATAATTCTAGTAACTATACCTCATATGCATTACTAATTTCTTTAAATTTCTGCTCCGCTCCAGGTTCTCTACAATCGTATGCCACAAAGAAAAATTAGAATAGAGGCAATGGAAGGGGCATCTACCATGAACTTCACAAGAGTTACAGGAGAAACAAGGCCTTTGAACTGCACTGGATACCGTATAAAATGTCAACAGCCAAGCCATAATGTAGACAGATGGAAGTATGAACTTACTTGTTAACATCAGGATGGTAAGTCCGAGCAAGCTTCCGATAAGCTGGACATACAAGTTAACATAGTTATGGCCACATTAAACCAGCTTTGGACTACTCAACTATAAAAGTCTTATTTGTTCAAAGGTCAAACTTGGCTATTTTCTAAGACCTGTTTTTGGCCTAATTTGAAATGTCCAAATATCATTCCAACATCTAAGTACCCTTATTTGACAACGGTGCTTCACGGCACGTGGAGAGTCCAAGTAACAAAGGTTTTGGTACAACACTTGAGAATTCAGCAGATAATTTTCTGGAGGACAACTATACTAAAGGCCCAAAGATATTAAACTAGCAAATTAGGGATGTCATGAGGCCCCTATGAATAAACAGCTAATCTTCCTTCAATGCCCCCCAACAAAACACCACAGCAGCTCGACCACTGATTTTGCAACTGCTAGTGTGTCTACGAAAATTAGCACTTATAACCCCCACTCTCTCTTTTCCCCAACCCAATTCTTGTGTCCAATTCTCACATTCCCAGTCAAGTTGGCTTCTAAAAACTATTATCTGTTAATCTTTCTGTGAAAACAAGGCCATGATTTTCTAAAGTTTCAGTTTTTAGTTCGCATTTAAGAGTACCACATCACAATTTTTACTGGCCACTCTAAAGCCAGTATGTCTAGCAACAACAACAAATCCAGTGCCTCACAGAGACTCCCGCTAAGGCAAGGTCTAGGTAGGATGAGATTTATGCAGCCTCACCCCTATAGGGTGCTACCTTGTAGGGAGGCTATTTCCGAAGGAGCCCCAACCCTAAAAAGCATGGATACGAAATAAAATGTAAAAGAAAATCTTTAAAGAAAGTCAATGTTACTCACCACTTTTTATTTCCGATTTGCTAGCAGTTCTCGGCACACCAAGAACAGCATAATAATCCTGTAAAAAGAGGTTCACCAACAGTATGTACAGATAAGCAAAAGACAAGAAAAAAAAAATTTTGAAATAGTTGGAATCTGCGAGGAGAGAAGCAAAATGGCACAAAATCACGGAGAGTCAAAATACTCACACTATCAGCCCTGACAATGAGACGAGCTCCCCTCCTCTGACTTGGACAACTACTTGGTCTTAGATTAAATAATGTATGCAAGGAATTCGAGGAAAACATGGCTGAGCTGAGTGATTGCAATGCTCTCGTCTTGTTTGTACCACTGCAAACACAGTGACAGCATTAATTCATCAGAGACGAGTTTTTCCACCAGCACAAGGACCCTAGCAAAAACCTCAAATCACTGGACAAGAATCATCTTTTTTATGATATGTTTTGAAAGCGGATGGGTGAGAAAATCAGTGTAAGGCTTGATTTGGTTCCGTGTTTTAAAAGCAAGGAAGCCGCAAGTTCAAAAGCTCTCTTCCATTTTCTCAAGAAAACCTAGATCAATGAATTAAGATGACACTCCAAGTACGAACCTGATGATAAATTTGATATACACCTCACATTATACACAAAATAAGCCAAGAGTCAGAGATCAACTTCTTTTAAGACATCAGAGGGTTTATGAATAATGGTTTCACAACTTCATTAGACATGGAATTCTATCCAATTTTATCATCCTACTGTTTCTTTTCTCCATGGACCAAAATAGGCAGTGAACACAATGCATCGCAATTTAGCGTTTACAGTATTCTCTGCCTTTATTTGCCTAGCTTTGCCCTGCTTATATGCTTATTTGCTCTCTTGCTGCCAGGCTTCATTGCTGCTGACAAGATTTTCAGGTTGGGGGTCCTCGGAAACAGCCTCCTTTCTAGTAGCCCCTAGAAGGGGGAAGGCTGCGTATATCTACCCCCCAGACCCTGCTTATGAGGGAGCCCTTTGAGGCACTGGGTTGTTGTTGCTGCTGTTGTTGTAGTATTCTAAGAGCTACTAAAGAACCTCTAAAATAGATAGAAAATCACACTAACATACAAGAAGGGTGGAAAAGCAAATAAGTACTACGCCATTGGTAAAGGGTTTGCCCCCTCTACGCAGGTTCAGGACAAAGATTCCGAGTGCCTTATAAACATTATAGGAAAGGGAAGGAAAGATCACCGCTTTAAAATCACAAAGCATCCATTACAAGACTTGAAACAACAACTTCATGTTTGGGACAAATATAAAAAGATGCCTCTGAAAGCAACTGCTAACATTGTTACCAGAATGAGACATTGGACTTTAGTCACATTAAGGCTGATGATTCGTACCAACTTGCAGAGATCAAGAATTTGTTCCCCAAGAAACACCGCGGCGCGAATTGTGGTCGGTGGCCTAGCTGAGCTGCCCATGTGGTCCCACAAGGTGAGATGGCCATTTAATGATAACTGCAACAGATTTGTCAAAAAGTTACTTCCCACAATGTCCTTTGATTTATCAAACGCTGTGTATCTGTTGCATTCATTACTTCACACTATTTTCTATGTGGTAAATGCCATGATATGAATACAGTCCAGCAGACTTCATCAAACTTACACAGCGGGTTAAACTTTTAACTTCAACAAAATGATATGTAAATATTACACTTCAATAACATAATAGCAAAGCAACAAAGAGTGAAAATAGAGAATATACCAAACAAAAAAGGAAGATAATTCCCAGAAGGAATTTGTCACTATAAAGCCGTCATGAAAAAATAAATAAGGAAATAGTTACCTAGGCCATAGAGAAGTAAGCATCTTAAACCAGCTAAAAGACATTATGACAGACTACATGCTATCTGCTCTTCAAACCCAACCAGAAAAGGTATCATTAGATAAAATCAATAGAGTCTACTCTACTGCCAACTGACCAGACCGAGTAAATCCTTCTTGCACTATGTGAACTCAACTTCATGATTCTGTGATGCAATAATCCAAACCTCCATGTTCGTAGTCATGTGTATACCTATTGCAAACCCTTCCCTAATCGATTTGAAGATATAAATATTAGGAACTGGTGCTAATAAATAAAACAAGTGGGTAAACAAAACAACAGTGTGCACCGTGAGACATTTAGCAAGGCAACTACGCAAATAATACACTGAACAGCAAGCAGATCAATCAACAAAATCATTGAAATGAAATATTTTTATGAGGATATTTCCCAAAGTCTTCTTCGAGGGTGAACATCTCTTCCCCCCCCCCCCCCCCCCCCCTGTTTTATTAGTTACATGATCTGGCTTGGCCAAGTTATAAGGACATTCTCCGTAATACCAATATGACAATGTAAACCAATGAAGAATATTTGATGGAGGAAGACAAGCCAAATAATGAGTTGAAAGTAGACTATAAGACACAACATGACAGAGGGATGTGGCCTTAGACTGCGAGCAAGATCCATGTACTCAACCAGACCTATAGCAGGTGTTTTCAAGCCGAGTAAGGTTTAGTTTGTTAGTTGGCTAGTGACTCTTGGTTGGCTCTTTCTTTAGCTGCTTGTAAGTTGCTTGCTTTCATTATTCTTATGGTACATAGTGCGTATTACTTTCACTACTTGATCAGTTGGTGGTCTCTTTACAACAAAAAGCAACGAACAAAGCTTGATTCCACTACATTGGCTCGGCATATGAAGTCTACAAGGGATTCCATGGTAAAACGACCCAATAAAGATTTAATGCTTGTTGACGCTGCTTCACACATTGCATATCTAAAGTCTCAAAAGATGTCAGGGAGTGGAAAAAACACAATAAATAGGCCCGTATAATAAAATAGACACACAACAATATTGACAAAGTACTGTTTAAAAGAAACACGGTAAGATTTTATGATCTCTTTGATATGTAAAGGCCTATTATCATTTTTTATTTGCAATTTTGGGTTTTACAAACTAAAAATCAATATTTTGGAAAATATTTTTTCTGGTTCTTAGTTTCTTGTTTTCAATCTTTTGCTAATTTGGGTGAATATTGAAAATAGAAGACCTAAATCCTTCAAAGAATGGTTTGTACAGCGCACTAAAACCTTCAAAGAATGGTTTGTACTATGCAGCCAACAACAAGCAATAAAACATGGTCACATCCTTTCATCATGAATTCCATAATTTTTAATCTCACCTGAGTCGGAAAGGCTTACTTCAGTGTGTTTTTGGATTGGATTTCAGTGAATGTTGAGAACAACGTCCAGAAAGTTCAAATTGCACAAAATTAGAAATTTGCATGCAAAATACCTAGACTTTATCTAAACACCAACCTACGAGAGAACTTCCCAGCCCCTTCCCTTGTTTTCGGGGGGTAGGGGCAAGGTATTAATCAATTCCATCATGAAAGAAATTTTTTCTGCGTGAAGATACTCTTACAAGTGATACAAGCCAATGAATCCCACATTGGCTGAAGGATGCCAGAATATATACTATAGCATTACTCCATTTACCAATTGGCTTTCAATGTCTACTTTGACTTGTATTAATTGGTAATACGTTTAGGTTTTAAAATATTTTTGGAGTCTACTAGAAGTTTGGTGACAGCTTTTAGATACCCTCTACATAACTCAATGAGTATACTGTACACTGTTAATTTATGCTAACACGGCATCCAAAAGATATACAGATAACCAATTGACACCGAAATTATTTTCCACAAAATTCAAAAAAAAAAAAAAAAAAAAGAACCCTCGAAACCCCAGACAAGTGCTAGGTGGACACACCACGCCCACTGACCGCCAGCATCCCTTCTCCGCATCGTCACCGTCCTCACTCCATCGTTGCCGCCTTCGCGGCCCCCTCTATTAAAGTAAAAAATCAATCCTCATCCTTCACCCATTAGCTTAAACTTTTGGAACGGCGGTTTATTAACATGGTATTGGAGTCTTGTTGACTAAAATGTCACAAGTTCACATCCTAACAGCCCCTTTCAATAGTATATTAATATTAATATAATTTAAGCACGAGAAATGCGGGGACCTATGCAATATCCACGCTTTAAGCCCCATGGACATTAGAGTGAGCGGCCATTTTAGAGTATAAAACCACCCCGAGCCTTCACCCATTAGCTTAAGCTTTTGGAACACTTGGTTCATTGACATGGTATCAAATCCTTGTTGACCAATAGGTCATGAGTTTGAATTCCAACAACCCCCCTTTTCCGATACTAATATAATTCAAGCCCGATGGACATTAGGTTGAGGGGACAATGCTAGAATATAATACCATTCTTAACCCTTCAAACCCAATAGGCAATGTCCATGCTTCAAACCGGTGGACATTAGAGTGAGGGGCCAATACCAGAATATAAAACCAATCCTAACTCTTCACCCGTCAACTTAAACTTTTGGAACGATTGATTTCTCAACACCCTCACACCGCCAAATTCTTCCACCCACCGCCCAGTCCCCAGCTTCCAGATCTAAAAGCCCATATCTCATCTCATGTTACAGAACCAACCAACTCTCCCAAAAGCTTAAGCTGATGGATGAAATTCGTGTCAGTTTTACTCCAACCCACCACTTCAAACAAATGCCCATTGAGCTAGAAACGTGAATAATATACAAGCTTTAAATACATTAGTATTTAAAGTACGAGCTATTGGGATTTAAACTCATGACCTCTCAAATCAACAATACTCTGATATCATGTCAATAAACCCAACTCTCCCGAAAGCTTAGACTACAACAACAACAAACCCGGTGCCTCAAGGGCTCCCGTATATGCAGGGTCTGGGGGGAGGGGTGGAATGTACACAGCCTTACCCCTTTAGGGTGCTAACCTAAAAAGAGGCTGTGTCCAAGGACAGCCAACATGGAAAGCATAAAAACAACAGTAGATTTAAAGCATAAACCGTGCAGCATAAACTGTGGAGCATAAAGTAGCGATAGCAATAAAGCAGCCTAGCGACGGAGCAACAAGCAATCAACACACAACAATAGCAAATAAAGTCACACAGGTATACAAATAAGTCTATGGGCGCTAGAACGATCTTGGTTGCGCTCCTCTCTCCTAAAAGGCAATATCAGCTACACCTATGCTAGGCCTCCACTCCACTCTATCTAGGGTCATCTCTTCCTTTAGGTTGGAGTGGGTGAGGTCATATCGAATCGTCTGCATCCAACTCTTTTTTAGCCTGCCTCTCCTTCCCCTTCCGCTTATAATATAGAGTTGTTCACTTCTACAGATAGGGCCAGTGGTTGGTCTCCTCCTAACATGCCCAAACCACTGCAGACGTTGCTCCCTCGATTGGGACCACGCCCAATTTGGTTCTTACAACATTATTTCTGATCTTATATTTCCTTGTGTGTCCCCACATCCACCACAACATCCTCATCTCCACCACATTCAGCTTCTGAGTATAATACCGTTTAACTGGCTAACATCCCGAAAGCTTAGACTGATGGGTGAAAATCAAATAACAGTTTTATACTCTTAACATCCCATCCCATCTAAAAAAAAAATGCAATTAATTCATATAGATTGAACAATGTAAAATGGTGAATGAACGGAGGTATAGAGAGAGAGTGAGAAGAGAACCTGGTGGGTTTTTTTTTTGGGGGGGGGGGGGGGGGGGGGGGGTGGCGGTGAACCGAAAAATGAACCGGGGGACGCTTAATCCGCCGCTCGAAGAGCGCTGGAGAACGCGAGAGGAGAAGGAGGGTAAGAATGGAAACCCTAGCCGTGTCCAATTGCTGCTGATTCACTCGCTGAATTCAGCCCGGCCGCCTCCAATTAAACCCGCTTTGGTTCAGATGATGATTCTCGAAGTTTCTTTTAGGCATTTACATCATATTGTAGTCTTAAAAATATAAAAATGCTACAAGTTACGAGAAAATAAGGCACAAAAATAGCACAAGACGAAGAGTGTTAAGAAGTAGTTTGTCGTTAACGATAGATTATTTTCAAGTCATGCTATTTTTGTGAGCCTGATTCTCGTGATGTGTAGTGTTACTCTAAAAAATGATTGTTTACATTTTTAGTGTTCGACGTTTTTCTAAATAAAGAAAAATATTTTGATATTTTTGATGGTAAAATGGCGGCCTTTATGATTTTGTCTTGCTTTAGTATGTGTGTTACTTTTGACTGAAAATTTAAAAACTTCTAATTTTTGCCTACAAATATAAAGTCTCATTCTGTAAATAAAATTAAAAACTTAATATTTTATTTTTGAGAGGCAAAATAGTCATAGAACATTAATTGGGGGCAAAGCGATAGATTTTTAGGAAGTATGGAGTTAAAGTGTGTAAAAATATAATGAAATAATAACTGAAGAGAATATCTCTTGTACTCTATTTCATTGGATGATCAAAACAATATACAAGCACTAGCTTAAATAGGCAAAGCAAAAACACATAGGATTCTACTCTTACAAGAACAATAAAAATAAAATAAAAAATAAAAATGGAGTAATTTGGCCATAATGGGCGGTTACTCAATGTAATAAAGGGGGAGAAGAATAGCCTCCCTTTGTCCTCGATGTGATCATGAATGAGAGAATGAATGAATGTCTTTAATGATGGCCTTGAATGTCTTGATCTCTCTTCTTGAATGTTCTAAGAATATTCCACCTATCTATGTACATGTAATTTATGTAATACAAGATAAATACAATAAAATACATAATACTAGTATAGACAAGTCTCAACAAAGTGTTTGGTTTTAAAATAAATAGAGGGTTTCTTGTTTTCGGGCAAACTTTGTTGGGGTTTTCTATAATACAAAATAATTTTTCTATTTATATGTATACAGGTTTTACTGTTGATCATTTTAAGACCGAATATAAAACATATATAACGATGAAAAATGTTTTCCTCCTTGCAAATGGAAATGATATTTATTTATCTCAGGAGAAGTCCGTCTCAGTTATGCGGAGGAAAATATTTGCTATTGCTGCAGGGATTGCTATTTATTTGAATAATAAAAGCCTATTGTATATGATAAAAATACATTATTTTGTTGAGACAAATGCATAATTACATGAGAAACTTCATCAACAACAATATTTTTAGTGCCTTAAAGGCTCCCACCAAAGCAGGGTCTGAAGGCGTGGATGTACGCAGTCTTCTCCCTTCAGAATGTCATTAAAAGAGGCTATTTTCGAAAACTTCCCACTCGAGGGGTGCACGAGAAACTTCATCAACAAAGTGAAAAAAATAAATAAAAAATCTCGACCTAAGTACTAAATTTTATGCGATCATGGCAAAATTTTAGAAAATAAAAAATCTATTTAAATAAGAATGAACCATTTTAACAATTTTTTATAATTTAGATTTATATTGCAACATTTGTACCACTCATATTAATCATTTTAGCAGTAAGCAAAACACAAGTACTCTTACTTAGGGGTGTGCAAAGAGCGGTCTCAATCATAATTTAAATCGGATCAAATTATACGGTTTGGTTTGGTTTATAGTTTAGAAAATTATAGTTTGGTTTTTAAAGTTTTGGTTAGTAGGATTTACAATTTAGGTTTGATTTAAAACTAAACCTAAATTGTAAACCATAAAAACATAAATAATGAAGGTTCAATGTTTATTTATACCATTTGAATCATAACAAGTCATGTTAATTGCAAAGTTTTACTCGATAACCTAATAAAAAAGTCACGGTTATTCATATTAATAGTCTTTGTACTATTTTTAGTGTGTTAATTTAGTCCCTCTATAATTTATATGGTGTCAATTAAGTTATTCGATCAAATTTAAGATTAGTTAAAGATTTAATTATTAGTAATATAATCAAATAATTGCCAATATAATTAAACGAGTGATCCATAGGTTATCTATTTAATAATTAAATTGGGTTAAAGTTGATAGTTCTTAACCCCGGGTAAGATTTGTATTGACTACATTTATAAATTTTTTTACATAATACAAACACGATATAATACGACATATTAGCAACGATGATTAGTGACTTCCTTTGGGTCCTACCAGTTCACCATCACCATAAACCCTGAGCTAAAACCCCCACCCAACGCAGCCCTCTTGGCTAAGACCAAGTGAAGAAATCCCCAAATCCTCTTCAAAGAATGAGGAAAAGAGCCCTAATTTTGAATTTCATCATTTGTAGATCTTACCTTCCTATGGTTTCACCATCTTTTCCATCAAATTTCATCTCTTCTATCTCCAATCAATTCAATTTCTTCAGTAGCAGCACTACTAATCCGTCGAACGAAACCCTAGAAGGCTTGATTGATCCGAAGGCTGCACGTTTCGAAACGCCAACGGTTTCGGCTGACGATTTCGCCTTCTTAGGAAACGGTAAGATTTCATTATCAGACGATTCTAAGGCAGAGGTCGGTAAGATTTCATTGTCAGAAGATGCAATTTTGATTTCGGAAGTCTTTAATGAGAAGAAAAATTGTGTCTTGGATGTTGAAATTGAGAAATTTCTTAGGGGATTTAGAGATAGGTTGAATGAGTCATTGGTGATTGATGTGTTGAGGCTTGTGAAAAACCCTCATATGGGTGTTCAGTTTTTTATATGGGCGGGTCGGCAAATCGGGTATAGTCATAGTACTGCAGTGTACAATGTGCTTTTAGATGTAATGGGGTGCGATAGAAATGAGAGAATACCTGAAAGTTTGCTCAGGGAGATTAGAGATGATGATAGGGAGGTGTTAGGGAAACTGCTCAATGTGTTGGTTCGGAAATGTTGCAGGAGTGGCCTATGGAATTTGGCATTGGAGGAGCTCGGGAGGCTGAAGGATTACGGGTATAAGCCTTCAAGGCCAACGTATAATGCCCTTCTTCGAGTGTTTCTGGAAGCGTGTAGGTTGGATACTGCTCGTTTAGTTCACAGGGAGATGTTAAATTTGGGGTATAGGGTGGACATTTCGACATTGAGTTGTTTCGTGTACGAGCTATGTAAAGATGGAAAATGGAGAGAAGCACTTGATTTGTCAGAGAAGGAAGAGTTTGTACCTGATACTAAACTTTATACGACCATGATATCTGGCCTGTGTGAAGCTTCACTTTTTGATGAGGCCATGGATATTTTGAACAAGATGAGGTGTAGTTCTGCAATGCCGAATGTCGTGACATATAGGATTTTGCTTACTGGGTGTTTGAATAAAAGAAAGCTTGGTAGATGTAAGAGGATTTTAACTATGATGATGGCTGAAGGTTGTTACCCCGATTGGAAAATATTTAATTCGCTTGTTCATGCCTATTGCAAATCAGGGGACTACTCGTATGCTTATAAATTGCTGAAGAAAATGGCAAGCTGCGGTTGTCAACCAGGCTACGTTGTGTATAACATCTTAATTGGCGGTATTTGCGGTAATGAAAAGCTACCTGGCGAGACTGAGTTAGAGCTGGCAGAGAAAGTATACAGCGAGATGCTGAACCTAGGATTTGTGTTAAATAAAGTCAATGTATGCAATTTTGCTAGATGCCTTTGCGAGGCTGGAAAATTTGATAAAGCATACAATGTTATTCGTGAAATGATCGGTAAGGGTTTTGTACCTGATGCTAGCACATACACCAACGTTATTGAATTATTATGTAACAGTTCACGCGTTGAAAAGGCCCTTTTCTTATTCGAGGAGATGAAGAGGAATGGCATTGTTCCTGATGTATATACCTACACTATTTTAATTGATGGTTTTTGCAAGGCTGGCCTTGTTGCCCAAGCCAGGAAGTGGTTCAACGAAATGTTGAGTAATGGCTGTACTCCTAATGTTGTGACTTATACTGCACTTATTCATGCATATCTTAAAGCCAAGAAGGCAGGCGATGCCAATGAACTTTTCGAGATGATGTTATCGGCGGGCTGCATACCTAATATTGTAACATATACAGCTTTAATTGATGGTCATTGTAAAGCGGGAAATGTTGACAAAGCTTGCCAGATTTATGCTACAATGAGAGGCCAAGAGAATGTACCTGATGTAGATATGTATTTCAAGGTAAGTGGTAGCGAGAAGAGTGAACCAAATGTTTTTACTTACGGAGCTCTTGTAGATGGCTTGTGCAAAGCCCACAAGGTAAAAGATGCACGTGACTTACTAGATGCAATGTCAGCAGGGAATTGTGAGCCTAACCACATTGTATACGATGCTCTTATTGATGGATTTTGCAAAGCAGGGAAACTAGATGAAGCACAAGAGGTTTTTGCCAAAATGTCCGAGCATGGTTATAGTCCTAGTGAATACACTTATGGTTCATTGATTGATAGGATGTTTAAGGATAAACGTCTAGATCTTGCTTTGAAGGTCCTCGCCAAGATGCTGGAAAGTTCTTGTGCTCCTAATGTTGTGATTTACACTGAGATGATTGATGGCTTGTGTAAAGTTCAGAAGATAGATGAGGCTTATAAGCTTATGTTGATGATGGATGAGAAGGGCTGTCATCCAAATGTTGTGACGTATACATCAATGATAGATGGCTTTGGGAGAGCTGGTAAAGTTGACAAATCCCTTCAGCTGTTCAGGGAGATGGGTGAAAAGGGTTGTGCTCCAAATTACGTGACCTATAGGGTTTTGATCAGTCATTGTTGTTCTTTTGGTCTTTTGGACGAGGCTCGCCAACTTTTGGAGGAAATGAAACAGACATATTGGCCTATGCATATGGCATCCTATAGAAAGGTCATTGAAGGGTTCAACCAAGAATTCCTGGTCTCTCTTGGTCTCTTGGATACTGCCGGTGAGGATGACAGTGTTCCTGTTACACCAGTTTATGAAATTCTGATTGATAGCTTCAGTAAGGCTGGAAGGCTCATAGCAGCTCTAGAACTGTTTAGAGAAATCTCAGCCATAGGCCCAGTTTCTGCAATAACTCATTTGTATTCTTCATTAATCAAAAGCCTCTGCCTCGCATCTAAGGTTGATGAAGCTTTTGAGTTGTTTGACAACATGGTAAGAAATGGCGGGATTCCTGAGGCAAGCATATTTTTTGACCTCATAATTGGGCTCACTAAACTGAATCGGTGGGATGAAGCACTTCAACTTGCGTATAACATATGTCACGCGGTTTGCCTTTCTGCTCTTCTTTAGTCTTTTCTGAAGCAAAAAATGTGTTAATTTGTTTGCTGAAAATTACACTAACAAATTGCCCAAGAAACTACCTTCTACACAATGCCTGCCCGAGTATACTTTCTGCTGCTCTTCAGGTTGAAAGTAATGGGGCAACGCTGGACCCAATTAAGCCCATGATCACTCATTTCTAGATCTCTTCGCTCATGAAATATATGCTTTGACCATGTTCTGGTACATCATGTTACATCAACAATTGACCTCTCTGACTTTTGGTAAAAAATGTATGCCTTGGGGATATAAATTTTTTTCTCTGATAAAAGATGTATGCATGAGTGTGGATGTCTTTACAGGACTGGTATCCTTGATGATATTGAAAGAAGAGAGCTTTTCTTTTGAGTGCTTGATTTTCAGCATGCGTGAGAAGAGAAGAAGCCTTAAGGGGGTGCTCATCTCGAACTTGAGCCCCAAAATGAATATGAATGGATCCTAATTAATTTTGAACATGAGTAACTCATTGAATATTTGATTCATTGTTGTCACTTAACTAGGGTTCATTTGCAAGACACTAAGGCATCGGATCCCAGTAGAACTCTAAAGTTAAGCGTGCTTGGGCAAGAGTAGTACTAAGATGGGTGACCTCCTGGGAAGTCCTTGTGTTGCCAACCCTATAAAGTTGGGGGTCATCGGAAACAGCCTCTTGACAGGGTTACACCCTAAAGGGGTAAGGCTGCGTACATCCACCCCTCCCAGACCCTGCTTATGCGGGAACCCTTCAAGCACTGGGTCTGTTGTTGTTGTTGTGTGTTGTCACTAAACTAAGTACCGAAAACAATAGATCAAAAGGTGGCTATCCCAAAGCCTTCTCATGCCCACCAGACAAAATGAAGAAAAGGAAAAGGAAAACCTTGCTCAATGCTGAATTGTTTTATGTTTGACAATTCAGTGAATATAGACCTAAAGAAAACTTGGGAGGAGGATTGTCACCTTTATCAACTGCAAGGATCGTTGGTTTTGTTTTTTTCCTGTTCTTTTAAATGGAAAAGGAGACACTGTGCATCTTGGGGGGAAGGGGAGTAGGTGTAGGGTTCAAAAAAACCTGGCAGTCAAGAGACCTATCACTTAATTACACATGCGGACTTTGTTTTCCCTAGTGCAAGTTTCCATGTTCATCCATGTTTTAAATTAGTACAGCACACTTCCTTTTTGCTTCTCTTGTAATGACATGTTCTACCATTCCCCTTTGTCTTTTCCTGAGGCCTTTGTATGAGCATTATTGGCTTAATGGCTTGTGTAGGATGTAAATTGCCCACTTAAAGAGACATCTGAGGGGAAATAAACAATCTTCGATCATATTGTTGGCTGTCATTGCTCAAGGGCGTTATGATGAATCTGTATGGCAAAAAAAGGAGGCTTTTTGACCGTGCTTGAGGTATTTACCTTTGCTGCTCCTAGTTGTTAATGAATACATTTTGTGAGCTGAAACAAGAAGTCCAGTGCATGATTCTTGACATGCCAATTTCACTGCTCTAGGGTACCATGATACATTATATGGGATTATTGCAATGTCTCGTGACCTTTGCTGCTTTGTTGGAGTAATGCTGCAAGATTCTGCGGGATGCATGCAGTCCTTGATGAATTCACTCCTTGAGGGGGCTGTTCTTGTTGAGAGCTTGCACTCCATAAACTACAGGCTTGCTGAAGAGGATGTATGCGCTTTCCACCTGAAACTTTGAACTGCGGTATGCATTGTTGTGCTTGTTTTTGTTGATAGCTAAGGGGACTCGAAGAGAGTTTGTTGTTCGACTACTTCCATCATAGCGGCAACATTCATTGTTGGGATACTAGTTGGATTGTCTATCAGGGATATATTTTATCTCCTTTCTGTATCATTGAGAAGAAATCGCTCTATGCTGTGATTTTTTGTTTCTCCTTTTCTACAATCGCTAGTGCATGGAAATCTCTCAAGGCAGCTTCCTTGCTTCTTCTCCATTCTTCCATTCTATATCATAGAGCAATTACTACTGATATAGATGGATGAGCTAGTCTATAGTTAAAACTATATGCGATACGCTTGAACGTGTTCAGTTTTTTTTGGGATCAATTAGATAAGTGTGGCATTTGGCTTTCATGCAATTGATAATTTTGCACCGTCATGTTTGAAGTTGTCTAGAAGCTGTATTCATACCTATTTTCCAAACACGGTGTAAATTTATCGATTGCATGAAAGCCAAAATCCTATAGTTTTTCACCTAGTTTTCCTTCTTGTAGTATAAAATCCTAGTAAATTTGTGTTAGATTGTTTTCAGAATTGTATTATTCATCACAAATTTTTATTTTGTTAATATAGTAAGGAGGTTTCAGTTCCCCTGCACAGGAGCAACAATGAGGTTCAGTCTCGAAATCTAGCCTTAAGGGGGCGGAGATTTTACTACCCAAGGAATCCAAGAAGCTCATCATAAATTTTTATGGTATGCACACTTTCACCTTTTTTTTTTTTTTTTTTTTTTTTTGAAACTATGACCATGAATCAATGTTATGATCCCATTTCTTAAACAGAAGCGCTCACCACCAGTTTCCGTTTCAGCTCTTTCGGATCCTTTACAAACTAGTTCAGATTGAATACGGGAAAGCTACTCAAATGGACTTAATCAGAAAAACATTTGAGAGGGTGCTGCAATGAGAGTTGATGCTACCCTACAGATACGGGTGTTGGTGAACTGCATAATCTTGTTCTTTTTTTCTTGGTGAGTTACTTCAAGCATCATGTCACTTTCTTCCTATGTTAGTTTCAGCGTATTTGGTTGGCCTACTTTAAGGGGTTGGCTTAAGTAGTTAGACACTTAACAAAGATATATCACCTAGGTAACTTAACGTTTCAATATACAATAAGCTTTCTTGGGAAAATTTTATCACCGAAGTACCCTCTGTCAAAATCCGCTGAATTTTTCAGAATCAAGCCAATTTTGTGCAGAAAATGTCGATGTGAGACAATGATTAAGATGATCTATATATATGTCATATAGATATTTTTGGTAAAAATTCAATAGATTGTGATAAAAAAATTTGTGGTTTGGGCCTGAACTGCGTCATAGGGTGCGGATGATTCCTTGAGCCACCCGCTAGGTCCAGCCACCCAACGTAGTGCAACCTAAGGATTACTCAAGGTGCATGTAAGTTGGCCTAGTCGGTTACCAAAAAAAAGAAATATTCGGTTGGCCCTTTTTCTTTTTGCTTTCTGCAATCATGTTTTGTATAACTTCGATTAAGGCAATGAGCATCGTCTCCATGTTGATGCAGAGAACTCCTTGGTTTGGTAATGAAAAGCAAGTCATCAAGAATTACAGTACAAGCATGGAGGAGCAAATGGGATCTTAAATGTAGCTTGAGAAGATGGCCCTACATTAATCCCTTAGGGACATAGCGCAATGGTGGAGAACGCTGACGGTCATATGCGCTACCAAGGTTCGAATCCCCACTTGGGCAAAAGTGGCTCCCCATTTATGGAGAATTTAAGGGGATTTCTCTCTCCCAAGACGTTTAAAAAAAAAAAAAAAAAAAGAGAGAGAATGAAAGCTATTTTTGATACGAATTATGAATACTCCCGTGTAAAACTCTAATACATTGTTGTAAAGCTTGTAATCAGGATTTTGAGGATTAGAAGCATGGTGAAGATGCAAATAATTTCAAGATTAATTGAAGATATAGCTTGAACTCGTTTATTTAAGCCTGATTAGCATCATACATAACTTGTCTTTGTTATGTGATGATACATTAGTCTTCTTTGGTGGGTTTTTTTTTTTTTTTTTTTTTTTTTTTGCATATTTTCCTTGAGTGTGTTTTATGATACATTTATGAGTGTAGAACTAACTGTAATTCCAGAATCAATTGTATTAGACTCGGTAGAATTTTATGATGCTCGATTTGATCTTGCAATCTTGATTATGGAGATCTGTCAATAACCTTTTGTACATAATTCCATGAGAAAATGTCGTTGGCAAAAAGCGAAGTACTTATACTGTATGAAGGCAGTTTGAGGGAATTTTGGGCATTAAATTAAAGATGATATATTTGGGATAAAAATGAAGATAAGAACTGATGAGAATAACACAAAGGAAACGAGCTTGAAATAAATTGGACATGCCTATAGTTGAATTGTTGGGAAAGTTTTTTGTTTTTTTGTTTTTTTTTTTTAATAACTCAAAAGTCACGTAGGTGGTTGTATAAAGAGACAGGCCACCTCAAAACCCCTATAAAGGCAAAGTTCGGTCCCAAATTTCAAGCACTGCTTTTTTCTTTTTATTTTTTTTTTGATATCGAGGGGCTGGGCTATCCCAACCAATCTCGACCCATAAGGAGGCCCACAATCCACATGAGCAGGTCAGTCATAAGTATATCCTCAGCGAGAATCAAACTCCTAACCCCTGAACAATGACCGCAAGAATACCAGCTAAATATGCAAATTTTTTATATTATGTTTATATACGAAATTATAATGTGTATACTTAAAGTCACTATTTATTCAATTATGAACAGTTATATGCAATAAACTACTTTTAAAAGAATCTTTAATAACTTAAAGAGTTGTCGAGCAGTATGCTTCAATTGTTTGGACTCATAATTGGCTCTGAAAGCACACAATCTCTCAAGGCAGCCTCTTCCGTAACCAAGATGGGCATGGAACCCAAACTCAACTCTGATTCCAAAAAACCTAATCCAAGCTTGCCATCTTCGCATCAGTCTCAGATTTTTCATTCCCATCCGTTCCACGGACCTCGGCTAGTATGGACCACGCCCTACCTTCATGCCCACATTAGTCTATATTACTAGTACTTGTAAAATCTCCGCCATTTTAACAAGACAATATATACAAACTGTTTCAAGCTGAAAACAAACCCAATATGATCAAATTGTTAAAAGCAACGTGATTTGACTTACTGTACCTAGCCAGCAAGCCTCAATCAGCACTGATAATAGTAGGCTGATGGATTCTGGCATTTAACAGTGGAACTCAATCAGAACCCTACAGGATAACTCACAACGGAAAATCGAGACCCCATTGCTTTCCTGTACTTTTTTTTCTTCTATTCTAACATTAAGCCATTTACTCCATTGGTTCCTAATTTTTGCAAGTTTGTTCATGTTTTCTTTTTATTTTTTATAATATGACAAAATTGATCCCTCATTTTTTAATATTTACCAGGTATCAATCACCGCCCGTGGGTGCCCCGGGGCGGGGGGGGGGGGGGGGGGCTATTTTAACTAAAAAAAGACGAGGGATTAATTTGAACAAGCTTACAAACATTAGAAATCAACGGAGGAAATAACTCTTCCAAACAGAGAATACGAAGTGGGGTGGATTAAGGGGGACAGTGCAAAAGACAAGATTGCTTATCAGTTAGTTCCTCACAAATTTACCGTAGCCATAAAAATTTACCCGTTTGGGATTCGAGCTCCTGATCTCCACTGAAGAACAAAATGGAAGCACAGAACTCATCGCAACTGAGTGGCTATTTTGTTAAATTAGAAACCAATTTAGGACTCACTTACAAAAGCAGGCTCCTCCCCCGGCCCCGCCCGCGCACCCCCCCCCCCCCTCTTTTTATTATAGCACTCGGAGTTGAGCAAGGAAAGCAGCGCAAAGATCGAGGAAGAGTATCTGTGGCCCCACCACCCTCTGTAAATCGAGCAGGTACTTCTCTTCTCCAGTCTTGTAAAGCTGCAGTCAGACATGAAAAACTCTTAAACATCAATTAGTCATGGAACTAAGACAATGATAAATAAAATACATGAACGGTGAAATACATAAATCAAACCAATGAGAGAGAGAGAGAGGGCGCTAGCAACTAACTCCTTCATGGATGAGTTCCATAAAGTGTGTAAGATGACAAGCGGTTCTTTTTATGTGAGTAAATGTTCTTACTATTTTCGTATCCTCTGGTACCGAGAGAATTGTACGTATAGAAATAAAAAAAAAGACCTGATTTGATCCAGGTCATAATCTATAAGTATTCCCAAAGTTTTTAATAGAAAATAGACCACGAGGAATCAAAGAACTATAAAGTTTGTTTGCAAGAAAAATGTCGTAAATATATTGTCCAACGCTATGGCAAGAAACTCACGCTTACAACTACCTTCAAGCTTAAGATTCAAGCGATAACACTAATCAAATGACAACTGGGGTAGAGGGGGGACAGAGGAGGGAAGGTAAGGATTTATCCTATTCTTGTTTGGGTATGTTTAATAAAGAGAGGTAGATGTATTACCTTTGTTTAACAGATGGATAAAGAGATAAAAGTAAGAGCGCTATAGTTAAAACAAGGACAAAATTGTCCAGAATTTTTCAAAACTTCACCTTCTCCCTCTCTACCCCTTCTCTATCCAGTTGCCAAAAACAAAGGAGTAACATGACATTAAAATGCATTGTTAATGTAATATATGACCATGATCTTTCAGCAAATAGTTCGCCAAGAACAGAGGCAAAACCTTTTATACTTGTTATCTGATTCTTACATCGAGAAGTTATAATCCACTTAACTTTTGGTAAGCCAAAGGAATGTCAGCAAAAACCACAATATATTTATGAACAAAAACGATATGGCATGTAATTTGATTAAGGCAGGAATATGAAAGCACTAAATTCTACAGTCTCCAAATAGAGAAAATTGATAAGCAAGAGCATCTTCCATAGTTATATCAGATTTCCATCAGAAATGATTGCAAATAAAAAGCAATAATCACCTGCACTTCGAATTTCACAACATTGGGCGATCTCAACACTCCATCGTTCTCTATGATGCTTGATTCATCACCAAAATAATCAGTATGTAAAGGATTGTTGACCATTCCTTCATGATGCCCAGGTATACCAGGAATCCACCTGCACTTCATATTATAGTGGCCAATCTTTTTCCAACCCACATTCAACTCTTGTAGAGCTTTTAGAACCTCTGTCATTATCTCCCGAGGCCGAGCTCGAGACTGCAACCAAAATTTCAACCAAAGAAATGAAGTAACATATTTAGTGAGACTGGACAATCAGACATATAAGAGAACAGCGACAACTAGTTGTCTGGCATTATATGAAGCATATGATATTACTAAAACAGCATCCCACCAGGTTCTTGGTAGCAAGTGTATTCCCCTCTATGAGGATATCCTTGATCATGCCACTTGCACTTTTACAGAAGCCTCCCCCCCCCCCCCCCCCCCCCCCCCCCCTTCTCTCTCTCTCTCTCTCTCTCTCTCTCTCTCTTCTCTCTCTCTCTCTCTCTCTCTTACATGGTCAAGGAAGAGATGGATTTACTTGCAGTGCTCATACAATTGAATTACCAAAAGAGAGAACTACATAAAAGCACAGTTCTATGCCTGCCTTACGAGAAGAGCAATCACTCTAAAATATCATATTTCACATTTTTTTTCCACTTCAATTGTACATTTAATAAAGGAATGTTTATACTTGGTGATTCCATCTCTCTACCTTCTCGTAATGAGAATTCCTTTGCATTGGATGTTGGGGGAGAAAAACAGTTCCCATTTTCAAGGGGAAACGATTCCTGGATTAATCCTTCAGAAAAGCAGAACATAGGAAAACATGCAGCAAAATGTTTGTCTAGGGATCGAGAAACTTTAAAAAACACCACAAGGATATGAAAAAGCAAAGAGAGGGAGAAACGCATTTTGATTGGAGAAACACCATTCAGAAAGATTACTGAAAGATGCAGTAAAGAAATAATGTCTGCGTCTTTACACACAAACCAGAGAGGGGCAAAGAGTTAAACCCAAGAACACATTACTTTGAAGAAGCATTGACACATTCAAATATATGAGAGGCCTAAGTTTTTAATATGATCTCCATTTGAAAAACAGCTAACAACCAGTAATGTAACACATTAGGCATCTATACATATAAGAGATTGAAGAAACCTGTAGCCCAAGAGCCCATTTCCTCTCAGCTGGGAACTGCTGCCTCAAGCCAATTCCTGGATAATCAGTGTATCCATGATACCGGTGCCCAACAGGTGACATAGGAGCTTCATTTGGATGCATACGGTTCAAATTAGACTCCTGAAGATATAAGCAGGGTTAAATGAATAACTCAAGAATCTACAATGAATAAGTACATAAAAAGTTCAAGTATGAAAGAATGAAAGGGGAATAAGTTCCCTCTTTTCATATAAGAAAAATGAATGAATTCCTTAGAATATCACACACACTACCGGATACAGCATGAGATTTCAGTTGACAGCTTAAATGTTGAAGCAAGTTTCCAGAAGCACATATGCTAAGAAGATAAAGCCAATATGCGGAGGAAGTACTATTTTGAAAAATAATCGACGCACCATAGCTTCCTGAAACTCAGCTCCAAGGTAGCCAGTGGATACACGGAAGCGGTTGTCAAGGAGTAAATAGTATGCAACAGTCCCCTGAAATCGATCGTAATCAATTTGAATTTAGTATCGCCATGAAAATGATGGTGAAACGTTTCAAAAGGACAGGACATTAAGACCTCATTCTGAAGTCGGCTGCGGAGTGATTCAACCAACTGATTCCTGTCAAATCCCATGTTAACAACTTCTTGAAGTATCTCCTCGTCAATCTGCAGGTATCAGAGGAGTAGATTGTTCATGCCTAGGATGAAGTGCAAAGTATACAAATAACAGCAAACAAAATTTCTCCAACAATCATATTCAGACTTCCAAATCACCCTCATATAGATACTACAGCTTTAGCTCGGTATATAAATATGCATTCAAGAGGGGGGAAGAAAACGTACGAGTTCCCATGTGGTTGAGGCGTTAGGCTATGCCTAGCAGGTTTAATGCTTAAAAGGTAAAAGTAATTTCAGATTTGATCCTAAGATAGGGGCATTACCTGCGCCGCCAACCTTCTCCCCCCAAAACAACCCAAAACAAGAAGAAACGAAAAAAGTAAGACCTAGGAAGGTACTTGAAATTGCCATTTTTTTCCCAATCATAGTAACAAACCTTTTTGGCTTGTTGCATGGTATCTGGTGGAGGCACAGCCAAATAACGCGGAAGACGAGCCAGGAACCAGGGATGCTGGCGAATCTCTGGTATAGTCATTCGCTTCATAGGGTCAACTACGAGCATCCTTGGAATCAGATCTCTGGCGCCGGGCGATAAATGACTTGGAAGGGTATATATCCCACCCTATTAACACAATCAGCTGATAAGTGATTCTATGATTTCTGTTTTAGCAAGTGAAAAAAGAGTCGAAAGGCAAGTGCTCCCCCAAGAATAATCAAAGCAATTGAAGAATAAGCGATGACACTGAATAACCCCATCCATGCATGATACAACTCAACATATCATGACCAAATGATTGCACAATGTTGTAGCAACAAAAAAACTAAATCCCCAGGCCAAAGACCGTCCGCCCTCCCATTACGGCGCCACATCACTAAACCGCAACAAATACATATGCAGAAAATCAAATGTTGCTGCAGTTTCAATGTGCTGGAAAACAAAGGCTCCATCCATAACATATTTGTGGATTGGAAAAAGAAACAAAATTAAGAAGAAGGAATATAAAAGCATTAAAGACAAGATGCCGTGGAATAGAGGAACCACAAACCATCCATAAAATATTCAGCCTTTCCTCCTCTTTCACAAAACGACACAAATTCAATTATTTCTTCAAGCAAAAAAACATCCGTACCTTTATTTTCTTAAAAAGGTTTGGAATGTTCTCATCATCAAAAGGAAGGGTACCACAAAGGAGAGCATACAAGATAACACCACAGCTCCATACATCAACCTCAGGTCCAGCATAAAGTTTTCCAGATATAACCTATATGAACAATAGAAGAGAAGGAAAAGTAATCAAGAAGTATAAAACTAAGGGTTTGTTTAGTATTGTTTTGTGTTCATAATTTTTGGTTTTTGGAAACAAGAAACCATATTTTAGAAACATTTTTTCTTGTTTTTAGCTTTTTGTTTTGGGGCTTTTCTTACTTGGAGTGAAAATTTGAAACAGGCAGGAGAATAAAGAAAAACCAGTTTTCAAAACCTAGCTTTAGTCTTTTAGAAATCAAAAATGCAAACAAAAAACGATACCAAACATGCTCGAAGAAATTGATGTAATTTAGTCCTCTAAAGCCATGGACATTTTTATGTGACATGAAGTAATACATTGAATAGCGACCAGCAGTTTAATTAGCAGTGATTTGATGGTAGTAGAAATACATCATACTAAAATCATAAGCTTACACACCTCGGGAGCTGCATAATTTGGGCTTCCACAACTTGTCTTTAGAAAATGACCATCACGCATAACGTTGCTCAAACCAAAATCAGCTATCTTGACACTGAAATTGGAATCTAATAGCAGGTTTTCAGGCTTCAGGTCCCTATGAACAACCATATTCCTGTGACAGTACTCTACTCCGGATATTATCTGAAATTAGCACACTAAATATTACAAATCTGACCCAATCCAGCACTTATAAAATTTTGCAGAAATTTTAAAAACCATACTACCTGCTGAAAAAAAGTTCGTGCTTCATCCTCTTGTAACCTGCCCTTTTCCACAATGTAATCAAATAACTCCCCGGACTTCACATACTCCATTACCACATATATATCTGACGGTGTCTCAATAACCTCATAAAGTCGGATTATATGAGGATGCATGAATAACCTCAATATTTTGATTTCTCTTCTCACTGCAATAGGAGAAATGAAGTCAAAATGACAAGAAGGCAAACTCTTCTACCCATTCTAGCTGAACCTGAGAAAATCTAAAAAGATAATGATCTATCAAGGAGAAGTGACATGCAGCAGCACACCAGGCAGAGAAATTATTGTTACTACATCACCAAGTACATAAACAACCTTTAGAGCGACAGGGGCAGAGCAAGGGAGAGAAGAATCAAAGCCACCAACATCATGGTCAAGCCAGTAAACTCTGGAGCTGCCAAAGCCTTTTTTAGTTGATACTCTTTCCCGCTCAAAAATCTATTCTTTTATCTAAAAATAAAATTTCTAGTCCACATGCATTGCAATGAAGCTCAAACAAGAGCTCCCAGTCCCATTATATTCAAGTACAAAAACCACTCAATACTCATCAAATCGTGCATTTGTTTCCAGTTTTGGTACCTCACCAATTTTACATCATTTAAACGTGGCCTTAGACATCAATTCATCTAATTCATTAACATAAGGTAAAATTACTCATGGGATCACACATGTAGTTCTACTCTTTATACTCTAACTAGCATTAAATATATGCTTATTTGATTATATGCACTTTTGCTGTGTTGACTGCTTATTGTTCTGTCGCTTTATTGCCTACTTGTCATTGCCTTATTGCCTATTTGTTGCTTTATACTCTCTATATGCCGCTATGCCGTTGTTATTATGCTCTTACACTTACACTTAGATGCTTGTGTGCTTTATGCTTTTATGCTTCCTAGGTTGGGGGTTCTCGGACACAGCCTCCCTTTAGGGTAGCACCCTGAAGAGATAAGGCTGTGTACATCTCACCCGTCCTAGACCCTGCTTATGCAGGAGCCCTTAGGGCACTGGAGTTGTAGTTGTTGTTGTTGTTGTAGTAGGACTCGGACAAGAAAGCCATTAGATAAAGAAATCAGCTGCACGAGTATTAACAGCGTTTGACAATTGTAAAGGTCTAGTAGTTGCAGTTCTATTGTCAGGATCAGGTGAAAAATTTACAGAGACAGAAATAAGACGAAGCAAATAATACCTTTTTCCTCCATTTCCATGTTCTTAATCTTACGTCGATTGAGTATCTTGATAGCAACCTTATGCCCAGTCAATTTATGCTCTGCGATTTTCACCTTACCAAATGACCCAATCCCAAGAGTTTTCCCGAGATTATAGTTCTGCAAGAACACATCAACACCGCCACCTCGCCCAGCTGATCCATCCATTCTCCTATCATAAAATAGAAAATCAGAAACTGAAAAGAGAACTATTTTCAAAACCTGACTTTTAATTTTCTAAAAGTTGAAACTATTAAAAAAAAATTGATATCAAACAAACCTTTATGGTATTATTTTTATTATAATTTTTGATTTTTGAGAAATCAAAAACCATTTATCATCAAAACAAAATTTTCGTGTTTTTGCCTTTTTCATCTTCAACTTTTTCCTAATTTGCGGAACAAGGAAAAAAAAAAAAACTTAACAACCTTAAAGTTTAACTTCTGAAAAACTAAATACTACTGACAGTAAATGATCCATCGATTCTCCTATCATGCAGATACAAAAGGGAATTGAAAAGACAAGACAAAACAACTAGACCAAAATTAGCAGTATAGTGATGGCAAGCCGTACCCTAACAAAATTGTATAGGAAAACGAAATTAAACAATTCTTCAACATGTATACACCATTTCCTAATCAATAAATCAAAATTTGACCTAAATTTCTGCGCAATAAGAGACAATTCAACATACAGTAAATATCACAGAAATCGAAACCCTAGAATCACGAATGCGCGATCAAAATAAACAAATTAGAAAAAAGAACAGAGAGATCGGATCGGTAAACAACCTGAGTGCTAAAAAGGACGAAAAGCCCTAAGATCCACCGCCGTTGCAACTTCTTCTTCTCCTTCCCTTCTGATACTGCGGGGAGAGAGAGAGAGAGAGACGGGAGAGGCTGGGATGCCAAGGACAATATGAAAAAGACAATTATAGCCCTAGGAAGAATAAATAAAAAAGTAAATTATTGATTTCTCTCTCCCTAGCTGAATAATCGGAGCATATAATAGTTTCATTATTCTACTTTTTAAGATTCTCGAAAACGGCCTCTCGTGAGAGTATTATTATGAAGGGTTAACGCTGCATACATTTCAACTCTTCCAAATCTTGCTTACTCGGAAACCCTTGAGTTGTTGGGTCTATTATTATTGTTGTTGTTGTATTCTACTTTTAAGATTAATTGTTCGTTTTTGAACTAGGGAATTTATGCTTAATATTCACATTTAATGTTGAGGACTCCGACGTGAGTTTATGCAGTGAAATCCCGCATTGTAATTGTGAGAGTGAAGAGATCAATTTATAAGTGTAGTAGATGACTCCATTCATTGTCAATTAATTTTATGATGGAACCCCACTTGCACTTATATGTGAATCTCATGAGTGCCAACTCCATGAGTCGGGATCAAAGGCCCAGTGAAATTTAACATTTGATATCTAGATGTGCTGATATTTCAATACATATAATGCGATAAAGTGAGATTTAAAAATTTTATAACATGGGTATTCTATATGGGAATTTAGTGAGCTTTTGACAATATTTGACTAGTTTTCACCATAAATTTTGACGTGGTACATTATTGCGACACTATATATGTGTTATGTCTCGTGAAAAAGCCTATTAATTATAACAAAAGATATCTATATATTAGTAAAATATTGTGTCGTATTAGTAGTGTACTAAAAAAGTCATAATATTATAATAGAAGACACTTATATATTGTTTTAGTTATATTTCATTATCAATTTTTAATAAAAAACCATCTAATTTGGGAAAAAAGATACTTGATTAATAAAGTTTAAATTTCAAGATACTTGTGATAAAACTTGTAATCATCAAGATATCTCTTTGTATATATTGGAAGGTCAGGGTATATTAAGTGATAAATGCCAAGATCTTAGGGTACTTAAGTGACAATTTATCAAAAAATAATATAATATACGGCAAATTAGATACTACTAATCGAGGTTTGATTTATTAAATAATATTGTAGTGCAAAAGTTATATGCATTTAACAATGTTTCTTAATTAAATATGTCGTGACAATAAGGTTCTTAGAATAATGGGCATTGCAAGGGGAGAGTGAGTTTACCAATAAATAACGATAAGTTTTATACTTTTTCACAACCTCGTTTGAGCTATTTTATTAAATACATGCAATTTTTAAACTAAGTTACTATGTATAAAATTTTGTCAGCTAAAAAATTAATATACCAAATTTTATCATAATGATATGTATGGTACCTTATATTTTATACTTCAAAAAGAACAACTAATAAAGAAAGTCTTATGACACTGGAATTGTAGTTGTTGTATAGTAGTTCCTGAAGGGGTAAGGTTGTATACATCTCAACCCCCCACACCTTGCTTCGACAGAAGCTCTTGTAGCACTAAAATTGTTGTTGTTGTATACCGGTGGCTTATGAAAATTGTTAGCAGCTCTTCATCACTTTCATGATTTCCGGCCCTTCAAAACATAAAAAGTCAAATCTCTAAAAGGAGCACACACCCGACAACAAGCAAAGAAAGCCCAACTATCTTCGTTTACTAGACAAATTTTTAATTGAAAGTTCAACATTTTAACATAAAAAAATGCAAGAGAACACAAGTACATGACATGTAAGAACGCAATTAGAGCCTATTTGGCATTGCTGTGCAAAAATAGCATTTTTTTAGAAGCACTTTTATAAAAAGTGTTATTTCAAATTAGCTGTTTGTGTTTGGCTCAACCAGTAAAGAAGCGCTTACTGTAATATTGTGAGTGTTTGACTAATATTTCAAAAAGTATTTTTTTCTATAAAATTAACAGAAATGACATTAACATAAGTCTTTTATAGTTGAAAACAATTACCCAAGAACCATTTCAAATATTTAAAATATTTTCCATATGAAATGTCTTTTGAATACTTAAACTTATTTTTAATGATTTAAAATATTTTTTCAATATTTTTAAGATATTTATTTAAAACAAATAAGTTCTTTCACAAATATTTGAAATATTTTCTAAATATTGTAAATACATTATTAATTATTATTTTTTTTCATTTATTATATTTTTTAAAATATATAAACTATTTTTAAAATATATAAATTAATTTTTAAATATATTAACAAACTTAAATATACTTGAACAACTTTTCTCAATTGTTTAATTTTTGTGTCCGCTTTTGATTAAAAGAAGAAGCACCAAATTTGTACTTCTCCTTAAAAGTAGAAAAACAGCTTGTACTTTTGATAAAACCGCTTTTTCTGGTTGTCAAACACTTTTCAAATCTCAGAAAAGTACTTTTTAAAAAAATATTTTTTTCTTATAATAAGCTAAGCCAAATAGACCCTTAGACTTTCGCATTCTTGTTCCACTTACTCGCCTCGTTCAAAATCCATAGCAATGAGATCAAGAGGGGAAGTTAGTGTGCAAACTTCCTCAACAAAGGAATCAATCGTGCAGCTTAACTGAATAACCAATAAACACCTCAGTTTATATATTGATATTAATCAGTTCACTTTTAAATTTAAAATGACAAAAACAAAAAGAACAAATATCGACTTTTGCTATTTAAATGGGTAAAAACATAGAATAGACAGGAAAAGAAGTCACCAAAATACGAACACGGAGGCTCTACCAATGTCACTCATCAATCATAGATGAAATATATAAAGTCAAGTAATCGTTATAAAACTAGAAATCATCATGAAGTATATTTCTTAGAAACATGTCTCTGTATTATTTAAGAGTACTTTCAACTTCTGCTTCGGATCTCATTTTATATTCTAGATTTCCTTAAAATATGCAATAACATCAACAAATTTCCTTTAACTATGATTGTGATTTTATCTCGAGTCATGGAATAAAACATTGGTTTTGATTTTATTTATTTTTTTACCATAGAAGTAGAGATACTCTAGGTGTATAAATGAAAGCGATCCTCCAAATTTGGTAACAAAAAACCATAATGACTTAGACGATCTCAAACACAAGATTGATAGACTACAAAATTGGTTAGAATTTATCGATCTGTCATGTTAACAACTCATTTGAAACTACAAAATTGGTTAGAATTTATCGATCTGTCATGTTAACAACTCATTTGAAATGAAGATAAAGTTGTCCTCGTGAATCTCATCTTTTGATAGGGAGTTAAAGGAGAGCTATTCCATTCCTTAATCAAAAGGAAAATCAATAGTCCATGATTATTTTGCAAGA
This sequence comes from Simmondsia chinensis, assembly GCA_018398585.1. NCBI lineage: Eukaryota > Viridiplantae > Streptophyta > Magnoliopsida > Caryophyllales > Simmondsiaceae > Simmondsia > Simmondsia chinensis. The sequence goes on from JAGTTD010000009.1 coordinate 2,836,451, forward strand.
ATAATCAACCGGGTGAGAATAAAATATTTTCGTAGATGAGTAGAAAATTAAGGCTATCGTAACGCCGGATATGTCGTATAACATATAGATTAGCTTACAAAAGTTATCTATTTTTCCGTTATATCATCAATACATGGATGAGATGTACATTTATTTTATGTAGTGTCAAGATTCCCAAAAAGTTCATAAGTCGATAATATGATGATCTTAGGCAACAATCACCATAATACAGAACAGGCATAAACATGTCACTTATCGATAAATTATATGAACATTATATCACATAAGTTACTAATTAGGTTTTTACTACAACTTGAGCATGACTTTGTATGAACTATAACGACAAGCATACAACATAGTAAGAAAAAAACCTCTCATAGTTTCCAGCGTACAAGTGTCACACGCACCTGTTGTCGTATATCCCTTGGACTATATATATATATTTGAAAGTGTAAAGTCTGTCATGAATTGGAACATTATACAAGTGATCTGTTTTAATTCAAATATGAACAAAATATGTGAGAAACCGTCTTAAAATTGTTGGAATTAAACGTAGAAAAATATTATACACAATGTACAAACATGAAAGATATTACCCGGACTTGTGGAAATGACAAAATACCAATAACGTAATAGTTGAGCGAGTCGCGGATCACGCTTTCTTTACGACGTTTCGTGCCCCTATCGGATCAAAGTCGGTGCAACAAATTCTAGCGCGCCAGTATTTTTGTTCTTTTTGTTTTGACCCACTAACCTCTTCCTCTGCCGCATAGCTTTAAACTGAAGAGGATACTTATAAATAAAATAATGTGTAGCATTTTTTCATGAACTCGTTGAATTTCTAGCCGTTTGAAGGCGTATAAACGAACCGAAGGTTTAATGAACTACTCGTGTTTGAAATCGATTATGGCTCATTCGTGTTCATAATTAGGGCTCGATAACTTATCGAGCTGAGTTCGAGCAAGCTCGATAAGTTTAACGAGTCGAGTTCGAACAAGGGGGTGCTTGGCTCGTTAAGGGCTCGTTACAAAACTCGTTAAAAGTTCGTTAAAGGCTCGTTAGCATTTAATATTAACTCCAAAATAGTTTGATAATGGCTCGATAGTAACTCGAATAACTCAGCTCGATAGGGAGCTCGACTTGATAATAAGCTCGTGTTTGTTATGAGCTCGATTTCATTCTATAACAAACTCGGCTCGGCTTGATAAGGAGCTCGAATTGGTTCGATTAGCTTAACGAGCCGAGCCGAGCCGAGTTTCGAGCACAACAAAATCTTAACAAACCGAGCTCGAACAAGGGGTTGAAAAGCTCGATAAGAGCTCGGCTCGAACTCGAGCTCGATAAATCTTAAAGAACCGAATTTGAACAAGGGGATGCCCTGCTCGGCTCGTTTACACCCCTTGTATAGCCGTTATTGTTCAGTGTAAGGCCAAGTCAAAGGTAATAGTACAAATAGAAAATAAGTATCATCATCAAAGTTATGTTAAATTAATGTCAAAAAAAAAGTCATGTTGAATTTAAAAAATATAACTAAAAAAATCTGAATATTGTGAGGTTTGGATATACTATCGCTATGCAAAAAGATAATAATTTTCATGTACCCAATAAATATAATAAATATGACGATGATAGGTAAAATATATTAATTTTTGTTAAAATATCCAATATATTATGGTTCTTATTGCCACTATAGGCATATCATCAAATGAAAGTCAAAATTCATAAAATTATCTTCATTTATACTCTATAAATATTTGAGAAGAAGTTGTTATAGACATCATTTATAATTTTTTATATGCCAACGATTTTTTAAGTATAGAACTGAATAATATACAAAAGTATTAAATTATGTTTAATTTTCGTACCATATTTCACTAACTATGGTTTGGATTTAATTAGTAAATAAAATATGAGGACTAAAATTGTAGCAGCAACAATAACAACAACTGATTCAGTGCCTCGAAGGCTCCTGCATATTCAGGGATTGAAGAGAGGAATGTACGCAACCTTACCTCTCTAGGGTGCTACCCTAAAAATGCACGACCCAAAAAAGAGGACTAAAAATGTGAGATTTATGCTATTGCTAACACCTAGATTTTGCTTATACTCTCTATATGCTTACTATGTGTCTTTGTTTATGCTTTTACACATAAATACTTGTATGCTTTATGCTTTTATGCTACTTATGTTAGGGGTTTTCGAAAACAGCTTTCCGTCAGGGTTACATCCAGAAGGGATAAGGCTACGTACATCCCACCCCTCTTAAATTTTGCTTATATGGAAGCCCTTGAGGCACTGAGTCTGTTATTGCCGTTGTTGTACGCCATTGCTAACAACCTGCTGGCAAAATCTCGCTCCGAAAAAGGAAAAAAGGAAAAAAAAATAAAAAATCGGTCCATTAGGGTTCCGTTCCTGCATTAACGGCTAGTAGAGCACTCTATATAAGATACCTGTCTCCTTAAACAACCGCGAGATGTTCGGACGAATCACTGCAATTTCTGGCGCCACTTCTCTTATTAGGGTTTCTCTCTCTCTCTCTCTCTTTCTCCCTTTTGTTTTGTTTGCTCAATCTGATTAATTTATGCTTGTTTCGCAGAGAATACATTGCACAAATGGCTGATCAGTTTGACGAATTGATGAATCGCAAGTTGAGTTGTACTTCAATGCTGCGTATGTTTTAACATATTTTTATCTGAGTTTCCTGCAGGAATTTTGGTACGAGTTTAGATTACATTTTACAGATTTGTGTTCACTACTTGTATAGAGTTCTACGCTCTTAAATCTGTAAGACATGTTCATCTTATCGTATTTTTATACTTATTAAGACTCCCTATAACTGCTTTATTTATAATGTTACTTCAATTGTGCATCATACGTCAGTCAAAGTTGTTCAATAGGGACTTGATTCTTGAATCCCTATTATCACAAATGTGTTAGGTTTCATCATTATTGGAACATGTTTAAACTTGATGTGCTTTTAAAGTATGTTAAAAACCGTGCACTCCCAAGCGTAGGAGTAAGTCGTTGCTGCGGCGGTTATACGGGTGTCTTATCCACAGGGAATCGGTATAAAGTTATATTCAATAATTAATAAGCAGTTAAAAATCGGTTTTGGTTGGAAGACTTGAACAATTAACGAAATTAACAGAATTAAAAAATAAATTGGGGTTGTCAAATAATGAAAGGTAGTTTAGGGCATGAATTTAGGTTGGCCTAACTTAAATTCCATCATTATATTTTATCACAACGACTTTAATGATTTAGGCTACAAGCTCTATACCTAGGTTTAACACTTGATTAAGGCTTAGTCTAATGAATTAGTCTAAGAGCATAACCCATTTACTCACTCAGTTGACCTTGGTTGTTGACCCTAGGACTTTGGGTCAGCATTTTGTTTGGAGGGGGATTGACTTAGTTAATGGTGTAATCATAGATATTGCTCTGCTCTTCTTTTTAACATTATATTGCTTTGCTTTTGTTTCCTCGTAGTTGTTGATACAGTTTCCACCTCTTTATGATATTGTTTGTCAATGTTTTCTCGTGATATTCTCATGGATATCATGTTATAAATGAGATAATATAAAGGTTATATGTTTTAGATTTTGCATTGTAGATACCCTGGTTGTCCCTAAACTATGTGAAAACGCTCCTTTTATTGATGTTTCACTTAAATTTACGGGGTTACGGTGACAAATTGTTGAGCATAAAAGTTTCCTATTAGATGCAGAATTAGATGGTACTGGAACTTAGCAATGCCTAAAGCCTCATTTATGGAGCTACTTCTACATCCTTGATCCAATGCGGTTAATGTTTCCTAAGTTTATCTTTTGCGGTTCATAATAATGCCAGTCCTAAGAATGTGAGCATTTTCAAACCTTTTGTTGGACTTCAAGCTAACCTTCTACAGAGTTTTATTCCGGTATGAATTTTACACTAATCCATTTAAGAAATGTCTGTTCTGGCTTCAGTTAAGTTGTATGATTAACTGGTTTACGTGGGACGTGATATGCAACTACACAATTGAGGCGATTCGGAATCAATCCTCTCCCAAATTTGTGAAATCTTGAGGTATTTTTAGTATATGAGTCCTTAAAAATTTATGAGATCTTTGGTTTTACTGTCAAATGGTAAGGATATTGTTAAGTCATGTGTAGGACGAGTGAGAAATTCTTCTATTGTTGGATTCATGATACTTTTATTATTGTTGTTTTCTCAGTCTTTGTTTATAGTGACTAAACTTTTATTTTGAAAGGTCTAATAGGTAATGTTGCCTGTTGAACTACGAAGAAAAGAATTGTAGCTATTCTTGATTTTAAGTATTCTGCTATATCCTATTGTCATAGATCTTCTGAATTTGAAGAAAAGAACTTCAGCTTTGGCATCGTCAATTTTGTCCATCACTTTTATGTCTATATTTTGCTTTCAATTTTTACTTCACATTTCATCTTCTCTTGAATTATATTTTCATAGGCTTTCTTATTGCTTTCGACTTTCTTTTGTATCTTTATTTTGTATGAACACTTAGAATTTGATTAATTGTCAAGCAGCTTGTGGCTAATTCATTATTAAAAATTCGGGAGTTGAAACGTGCATGATGTTGATTTGTTGTATTGGAGCATCAATTTGCAAGACATTATATTCTGATTGTATGTTTTAGGGGACTAATTTACACTATGAGAGTTAACTTTATTACAAGGGCAAAGGTGGAGTGCCTATTTCATGTTCATTTGCTTTTAATATGGAGATGGCTACGTATATGCAGGATGGTGTTATTACGGTACAGTGTGAAAGAAAAAAAAACTCTTTATTTATCGCTTGGACATTTGCGTTTGTCTAAATCAATATATGCTTGTCTTCATGCAGATGGCCAAGGTCTGTTCAGGATTGGTAACTAGCATTCCTGATTCTTCAACTGAGGATGGCGTTTCTCCTTTGAAGGCCTTTGGTTTTTCTATGCTGAGTTTTCTGCATTCTCTTATTCATTGGTTGAAGAGTGTGTTTACATTTTTATTAGATTTTCCTAATTGTTAAAAATTCTTGCATTCTCATTCTAGTGGTCTCAATTCACAGCGAGTGATAACTAGTGATTCAACCATTCAAAAGCTTATCATACAAATGGCTATGATGTTTATTTATGCTTTGTAAGTTTCATGTCCATCCTTTACATGTATGCTACTTGGGTGCTTATGCATTTTATACTAGTCAAAAAATTGTATGATATGCATTCATTTTTCCCTAGCCAAGAAAATTATTGATCTTCGTTGCAGTTCTTTGACTGTATATATGACAACAACAACAACAACAATAGACCCAGTGCCTAAAAGGCTCCTGCCTAAGCAGGGTATTGGGGGGTGGATGTAGGCGGCCTTACCCTTTAGGGTGTAACCCCGCCGAGAGGCTGTTTCCAAGGACCTCCAACCTTATAGGGTTGGCAACACGAAGACTTCCCTGGAGGTTACCCATCCTAGTACTACTCTCACCCAAGCACGCTTAATTTCGGCGTTCTAATGGGATCCGGTTGCATTAGTGCTTGGTAAATAAAACCTCGGAAAATCAAAGCAAATAGATGTTCTAATATCTTTTTACGCCTTCAGACCCTGTGGCTCCCTCTTTTACTTGTTGAATCTGTCTTCTACTTTCTCTTCCTATTCTACTCACTTCAGCTTCTTGTTTGTTTATTCTCACATGTATTGCTCGTCGTTTCCTTTTCTTTATCATGCATTTATTTCACATAGGACAATGGCAGCCTGCTTATGTGACAACATTGTTATTTGATGCTGAAATTCATGGTTGGTGTATTGGAGAGGTACAACAACAACAACAGACCTAGTGCCTCAAGGACTCCCGCATAAGCGGGGTTTGGGAGGGGTGGATGTACGCAGCCTTACCCCTTCAGGGTGTAATCCTGCCAAGAGGCTGTTTCCGAGGACCCCCAACCTTATAGGGTTGGCAACACGAGGACTTCCTTGGAGGTCATCCATCTTGGTATTACTTTCGCCCAAACATGCTTAACTTCGGAGTTCTAATGGGATCCGGTTGCATCAGTGCCTGGTAAATGAACCCTGTATTGGAGAGGTAATTTGCTGGTTATTGTCGTGGATAGAAATTTGAAGCTGGCTTTTCGGAGCAGCATATGTTTTGGTGATGGATGTTCTGCAGTAAGGGTAATGTTTAGAGAGATCAACAGCTTGAGTTAGCAAAACCAACAGAATTTTGAAGCTGGCATTTTGGACTAGTATATGTTATGGTGATGGATGTCTTGCAGTAAGGATGATATTTAGTGACATGATTTGTATTTAGGTTATCAAAAATGGCCAAGGTTTGTTCATGACTGGCATGTGTTTGTCCAAGTAACTATGGTGGTAGATACGAGTTAAATCACAACCTTCTATGATGTTTGGCTGCTGCATCAACTCCATGATGTTATTTTGTAAGGGTTACGTACACCATATCGATGATTATTTTTTTCTTAGTGTTGTTGTCAGCTAGTGTGTTTCACGATGAAGTCTAACCTTTAACTTCAAAGTTTGTCAGCAGTAGTTTCTGTAGAATCTGGAAGAAAAGAGTCACAACAGATCTTGACTACGAGTTTCCTATGGAGAATTCCAAGATATGAGTTATGTTGATCTTCATATATACTCTCTGGTTATCTCTTTCACTTCTAGATCTATCTTTCAGTATCATGTCTTTTTATTTACTTTGCCTTATTACTTCTAAATGTATTTTTATAGGAATTGCTCCTGTACTTTTTTCTATCATTGTTTTGTACGGGACAGTGTGATGTGTTTTTTTTTCTTTTTATTACCTAAGAGGGTACCAACACGCAAGCACTGGATCCCATTAGAACTCCGAAGTTAAGCGTGCTTGGGCGAGAGTAGTATCAAGATGGGTGACTTCCTGGGAAGTCCTCGTGCTCCCTTCGGTTTGGGGTTGTCGGAAACAACCTCTCTTCAGGGTAGCACCCTGAAAGAGGAAGGCTGCGTACATCCTCCCCTCCCCCCCCCCAAAAGACCCTGCTGAGGCGGGAGCCTTTGAGGCATTGGGAATGTTGCTTTTTCTTTTAATAATTTGGGCTGATGTAAATGGAAAAGAAGGGCTCCACCATTTCAGGAAAATGAAGGCTGAACAAAGCTACTGTCTGGTATTACTTTATTTGACTTAGATTTTATAACTTGTTCCTTCTTTTCTTTTTAAGGTTGGGAACCTTACGGAAACAACCTCTCTAGAGGGTAAGACCTTGTAGGGACAAGACTGCATACATCACTCTTGCCAACTCTTTGAGGCACTGGGTGGTTGTTGTGACTATTGCAAATAACAACAACCGTTTCAATGCCACAAGTGCTCCCGCCGAGGCAGGGTCTGGGGGGAGGGTGAGATGTACGCAACTTTACCCCTACAGGGTGTGACCCTAAAGAGAGGCTGTGTTCGAGTGTCCCCAACTGTTGGTGTATCAATAGGATTGCATATTCATGTATAATTTTTCCTCTTTACAGGAGACTAACTTTTCATGGGTGATGTTAAAAGCACACAATAGTTGTCACATATGGGCAGGGTTTATCCATGATTGGCACTTGATGTTTGTATTTGTCCAAGTGGCAATGATGTTTTTGGTGGATCTAAATTATATCATGTTCTCAGAACTTTTAATTTTTTATTGGTTCTATTTTGTGGTGAGTCATCAGTCAATTATTATGCTTTTTGCATCTTTGTACTCTTTGTTGAATAGTGTTTTTAGTCTATATAATATTTTATAGATTCTCATATTCTTACATGTTTATTATCTGCCGTTCATCATTTATTGTCATTTATCCATGTCTTGTTGATGCGTTGCTTTTGATTATACCCAAAATAATTGCAGCCTAGCTGATACTAATCTCATCAATGTATGTGCTGAGGATAATGACTACAAGTAAACATGAAGTACTTTACACTACGGTTGCTTTCAACCTATATTGATGCTTTTGTGCTCTTGTGTCATGATTCAGTGGTAGCTTATTTTCACTCTTGTTGCCAATTTTGCTTTGCTTTAGGGTTTACCGACAAGGATCACTCTAAACAGAATATTGCTTATGAGAATCTTCAATAGGCAACTATCTTGCTATGACTGGAAGGGGCTTACTCAAACATTAAAATCCTAAACCGGTGATGGAACTTTTTGATGAAAGAGTTGACCTGAAAAGGAAGGAATCATGTGTACCTTTGTGTCAAGATCATCGGTAATAGCCTTTGACCTTATATAGGTGAATGTCTCTTAATACTGTTATATATCTCTTCTTAATCTTATATTTCTTTCTCACCTTATACACGTAAACTTAATGCGTTCCTTCGTCACAAATAATAATGCTTTAAAGCGTTATAATTCTATTGTCTTGTTTATTAAGGCAATTGCCTTTTCATATCTTCTTCCAACTTATGGATGTTCTTAGGTGGTCACTGTGTTTTCAAAGTTCCATTAATTTATTTCTTTCTTGACTTTCATCTTCATTTGTACTCATAATTTTCATGCATATTTGTACTGTACCATGGAGCTATGTTTTCAGCTGCTGTGTTGTACATCTGAAATCTTATGGCCTACTTTGTTTTCTTGCAGCAACATAGAATGTTGAGTTCTACTACCATTTTTATGACATAATGTTGTGCAATTCGATGTTTGGATTTTTATGTGCTTCTTGCAGAATATGACCATGGATTTAGATGAGGAACTAACCATAATTTTGAAGATTTTGTCTTAACTGCTGGTTTGCTCTTTCCCTTAGGGAGGAGTTCAGAAAGTTCTTGCTGGCTATAAGCATTTTTGAGTATCCTTTGAAGATTTAGGTCGCCAAACATGCTCATTTTTGGAAATGATGTTTTGGCGATGATAAATCTCTAATGAAATTGACATGGAACCTTTAGGTAGTTGAATATGTCAGATTTTGCTGCAGGGAAACCATTTTGAAAGAAAATTAAACGTTTTTTGTAGTGATATAAATACTATTGTTGCTTTGTTTGACTCGGATTTCATGAATACTGTTCTTTTTAAAGTTGGAGGTCCTTTGGAAACCACCTCTCTACAAGGTAGCACCTTGCAGGGCTAAGGATGCATACATCTTACCCTCTCCAAACCCTGCCTTAGCAAGAGCCTCTTTGAGGCATTAGATCGTGGTGATGGTTGTTCTTATAGTGATAGGACTTCAGCATCCTGCCTTATTCAATAGGGAATTTTGACATAGAAGTGAACTTTAAATCCATTAGCATTAGCTGGTTTTGTATCTCTATCCTTTTCCTTTATCTTCATACTTTTCCTTGATGCTAATTTCCCATGAAAACTATTAATCTTCAGGAGTTCTTTCAATGATTGATCTTAATAAAAACACTTCTCGATCGCTTTTTACTGATTGAGAGGCCATTATTTTCCGAAATATGCCTATTTTGTCTTCCTCCACATCGTGTGGTTGTTCATGATGATGGGAGGAATATAGTTTGCATTTTTAGAAACCACTTCCATTGAATAATTGTTGTTCTTTGAACGTGATCGTTTATATCTTATTATACTTACAAATTTTTCTTTCGCATTCGTTGACTGACTATGGACTTCTGTGTTGAGATCAATGCTAGCTCATATAATTAAAACTAAATCTAATTTAAGTATATATGTCTAATTTAAGTGGATTGAATGTGAGGTTACAAATTAATTAGTTATTAAAATGAGTGGTTTGTATTACATTTGGGTTATTATAAATACCCATGACCTTAAACCTTAAATGATATCGAGAATGTAAAATAAATAAGACAAAAGTCTTTTATATATATATATACAAGGTTGTAGTCTTGTTATTGAGAGTTTTATCGTAATATTCTCAATTAAATAAAGTTTTGTGTTGTGTCTCCAATTTTGTGTGAATTTCTTCTTTGAGATATAAAATTTAGAATTATATATTCTAAATTTTCTTCAACAATTGGTATCAGAGCCACGGTGTAAGATTTGTCAAGACAAGCTTGTTTTTCACATAGTCAGACTCTTGTTGGCATAATGGGTGATCTTCAAGTAGTTGGAGGAATCAAAAAGCTCAACAACACAAACTACACCACGTGGGTAACATGTATGGAGTCTTACCTACAAGGTCACGACCTTTGGGAGATTGTTAGTGGTGGTGAAGTTACACAACCGGCAGCAGAAGATGCCAATGGCATCTTGTGGAAGTGGAAAATTAAAGCAGGCAAAGCAATGTTGGCTTTAAAGACCACAGTTGAAGAAGAAATGTTGGAGCACATACGCGATGCTAAAACACCGAAGGAAGCATGGGACACTTTTGTTACACTTTTTTCAAAGAAGAGTGATACAAGACTGCAAATTCTCGAAAACGAGCTGATATGGATGGCGCAACGTGACATGACGATTGCCCAATTTTTTCACAAGGCGAAATCAATATGCCGTGAAATTTCTGTTTTAGATCCAACAGCGTCTATCGGGGACGCCAGGATAAAGAGATTAATTATCCATGGTTTAAAACCCGAATACCTAGGGTTTGTTGCCGCTATACAGGGATGGCCGACACAACCATCACTTGTTGAGTTTGAAAATTTGCTTGCTGGTCAAGAAGCTATGGCCAAGCAAATGGGAGGAGTCTTGTTGAAGAGTGAAGCGCTCTACACCAACAAAAGCAACGGTAAGCGACATAGTAATGGTGGATCTAAAAAGGATGGTGAAAAGAAGTATCACCAAGGAAAGGAAAACTCTCATCGATGGGGAGCTTCGAAGAATCGCGGTAATATTAAAAAGTTCAATGGCAAGTGTTACAATTGCGGGAAAATGGGCCACATGGCAAAAGACTGTTGGTCGAAGAAAAATCCTGTTGAAAGTAATACTGTTACTTCTACTTCTAAGGAAAGCGAAGATGGTTGGGATGCCGAAGCGCTTTTCGCTATGGAGAAAGAAGACTTAGCTCTCATGGCAACAACATCAGAAAAGATTGACTACAAGACTGACTGGATTGTAGATTCAGGCTGCTCAAATCACATGACAGGTGATAAACAGATGTTGCAAAACTTGTCTGAGTATAAGGGAGGTCGTATGGTGGTGACAGCTGATAATTCAAGATTACCGATAGCCCATATCGGTAAGACTACAGTTACGCCTCGATATAATTCTAACAAGGTGCCACTTCAAGATGTTTATTATGTTCCAGGGATGAAGAAAAATTTGTTATCTGTAGCTCAATTAACATCATTAGGCCATTATGTTATGTTCGGTCCTCGAGATGTGAAGGTGTATCGTGACATCAAAATCTTAGAAAAACCGGCAATGGAAGGACAACGAGTGGAGTCAGTCTATGTGTTGTCAGCAGAGTCTGCATATGTGGACAAGGCAAGAAAAAATGAGACAACAGATCTATGGCACATGCGGTTAGGTCACGTTAGCTATTCCAAGCTAAAGGTGATGGCAAATAAGTTGATGTTGAAAGGGCTACCACAACTTGATGTGCGGACAGACACAATATGTGCAGGATGCCAGTATGGTAAAGCACACCAACTACCATATGTGGAATCAAAATTTAAAGCAGTAGAACCATTAGAGTTATGTGTTCGGACCAGTTACGCAACCGTCAATTGGTGGTATGCGATACATGGTGACTTTCATTGATGACTTCTCAAGGTATGTGTGGATTTTCTTTATGAAAGAAAAATCTAACACATTCTCAAAGTTTAAAGAGTTCAGAAAGATAGTTGAAGGAGAAGTGGGAAAGAAGATTCGTTGCTTACGCACAGATAATGGGGGAGAATATAGTTCAAACGAGTTCTCTCAATACCTGAAGGAATCCCAAATACGTCATCAATACACTTGTGCCAATACACCACAACAAAATTGTGTAGCTGAAAGAAAAAATAGGCATCTTGCAGAAATTTGTCGCAGTATGCTACATGCAAAGAATGTACCGGGAAGGTTTTGGGCTGAAGCAATGAGGACTGCAGCTGTTGTGATCAACAAACTTCCTTAACAGAGGTTAGAATTTGTTTCACCCTTTGAGAAACTGTGGAACGTGAAACCTACAGTTAGTTACTTTCGAGTATTTGGTTGTGTATGTTATGTATTTGTTCCTGATCATTTACGGACCAAGTTTGACAAGAAAGCTATTAGATGTATCTTTGTGGGATACGACAGCCAGAGAAAGGGATGGAAATGTTGTGATCCAACAAGTGATAGATGCTACACTTCACGAAATGTGGTGTTTGATGAAGCATCTTCTTGGTGGTCCTCAGAGAAGAAGATGTTACCTGACTTGAAAGAATTTGAAGACAAGCTGCAACAAAAGATGGGGGAGCATATTGCTCAATTTCAACCAAGTTCAGATGAATCAGAAGATTCGAATGGAAGTGACGTCGAACAAATAGTGACTCAGAATCCTTGGCGAACTGGTGTGTATCAACAACCAAGAGAAGAAGGTGAGCCTAGTGAAACTGAAGAATCAACTCCGCAATCTCAACTTCGAAGGTCAACAAGAACACGAAGGCCAAATCCCAAATATGCCAATTCAGCCATAGTCGAAGAAATAACTATAAAAGAACCTGAGACGTTCGAAGAAGCATCACAAAGTTTTGAGTGGATGGAAGCAATGAAAGAAGAGATTGTTGCACTTGAGCAAAACCAAACTTGGGATCTTGTGCCAAAGCCAAGAGATGTGAAAACCATATCCTGTAAGTGGGTTTACAAGATAAAGCATCGTCCAGATGGCTCAGTCGAAAGATACAAGGCACGATTGGTAGCTCGTGGTTTTTCTTAAAAATATGGACTAGACTATGATGAAACATTTAGTCCAGTAGCGAAACTTACAACTGTGCGAGTCTTACTTGCACTTGCAGCCAACAAAGACTGGAATTTGTGTCAAATGGATGTGAAGAATGCTTTTCTTCATGGAGAGCTAGATCGAGAGATCTACATGATTCAACCAATGGGTTTTCAGAGTCAAGATCGTCCTGAATATGTGTGTAAGCTGCGGAAAGCACTCTATGGACTAAAACAAGCACCTAGGGCATGGTATGGTAAAATTGCTGAATTCCTAACACAAAGCGGTTATTCAGTTACACCTGCAGATTCCAGCTTGTTTGTCAAAGCCGTTGGAGGAAAATTAGCGATCGTGTTAGTGTACGTGGATGATTTAATCCTAACAGGTGATGATGAGGTAGAAATTCTTCAGACAAAGGAGAATTTATCAGTACGTTTCCAGATGAAGGAACTTGGACAGCTCAAACACTTTCTTGGCTTAGAGATTGATTGCACACAAGAAGGAATATTTCTTTGTCAGCAAAAATATTCAAAAGATTTGTTGAAAAGGTTTGGAATGCTTGAATGCAAGCCGATTTCAACGCCGATGGAGCCAAATTCCAAAATGTGCGCACATGAAGGAAAAGATTTGGAAAATTCAACGATGTACTGACAATTGGTAGGTAGTCTAATCTACTTAACCTTGACTCGACCTGACATTTCTTATGTAGTTGGTGTGATGAGTCGGTACATGCAAAATCCAAAGAAGCCTCATTTGGAAGCAGTTCGACGAATACTGAGATATTTGAAGAGCACAATTGAATATGGTCTTTTGTACAAGAAAGGTGAAGACTGCAAGTTAGTTGGCTACTGTGATGCTGACTATGCAGGAGATCATGACACCAGGAGATCGACAACTGGGTATGTGTTCAAGCTTGGTTGTGGAACAATTTCTTGGAGTACCAAGAGACAACCGACAGTATCATTGTCAACCACTGAGGCTGAATATCGAGCAGCAGCAATGGCAGCTCAAGAAAGTACATGGTTGATACAACTGTTAAATGATCTACATCAAATAGTAGATTATACAGTTCCGCTGTACTGTGACAATCAATCAGCAATTCGTTTGGCAGAGAATCAGGTCTTTCATGCAAGAACTAAGCATGTTGAAGTGCACTACCACTTTATCAGAGAAAAGGTTTTGCAAGATGAGATTGAAATGAGACCGATCAACACAAATGACCAAGTTGCCGATTTGTTCACGAAGAGTTTAAGTACTGGCAAGTTTGAAAATTTTCGTAATCAACTTGACACAATGAACAAGATGAGAGCTAACATTGAGGGGGAGTGTTGAGATCAATGCTAGCTCATATAATTAAAACTAAATCTAATTTAAGTATATATGTCTAATTTAAGTGGATTGAATGTGAGGTTACAAATTAATTAGTTATTAAAATGAGTGGTTTGTATTACATTTGGGTTATTATAAATACCCATGACCTTAAACCTTAAATGATATAGAGAATGTAAAATAAATAAGACAAAAGTCTTATATATATATATATATATATACAAGGTTGTAGTCTTGTTATTGAGAGTTTTATCGTAATATTCTCAATTAAATAAAGTTTTGTGTCGTGTCTCCAATTTTGTGTGAATTTCTTCTTTGAGATATAAAATTTAGAATTATATATTCTAAATTTTCTTCAACACTTCTGCATCCCTTATCACTTTTTATCGCACCTATCATTTTAAGTTGTTGATGCCTTGATTTTGCTTGGAATTCAGAAGTCCTCCCTTTGTTCTTCTAATGTATCTGAGTTGCATAATAACTTGATAACCATTGTAAATGTTGCCTTGGGGGATTTTAGCTAGGCCCTTCTTAAGAAATTGTACTGTGCTTTAAAGTTTGTTTCTTTAGTTGTTGAATGTCACCTAAAAACTCTGGACTCGGGCTCAACATTTTAACCATCTTGAACGGTCGATTCAAGTTTCTAGCTAACAAAATTTCAGGTCCTTTAAGTCAGGGGTTGTTACCAAAACGTAACACAAGAATTTGGAATTTATGGGAAGAGGACATTTGTTCTTTTGTTTGGTTACTAGGAAATTCATGAAACAAAGGAAGTGAAAATTTCTTGTTACACAGGGATTAACTTGCCCGTCGGGGGGTGGGGGGAGGGCTAGGTAAGTTCTAATTCATGTGAAGTTCTATTTTCTGTCATGACAACCAAATACAAATACCTACTCCTTGGAGAGTTGACACAGAAATTAAATTCCTGAAAAATACAACTTGTCATAGGAATTTAATTCATGTGTTAACTGAATAAGGTCTAAGTTTTATCGGACTACAGAGGTTTACCCTGGAGAAGGATACTTCTTCTTCTATGTGTAGAGACATGATGGAAATTCATTGTTGCTATCTCCAACGACATCATACCTGTTTCCACAGCAAATTACACTAATTATAAATTCATACCAGGAGTATCGAGTTTGCAGTTCATAATTTTCTGTCAGTGCCAGAAACTGATAGTGTGGAAGTTGTCTTTGCCTTCATTGATTGATTTTAAATGGGGTTGTAATAGGCACACACATTTGAAAAACATTTTTAAATGGGTTATTTTTCTTGTTTTCTGCTTGATTGTATCATTCTTCATCGTGATTCTGTCAATATTCGATCGTTCAGATGTATATCCAATCAACTGATCAGCCTACACAGTTTCTATTGATATCCAATTTGATCGGCTATATACCTGATCAATCGGATATTGACAAAATCATGACATTCTTCTTACGCAGGAGAAGAAAACAATAATCCTAACGCTTTTGGCGAACTCTCAAAGCCCTTCTCTGCAGATTACACAGGTGTTTCTTCGCTTGAGGTATGACTAAAAGCAACATAGCAACATAACCAGTGCCCCAAGGGCTCCCGCCTAAGCAGGGCCAGGGGCGGATTTACGCAGCCTTCCCCCTATTTCCGAGTACCCCCAACCTAAGGGTAAGGACTTCCCAAGAGGTCACTTATCCCAGTACTGCTCTCGCCTAAGCACGCTTAAATTCGAAGTTCTAATGGGATCTAGTGACGGCGTATTGGTACCTTCTTTGGTTTTGCTTGTGGTATGACTCATTACCAAATTGAGCCCCCGTCCTTGTTTGTCATGCATTATTGTTCATCCTATTGCTCGAGTCCTGTCTTTTATGTATTTTCAGAAATTCATTGTTAAGTTAAATATTATTTATCCCACATTGATTTATGAGTGTTGGTTCGCGGACATGTGTGAATATAAAAGAAATTCCAAAAGACACCTCAGGGTAAATAATACCCAAAAAGTGTGTGTTCTGAAAGGACATTTTAACCATCAAAGTACCTGTTCTTAAATGATACCTTAAACGCTACGGTGTTTGTTTGAAAAGTCTCATAAGTGCCTAGAAATATGACTCTATCATTCTTAAAACATTCACATTCAGAAATTCCATTTCTGTACATTGCTTCGTGATATGTGATAACAAAAACATCGGGTTTGACTGTATACTTGAGACTATTTTGTAAGGGACAAAATAAGTTTTAAGGAGAGTAATTCTCTACATGCCTTGAAGCCATTACATCCCCTAATCTGGTGTTGTCATTTGGTTCAATTGATTTCTTGAGTCATTCATTGACTTTGCGGGCCTCTACTTATCCTGTTATATGTAGGGAAACGTCCAAGTGGACAATGTGTGTAACTTGGGGATCAGTTAAGACGTACGAAAGCTAGCTCGGACGATCCTATTACCAAATAATTTTTTTTGGTATGAAGTGTTCGATTTCTTTTCTCACATGTGAAATATTCTCATTCTTATTAATAGAAATGTATGATCCAAGCTGAGTCTAAGCACATTTGGCTTGAGGGTTGGCTCAGCTACATAGCTTAGCACATCTAAATTGAGCTTCGAACTTAACTTGGTGAGCTATAACTGTCATTTCCGCTCATTTAAGCTCGAGTTTGACACTTATAAGGCTTAAATGTGGCCCATTTAGGCTTAATTTAGCTTGAGATAATGATATAGGTTTATTTACTTTTTTTTTATTTAGCAATATTTAATTCCACGTCTTAGGTAGCATTCCCCAAAGACTATCGGTTGAGATCAATATTGCTAACATGCTTTGTTCTTGCAGATGTTATGGAGTTGCATTTGTCTTGAGATCATGAATCGTGAGATTTCTATATGAAAAATTTTTCTTTCCGTGAAAGAAAATATTTTTTTAAGTAATTTAATTGCCGTTGATTATTTTGTGTTCTTTAGATCATTATTATGTTTAGTGATGTTTTGAAGCAAAAATCCCTTTTGATAGAAAGAAAAACAATTTGATTGAGTTTCTTGACTTGTTTGCCTTAAAAGTAAAAAAAGCTTCCAAATCAAATCATAATCTTTTTTTTTTTTTTTTACTTTTATATTAAATCAAAAAAATAAAAATTTTTTTCATCTAAATTGGAATGTGAAGCAAAGTTAAAATTTTTTAGAAAAAAATACTCTTACCCGAAATATTTTTTGTTTGATGTATTAGTTATTTAATTCACAAACTTTGGGAAATATTTTTTGTTTAAAAGTCATATATATTTAATAAAATAGTCTAAATAGTGTTACGAAAGAATGTAAAGCTTGTTATTTGTTGCCAATCCTTGCTATTTCCCTCGTGTTATTCATGAACCGTAGTTTTACGATATTGCTGATGAAATAGAGTTCTAAGAGGGGTCTACTTTACATCCATATATACACTATTACGTAAAACTATTTTATTAAATACATATAATTTTTTGTCTTAAATAATTAATACACTAAATTTTAAGATACTAGTATTAATTTACCTAAGATGGTATTAGCACGTAAGCATTGAATCCTATTAGAACTTCGAAGCTAAGCGCGCTTGGGTGAGAGTAGTACCAAGATGAGTGACCTCCTGAAAAGTTTTCGTGTTGAACCCTTCAGATTAAGAATTTTCAAAAATAGCCTCCGTTTAGAGTAGCGTTCTACGGGTTCACCTTAACTTACCTTTAACTTTTTAGTTCTGTACCTGTTCCTGCACGGCCATCCGTACCGGTTGACGACTACGGGTGTACCTTTTGACTCATTAACATCACAATCTGGCCCCCCACAACCTTTTTTCTTTTTCTTTTTATCTTGTGGTACATCAAAAATTAAAAAAATAATCTCCATCGTTTTTTGATAACAAGGGATTGGTCGCCTCAACTAACCCCGGCCTATGAAAACAGCACATAAGCGCCCCCCTTGAGCAGGTAAGTAATGAGTATATCCTCAGCGAGAATCGAACTCCTGAATCCTAGGCAATAACAGTATTAGTAAGAGACGCCACCAACTGAAATGCCCTCGATCCACTGTTGATTTAAATAAAAATAAAAGTTGGGGGTCCATCCAGCACGTTTATGTACTGTGTTTAAGCATGCTGTCGTGTATGTGATGAAGATACTCTCTACCATCTCTAACTTTATGTTATGATATAATATATGATGCAATATTGCCCATATTCTTGTTGATTTGTTATGCCTTGCTTTGTAATAACTTTTTCTTTTTTTCTAATTGGAGTATTCGGAGAAGTTTACGTAAGCGATAAGTATCTATTAGGGGTTGTGTGGTCGAGTTTTTTTTCCTGAAAAAGGTGTTTTTTTATTAAAAAAAGAAAAAAGTTTTTCTAGAATCTAAGGGTGTTTGGTCTGAAAAGATAAGTGTGTTTAAAATAGATTTAGAAGTTTTTCCTGCTCGAAAGCGGAAGAGTCTTTCTCCTTTGAAGTGAAAGCTAATTTTTTTTTTTCAGATAATAATGTTCCTATTGAAAGTACTTTTTATAAAAATATTTCTGTCAGAAGTAGTTTTTTCACGGCTTGGATAAAGAGTGTGTAATTCTTGAGTTGCATGCCCCATCTACTCTAAAGATTTTCTTGCTATACGATTGTTGAGACCTAAAAATGTATGAGTTTAAACAAACCAAAGGTTTGATGAACTGCTTGTGTTAAAAATCAGTAAGGGTCATTTGTGTTCATTTTGGGGGGGTTTAGTAGTGTTTTTTTTCTTCTTTTTATTGGTTAGAACGGGCATTCTTTAGATGATATTGCCTAATGTACGACCCCTATGAATAAATATGAATAGCTACATAATACACATTAGAAAAGGTCATAAAAAAACTGGCTGAAGATGATCAGATATGACCTTACGCACTTAAATCTAACTAAAGAGACGACCTTAAATAGAGCAAAGTGGCGGTTAAAAATACAAACCAACTGTCTACATTAGACATTGTTCCTAGACTTGCACGCTGTTATTGTTTGTTAATTTGACTTCACAAGTGTCTATTTGCTTATTTGCATTAGACATGTTTGTTTCCATTTAACGGAGTAGGGTTCTTTTTAGGGTTAGGGGTTCTTAGGACTCTAAAGGGTAGCACCCTCGTAGGGATAAGGTTTTGTACATTTCATCCTTCCAGATTTTTCCGTGGTAGGGAGTCTCTTTGAGGCATTGGACTATTATTATTATTGGTTTTTTTTTTTATTATAATGTTTTTAGTTATATTTTTTTACTTTTAAGATAGCATTAATAATTGGGGTGAAAACTAAGGTCTCCGGCCGTCTCCTTGTTGCCAGGTAACCAAGCTGTTAACCAAGTCTATAGGCTTCATAACCTTTCTGAATTTTTTCAGGTCTTATGCTCTAGGTTGCGGACCAGCTTCTCAGGTTGGGGGTCCTCGGAAACAGCCTCTTTTCAGGGTAGCTCCTTGAAAGGGGAAGGTTGCGTACATCTACCCCCCAGATCCTGCTTATGCGGGAGCCTTTGCAGACACTGGGTTCATTATTGTTCTTGTTGTATTAATAATTGGGGTGAAAAGAAAGGAAAATAGGTGGTGAGGGAAATAAAGGGAGAAGATAAAAAGGATAATCCATTTGTGTGTGTAGTGGGATTTTAATTTTTATCATCTCCTATGACCTGTCCACTATCTTTTTTTTTTTTTTTTTTTTTTTTTTTAATTGGTGGGATAATTTTGTAATTTATTTTTTTATTTTTATAAATATTATTGTTAAATCAACAAGAGGCATGTGAAAATTACTCAATAAAGAGAAAGGAAAAAAGAAAAATATTAAAGGGTATGTTTGTGTGCTTGGTATTTTAAAATAATAAAGCCAAAAAAAAAAGGAAAAGTGGATTAAAACACTTCCCAAATTATGTTTGGCTGAAATTAATCAACCCCAACAACGACAACAATAACAGATCCAATGCCTCAAGGGCTCCCGCATAAGCGGCGTTCGGGAGGGGTGGATGTACGCAGCCTTACTCCTTCAGGGTATAAGCCTGCGGAGAGGCTGTTTTCGAGGACCCCAACCTTATAAGGTTGGCAACATGAGGAGTTCCCAGGAGGTCACCCATCCTGGTACTACTCTCGTCCCAGCACAGTTAATTTCAAATATTTAGTAGGATTCGGTTGCATTAGTGCCTTGTAAATGAACCTGAAATTAATCAACCCCAATAATAATAATAATTAAAAAAAGAAATGGTTTGTTTTACAAAAAGAATCGTCTACAAAAGTTGTTGTTTTTTACTTAATTATCATTTTTTTTTTTAAAGAAAACAATCTCCAAAAGTCTAAATTTTAAAAGTTTTTGTGGTTATGTGATAAATGACTTAAGGAAAAATATTCTTTAGATGAGTTTGAGAATGAAGGCGACTAACCCGATGACTAACGGTATCATGGGTTTTGCTCACGTGAGACTTCTCTTATGCTTTAGTTAGTATATATATAGATATAAATAATAGGAATAAAAATAGAGATAAGCGAACGTAATAGAGACTTGGAATGGAAAGGAATAGAATGTTTGTTATTGTTATTTATGTCAATAGAGAGAAGAGATGAGATGTCCTAAGCATATAGTTAAAGGCATTTTAGTGACACCCGATACTCGATATCTGATACTAGGTATCTGCTTGAAGCGAGTGAGTAACCCTAGATGGCAAAGTATAGTCGTGAGTCTAGGCGACTAAGCACCACCCCTCTTGGAAGGTACGTGAATACACCTCTCACACATGGAGAAGGTGGCGAGGCTGTTTGCCCTCAATCAGTGGCGAGGTGGGCAAATAAGCCTATTCCCGATGGTGGTCATATTTGTCCGTGGTGAAAAAGGTCTGAGGGAGGCGAATAGGGCCCAGAGGGCCTCTATAGCACTTAGTCTTGGTTGTCGGTCTCACTCTCAGGGAGCAGAGTAGGGTGTTCCATAGTAACAATGGGAGAGATTAGTGCCCATGGAGGTTGCCAAAGACCTTGGCGCCCACAAAGGTCAATGATAGGCTCGACCTGATCCATGGCGGATGACACTCATGGTAAGCAACTAAGTTCGTAGGAGGTCAACAGAGGTACCCAATGAAGGCAAGCCAATACAGTGGGGTGGAGTCAAGCAACTTGCCCATAGAGGGCAGAGATGACACTGCTTGGTATTTTGGCTATTAATTTTCTGATTTAAATCTAGTCTATCATTACTGCTCGATTTTTTTTATATTTTCATCAACAAATAAAATATTTTTAAAAAAAAGATAAAGAAATTAGTTATTCAAAATATTTTAAAAAATACATTTAATTACAAACTTATATAAACTCAAAACGCTAGTTACTATGAAAAAGTAACTAATTTAATATTATTTTTTATATCATTAAAACATTATTACATTATTGAATAATACAACAACAATAAAAAAAATGCAATTCCTGGGTTCTTACATATGCAGGGTCTGGAGAAATGAGATATACGTAGCCTTACCTCTTCAGGGTGTTATTCTAAAGAAAGGCTGTGTCCGAGTACCCCGACTTGGAAAAAGTAAAATGACACTTGGATGGCAAATTCCGAAGGCCTTTCCATAGCACAAGGGGTACTTCACAAACTCACCCACATTAAATAATCACATACACCAGACAAAGGCCATTATATACCTAGAATTAAAAAGAAATTATCATCAAAAAATTAGTAGGTCGATATTTGAGTCAGTATAATATAAACGAGTATGAGTAGACGAGAGTGGATAAGGGAGTAAGACCCAATCATGCTGTTATCCGCTCGAGTCATCCATGGCAAATTGCTTGCCTACCAGCACCTGTACGTGTTACTCGTCTACTTGTTCCTTCATGATCAAATGTTCAAACATTCGTTTAATTTAGGACTAAACAATCATATGCTCATTTAAGACCACCGACTCTCCCAAGGGTTGTAATCTTACTTATCCAGTTAGGTCCCAGGTGTTACCTATATGGGTCCAAGTGCCAAACTTGTCTTCTAAGTCGGGAATCATTGACCTCCAAGAGGGACGCTCGATTGTTAATCGTCTACTACCAAGTAATCATACAGTCAAATAAAGGATAATATAAAATGTCTCTAAGACATGTCACCCTCCTCCGGTCTCCCTACAAATACTAAAGAGGACGAACAATTCCTAACATCCAACATACATCAAAAGTCATCTCTAAAACTTAGTTCAATTTTTTTTTCTAGAACTTCAGTTCAGCTTTCTTTATCAAATAATCTATACATAAACAGAGTCTTATAAAGTTATTATTTATTAAATTAAAGGTCTTAGATTCAAATTTTATTATTTTACTTCTCGTTATAGGACTTATTAATCTAAAAAAAGTCAGACTAATAACTTTCCTCCAAAAATTATTGGGGGCCTCTAATGGTAAGTACCTTAACATACAATCAATGCACCAAAAAGGACCACAACATAACCAAAATTATTAAATATTGGATTTTTTTAACATGTGTCGTTGGGGCTTATATTAAGGAATATTTATTGCATTAAATTCTTGTATTTTATTAATCTATACAAAAATAATATTATTTTTTATTTTTAATATTTGGATGATTAGGTCAAAATTCAATAAATATTCTTTAACATATGCCTTAAAATATTCATTAAAAAAAAATTATTAAAAACCATTACCTTCCCTTCAAAAATTATTGGAGGCTCCCAATGGTAAGTCACTTTATTTATTAAGGGTAAACTATATACTAATATTTTAATATTTAGTATATTAATTTTTTTAGTTTGCAAATTTTATAAAATTAATAAAATAATCCAAATAATTGTGTGAAAAGAATAAAAGTGAGCTATTTTACACCCTTATATACAGTTGTTTAGTTTATTTATTAAATATTTATAACTTTTGTATTAAAATTATTTCATAAAACTTGTAGACTAAAAAGTTAATACGTTAAAATTTATAGTCTAATATGTAATTTACCCATTTTATTTATTGACCCTTATTTCAATACCACTTATGTACTTAATCTAGAGACAGTAGCTATTGGTTTACAAAAATTAGAACAAAATTAGTATCATACATAAAATAATAATATAAATAACCTTTTATGATATAGTTTCATAATATTTGATGCAAATCTATTTAATCTTTTGGTGGAGCTCCCCTCCTTCGGATATTATGGATGTAAGTGTCTCAAATTAGAATGATAATTCTTCGGGATGAGGCCAGTTTTCAAAAAATGTTATTAACATAACTTAAATTTGAGCAAATCACTAAATTAATATATTTTGAATTATTTAAGAACTAAATTAATATAAGAGTTAAATTAACATAATAAAAAAAGTATAGAGACTTTTAAAGTAAATAATTCTAAAAATTACGTAAGATTTTTTTAAAGTGTGTTGTTTATTTATATTTATTGATAGGAGAAAAGCCATTTGTCAATTCTCCCTTGACTTTCAGCATTTATTTAACAATGCACGCATAATCACGCACCATATCTACATTTTTAAATTGAAAATTTCCTAATTTTAGTGTTAAATTTTACCGGATCTTTTTGTCTAATTTATGAAGTCAGAATATATAAGGTCTACATATAAGCCCGGGTGAAATTCTATCATAAAATTAATTGGCTGTAGGTGAAGTAACCCACTAGACTTATAAGATAATATACTCTCTCTTACAAGTCCAATATGAGATTCTAATTACTAGACTCACATGTAAAGTCTCAACATCTAGCAAAAAAATTGCCAAACTTTATTACAATATCTGTATAATAAAATTTTTAAATTTTAAGATATTTTATTAGACATATTAAAATATTTTTTATATTAGAAAGGAGAATACAAAATTTTCTTTAAAAAGTTGAACTCAAAACTCTGATACGGGGATCAGGAGTTAAATTACTACCCAAACACCATTAATCCATATATATTAAAATTAAAATAAATATTATTACCAGGTAAAATTCTTATTACAAGGACAAAATCGTTATTTCTAATACAATTTGTGACTCACTTTTTGTAAATTACATAAAAATAATTTTGCTCTTGCCTCTTATAAAAATAACCCACTGATACAGGATAACTGAAGACTGAAAACTAACAAGCTTATCACATTACACAATTATAGTTTGTAAAGGGAATAATTGCTAGCTCTATTAGTTTAGCAAGAATTAGTTAGTTGGGTTGAGTTGTTAAGGTTGTTAGGTAAGTTTGTGCTGTATATATAGATAATTGAAAGATTACTGTAAACATAGATGAATGTAGACAATACTAATCTCTCTTTCTCCCTTTACTTCTTAATTCTTTCTCTCCCTTCTCAATCTCTCTCTACAGGATTTACACTGAATTCCGAAGAACATAGATCATTCGTAATTCAACGACATCA
Source organism: Simmondsia chinensis (assembly GCA_018398585.1). NCBI lineage: Eukaryota > Viridiplantae > Streptophyta > Magnoliopsida > Caryophyllales > Simmondsiaceae > Simmondsia > Simmondsia chinensis. The sequence goes on from JAGTTD010000009.1 coordinate 2,860,870, forward strand.
CCCACTCAAATTAAGCTGTTATAGCCAAGACAAAAATTATAATTATTATAACAATAATACGAATTATAAATAATGAGAGTCATAAAATTACCTCAAAAATTATAATCTTACTTTAACAGTAACACTGTTTAAATTATAAATTCCCCAATATTCAAAATGGAAATGGGAGTACATAACGCAGTATTATATCCGTACCAATCTCCCTCCCCCCTCTCTCTATAAATACAAATCCTTTTCCTCCCATTTCACCTCCCCCCACCACACATTCTCTCCCTCTCTCTCTCTCTCTCTTTCTCTCTCTACCTGTTTCTCTCTCTAAAAACGACGGCTACGATGGAAGAAGGGAAGAAGACGAAGGTGAAGAAGGGCTGGCTTGCGGTCCAAGTGGGCCTAGACGATGACAGTCTAGGCCCATCACAGGCCCATAGATTTGTCATACCCATCTCATACCTGGACCACCCTTTGTTTATTGGGCTACTAGAGAAGGCCCGTGAACGGTACAGCTATCATTGCAATGGGCCCCTCCGCCTCCCTTGTTCAGTCGACGACTTCCTTCACCTCTGTTGGGTTATCCACCAAGAGTCTTCGTCCTGGCATCACCTCAACCACCACCATGGCTTCTCTATTCACCACTGTTTATCGTAACTGTCAAATTCGACTACCTTTTAGACTCGTTCCAGTAAAATATACGAGATTTTATTGTAAAACTAGTTGATATTAGATGAAGTAATCATGTAGGTTGGTATCTTAGTAGACTCGCCAAGAGAGGCTACTTATTTTTAGTATTAATTTATGCCTCCCCTGCGCTTCTTTTTCACTCTCTTCTTTCTTTCATATGTTTTGTAAAGTGTACTTAAAATCTAGTGAAGGAATTTAAGACTCTGTGTAGTTTCAATGTAATTGTAATTTCAATTTTAATATGTGAACTGAAAAATAGAATTAGAATTCTGAACTTTAATTTCACTGTAAGTCTCAAGTTTAGAGTTTAATTTTATACGTGCCTCAAATAAAACCTAAGAAGTTCTATTTTGGCATGTAATTGAATTAACCTCAAATAAAATGTTTAATGTTAAGAAAGTTTAGATGAATAATAAAAGCGGGGAAAAGGCACTGGAGATGGAGAAAAGGCTAGGGCTGAATTTTTAATGGTTTTGATGTGTTTCTGCTGAGTGTTTTGCTTCAGTAAACTTATGATTTCGTCGTCTTGTCTTTTGGTTGGTCATGTTTTTGTCTCTTGTCTAGCGGTGTTAAAGGCTCGTTGTGTTTTGCCTGTTTTTACTTGTCTTTCTGTTTGTATGATTTTGTTGTTTTGGTCCCCGTTCTTTTTCGAGTTGACTCAGGGCTCGCTTGATCGAATTGTCTGCTGTGTTCGGCAACTATATCCCTAATTAACGGGGGGGAAAAAAAAGCACTCTATAAGCTGTACGACATATTCTTTATGAAAAGTTTAAAGTAGGTGTACTAAATATAGCTTTTGGTATTCTATTTTGTACTATAGATATGTATGTTTTGTGAGTAATGAAATCATCTAATTTTTTTGTGCGCAAAAAAAAAAAAAAAAATTTATTTAATTTTTCATTTTTCTTATTTTGTCTGTTGTCTAAAATTTTATTCAAGTTTTTTTAAAATAATTTTTATTTTCAAATTGTTATTATTATTATTTTTTTATAACATGGATGCTTCTATATAGAAAGATTCAAGCTTTAGTTATAGAGACATTTACTTCTTGAAAATATTTATTCTCGAAAAGTTTTAATTTGAAGCTAGACCTAGATGAAAAGAGTATTAGAATGCTCGGGGAGGGTTACGAGTAAAAGGTATAGTACAGATCTTTATTATTATCGTGCTCATAACAAAAATTCACTTCAAAGAATAATGTTACTATATTAGGAATTAATCGTCTACAATTGAACTGCTGAAGTTAGTGTAATAGTTAGAGACTACCACTCTCCAAATAAGATGTATCGGATTTGAAGCTTATTTCCTTATCCCTTAACAGTTGGTATCTCTAGCCGATCCAATGTAGTAGAAATCCAACTCTGGATGCATTGTTTTGTATGGATGCAAGTATTGTAGTTTGGGTTGGCATAAAGTCGACCATCAAGTCTCGTAATATGCTGGCGATGGCAAGGTAGAGATCCATTGATAAAGTTAATGTAAGTCGTAATCATCTGCAGGAGCATCGGCTACATCATGCCACCATATCCAAAGGCACGGGAGAGGGCTCTCTGAAGGCACATACCCCGCTAAGTGGCGAACCACGTAGCTCATGTGTCTAGATAGCCAAAGAGGATGCGCTCGATAGAATCTTACATAGAACCACATGACAAACACTCCGTGGACATTACAAGACCTCTCCTAGCAAGATTCTCACGTAAAAGGAGGACATTGCAAATTTCCCTCTTAATGAAAATTTTAATCTAAAGCACAATTTAAAAAAAATTCAAATATGCTTAAAATTCGGGATCGATGTCAAAGGACAGGACAGGCTTGCAAAATTTTATTTTAGTTTTTAACTTAACAAGGAGCCAAGAGGGTAAAAAATCATTATACTGTTCAAGGAGCCACTTGCGAGGGTTTTCCCATCATAAATGGTTACGTCCTTCCTTTCTAGTACGCCTTAGTTAACATTTCTAGGAACCCAAAAAAAAAAAAAATAATTGATAGAAAAATCTATGAAAGTATTATCATCGAAAATTAGGACACATTACATTTTGTATTTTTTATTTTTTGTAATGAAAATATTATTGTTTTATGTTAGTACATTTAGAAAGATATAAATAATTGGTTATTCAGGGGGATAGGCCCGACTTCCACAAGCTGGTAAATTTGTTACACATGTGCATTTAGAATGGAGCGTTGGGTAGACAAGGGAGCTGGCTATAAGGTGGAGAAGATCGAAATTCGAAGGAGATGCAAAAATAATTGGATTACGTGGACTCCATCTCATTTCAGATGGATAAAGGCAAATTTCGATGGTTCTAAGCTTTGAGAGTCGGTGTCTATAGGATTCATTATCTGGGATCATCAAGATCGGGTGCTTTTCACCGATTCGCGTGCTTTGGGTAACGTATATTGGTATAAGTAGAAGGAGATAATGAGGCAGTTGTCAAGGTTATGATCAGCTCTTTTTGAGTTCCAGCGGACATTATTACTATTGTAGATGATATTAATCTTTAAGCGCTCAGTATTATAAAAGCCATTTCAAGCACTGCTATAGAGAAACAAACAAATAGATAGATTAGCTAGCACATGCAGGACATTAGAGCTTCGACATTATGTTGGAAGGTTGTTTCTTCGTGCAGGAACTTCCTCCTCCTTCTTCGTACTGATGCCCTAAGTACTCCTCTGAGAAAAGAGGGCATATACTTAAGAAATATGTCTTTACTTTTCTAAAAAAAATGCCGCCAAAGATAAGAGTAATGTTATTGTCAATGCAAAATTATTATTATCAGAACAACATCTTAGTTTATAAGACAATTTCGTAATTTTTATTGTCTATAAGTCACATTATTTACTCTGATAATAATAATAATAATTTTGGTTTTGAAAAATGTAAGTACATGAGGAAAACTAGTATGAGAAATCAGAATCTTATTAGTTGAACCTCTAGATTTGCCCTAGATTTCTCCAAGGTGAAAAAATGGCGGGCAAAACCACCGCCGCCACCATCCTCCGCCTTGCCGCCGCCCATCTCCGCCACCACCCGCCGCCCTCTCTCTCCTCTCTCCACCGTCACCCTCCTCACCACTCTCTCTCCTCTCTCCTCTTCTCCACCTCCTCTCTCCGCCGCCCCACCCCCGCGCGCCCTAAAAAAGTCGACATCGGAGCCCGCGCGCGGCAGCTTCAGACCCGCCGCCTCTGGACATACGCCCTCACTTTCTCCACCGTCGCCGGCTTCGTCGTCATCGTTCTCAACAATTTTCAGGATCAGTTGGTGTTCTACGTCACACCCACGGACGCCATGGAAAAGTACAGGGCGAATCCGTCCAAGAACAAGTTTAGATTAGGCGGGTTGGTGCTTGAAGGGAGTGTTAATCAGCCGGCGTCGTCGCCGGAGATGGAGTTTGTTGTCACCGATTTGATCACCGATATTCTAGTTAGGTATCAAGGATCATTGCCGGATCTGTTCAGAGAAGGCCACTCGGTGGTGGTGGAGGGGTTTGTGAAGCCCTTTACCGATGAGATCCGCCGTGACCCGGCAGTGGAGGGTCGGGGAAAGGAGGTTAGGGTGAAAGCGAGAGGTGGCGATTGCTATTTCTCGGCTACCGAGGTGTTGGCTAAGCACGATGAGAAGTATATGCCTAAGGAGGTGGCTGAGGCGTTAGAGAAGAACAAGAAGAAGATCGAAGCCGAAGAGCAGGAGAAGCGAGCGGTGCTGGTTTCGTAGATTATTGTGAGTATTCTGAGCTAAGGATCTTCAATTTTGCTTACATATTGATAATTATAATGCCCATTTGAATTGGATTTGAAATTGTTGGTTATGAAGTTCAATTAGGGTTTTTGATAGTTGATTGTTTGAAGAGGGTGTCTCTGGATGGAGACTATTGATAGGAATAAGAAATAAGAATTTTGGGGAATTGGGGTTTAGGGTTTGAGATTGGTTCTTGATTGTAATTTAAGGGTTTGTTTGGTATTGTTTTGTTTGCAGTTTTGTGTTCTTGAGCGACTAAAAACAATGTTTTTCTTGTTTTTAGTTTTTTTTATTTCAATTTGCATTCAAATTATGGACAGAATGAAAATAGAAAACCAAAAAATAAAAAAATTTGTTTCTGAAACTGAAGTTTTTAGTTCTTAAAAACTAAAAATTGCAAACAGAAGATGGTGTCAAGCTGACCCATTATACACAATCTTTTGTTTTGGTTGTTGACATTGTTTGTAGGGTTACCTAAAATGTATACCAAAGGAACTAGATTGGTTAAATATTTCGAGCTCATACTTTTACTTTGGTCTGTTTTGTGTTGAAGATGAGTTACTTGATACTGCATTTTCTGCTCATCAAAGATATATTAGATGAATAGTGGAAGCTCAGTACATAAGGCACCCGTCAAAACGGAGTCTTGAAAGGGTAATGATAATTTTCTTTGTTGTGTTGTGTCTTGAGTTTAAGTCTTGATCTCAATGTGGATGTCTACGGTGGAGCAGAGGGACCAGGCTATGGACCTTATTTGTAAGGCCGGCCCAATATACCATTTTGAGCCAGGGTTTCAGTCTTGCCCCTATATATATTACATGTGTCTTGTAGGGCTCTTTCAACTGTTGGCTCCTTGTATTCTCCATCACAGTGAAAGCTTTCTATTTCCGTCCGTGGTTTTTCTCTCATTTGAAGGTTTTTCCCGTAAATCTTTTTGTAACTGTTTCTATTTCTCTCCTATTCTCTTCTTATTTTCATTCAGATTTGGTTTTGGCATTCAAATCGAATCCAAATCTTGGATATTTTGCCTAATAAAGTCTAATCCTCGCGTTTGGATTTTTGTACTAATTTCTTGTGAGTTTCAGAAATGCTACGGTTTCAGTCCTAATGGAGACGGCCAATAGAAGGAAAAAATAAGTAGGAACGATGACCGAATTGTATGGCCATAGGTGATTGCTCAGTGCAAGGTGTGTTCTTCCTCTAGACATGTCCCAATTCAAAACTCCGTCCGATGATATATGCAATTCATCTAGGGCCACGTTGGTATCGTTTTCCATTTGCAGTTTTTGGGGTTTGACAAACTAAAAACAAGTTTTGGAAATAGTGTATTCTGGTTTTTTGTTTAATGTTTTCACTTTTTACTCTAGGAAAAAAAACTGAAAACAAAATACCAAAAAACTGAGAAAGTTTATTTCCAAACTATAGTTTTTAGTTCTAAAAGATCCACGGCTGCAATTAGAAAACAATTACAAACAAGCCCTTAGTTAAGGGTTATCACTTTTCTCTTTGGGTGGCGTTGAAGAGGCAGGGTTGGAATGGAAACGTTCTAGCACTACATGAGTTGATTTTGTTGTTCTGTTGAGGCCTTGGTCTAGTGGCAAAGCAAAATCAAGGTTGAGGCTTTAGGACAAGAGATCCTATGTTCAAATCTCCGACTTTGCTTACCTGGAAAAGAAAAAAAAAACCTGGATTGTTGTTCTGAGAGATGATGAAAGTATGCGTTTTACTTCCATGAGTTAGGGTGTGGGCTCACGACATAGTAAGATCACTTGCCCTTTCTAATATAATTCTAGGCATGTACATATGTTCATGGTTCCGCTTTTATCGTCTTAAACAAAAAAGAGGTGTGTTTTAGCATGGCTATTTTGGTAAGGAGAGCTGAACTTAAACTCTAAAGAAAGGAAACAGACCAAGATTTGTGTACTTTGGTGTATGTGATATAAGGTGCTAAGAATTGGTCCCCTTTAGCTTGAACTTCAACTTATAGGGAAAGAGAATTAACTTTGCATTGTCCTTGATTTTATACGTGTATAGGGTACTCAGTATGAACATTGGACAAGGAACACTTAGGGTCCTTCTTGAAGGTTTGTCTATTCAGGGTTCTAAGGAACATGTTTAATAATTAGACCTAGATGGGCGTGTGACTCCTAGACTTAGTGGGACGAGTAAGATTTGAGGCGTTGGGGCGATTGGATGGTTCTTGAGTGAGCAACATCTTTTGGCTCCGGATTAAGTGCATTGAGGCCAGATTGACCATGAGGGAGTAAGTTTGCAAGAGGTGCAAGTAGGCGAGTAACCTGCCACATATGAGTGGGGCGGATAGCACCGTTGCTGGGTCGTACTCACTCACACAGTCTCGCCTGCTCCAACTCACCCATCCTACCCATCCTGTACTCACTTGGATATCAACCTACCCAATATTTCTGTCAACGATGTGTAAACGAGTAGACATTCTGTTGGGACCATAGACGAACAGATTCGGTCTTTTATTTTTTTATTTTTTTTAGTTTACACTATGCTGCTTCTGTTTCTAGTGAGAAACTGCCTTCCCTTCGGTTGTAAACTCCTCTGTCTGAGCCCTTGGTTGTAAAGTCTCATCATGATAAAAGTATAATCGTTGTGCTTGGGTTTATGGGTCTATCCGGAAAACTGAGTTTGGATAAGTAGATTTATAATTTAGTTTAGATGGCTCAGTTGTTCACGAGCTTGAATTGAGTTTATTTGGCCCATTTCGAGAACTGAGCCAATCCAATCTGGTAAAAGTTGGGATTTGCAATTTTGTGAGTCTAAGTAAGTCAAGCTCGAGTTATAAGAAAGCAAAGTTTGAGTTGAGATTTGGTAGGGGTAGGGGCCATGAAGATTAACCATGTCAATCAACAAGCTCATCTGCAACTGACCGTGCCAGTGGCATGGCTTTCGTTCAGTGCCTTTGTTGCTGTGCTTAGCTTATATCTATTTTATTTTTAAGACCACCCTAAGCTTTAAACATTTATGACTTGCATGACAATTGAATATATAAGATCAAGTGTCAGTGAGGTACCTTATAAAAAGTTTATTAAGTATCATTTGATGAAATTTGGCAGATTTTCGTTTGAAAGTGTTTCTGTGAAATATGATTTCAAGTTTCAGTAATATATAGGTATCTTTTGTCTTAATCTTATGATCTTTTTGTCCTGTTGACATAGGTATCTTTCATAAGAGTTCGGTAAATTTTTATCAGAATTTGTTGTTGAAAACACCGACATAGCTTTGAAGTACTATGATCATACATGAGATCCTCGTGAAAATTGACTAGATTTTGTTGAAGTTTATGGGATTTCAACTTGCATGATAAAACTTTCAAACTTCAAGGCATCTTATTGTACATATTGAAATGGAAAGCCGCGTAGGTTTTAAATGCTCAAACTTTAGAATATTTAAGGTATTTGTTCCCTTTCTTTTGTAATTGATATTGCTTTATAATTGTATTATTATGTTCCTTGCATTCTAATATTCATCGGCATGCCGCTTTATTGTCTATTTTTAATGGTGTATTTGAGTGTAAATGAGTGGAGTGGGCCGCTTACAATTTTAGATAGCATGGCTCTGCTCTTCGGGGATACTCGGAAACAGCCTCCCTTTAGGATAACTCTCGGAAGGGGGAAGGCTGTGTATATTTACCCTCCCTCTAAACCCTGCTTATGTGGGAGCCCTCTGAGGCACTGGGATTATTGTTGTTGTTGTATTATGGCTATGCTCTTAGGGATTTTTGAGCCAAGCCAAGCGGGTTTGTTTAAGTGAGCAGGCTCACTAAATCTTTGACTCGATACTTCTAAGTGTAAATGAGTCGATCAAAAAGGTTTTCAAGTTTAACAAGTTGAGCTCACGGTCAAGTGACTCTAAATGAGTTGAGCTCAACTCCGAGCTTGGCTTAATGTCAATGTAATTGAGTTGGGTTCGAGTGCAAGCTGAAAGTGAACTATTGATAAAATCTGGGTTGTAAGCATTTGATAATTGTTACTCTTGATTGATCAAACATATAGTGGATCGATCGAGTATAGCACTTGATTAATTAGGAAAGTTATCTTTTAGGTACTTTGAAATTAGATTATATGTCGCCTAAATACACTTACATATTATAGGATACCTTGAACTTTAAAAATATTAAACAACCTGAAAAAATTTCAAGATTACTTTTTAATAAGTTATGTTTTAGTAAAATTTGATATATTTTTATTAGAAAATGTTAAGAGTGAAACGTAATTCTAAAAGTATATATGTGTTTTCTATTAGAATTTGATGATTTTCTCAAAAATGTTGACATGAAATATTATTATGGTAAAGTATTGATAACTTACATTAAAATTTGATAAATTTTTATTTCTGATTTGCTAATTGTTTTATTGAAAACATTCATATAACTTATGTGTATTCCTAAAATCTTGTTTTGTATTAGTATTTTCTGAATAAAATTGATTAGAGTCATACAAAAACTCTTTTAAATTTTAAGATATAGTTTTAGATGATAAAATATTTAAAACTTAAAAGATGTTATTATATATATTAAAATATAGGATAGGTGATCTCTTATCAGGAGTAATGTTACATGACACGAGAAGGAGCGCATGAAAATATCACAACTAAGGTATAGTTTATTGTTAACGACAAATTAGTTTTTAAGTATCTGTTTTTTGTGACATTTTCGTGACTTTTTTTTTTTTCCCCCGTGACATACAACATTTTTGCTTTTATCTGCGTTTGGTTGTTGCTTTTTGACAGAAATGCTGATCAACCTGGGTGAGAGTGTCAAGTGCACATGCCTTTTCAAATAATTTTTTTTATTTTATTGTATATATTTTTTTTTATGAAATTGAAAAATGGAAAAAGATGGAAAATAACGTCTCTAATTTTAATTTTTAGTGTTGATAAAAAAAATTCTAATTTTTAGTATAAAAATAGAAAATTAAAATATGAAGATATATCATTCTAAATGCATTTTCTAGATATACAAATTTTCAAAAAATATATATATAATTTAGAGTGTATGGCTTTCTATTTGTCACTTTTGGTTTTATAGAAATTTTAAAAACACTTTAAAAACGATTTTCCTTATTTTTGTCTTCTATTGTCGTTTTCTTCCTAGTTTGATCGGAAATATAAAAAAAATGTTTCTCAAAGTCAGATTTTGAGATTTTAGACATTTAAAAACTTATAAATAGAAAACAATATTAAACGCGTCCCTAAAAGATTGAATATTTTTCCACACCCCCACAACATTCTATCTTCGTCACCAAAAAAAAAACCGAAGAAATCAAGACAGCCATGCATTCGCACACGAGTGAATGAGAGAGGGTGTCAGTCAACTAGTTTAGCTAGTAAAATCTCTGAAAGATGATACCTAAGATTTGGAATCGAACTTTGTCTTCATTAATTGCGGGAGTCGCGAGGCACTGCGACTGTTGTTGTTGTTGTGAACTTTGTCTTCATTAAGGGAAGAGGGGTTAGGGAATTCGGAAAGTGCTATCCTTCGAACAACCTATATAACTCCCCTTACCATGTATAAAAGAATGATTAAATGTTAAACTTATAAAAACACTGGAAGACGAATATAGTATCGAAGATGGAAACTATGACCAAAGATCTCACAATCATGTCAGTAACTTGAGGATGTTCAAAGGGTTGATTCAATGATGACATATTTACTTATCCCTACAGATAGTTTAGATTCGAATTTCATTTTTTTTCCTTTTTGTATTCCGTACCTTTAGGAAATTAAACTTGTGAAAATTCCCGGTGATGTCAAATTCCCGCCTAATAATGGAATGGAAGTAAAATTGATAACCAATAATGAAATGACACGAGTTATGAAGACAAAGCGACATCGGGGTGCATTGCATAAACAACTACTCATTTGTACAATAAAACCATAAAAACGTAAAGTTTTCTATTAAAACAAATGGAGCCTTGGTTTCCCGTTTACTAAATACCATGTTATGTTATCTAATAGATTATTTACTATTTTTAATTTAATAAAGTTTTGTGCAACTTTCATATTATAGATGGATAAAAAGTTACTGCAAATAAATAAAAAGATTATAACAGATATTCGAGGATTTTAGGGTTTATTTGGTCAATCCATGAAAAAAAAACAGATTTTTTACTAGTTCTTTTATAAATGCACTTTCTGTTAAAAAAAAAAATATATATATATATATATATATATATTTATTCTAACGGGGAACCCGGTTATTCGGTAAACCCCGACGCATGCAGTAATCCACGCACCACATGAACCAGTTAAGTCAATGATTCCTTATGGAGAGATTCTGAGGGGGAATCGAACTCTAGACCTTTTGGCCTAAAGCAACATTCTATCTCCTCTTTGACTTGTCTTCTATCACTAAGGCAAGGGTATTTTTATTAAAAAGTTGTAATTTTTGCTTCTGGTTATGTTTGAAATATTTTTTTTCTCGATAATTAGCGATAGAGTCGTGATACAAAGCAGGAAACTCGAGCAAGCGAGCCCTGAGTCAGCCCATAAAAGCATGGGAAACAAAATAACAGGAATAGAACAAACAGGAAAAATAAGCAAAAACAGGCCAACGCTAAATGTTTGAAAGATAAACATTATTTTCCTACTTTTGTTCAAAGACAGCAGACAACTTCTACTTTTATTTAAAACGCTTTTTTTCCCGAGACTAAACATACTTTTAAATTCTGAAAATATTTATTTTTTTTCCATAAAAGCAGTTTGACCAGAAAAACCCTATTAATTGCACCCGAATCCGCCATAAAATCATTTCAAAACCAAAATTTAGAGGTTCTCTTTCTTAAATAAGTGTTTGGTATAATCCAATTTTGCTAATATCTCAAGTGATTTCTTACCTATTTGTATTTATGAATGGCAATTACTACCATTACCTTTTTTCTCAAAATATTATAATAAAGTATTATGAACACATTAATTAATTGAATGTATTGATATTCCAATTAGAACTCCGAAGTTAAGCGTGCTTGGGCGAGAGTAGTACCAGGATGGGTGACTTCCTGGGAAGTCCTCACCCTCAGGTTGGGGGCACTAGGAAACAGCCTCTCTTCAGGTTTACACCCTGAACCCAAACCCTGCATAGGCGGGACCCTTAAGGCACTGGGTATGTTCCTTTATTGATATTCCAATTAAAATTGAAAATATTATCTCATTTTTAAAATTTTCTAAATACTATTATTATATTTAGTAAATTTTAATAAATCTGATTTAGAAAATAAATAATAATATACAATTAATTTCAATAAACTAATTATTTTAGCATGTGTTGGGTACATGGATTAATAAAAAGTGTGCATAGCATTGCCCCATATTTTAAGTACGGGGTTATTCGCACCAAAGGTCATTGTATTTTTTGCTTATAGTGTCAATTTATTCATTTTACTCTTAATTGTGTTAATTTAGTCCTCTACTATTTATATTAGTGTCAATTTAGTCCTGTAATCAAATTGAAGTTAAGTTCATGATGTATTTTTTAACGGTACAATAACATTAGATGCATGTAATCTACTATAAATCCACACATTAACTCAATTTAACTGAACCCACTATCGAACAATTAAAAATTTAATCAACAACTTAACATAATTTTTACTCAAATAGTGAAATTGATACAAAATAAATAGTAGAGAGACTTAATTAATATATTAAGAAGTGTGAGGACAAAATTTACATGGCAAATAAAGTACATAGATCTTTGGTGTATTATTATTGTGTTATATCAAGGACGTAATGACTCCTCTATAAAGTTAATTATTTTAAGAAAAAAATTTTATATAAAGTTTAACTATATATATACAGGTATATCATTTAAACTCAATTTTATAAATAGTTGACCACTCATAAAAGATAATAAATATTTAGGAAAATTTGTTTTCAGGTATTGTACAATTTTGAAATATTTTTGAAATATCCCAAATTTTGATAATTTTTTATAGGTACCTTGGGGGTCCTCAAAAACAGCCTCTCTTTAAGTTGGCACCCTGAAGGGGGAAGGCTGGGTACATCTACGCCCAGACCCCGCTTTTGCGGGAGCCTTTGAGGTATTGGGATTGTTGTTGTTGTTCCTTGGGTTTAACTTTATTAGGATTTCATTAGTTTTTTACTGACACAATACTTAAAAACAAAAGAAATATCTAAAAAAAATGTATTAGTTACATTTAAGGTATTTCCAAAAAATACAACATATTTTAAATATTAAAAAATATCCATTGTTTTACGCACGCTTTGCATATAGAAAACGTTTTCCCTCAAATGAAGGAAAATAACTTCCCTTTCAAAACGAGGAAAGTCATGATTTTAAGTGGCGCAAAAACCTTCGCGGTAATCATCATATGAATCTAGATCGAATCGAAATAAACCAAACTAGACTGTGGACATTTAACATCACAACATCGGATAAGAATTGGATCGAATTGTTAAAAGCAACTTGGATGTTACTTTGTTATAGTTACAATAGAACAATTTTAATCAAGTTGAATTGTCATATAATGTAATACAGGGAAATTATCTAAATAATAGAACCAGTGCCTCAAGGGCTCCCCCATAAGCAAGGTCTAGGAGGGTGCATGTACGTAGCCTTACCCCGTCAGGGTGTAACCCTACCGAGAGGCTGTTTCCGAGGACCCCCAACCTTATAGGGTTCGCAACACGAGGACTTTCCAGGAGGTCACCCATCCTGGTACTACTCTCGCTCAAGCACGCTTAACTTCGAAATTCTAATAGGATCCAGTGCCTTAGTGCCTGGTAAATGAACATATAGGGAAATTATCAAGATGCCCCAATATTTTAGCATTTATTATATAGATACCATACAGTTTCAATAATATACAATGTGCCCTAAAGTTTAAAAAGTCATGAATCATGTATGTTTTGCCAAAATTTAGTAGATTTTAAATAAAACAGCAATCTATATGTATCCTCTATCATAATACGATAATTTCTTTTGTCCGAAAATGCTAGCATGACACTTTTTTTGATAATATATAAGTAATTTTTGTCAGAATGTGGACAATCTTTTAGTTAATATCACATTAGTTTTTAGGAATAAATTAGCCAAATTTTAATGAAAATTCATTAAATTTTAATACAGTGTATATACAACAATAACAGACCTAGTGCCTCAAGGGCTCCCACCTAAGAGGGGTTAGGGGGGTGGATGTACGCAGCCTTACCCCTTCTGGGTGTAAACCTGCCAAAAGGCTGTTTTTGAGGACCCTCAACCTTATAGGGTTGGCAATACGAGGACTTCCCAAGAGGTCACTTATCCTGGTATTACTCTCGCCCAACCTTATATTGTATATGTAAGTGATAAAATTTCTAATCTCAAGGGTACCTCTTTGTATATGTTAAAATGACCGAGTATTTAGATGATAAATGCTCAAATTTTGGAATACCTAAGAGAAAATTTACCTAATTTATAGAGCTTTGATAGTTAATTTATTTTATTTTTATGTTACTTTCCATATATACTGTATTATTACTTAAGTTGTCCCAAAACAAAATATAAAATGATTGGTGAAAAATATTTTTTATAAAACATACAAGAAGACATCACAATACGGAATTAAGTTTTTCTTTGAAAACCCAATTAAGATTTTATATTTCCCAAGAAAACATTTCTCTGAAGAAAAATCACTCCTATATTCTACTTTTATGCCAAAATAAACAATACCAAGACACCCGGAAAATATTTGTCAAACCTCAAGATGCCTAAATCAAGTTTTCTCAAAATATTTTTGAAGATAAAAATAATATTAGGAGCCCTTTTAAAAATTATGTAAAGGAACATACCCAGTGCCTCAAGGGCTCCCGCCTACACAGGGTCTGTGGGGGGCGGATGTACACAGCCTTCCCCCTTCAGGATGTTAACCTGAAGAGAGGCTGTTTTCCAGTGCCCCCAACCTGAGGGCGAGGACTTCCCAGGAGGTCACCCATCCCGGTACTATTCTCGCCCAAGCATGCTTAACTTCAGAGTTTTAATGGGATCCGGCGACGGCGTGTTGGTACTCTCTTTGGTCTTTTAAAAAACATGTGCACTACAATAAAGGAGTCGGTTCCCAAAATAATACTAAAAAATAAAAAAAATAATGCTGAAAAAAAATATTTCCAAATCTACTGTTGAACCGCGTTTACTAAACGCGGCTTTAATAAACTGCGTCCATAAACCACGTTTAACATTGGCATAAACCGCGTTTTCATAACGCGGTTATATCAATAAAACTGCGTCATAAAGACGCGGTTTTAGTTAAACAAAACCGTGTCATAAAGACACGGTTTCTTGTTGTTATAACCGCGTCTTTATGACCCGGTTTACTAGGTTTATCTAAAAAACCCCGACCCATTCATTCACTCGTGCTCTCTCCGCTGCTTTCACCGTCTCTCTGCCTCTTTCTCGTTAACCCACCACCAGTCACGTCGTTCGTCTCCTCCTTTCTTTTGCTTATACACTTGAGATCTTTTAAGTACTATTATTGGAGTTATTTGACCTCCACTTATGATGTTGGAGCTTCATTAAGAGAGACATGGGATCAATATGATAATCATCACAAATTGCGGCATAATGAAAACTATAAGCGAACAAAAAAGTGAAGAATTGCGGCATAATGGTAAGTATAAGTGAAAAAAAGGAATTTTGGATTCCTGACCTTAAACCGCGTTTAATAGACGCGGTTCAGTGGTAAACCGCGTTTAGTAGACGCGGTTTATATTAAGATGAACCGCGTTTAGTAAACGCGGTTTATACTGAAATAACCCGCATTTTTTTTATCCGGTTTTATTGAAATTTAAACACGTTTTGCAAAAGCAGTTCAACAGTAGATTTGGAAATATTTTTTTTTCAGCATTATTTTTTTAATTTTTTAGCATTATTTTGGGAACCGACTCACAATAAAGCACTCTAGGAGAAACTACTTTTTTTTGAATAATTTTTATAAAAAAAATGTTATGAGAAGCAAGCGTTTAGGAACTAGTTTGTCGTTAACAACAA
Source organism: Simmondsia chinensis (assembly GCA_018398585.1). Classification (NCBI taxonomy): domain Eukaryota; kingdom Viridiplantae; phylum Streptophyta; class Magnoliopsida; order Caryophyllales; family Simmondsiaceae; genus Simmondsia; species Simmondsia chinensis. The sequence continues at coordinate 2,876,296 of JAGTTD010000009.1, forward strand.
ACTATGCCCCAATCGAGGCATTTTCGTGCTCCCCTTTCTCATGTTGTGTAGCATTATTGTTTGTATAAACCATCTTTATTAATTAATCTTCTTTTTAAGAGTAGTTTTAGTTGAAACAATTTCCACCGTACAGTAATTAAATTGATGCAGTTAGAAGTTCATATACTAAAATTGACATAATAGACAAAGTAGAATATCTAATATCATAAATACGCATAAATTTATTTAAAAATGTAAGGAAATGGTTAATAGCCATCCTTTTTAAGAAATGATTTGCCCAATGCGGTAGCACACAGAATAAACACGAGCTGAGTGTTCAATGTCGGAGACCATAAGATCGGAAAACAGAAAAGATTTCCCTGATTTGCAATCTAACCTGCCGCCCGATAGCTTTCTTGAACCAATGATGAAATCGAACGATTCTTTCGTCTTAAATAGGAAGTTGGATGTCTGCCAATATATTTTGAATTTTGACCACTGTGATAATCTATCTACCTCCTTCGAACTGTATATTCTTGAACCTTGTGTTAAGCATTCGAACTGTATGTTCTTGAACCTTGTGTTAAGCATACAGAGCAGGTCTCCCCTTGCAGCTAAGACTCTGTATCAAAATAGGCGCCTTGCCGAGGTTCCTAGCATTAGCCGCAATTAAATCACTAGCATGGCTCCTAATAATGAATCATGCAATTGCTGACTGCTTCGCTTTGGTTTTGCCAAAATTTACTTCGACACATTCGAAATTTAGGCTCTTCCACCTTGCTCACCAGTATGGGTCACCGACTTGAGCTGCTATTCCATCATAGCGTGGGTCGCCTGCAACACTGTTTTCACCGGATCACACGGAGAGCTTCGAAAACTTCATCATTTATGTCCTTCCATACATTGCAAAGATAAGGTAACAATTAACGAATATCTCATATGCTTCATGCAATTAGTCAGGCCAGTATTTTTTTTCCTCAGAAAAAAAAACTCTTAAATACTCCAAATCAAATCACTGCTCCTCCCACAGAAAAAATTTCAACTATCCAGTCGTGTATTTTATAAATAACACCTTCTATTAGAAACTAATTTTTTTAAAGAAAAAGCTGTTTATATATCTTCTTTAATAACAATACATTCTTAATTTAAATAAGCTGATTAATCACACTGTAGAAATATATATATTTCGCTATACATTATAATGCTTAATTTTTTACACTAGTGAGACATTTGAGGAGAGAATCCCATAATTGAGGAGCACCATGTCCTTGCAGGGATCGAGCCCTAATGACTTCTCCAGCTCTCGGCATTATCCACCAGTAAGATATAATACATAATAATAATAATATTTTACATCGACAATGTCCAAATGAAGATGGATGTCAAATTCAAACACAAATTCTAGGATCGCAACTACCACTCTAACCATTGTGACAAACCGGAGATCGTCTAAGATACATAATAATATGTCTTGAGGGACAAAAAGCACTTGATTGGTGGTGAAATGTGTGTCCGGTCACGGGGTAACCCAACGTTAACCTAACCCCTGGTTTAATTCTCTCTCTGCTTAACCCACTCTCTCTCTCTCTATAAAACCCCAATTGCATGTAGAGCTGATCACTCGCAGTCTCTCTCTCTCTCTATCTCTATCTCTCTCGGCGGTTATTCTTCTCCGATCATCGGCAATGGTGAAGAGGAGGAGCGACAACAACAACAACAACAACAACAACAAGGAGAAGCAGAAGAAGAAGAAGGCCGATGTTGATGAATCGGAGAAGAATGCTGAAGATTATTGCTTCGTCTGCAAAGATGGTGGCCTTCTCATTGTTTGCGATCATCAGTGAGATTCTTACCTTCTTTCTGTCTCTTGATATCTCTCGATTTTTGTGTGAATTTCTCTGTTTTGCTTGACTGTAGTCTCAATGTAGCTTATATTTACAGTTATTTAAATAGATTGCTGTTTTTAAGTTGGTTCAAATTCGTCTTACCTGTTTTCTTATGTTCAAAATGGTTTTTTATGTTTGGAACTTCGTTCAAATTAGTCTTTTGTCTTTCTTTTGTTTAAAATTGTCCTTAATGTTTCGTTTATTACGAAATTAGTTCATCATACTTAAATTGAGTAAAAATTAAGAACATAGAGATCGATTTTGTCATAAATTACAATATTATGATCCATTTTCAACAAAAGAAAACGCGTTGGACCAATTTGAACAAACTTGAATGTACCAGGGACCATTTTGAACAAAAGAAAGCACTTAAGATGAATTTAAACCAACTTAAAAATATTAAGGACTATTTTAAACAAAACAAAAGTTGATCAACTAATTTAAACAAACTTAAAAACATTAAGGACTATTTTAATAAAGAGAAATTGATCTAAACTAATCTGAACAAAACTAAAAACAGAAGAGACCACCGGTGTAAATAACCCTAAACATTTAAGACTTTTATGTATTTGTCTATGAATTTTGAAGTGTTGATTGAAAGGGATGAGATTAATTCGCCATTTTCCTTGCCCTAGTGCTGCTTCTTTTGGGGGTTCAAGGGCAAAATTGTCACTCCATTGTTCACTAATCCTCGATCCTTTTCCTTTTTTCTCGCAATCTCACTGTTTCTAAATATATGTGGCCAGTTTTATCCTTTCCTTTCTTTTCCGTTAAATACAAACGGAACCCCGGCGTACCGTGCACGTGAGCAAAGGCCGGTTGAGTTTTAGGGCTTGAAGCAAATTTTTAAAAGAGTGTTAGTGATGCTATTTTAAAAAATCACTTAAATTTTCTAATTTTTCAATATCATACGTAAACTTTTGAAGATTTTGCAACATCACACCTTAATATTAATGCTATTAACATTTATTAGTTTTTGCTGACGTGATTTTTAAAAAACAAGGAAATAATGTAAAAAAATTTGAATGTAGCTATAAAATAAATTTAAAATATTTTAAATTATTTAAAAATAATTTTAAATATCTAAAATAGTATAATATTTAGAAAAATTATATTTGAAAAATATTTTTTAAATGATACGTCAACAACTAACGGATATTAACGCGTCACATTAAGGTATGATATTGAAAAATTTTGGAAAGTTTAAATATGACATTGAAAAATTGGAAAATTTAAGTTGTTTTACCTAAAATTTTGGTGGTTTTAGTTAAAAAAAAAACCCTTTTTAAATAAGGTGCTTTGTCTATATTTATATTTTATTTAACAATATAAATATTATTTAGTAAATGATATATTGAAATTTAAGTATTAGTCAAATTAAGGACCCTATGGTTTAAGGGCCTCTAGAATTTTTGATGTCTTAGGGTATTGATTGTATTGCTTTGAGTATTGACTGGCCCAGCATCTGATTTGCATGAGGAGAAAGTTGTTTTCTGCCTGGTCCAAGAATGGACGTTTTGGAGTTCTTTATTAGTTTTGCCGGAAATATACATGCATACTTAAGGATAACCCCCCTCTCTTTTCAAATGCGTTTAGCAAAAATGTTTTGTGTACAATTTACTTATGGGATTAATCACCTTACTAAAATAATAAGTAGTATCTTTTGTTATTAAGTGCCTGTCTACTTTTCTGTGATGTTTGTTAGGTACGTGAATGTCGGAGTAATTTGAATGCCACGAATTATAACTTGAATTATAAACGAACGATCAACCGAATAACATTAATGACCAATTAAAATAGAGAATACAAAGGATATACAGATTGAGAAAACTTATCGTGTTTGAGATGTGCATAGCACTGTCATAAAGAGTTGATTTGCCTCTCTCTCGAACTCTGACTATGCCTCGGTGTAGAAGGATTAATAACAACCACCCTCAGGATTCAACATACTTATCCTTGAATCACGTGCACTCGTGAGGGCGAATAACAATCCCCTAGTTACGAAATAAACTTTATTTTATTATTTAACTAAAATAAAACGAACTTTCGGAATACTAATTTAGTTACTTATAAATACAATAATCCCCCACTTATTTCAAAAGTTCTTACTATGAAACTTGAGTCAAACAACAAATTAAGACGTGGCGCACAAGAAGATGGTTAAATAAAATATTTCTATGAACCACAATCCTTCAACGGAGGTTGCTAACATATGCGTGGCAATACATTCCACCTCAATTCAGGGTTATGGATCCTATTGAGAGCTAATTCTCGACCTCACTAACCATGCCACGTGCATTGGCAACACCACAGGGAGGGACTTCTTGCATTCGAGTAGTGAATAAATTAAAATAAAGACAATGCCACTATGAAGGTCATGTGACTTATTTATTACCTTATTGAACCTTCTTCGTGGGATCGCCAATGACATAGGCTTTTTAGTCGCATCCTCCTTGATTTGGCTATTAGTCCGTCTTCCTAGATGATCATTGCGCTGTCATTTTGACAAGTGCCTTAGTTAAAGGATCCACGTTTTACATCTCTTGCTTAATCAAAGGATCCACTATATTCATCTCTGACTTGATAAGGGGATCCATCATATTCATTCGTGACTTGATCAGAGGATCCATCATATTCATCTCTGTTCTATGCATTCTAGGGTTGTACTCAATAATTGAGCAATACATCACTAGATCTTAGGTTCATATGCCTACTTTCTCCTTCATATGGCTTTTTTTTAACATGTATAGCTACTACTACCTGCATGGTGATGAACTTTGGGCCAAAAGTAGACCGAGCCGTCACTTTTGACTTTAGAGAACTTTTGTGACATAACACATTCACCAAATATGTACATGTTATGCTTTTCCAGCACCTTGGTCAGAATCAATCACAATTTTGTGCCTTTACTATAGCAAAAAAGAAAAATATTAATGATGACCATAATCAATAATCTGTTTCAGCAAGTAATTCAATTACAACATTACATATGCAAACCCACAATGGATTGAGCTGAGCAAAAACTATGACGCCAAAACCAAATGACCCCCACATTTCGCTAGCTCATACAAATTTTACATGGATAATCTGTTTCAAACCAATTATTGTACTAAATTAAGATAAACTAAAATAAATAAACTTTTGTAATAATTATTTATTCGTAAATACAACATAAATTGGATACCAAGAATAGTTTGGTGTTTGTGAAATCTTTTTGCTTTCTTTAATCCATCTCAGATTTCAGCTTCTTTAACAAGACCATAACAACAGAGGGATAAATTGCAATAGATTTTAATTGCTTTTTTATATGTAGCATTTTGAATTTTGATCACTACATTTTCTAACTCACCTCACTTACAGTGTAGGGGTAAGCAACGATGATCAATCTGTTACTATCCCATTTTCTGCAAGTCTTCTTCTTCAGATCTCTATCTTGACCCCAATTATTACTGTTTGGTTTGCAGGGATTGTGTGAAAGCTTATCATCCAGAGTGTGTGGGCAAGGAAGAATCAGATGCAGACGCAGGAGAATCCTGGATTTGTGGTAAGTTTACAATATGTACTCGTATTCTTTCATTAGTCATGAACTTAAATACACGGCGGGTTGACTTCTAGCAGCATTGTATCAGGAACTGTAGGTAAACATGGCTTATTGAATTCTAGCTTCATTTGTACATGCATAGCATAATGTTTTCCGCTCCAACACTCATGTAAAGAGCAAAAGGTGTAGAGTGACTAAAGTCTTCTATTGATGGCATGAAATTAAGATAGGACCATGGTGTTTATTGCCTATCCATTTGCTGTCCCTTGTTATTCTTCATAACCATGAGATATAGTTGGAAAATGACTTCATAGAGGGTGCATATGGGGAAACAATAATATCTATACTTTTGTATTGAAGTGACTGCTACTTCGAAATGGTCTGAAATGGAAAATGAGGAGATTATTATCCGTGAAGACAAAGTACAATTTTTTTCATGTCACCAGCAGCACACATGTATTATTTTGTTCCATGCTGATAATAAAATTTACAAACCCTTGTATTTTATGTAAGGAAAATGCTTGGAAGAGCGAGAGAGTGAGCAAAACAACAACAACAACAGTCCCAGTGCCTCATGGCTCCCGCAAAAAGCAGGGTCTGGGGAGGGTGGATGTATGCAGCCTTACCCCTTCTTAGTGGAAAGGAGGCTGTTTCCGAGGACACCCAACCTGAGAGGAATTAAAAAAAAAAAAGAAAAGAAAAACCAGAAAACCTGAAAATTGTGCAGCTTTTTCTGGTTTTTCTTTTTTTTCCCCCTCTTGTGCCTCACTCTCTCGCTCTGTGTAGCAATGTCCTTTAATATAATAACTGTGTTTCCTTGCAACATAGTGAAGAAGTGATTTTCCAGCTTGATAATAAAATTTACAAACCCTTGTATTTTATATAATCTCTGTGTTTCCTTGCAACATAGTGAAGAAGTGATTTTCCAGCTTGACAAATGAGGATGTAATACGTTTCAGGTTGGCATACTTGCCTCGTTTGTGGTAGACGTCCCAAGATCCATTGTTTCTGTTGTCCAAATGCGGTATGCAGCCGCTGTATCAAAGAATCTGCTTTTGCCCAAGTTAGAGCAACGAGAGGCTTCTGCCAGGACTGCCTGAAGCTGGCATTACTTGGTGAAGAAGGCTTGGATTTTGATTCCGATGGGGTATGCTTTACTTTCTAATATAATTACCTTTTCCATTGCATATATGCTGCTATGGTAGAAAGATTCTGAATCGCAATACTACTAAGCCCTTGCTATCATCGACCATGTTTTAAAAAGATTTCCATGTATAATTTTCTTCCTTTAATTCTCTGTCATTCATTACACCATGTCGGTGAGTTCCTTGTATTATCAATTAGAGACTTCATTGAGGTCTCTGTAGTTTACCAGTTGTGTGCTCTTTGCTTCCAGGAGAAGGTAGACTTTAAGGATAGAGAAACATACGAATGCCTTTTCAAGGAATACTGGGACATAATTAAGGAAGAAGAAAACCTGACATTGGAGGATTTACACAACGCTGACGTCCAAATAAAGAAAAGTGGAAAAACCCCTCCCCCAACTTCCAATTCGGACTCTGAAGAATATTTTGCGGAAGAAGAAAACTCGGAACCTTCATCAGATGATAATGATCACATATCACCAAGTAAAAGAAAGCCCTCTAAAGGTTCTTTAAGAAAGCGCAAAGGGCCACACAAAATTGAGTTTGTTGGGTGGGCTTCAAGAAATGTGATACAGTTTCTTGCATCCATTGGCATAGATACGAGGAACAAGCTGTCCCAAGATGATGTTACCTCGATTATCACCAAATATGTGCATGAGAATAATCTTTTAGATCCAAAGAAAAGGAGGAAGGTCCTCTGTGATGCACGCCTGCAGTCTGTTTTAGGCAGAAAATCGGTTAGTATATATAAAATAGATGACATCCTAGACGACCATTTTCTCGAAAACCTAGAGCAGTCGGATGACGAAGAGCAGGGACACAGTTCTGCACATGAAGAGGAGGACATTTTGTCATCTCAGGACAAGCAAGAAAAACGGAGCTCAGTGGCAAACTTTCAGCGGAAAGATCCAGTTGTGGAAACATATTACAAAAAGGAACTAGCGTCTGAAGATCATAAGAAAGAGGCTAGAAGTGTGACAGTTTCATATAGTTGTTTTGCATCTATAATTCCCATGAACCTTAAACTTGTTTACTTGAGGAGGAGTTTAGTGGAGGAGCTAATGAAGGAACTGGAATCTTTTGAGAGCAAAATGGTTGGGAGCTTTGTGAAAATCAAGTCAGATTCAATTGACAATAAGCTCTTCCATCAGCTTCTGCCAGTAACAGGTATTGTCCAGACTGACCCTGATTTGGGTCCCTTTGTGCTCATTATTGAATGTCCTTTTATTCATTATGCGAGGTTTAAATTTCTGGCCGAGAGGGCAGAAAAAGAGAATCTGATAACAGAAGGAAAATACTAAATCCAGCTCACTGAGCTCTACCTTGATATCAAAGTTCAATCTGATGCACTACTGCAGTCAAATTTGATTTTCTTGACTTTTTATTTGATTGAATGGTAAAACTTTAGTCCAAGACATTAATGGTGATCATTTATGAAACATATGATGAATTCAGATTATGAGGAAGAGATGTAATTGGTGCAAAGACAGCGTAAGTATGGAAAAAAATTGCACTTATCTAGGCTCCACTTAGTTTCAATTGATTTCCTCCCAAATTATTTTCAATTATAAGTACTTTTCTTACACTTTTGTCTTTCTAGCTAAAGAAAATAGCTTCATGCTTTAAATTTGTATAAGGTTCACATTTAACTAAGTTGAGGTTGAAATAAAATATGGCATGAGATTACTGATGGACAACGTTTTCTTCTTCCAAAAGGAAGATGTTTTCCTTGTCGCTAACAGGAGGTCAATTTCCCTTCAAGGAGGAAAATATTTTCTATATTTGTAGGCGTTGCTTTGAAGTTATTTAAAGAAACAACAAAATTGAACGGAAAATATTTTCCATCAAAACAGTTTATCACATTCACCTCTCTAGTATTAGGAAGGGAAATAGAATGGTGCTCGTGGAATGGGGAGATTACTTCTTGAGAGAAGGTGGGTAAACTAGTTAAAACAAGTATGAACGAGTTGCCAGAATTCTGTTTTGAATTGCGCGTGATAGTTATTTAAATTTTACCAGCTCTGTTTCCTCTTAATGCTTCTTTGTCATATTTGATAAACATGTTCTGCCTTTTTTGCATTTATGTATCCGTTTCAGGCATCAAAAAGACTTCAGCTGATGGAGAGAAAACAAAGGTTGCTCTACAAGTTCCCGTTATGCCATATGATGTAACTATCCGTATGCTGTCAAATGATGATTTATCTGAGGTACTCGAGTCAGAGTACTATCAATCTTAATTTTCCTTCTTTCTTATGCTTTCCATTTCCCTCCTGAATGCATAGTATCAGGGATGTCGATCACATTGTATGTTTGTTGTCTACTGTCTCTTAAGTGTTAACTTTTCATGTCAGTTAGCTTCTGTAGTTTATATTTTTATGTAATTACCTATGTGGTATTTGGTGCATTCTGAAATTAGATGCTTCACATTTCCTTCTACTAAAGCTAAAATAGCTCTGAAGGGTACTTAATTTGAGAAATAAAATCAAGAAGAACGACAGTATGTTTCCTAGACACTTGAGAAAAGTTAATATGTCTGAGAAAGGAACAAGAAGAGAACAAACGAGGCATTGATGTGCAAACTGTGTCGGACTACTGACCAAGACACTGTAAAAACTGAATGTGATGCTTATGTGAATGCCGTTTTTGCTTGTAAAATTACACATTAAATAAAAGCTTACCTAAACATGTAGATATGGCATCCACCTTAAGCTTTCCAGCATCCAAAGAGCATTTCAGTGACCAATTGTCACATAATCTTTTCCCCTTTCCCCAAAATTGCTCTCTTTCTTAGGTATATATCAGACATCGTATCCTTGGTGTTATTTTCTCAAATTTAGTGCGAAGTATTTTAGCCTTCTATATAAGGTGCTGCTGCAATAACCTTTTGCAGAATCTTTCCTGTTTATTTGTTTTACTATATGGAGATTTTTTTATTGTAATCACTTGCAGTGGCATTAAATTCTTTTCCACACCTGCAGGAAGAGTGCAAGGATTTGCGTACAAATATAGAGAAAGGACTTATTGCTAGGCCAACTGTTGTAAGCCTCAATTCTATTGTTTCCTTGCATAAATTTATAGTAACAACCACAAATACGGAAAATGTTTTCCACTATCGAGGAGAAATTGACTTCCCCTCGGCCAAGAGGGAAAACATTTCCTTAATTGAGGGGAAAACTTTTTTTGTTGTAATCTCACGTTATATGATTCACTTCAATCTCAACTTGGCTAAGCATAAATCTCATATAAATTTATAGAATGAACCCATTTTATTTTTGAAAAAGAATATTTTTAATTGAAAATACTGTGTTTATAGAAGAATGATTGGTCACTTAAATAACAATGCCTTGTTTTCTTCAATTCAAATGCTCCACAAAAGATTCATTTGCACCATAATGTAGCTTCTTTGTGATTTCTCTGTCTGTTCTTTGTGGGATGTATCTTTGTCTTGCCAGGTGGAGCTTGAGAAGAAGGCCAAAGCTCTTCATGAGGATATAACCAAACATGTGCGTAATCTCTCTCTCTCTCTCTCTCTCTCTCTATATATATATATATGTAATTTGTGTTATAGAGTATAAACCTAATCTTGGATCTTCACCCATCCGCTTAAACTCTTGCGAAAGTCGGTTCCTTGATATGGTATCAAAGCATTATTTACCAATAGGTCACGAGTTCAAGTACTAATAGCCCCCCACTTCCAATGTTAATGTAATTTAAGCACAAGGTACGAGGTGAGCCTATGTAATATTCACACTTCAAGCCCAATGGGCAATGAGTGAGGGGCATGTTAATAGAGTATAAAACTAATTTTGGACCTTCACCCATCAGCTTAAGTTTTTATGAAAGTTGGTTCCTTGACAACTTGTTACTAGAGTTGGTTACTAATGGACCACCGTTGGTAGTGTATAATTTGGTACTAGGTGGCTAAGGCTTTGGTCTAGTGATTAGAGCAGTATAAAGGTTTGAGACCTTAGAAAAAGAAGCCCTAGGTTCAAATCTCTGCATGGTACGCGGTGAGATTTTATTTGCGGCAGCTTAGAATAGAGATGATGCCATTTATTTTGAAATGAAGAGAGTATATATGATATCTAACGACATATTTCTGATCTCTAATTGTTTCATAGCCTGGCGAGGCTCAATACGTGGTCGCAATTTCTTGGTTTGTACTTCATAGTTCCCATGAAATTTATATGGGAAATTTCCATAAATGTGGTTAATTTTGATGTGTGATTTCTTTTCAAAATTTTCAGTGGATTGACAGAGAGCTCGCGCTTCTACGGAACCGCATTGATATGGCAAATGAGAAGGGCTGGAGAATGGAATATCCTTTCTTCTTAAACCGCCGATATTTATTTTTTAGAGAGATAGGGAGAATGCTGCATTTCCTGATCAAAGTTAGAAAGTCTAGAAATTCATGTTCAATTATTGAAGAAGCTGCGTACGAATTCCCTCCCTAGAAACCCTTTAACTTTGCAAAGTCGAACCCAATACAGCCACCCTATCTGCCACTTCGTTTCCTTCACAGAAAAATGATATTACTCTATACTCCACAAAAATTATAGCATATCCTAGGTGTTCTCAATTATGGTTCTAATTTGCCAAGGGCACTGGTATTTGTGACAGATGTCTCAAATATTAAAAATTTACCATAATTCTAGAAAGCTGGTTATATTTTCTAAAAATTGTTATACTAAGTTTAAATATACTACTATTTTCAAGACTCTATGGACAAATTTTAATTGATATGGCATTTTATATGGGAAAGTGTGGCCCTTGACATGCATGTCGCGTTACGCTGTTTGAGTACCTTCAAAAAAGACAGCTACTGCGATCAAAAGAAGAGCAGATGCGCTTGCTACAAGAGGTTCCTAGAGTGATTGCAGATATTTTGGAGATCGAGCCCACCGATGCTGAGGAGACTCATCAGAGCGACGGTTCTGATCCCGATGCCATATGAGAGTCCAACCAAATTCCGGGATTCGAATATCCTGGTGAGAAACAATCCAACTTTAGTACCTTTTTTCCTTGGGAATTATCACGTAGATACCCCGAGGTTTTTGGCATTTATCTCCTTGGTACCTAAGCGTTTGAATATAGACAAGAGGTTTAAAAATCTTATCACTAAGAGATCCTTAAGTTCATAAATTTTATCAATTAGGTATTTTCTATTGACCTGCAATGGATTTTCAGCGGAAAATGTTGACGTGGAACATGATTCAAAAAATATATAGATATTCTCCGTTAGAAACTATTTATCTTTTTCGCTGAAAATGTTGACGTGGAACATGATTCAAAAAATATATAGATATTCTCCGTTAGAAACTATTTATCTTTTTCGCTGAAAATGCTTAGAGAACACATAATTTTAACAATATATTGGTATCTTCCATCAGAATTCCATAAATTTTTGCAAGTATTCCGTGAATTTTCAATGGAACACTGATATCACTCATATATTATCATAATTATGTACCAAACTGTAAATATTTTGGTGAAAACTAGTTGGATTTTAACCAAAAGTCTCCTAATCCAATGTAGGGTATCTACATTATGGTAATTTATTGTATATATTGAGATGTTAGGATACTTGGGTGATAAATCTTTGAATCTCGGGATATCTAACTTATACCCATATCCTTATATGCTCAATATCAAGGAATGACTGCGCCATGTTGTTGTATTTTGCCAGACACAGGTGATGAGCACTGTAACTATTTATTATGTGTAGAACACAGCAGATAAGTTTTTGGATTGTCGTTTCGATTATTAGAAGCTTGTACATGGGGTAAGGGAAAAGTATGCAAAGAGGATGGCTAGCTGAAGATGAAGCTATTTTTGTACATTCAACAGCTTCTCGGATGGTAAGTTCACAAACTTTATTGTAAATAATGGTTATTTCTATAATAAGATATTTATATGTATCGGTTATGAAAACTTTTTTTTCCATATGTTTATCTCATGCTTATTGGTTACAGTCTTCAACACAAACGATATTGGTGTTTGTTTCTTCTTATTGGGTGAATTTGTATTTCCAGACTTTGATGAGCACATTTTGTTTGTTACGTATTGTTGTCGAAAATATTAGTAGGGCGATATTATAAACATATCTGAGTAGTTATAGATTGTGCGAGCAAGTATGGGCGAGTAGGAGCAAGCAGGTAAAGCCCACTAATGTCGTTAGCCGACTAAGTTCGCTCAAGCAAGTTACTCGCCTACCTCTGCTTTCGTAGATTACTTTGCTAACTCTCTCTCTTTTCGTCTATCTGCCCTATCGACCAATGAATTCACTTGCAATGTGGCTTTTATCCTCACTCGCTCATATTGGTCCGAGTACCAAATTTCATGTCTGAGTTCTGAACAAACAAGCATCCGAGAAGTATCCCTAGTGTTACTCGCCACTGTTCATGGCAAGTACCATGTACATGTATTGAGTGAAGGACAATGTTAAATGTCCTAAGAAACATCTCATCCTTGTTCAAGCGGAGTATGATGGGACGATCATGTAATCGGAGCGGGTAATAGAGATAAAAAAAATAGTAGGTTTTAATTTTTATGGTTTCGATCCCTCTATGGTGGTAGACTTGCTTGCTAAATGAGTTGGATGGGTTTGTTGTTGAGGCATCAGTTCTGCTCCTGTTTCCATGCTGTTCGCCTGGTTCTTCTTCATTTGGGATCCCTGTCTGGGCTTGTTCTTGTGCGTCTTGTCTGGCCTATGTTTGGTGTTTGTTGTGTCGTGTTTGGGTGTTTTTGCTTTTGGTGCCTGTTTGTTCTGGTCTCTTTTTTTGTTCCCGCTACCGTTTACGAGGTGGCTAAGGCCTCGTCTTTTCGAGTTGCCTGTTTGTTCTACAGCTATGCGAATATTTATCGAAAAAAATCCTGTTCAAGTTTCCCTACGAATATTAAGGTAAAGCTCAAAGTGAGAGGAGAAACATTCCTCGACATATTACAATGCATATCCAAACACATCCCTAGAACCTACTCATGTTTCCTTTTTTAAGAGCTCGGCTGGGCTCTTCCCACCGAAGAATGTTGGAAAAAGACACAAGTTAAAATATTTTTGAACCTCCTTTTTCGTAACCCTTTTATAAGGTTTGTCCCACGTTGGAAAATCATCTCACCTTAAATATGATAGTACAAGATAATCTCTTGAGTTAAGATAAATGTGAGAGGTCAATGGAAATAAATCACACTGCCGAGACTAGCCAGGCTCGGGTGGGTGTTCCACTTTTCAACAGATTTATGTCGGAAAGTGTTTTAACGAAACATTAATTTTATACCACTCTCCATTAAAACGTTCGCTTTTCCTATATAGAGAAAGTCATTTAATCTTGGCACCTTTTTCTAATTGTGGCCTTCCTAGTTGACATCTGAAGACCTTTTTCCAAGGGTGGCTTCTGGGGTATGAGACCCCTCTTCCTAAGAGATGCATACGCTACTATAAAATCTCAATCTTACGTGAATTAGGAGAGAGCCCAACTTCTCAATAATTCTGTCTTCCTTTCTACCCTTCTCTCTTCTTGGGCAAAGTTCGAGTAGCACTCCTACACGGCAATTAACGAGTGCATGTTAAGAGTTGGATAGCGTTAATCCCGGAGGACGGCTACAGGCTATGCTGTGTGCACTGGAACAGCAGTGAAATCGCCTTTTAGGACAGTGGTCTTTACTATGGCGCGGTATCACTGTTTTGTACGATCTTTCCAATTGCTCCCCCCCCCCCCCCCCCCCCCCCACAAAACCCCAAATTGCTATGCTTGAATATTAGCCTAATTTTCTAACAAAGAACCCTACACGAAAACATGTACTAATCTCATTAGTGTGTAATTTAGATTCTAATTCAAGTTTGGCTTGTTTAAGCTTCAAATTAGCTTGTGTTTAGCTCATTCAAGCTCGTAGGCTAGCAATTTAAGCATGGTAAAGCTCCATATTTGATTTCTAAGCATTTCATTAATGTAATTACTCAGACTGAATTAGAAAGAAACTTGTCTAGAGGTGTAAATGGGTTGTGTCTAAGTTCATTAGGCTCGAGCTCACTTGGTTAACAATTAACATGACTTGGACTTGGTTCATACTTCACAAAATAGAAACCTTCAACCTGGTCCTGTCTCACCTTAGCTACATTTAGACTCATTTAAGTTAGATATGAACTCATTTAGTCTCGTTTAGTTTCAAGTTTGGTTTTTTAGACTCATGAGCCTTTAAACTCGTGGATGAGATGAGTTGAACCCTCCGATCTCTCAGAAAGGTTCGATATAAGAACGTGTCATTTAGACTCATTCAAGTTTGATTTAGTTTAAGATTTTTTTTCACAAGATAATTTTGACTGCAAACACTTTCTTAATTATTTTTCTTTCTTTTTTTTTTTGTTCAATAATTATTTTTTCTTTATACTTTTTTTTCTTTAGATTTTCATATGGACTTTATACTTAATCAATTTGAGGTTAAAGTGAAGTATTTGATATGAAATTACATTCGAAAATCTTTACCTTCTCTTTTAATTTCCTTTTAATTGAGGAAAACGTTTTTTCTAACTACTTTTGTTGCTATAAAATAATGCAAAGATATAATAAAATTACAATGAAAAATATTTTACGTTCACATGAAAATATTTATACTCAACTAGGCTCGAGCTTGAAACGAGTCAAGTCTTGTGGGCCGGCTATAGTGAGGCCCACAAGGACAAGAAGGTGGGGGCCCACAGACACTGACAGGGTGCAATCAAACCGAACCATGACTCTGCAAATGCCTTACACGTTCCCCTTCCCATTACAAAATAGGCTACACTTTTATTCTTTCATATTGTTGTTTGCCTTATTTTATTAAATATACGTAATTTTTTGGATTAAAAAATTACTTTATAAAGTTTACGGAGTAAAAAATTAATACATTAAATCTCAAAGTGCTACTATGTAATTCACCCTATTTTTTATTAGACACATCTCAAATCAAGCTCTATTTTTGTCACATTATTAAAAAATGAGGCTTCGATAAAAAATATGGCTTCTCTCCTCAAACTATGCCCCATTTGTCAACCTCATTTTTATACTTTTTAGTTTTTAATAGCTGATATTATGTAGAAAATTAAAATCAAGGCAGGATAGAATATGAGAAGAAATTATCTTCACTTGGTAATTGGATAATCGAAATATTTACAATGCAATAACTTAAATAGAAATTACACGGAAATATGAAAAGCCTAACGTACACTATGAATTGAAGACCAGAACTAAATGACAAGAGAAAAATAAATTTCCTCCATGAATGGCATTTAGGAGAGTCGGTCAAGAGGAAAGAGATGTGGAGGAGTTTTGCTCTTCCTTCAATGCCCTAATAACTACTAAAAGAATATTCCTAATACTATTACAATAATACTTATATACAGTTGAATGTACAAATACAAACTATTGGTATTTAACATATTATTTATATTATTTTAACTATTAGAAGATAACAGACAAAAATTATGAATTTAGAGAACTATTTAAAATTATAAATTTGGAGAACTATTTCAATTTTGAGAAGGAAGATTTTGACATAACGAATTAAACTTATGAAAATTATGATTTATATTTTTGAGAGATAACTTAGTATGAATAATTAGATAAAAGAAATTATTGAAATTTGACATGTAAAAATTTAGTAGAATTTAAAATTTATTTTTAGATAAAATTTAATTTATTTTATTAGTTATATGGGGCTTCACTTTGACGACCCAAAAATGGTCCAGGGAGCCCCAAAAATATTTTATTAGTTATTCTAATTACAAGATCACATATAAATAATAAATAAATAGTTACTAAACTAAAACTCTATTATTCTCTTCCTCTTTTTTTAACGAGAAATTTGGTTAGTCGGTAAACTCTGGCCCATATAGCGACTCACGTACTACACGAGCCAGTTAAGTTAAGAATTTTTCATGAAGTGGTTCGGGGGAGAAATGAAACTCTAGACCTTTTTGACCAAAAGTAATATTTTATCCTCTCACTTGTCTCTTACCACGCTGAAACTATTAGTAGTTTGTATTGTAGAGTTAAGTAAAACATGGGAATGCATCCCACATTGGAAAAGAAGAGGAAGAGACACTACTTTATAAGTAGGTGTCTCATATGGGCCTATTAGTATGTTGGGCTTGTTATGGGCTTAGGAGTTCTTGTTACTCTCATATAGGCACACGCGCGGCACTTTTGGCGGCTTATTAGGCGGCACTCTGTAACAAACAAAATACCCATTGTTTTACATGTAGAGGAGGATCCAAAGTCATACAGTGAGGCTATGGCTTCTAGAGATGCAGCCTTTTGGAAAGAGGCTATAAATGATGAAATGGACTCAATATTGTCCAACAATACTTGGGTCCTAGTGGATTTACCTCCAGGATCAAAGCCGATAGGATGTAAATGGGTATTTAGGAAAAAATATAACACGGATGGTTCCTTACAAACCTTTAAAGCTAGATTAGTAGCAAAAGGATTTTCGCAAAAGGAAGGTATTGATTGTTTTGATACATATGCTCCTGTTGCAAGAATAACATCCATTAGAGTGTTAATGGCTCTAGCTTCAATTTACAATTTATATATACACCAAATGGATGTTAAAACTGCCTTCCTAAATGGTGATCTTGATCAAGAGGTTTATATGGAGCAACAAGAAGGCTTTGTGCTTCATGGTAATGAGAAAAAAATGTGTAAATTAGTAAGGTCGTTGTATGGTTTGAAACAAGCGCCAAAATAGTGGCATGAGAAGTTTGACGCCACAATACTCTCTAATGGTTTTGCCCATAACAATGCTGATAAATGCATTTATTGTAAGTTTACTGAAGATTATGGGGTTATAATATGTCTCTATGTGGATGACCTACTAATATTTGGCACTAACATGAAAAGTATTGAGGAAACAAAATAGTATCTATCTCACAATTCAAGATGAAAGATATGAATGAAGTAGATACTATTTTGGGTATAAAGGTGAGATGATATAGTGGGGGCTATGCTCTTAATCAATCTCATTAAATTGCTAAAATTTTAGAGAAGTTTAAGCATCTTGGAATTAAAGAAGCTAACACCCCTTATGAATCTAGTGTCAAATTTGTTGAAAATTCTGGTAGAGCAGTTGCACAACTTGAATATCCCAGTACTATTGGAAGTCTCATGTATGCGATGCACGGCACAAGACCAGATATTGCATTTGCTGTGTGCAAATTGTCAAGGTTTACAAGTAATCCTAGTATTGCTCATTGGAAAGGAATTAATAGAATCCTTGGATACTTGAAGAAAACAAGTGATTTAGGAATATTTTATAGAGATTATCCAGCAGTACTAGAAGGTTATACAGATGCAAGCTGGATTACTAGTGCTTGTAATAACAAATCTACTTCGGGTTGGATTTTCACCTTGGTGGGGGTGCTATAAGTTGGGCATCTAAGAAACAAACTTGCATCTCTCATTCAACAATGGAGGCTGAAATTGTAGCCTTAGCAACCGCAGGCAAGGAAGCAGAGTGGCTCAGGAATTTGTTATTAGAAATAAAGTTGTGGCCACAACCGATGCCACCAATCTCCTTGCATTGCGATAGTGAAGCTACTGTGTCTAGAGCCTATAGTAAGGTTTATAATGGCAAGTCTAGACATATCAGCTTGAGACATGAGTATATCAAACAACTCATTGTAGATAGTATAATTACTATCACTTATGTCAGGTCAAGCAACAATCTAGCAGATCCATTGACTAAATGTTTGTCAAGGGATGTAGTAAGAGGTACTACAGCTAGAATGGGCTTGAAAACCTTTGCAAGATAATCATTAGTAAGGGTAACCCTACCTTGTTCTAGCAGCAACTAGTACTAAGGTTTAAAGGGTAATAACAAGTTACTGTTTGTGATTAAATACACCAAAAAGTAGTATTTGATGATAGGTTGCTACTGTATAGAAGATGATTTCACTCTTAATGGAATTTATGTTGTTTGTGTCCTGAGTAGCAAGGACTTTTAAGGAAATTCCACCTATATGAATATAGGAGTGGTGTCGCTCCTAACAAGAGTTTTAAGGGTTGATTCTTGTAAATATTCATGAAACTGGGATGAGCACATGGCCATATTGGTGCCAAAGCATTTTAAAACTCTCATAGAGAATGGACATGATTTCGTGTGTGATATTTCCGGTTCTAATATAAGGAGTATAGGATTAAGTTGCGACCTCCTAGTACTTCATTGGAACTTTGAAAGATTTACACTAACTGAAGGTTTAAATCAAAAGATACCTTCTTGTATGCGCAATTATGTCAGTGAAGGTCAACTCTACCTCGTTACAAACTAGTGGGGGATTGTTAGTAGTTTGTATTGTAGAGTTAAGTAAAACACGGGAATGCATCCCACATTGGAAAAGAAGAGGAAGGGACACTACTTTATAAGTAGGTGTCTCATATGGGCCTATTAGTATGTTGGGCTTGTTATGGGCTTAGGAGTTCTTGTTACTCTTTATGGGCTAAGGGAATTCTAAAATCACACGCGCGCGCACGGGCGGCGCTTATGGCGCTTTTGGCGGCTTATTAGGCGGGTGCAGGGGGCTTAGTACGGGACATACCACACCGGATAATAACCTTTTATTATTATTTTTATCTATTTAATTAAATAAACTGATTTTTAGATATAAATAATGATAAAACAGTTAAATTTGGTTAATGGTGGTTTTCGGATTTCTAAGTGAATTTAATTCTGGTTAAATAATGTGCCTCTATATAATGTTTGATATGCCCATTAAATTCATCTGTATCATCTTCTTCGTAATTTCTCTCCTTTATTCTCAAGAGAGTTCAGGAAATTTTCTGGTTGTTGTTCTCCACAAAATTCAAGAAGGCTTATAGTATCCTGGGGGTGTATTTGTTGTATCTAAGAACAATCTTTGTGTAGAGGGTAAATAATACCTTAAAGACAGTGTTAAAACACGCCTTAAGCCTTACGAATTTCCCCAAGTTACATTCTGCCATACCCATATACTCAACATAAACAAAGCCCCAGTGGATACTAAAATTCTATTATTGTCGATGTGTACTTGTACCCATTCGTTCCAACAATTGAAAAATAATTTAAAAAAATAATATTATGAATAAGAATATATTCACGAGGAATTTTGTCACTCGCTTTAGAGAGGCTCCGGCCGAGGCAGGATATGAAAAATTAGATGTATACAATCTTCTCTAAGAAGATGCTACCCTAGAGGAAGATTGTTTATGAAAGGTCCCCGACCCTATAAATAATAATATTTTCATAAAATAAAGTTTTAATAAGCTTTATTCAAATATATTTATATATTGACATTTAAATCATCTTTTATATTATGCTCTCAATTTGTATCTAATCTAATTTTATATATAATAAACAACATTAAATAATAAAAATATAATTATTTAACTTTTATTTTTAAATTCCTCAAAATTAAAAGTCATATGTCCAATCTTTTGGTCTAATTTTCAAGTGATGATGTCTCTCTCTGAAAAAAATAAGGTAAAATTACATATTAATATTTTGAAATTTAGTGTGTTAATTTTTAATTTAAAAAATTATATGTATTTAATAAAATAGTACAAACAACGATATGAAAGAATGAAAGCAAGTCTTATTTTGCACCCTTATACCTCATTATTTATATTATTTTATTAAATTTATTTAACTGTTTGGACTAAAAAATTATTTCACAAAGTTTTAAACTAAAAAATTTAATACACCACACCTTAAAGTACTAATATGTAATTTACCCAAAAAATAAAGTTATATTCTCCTCCTCACTATAAAAATTAACTTTTTTTCTTATATATATTAGATGTTAATAATCTTTTTTTTTTTTTGGTACAACAACAACAACAACAAACCCAGTGTCTCAAGAGCTCCGATCTAAGCGGGGTCTAGGGGATGTACGCAGCCTTACCCTTTCAGGGTTTAACCCTGCAAAAAAGCTGTTTTCGAGGACCCCCATCCTTATAGGGTTGGCAACACGAGTACTTCCTAGGAGGTCACCCATTCTGGTACTACTCTCGTCCAAACATGCTTAATTTCATAGTTTTAATGGGATCCGGTGCATTAAGTGCCTGGTAAATAAACTATAGATGTTAATAATATTAAACAGAGGAAAAGGCAATTTGAAATGGGGACCTCTAGTGTGGACAAGAAGAGCAAACAATAAGTGGGAGATGATTTGCCTGCATGCATGTCTTTTTCAATTATTAAAAAAATAAAAGGAAGAAACATACCCAGTGTATCAAGGGCTCCCGCCTACGCAGGGTCTGGGGGGCGGATGTACGAAGCCTTCCCCCTTCAGGGTGTTAACCTGAAGAGAGGCTGTTTCCCAGTGCCAATTAATAAAAAAATAAATAAATAAAAGCAAAAAATAATATTAATGCCCGTAAATAATACATAAATGTGGACCATTTTATGCTATTTGGCAATCATCATAAACTACAAAATAATTATAAAACAAAACTAGGCTTGACTTTATATTCATATAATTCAATGAGTGTTTTACAAGTGTATGAAAAAAAATAGGTGATGTAAATATGTCATTTTTAGGTTTTTCGGTGAAACTTTGACAGATTACGATAAAAAATTATCGAATTTCAATTAAAGATGCTTTTATATTGCTGAAATCACGTGTTACATCAACATTTCTCAACAGAAAGTCGTTGAGTTCCTATGAAAGGCTGTGTGTATTTTCTTTTAGAGTTGGGAGACTTTGAAAACAGCCTCTCTATGGGCTATCATCCTGTATGGATAAAGCTGTGTATATCTTTTTTTTTTTAAACCCTGCCTTAGCTGGAGCATTTTTGAGATACTGGGTTGTTGTTGTTGTTCTACGTTTGCTTTTTTTTTCTATAAAAAATACAATTGATTCCAGCTAAAGGATAGAGATAAATTTGTTAAGCCTTCTTATACATTATACATATGGTGAAATACAACTACAACAATAGTCCCAGTGTCACGAGGGCTCCCGCTTGCATAGGGTCTGGGAGGGGTAGGACGTACGCAGCCTTACCTCATCAGGGTGGGCCCCCTGACAAGAGATTGTTTCTGATGACCCCCAACCTGGTAGTAGATATTTATGGAGAGCCCTGCAAGGAGAGCATGCAAAGCCTAAACAAAAATCATGTGAAGCATTTATGCATGTATACAAGTGAGTTGCTAAACCAAAGAGGGCACCAACACGCCGTTATCGGATCACATTAGAACTCCGAAATTAAACGTGCTTGGGCGAGAGTAGTACCAGGATGGGTGACCTCCTGGGAAGTCCCCACCCTCGGGTTGGAGGCACTGGGAAACAACCTCTCTTTAGGTTAACACCCTGAAGGGGGAAGGCTGCATACATTCCCCCCCCCCCCCCCCCGACCCTGCGTAAGCGGGAGCCCTTGAGGCACTGGGTATGGTCCTTTTTTTTTCCTACAAGTGAGCTGCTAGAATTAATACCTAACTGATAGAATTAGTTATTCTCGTCGATCATTCTCACTCGTACTAATTTAATTAATTTCAATGAAAATCTTAAACTGGTAATGCACGTTGTATAATTTTGTTGAAGAAATGAGCTCGTGGGAAGTAGTTGGGTAGTGGTAATTCTCTGATCTGGTTTTAAAAATCATCTGAATCTGAAGTTAATTCTCTATCCCAAGTGTAACCTTTGTTTTTCCTAAAATGTTTTGCGAGTAATAAAACATACTCTTTTAAGAGACAAAAAATAATGACTTTTTTATTATTTTATTATAATTTTTCCCTCTTTATTATATATGACTTGCTTGGTAACATTTTCTATTTACATTATTTCTTTAGTTTTAAATGGAAATTATATTTAAAATAACTTTTCCATTTTTTTCAATTTCGAAAACAAAACCAAAACTCATATTAAAATAGTTTTAAGACCTCAATTTTTATTTTTCAAATAAAATTAAAATCTTCGAACAAAAAATGATACCAAACAAGTCCATAGATTTTCAAAGTCACGGGTTTTATTTATCACAAATATATATTTATTTATTTTTTTAAAAGTACAAAATATAAATTCAACTAAGCTACGAAGAGCCTATGATAACAACAACCAAAAAAAAAATATCGTAAAAGTCAAAAAAATGAAGAATATGCAAATTTGAAATAAAGAATAAAATATAGAGTTATTGATGGAGCTACCACAACAATCAAAGTTTTTTCTTTCTTAGCCAACCCAACCATTATATATATATATATATATTGAGTAATGTTGTACCCCGCGAAAAACAAGGACACAAAAAGATACGAACGACACCATTATAAGAAAAAATAAATATTTAATTCGCGTAATAAAATCACATGAGAGATTGTAGCTCAGGTGGTAATTAGGTTTGCATATGACGCGTGAGGGGCGGGGTTCGTGGCATTTCTTACTCTTATTTTCTTGTGGTGTACAACATTATTCATATATTTTACGTAATGTTGGGAAAGAGAATTTTCCTTAAATTTTCTATAACGGAGAGCCACTTGTCCCCAGTGGGGATCAAACTCGGGCAGCATGGTTGGATGCTAGCGTTTTCTGCTACTAGTGTATGTCCCAAGAGGACAACCCAACGACTGTACACATTGATGTAATATTATTTCACAACATTTTAGGGTTGGTTCAATATTTTTTTTTATTTAAGGGTTTTTATTATTTAAAATGTAAAATAGGTTTTTGAAATTACCTTTTTTTTTGTTTTTGTTTCTTATTTTATATTTACATCAAACTATAAATAAATTTTAAATGTAAAAAAAACTACTTTCAAAACATGATTATTAGTTTCTAAAATAATAAGAGTAGCAAACGAAGATGATAACAAATATGCCCTTAGATGGCTTTGTTTAGTATCATTTTTTTTTTATAATATTTTATTTTTAAGAAATTTAAAATTATTAATTTAAAATTATTTTTTTCTCGTGTACAGTTTCTTGTTTAAGTTTTTTTTTTTTGAAATAAAAAAGGAAAAAAGAAAAAAATAATTTCAGAACATAATAATTAATACTTAGGTTTCAAAACAAAAAAAAATGTACATAAAAAATACACGAAAACATGTTGTTAGGTTTATGCCTCAAATTCCTAAATTCTAAGTGGAGGCAAGCGGAGAGTCCACAGATCGATCGGCATAAGAGCCCAATCGATCGAGAATATTACGTAAATCGATCCCGCCTACAGAGAGCTCACCCATCGATTGGGAGCCGTGTTTTCACACGGATATAAATAGAGACGTAGGGTTACGTCAAATTAATCCAATTTCTTTTGAGAGATTTTCCCTTGCGGCGCCGCACCAAATAAGAGAGAGAGAGAGAGAGAGAAAAGGAATGATTGTAATTCTTCTTTTTCGATTCAATAATAAAAGCTCCAATCTTCACCCATGGTTTTCTCCCCTCTTGATTGTAGAGGGTTTTCCACATAAATTGCTGTGTTCTTATGTTTGATTCTCTTTAGTCTATTTTACTTCTTGATTGTCATGGTATTTGGTTTGAATTCAGTACTTAGGATTTCCGCTTTTCAGCACAAATTGGTATCGGAGCCCTTGTTGTTCGAGTTGGTATAATGACGTCAGCAATCAAATCTGATGTAGAGAAGTTCGGAGGTCAAGGAAGCTTCAGTTTGGGGCAAGTCCGTGTTAAAGGACTTCTGACCTAGAATGACTTGAATAAAATACTGGATGGAAAAGAGAAGAAACCGGATAACATGACAGAGGCTCAGCGGGAAGAATTGGATGATAAGACTCCCATGGCGATACAGATGTGTTTAGCAGATGATGTACTAACAGAAGTCTCGGAGATGAAAACTGCTAAGGAATTGTGGGAGAAGTTGCAAGAGATGTTTTGCCACAAATCGGTCTCCAATAAACTTGCAGTAAAGCGCCAGTTATTCACGTTTTGTATGACAGAAGGTACATCGCTTAAAAACCATCTTAGTGAATTTAATTCTATAATTCAATAATTAAAAGAATTGGATGACACCCCTAAGATCAGGCCATGATATTGTTGTGTTCACTCTCTAATTCTTACAAAGGCTTTGTAGAAAGCATGATATATGGTGGTAGGTCAACTATCACAGTTGATGAAGTTAAAAAAAAAAAATCTAGTAAGTAAAGAGAGAGTTGATAGAGAATTGTTTGACCCTGGGAATAACTCTAGTAATGGGTTGTTTGTGAGAGGTAGGACTAAGACTAAAGGGTTTGAAGGTGGAAATAAGTCTAGGTCTAAATCTAGACATAAGAACCTGTCGTGTAACTTCTGTCACAAGAAGGGGCACATAAAGAAAAACTGTTATAGGGTTAAGAATAAGCAGAAAGATGATAACAGGAATGACCATAAGTCCGTCGAGGCCAGTGTAGTTGAAGATGAGAGAGATGCTGATGTCCTACTAGTAACTAAGTCACAGACCAGGTCCCGAGATAAGTGGATCATGGATTCAGATTGTTCTTACCATGTTTGTCCTAACAGAGACTCGTTCGCCACTTATAAGTCAATTCAGGGTGGAGTAGTTTTGATAGGCAATGACGCCGCTTGTAAGGTGATGGGTATTGGAACAGTTCGTGTGAAGATGTTTGATGGTACTATCAGGACACTTGTCGACGTGAGACACGTTCCAGACTTGAAAAAGAACCTTATCTCTTTAGGTACCCTTGAGTCAAATGGGTACAAGTACACAGCTGAAGGTAGAGCTATAAGAATCAATAAAGGTGCATTGATTGTGATGAAGGGTATAGGGTTAGTGGCTGTTTCTACATCGTCTATGACAGATACATAGATCACTAAGATGTGGCACATGAGATTGTGCCATATGAGTGATAAGGGGTCGTCAGAGTTGAGTAAAAGGGGTCTATTATGTGGTCAGTCAACTGGACTGATGGATTTCTGAGAGCACTGTGTATATGGGAAGCAGAAGAGAGTCAGCTTCAAGCAGGCAGTGCATCAGACTAAAAGAACGTTGGACTATATACATTTAGATTTGTGGGGACCTTCCAGAGTCGCTTCCAAAGGAGGTTCCAGGTACTTACTAACATTCATTGATGATTATTCACATAAAGTTTTGGTTTATTTTCTTAAGCAGAAAAATGAAGTCTATGAAGTCTTCAAGAAGTGGAAGACACTGCTTGAAAAACAGACAGGGAAGCAGATAAAGAGGTTGAAGACAGATAATGGTATTGAGTTTGTTGAGGGTGATTTCCTCAAATTATGTGAGAACCAAGGCATTGTCAGACACAGGACTTGTACAGGTCGACCTCAACAGAAGGAGTGGCAGAAAGAATGAATAGAACGTTACAGGAGAAGGCTCGGTGTATGCTTTCAAATGTAGGATTAGGGGGAGAATGGTGGGCAGATGCAGTTAACATGGCTTATTATCTAGTGAATCGATCTCCTCGTTCATCGCTTCAGTTGAAGATTCCAGAAGAGGTATGGTCTGTCCTGCTTATGCTTATGTTAATGATGGAAAGCTAGAGCCTAGGGACAAGAAATGTATTTTTCCTGGTTATACGTCAGGTGTGAAGGGATATCGTTTATGGGATCCAAAATCTCGTAAATTTCTGACTAGTAGAGATGTTCCATTTGATGAATCTGCTCTACTACATCCGCCACACATGCCCTCATTAGTTCGTGAATCAGTTCAGGCGCAGAAGCCTGATGAAAGTGAGACACAGTCAAAAAGTTCTAATTAGTATCAAGTAGTTCAGTTTGAAAGTATGCAGGCATCTCCAGTACAGGTTTCTGATGATGATGAAACAGAAATAGGTCAGCAGGTCGAGCAACATACAATTGCAAGTGGTAGGCAGAAAAGACAGATTAGGCCGCCACAAAGTTATGGGTGTGAGAAGATGTTAGCCTATGCCCTTACTGCAGCTGAAACAGTGGAAGACAGTGAACCGTCTTCATATTCAAAGATTATATCGAGATCTAACTCAGATAAGTGGCTTATGGCCATGCATGAAGAGATGGAGTCTTTAAAGAAGAACCGGACTTGGTAGCTAGTCAAGCCTCAAACAGGAAAAAATAGTCATTGGGTGCAAATGGATCTTCAAATGAAAGGAAGGCATTCATGGAGTGGAAGATGCTAGGTAAAAGGCTTGGTTAGTAGCTAAAGGCTACAATCAGTTACGCGGTGTTGATTTTCATGATATTTTCTCACCTGTTGTTAGACATTGTTCCATACGAGTGATACTTGCTTTGGTAGCTATGCATAATTTAGAGAGCCGTTACCCGAAATAGCCTTAAAAAATAAGATATTGGGAAAATTGACATAATTTAAAAAGTATTTACCAAAGTAGCCCCCACGTGGCAAAGTTGGTCCTTAAATTATTTTTTTTTTTAAATTTAAAAGTGACAGGGTCTGCCAAATGTCAGCACTTTACTTTTTTTCTTTAATTTATAATTATATATTTTAAATCAAATTACTCAATAAAAAATATTTTAATTAAATATATTACTTACATTTTAATATTCAATATTTTTAAAAATAAAAAAAGATCATTACTTTTTAAATTAATAAAAAAGACTTTTATATATATAAAAAAACATATTAAAACTTTTAAATTTATAATTTAAAGTATTTTTGTTCTGCAAATAATTTGCATTTAAAAAGTAATTATCTTTCTTTTATTTTTAAAAATATCAAATACTAAAATGTAAGTAATATATTTAATTAAAATAATTTGTATTAAATAATTTAATTTTAAAATATATAATTATAAATTAAAAAAAAAAATAAAGTGTGGACAGGGTCTGTCAACAATGGCAGACCCTGTCAGTCAGCCGCTGCAAAAAGTTTTAAAAAAAAAAAAAAAAACATTTTTAAGTACTTATTTTGTCCACGTGGGGTCTACCATGGTAAATACTTTTTAAAATATGTCAATTTTGGCCTTTCTTTTTTTCAAGGCTATTTTAGGTAACGGCTCTGATTTAGAACTTGAGCAGTTAGATATTAAAACTGCATTTTTGCATGGTGAGCTGGAGGAGAGTCTTTACATGCATCATCCTGAAGGCTTCATTGTTGAGGGTAAGGAAGATCATATTTGTTTATTGAAAAGATCTTTATATGGTTTGAGGCAATCGTCAAGATAATGGTATAAAAGGTTTGATCAGTTTATGATCAGCCATGGGTTATTCAGAAGCAAGTATGACAGTTGTGTGTACTTCAAGAAGACATATTCAGACTCTTTTATTTATCTTCTATTATACGTTGATGATATGTTAATTGCAGCTAAGGACATGACAGATATTGATGATTTGAAAGCAATGTTGAAAAGTGAGTTCGAGATGAAGGACTTAGGAGCAGTTAAGAAGATTCTTGGCATGGAGATTAGTAAGGACCGAAAAGCAGGAAAGTTATACTTATCTTATGAGAAGTACATTGAGAAGGTTCTGGACCAATTTCACATGAAGGATGCTAAACCAGTTAGCACTCCTTAGCAGCTCATTTCAAGCTTTCACCGTTGGATTCGCCTCAGATTGAGGAGGATGTCTGGTATATGTCACAGGTCCCTTATTCTAGTGCTATTGGTAGTATTATGTATGCTATGGTATGTATCCGTCTAGATATTGCTTATGCTGTGAGTAAAGTGAGTAGATACATGGCGAATCTAGGCAAGGAGCATTGGCACGCTGTCAGGTGGATTCTCAGGTACTTATGAGGCACTTCCGATGTTTGTTTGGAATTTGGGAAGGATAAATGTTGTTTAGTAGGGTATGTTGACTCACACTATGGTGGAGGCCTCAATAAGAGGAAATATACGTCCGGTTATGTGTTTTGTTTGGGAGACAGTGCTATCAGTTGGAGAGCGTGTCTACAATCAGTTACTGCACAGTCGACTACCGAGGCCGCGTATATGGCAGTTACAGAAGTGTTTAAGGAAGCTGTTTGGTTGAGAGGTTTGATTAGTGAGATCAATATTGATCAGGGTACTGTTGGAGTCTAGTGTGATAGCCAGTCAGCGATTCACCTAGCTAAAGATCAGATGACGCATCATGACAGAATGAAGCACATTGATGTCAAGCATCATTTTATTAGAGATCTGATTGATAAGCGGAAGGTGGAGTTGAAGAAGATTGGTACTGAAGGTAATCCAGCAAATATGTTCACTAAAGTTCTTCCCCGCAGGAAATTCGAGCATTTCTCGAATTTAGTTGGACTTACAGTTTCAGTTTGTTAACCCTGACGTGGGGGTGTTATTGGAGAAGGTGGAGATATTTTATTTCAGTGATCGAATTTGAGTCAAGGTGGAGATTTGTTAGGTTTATGCCTTAAATTCCTAAATTCTAGGTAGAGGCAAGCCGAGAGTCCGCCGATCGATCGGCAGAAGAGCTCGATCGATCAGGAATGTTACGTAAATTGATCCCGCCTGCAGAGAGCTCACCGATCGATCGGTGAACTACCGGTCGATTGGGACCCCGTGTTTTAACGCGGATATAAATAGAGACGTAGGGTTACGTCAAAATTAATTCAATTTCTTTTGAGAGATTTCCCCTAGCGACGCCGCACCAAATAAAAGAGAAAGAGAGAGAAAATGAGTGATTGTAAGTATTCCTTTTCGATTCAATAATAAAACCTCCAATCTTCGCCCGTGGTTTTCTCCCCTCTCGATTGTAGAGGGGTTTCCACGTAAATTGCTGTGTTCTTGTGTTTGATTCTCTTTAGTCTATTTTACTTCTTGATTGTCGTGATATTTGATTCGAATTCAGTACTTGGGATTTCCGCTTTGCGCACGCATTCGTTCACAAATGCCCCGACTCATCACAACTTTCACACGATGACCAGACTACCGCTCTATCTATCACCATCGGCCACTGCTAATGTGCATTTTCAGCACTCATCACTGCGGTCCACCGCCACCATGACTTGTAACCTATATAATTTCTATCTATTGTCGTTTTTCACCTCTATTGCTATCACCGTAACTTGTTGCTACTAGTCTATCTTAATCAACATTACCATCCCATTGATCACGTCAGCCAAGTTCTAACTACCACGCAATACTAAAGTTGTCTGTTATCCATCCTTATGGCTTGATACTGTCACTAATCCATCCGACTTTCATCTCCGACCACTACGATCACCAAGCACTATAGGTCGATTTACATTATTAAGTCCCTTTTATGTCACTGTGATAGATAATAGATTAGCTCTTTCTTAAATATATTGCCAAACACGCAAGCATCGGATTCCATTAGAACTCCGAAGTTAAGCGTGCTTGGACGAGAGTGTTACCACCTGAGATGTCCTCGTGTTGCATC
Organism: Simmondsia chinensis; assembly: GCA_018398585.1. NCBI lineage: Eukaryota > Viridiplantae > Streptophyta > Magnoliopsida > Caryophyllales > Simmondsiaceae > Simmondsia > Simmondsia chinensis. The sequence continues at coordinate 2,906,079 of JAGTTD010000009.1, forward strand.
TCTCAGGTTAAGGGTTCTTGAAAACATCCTCCTGTCAGGGTGTCACTATGAAGGAATAAGGTTGCATACATCCACCTCCCCAGACCCTGCTTAGGCGGAAGCCCTTGGGGCACTGGAATTGTTGCTTTTTTTAAATATATAGCCAAACACACTGCTTTGCTAAAAATATCTTTCTACATTGTATAACTAAACACTACAACAACAACAACAATAGTCCTAGTGCCTCACGGCTCCCGCAGAAAGTAGGGTCTGGGAGGGGTGGATGTATGCAGCCTTACCCCTTTCGGGTGGAAAGGAGGCTGTTTCCGAGGACCCATGTATAACTAAACACTATACTGTAAAAATACACAAATCTTATTGAAACATATAAAAGATAAGCAGAAAACAAAGGAACCAAATACATCCTATATACATTAAAACATCAAAATATCTAAATAATGAATATGGATTTTTTTTTTAATACTAAAAATACCTAAATTTTAGTTGTGGTAAACCACCTAAGTTTTTTTAATTTTATAAAGTTACACCTAAACTTTCCAAAATTTTTTAATATCACACTTGAACATTAATTCCGTTAACATCCATTAGTTTTTGCTAACATAGATTACAAAAAGATAGAGAAAATTTGAAAACTTTTTTAAATGCCACGTTAGAAAAAAAACTAACGGACATTAACGCCATTAATATTAAAAAATTTAGGTGCGATTTCGAAATATTAAAAAATCTAGATAACTTTTCAAAACTACACATAAATTTAAATAATTTTTGTAAAAAAAATAATGAAATGCAGTAAATTCCTTGGAAAAATTGTGAAGGCAAGAAGAAGGGGGCGGGAATAACGCAGAGAGAAAATTTGAAAAACGCGGAGACAAGGGGTTTGAAAAAGAAAGCCTTAAAAAAGTTGTCCTTTTTAGTGACTTTCACGCCCTCACATGTCCTATCTGCATCCATACCCATCTCAATATAGGCCTATAAATTTATAAATTTCTCCTTTTTACATTGCTTCTAGGACTCAATTTCCCTTTTTTAATCCAGATCTTCACAAAGAAATGATATTCAGTGCTTCAAAGAGGCTCTGATTAAGACCGAGTTTAGAGAAGGTAAGTGTTGAGTGCTTTATATGTTGGAGTTGTGGGTGTAAAGAGATCAATTTATAAGTTTATTGGGTTATTCTGTTGAATGCCAAATCCAATTGGATTTATATACGAATCTCGTGTATTCCAACTCTGCGGGTCGGCCCAGTAAATTTATTTTTATGTGATCAAGATTGATTCTCCCTCTTTCTTTGGCCCAATTTTTTTTTGATATTTTTTCACTGATTTGAACTCTGGCTGCTCATTTGATTTCTGGGTATGTCTCTATGCTAATTTCTTCACTTGCATTTTGGATTTTCTTTCATAGGTCATTGAATCTCGAGGGATTTTGTAATGGGTAGCCCTAATTTTCTCAAAATTGAGTTCATAATTGCGATTTGAGTTTGTGGGTCTTCACTTTTTTGCTTCTATCGTTTTCAATCATTTTCCTATCTCTAACCTCTTTGCTGTTTCCTGGGCTTAATTGCGCGTCATTGTTTTGGGAAACATGGTAGGTACCCATGGTTAATGATTGTTCGTGTGAGTCTAGTAAGAAATCCCACGATAGAACTGCAAGATAGAAATACTAATACATAACTTTAGTGAGCTATTCCATCAGTTTTAAGATAGAACCTTACTTGAGCTTATATGTGAATCCTATATATGCTAATTTCGTGGGTTGTGTCCTAAACGAGGTGAAGTTTTTAAAATTTCTGCTTCAAGTAATTACCAACAAAACCTACTTTTGGGGTATTTGGTGCTCGCAGTCCTTATATAGATCTTTGCTTTTTTTAAACGTTGGCTAAAGGTTTCAAATTTATATTATTTTTTTCCAATTTGGAGGTTGTAACAGTTGAGGAGTGAATTCCAAGCAAAGCTTTTCTACCTAACTAGAAAAACCCATTTTCATTGTTACCCATCAACAGTTTGTTGAAGATCTTCACAATTTTTTTTTTCTTGTTCTTCAAGTTCTCATTTGCCCTTATAGAAAACCCTTAGAAATTTACTCATATCACTTATACAAGATTCAGATCTTTACCCATTTGAGTTTGATTCATGAATTGCTTGTTTGTCGAGGTTTTTTTATCTTGATTTGGTTGAAATTTGTATATGGAATTGAATCTGGATAGGCTGCAGATTTGGTCAGTGGGATTCCATTTGTGAACAATGAAGGTGAGAAAGAAGTGTAAGTGAATTTTTCAAGTGCTTGATTCATCTGGTTGGTGATGGACCGTCGGAGTTGGTTATGGAGGAGGAAATCTTCCGAGAAGAGTCCAGGTGAAACCGAAAGCTCGGGATCCATTTCATCGCCATCTGAGAGATTCTCTGATGAGCAGGTTGGTGCTTTGAACATTCCATCATTCTAGCAGTTTGTTAACGATTAGTAGTCTGCGTATTGTTTGGTTTATATGTGTACCCTGATTGTATCGGGTCTTATTCATAAAACAAAGGATTGAGCTAATCCGATTTAGGCCCATGACTTACTAGAATTTAGTATACATGACTATATATGCACTGGGGTTGTGAATGTTAAATTAGGATTGAGAGTTGAGACGTCTTATGTAAGGTATAGTGGAATTATTTTACTCCTTTCTGCGGACAGTTTCCACCGAATCACGTAAATTTGGTATCTTGTGTTTTTGTCCTTTCCCCTATTGTGTTATTGGTATCTCGATTTAGGGTTTTGATATTTGGGGGTGGTCCTAACGCTTGTAAGTTCAATGGCAAAATTGACAAAAAATTGATCGGCATGTAGGTCTAGTAGACTATTCCACCTAACGCTAACTGGGTTATCGATTGGAATCTCACTTGAGCCAATTCCTGAATTATCCTCACCCCAGTACAATTTCATAGTTAATAATGTGAGTCGACTTATGTTGGATTTGTATATTCAAGATTAAGGTATTGGTTGGTATATAGCCGGCTATTAATCATTTATGATTGCAGCATCCATTTTAACTAGTATAATTGCCGGCCAAAAATTGATTCTTTACAACTCCTTGGAGTTTCAATATCAACATATTGAAACCAATTTATTTCCCTTTGAATAGGACTGCCACTCGAACAGCGAGGCTTTGATTTACGTTTGAGTTATTTGTGTCAAATGGTCGATAAATTGTGGTTTTCTTTTCTTTATTGCAATCTAAACTGTACTGGAGCGATTCTTCTTTACTGACGCTTAGTTGGTGTGTTTGTGAATTCCGTGAATTGCTTGGCGGCAGCTGCTTTACTGATGGTTGGTGCTTATTCTTCTGGGCGTCGTTTGGTGTGAACTTTTGTTTGCATATTTTGGGTTTTGAGGAACTAAAAACTGGGTTTAAATTTTTTTTCTTTTTCTGGTTTTGGTTTTGAAAATTCCAATTTTTTCCAGAGTTTAATTGAAAATTGAAAACGGAAAATCAAAAAAAAAGAAAAAAATCATTTTGAAACCCTGATTTTTAGTATCTCAAAAACCAAAAACTGCTAATAGAAATGATACCAAACAGGATGTTAAGTAACTGCTAAAATGTACATGGTAGCTGCAATCACAATATATTCTTTAACTTTGTGTTCCAAGGAAATGCCTTTTCATGAATTGGATAAACAATGATGTTCCATTCATGAATCCTACTGTTATTCTTTATTTCTGAGCAGATTGAAAGACTTTTACGCGTATGAATCCTTCTGGTTTTCCATGTGAGTTTAAACATTTCTTGGTTTTCTATGTCCGTCTTTTCAAATGTTCTCTATGGAAATTGGAAAATTGACCCCCGCGATTTCAAAAGGAAGACTTGAAAAATAAGGAGAAGGTGTTTTCTATATCTTAAGTTCAAAGGGAAAAAAGCTGGAAAACGGTGCTTTCTTAGAAATTTCGGAAAAGTGGGTACTCTCTATGTGTCTTTAAGGAAAGCAAAATTGGTTGATCTGTGCGAAATGACATGCCCCTAGGCCCTGTTTGTTTTGACAGAAACAATTTCTAACTCATTGTTTAACTTCGTAACAACCACCGCAAATGTGGACGATGTTTTCGTCCATTAAAGGGTAATTGACTTTCCCTCAACGAAAGAGGAACAAATTTTTCTTCTTGGAGGGGAAAACGTTTTTTTGTCGTAATCTCAAGCCATACACTTCATTTGTACCTCAACTTGGCTAAGCGTGAATTTCATACAAATTTATAGAATATAATCATTTTCTTTAACACGAAAGAGTAAAAGTCTAAGAAGAAAATATTTCTACTCGAAACTATTTCGTGAAGAAAAAACTTTCCGTAAGGAAAATCTTTTTCGTTGAACCTGACAGAGCCTTAATGATTCTTGACGTACTCCTGATTGTAGGATCTTTTTGACATTTCCTTTAGATGAATCACAATTTTTGGCTTATGCATTTGAGATATGAGCCTTTAGAGAAGCTGATGAAAATTGGTGTGTAAAATTGCAGGCATACTCAAATCACAGCATTCAATCCCCAGATGTTACCTCTAAAGCCGCGCCTACTGATGATGAAGTTAATGATACTGTGAATGCACTAAAGGAGAAACTATCCGCTGCTCTTTCAAACATTAACGCGAAGGAAGAACTGGTGAAGCAGCACGCTAAAGTTGCAGAAGAAGCTGTTACAGGTATTCTTGCTCTTCCACATATTTTATTGCCATTTCAAACTGGAAGCCTTTCAGTCGCCTCACTTTTATGCCAATGTGATTTTGATCTAGTGGTAGAACAATATCATGGATGAAGATTGAGGTTCTGGGTTCGAATTCCTTCTCCCCTAATTTTTGACTAGAAGTTTTCCAAAATCTCTCTTAATTCTGACAGTTAAGTCAAATATTGTTAAGGTTGTGGCCTTTGGTTCGAATCCCCAACCCACTTACAAAAAAAAGTCTCAAACCTGTGCTTCATTTGTTTCCTTTTTTGGGTTTTTCTGGTTTCTAGTGACGGAAAGGTTCCTCTTTTTTTGAGCATTCGAATTCTATGTCTGTTCAGAGTTCAGAGGTATTTCTATTGCTCTATAGCTCTTTTCGGGTATCTCTCTTTCTCTAGTGTGCATGTTCTTGGACTGACGCGTGCAGTGCAATGGGTTTGATCCTTTGTTCATCGTATTTATGTGCACTGTCGAATCTAGGTATTCAATCAAGGAAATGTTATTGAGATAATCTATATAAGAATCCTATAAAATAGCTTTATTTACAGGCATTATGATAGTTCTCTAATTTTCCAAATTAGGTTTTTGCTCTTGATTGTTGATTTACATCAATATTATAACATCGTTGGCTTCATGAATTCGAATTCCTAGGATGGGAAACAGCAGAGAAGGAAGTAAATACTTTGAAGCAACAACTTGAAGCTGCAATAAAGAAGAACTCGGCTCTTGAAGATAGAGTTAGCCATCTTGATGGAGCATTGAAGGAGTGCTTGAGGGAATTGAGACAAGCAAGAGAAGGGCAAGACAAGAAGATTCTAGAAGCCGTGACCCGCAAATCCGAGGAATGGCAATCCAATAAGTCCAACCTGGAGAGACAACTCAGCGAGCTCCAAGCTAAGCTCGGTACTGCAACTACCAAAACTGAACCTAATTTTTCTTCTGATTCCGATCTTCACCTCAAATTAGAGGCTTATGTCAAGGAGAACGAATCATTGAAGCTTGAGCTTGTCTCATTATCCGAGGAGTTATGTGTTAGGACCCTTGAGAGGGATCTAAGCACGAAAACCGCTGAAACGGCCAGCAAACAGCACTTGGAGAGTATCAAAAAGGTGGCAAGGCTCGAATCTGAATGTCGTAAGTTAAAATCCATGGCACGTAAATCGAATGAGAGTGAGCCAGCCTTGAGGGTGTCCAGTCTTATAGCCGAGCTTGATCGATTTGACCCAGGAAAGAGCCAGAATAACCTTATGGCTCTTTCGTCCGGTATCTGTCTTATGGATGATTTCCTTGAGATGGAGAAGCTAGCGGCATTGTCAGATACAAAACCAGGAAATCATGATCTCGAATCTGATAAACCAAATGGTGGGAGTGATAACCGATTAAAACTTGAACTAGAAGCAATGATTAACCGAACAGCTGAGCTAGAGGAGAAAATAGAGAAGCTAGAAACGGAAAAGGCGGAACTTGAACTGGTGTTAGGTGAGTGTCAGAATCAGTTACAGGATACTGAGGCTAATCTTTCAGAGACGCAGATTCGGCTCAGAGATTGTCTCGAACAATACTTTAAATCCGAGGGAAAGTTGAAAGATGTCGAGAATAACTTCCGGGTATTGCAAGATCAGTTGGGTTTGGCAAATGAAATGAAGCTTGCTATGGAGTTGGAGCTTGAGGTTGTTAATGCAAAACGAGAGGAAACTGAGTCAAAACTTCAAGATGCTGAAGCTCAAGCTAAGCTTTTGGTTGCTGAAGTCCGATCCCTTGAGGACGAGCTTTCTAGAACGAAAAATGATGCTCAATTCTATAGAACCGAGTTGGGTTTGGCGAATGAATCGAACCGGGTGTTTATGACAAAGCAAGAAGAGGCAGAATCAGAGCTTAAAGCGGCTAAGGCACAAATTAAGTCTTTGCTTGAGAAAGTTGTTTCTTTAGAGGACGAGACCGAAAGGGAGAAAGTTTTGAATGCTGAGGTTACAGTCGGGTGCAACGAGTGGGAAAACGAGGTTTCAAGAATGAAAAATGAGTTGGGTTTGGCGAATGAATCGAAGCAGATTGCTGAAAGGGAGCTCAAGGAAGCGAATGCTAAGTTAGAAGAGAGAGAATCACAGCTCAAAGTATTGGACGCAGAGACTAAATCGCTTCTAGCAAAGGTTTGTTCTTTAGAGGACGAGGCTGAAAGGGAGAAGGTATCATATGTTAAGTATACAGTCAGGTGTAAGGAGTTGGAAAACGAGCTTTCTAGAATGAGAAACGAGCTGGGTTTGGTGAATGAATCGAAGAAGATTGTCGAAAAGGAGCTTAAAGAAGCGAATGCTAAGGCAGAAGAGAGAGAATCAGAGCTCAAAGCAGTGGAGGCTGAGACTAAATTGCTTCTAGCAAAGGTCTGTTCTTTAGAGGAAGAGGCTCAAAAGGAGCGGGTGTTTTCGGCTGACTTTGCAGCTAAGTGTAAGGAGCTCGAGGGTGAAGTTTCTAGAATGAATCATGGTGCAGGCCTCGGGTTTGCGGCTAGCTTGAACGAGGAGTTGAAGATAGATCAGGTTAGTGGTGTTAAGCTTCATAGCATATTTAGTTCAGGTTTTGTCATATTGGAACACCTTCAACTGTTATATAAAGATTCAGGCTTTATTTGTTTTGATGGAAAACCTATTCCATCTCAATTCTATTATTTTTTTTGCTTAACCTTAAACCAGTAAGTATAAATGTGAAAAACTTTTTCCTCCAAAATTGACTTCCTTTGAGGAAACCACTTTTCTTGTTAAGTTATAGCGACGATCTATCTTAATTCTTCATTCCGAAAGGTGGCAAAATCACTCATGAGAGTGAGATGATTTGAGATTTACATGAAAATGAAACTGATGCTTTTATTCATCATATCTGCATGCTTTTCTGCGCTTGCTTTATAAGAACAACATGTCTGTGTTGGTTGCAAATTGTTCCCCGCTAATATTAGAATCTTCTTGAGCTAGGAGAAGGAGCTTGCTGTAGCGGCGAACAAACTAGCAGAGTGTCAGGAAACGATTGCGTCGCTTGGAAGACAACTGAAATCACTTGCAACGCTTGAGGACTTCCTCCTTGACCCGGACGACCTGTTGGATATCTCCGGAGACAAGTCAATGCTGTTCAAAAACAGTGAGGAGTTGGGAACCGACAAGAACTCGACGTGTAAGTATAGTAACAAAGACCCTTTCTTATTTGTGACACAAAGAGATCAACATATAAGTCTAATGGGTTACACCGCCTAATTGCAATTGCTTCAGGATAGATCCTTATTGAGGCTCTATTTGATTCAAAGGAAAACATTTTCTTTAAGAAATTTTTTTCTTTGAGGAATAATTTCAATTAAAAGTGCTTTTTTCTTAAAATTTTTTGCTTTTCTAGCTAAAGAAGTGGTTTTATATTATAAATTTGTATGAGGCTCATACTTGGACAAGTTGAAATTGAAGCAAAGCATATAATATGAGATTATGAAGGAAAAGAAAATGTTTCCCCCTTTATCGAGGGGAAGTCAATATCCCCTCAATATAGGAAAACGTTTTCCATATTTGTGGTTATTTCTATGAAGTTATGCAAAAAACAATAGAATTGAGATGGAAAATGTTTTGGCCAAAACAACCAGAGCCTAAGTCTAGTGGTTTATGTGACCTAGTGGCAATTGCTTTAGTAAGGATCCCTCACTTGAGCTCTTATATGTAGATCTCACGTGTCAACTCCTTGAATCATACCCTTGTCTGATGAAATTTCTCTGTTATATTGTTGCTAAGATCGGATTTTGATTGTGCTTAGATGGTTACAGTTATCGTTCAAGTTTGACGACAAATGGAAGAGAAGAGGAATCATCATTTGGTTCAACTATAGGAAGCAGCTCTTGTTCAAGTCCTTTGAATATTGACAAAGAAAAATTATCATCTTCATCATTGAAGCAGATCTCCTCTGAGAAAAGCAAAAATGGGTTTGGGAAGTTATTTTCCCGTAGTAAAAGCGCACTCAGAAACTAGAACCATCACGACTTTATATGTCAGTCAGACTCGAGTATGAGACTCAGACATAAGGAAGTGTCGAAATGTTAGACCTTGCTATTCCCTAAGGGTCAGTTTGGTATTGTTTCTGTTTGTAGTTTGTCATATTTTATAAACTAAAGACCATATTTTGGAAATCGTTCTTTTGATTCTTGTTTCCTTGTTTTCATTAACTAAAGAAACCATTTTCAAAATCTTGTTTTTAGTTTTTTCAAAAACCAAAAACTGCAAATAAAAAATGATACCAAATTATGTCCTAATATTTTCTGTGTTTTTTATCTTATTTGAAGTGTCAAAGTGCCATGGCAACATCCAAAATGGGTACTCTAGAGTGGAATGGGGAGTCGAAATAATTGTTCTGACAATAAATACGGTACAAACGTGAGAGGGAGGACCGGTATGAGTTCGTTTTGTCTTCTTTGTGGGACTAATGGTTCTGCGGATTATGTGATAGTGTATAGCCAATTTTTTTTGTTCAGATATTCTATGTGGAGCAGAGACTTTGTACATTAAGTTAATTCATATGTTATTTTTGTCAATGAAGCTGAAAATTGATTTACTTAATTATCTACATGATCAATGGACAAAATTGTACACGTAATTCTTCCCTGTATTTCCTGCTCTGTAATTGTGTCTTCTTGAAGTGTTGACAAAAATATTTGACCCGGGTAAGATTAGAGCGAGTAAAACAAAACCGGGAAAGTCATGTCTCCCTCAATCAAAAGAGACCGAGTAGGTCGGTAGAGGGCAAATAAGTTACTTGCCCATCCTTGGAACTGACTACTTGACGTAGACTGAGTAAGACCATTGGCAATGTCACATGCCTCCCATATGACCCAATACTTGTCGAGTAGGAATATCGACAATATCACGTGCCTCTTACATGAGAACATCTTATGAACACCCCATTTTATTATTACAACATAAAAAGGAAAGTTAATTGGAGTGAAAAAGGGGTGGAAAATGGAGAATGGGGTGAGAGAGGCTCGAACTCTCGACCTCAGGATAACTCAAACTTACAAGCTATGAGACCTACGCGCTAGCCAACTGCGCCACCACCCCTTTGTGTATTGTCTGTGCAAATTATTTTTATAACGTTCAGATTGGTTTCTTACAATGATAAAAAATATTTGGCTTCTTGCAATGGGAAGGAACATACCCAGTGCCTCAAGGGCTCCCGACTACGCAGGGTCTGGGGGGGGCGGATGTACGCAGCCTTCCCCCTTCAGGGTGTTAACCTGAAGAGAGGTTGTTTCTCAATGCCCCCAACCTGAGGGTGAGGACTTCCCAGGAGGTCATTCATCCTGGTACTACTCTCGCCCAAGCACGCTTAACTTCGGAGTTCTAATGGGATCCGGTGACAGCGTGTTGGTGCCCTCTTTGGTATAATATTTATAAATTTAAATAACGTTTTGGGTTCTTTTATAATATTTATAAATTTAATCAAATTAGTCTCTTATCTTTTTGGGTTATTTTTATTTTAGTACCATAGCGTTTTTCAAAATAATAAAAAGACCCATCAGTTTTTGTCGCATTAATAAAAAGGTCCATCTCCGACATGATAATGTCATTTTTAGTCGACAAAGATGATGTAACGGGTACAGTTTTATTAATACTGTAGTAAAATAACAAAAGTACTCTATAATAACTATATTTTGAAATAATTAAACGAAAATAAATAGTTTCTACATGATACAACATCTCGAATTTCGTACTTATAAAGTAAGAACAAAGGTGTTGAAGCGTACTTTAGGTCATTTTTTTGTATGATTAATAAAAGCAATTGCCACGTTAGCTCTGTCGATAAAACAATGATATCATCACACTTGTAATGGGCCTTTTTATTAATACGACAAAAACTTAAGGGCCTTTTTAATAATTCAAAAAGATCAAGGTCCTTTTTATTATTTTCAAAAATATCGAAGTACTAAAAATGTAAATTACTCTATCTTTTTTTTTTTTGTTAAAATAGTGCCATATATTTTATTTTATGATAATAGATGCACGAATGATTGGTCAAATGCTAAAAAAAGAAATTAATATAATGTTTTTTTTCCTAATAAAAGGCACTTCCTTACTCCTATGTAGTACAAGTCAAACAAGCGCCTAGTTTAGTTAAGCTTAAACTAGGATGCATAGTTGTTAAAATCGGGATTCTGTTTATGATTGGTGGGGTCTTTTAGAATTAAAATCATAGAATCGAATCAAGAATCATAATATTCTACTAAATGTATATTATAATTATTTTTTGTATTAATATTAGTTATATAATTTAAAAAATTATTAATAAAACCTTTACTTACATGGGTATATACACAAAATATTATCAAACATGATAAAAATATTATCATGTAACATATATGTGTCATTTTATATTATAATAGTCATGAGAGTTTTTAAGATAGATGCTGCTAATCGAACTTTATATTAAGGTTAAAACATAAAACTAAACTTAATTTAAGTTTTTTGAAAGTTTATAACGCTTAATTAACTTTTTTTTTTTTATTTCAAACTGATAAAGTAATTTTGTTATAATGTCTTTATTTTTTACATTTTAACTTTTTATTTATATACATTGGTAGAATCAAGATCGGATCGGTAGAATCGTGAAATCGTACTACGATTCTATCCGTTAGTTTCATGTAATATTAATGAATCATAAGATTCCAAAAAATTAAGATTCTACTTAAGATTCAGATTGGTCAGCAATTGTGAAATCGTAGAATTGTAAGATTCTAAGATTCGAATCGGGATTTTAATAACCATGCTTGGACGTACTAATTTGGATGCATTTAGCCCAAACTTTGCTCTAAGAGTTGAGTAACAATAGTATTGTGTGTGACCAAATAGTTAAATTTTCATCTTCTTAGAGTATAATGGTTGATTCTTCATCCTTTTTCTCATACTAAAAGTATAAATGAGCCATGTCGAGCCCAACTCATGAAGGCTCACAAGTCCGCTCATTATAAAGCCTAAAAGGCTCACTCTCTTTGAGCTCGGCCAAAAAGGACATTGGAGGTGCTAGTCTAATAAATTTAAGCTCGAACTAACGAGTCTAAAGGAGCCAACCTCAAACTACATTATAAGCCCAAATGTGCCGGTGATTTCCAAATATTAGATCTATTAATCATTTGTTATTAGTTATTTATTACAAAAATGACATCATGGATGAAATTTATTACAACCACCACCACCAAGTGCCTCAAAGAGCTCTCGTATACGCAGGGTCTGGGGGGATAGATGTACACAATCTTCCCCCTTCCGACGACTGCCCAGAAGAGAGGCTGTTTTCGAGGACCCCCAACCTGAAAAGCTTGCCAGCAGCAATGAAGCCTGATAGCCTGATATCACCAGTGCGGCGTCAACAATTATGGATGAAATTTATTAGTGGCGCGCGCGCGCGCGCGCACACACACACACACACATATATATATATATATATATATATATATAGGGAGTCATTATCAGGGCAACAATTGTTATTATCAGAGCAATAATCTACCAAATAGGGTACCAACACGACGTCACTGGATCCTATTAGAACTCCGAAGTTAAGCGTACTTGGGCGAGAGTAGTACCAGGATGGGTGATCTCCTGAGAAGTCCTCACCCTCAGGTTGGAGGCACTGAAAAACAGCCTCTCTTTAGGTTAACACCCTTAAGGGAGAAGGCTGCGTACATCCTCCTCCCTAGACCCTGTATAGGGGGTAGCCCTTGAGACACTAGGTATGTTCCTTTTAGAGCCATAATCTAACTTACATACAATAAGAGTAAATAGCCTTAAAAACTACAATCTTGTTCTGATAATAATATTTTTGTCCTAATAATATTATCCCATATATATATATATACACACTAAACCCACAAATTTTGAGGAACTTCCCAGGGAATATTTTCAACTTCTCACTTCCACCTACTAAAGACGTTTCCAGTTAATCAATCCAACACGTTAATAAGGTTCATCCATCTTCCATGGATGCGTTTTGTGGACTTTATCCCTTTTCTCGGATGTACTAATCTGAGCAGTAAATTTAATTATAAAAAAAATCAATTTTCTCCAGCATGAACATCCAAAATCTAGCCAAAAAAGCGGATAAAATTACTGAGGTAAGGATCAATGTTTGTTTCTGAATATTAAACCATTATGTTGCTCGGATTCGAGAAGGATGATATATAGGTGCATAATCAAGGATCAAGTTCAATTATTTTCAGGAATTTCCATATGTTTCATCTAATTTGGAGTGTCCTAAGAGTCATGCAGCACCAGCTCCCAGAGTCTGAACAAATATGCTACACACAATTAGGAGCATAACCGAGCCAACTCCTTATGCAGCTCAAAAGACAAGGCTCATTTCAAGCAAGATCCTGGTTCACCTAGCTCGGTCAGCTAAGTAAGTCAAACTTAATCTTGGTCAGACACATTGGCCCTTGAGCCAAAATGAACCTATATCGAGCTGACTTGTGAGCCTAAATATGGGTTAACAAGTCAAGTTCAAGCCTCAATAAGCCAAACTCGACCCCAAACAAGCCCAAATATGCCAAGCTTGCCTTCAAGTCGGATTCAAGCTCAATTGAGCCAAGCCCCAAGCTCGTGACAAGGAGAACAAAATGTTTGCGAGCTGATTACTTGAGTCTGACAAGCTCAGACAAAACTCAATTCAGGTCATTCACAACCCCTACTCAGCCAAAAGAAGACAAAAACACAGCCATCATAAACTTCAATACAAACTATGAGAAACAGCAATAAGCTCCGCCTTCATCATCAGAATCCTCAATTTTTACAGTACGCACCATGGCATGAAAACCTCTGGCTTTCTCTTTCTGCATGATAGGCTTGCTTTCCGACATCACATCGATGCTCCTCTTGCTCTTTCTTTAAAATATATTTTTTTTTTCATAACGCTATGGAAGTCAAATGCGTTGCACAAGGGGCAACCCTCCCCAAATCCCTTAAACTCCTGTCCCCAAATGATGAAGGCGAGATTGGATCTCAAATTTCGGACACCACTTCATAGAAACTTTATCAGCTGCGCTAGCAAGCACCTTCTCTTTCTCTAAAATATATCCCCTTTTCTATGTATCAAATACATGGTGTCCTTTTTGTTCATTGTTCGTAACATAATACCTTTCTGAAGTATTTTGGCACTTTAATTGGATGCTTTCTGGTTTAGTAAGATGTCATAAAGTTCCATCTACTTCCAGGCTTTTAGCTACACTTCCACTTGAGCATAATTATCCCATTCATTTTTCCAGAAGGCCTCTTTTGACATAAGTGCACCGAGCATACGAGACTTCAACACTAGCAATACATGGTAAGAGTCTGTTTGGTATAGTTTTCTACTTTCTATTTTCTATTTTTGGTTTTCTATGTTTAGTTCTCACTTAAATGAGGAAAAATTGAAAACAAAAAACCAAAAGCCAGAAAAAATTGTTTCCAAATGGATTTTAGTTTTTAAAAAACCAAAAATTGCAAACAAAAAACGAGACTAAACATACCCTAAGTGAAATGAATTTTACAAATAACAGAGTAGAGAGATCACCTACTGACCAATCGTACAAGCTCGAAAAAGTAATTGCTTGCCGTGATGTAGACGTTAGATCTATAGGAAAATTCTACAAGCCGGAAAGGACTTTGGTTAGGCTGTTCTGCAGTAATGCAACTGAGTCGATAGCTGTTTTCGTGAACCAGCTGATACCCACTTTAATCCGGTGCTCGTCGGTTGGCAACCTAATTAAGTAAGCCAGCTTCCTTGCTGCAACAGTAGAAAGTTGTCAACGAACCAACTATTCTGAACAATTAAATTATTAGGCTCCATTTGGTTTAAGGGAAAATATTTTAGTTATGGAATTCTTTTTCTTCACAAGATATTTTTTTCCTTAAAAGGTGTCTTTCTAGCTAACAAAATAGTTTTCATTCTATAAATTTGTATGGGTTCACGCTTGACCAAGCTAAGGTTGTAGGAATATGATGTGAGATTACCATGAAAAACATTTTCCCCCTAGTGAAGGAAAATGTGTCTTCACTTTCATTGAGAGGACATCAACTTACCCTCAATGGAGGAAAACGTTTTTCATATTTGTAGTAGTTGTTATGAAATTATCAAAAGAAATAATAAAATTAAGATGGACAATGTTTTTCTGTCAAAACAAACAGAGCCTTTAAAATGACATTTTGGGAATTTAAATAAATGTTTGTTAGTTTTGATATCATATCAAGGACCTAACTACCACAAAAGTAAGCTTAAGTTGTTAGGTGAAGGGCTAAAAATGGCTTTATACTATAACCAAAGGTCCACAACTCAACAACGAGGACAAAAAAGGTAATCCATCGAGTTTGAGCACGAAACTTCACCTGTATGGCCGATGGGGCCTTCCAAGGTGAATCCATCAATGAAACTAGGTGTCACGGCGGCGTCATATCTTCCCAAAGTCATCATCTCACCCAAATACTGGAACCTGTAAACATAAGTGAAAATAGAAAAATCGCAAGTGTTACTGCTTCCTCGAGATGCATGTGTTGCGAGGTGTAAACATAAGTGATAATTTGAGCTATTTGCTCCCTTGGAAAATGTTTGGCCAGGCTTTCCTACAAGAAAAATATTTCTATTGAACCAAATGGAGCCTAAATATTGGTATGTTTCTAGGTAGAGGTGACAACTAAAACATGACGACCTCTTCAATCCTAGCTATTACTTAAGGTAATTGGCCAAACATAAAAGGAACAAAGCATCTAACAAAACCGAACACTTTTAAGTTATGGTGTAAGAATTTCCAACCTGAATGGCAGAAGTGGACGATCGTTGATAGCAGCCCACAAATTCCAGCCAGCATAATCTGCTTGCTGAAAAGCAACCTGTAAAATGGTAATGTAAAGCCACCATGAATGGCATGGTAAGAATGTAATGCAAAAGCCGGGGAGCAAAACATCGGGCTTCATTTGAAATTTGGAAATATGTTGTGAAAGGAAAAAAGACATGAAAGAGAGCATTGTCCTGTGTTTAGAACATAAGAAAATAAGAGGAGAAAAAAATGGAGAAAAACTTAAAAATTATAATAGGCTTTAAGGATCGCTCCAACTCACACCGGCCTGATGCTCACTTCAAACTGTCAGTTCCCTGCCCTTTCATTTGCAACCTATCTTTTTCCTGCCTTTTCATTTCCGACCTCATTTTCTTAGAAACCTACTTTTTTCCCCTTGTCATGCAAACCCGGGGGAAAGAAGGGGGGGGGGGGGGGGGGAATGTATTTTCCCCTATTTTCTTTCCCTTTAGCTCTTTTTTCCTTTCAATTTTCTTTCCTTCAAATTTTCTTAATTTCAAATGAAGCCTTGATGTACCAAATTAAAATGAAAGGAAAACTACAGCTAGTATTGTACCTGAGCAGTGCCAGGAAGAAGCTTTCCACTAGAGTCTCTCAGAGCAGAGGAGTCACCTACTGCAAATATACGAGCATGGCCCTTTACACGAAGAGTTTCATCGGTTTCTGCTTGTCCCCTGGCATTAAGAGGAAGCTCGTGCGGTTTATCACATGGTTCTAACTGAGGCAATTTAGGTTTATTTCCAACTGTCCACAGTACTAAATCTGCTTCCAAAATTTGACCTTGCATGCCCCTTTCAGCGGGCTGAAGTTCCACAATAAGTTTTTCAGGATCAAAATCCTCTTGAACATCATCTACTTGTCCAGTCTCCATTAAATGGTCTCCGGTCTCGATATCATCAGCTTTCCTTATTGAACTAACAAAATATCCCAGGAGGAGCTGAACCTTTCTGGCTGACAAAACCTGCAAATAATAATAAAAGTTAGCTCTGATGAATGCATAATTGTATACTATTGGGAAAAATCATACACAAGCACAAACGGAAGCGAAAAATCATACACAAGCACAAGTGGAAGCGATACAAACAAAACACCGAATTTATGTGGCAACACTTTCTCAACTAGAGGGGAGAAACACAGATCCAAACGGGTAACTTGTCTATTATAAAATTTTGGAATTATAATCTCGAATCATAACCTAGAATCCCCTCTCATGATCTCACAACCTGAATGTAACTTTTGCATGGTAAAGTTACAAACGCTCCTAAATGCAACTTTTGACAGCTAAGTTGCAAACCCTCAGTCAAAGCACTCTGACGTAACTTCATGCTCAGATGAACAACTCAAAATCAAACACAAAACGCTCAGAAACATAAAACTCAAAATCAACTATACAGCAGTGACTAATCACACAGGGATTTTTTTTTGGTGGGTGGGTTTTTTTTTTTTTTCTTTTTTTTTTGGGGGGGGGGGGGGGGGGGGGGGGTAAGCATGTTGTATTGAACATGAAATTCCAAAAAGAGGCAAAATAAGAAACCGTGGAGCCCCGATAACTATATAGCACTAACAGAATTCTCACCTTAAGGGCAGCTTCTCTGTTCCCTGGTGGAGCAGTTGGGCAGATTGTACTTTCAATGTTCACTGCATGCACAATTCCTTCATCCTGTAGTCTCTCAGACATTGTGGCTGCCAACTCCACACCAGAGTAACCACAGCCAACCACCACCACCTTGATTGGGGTTCTCTTGCCGAAATTCTTCCGCTCCAGTTCTTTTAGTCTATCATTCACTCTCTGTGTGGTACAAATCATCAACGATGAGAAGCAGTAGACTAAATATTGTTTTACCCCTATATTGGAGAAGCAGACAGCTAAATCAACAGCAATGAAGAGGAAACCTTAGGACCGAAGGGAAACATGATTGTCTATCGTGACACATAAGGGTCCAAGTTGAAGTATTTTAATCCTGGCACTTAAAAAATTTCACGTTAATTGCACAACAATGCGAACTTGCATCTGTTCTGGGCCACTCTATGACTAATGACTCTTCATCAAGTATTGGCAAACTACACATCTATGAAGAGCAACAGAGAGGGAGGGGGAAACTATTAAGTTCGGGGATAGGTAGATTTTAGATAACTATTTTTGGAGGCAAGTATGGGTAGTATGCTGGAATCCTTTATAAAATCTACGTTCTTTTCGTACCTCACATAAATCAACCCAAGCCACATGGACACTACTATTTGGATAATAGGAACAAAAAATGAAGAAATCCTTAGCTGTGGCCCTTTGGTGAGCATTTGTTACACTGATTCGTGGGAGTAAGCAAGTTGGCATGTACTTTTCAATCGTACAAGAGTTACTTGTCACAAAATCAGTATATACAACTTTAATCACCTACTCTTAAATGATTTTTGGCTCATACGTTTTAATGAGGGATCACTTTTCTAGCTTTACTGGAGTTTTTTCTGTGGCAATTTTATTGGAGCTTTATGGATACATTCAAACAAGTTCCCTTATAGGTTCCTATATTGTCATTTCAATACGAATCAACATTATAAATTGAACTCAGTTTCTTTTCCTTTCATTGCCGACAGTCAAGTAACGGGGTTCTACACTGCAATAGATAAAGCAATGTTGACAAGAACAAATTGACAATTGAGATT
Source organism: Simmondsia chinensis (assembly GCA_018398585.1). Lineage (NCBI taxonomy): Eukaryota > Viridiplantae > Streptophyta > Magnoliopsida > Caryophyllales > Simmondsiaceae > Simmondsia > Simmondsia chinensis. Next base: position 2,924,262 of record JAGTTD010000009.1, read on the forward strand.
AAGCCCAAACATACTTACGCATGCATCCTCGTATGTGGCAAATGGCAGTGCATAATCTACTGCTCCTGGAACAACATCAAGTTTGGGTTCAGCTCCCAGAGCAAGAACCAACCTGGCTACCCAAGGCAAACAACCTCTATTTAGCTAGTGCAGTTAATAACTAAGAGCCACGTACAAGCTCACTAGTCAAGATGCTGAGATTACTTTATTGTAGTGGAACATCATGTATTGTAAAATGATTCCATTATTTTGTCAAGGAGGAATTTTTTTCAATGGAATGAGAAGGCATTATGTGTTGTGAAATGATGTCTCTGCCTAAGCCAAGATATAAGAATGTATCAAAAGCAAAAATTGCTTTTAAACAGCATCTAGCAACTCTGAAGTCAAGCCCAGTGGATAAGAACACAAGTTGCAGAAATCAACAATGATCAAAATCACAGTCATACCAATCATATTCTATAAGAAGACCACTTTCAAGATGCACAGTTCCAGCACATGATGATCTTTCATAATCCTTCTTCAGCACATCATCAGAGGGATGAAGAAGTTTCACCCTATCTCGGAGACATTGCACATTTGTGCTTGCCAGCAAATCTGAAAATCGAGGAGCTATTTCCCAGGCATCTACCTCTGCAATGCAAAGAGTAGTAACATTACCAGTGAAACCATTAATACAAGAGGAAAATTATACCAGGCTCCAATGCATGGGAAGCACATTTTGAGAGAGGCATTCTCACTTGAAGATGAATTTACCTCCAGATAGAAGCTCGTACAGCATTGGCTTAAAAACAAAACGCTCTGACTGGTCAATAAGAACCACCTGCACCCATTTCAATGATACTAGTGAACATTAATTGAAAACCCTTGATGGCAATTTGTTACAATAGTAATGAAAACTTACTTGAGGTTTCTTATCATCAGGCCATAGTAGAGATTCAAGTCTTAATGCAGTATAAAGACCACCAAATCCACCTCCTAGTATGCATATCCTTGGCTTCTGTTCAAACAAGTCTTTTGATAATAAACGGGTGTTGGTCAAAAGATCTTAACTATGAGATTAGGAAAAAAAAAGGAGCAGTTCACATCTGAGCATTTACAGAACCATGCTTCAGCATTCAACCAGCAAATAATCTATCTGAGGAATAAGTCACAAAAAAATAAAATAAATCAATAAGACAACATGCAGGACCACAGCAGCATCATTGTCAAACATATTTCAGCATTATAGTTCTATTTGGATAATAAAGACATAGAAGAAGATACAGATTCTAACAACTTTATGAGTATTCTATGCTTATCAATAATATGATAAACATAAAAAAGCTACCTCCTTATCCAGCCATGAGTAGCTCCGAACAGCCTTTTCACTTTCAGACAATTCTCTAATGCCTCCATTCATCCCTGTGGCAGCTGAAGCAGCAACGCAGAATCCCTTCCGCTGAGAGTTTGCAAATAGCAATGAAGCGATTGTATGTTTTCTTGTGCAAGTAGATAAAGGTTTACCCTGCTTCCTTGTGAGTCCTATAGATCGTTGCATGAAAACAGTCCTCAAGAAATCAATGAAACATGCATATAATTGCAAACATGTTAATGATAACTGCAGGGAAGCTCCAGATTCAACTGAAATCTACCTACCTGTCCTCTTTGCATGACCAGCGCCTTAGACAGGCATCATTCATGATCATACAAGATGCCATTAATTGCAAAGGATCATGGAGGCAGCGCTCGGGGAACTAAATATGCGACTTGCTGATTACTGTCAGGGTTGGTCTCCAGATTTTAAGGGCCTAAAGCATGCTTGAATCATGGGCCCCTTTTTCAATAGCCGAAGTGTTCAAACCAACTTAAGCACATCTAGAATAATCCACTTTAATTTATAATACTAGCTACTATGAAGACCCTTTTAAATTTTTATGTACATATGCGTTTATGATATAATATATCTATGTCGCTTCTTCAATCATGAATGGTGATATGCAAGAGAAACAAACTGATAATATAACTAATTTTCAAAAAAAGGACCTTAAAAAATTGAGACCCCAAGAAACTGCTTCCATTACTAGTAGTCTACTCTTGACCGGCCCTAGTTACTGTAAAGGTCTAAAACGAAAAAAAAAAAAAAAAAAAAAAAAACATTACAATACATGCAAGCTCCCTTTATCTTTTCCCTGTCCATTTTTCCCGGACAACAACTTAAGGTTTAGGACTGCACACGCCTCCTCCCGGATCCCACCCTCTGTCCCCTCCTCCCAGGCTACCACCGTCTCTCTCCTTTCATTCTCAGGGCAAAATTCTCAAGTACAAAACTCAATAAGATAAGATACATCGGGTGTTTCGGCTATTTTGCCTTTGGACCCTGCCTAGCACTGCTGTGCATTCTGGAGTTTATACTCTAATTATCAAAAAAAAAAAAAAGAAAGAAAGAAAGAATAAGATACATGCAATCATTACAAAATTTACATTCACCTCAAATACTCATTCCAATGCGTCTTTCACTGGGCAAGAGGAAGATAAGTTCCAAACCCAATATCTCATGCTTCAGGAGTGGGTGACCTAACCGCTACACCAAATTTAACAACCCCTTACCCCCTGTTTGGCAACAGGGTAATGGGGGGTAAATCCTTACCCTCGTTTGGCAAACTATTAGGAGGGATCAAGGGGGATAAGGTAAACTTTTAAAAAATTTTGGACAATTTTGCCCTTATTTTAATTATAACTCTCTTTACCCTTACCTCTTTACCCAATTGCCAAACAAGGGTAACTCATTTACCCCTCTTAATTTGACATGTCCAAACAAGGGTAGGATATTACCTTACCCTCTCCCTCTTTACCCTCCTTTACCCAGTTGCCAAACAAAGCGTTAATAGTGTGAAAATTGTCTAGTCTAGATGGTCCTGATGCCAAATCACACTCAACTTGTACGGTAGAAGTATTTGGCAACTCAGATTCACTATCAAATTCTCTACCTGAAGCAAATAACTTACGATTGAACAAAAAATTCGAACGTAATTCAAACAAAGGGTGGACAGAGACCATTAGTGACTACTGGGCACGAAATATATCCTTCGTCCTAATAGGGGTGCAATGAGCCGAGCCAGCTCGCAAGTTGACATAAAGCTCAAAAACCTCGCCTCATTTTGAGCTCGAGCTGAATCCAGCTGGCTTGTTTAGCTGATCGAGCCAAGCTCAAGCATAATAAAATTCAAGCTTGTAGGCTGCTGAGCCTAAACGAGCCTATCTTAATACAATTTATTAGCTTAAATATGTCCAATCAAGCCAAGTTTGAATCTAAATGAGTAAAGCTCGAGCCTAAACGGGCCTAAACAAGCCCACATTGAGCTTAAATGGGCCTAAAAATCGCAAGCTTAGTTCAAACTCACCGAGCCAAGTTTGAGCTCAGCCACACCGAGACAAGCTTTCGAGTTTGAAGTTTCTGAGGTCCGCGACCTTCTAGCTAAATGTAAATCAGCCGAATGTCAAGCTTGACGAGCTGAAACTCACTCGGCTCAAATAAACCTCTACTCCTATTGTTCGATAACTGCCCTAACAACATCAACAAGTCGGAAAATTCCCTAACTCCGCCTGAATTTAAAAAATTTTATACAACCATAACACAATTTCACAAAATCCAACTCATAAACTGAGCATTTCTCAACATACATATGCTGAATCCAACTCACAAAATCTAAGTCAATTAGCAGATACACTGAAATCAAATCCACGGCGGTTCCATCAAAGCAAAGTAAAAGCAGGAGATTCACGAATGCGATAAAAGTTAAATGAAAGTACATTACTCACGGTTGAAGGAGGTTAGCGCTGCTGATATAGACAGCGCTGCTTGCGACGTCGAAGAGGATGATGCCAGTTGCGCCATTGTTGAAGCTAACAAACCGCTCCTCTCTCTCTCTCTCTCTCTCTCTCGCCGTTACTCCGTTTAGCTCTCCGGTCTCTCCGGCGAGTAATAAAGAGGGATTAGAAGGTTTGTCTGGCGTTTTCCGGCTCCACGTCAACACTTTTCCTTTTCAAGTTAAGAGCATCTCTTTTCCAACTTGTAAAATTTCATAGGGCCTTTAGGCCCGACTCACGGAGTTAGAACTTACAAGATCTACATATAAATTCAAATGGGGTTTCATCCTAAAATCAATTGGTCATAGGTGGAGTAACCCATTAGGCTTATAAGGTGATTTTTTTCTTTCTCCCAACTCCGACGTAGGATTCCACATGACTCACATGTGGAGTCTTCATCACTCCCCCTCACATATGAGTCTGTGACAAACGTACCTCTCGCTTTCTCCGATCCAATTGGATCTAACATACTGGAAAGACCCTTGACGCACCAAACACAAATGCACCTCCTCTTCATGAGGACAAGGTGCGACAAACACAAATGCACCTCCTCTTCACGAGGACAAGGTGCGATAAACACTAGATCGGAATCAACAACCCGCTCTGAAACCATGTAGAGGCCCGACCTAGGGAGTTCGAACTTACGAGATCCACATATAAGCCCAAGTGGGGTTCCATCCTAAAACCAATTGGCCATAGGTGGAGTAACCCACTAGGCTTGTAAGGTGATCTTTTTCTTTCTCTCAACTCCGATGTGCGATTCCATAAGACTCACATGTAGAGTCTTCAACACAGCTAATGACAACCTCGTTTGACAGGTACGAAGGGCTGATTTATTAGGCACTAACGCACTAGATCTTATTAAAACTTTGAAGTTAAATATGTTTGGACGAGAGTAGTATTAGGATAGGTGATCTTCTGGACAGTCCTCATGTTGCCGGTCCTACAAGGTTGGGGGTCCTCGAAAACAGCCTCATCTCCAATCCTATAAGGTTAGGGATCATCGGAAACAGCCTCTCGGCAGGGTTATGCCTCGAAGGGTTAAGACTGCCTACATCCGCCCTCCAGACCCTGCTTAGACGGGAGCCCTTAAGGCACTAAGTCTATTATTGTTATTGTCGTCGTTGTTGTTGTTTGATAGGTACGAAATAGATATGAGAACTGAAATTTTAAGAAAATTGTAAATTTTGGCTCTTATTTGATATGTAGAAAGTACGTATAATGAAGGAATCCAGTTCTTTTAAAATGCAGGAAGTAGTTTGTTTGGCCTAGGTAAGTTCTAAATTTGTAGCTTTTAAGTAACCTCCCAAAGTAAGTTTTATTTTTCACCGTGGCAACCAAACATGTTTTTTCTTACTTCTTGAAAATTTGACAAAGGAATTGAATTCTCGATAAATATAACTTTCGACAGGAATTCAATTCATGCAGTAAGCAAACGAGAAGCAAATCTAAATGGGAAATTATAGTCTAGATAGATGTGGTTTTAATATATATAATGAGTTATCTTAAGATTTAAATATTTGTTTACTTATGTTGGTTTCTAGAATATGATACTTTTTTTTTTAAGAATCAAACCAATTTTATAAAAAAATGCTGATGTAATGCATTATTATCATAATAAATATAAGTTGTGTCAGCATTTTTAGCAAAAAATACGAATTGCGGAAAAAAGTTCGCTAAATGTTAGTGTAAACTACTTGTATATTCTATTCAAAAAAAAAAAAAAAAAAAACTACTTGTATATTGCTTAAATTATGTGCCATATCAAAATACTTATATATTATCATAGTCATGTTTAGCTTTAGCATTTTTTAACTAAAATCTATCAAATTTTTTAAGAAGGGTACTAGATTGATAAAATTTTAAAACTTTATGGTACATAAGTAATAAAATTTTTAAATTTCAAGGTACCTCATTATATATTTTGAAACGTCAAGAAACCTAAATGACAAGTGATCAAACCTCGTAGTACTTGAGTAATAATTTTCTCAATATAAATTTATGTTACATAAATTATGACTTACGTACCTTGAGCTTTAAGTATTACTCACTTAGGTAACTTAATATTTCAATATATATAATAGGATACCCTGAAGTTTAAATTATTCTATCACTTGGGTATCATATGCTGGAAGTTGATGAATTTTTATACAATCTGACCCATTTTATCAAAAAAATGTTGATATAACTTGTAATTATAATAATATATACAAACAATGCTAATGTTTCCATAAAAATTATGCAATTTTGTGATAAAATATTGACCAAGTGTTAATATTAATTATCTAAATATATAAATTATGTTTTTATAATTACTAATTTTTAGATATTTAGAATTATTTTAAATAAAAATTCAAATTTGGCAAATTACCATTTAGGCAACATAACATTTTAATATTTTTAACGGGGTTAATTTGAGTTCTAAATATCTTATCATTTAAGTACCTTGATATTTTAAAATTTTATCAATCACATACCATTTTGTCAAAACTCGATAGATTTTCACTAAAAAATGTAAAAATTGAACACGATTTTAACAATACATAGGTATCTTTATTAGAACTTAATAAATTTTTTGCCAAAAGATGCAAAAATAATACAAGATTGTAGCAATATTTACATAATTTATATCAACATTCGATGAATATTTTATTACAATTAACTAAATTTTTGATAAAAATATTGACAACTTATATACATTTTTTTTTCTTACCATACCTATATATATTATCATAATCATGTATTATATCAACAATTTTTTTATAAAATTAGTTAGATTCTTATAAAAATTTATCAAATTCCAACATAGAATACCTAAGTGATAAATTAACCAAATCTCAGGTATCTTATCATATATATTGCAATAGCAGGATATGTAGATAATAAATGATTAAGACTCAGGGTATCTAAATAATAATCTTCCTTCCAATTTTTTAAAATCAAGTCAGCAAAAACTATCAAATATTAATGGCATTAAGGTTAAGGTGCGATGTTGAAAAACTTTAGAAAAACTGACTTTAAAAATTAAAAAAATTTAAGTAACTAAAATTTAACTAATTTTAGTGAAAACCTTTTTTTTTTTTAAAGAACTAACGCAGTAGGTTGCTTATGGTGCGTTTAGTTCAACTTATTTCTGTTTTTTTTTTTTAGCTTATATGTTTTAACAAGATCTGTATCTTTTTACAGTGAAATATTTGGTTGTGCTGTGTAGAAAGATTTTTTTTTTATAAAATAAAGTGTTTAGATACAAGTTTAAGCAATAACTTATATATTATAATTATAAAAGTGGCTTAATAAAATAAATAAATTAATAATCGTAGGTAAAAAAGTCATTATAATAGTTGATTATGATAATAGAGAGTGATAAATGTAACGACTCATAGGCGTAAAAAGGGTGGCGATAGGTAGGGGTGGTAATAATAAATAAAAATAGGTCATAGTGGTAAAAATTTAATATTAATATAATATTTTTAAAGTATTTTTCTGAAATAAGCTATAAAAAAGATTTAGTTTTGTATCTTTTTTTACTTAGTTATAAAATAACTTTTTTTTTATTTAAACTATAAAAAAGATATAAAAACATCTTTTATGTAATAAATTCTACAGTTAATTAAAATTTTTTTTGATAACTTTAAACTATTAAAAAATTAAACTAAATGCAGCCTTATAAGGGGAGCTATTCAGATTACACAATTAGGGCGGGGGAAGAGAACAGAGGAGAGAGAGGGAGAGAGAGAGCTGAAACGCAATTAAAAATGGCGATGAGCAGCAGAGGCGGCGGCGGCGGCGGCGGCGGCGGCAATCACAGCAAGCCGGAGTGGCTGCAGCACTACGATCTCATCGGCAAAATCGGCGAAGGCACTTACGGTCTCGTCTTCTTGGCTCGCATCAAATCTCCTCCTCATCGCGGCAAATCCATCGCTATCAAGAAGTTTAAGCAGTCCAAAGATGGCGATGGCATCTCTCCCACCGCTATCCGTGAGATCATGGTGAATTTCTCGACTCTCCCTAGCTAATTTTTCGTTTTTGTTCTACCGGACATTTCTCGTTTGAGTCTAGTAAGAAATTTGATATCATACTGATATAATTCAAAATATAGTAGTTAAGTGAGAGATAACTTAGGTATTAATAAAATTAACTAAGTTATTTAATGTCAATTATACCCCTCTCCTGACTCTACTGTAGAGGAGTGCGGAAAAAAGTGTTGTCTCTCTCCCTCTCCCTTCTTTCTCTAATCTCGTCTCTTTCTCACTCTTTTTCCTGCCTTTCCCTATCCGATACCCTGTACATGTAAATCTTCTTATACTCTACATCTTATACTGAATATATACGAATATGTTACTTTTGATATGGGATTGATTGATTGATTTGTTATTGGATCGATTTGGTTCGTATCACGTACCTATTAGAATATAGAACCATTTATGAACCTTCACGAATTAGCTTAAGCTTTTGAGAAAGTCGGTTACTTGAGATGTATCATAGCCTTCTTGACCTAGAGGTCACGAGTTCGACATGAAAAATCTAAGGTTGACGCAAAGTATGCTTTGTTTGGCAACTGTGGCAAATCCATTGCCATCTAGAAGTTTAAGTAGTCCAAAGATGGCGATGGCACCCCCCCCCCCCCCCCCCCCCCCCGGCCATCCATGAGATCATGGTGAATTTCTTGATTCTCCCTTGCTAATTTTTCGTTTTTGTTACGGTAAGAACTTTACATGCGAGTTTAGTGAGAAATTTCACAGCGGAATTGTGAGATAAGAGCCCAGCGGCCTAATCAACTAAGTCTAATTGGTTTTGGAATGGAATCCAGTGAACCTCATGTATGTTCCATTTTAAATACAAGTAAATTGGTATTGAGTTTAGTCAATATGAGTAAGCAGTTAGGATGCAATTTGGTTGCTTATAGGGTTGGAGGCCCTTCGGAAATAGCCTTCCTTGAGGATAGCACCCTATAGGGGTAAGACTGCATATATCTCATCCTCCCCAAACCCTACCTTGGTGGGAGCCTTTCAGGCACCGGGTTTATCGTTGTTGTCGATGGATCAAAGAGAATTTTGCTTATGTGCCATAACTGATTCAGATTCACCGCGTATAGGTAGTAGGATTTAGTGTGGAAATTAACCGCTTACGAATGACTTATAATGTTTGAAAGGAAGAAACCATGAGAAATTGATTACTAGCAGAGCTTGAGTTGTCCCATCCTTTCCATCCCTCTTTTACTCTAGTTTAAATATAGGAAAATTATTACTTAGATATCCCGAAATTTGAGCATTTATCACTTAAGTATCCGAACAGTTCAATATATATAGTGAGGTACCTGAGGTTTGAATATTTTATCACCTAGGTACCATATGTTGGAATTTGATTAATTTTTGTAAGCATTTGACCAATTTTATTCAAAAAATATTGATATAATACATTACTATGATAATATATATCAGGGTAATGTTATTGCTAGATCCTCAGGTTGGGGGTCCTCGGAAACAGCCTCTCTTCCACACGGAAGGGGTAAGGCTGTGTACACCCACCCTTCCCAGACCCTGCTTATCGCGGGAGCCTTTGCGGCACTGGGACTGTTGTTGTTGTTGTTATTGCCAAATCAAGATTGTAGTTTTTAAGGCAATTTTGTGGCTCTCATTGTTTGTAAATCACATCACTGCTTTGGCAATAACAATTTTTCCTTGGCAATAACAACTCCCTCTATATAAGCCATGCCAATGTTTTCATAAAAAAATCAGCGAATTGGGATAAAATATTCACCGAATGTTGATGTAAACTGCCTAAATATTGCTATAAGCATGTGTCATTTTCGCATTTTCGGCAAAAAATATTAAATACTAATAAATATATTAGTATATTGTCGAAATTATGTTCAATTTTAGCATTTTCTGATGGAAATCTATTGAATTTTGATAAAAGGGTATTTGATCGATAAAATTTTAGGATATTGATAAAATATTAAAACTCAGGTATCTCATAGTATAGATTGAAATGTTAGGTATCTAAATGATAAAAGTTTAAACCTTAGGGTATCTAAGTGATAATTTTCCTTAAATATTTCGTCTATCAAATACTGTTATAAAGTACACTTCTCTGTGGATGGTTGATTTATCTACTGCGGAGTTCACTACCTGTTATGGCCTAATGCAGCACATGCAAGTGTTCTCGCATCAGTTCTATAGTTTAGACTATTGTATGCTTAATTTTTATTTTTTTTTCATCCGCTAAAATATGCAGTTGCTTCGGGAGATATCACATGAGAATGTGGTTAAGCTGGTAAATGTGCACATCAACCCCGCTGACATGTCACTATATCTAGCCTTCGATTATGCCGAGCATGACCTATATGTGAGTACAGAACCCGTCTTTCCTTTGTTGCGTTCCATGATCATGGTTTGATTTTGCGTGTGTTGAGTGCTCCAGATCTTCTGTTTTCTCTAGTTACGTTATACGAATTCACTTTTGCTTTGGAGCTGTCGCAGACATGAAAGCTATAAGGAAAAAAAAAAAAAAAAAAAAAAAAAACCAAAGAAATTAGAGTTAATTTATGCTCGTTGGGGATTGCAGGAAATCATCAGACATCACAGGGATAAGGCAGGCCATAGTATCAATCAATATACTGTCAAGTCATTGCTTTGGCAGCTTCTTAATGGGCTGAATTATCTACACAGGTAGATTCTTACTGTAAAGGTTATTTTCCGCACAGTTGGTTTTACACTAAATCCTAAATGTTGTTGTCTTTCTATCTGTAGTAATTGGATCATACATCGGGATCTAAAGCCATCAAATATCTTGGTGCGGTTGTTCTTCCTTTCTAGATCTGACAATCTTTTTCTTAATACGCAAGAACGGTTTTGGTGTGGTGTGGTTCTCACATCTGAACATTTTCCTGAAACTTGTTTGTGCATAGGTTATGGGTGAGGGGGAAGAACAGGGGATTGTCAAAATTGCTGATTTTGGATTGGCGAGAATATACCAAGCTCCTTTAAAGCCACTTTCTGATAATGGTGTAAGAATTATGGCTGTTAATTCTTTCTTTATGACGTTTCTTTTGCTTCATTCATTGACATGTTCTCAAGGTTTTTTGTGTTTACGTGTTTTTTCTTGAGTTTCATGTTCTTCATTTGTTATCCTGTTAGGTGTTAAAAAAAAGTTATCAATATGTTTTCTTGTGCTTTTAGGGGTGGTCAACTTGTATTGGAGTTCAATAATTATAAGTGATGCAAGGGCGGGGGTACTTCTGATTTCTGTGGTATGTGTCTGAAGTGGCATCGTGAAAAATTTGCCATGCTCAAGCGCTGCTATTTATTTGCTCTTGCAGTTGATTTTTTGTTAATAGCATCTTGTATGCTATTGTAGAGCATGATGTTGAAATGTGCACAGTTGTTTTGATGAAGACTCTTCTGCTGTCTCCGGAATGTTAATAAGCGAGGTAGCTAGTAGAGCAGGCTGCAGAGAGGGGTGTTGTTGGTTGGTGTTCGGAGGGATCATGCCTTGTGGTGGGATAGATCTTTGACGAGGAAGGGAATACTTTTTCCTTATTCTTAAGTAGCGCTGTTTTCTGTATGTGTAAATCCTTTGGAATAGATCTTGCAATGATGTTTTTGATTTCCTTTTTACTTTTGACCTTATTTGCAGATCTCGTTGTTGGGATTATGTAAAGTGGTGATTTGGTGTTGAAATGAAATATTTAATGGTACTGCCCTCGGTTTGGATGTGGAGGCATTGCTTAACTATTTTTAATTCTTGTAACATAGGATGCACTTCTAAGTTGATAATTGTGCATTTTATGTCGGCAAAAAAAATGAAAGGAAGTATTGTTAACTGTTACGTTTGGCAAATGGCTGGCTGGTTTCATGACGGTATTTGGTAAATACTGAGCGAGGTTGATTCTTAGTGGTTTTTCTTATCATTTAGGGGTAGGAGATTCTGGGGGAACAAAAATTTTGTTTGTGGGACACTCTGAAAAGGACAAAATGTCGACTATTATTCATCACTAAGTTATATTTTGCTTTTGCATGGCAGCCTTGGAAATGTGGTTTTGACAGTAAATTATCTTCTTGGCATATGTCACTAGAATATCAGTATGTGGAACATGGATGAGGTAGGGCATGTGATTTTATTGTATTGAACTCAAAAGTAAATTATCTTGCGTGGCAGGCTTAGGGACCTTGAAACTTCCAGTTCTTTTTCTTTGGGTTGGGTTGGGTTGGGTTGGTGCGACACCTCTTGCAGGAGGGCTGCACCCGGTTGAAGGTAATTGGCCGAGGACATGTTGGAGACGAGCAAATATCCATCATTTTCAGCTTCTTGAATCGATCATTGAGTAGAATTTTCTGTTGAAAGTCTGCTGTCCTTTTTGTTTGTGCTTCTTGTCCTATTTGTTCGCAAGCTCATGCTTTTTGCATTCATTTCTGTTCTACTTGGTTTGCCTTCCTTCTGGGTTCTTATGTTATTGTTGTTTTTTATTTGGAGTATAATTGTAAATTTGGCCCTGGATACTGATCTGGTTGTTGTGTTCTTTGCTTTTAACTTTTTACGGATAGTTTTTTCCTTTCAATGTTGCTTGGATTTTGTGTTCTGTGGTCCAAAGTTTGTTTCCAGGTATGCCTTCATATGTTAAAGCCTGCTTAGACATTGGTACTAATTTCTTTACTATGTTTGCTCATGTGTTAAATGCTTGCAGGTTGTGGTAACAATTTGGTATCGAGCACCGGAGCTGCTTCTTGGGGCAAAACACTACACTAGCGCTGTTGGTATCCATTTACTCTAGACTTTGCTTTGTCAAACTGAAGAATGGTACCTATATTTTTTAGGGATGGAGGATTTGATCAGCAATGAAATAACTTCACAAAACTAGAAAGGATGCCTAGAGGAGCATTCTCGGACGGTGTTCTATATTTTTTTCCCCCTTTTCTGTCGCTCTCCTTCCAATATTAATGATTAATAATCATTTTTCTTGTACATGGAACAGATATGTGGGCTGTAGGATGCATATTTGCTGAGCTCTTGTCTTTGAAGCCATTATTTCAAGGTGCTGAAGTTAAAGCCACTCCAAATCCTTTTCAGGTTTGTAATAGCCTTTTTAGTGGGTTTATCGTATCTGCGATATGGTGCTGTTTTAGTTTCTGTTTTTGAGCTGTGCCTTTCTAGCTCCTGCTGAGATTCCCTGAGTATTTTTCTTATTTGATTTTTGATGTGGTTTTTCCTTTTTCTGCAGCTGGATCAACTTGATAAAATATTCAAGGTCTTAGGTAAGAATAGCTGGCTATAAGATCCCCTTGTATTTCTTGCAGAGAGTATTATCTTAAATTTTCAACGCTATAGGTCATCCCACCCAAGAAAAATGGCCGACTCTCATCGATCTTCCACACTGGCACTCCGATGTGCAGCACATTCAAGGACACAAATAGTAAGTCCAAGTCTCCTTTTCTTTGTCCTTCTTGCGATCTTTTAGCATCTGTAAGCTTCAGCTTAACAAAAGGTATTTTAGACGATTTTCCTTCTAAAAATGCCTCAGTGCAAGCTCTATCATGTTTTCATGATTTCTCTGTGCCTTCTTTTTTCATGTTCTTGACAGTGATAATCCTGGACTTCATAATGTTGTCCATATCTCTTCTAAATCACCTGCATATGACCTGCTATCGAAGATGCTTGAGTAAGTCTTGCTTCTCATTCTCAAAGGACCTGCTCTTTATCAGCCCGACATTAATATTTTTGGGGTGGGATTGCACATGACTATTGGTAATTGTCTGATTGAGCTATTGATGTTTTGCTTTGTTTTACTCATACAAAATTGTTCAGAACTATGATACCAGTTTTAGGGGCTACGTGGTAATGACCCAAAAATGATGATGTCGCATGATCTCCTTTGGAGTGATCTTCACTCCGCCTTCAGGGGTCTGGTTTGATCAATTTTTATAGAACTTCTTGGTAAACAAAGAAGCTTAACAGGGGCCCTGTAACGGCATAAATAGTTGCTCCAGTTTATAGCTGGAAGTTTGGTGATCATATTCTTAAGATTTTTGCCAGCTAGAAGTGCTTATGATGGATCAACTGAGGTTTTGCTCATGTGATCTGGTCTGGCATGGCTAGAATGTTGGGTCTTGCTGAAATATACATAAAGCATTTTGTCTTTTATCAAAAAAATAAAGCTTTTTGTCTGAGATTTAATTACCTCATAGCTTTTTTCCCCCCCAACTATTCCACTGATATGATTACTTGCTTGTTTGAAAATGCCAATCATAATCCAAGAGAGGATACTTTCCCAAGAAAAGAATTATCTACTCAAGAAGAGGACGTAGATCTGAGAACTTCATAATAACTGCAGAAGTAACATCTTAAGGAAGCTTACATTCCTCTAGTGGGGAGGAAAACCATACATCACTGGCACCTGAAAATCAGCATTTCTATATTTTGATTAGGTCAACACTTAATGCAATGGTGGTAGGCAGATAAGAGGACTGTATTACTGTATATAAAGAATAATTGATCTTCAAAGAAGAAGTAATGAAAATCAACAATTTTTTATCAAAATGTATTGAAAATCAATGTTATGTACGGTTTTATTTATGTTGAATGAGGAGCGCCATTTGATGTCTGGTTTTATGAAGCCAAGTTCTAGTTTGACTTGGATGTGTAGGAATGTTAGTCTTTCCTTTTTCTCATAAAAGTCATAGAATTATTCTCGTAATTGGATGTATAATTCTTATTGAGTATTCCTCGCCATTGAATTTCTGCAGATATGATCCTCGAAAGCGAATCACAGCTGCGCAAGCACTTGAGCATGAGTACGTCATTTCACTTTATTCTTCCATTTTTTCTTTTTTGGCTAATGCTATCTCATGTCTCTGGCCATATATTTTTGAGCTTGGAGACCGCCTTTCTTAAGGTTTAAGTACATCTCAATATTAGACCATGTGCAAGCCTTGTGCACCAGGATAATATTTTCTGGCTGTTACTGTGTCCATCTTACTGATGGACAAAAGTGAAGACAATCTATTCGAACTACTTCACTGAGACAACATGCACTTATAGCTCTTGAGGATATGACATGAGGACTATATCTTACAAATTAGCTGGAATATCAGGGCCGAGAAAGCTGTTATATTTATGTTTCCTTTACCTTGAACTGTCTAGTCTTCTGAAAGAAAATCAGGCTGAAGTCATTCATTTCCAGCAACAGACCCCCTTGACTTTCGACAATAAAATTTGTTTGAAAGAATTACAAAAATGAGGAAGGATATTTATTGGCATGAAATTTCTTGAAAAGAAATAGGAGAAGATGGAAGAATTGCGTCCTTTTTTTTTGATGCGGAGGCTCAACTTCTTTTTTCTTTCTCATTTTTTCCTTTTCGAGAGGGGATAGGAGAAGAGATGAGAGTGATACTAAGGTTTTTGTAACTGGATGTCATGAGCTAATAACCGTGCCTATATGAATTTCTTTTTCTCTCGAGGCTGCTCAGAGTTTTTGTTGCCGTTATATGCACTGCTTATGAGCTCATTCACAGTTTTATGTTCATTCCTCTGTGTCTTATTTACTTCTCGGCATTTTATCTCCTATCTTGGTATTTTTCTCCGTGACTTTTCTCCTGCTCTCCCTGGGCTTGATTTGTATTTTCTGTGTCTTCAAGAACACTGGTATGATAGTCGGCACCTGTATATATTTCATGTCAGGCTTAACTTACCGTTCGAGGGAATTGTATGTACCTCATGCTTATATTATGGACACTTGATGAAGCTATCGTATTACTTTCATCATAAAAAACCTACAAGACGCACATGATATGTTCACTTTTCTTCCCCTCTCCCTACTTTAGCTATTTTTTTCTTCTGACCAGCTCCCGCTTCCTGCCATTGCCTCTTCTTTTCTTTCCTCTCCTGCTGATGTTTTCACTTGTCAGCTTTAGTGGATGAACCAAGGCTCTTCAACCAACATTTTGGGTGCTGTATATACTACCCTCATCCTCGCTTATCTTCATTTCCTCTATAAAGCCATAGTTACGGCGACTGTCAAGGCATTTGCTGATCCTCAAATGCCAATGGGGAGGGATTCACAGCCCACTAGCCTGAGTTCAGTTAAGTGATCACAGAAATTGTAGAACAAGATCAGAGATTCTCTAATAATCGCAGAACATTAAGAGGCAGAGAGCGCATACCTTTGCCCTTGTTCTTTTCATTCTTATTTCTTTACTATGAGGATTTTATTCATGACAAATTGGGGATTGGTATGTGAGGTAGGAAGAAGGAACTAGCGTAGGCGGAGTTGGTTGTGGATGCTAGTTGGGCATTGGTGATGAGGGTTGCAAATTGGTGAGATGTGTCATGGTAGTTGTGAGCTCCAGAAAGAGCACTTTGTACCTGAATCAGGGAACTCAGATTTTTGGATTCGTAGAAATTGAAAAGCAAATTTTGAGAACAGAATTGTTTTTTTGTTAAAGTTTTTTAGTTTTCACTTCAACCTGGGAAAAAACTGAAAACGAAAATCCAATAATCTGAAAAAATGGTTTCCTTTAGTCCAAAAACAAAAAACTATAAACCGAAAACGGTACCAAACAAGCCCTTAGTTTGCATGAACCGGAATTTTTTTTGAAGTTCTACTGTATATGTATGGCATTACACATCTCTTTTATTAGTATTTTGCGTGCAACTGAGTAGTTCTGAGTTTGCACTGGCACTACAGATCTGAGGTAACTTGCTTTTGCATAATGACTTTTACAATACACTTGATGTATATATTCTTGAGTTTGTAAAAAAGCTTAAAAACTCAATTAGCATTGCTTAACAATCAAAGTAGATTGTTGAGAAACCTGTTCTGTTTCAGGTATGGTTGCTGTGAAATTGATAACAGTGCCCAAAATATTGATGAGTGATTCTTGTTGCATTCCGATATGATTTTGATTGGTTAATTTTAGAAATCTACGTGATCCGAAGAGGAATTTAGCTTTCTTATGTTTTACTCATCAGGTATTTCAAGATCGAACCTTTTCCAGGACGGAAGTAAGTCTCTTCTTTTATTTGTCGAATCATATTTCTTTGTTTCTGCTTTTTTTTTTTTTTCAAAGAAACATTCTAAATGTTCTTGATCGTGGTAGTTGGAGTTGGATTCTTCATGACATTTGGAAGAGCCTATCAAGGGCATCTTTGTATAATATGAGTACATTTATACATCCTTCAGTTTGACCATATTAATGAACGTTTGAATGCATCATTGATCATACAAATTTGAAACCGTTGGACAGTGCATTGGTACCTTCCCGACCAGACGAGAAAGCTGTGAATTATCCTACTCGCCCAGTCGACCGAAGTGTTGATTTTGAAGGAACTGCCACCATTCAACCTCCTCAGCCGGTATGCTTACAGCCTTTTGACCTCTTGCTTCGTAAAACATATAAGGACAGAAATTTGACTTTATCTGAGTTTCCTCAGTTATGAAATGGGGCTCATTGACAGTCTCAATGCTATTATTATTTCTCTATCTTGTTGCATTCCTATTGATTTTTTTCTTTGTCGTCGTAAAATGTGATTATTTCTCTAGAAGAATTACTATTTTGTCAAATTTTTCCTTTTTTTTTGTTGTGGGGGGGGGGGGGGGGGGGGGGGGGGATTTTTGTTTTTTCGGGTGGTTGAGTGGGGGTGGTTTCCGGGATGAGACTGGAAACCAAGTACCGGTATACGGGGAAGGGGGCATTGGGGGAGAGAGAGAGAGAAGGGGGTGGTGGCATGGCTGCCGGTGACCTGGTGGAGGAGGGGGTATGGGGGAAGAGAGTAAGAGAAAGGGGTATGGAAGAGAGATAAAATAGAAGGGGTGTGGGATAATTCCCCCACAACAACCCCCCCCCCCCCCCCCCCCCCCCCCCCCCCTCCTCCTCCTCCTCCTCTAGCCCAATTAATCTTGGCCCTTTATTGCAATCTAGGGCTAAGATTTGTCTCTCTCACTTTCACACTCTCAATAGAATTGCACCTTATATACATATATAACAAGAAAGCTTCTCTGGAAAGAAGACCAAATTGCATTTACGCATTTAGTGGGTCTATAGGAACTGGATTCCGTGTCCAATATCTAGCAACAAACCCTCGTATGTTCTTCTCATTGCAGCATATTTGAACCAGTTCGTTGATTAGAATCTTAAAGATTTTCTGATTGATGATATCAATGTTGATGCTAGAGTAGATTTAGTTTTGCAACATAAACAAGTGAAGGACAGAAGATTGTCGGTTAGTTGAGACTTCTTGTTTGATACGTGCTAGGGAGGGCGTCTCTTTTTCTTGATTAGTTGACGATCAAGTATGCTTCAGATATGAAGATTCATTATTCCTTACGTTTGTAACCGAGATCAAGGAGTCAATTGCACTGCCTGTTGCTCTGTGCATCTTGGATTTATAAAATTATGTAACATAACAATCATTATCTAGCTGATTTTTCTTCCGTAAGAAAAACACTATTGAAAGTTATAAAAGTCAAATGATTATGGGTCAATTCATTCAACTTTTGCAAATATAAGGCTTTATAGTATTTCATGCTCCCTTAAGAAACCATAAACACAAATACGCGAGCCATTAGGTAACATCCATGAGGTCATTATCACGATCGTTACACTTCCATAAACCACTATTTGATATGATACGTTGTTCATGATTTAACCTATTGTATTTCCATCAGATGTCATCTGGAAATGCTGGCAACATGCAAGGTCACCTTCACAATAGATCAGTGCCTAGGCCAATGCCTATGGTTGGTATGGGGAGAATGCAACCTCAGGGAATGGCAGGATATAATCTTTCTTCTCAGCCTGGAATGGCAGGTGGATTAAATCCTGGCGGCATCCCAATGCAAAGAGGCGTTGCTGCTCAAGCCCATCAACAGCAACAGGTACCCTCAACTTGCCCTTTTTGTTTTTTTTTTTTCCTTTTTTCTCATAACTGAAATGCTTGGGCTAGCTTTTTCACACCTCAACTGACTAATCCTTGGTTGCAACTGGAAGTTTCTTTGCATGCACCTCCAAATCTAACACACAATCTTTTTTCCCCCACAATCTAACACTTAATCCAATGTTGTTGTAGCACAACCCACAATAGTAGGAAGTTCCTAACTGGGACCACAATGGACAATTAAGTTCAATAGGAGGGCCTGCATTGCTTTAATGCAGGGGTGAAGTCACTTATAAGCTGATCAAACTTCACATATTTAACCAATGTAGAATTGGAGTGTTACATGAAATGTCAAGAGTCTTAACATTTGAGCCAGCTCAATACGGTTTTGAACTTGCTTTTTCAGTGTTAGAAGCATCTTCTTTGTTCTTATTGCCCTTTTTTAATTGATGATTTGGAAGCAGCTAAGGAGAAAAGATCCTGGGATGGGAATGCCTGGATACCCTCAGCAAAAGTCAAGACGGTTTTGAGGTAACAGCAATTTGCATTATACAAAAATCAAAATTTAAAATATTTTTTTGATAAAAGAAGATTACTAATCAAAGGAGAAGGATAAGAACCGCAGTATGAATGTTTTGTTTGTTCCTCAAGTTATGTTTTACGCATCATTGTCGGAAACATAACTTACTATATTTTTTGAATTGGTCCCTAGCAAGGCGGTCCACCTGAATTTGGTTCGACTAGGAAAATTGTGTAGCATAATTAGGGGAGCAATCAAAATATTAACGTTAAATGTTCCCCACGGTATGGTCCATATGGTCGCTTTAGATATTGATAGACCAAAATAGAGGGTGCAAATGAGCCGAGGAGAATCTAAGCTCTTCAGTATCAAGGCTTCAATTGCCAACATCTTGGTCAAAGCTTGCCGAGTCTGGACTAGGGACTAGCTCAAGCTCAGCGCTCACCATGGTCAAGCTCGAACTTAGCTCAACAAGCTTTAGGTTAAGTCAGTCTCTATTAGGCCACCTGTAGGCATATGATTTAGTTTGAGCTTGGTTTGTTAGGCTCATAAGCCACCAAGCTGCAGCTTGGCTCAAAACAACCCGAGTTTTCAAATTTTATGACTAGGGGGTTCAAAATGAAACACCCCCACCGCCCCCCCCCCCCCCCCCCCCCCCCCCCCCCCCCCCCAAAAAAAAAAAAATCATTAATGCAATGATAATAGCATTGCTATATGCTAATTTACGCATTCGTTGAGATTTGAGCTTATAATTGACCTTTTGTAAACAGGTACTATCCATGCTTTGCGGCGGCAGAAGTCTGAACGCCAATCCTTGAGTTTCCCACTCTACTCCTGGATCGTCAGTGCAGCAGGAATCGTGGGATTCAAGCTCGTTATTCATCAGGAGCTATTCCATTGTGAGAGTAACCGATGCCATCGTTTGCTTCCTGTGCAATTGTTGTACATAATCACACTATAACATCAGCAGTTTCAGTTCAGGTAAAAGATTCTTGATGACATTACGATAATGCATAACCCTTACCCTCCCCAATTCCTGACTTGACAGGAGCTTCTTTAAGACACTGGGTGTTGTTGATAATGCATAATCCCACATATTTGCATTTTGCATTGAGCATTTTCTGATGAGTACTGTCAGATTATGCAGAGATCATGCGCCTTTATGCCCTAGCTTTTCTAGTTAGAAAGTGCTTTTTCATTTGAAAAGCCCGTCCTTTTTTAATTTTTTGAAGTGTTTGGTCAAAATACAACAACATTTTGAGATGAAAATAGAAGCTATTTTTCTACTTTTGAGTAGAAGTAGAAAAATATTAGTTTCTCATTGAACCTTTTACGACCAAAATGTCGTTTACAATGTGGAAAATTTGATTTTGAATAAATAATAATTTTCGCAATATGAAACAGGTCCTATATTCCGTCTTTACTTTTTAAGGGTTGGGGATCCTTCGAAAATAGGCTCCCTATAAGGTAAAACCCTGTAAGGGTCCCATACCCTTAATGGGAGTCTCTTTGAGCCATTGCTTTGTTAAAACAGGTCTTTGTTTCTTTCTTTTTTTTGGCATATTCACTGAATTTTGGCCTTGTAAATTGCTGTCAAATGCAAATGGAAGGAAAAAAAACAAAAGGGAAATGAAATGAAACTGACAATCAGATTTCATGCCCTTAGTGTCAGCAAATTTATCTGAAGCTTTTTTTTTTGTTTTTGTGGGGGAATGTACGATAAAAGTTTGACCCTAAGTACACTATACAGTACACGGTAACACAAACCCCCTTAGCAGCCGCAAACCACTCTTCATCTGGGTTCTAT
Source organism: Simmondsia chinensis (assembly GCA_018398585.1). Lineage (NCBI taxonomy): Eukaryota > Viridiplantae > Streptophyta > Magnoliopsida > Caryophyllales > Simmondsiaceae > Simmondsia > Simmondsia chinensis. The sequence continues at coordinate 2,945,306 of JAGTTD010000009.1, forward strand.
TTTCCTTTTTTCTGAGACCTTATTGCTACGGTTTATATGTCAAGATCAGTACAATTTTATAAAAATTGTGGTTATTGTTTATTTCGGACACAGTTTCACTTCATGGTAGCATCTTGAAGAGGTAAGACTGCGTACATTTTATTCTCTTCGACCTTGTATTAGTGGGAGCCTTTTGAGGCACTGGGTTTGTTGTTTTTGTGGTGGTTATTGTTTATTATAGATCATATCATGCTTTGATAATAATGTATTTTTTACCCTAATAATAACATTTTATTTTTCTTTGTGCCCTCTTCTTCTGGGCAGTATTTCCCTAGGAAATGATCAATTTTAAGTATTCAGTTTATTGAGGCACAGTGTTTGTTGTTACTGTGGTTATTGTTTATTGTAGATCATATCATTGCTTTGATAACAATGTTTTTTACCCGAATATATCATCTTTTTTTTCTTGTGCCCTCTTCTTCTCGGAAGTATTTCCCTAGGAAATGATTAATTTAAGTATTCAATTTATTTATGGGCTTATTTCCACGAAAGACTCTTGAACTTTATCCATTGTGAAAACTTAGTCTTTGTATTTTTTGTTGTGTTATTTTTAATTCATGTATAAGTTACATTATGTTAATTTGATCTTTGAGGTTCGATTGTTGATGAGATTTTTAATGGCCCGGGCATAGGTTAATATGAATTGGGTCAACAAGTGAGTTTGTATTAAGTTATTGGCATCTACCATGATTGTGTCGTTAAAAGCTATAGCAGTAATTAAACTTTAATTCAACCGTTAGACTAAATTGATACAATGTAAGTTATACAAAGATTAAATTGACACGGTTAAAAACACGGGGATTACATGGCCACATTGGTCGTAGTTTTCTTTGGTGTAAATAACACAAATTGAGAATGTGTAAACTTACTCCTCCCTCGTTTGCTAGTATATTGCATGTGGAGTTATTTACTTAGTTCATAATATATATGAAGGTGTTTAAATTAATCTATCTTTTTTTAGTTTTAAGTAGTTTATTTTCTTGTTTTTTTTTAACTAAATTGGTCTGTATCTTGTTATCCATCAGTTTAAGCATCTGGGATAGTTAATTGCTTGACATGATATCAGAATCTTGTTGACCAAAAGGTTAAGAGTTTGAATCCTTCTAAATATTAATATATTTTAAGCGCAAGATATGGGTGGGTCTGGGCATTATCTATGTTTTAAGCTAAATGCGTTTTTGTGTGAGGGGGCATGTTAAAATATAAAACCATACATGAATCTTCACCTATCAGCTTATACTTTCAAGATAATTGGTTCTTTGATGCATATTTTAAGAGAAGGTAATCAAATTGCGGACACGATAGCAAATGCGAGTCATCTCTGACATGGTCAAAGAAGAGTTGAAGGAGAATTGCTATAGAATCTTGAAAGGGTTATGGTTGGCAAATTCTACCCAACCCGAAAAATCGACCTAAAAATCTGTAAACTGACCCGACCCGAACTGAAAATATGTAGTAAATAATTGAATCCGATATAGAAATGACCCGACTTGTAACTAATCTGACCCGTTTTTTGCCTGACCTGAAAATTATCCGATACTAATTTAACCTGACCCGACTCACTATTGACTTGAACCAATTAGACCCAAACTAACCTGAATCCGAACCCAACTCGGCCTGAAGGCTAAATTTACCCAAGTTTTTTAAATTCAATGAGAATTATTAGTTGTCAGAAGTATAATTGAAATTCATAACATATTATTAAACACCTGTATTAATAATATAATAAATATATTGGTAAAAATATAAATTATTTTGTATAACTTAAATTTTTGTAACTAGTTTATGTCACTAAGGTACTAAATAGTAAGATTATGAAGACCTGAAACCTGTACTACTTAACCCAGGATTGACCCGAACCAAAGACCATTCAAAATTAAAGTGACCCGAACTTGAAATAACTTGACCCAAACCCAACCCGACCCGAGTACAGGTAAAACTCGAAAGTGACCCGAGCTTGAATGGGTCGACCCGAGCGTGACCCGACCCGAGTTTACTATAAACCCCAAATGATCCAAACTCTAATGGGTTCACCCGAACTCGACCCAAATAACCCGATTGTTACCTCTAATGGTTATACATATTGATGCACCAAGCTAGACTGCCTATCTATGGATCGTCTAGTATTCTCGTTATCTTTAATAAACAAATAAATATTAAACAAATAAATAAATAATGCATGGTCCTTGTATATTTCCCCTTTGACCATTTAGGCTCCGTTTGCTTCAACGGAAGTACTTTTTTTACGGAAAATATTTTCCTTTGGAAAAGGTTTTCCATGGAAAATGCTATTCCAATTGAGATTTTTCGTTGTTTGTTCCAACGGAAAATATGTTTTCACATTTCGATATTCCTTACTTGTTTTAAAGGAATCATCATTTACCAATCATTTTATTTCTAGTTATAGGATAATATAAATAGCAATACAATATATTTGAAATTATTTAGACTTTATGGGGTTGTAGAGTTATTACTAAAATACCTTGAAGTTTGAGCATTTATTACATATCCTGACATTTAAATATATATAATGACGTACCCTGAAATTTAATATTTTATCACTCAGGCATACATCAACATTTGACGAATTTTAGTAAGAATCTGACCAAATATAAAAGTACTAATATAATACATAATTACGATAATATTTACAAGTCATGTCAATATTTTAAGCAAATTATGATAAAAATTTCATTGTATATTGATGTAAAAACTACCTAAACATGGCTGAAATCATATGCCGTATTTTTTTAGGAAAAATCTAATGAGAGTACTTATATATTGTCGGAATCATGTTTCCAGATCACTCGGAATGAGTACTTCCTCTGTTTTAAAAGGAAATTCATTTTCCCCCATTTGAAGGAAAGTGTTCTCCTTTGGGAAAATATTTTCCGTCACTAATCTTGCATCAAACAACAAAAAAGGAAAACACTACTTCCTATAATATAATTTTTCCCCTAAACAAATGGAGCCTTAGAGTTTGCAGGCAATACTTGTTACGTAGTCACCCCCACATAACGATCAACACAAGCGGACGTATAGAAAAATAAAAATATTAAATATATGGGTTATTTAGGTCAGAATTTCTCACCCTCACCCTCAGGTTGGGGGCACTGGAAAACAGCCTCTCTTCAGGTTAACACCCTGAAGGGGGAAGGCTGCGTACATCCGCCCCCCCAGACCCTGCGTAAGCGGGAGCCCTTGTGGCACTGGGTATGTTCCTTTCTTTTTTAAGTCAGAATTTCTGTACTTTGTTCACTATATTAATTTGGTTCTTGTACTTTTAATTGTGCGAATTTAGTCCCTGGATAATTTAAAATGTGTCAATTTAGTCATTTGGTCAAATTTAAGTTAAGTTAATGATGTAATTTTGGACAGCAAAATTATGTTAGGTACAACAACAACAACAAACCCAGTGCCTGCAAGGGCTCTCGCAAAAGTAGGGTCTAGGGGGTAGATGTACGCAGCCTTCCCCCTTGAGGGGGCTACCCTAAAGAGAGGTTGTTTCCGAGGACCCCCAACTTGAGATGCTGGTCCGTAGCATAGAGGATGTGACCTGGCAGCAAGAGAGCAATAAAGCATGAGTAGGGCAAAATACACGGCGAGCAAGACAACAGACGCAAAGCAAACACAAACATAACAGACACAACGCAAGCCACATCAAACAGAAATCAAATGATACATAGGCAGGTAGGTAGGCAAGTAGTAGCTTATGAGAGCAAGTACATAACCTAAGTGCGCCAGGAGGATATCACGGTCTAGCACTAGTAAGCTAGACTACCCTACTCCAACTAGAGCATCTATAACCCTTATACTAGCCCTCTATTGGGCCCTATCTAAGGCCATCTCCTCCCGAAGGTTTAGGTAGGTGAAGTCTTGTCGGATCGTCTCCATCCATCTCTTCTTTGGCCCGCCTCTTCCTCTCCTGCCTAGTGTAGTAAGCGGTTGTTCGCACTTCCTTACTGGAGCTTTATCTGGTCTCCTTCTAACATGTCCAAACCACCTCAAACGTTGCTCTCTCAATTTATTTTCAATGGGGGCTACGCCCAATTTGCCTCTTTTAACATGTGCAAACAACTTATTATAAATTCATTCATTTACTCAATTTAACCCGATTCGTGGCTATACTATTACAAATTTAACATAAATTTTTCTCTAAGGACCAAATTGACACATTTTAAATTGTGCATGAACTAAATTAATATAATTAAAAATACAAGAACTAAATTGACATTGTAAACAAAGTACAGGGACTTCTAGCATAAATAATCCAAAAAATTAATATAATTAAAAGTGCAAGAAGTAAATTGATGCAGCAACACCAACAACAACCCCGCGCCTAAGAGACTCTCGCAGAAGCAACATCTCGGAGGTGAAATGTATGTAATCTTACTCCTATATGGTGCTATCTTAAAGGATGACTGCTTTTAACTCGAGAACTAAACTGATGCAAATGACCGTATATTAAAATATGAAAATACTTACAAGATACGTAAGTAATAAATATTTTGAATAAAGTAAAATGTAAGTACAAAAAATAAGAAAAAGGGAAAATGAAAGTGATGTTCCACTTGAGACTTGGCAGTGTATGGAGGTCCAATCCCATTTCAGCTGAGTCCCATTTGCCAAGTTGCCTTTCACCAATTCCCAACATAAACACTTTCCTTCTATTGTCTTTTCTTATGTATCTCGGGGACATAGCCTAGTGACAAAATTTTATGACCGCTAATGGAGTGATCCGGGTTTGATTCCCACGAGGTTCGGTTCAGTCTCCTCCAAGGCATTACCATTTTTGTACGCACGTATATATTTTAGGGACATAACTTAGTGATGGAGTTCTTCGACTGCCAATGGAGTGACCCGACCTTGACTCCCACAAGGTTCAAAGTGGCGTTTATTCCCCTCTATCCAAGGCATTACCATTATATATATATATTATTTTAATGCTATGATTTTAATCTTAATATTTAAATCTATTTACCCAAAAAAAGAAAAAAAAAAAGAAAATTTTCCAACTCAAAACCATTTTCCCAAATCCACGCCCAACCCACAGAAGATTTTTTTTCAAGGTTTTTAGGAGTTTTTTTTTTTTTGACAGATTGGGTTATCCCAACCAACTCCGACCCATGAGAACGGCCCACAAGCCCCTATGAACAGGTAAGTCATGAGTATATCCTCAGCGAGAATCGAACTCCTGAATCTTTGGTGATAATTTTGATAATATAAGTATCCTTATAAAATGGGAAGTTCTTTTGCGAAAAAATGAAGATATAATGTATGATTTTAAAAATATAGATACCATTTACTAAAATTCAGCATATTTTTATTTGTTCAAAATACTAAAACATATATTAAATACCAAGCATATTTTTCTTGAAAAATAATTTACATTTTTTATTCTTAATTTCTTTTTCATTTTCTACTTTTTATTTTAAAAAAGATTATATATAAAAATTTGATAACAATTTTCAATATAAAATGAAAAACGCATTCAAGTTATGGGGTTTTCTTTATTGTTCGTGTTTTCACTTTTTTTCTTTATTGGATTACAATGACTCTATTTATAAAAGACAAGAAACTAATGGCCTATTTGGGATTACTTAATTCAGGAAAAAAAATTATTTAAAAAAAAAAATCACTTTTCTGAGATTTGAGAGAGTTTGGCAACTGTAAAAAAGTATTTTTCTACTTTTAAACAGAAACAAAAATTTGATACTTCTTCTTTTAAGCAGAAGCTGAAGCAAAAACTAAACATTTAAGAAAGTTTATTACAGGTACCCTGAACTTTGTTAATTTATTTGGAAAATAATTTATATATTTTACAAATAGTTTATATATTTTAAAAAATATAGTAAATATGAAAAAATATTTTAACAATTAATAATATGTTTATAAAATATTTTAAATATTAAAAAAAAATTTTAAATATTTGAAAATATTTTAATTTTCTTAAAAAATTAAATATTGAGAAAATATTTTATAAATATTGAAAAATACTTTAAATATTTAAGAAATATTTATATATTTAGAAAATATTCTAAATAATAAAAATGAATTACATATTTAAAAAACATATTAAAGTTTTAGAATGGTTCATGGGTAATTTTTTTCAACTATAAAAGAATTTTGTTAGTCTACTTTTTGGTAATTTTATAGAAAAAATACTTTTTTAACATTGGTTAAATTTTCACAATAATACCATAAGCTCTTTTTTATTGGTTTCCCAAACACAAATTACTTATTTAAAACTGCACTTTTTACAAAAGTGCTTTTAAAAAAAGCGCTTATGAAAAGTATTTTTTCACAACAATTACAAATATGCCCTAATTTAAATAAATTTAAATAAAATAATTTAAATAAAATAAAAAATAATAGACTAATTTAAGCAAATTTTAAAAAGATAATGGAGTTATAATGGAAATAACTTATTTTTGTTTAAAAAAAAAATTTAGAAAAACACAAATACACCAATTGTACGCGTATTTCACTCACAATTACAATTTTTGTAATTAAAAAAATAGTGAGTGACGTCATCTCCTTGATTTCACACCTATAAAACCCTCCGACCAATGAAACCTCAACTCTTTACACTCCCATGGCTGCCGACCCTCACAGTTTCTCCTCCTTCTTCCATCAATGGCTCGACCTCCAGAACCGCGACCTCCACGATCTCGTAACCGCCGCCGGAACCACCGGTGGTTACAACTCCGACGCCGATCTCCGCCGCGTCATCCACCGCGTCCTCCTCCACTACGAGCGCTACTACCGCGTCAAGTCCGATTTCACTAAACGCAACGTTTTGTCTCTTCTCACTCCTTCTTGGCTGTCTTTGCTTGAAGATGCTTTCCTCTGGATCGGCGGTTGGCGTCCTAGCATGGCGTTTCATCTTTTGTACTCGAAATCGGGGATTCAGCTCGAGTCTGGCTTGGATCGGTTGCTTAGCGGCGTTCGAACCGGTGATTTAGGAGATCTTTCGCCTAGTCAGATTGCGAGAGTCGATGAGTTGCAGAGGCAGACGATTCGTGAGGAGAAGGAGTTGACGGAGGCAATGGCGGCTCATCAGGAAACGGTACTGTGAATGAATCGAGTGTTCGATGAATTACTCGCGTTTAAAATTAATATTGCTTCTTTCTGTTTATATAGGAAGATCAATAAGTAAATAAGCATAGTTAATTTGTAATTAATGAACTTAATGAGCTAAATTTAAAAAATAAATGTTAAATAATGTGTGAATAATGATTCTTTATAACTCGAATTGCTCATTAGATGATAGATATCACATGCAATAATGGTTCACCGATGATGCGAATGAGTTCAATTTGATACGAGTCAGATTCAAATCGATTACACTAATTATTAGAATCAAATCGAACGTCAGTACACAAGTACTTTTGTTAAAACATGTTACAGTAGAATTTTTAATACTCGTTCAAGACTTATGCAAGCTCAAATTCGATCCTAACAACAGAGTGCTAGGTTCGACTGTGTTCGTTTACACATGCCTAGGGCTGTGTAAACTTACATGCAACTCTAAGACTCCGTTTGTTTCAGGGAAAAACCACATTCTAGGAAGTGATTTTTCCCTTTTCCTTTGTTTGGCGCATCAAACCTTTTCCCTCAAATGAGGGAAAATGACTTCCCTTTCAAAATAAGGGAAAATGACTTCCCTTTCAAAATGAGGGAAGTCGTGATTCTAAGTAGCTCAAAAACTTTCGCGGTTATCATTATGCAAATCGAGATCGAATCAAAATAAACCAGACTACACTGTAGACATTTAACGTCAACATCAGACAAGAATTAGATTAAATAATTAAAAGCAGCTTGGATATTACTTTATTATTGTTGCAGCAGAACAACTTTAATCAAGTTGAATTGTTATATAATATTATAGAAGGAAATTATCTAGGTAATATTTTAGCATTTATTAAATAGATATTATGATATTTCAGAAATATACAATGATGTACCTTGAAGTTTAAAAATTTTCTTATGAATTAGGTATCTTTTGCCAAAATTTAGTATATTTTAAATATAGCAATCTATAAGTAATTTTTGTTAGAATGTGGACAATCTTTTGATAATATGATATTTATACCACATCAGTTTTTAGAAAAATTAGACGAATTTTAATGAAAATTCACCATATTTTAACACAGTATATACACAAGTGATAAAATTTCTTATCTCTTGATACCTCATTATATATAATAGAATGACAGAGTATTTAGATGATAAATACTTAAATTTTAGAATACCTAAGAAATAATTTTCCTAATTTATACAACTTTGATAGTTAACTTTTTATTTTGTTACTTCATATATGTTGTATTATTACTTATGTTGTTCTATAAAAAGATATAAAATGATTGTTAAAAAATATTTTTTTAAAACATATACGAAAATATTACAATGGGGAATTAAGTTTTCCTTTGAAACAAACAACGGAAAACCCCACTCGGAATTTATATTTCCTTGGAAAACCTTTTCCGAAGAAAAATTAATTCCTAGATTCTACTTTTCCGTCAAAACAAACGGAGCCTAAATTAGTTTTGATATCAAAATTAATTGGCTTCAGATGGAAGAAATGTTAGATTTTAAAATTTTGTTAAATAGAATTAAAAGTTATTTTCTATTTTTAAATAAAAGAAGAAATAGAAATTTAATTTCCTTGGATAAAAATATTCATATTAAAAGTACCTTTTACAAAAGGTTTTTTTTTTTTAACTATAAAATCCACTTCAACTCAGTTTAAAAAAATCTATTTTTTTGTTAATGTCATACCTAAACTTCTCAAAAGTTTTAATGTCCCACAATGCCGGCAACATTCGTTAGTTTTTTTGATGACCTAAATAAAATATTTTTTGAAATATATAAAATATTTTTCTAAATATTTACAAAAATTTTAGATATTTAATTTTAAATATTTTAAATGTAAATTTTAATTTTTTTTTCTTTTTTTTGAAAATGTAAGGTATGTAAAAACTAAAATGTTAACAGTATCCCATTAAAATGTGACGTTAAGAAGTTATAATATTTATCAAAAAAATGGGTGAAAATTTAGATAATTTTTTTTAAAATCACCCCTAAAATTTATACAGTTTTTCACAACTTTGGTCGATCATGCATTAGATTTATTACTAGACTCACATGTAAAACACCCAACAGATTGCCGACTCGTCCGTGGTCGAGCTCTCACACGTGGTAAGCGAGATGATACGCGGTGGCAGCGAAGGTGGAGATGGAGAATACAGCGACGAGGCGGTGGAAACTGTGTTGAAGCTGAAGGAGGTCGGGCTAGAGGAGATCTTAGGGAGGGCGGATGATCTACGGCTGAGAACGCTCAAGAATGTGATAGAGATCTTAACTCCAATCCAGGCCGTCCATTTTCTCATTGCCGCCTCCGAGCTCCACCTTAGGCTCCATGATTGGGGGTTGAAGAAGGACGCTGCTTCCGCGGCCGCCGGTGGTGGTGGTGGGCCCACCGGGAACTCATAAAAATTACGGGTAAATGCCATTTAAACTCCTTGAGATTAAATTATATTTGAAATTAATTAAAATCATCTCTCTACTTTTAATTTTGTTAAATGTATTAAAAAAAAAAAAAAGTAACATACTCAGTATCCCAATGGCTCCCGCCTAAGCAGGGTCTGGGTGTTAAATGTATAAATAGAGTTATTTATGCTTTAAGTCATTGCTTTTTTGTTTTTACTAATTAATGTGTTAATTTGATCCATATATTTTAATGAATTTAACTTTTATATAATTAAATTGTAGCAATATAGTTCTGAAACTAAACTTAATTTTTAACCTTGTTATAATTATAATAAAGTTTAAACTTCTTTTCTTTTAGGATTAGGGCTTTTCGAGAATAACTTATTTACAGGTAGCATATGCTGTAGGAGTAAAATTGTGTATATCTTACTCTTTCAAACTATGTCTTGGCGGAAGCCTCTTTGAGGCACTGAATTGTTGTTGGTAGTGAGACACATTTTAAATTGTTTTTTTTTTTTTCCTTTTATTTAGCAAAATACTTATATTAATATAGGCCTCGTTTGGTATGCATGAAATAAACACGGAAAGTAGAAATTTATAGGAAGTACGAATTTAGGTTCTTGTTTGGTTGGTAGGAAGTAGGCAGACGCGGGAAATAACTTACCTAGCCCCTCTCTCCCTAGGTAAGTTCTAATTCCTTAGTTTTTAACTAATCTTTCTAAGGAAGTTCCATTTCCCATCCTGACAACTAAACGTTTTTCACCTACTTCCCGGGAAGTTGATAAGGGAATTGAATTCTCAGAAAATACAACTTCTCGCAGGAATTTAATTCATATGGCACCCAAACGAGGCCATAGTGGTCTGAAAATACAGTAGTTGACGGTACATTTAGTTACCATCTTAGGTGAATTCCATCATAGTGCTATATTGCTACAATTAAATTGTGTAATGACCAATTTGCCACAATTGAAGTAAGTGGATCAAATTAACACAGTCGGATATCGGTCTGTTTAGCCAAATTGTGTAAACTATTTTTTCAAAAGTATTTTTTGTAAAATTATTTTTATAAAAAGTGCTTTGAATAAGGTATTTAGTCTTAAAAAAATTTTATTTTTTGCTTTTACATCCATTTACTGGAGAAATAATATTTTTCTATTTCTACTTGAAGAAACAAAAAAATATTTTTTACTTCCATTTAAAAAACACTTTTTTTCCTATTCTAAGTATATTTAATTTATTAAAAGTGTTTTTTTCTTAAAAAAATACTTTTTTTTTGAAAAAAGCTTGATAAAAAAGGCCTCAATTATAGTGACTTATTGCATTATAACCCTTAAACTATAGTTTATATTAATTAGACTCATTATAATTTCGTTATTTTCTCTGTCACATGGCTTTGGCAAATGACATAGTTAAAATATTTTTCGGAATTATAATGTAAGGTCGAGTTAATATAAAGTGATAGTTTATGTGTTTGATGGAATTAAAAGTAAAAGTGATGTTGTTTTAAGGGTTATTTATATTTTAGTACCCGATGTTTCTGAAAATAATAAACAGGTCCATGATTTTTTTAAATTTTTTTTGGTACCTCGAATTTTCTTCGTATTAATAAATGGGACCCTTTCAGACGTGATGATATTGTATCCCGGGAAAAAGTTGATGTCGCATATCACTTTGAATAACCACTACAATATGTTGATGAAAATACTCTTATTTTGACCCCCTTTTCTTAAAAAATTAAATGTCCACGTTCCTAACTGTTAATACCCTTTCACTTTAGTGGATATTTAGAGTGACATGCCACGTCAAGAGGTATTTTGATTAATATACTGTACAGGGTAATGGCCTATCACGTCAAGTTTCTCCCTAAAATATGATGTCATCACGCCGGCAACGATCCTTCCTATTAATACGAAGAAGATTTGATGTACTAAAAATTAGATAGAAAAAGTTGGGGACCATTTTATTATTTCTATACAAATTGGTACTAAAATGTAAATAATCCTTAATTTTAATTTCAAATAATATCTTAAGGAGTTCTATGGTATTTACCCTAAAAATATTTAGAGCATATGATTTAAGTACTCTTGATGTAGACACAATGATGTGCAATAGTTGAATACTCATGTCTCGTTTGCTACGCAGAAAGTAGATGCGGGAAAATTCATCGGAAGTATGGATTTTGGCTTTTATTTGGTATGTAAGAAGTAGACATAACGTGAGAAATAGAAATTGGTAAGCAATTTCTAATTGCTTTAAAACTTAGAAAGTAACTTACCTGTGACCTATTTCTACTATTTTAGTAAATTTTAATTTATATGATAATTATATCCCTTTGTAATTTGTAAATATAACAACTTTATCTTTTTAGTTGTGAGTCCCTCTATCAACTTTACCCTTCTTTAGTGAAAATTGGAGGATTGGTTATGCGTATAACAGTTGTTTTAATTGTATTTTATGGGAAGTTGTTGTGCGAACTAAACAATACATATGAATTAAATTCCCAAAAGTTCTATTTTTCATATGAGCAACCAAATACTTTTACAATACTTGTTGGAAAGTTGGCAAGGGAAGTAAATTTCTAGAAAGTACAAATTCCTGTAAGAATTCAATTCTTCCGGCAAACAAACGAGTCCTCAATATAGAAGGTGAAAGTTGTTTTCCACGATAATTTTTTCATATGTATAAGATATTTGAATTAGTACAAAAACATAATTTTTGAACTATTAAGAGTCTATATTGATTTTTTTTTATTTTTTATTTTTGTTAAGAAATCAAAATTTGGATGTTGGAAATAACTTCTATTATTTTTATTATATATTTTTGGTTCTAAAAACATTTCAAGAGAGTTAAAAATAGAAAAAAAAATGAGTGATTTAGACTCATTTTGGGAGTACGAAAATTCTGTTTTTCTAAAAATATTTTTCTTTAGAAAAAATATTTAAAAAAAATTTAAACTCTACGTTGCGTTTTTCATTGTTTGTTTCAACGAATAATTTGTTCCCAACTTATGATATTGTTTTGTTTATTTTAAAAGAAAACATCTTTCACCGAACATTCTATACATTTTACTAGCCAAAGTAAACTCAATCTAATTCAAACTCAGACTAATGAATACCTCGAGACTTTGAAAAGTTGACTTCCCTTATTCTACAGGGAAGTTATTTTCCAGTTTTGGAGGGACAAACCTTTTCCCTCGGAAAAAATTTTCTGTCAAAAAATGTGCGCTAATGAAAAGGAAAAACAATTCTTAGAATATAATTTTCCCCTTAAATAAACAGAGCCGTAATTCATTCATTGCTAATATTTGTAAACTTATTTAAGTCAATATTTTTTGGTTTTTTTTTTTTTAATATCTCTTTATACTTTATCACATGACAAAGTGATTCCTCGTTTTTTATTTTTACCTATGGTGTGTTACCAGACGAGAAGCCAATTTGGTCACAAAATTAAACATAAACGATTGCTTTACGAAAAGTAACCAATTTGATCAAAAATTTAAATATTAGTTAACAAAGTAAAACTAAACCTACACAACAAAAAAGAAACAAACAACAACAGCAGCATACCTAGTACCTCAAGGGCTCCCGCATAAGTAGGATCTAAGAGGAGTGATATGCATACACAGCCTTACCCCTTTAGGGTAATATCCTTGCAAGAAGTTGTTTTCAAAGACAATATAAATAACATTTTCACAGTTCAACTTAAATTATTTGAAATAAAAAATAAATAAAAAGTGACACCAATTATGCCCTAAATGATTTTTTTTTTTTTTAATAATCACTTTATGAGCACATAGTATATGTTAGTAGGTGTTATCCTACCTTAAAGTTAAAGTTGAAAAGGCTAAACTAATTACTTTTGTTGGTATGTCTTATTTACTGGTCCTGTGAGTGCCTGTCCAAATTTGATTTAATCTTTTAATAAAAAAAGCAACATTTTCAATTCCACGAGGGCTTTCGCCTAAGTAGGGTCTAAAGGGATGGATGTAGGCAACCTTTCCCCTTTTGGATGCTACGCTAAAGAGAGGCTGTTTTCGAAAAACCCCAACCCGAGGGGCGCAATACGAGGACTTCCTAGGAGTTCACTCATCTTGGTACTACTCTCGCCCAAGCACGCTTAATTTTGGAGTTCTAATAGAATTTAGTGCTTACATGTTGGTACCTTCTTAGATTGATTGAATCTTTTAATAAAAGTTCTTTATATGCACCAAATCAAGGACTTGCCTTAGTGGTAGGAAGCAAATGAGGGGATAGAGTATTGCTTTATCCCCCCCCCCCCCCCCCCCCCCCCCCCAAAAAAAAACCCTCTCCCCAAAGAATATCTAACTTAACTGACTCACGTGGTGTATGGGTCGGGGTTTATTGGGTAACTGGGTTCCTTGGTAGCACAAATATATATATATATATATATATATATATATATATATATATATATATATATATATATATATAATATATATATATATATATATATATTTTCGACAAATATCGGCAAAGCCGTAGAACAAATAGGTAACTTGAAAAGACGAGGCCTAAGCCACCCCGTAAACAGAAGTGCGAACAAAAAACAAAAAATAAAAAAGAGACCAGATCAAGCAAGGAACAAACAAGCACGAAAGGCAAACCACCCAAACACGACACAACAGACACCAAGCACAGGCCAGACAAAATGCGCAAGAACAAGCTCAAACGGGGAACTCAAATGAAGGAGAAACCAGACGAACTCAAATGAGGTGGACGGATAATATATATATATATATATATATATGTAGGTGTGTGCGCGCACGCGCGCATGAAAACGCTTGTATATGTTCAAGTTAATAAAATAAAAAATAAAAAAAAACAAGGGGAAAATTAAACAAGGAGAAAAGCTAGGAGAAAATAGGAATATGAAAAAAAATTGGTTTATAATTAAGTAGAAAAATATACTGAATTAGATATTTTTTATTAATTTATTTTAGAAAAATATTTTAAAAAGACTATTTTAACATTAAATCTTCACCATTATGATGTTCTTTTACTTTTTATCACCACCCGCATCTACGACCACTTCCTTGACTCCCACGGGTGGCTATAGTTACCATTCCTCAACTATCATAATAAGTTATTTTCTATTTAATATTATTAGTTATTTTATATTATTAAGCTGTTTTTTTTTATTATAGTAGATAAATTATTTTTTCAAACTTGTATCAAAATACTTGTAAAAGAGATATTTTTACACTACACAATCAAATAATTCACTATAAAAGAATACAAATTTTTAATAGACGAATCTTATGAAAATAGTTAAACAGTTTGTGTTTAGCTCAACAAAGAAAGAAGCACTTATTGCCATATTATGAGTGTTTGATCAATATTTAAAAATTATTTATCCGTAAAATTAATAGAAAGGACATTAATAGAAGTCTTATATAGTTGAAAACAATTATCCAAAAAATATTTTAAATATTTAATATACTTTTTAAATATTGAAAATACTTTTTATTATTTAAAATATTTTCTAAATATATAAAATATCTTTTAAATACTTAAACCAATTTTTAAGCTTTAAAATATTTTTTTTCAATGTTTTAAAAATATTTAAGTTTTTAAAAAATAAGAATGTATATAAAAAATACTTAAAATATTTTATAAATATTGTACATATATTATTAATTATTAATATTTTTATATTAATATATTTTAAAAAATATATAAACTACTTTTTAAATATCTAAATTATTTTTCAAATATATAAATTGATATTTAAATATATTAACAAATTTAAATATATCTAAATCAAAATTTGTTAATTATTTGATTTATATTTCTACTTAAAAAGAGAAATGCTAAATCTCTGCTTATCTTTAAAAGCAAAAAAATAGCTTCTTATTTTAATAAAAATACTTTTTTATGGTTGTCAGATATTTTTCAAATATCACAAAAGTACTTTTTTTTAAAAAAATACTTTTTTTAGAATAAGTTAAACCAAACGGATCTTAAATATATCGTGTAATAAATAATTCCTTAATAACTCTACAAGAAACAACAATAAGGAGAACAAATACCAAATGAACAGGTTTACAGTATTCTTTGTTTTGGGGGTAACGCACGGAATGGATAAGAAGAGTAGCGGGGATTGCGATCGTCTTTGCCACAATTAGGGGTCCCCAACAACCCTAATCTTCACTGCACCACACGAACAATCTGGGGTTGAGTAGAAAGCTCAACCATTATTACTGTACATAGAAAGAGATTGCTGTAAGAACTGCAAAAGAACGTCGAAAACAAGCCAAAAAGGTGGAGTCTTGCAGTATAAAGCAGTCTAATTAGGTTAAAGAGTTCTGAAGATCAACCAGTGGGAGTAGTTGATCTTGATTGTAAGGGATTGCGAAATTGGGATCTGATTCGATTCTGCTTGATTCAGTAAGAGTACGAAGGTGCGTTTCCTTGTTCTATTGTTTTGTATCTTTGATTTGGGTTTTGTTTTTGCTTGTTTGGGTTGAACTTGATTTCAGTGTACTGAATTGGGGATTATTTGGAACCCTAATTGATTGGGAGTTAATGGTAGTTATGATTGATGAACTGTTTTTACTGCTGTTGTTGCTGTGTTTATTTGTTGAATCTAGTTCATACATTTATGGTGGAAGATGTTGAAGTATAAAATCGTTATTGGACCTTCTATCGTTAGCTTAAGCTTTTGATTTGATAAGAGATCGAATTCCAGCAATCCCCGCTTTGATATTAACATGATTTAAGAATAATGTATGAGGTGGACTTGTGCGTTATGCACGCTTGAAGCCAAATTAGCATTTGCGTGATGGGGCATGTTAAATTATAAAATCATTGTTGGACCTTTACCCATTAGCTTAAATTTTTGGGATAGTTGGTTCCTTGACATGAGTTCGAATCCCAACAGATGGCCCCCACTTTCAACATTAACATAATTTAAGCACAAGATATGAGGTGGACCTGTATACTATTCACGCTTGAAGCCAAATTAGCATTTCTGTGGGGGGTATGTTGAAGTATAAAGTCATTCCTGAACCTTTGCTCACTAGCTTAAGCTTTTAGGGCAGTTGGTTACTGGACAAAAAATTGGTAGATGTAGATGCATAATTTGGGTTACCTCGAATTTATGCACAGCACGAGGAGCTCATGATGTTCCGCTACTGTGAGAATCTATCTTCTTTTGCACATGTAAATCATGTTCTAGTTTATTCAATTTCACTCTCTAGGACGCATTGAAGTTAAAGGTCTAGGCACCATCATGGGCTCAAATCCCTATCCCTACTTACCAACAAAAGAAGTCGTCACATTCATAACTTTTTTGATCGGAAAAAGAAATATCGTCTAGAGAGAAATCATGTATAAAGAGCTTAGGATAAAACATCCTCGGTCATCAAACAAAAGAACTTGAAAACTAGTAACACAAAGCTCCAATTCCTTTGCAAATTTGTCGTCATATTTAGAATTTTGTGCTGTCTGTTTCACTGTGAGTGTGGGTCAACACCAACGAGGCTTTGGTTGGTTCAGGTCCTATGACATGCGGTCTTAGGTTCAAACTCTCATCCCATAGCTTCCCTACCAAGAAAAGTGGAGTTTGTCAGTTTTGCGGAGATTCACGTGGGAACTGATCATGGAGAAATTTGACATTGGCCATTTGGTGTCTGGATGCAGCGTTCTTGCAATGACCCAATATCAGTACTTAAGATTTACATGCAGCTAACTGTTGTACAATTCTATATTTCTACTGGAATTAAGATACGAAAGACATGACGGATCTTGCCTTATAGCTTAGAATTTCGACAGACTTATCATCAGGTTTTTTTTTTTTTTTTTAATCAACAAACGGCGGCTATCTTCAAGGTTGGATGGATGTGTTTTGACTAGGGATAGTTTTAGATTTTAGGCTCTATTTGGTTCATTGGGAACATTTTCCTTGCAGAAATTTTTCTTTACAAAATATTTTCAATTAAAAATATTTTTTTCTTGAAAAATGATATCTTCTAACTAAGGAAATGGTTTCATATTGTGAATTCGTAAGTGGTTTATTATTGACCAAGTTAAGGTTGAAGTGAAGCATATGATGCTAGATTACCACTGAAAATGTTTTCCCCTCCATGAAGGAAAATATTTTTCCCCTTTCGTTGTGAGCAAGTCAATTTTCATGCAATGGAGGAAAACTTGTCTTTTATTCGTGGTTATTGCTATGAAGTTATGTAAAAAACAATATAATTTAGACGAAAAGTGTTTTCCTTTAAAACATAGTCCTAAAAGTGCAACGTTTCCTTCTGCTGTGCATCTTTCTGTTGGTTTTCTGTTCTCGATAAACTGTTGCAGAAGTGCTGATGTTTGCATGCTGTAATATCTGAAAGCTTGTATAGTCTTTCCTGCAGATCTGCTGATAAAGCAATGAATTCTTGTGTTTTCCGTTATTCTGTTTATTGAAGCATAGCATATCCTTTGAGTTATTTGGTAATCTATGGGTTTAGCCTCAAAATGGAGGATATTACATATTAATTTTCCAACGGTTTGATGAAGCAAAATGCAAAATGTTAGTGTAATATCTATTCTTGCAACCTTTTGCGACAAGAAATATGCTTTTAGCTTCTATATGGTGGTTATTGTTTGATATATATATATATATATATATATATATATATATATATATTGAAAACTCCATCTGCTTTTATGTGACTAAAGTTCTTCTGTTTATGTGAATTCTTTTCTGGATGATGCCATACTGTCGTATGTCATCCATCATCATAAGGCCAGCCATCAATACTTCTAGTCCAGTAGGGAGAATGGAGAACAGGCGAAATCTTATGCATATATATGTTACAGTTCCTTATTTATCTTCTCTCTTTTCCTTAGTATGCTATTTTTACTAAAGGATTATCACTATGCAGCTCTTCGTAGGTTGATGGCGATGAGATCATCAGGCTTGACGCATACACTGTACCAGAAATCAGTACCCCTACCTCGGAAAGTAAGCTGATGTGTCTGTCCACACCACAACCTCGAAACTCTGGTAATTTGCTAAATTCTAGAATCCTTTTGCTAGTTGGCCCACCAAATCTATATGTGGGTAACGTTCCGATATAACCAAGTTATCGACCACAATGGGTAAATAATCTCAGATACCCATAATATTCCTGGAGGAATTGTCTCTTTAACTAAAATGGATAGCAAGATTGAAGGACCTAAAAGCGGGGGTTCATCGCCTATCAGGAGCGATAGCTCCCGGGTTTCAACAACTTCAGATCACAGTTTAGATAGGGATCTGGGTTTGCCCTCTTGTCGCGTGTGCCAGTGTGTTGAACCCGATAAAAGGGGGGAAACCGTGCTCGGGTTTCTGGGTATCGAGCCACCTCAGCAAGAGCCACAGAGTAACGAGAAAAAGGAACCCGGGTATGTGGAATTTGTCAGTCCCACAGGAGAGGTTTTCGTTTGTAATACCGATATTGAAACGGGCCCACCCCATAGGGATATGTTGATTGAACTCGGTTGTGCTTGTAAGAATGATCTTGCTCTTGTACACTACGCTTGTGCTCTGAAATGGTTCGTTAACCATGGCTCGACTATCTGTGAGATTTGTGGGCGTGTCACGAAGAACATTAGAAGCGAAGATTTCAAACGGGTAATTTCGTCTTTGAAAGATTACGAGGCGTTGCGGGAAAGAACTGCTAGTGGGGTACCAAACCATTTCAACCCAGCACATGACAATAATTCTTCTGTGGATCCTGATGCTGTTGCTGCAATTCGGAGACAGAGGCTTACCGAGATCTCGTTGTGGTTTAACCCACACAACAATAATCAGCACAATAACAACAATAACAGTAACGTTAATATCCCTGTAGTTTCATCGATGGTTGTGGATCAACAACCGAATGTTGTTATTCAAGATGATAGGCCACAAGAAAATCCCGCTACCAAATGGGCTGTGGAAGGTACCGGAATTCTGCTAGCTACAGGACTGCTTACGATTACTCTTGCGTGGCTGATCGCTCCTCGTGTTGGAAAGGTATATTCATTCGGGTATTGTTAAGCTTGTTCTTGTTATATCTTCTTTGATTGTACTTTAGTTGCAGTTAACGACTAAAATGATACCAGATTATGCTTTAGAAATGCAAATCTTGAAGCGCCTATTGAATTTTAGAGAAACCCAGTAGCCTAATTTTTGAGTTTTATCCAATAGAGTCTTAGAGAGTAGAAGCGTAAAGCTCAATTTCCCCAGTTTAATGCATTTTTAATTATAAGGTTGCTTACATTATTAATCCTTGTATTTTCCTTACTTTCGATGCCAGTACGGAGCGCTTTTAGGCTTTCATATTCGCTGCTTGCTGCTGCTTTATTGTTGCTTGCATGTCTGGTACTGCTTTATTTGATTTGGCTTTGACTTGATTTTATAAATTCTTTCGTTTTTGCTTTTTCGGGCTGGGGGCTCTTGGCAACAGCCTCCCTTCAGGGTAGCACCCTATAGAAGATAAGGGTGCATACATTACACTCTTTCAAACCCTGTCTTGGCGGAAGACACTAGGTTCTTTGCTGTTATAAATCAAATGTTGAAACTAATTGAAAATTTGTGGTGGAATCAACACTCAAAAAAGTCGTTTACAAAATGTGGTATTTAGTGTCTTAAAAGAACTGTAAATAGAAAACATTACCTAACAGTTTCTAATTCCTTTTAGACTGTAGTTCCTGTGATCTTGCATGCAAATGCAATGGAAACAAGAAAAAACAGAAAATTCTTCAAATTTCAGATTGATATTGTTAATTTTACCTATAATCGGATTCTTGGTTGCAGAAAACAGCAAAAAATGGTCTTCATATTCTCCTTGGAGGGGTGTGTGCTTTGGCTGTTGTGGTCTTCTTCCGCTTTGTAAGTCGCTTTCTTCCTTTTTGCTTCTGGGTTCAATTCACGGAATCACGTAAGGACCATTACGTAGCATATTTTGAGCTAGTCGATTCGGGCAATAGTACTTCTGTAATAGTCTCCATAATATACATTTATTATATTCCTTCATTAAAATATAGTTATATATACATGTGTAAGTTATATATTGAAAACTGTCAAAGTGAGATGAGATTTTATGGATGTATGATTTCACTTTCATATGTTTGCGAGTACAAGCTTGATAGCAACTTACAATTGTTAAGTGAATAAACTAATGCGATAGCCACAAATTGTTATATAATGTTTTTTGTAGGAAAAAAATATTATTAAGCGATAAAAGAACGATTAAAGAGCAAAAAAACAAGATGCCCTCAAACATCAAGAAACCAAATAAAATGAAGCCTTCCAATCTCTTTGGAAATCGGCTAAGGATATGTCAGCAAAGCCCTCAAAGCTACATAAGAGCTTTAAAAAAAAAACCTTTTCACATAAGAAATTCACTAGTGTAATGTACGTTGGTCTTGAAAATCAGAGGATCCCTTTCTATCTAAAATATATTAAAGAATCAATCTTGCCCGCAAAAAAATAACGTCTTTCCTCCTTCCTATGACAGCTTGATTCAAAAGGATATTTGGTACCAATCTTGAGCTAACCTATATTTGGCTAAAAAGTGAGAATAACTTGCATCACAAATCCCAAGCCTAAACATTTGCGACACTTCTTTTGTGCAAGAGCATGTCATGTGACCGAGTCGACACTAGAAACGCAGATTTGCTTCCGTGTTTCTATCCATTGGCAGTAACAAATCACGATATTTTAATTTTTGCTTTCTAATAACTGCCCAGTCCCTCAAAAAGGCTCTCGCCAAGGCAAGGATAAGATGTATGCAGCCTTATCCCTACAAAGTGCTACTCTGTGTAGAGACCGTTTCCGAAGGGGCCTCTGACCCTGAGAAGAAAAGAATTTTTGTTTTGTTTTCTTAACTTTCTAAAAAATTTGATGCAGGTTGTGTTGACAAGAATCAGATATGGACCAGCAAGATACTGGGCAATCTTGTTTGTGTTCTGGTTTCTTGTGTTTGGTATTTGGGCTTCACGAACTCATGGTGCTCATTGATACTTTTTTTTTTTTTTTTTTTTTTTTTTAAATTCTCCTCCTTTGAATTTGTCAAATTATTTGTTTCGTGTAAAACTTCTTTGAATAGTATTTTTTTATGATTCCTGCAGTGATTTTGTGCAGAGATGATGCTTGATTATATTGCCTTGAAGTTATTTACTCATTTCGTCTGTAATGTCTGTAAGTTTGTTCAAAATGGTCCTTCATTATTTTCTTTATTCAAAATAGTTCTTAATATTTGTAAGTTCGCTCAAATTAGTCCCTTGTCATTTTTCTTGTTTAAAATAGTCTGTCGTGTTTTGTCGTGATGAAATAAGTCCCTCATTTGGTGATACTAGGTAGAAAAATAAAAGGTGAGGGACCAAATTTGTCATGAAATGGAACATGATAGACTATTTTAAAAAGAAAAAAAAGAAACACTAATTTGAACAAATTTACGAGCATAAGAGACTATTTCAAACATAGAAAATGATCAAGGACCACTTAGACAAACTTACAAATGTTACAGACTAACAAAGTAAATAATCCTACTGGCATGTAAGTGAGCTATTGGAGTTGGTTTAGTGGTTAAACTATACACCTGGAAGTGTGAGTTATTGGATTTGAAGCTCATCCTTGTTAGTGTCCCTCTTTAAGAAAACTGTATCATTCTTACCAATGTAAAACAAAATATTGTCTTACGATAGTGATTTTATTTGCTCTATCTTGAATGAAAAATGCTCCAAGGAAAATGTAACTAATTGTGTACTTTTTTGATAATTAGCAATAAAGTTGCTATACAAAACAGGCAGCTCGTATAAACAAGCCTGACTCAACTGGTATATAGACGAGGAGCAAAGGCGACAAATGTAATACAACATTCCAAAATAAAAAAAATAGGATTACAACAAAAACAGGCTAAACTAATTGTGTACTCAGTACGCAGGGCAAATAATTATTCTTATTGGGAGTGGTAGATGTCGAATGTAATTTTAATGATATAAAAGTTATGTCTAGTTATGAATTTTATTTTTATTTTTATTTTTATTTTGGCCAAAAAATGCAAACATGATATGTGTTACCTGTAATTAGAGGTGCCATTTAGTATAAATAGGGATATAAGTGATATTTGGAGGCAATCAATAACAAACCAAATACTTTT
Organism: Simmondsia chinensis; assembly: GCA_018398585.1. NCBI lineage: Eukaryota > Viridiplantae > Streptophyta > Magnoliopsida > Caryophyllales > Simmondsiaceae > Simmondsia > Simmondsia chinensis. Next base: position 2,967,975 of record JAGTTD010000009.1, read on the forward strand.
CATCTAAACTCTCTAACTTCTCATCTTCTTCTTCTATTTCTCTCTCTAATCTCACTCTCTTTCTCAATTCTTTCACTAACCCTAATTTCTAGGTTACACCTTAAATTGGTGTAACAATTGGTATCAGGGCAGGCAACGTGCTGCGTAATTTGATATCAAATACCTTGATCACATTGCCAATTGATTAGGAGTTCAATTTTGAATTCTTGATTAAGAACTTGTGGTTGTTAAATAAAAAAAAAAAAAATTCGTGCCAGTGGAAGTTAGCATTGGTGCAGGTCTTCCGTCCGTTGGAATTTTAGTGCAAAATCGTGCGTCGGATCGATTGAGGCTGCAGAGGCGAATTTGATCTTGATCTTGAAATCTTCTATAAGCATTGGTTAAGCTTCTGTTTGCTTGTTAGATTTGGTGAAAGCTTCTGGATAATTGGCAGTTATACAACCAATTGATATAATTAACTTGTTGGCTGTGCTTGCAAGCAAGTAGTTAGTATATTAATTTGATTAAGCTGAGCAAGGGACATAAATGGAAGCAACACTCTTGGTAAAAATCTTCAATGTCTTATATCCTATCTCCAAGGATGTTCTCCACAAGGTTTTTTGGCTATATGGTTCTCTTAAACGTATTGAGGTTACTTCAATTTCTTACTTAGAAGTTGAAGCTCAAGTGACCTATATTTCGAGAACGGATGCTGAGAGAGCACGCAATCAATTACATGGGAGAAACATCTATGACGATTGTTGTTCGCTAAACATTCAATTCTTCGCTCATAGTGAAGGAATTGGAGAAACACAAGAAGAAGTTGGGGAAACCAAAGAAGACGTTTCCGAAACACTTTGGCAGAAGCTTGAGCAAAGTCTTCAAAGGTTGATCGCCTTAACACAAGTAACACCCCAAATCAGGAAAGATGTGCTTGAAACTAAGCAAGATCAGCCCAAGGTGGCGACTGAGCCATTAAGGGTGCAAGATCAACCTCTTAAGGAGAAGGAGTGTGTGCCAATGGAGGATGTCAAGGAACAAGTTGTTGGGTTGTCAAGTAATACAAGATCAACTTCAAGTGAGGATGTAATTGGGGTACCTCGACCACGAATTAGTGCATTACATATTGAAATTGATGTGTTACAGTCTGAAGTGCAAGGTGTCAACAAGAAGACCAAGAAGACACGGGCAAGGGAGAGCTTTCCGCGAATAGGGATTGGCACAAGAAGCGCATCACGCATAACCCTACTTGACCCTAAACTGATCACACGAAAAGGGATCGGGTAGGCCATGAAAGAATATGGTCATGTTAGTATACGTAAAATCGTAGAAATAGGTATGATGTAAAAGTCGTTAAAAAAAATAAATAAATAAATAAATAACAAAAAAAAAAAAAAAAAACAACAACAACAACAAAAACCAAACAAACAAACAAACTCAAAACAAACTCTTAATAGTTTGTTACTAAGGGTTGTTAGGGAGTCCAACTTAGGGATTGTTAGTTGATGAATTAGATTTTACTATATGGTAGTAGAATGCTTGATGTAATGTTAGGGAACTCATGTAAAATTTAGGCAAATTTCATTTAAAATCCCTCATCCACGGCAATGCTTCAAGGGAGCCAACGAACGTCAACTGCGTGAGGCTTGCGACGCTGATTCTAACTTTTTTTCCTTGAGGGCAAGGAAGTCTTTTGGGGGGAGTATTGTTACATGTAATTAGAGGTGCCATTTAGTATAAATAGGGATGTAAGTGATCTTTGGAGGCAATCAATGACAAACCAAATACTTCTCATCTAAACTCTCTAACTTCTCATCTCCTTCTTCTATTTCTCTCTCTCATCTCACTCTCTTTCTCAATTCTATCAACCCTAACCCTAATTTCTAGGTTACACCTTAAATTGGTGTAACAATATGTAATTTTGACAATATATAAGTTTGTTCTTTCAAATTTCTGTGAATTTTTTATGTAATCCGGTCAACTGTTGCTGGTGGTATTGGCATGGTTTATACAATACTGCAATCAAGTATAATTTTAGCATCCTGTGGTGGAAATTTGTTGAATTCTAACACAGTTTATCGGATTCCAATATTTTATGATGCAACAACAACAACAAAAAAAAAATCCAGTGCCTGCAAAGGGCTCCCGCAAAAGCAGGGTCTGGGGGGGTAAATATACGCAACCTTCCCCCTTTAGGGGGTACCCTGAAGAGAGGCTGTTTCCGAGGATCCCCAAGTATTTTATGATGGATAAATTAAAATGATAAATGTTTAAATTTATGGGCATCTATTTAAATATGCCAAATAAATTTAGAAAATGACATATTGATTTAGTTTTATAACTATATATAGAATGTAGACACTTTTTTTATAAATTTTAAGGCCATAAATTAATACAACATTTTTTTAGATTTGTGGTTGAATTGTAATATCTCTTTTTTTTTTTCGTTTAGTATAATAAGTGTGTGAGGGGTTAATTTGATCACAAGATAAAACAAAAAAAGAATATTTTTGACAAAAAAAAAGAAACCAATTTAACCAATTTATAAGTATTAGAGACTAACATAATACAAAGCTGTTATATATATATATATATTGCCAAAAGACAAGCACTGTAATCTCATTATATGTAAAAACGTATACAATCTGTTATAGTTAGTGTAGTGATTAAATTGTCTACTTCAAAAAAAAAAATATTTAGGTCCCAAGCTCACCTTCAACTATCCTTAGCAAAATTAGTATTTATTAATGGAATTATAAATATCCTCTTTATAATATATATATATAATATATATATATATATATATATATATATATATATGGCAAATTATTACTTAAGTACCATAAAGTTTTAATATTTATCACTTAGGTACCTTGAGGGGCACTCAAAAACAGTCTCTCTTCAAGGATAATACCCTGAAGGGGGAAGGCTGCGTACATCCGCCCCCCTGACAGTGCTTAGGCGGGAGCTCTTGGGGCATTGGATATGTTACTTACTTAGATACCGTGACATTTTAATATATACAATAGGATACTCTTATGTTTTAATATTTTATCATTTAGATATCAGATTAATAAATTTTTGTAACAATTTGACCAGTTTTTATACAAAAACGATGATATCATGCATGAATACGACGATATATATAAGTAATGTCAATGTTTTCATATAAAATCCAGCAAATTGTTAGAATATTCACTGAATATTGATGTAAACTACCTAAATATTGCCACGATAATATTTTATTTTTTGTATTTTTGGCAAAAAACCATCAAATTCTAATGAACATACTGGTATATTATCTGAATCGTGTTCAGATTTAGCATATATCCAAATTTCAAGATACTCAATTATATATATTAAAATATTAGAGTACTCAATTAATAAATTTTAAACCTTAAGATACTTAAATAATAATTTTCTCGTATGCATATCTATCTCTCTCTCTTTATATATATATATTATTGCAAAGTTATCCTCCTACCCAAAAGCCCTCTATTTCCTACAACGACAACAACAACCCAGTGCCTCAAAGAGCTCCCGCATCAACAGGGTCTGGGGGGGGGTAAATGTATGCAGCCTTCCCCCTTCCGGGGCTGCCCTGAAGAGAGGCTGTTTCCGAGGACCCTCAACCTAATACACTTGTTAGCAGCAATGACGCCTTGCAGCTTGGCATCAAAGGAGTAAATAAGTATATAAGTAGGGCAAAATTAGACAAATAAAGGCAAAGAAATAGGTAGTAAACAGATAGTCAATTAGAGAACAGATCCTACAAAAGTGCGCCGAATCTGGACTACCCTAAGGCCTAGAACATTAGTGATAGCACAAAAGGCCGGGCTACCCTGCTCTAAACCGCTATATCTGCTACTCCTATGCTAGCCCTCCATTGGGCTCTATCTAAGGCAATTTCCTTCCTAAGGTTTAGGTGGGTAAGGTCTTGTCTGATCGTCTCCAACCATCTCAAAAGCCCTCTATTTCCTAAATTTAGCAATTTTGTTGGTCCAAACTTCCCTTCCCATTACTAAATAAAGTCACTATTAAAACCTTAATTTCATAAAATTACCATGATAAAATCTAAAAATAATATTACTACCTCAATAACGAGCTAAAAATGATACTTCAATTTTGAAACAATAAACATATATTGATATGACGTATTAAATCTTTTTTTAAATGTAAACACCATCCGTGTATCGTATCAGCTTACACTAAAGGAATATACCCAGTGCCTCAAGGGCTAACGCCTACGCAGGGTCTTGGGGGGTGGATGTACGTAGCCTTCCCCCTTCAAGGTGTTAACCTGAAAAGAGGCTATTTTTGAGTGCCTCCAACTTGAGGGTAAAGACTTCCCAGGAGGTCACCTATCCTAGTATTACTCTCGTTCAAGCACGTTTAACTTCAAAGTTTTAATGGGATTTAGTGACGACGTGTTGATGCCCTCTTTGGTTATCGTATGAGCATACACTAATATGTGTATTATGGCAAGTCAAAGCCCAAAAATACAACAAAATAAAATAAAAATATTTCTCCAAATAGCATTAATATCATCATTTGACTTTTATATTATTTTATTTTTACCTTTTTCAGTTTCTTATTTTGTTTTCCATACATTTGTAATTTTTTAAATTTACAATAATACTTTCTTAATCATAACAAACGAATTAAATTAAATTATTTATTAAATATTTAAATTAAAATTGTGTATAAATAATTTTGTTTAAAATTTAATAAATAATTAATTTAATTTATTTATTATAATATATAAAATATTATAAACTTAAAATTAAAAATATAAAAAAGTAAAAAATAAAATAATAACATAAAGGGAAATCGTACGGTTTGGACCCTCCACCCCACCTTATTCTTTTTAGACCTCCTTAACCATAAATAGATCTTTTTGGACAAAAATGCCCTCACACCTCACCCCCCCCCGGTCCATCCTCTCTCTCTCTCCCTTTCTCTCTCCTCATTTAATGTAAGGCAGGCAAAAGGACACTTTTTTGACTTTTTTCACTCTTTCTTTTCTTCATTTTTTTTCTTTTCGAATTTTTTTGTCAAAAAAAAATATTATTTCCAAATTTGCCCTTTCTTCTTCTTCCCTTTCAGACCTTGTTTAGGTGTGTTTCAAGTAATTAGTGGTGTCCGAAATAAAATCATACACTGTGTATGATGCATTATAATGCTGTAAAGTGAACTTATTCAGGTGTATTTCAAGTAATTAGTGGTAAATGACTTATCATACACAATGTATGATAGGTTATAATGGCATAAAATTAACTTTTGCTGTTTTTTTCAAGTAATTAGGGGTACAGTGACCTGAAATCGAATCATACACTGGGTATGATGCGTTTTAATGCTGTAAAATAAACATACTCAGGTGTATTTCAAGCAATTAGTGGTAAATAAATTATCATACACAATGTATGATAGGTTTTAATGGCATAAAATCAACTTTTGTAGTTTTTTTTTATGTAATTACTGTTACAGTGGTCTGAAATCGAATCATACACTGAGTATGATGCGTTTTAATGGTGTAAAATGAACTTATTCAGGTGTATTTCAAGCAATTAGTGGTAAATGACTTGTCATACACAATGTATGATAGGTTATAATGACATAAAATCAACTTTTACTGTTTTTTTCAAGTAATTAGGGGTACAGTGGTCTGAAATCAAATCATACACTGGGTATTATGCGTTTTAATGGTGTAAAATAAAATTATTCAGGTGTATTTCAAGTAATTAGTGGTAAATGACTTGTCATACACAATGTATGATAGGTTTTAATGGTATAAAATCAACTTTTGCTTTTTTTTTTTAAGTAATTACTGTTACAGTGGGCTGAAATCGAATCACACAATGGGTATGATGCGTTAAAATGGTTTAAAATGAACCTTTTCAGGTATGTTTCAAGTCATTAGTGGTAAATAACTTGTCATACACAATGTATGATAGGTTTTAATGACATAAAATCAACTTTTGCTGTTTTTTTCAAGTAATTAGGGGTACAGTGGTCTGAAATCGAATCATACACTGGGTATGATACTTTTTAATGGTGTAAAATGAACTTATTCAGGTGTTTTTCAAGCAAATAGTGGTAAATGACTTATCATACACAATGTATGATAAGTTATAATGGCATAAAATTAACTTTTGCTGTTTTTTTAAGTAATTAAGGGTACAGTGGTCTGAAATAGAATCATACACTGGGTATGATGCGTTTTAATGGTGTAAAATAAAATTATTCAGGTGTATTTTAAGCAATTAGTAGTAAATGACTTGTCATACACAATGTATGATAGGTTTTAATGGTATAAAATCAACTTTTGCTTTTTTTTTTTTTCAAGTAATTACTGTTACAGTGGGCTGAAATCGAATTATACAATGGGTATGATGCGTTAAAATGGTTTAAAATGAACCTTTTCAGGTATGTTTCAAGTAATTAGTGGTAAATGACTTATCATACACAATGTATGATAGGTTATAATGACATAAAATTAACTTTTGCTGTTTTTTTCAAGCAATTAGGGGTACAGTGGTCTGAAATCGAATCATACACTGGGTATGATGCGTTTTAATGGTGTAAAATGAACTTATTCAGTTGTATTTTAAGCAATTAGTGGTAAATGACTTATCATACACAATGTATAATAGGTTTTAAGGGCATAAAATCAACTTTTGCTTGTTTTTTCAAGTAATTACTGTTACAGTGGGCTGAAATCGAATCATACAATGGGTATGATGCGTTAAAATGGTTTAAAATGAACCTTTTCAGGTATGTTTCAAGTCATTAGTGGTAAATAACTTGTCATACACAATGTATGATAGGTTTTAATGGTATAAAATTAACTTTTGGTGTTTTTCATGTATTTAGTGGTACAGTTGTCTGAAATCAAATCCTACACTGTGTATGATCCCTTAGAAAGGTGTATAATGAACTTTTTCAGGTATATTTCAAGTAATTAGTGGTAAATAACTTGTCATACACAATGTATGATAGGTTTTAATGGCATAAAATCAACTTTTGCAGGTTTTTTCAAGTAATTAAGGTTACAGTGGTCTGAAATCGAATCATACACTGGGTATGATGCGTTATAATGGTGTAAAATGACCTTATTCAGGTGTATTTCTATCAATTAGTGGTAAATGACATATCATACACAATGTATGATAGGTTTTAATGGCATAAAATCAACTTTTGCAAGGTTTTTTCATGTAATTACTATTACAGTGGTCTGAAATCAGCTTATATACTTGTATTTCAAGTTTTATTGGTGTATGATGCACTTCATACACAGTGTATGATGGGTTATATTTGTGTAAAATCAACGTATATTTGTGTATTTTTGGGATGCGTATTTAGAAAAAAAATAGACAATTTCAATAAAATAATCCGTACGATTTCCCTTCAAAAAGGCCTCCCATTCAACCCCCCAACCCGTCCCGTTTCTCTCTCCTCATTTAATGCGCAGCCGATTACTGTACTTTAGCCCCTCCCCACTCCATTTTCTCTCTCTTCATTTAATGCAAAAGTATATATTTTTACTTTATGTCATGTAACTTGCTTCTCACTCTATCCCTCCCTTCTTCTCATTTCCCGCCCATTTACTCACCTCTTATTCATAGTATTTGTTATTTTTCTCTTAATCTGAATTCCCTAAGTCCATTTTTCTCTCTTTTTTCTCTCAATCTGCTACATTGGGCCCTCGGAAGAAGAAGAAGAAGACGAAGCCGTTTTAAGATAGTGTTTGAAGCTTCGTGGCATTGCTGTAGGTTTAACGTTGAGTCGTTACACACATTTCACGGTTTTCAGATCAGATATTGAAGGTAACATGACCATTTGCAGACATTGTCGTTAATGTATCCTTGTCCTATGAGGTCGGTGTGTTACAAGTCGTTTATGGTTTATGATTGGTTTAAATGATGTATTATAATTTTTTTTTGGTGTGTTTGAACTCATTAGTGGTGTATGATTAGTCATACATCGTGTATGATAGGTTTTAATGGTGTGAAATCAACTTGTTTAGGTGTGCTTCATGTAAATAGTGCTGTATGATCTATCATACACCGTGTATGATAGGTTTGAGTGGTGTGAAATCAACTTGTGTTTGTGTATGTTAAGTAATTAATGGTGTATAATCAGTCATACACTGTGTAGGATTGGGTTTAATGGTGTATAACCAACTTATGTTTGTGTGTGTTAAGTAATTAGTGGTGTATAATCAATCAGACATTGTGTATGATTGGTTTTAATGGTATATAACCAACTTGTGTATGTGTATGTTAAGTAATTAATGGTGTATAATCAGTCATACACTGTGTAGGATTGGGTTTAATGGTATATAACCAACTTGTGTTTGTGTGTGTTAAGTAATTAGTGGTGTATAATCAATCATACACAGTGTATGATTGGTTTTAATGGTGTATAAGCAACTTGTGTATGTGTATGTTAAGTAATTAATGGTGTATAATCAATCATACACTGTGTAGGATTGGGTTTAATGGTGTATAACCAACTTGTGCAGACGTTGTATCCAGTGTACTGAAAATTGTCGAAAGGTTGTGATGTGTATGTAATAGTGTAATGAAAATTGTGTATATTTTCATATTGTTGTATATTCCTGTAATGAAAACTATCAATGAATTGTTTTGAAGTTGGTCCCAATTGTGTGTTCTAAGTGGTTGATGTGTTTTTCAAGTGTGTTACGATGTACGTCGACATGCATGGATGGTGTATCGCCACACATATCAGCATCAAAGGTGTCCACAGGTCTGTGTCACCACACTAAGTAGTTGAAACACACTTGTAGAAGTTGATTTCACACCATTAATACTTGTCATACACTATGTATGGTAAATCATACACCACTAAGTAGTTGAAACACACTTGTACAAGTTGATTTCACACCATTAATACTCATCATACACTATGTATGGTAAGTAATACACTACTAAGTAGTTGAAACACACTTGTACAAGTTGATTTCACACCATTAATACTCATCATACACTATGTATTGTAAGTAATACACTACTAAGTAGTTGAAACACACTTTGTACAAGTTGATTTCACACTATTAATACTTGTCATACACTAAGTATGGTAAGTCATACACCACTAAGTAGTTGAAACACACTTGTAGATGTTGATTTCACACCAATAATACTCATCATACACTATGTATGGTAAGTAATACACTACTGAGTAATTGAAATACACTTGTACAAGTTGATTTCACACCATTAATACTTGTCATACACTAAGTATGGTAAGTCATACACCACTAAGTAGTTGAAACACACTTGTAGAAGTTAATTTCACACTATTAATACTCATCATACACTATGTATGGTAAGTAATACACTACTAAGTAGTTGAAACACACTTGTACAAGTTGATTTCACACCATTAATACTCATCATACACTATATATTGTAAGTAATACACTACTAAGTAGTTGAAACACACTTGTACAAGTTGATTTCACACCATTAATACTTGTCATACACTAAGTATGGTAAGTCATACACCACTAAGTAGTTGAAACACACTTGTAGAAGTTGATTTCACACCATTAATACTCATCATACACTATGTATGGTAAGTCATACACCACTAAGTAGTTGAAACACACTTGTACAAGTTGATTTCACACCATTAATACTCATCATACAATGTGTATGGTAAGTAATACACTACTAAGTAGTTGAAACACACTTGTACAAGTTGATTTTACACCATTAATACTTATCATACACTATGTGTGGTAAGTAATACACCACTAAGTAATTGAAACAAACTGTAAATTTATTTATTACACTATAATTGCCACAACTATCAATGAAATTGTGTACTATCAATATAAATGCCCTTGTTGATTTATATGGATGAGGCTGACCAGTTGGGGTGGTTGGTGGTTGAACATTGAATGTTCTGGGGTCATAATGGACTACCAAGCAAGACATTTAATAACCTCAACTACCACCTACTTTATCATACCCCTCTCTCCCCTACAAATGGATGAGATGGACAGGAAGCCAAGCATATACGGTTCCTCAATATATCGAGCCGTTTAAATTGCTAATGTAAGTGGCTCTAGCAGCGGTGGTGGTGGGCCAGTGACAGCTGAAACACAAAGAGAGGTGGCACTTCTACAGATCATGTTTCATCAACGGTCTACCAAGCAATTAGTGGTGTATGATCAATCACACATGGTGTACGGTGTATGATGAGTTGTAATGGTGTGAAGTTCATCCGCATGATAAGGATCTTAAACTTTGTATGCATGCAGTGGATGCACTTTACAGACAATATATGCAGAGGGACAACTGTAAGTAGTTCCAGCAGTTATATACGTCCAGTTTGTCATACAAATTGTATGCAGGGTTTTAATGTGTGTCAAGTTCTACGCATCATACACAGTGTATGACGAGTTTTATGTATGGTAAAATCACGGGCTGTGCATGTATTTTTAAGTTTGTTGGAAATTATTGGTGTCACACCATTAATACGCGGTGTACGATGAGTTATATGGGTGAAAAATCAAGTTCTACAATTGTGTTTTAGGTACTTAGTAATGTATAACCAATCATAAACGGTGTAGGATGAGTTTTAACGATTAATAACAACCTTTGCACGTGTGAAGTTCAGGTTTTGCTGGTATGATGCTGTGAAATCAACCTATATTGGTGGTCTGTAAACATTGTATCACACTCAAAGTAAACATCAAACCCCAAAAAAATCACACAATTGCAACCAACTTAAAAAATTGACAATTTTCATTACACCATTTGAAAGTACATCAATAGGAACATACAACAATATCGAAATAGACAATATTACATACAACTTTCAATATAATGAATAAAATGTAAATCATTTGGTACAAGTATGCATTTTGATTACATACAATTTTCAGTATAATGAAAACAATGTATAATGAATAACGTAATTTTACTGACATGTATGCATTTGAATCCGTGTATTCCTTCCGTGTCTGTACAAGTGTACACAAGTATACGGCCGCAATTTCCCCATCTGCGCTTGCGTGCATTGGGAGATGCTCAGTCCTTTGGTCAGCAAAAATTCTATGAACTTTACAACAAAAATTCCACAGTCTGTCCTGCAGTTAATATTAATACAGATTCCACAGTCAGAAATTATACATCATTGCAAGTAATGACTATTTTGCATCCACTTCATAACCAAAAGTCCAAATGAACGGAATAGTAAAATTGCATGGGAAGTAGATGTCATACCCCCTTTGCTGTGGACATTCATTCCGGTTGTAAGTTACCGAGAAAGGCTTGCCCTTGAAATGTATGAGGTCCTTTCGGACATCCCAAAAATTAACCAACACTAGAGCATGTGGAAGCAATTTTGCAATTGGTTCCACATGTTCGAGTCTTGCTGCCCTGGATTTGGCGGAGTACAAGGAATCAGATACCTGTATCCGCCAATCATTAAGATGGATGGCAGCAAGGAACCAATGTTGATTAGGTTGATTAATGGCCATGTATATCCGATCCACGTTGTGGCAGCTGACCCCATATGTGGCATCTCCGGCAAAGAACTTAATGATCAACGAATCAAAATCAGTAAAAGCTGACTCGAGCGGGATTCCACAGTTTTGAGTCTGTTTTAGTAAGGGTCCAAATTGAGGAGTAACCGTTATGTCCGCGCATGTTGCCCTCTGGTCGAATTGCTCTGGCCACTGATGTTTCTTCTCCAAAATGTAGTGCAGAACTACATCCATTTCCTGCGATTCAAAACTAATTAGTTGAGACACCCTAATACAAGTTATTCTTGGACAAGTTGATTTTACACACATAGACAAGTTCATTTTACACAGTTCAACCCTATGACTAATCATACACCACTCTTTATTCAAAACACACTAACACAGGTTGATTTTACACCTTTAGCATCAATCATACACGGTGTATGACTAGTAATACAACACTTACTTACTTAATACATAATAACGTAAGTCGATTTAACACAGGTTGATTTTACTTATTAGTTGACACACGGCAAAACTATCATGATGGGAAACATACCTCATCAGTAAGCCAGGCGTCCTCATTTCTCAACCGATACCAAAATTGACCCGTCGTCACAGTCAAAACAGAGAAATCCATTTGTTGATCATTAGGTAACGGAAAGGGGGTCTTCAAATCTCTGTAATATACAATACCAAGCATGATATATAAGCATACCATAAGAAAGATGATTTCAGACCACTGTAACAGTAATTACTTGAAAAAACCAATAAAAGTTAATTTTATGTCATTAAAACCTATCATACATTGTGTATGACAAGTCATTTACCACTAATTGCTTGAAATACACATGAATAAGTTCATTTTACACTATTATAACGAATCATACACAGTGTATGATTCGATTTCAGAATACTAACAGTAATTACTTGAAAAAACCAGCAAAAGTTAATTTTATGCCATTAAAACCTATCATACATTGTGTATGACAAGTCATTTACCACTAATTGCTTAAAATACACCTGAATAAGTTCATTTTACACCATTAAAACGCATCATACCCAGTGTATGATTCGATTTCAGACCACTGTACCTCTAATTACTTAAAAAAATAGCAAAAGTTGATTTTATGCCATTAAAACCTATCATACATTGTGTATGACAAATCATTTACCACTAATTAATTGAAATACATCTGAATAAGTTCACTTGACACCATTATAGTGCATCATACACAGTGTATGATTTTATTTCAGACACCACTAATTACTTGAAACACACCTAAGAAAGATGCATTCTAGAAACATTTACATACTAATTATCAAAGAGCATCGTGCAAAATCACACTCACTTAGCTACTGTTGCGTGAAAACTTTTGTAAAAATCTTCAAAATCTTCTATGTCTTTGTCGGAGGGAGGCTGAAATGGATTGAAGGGCAGAACTGGCTCCGGTCCAGGATGGGTAATTTTTGCCCGTTTGCTCTTACCCTCCGCAGTCCATTCCTCACCTTTGTACTTGGGGTTTGGCTTGGGGTCCCTCCTCTCTTGCCCCAATATACACATTGTCTCGGACAATGTCATCAAGTTTTCAACACCTTCCACATGCGGTGACGATGGTTCCTTGAAGACATTTTCCTCGGCCCTAGATGGCATAGCAAATAACAAAAGTCAATAAGCATCAACATGCATGAAAACATAACAAATTGGGACACTAACAAGGAATCTAGTGTCTTACCCAGTACGTGCAGGAGAAACTATTATGGCTTGCTCAATCGGGGATGGATGAGCGGAAGTCGATGAAAATAATTGCGGCGACGTGGCATGCGCTTGACGATCTGAGAGCAGCTCCTTAATCAGTGCATCCTGAGCCTCAAATCGTCGTTCGTACATTTGCAGCATTCGCTGGTGCACTTCAAGCTACATCCGTACCATTTGCACATCTTTACCCATCGCTTCGAGTCTCTCCATAACCTGCAATAAGTCCTCCAAGTTGGCATAATCAGCAAATTTGAATAATATAGTATCCACACGGATAAAAATACGATTAAATAAACACAAAATAATTCATCATACCGATTGGTCCGCCGAATTGGTTGACGTAGGATACGGGTCCTCCCTGGATGCCGGCAATGGAGGTTGAGTTGCCAATGGTTGTGGCTCCTCACCAAGCTCTACTGGCATTGCCATAACAGGAGATTGAAACCCCTCTTCAGCATCCTCAGCATAGGGAATAACTTGTAGATTAGGCTGACTGGCTTTCGCACTCGTCAGTCTAATCGGTTCGGCATTCAATTGCTGATCAAAGGAAGATACATCATATACACGTTAGTAAAATTACAAGTCATACTTCTAACCCAAAATATATTAAACATACAGTAGTAAAACAATAACAACATAGTGTATTTATTACCTGATCAAATACCGTTGAGAGCAGAGCGGAGTACGGAGCTTTAACGGACATCTTCCAGTTAAGGATCCGCCCAAGAGGCTGGTCGCCAACCCTCACCGCCCCAACCTTGGCAAGTTCTGGAAGGGTTTTCAGGGCAAATATGGAAACCACATCGTAGAACCCGTGGACGGAGTAGGTATTCTCCAAACCGTGCTGCATTCTTGCAGCGAAATCCTTGAGCTTCCGCACAAAGAATTTCCAGCTCAAGGATCCCCATGCAACACGATTGAAAGAGTCCACATCGTCCACGAGGGCCAGGATGTTCTGGTCAATGCCCGTTCGCTTGCGTTTGGCAAACAGTAGACCCTCGACCAGGTACGCAACAACAAGCTTAACCTGGTCCTCCATGATGGAGTAGGTTCTGCATGCATCAAAAAGCTGCTGCCTAGTCATCCTCCCCCTCATGCCATACTTGGCAACCTGCCTGTTGGGACCACCGCGTACATCTTTCACACCGGCATATCTCAAGCCGGTGAGAATACAAAACTCCCTCCTCCCGAAGTGCACTACTTTCCCACCAAATAAGAATGATAACTCCTCGGGATTGGGGTTGGCCACCTGGTGGAGAAGGACAACGTGAATGAGACTATGCCAGAAGCTGACATTGGTCTCACTCAGCTCAAGTAGATGCCCGACATTGTATTGTGAGGCAAGGGCAAGCTGTAATGCAAAACACTTTTAGTTAATATGGGATCATAAATGTCATTGTCAAAAGTCAACATAATTAAAATGGATACAGTGTCAAACTTTGGCTTTGTCGTCCTTCAAGATTTCCTTTATCTCCGTAACAACCTTGGTTGACAAACCTATTTGGTTGACTTGGAGGAATTTTCAGAAACCCCTCGGGAAAATGTAATCAACCTCAACTGCAGGACGGCTCTTCCTACGTGTGTAAAATGCCATCTGAAATAAAAGCAATACACCATTAATTACTGAACACAAACAGACACACTTTGGTTCTACACTATTGAAACAAATCATACAGAGTGTATGATTGATTATACACCACCACTAATTACTTATAATACACAAACACAAGTTGGTTATACACCATTAAAACCAATCCTACACACTGTATGATCGATTATAAACCACTAATTACTTAACATACACAAACACAGGTTGATTATACACCATTAAACCCAATCAGACACACTGTATGGTTGCTCATAAACCACTTACTTAAAAAATATATACACAAGTTGATTTTACACCATTAAAACCAATCCTACACACTGTATGGTTGCTCATATGAAACATGCAGAAGTTCATTATACCACAAAGGTTGATTTTACATGAAAAAAAAAAGCTACAAAACACGCAGAAGATCATTTTACACAAATAAAAAATACTATATGGTTGGTTATTAAACCCAATCATACACACTGTATGGTTGCTCGCTCATAAAACACTAATTACTTAAAAAATATCTACACAAGTTGATTTTACACCATTAAAACCAATCTTACACACTGTATGGTTGCTCATATGAAACATGCAGAAGTTCATTATACCACAAAGGTTGATTTTACGTGAAAAAAAATCACAAAACATGCAGAAGTTCATTTTACACAAATAAAAAACACTAATCACAAAGCCACTAACACCAAAACCCTAAACCCTAACAAATACTATGCACTATGTTCAGGAAATGGTACGAAACAAACGAATATTATACATTGGAGCACCAAAACCCTAAACCCTACAAAAATAACTCTTACTCACCTTCGAAAATGGTGATTAAACACTGGAGCAGCTAGAGATCAAGGATGAAGGTGTGAAAACAGAGGTCAGACCCACGGGAACGAGAATCGCAGCTGAAGTAGAGGAGAAAGAGGATGAACAAATTCGGAAAGAGGAGAGAGAGAATGAACGGGTGAGAGAAAGAGGAAAGTGACTGGTGGCTTGTAAAACAAGTTGCTTATGGGGAAGACAGAAAGGCGGGAAGGGATTTTACAGTTGTAAGTAAATGAGGAGAGAGCAGGGGTACAGATGGGATGGCATTAAATGAGGAGAGAGAAAGGGGACGGGTTGGGAGGGGGGTGAATGGGAGGGCCTTTTTGAAGGGAAATCATACGGATTATTTTATTAAAAATGTATATTTTTTTTCTAAATACACATCCCAAAAATACACAAATATACGTTGATTTTACACAAATATAACCCATCGTACACCGTGTATGAAGTGCATCATACACCAATAAAACTTGAAATACACGTATATAAGCAGATTTCAGACCACTGTACCACTAAATACATAAAAAAACCTGCAAAAGTTGATTTTATGCCAATAAAACCTATTATACATTGTGTATGACAAGTCATTTACCACTAATTGCTAGAAATACACCTGAATAAGTTCATTTTACACCATTATAACGAATCATACACAGTGTATAATTCGATTTCAGAACACTAACAGTAATTACTTGAAAAACCAGCAAAAGTTGATTTTATGCCATTAAAACCTATCATACATTGTGTATGACAAGTTATTTACCACTAATTGCTTGAAATACACCTGAATAAGTTTATTTTACACCATTAAAACGCATCATACCCAGTGTATGATTCGATTTTAGACTACTGTACCCCTAATTACTTGAAAAAAAATAGCAAAAGTTGATTTTATGCCATTATAACCTATCATACATTGTGTATGATAAGTCATTTACCACTAATTGCTTAAAATACACCTGAATAAGGTCATTTTACACCATTATAACGCATCATACCCAGTGTATGATTCGATTTCAGACCATTGTAACCGTAATTACTTGGAAAAACCTGCAAAAATTGATTTTATACCATTAAAACCTATCATACATTGTGTATGACAAGTTATTTACCACTAATGACTTGAAACATATCTGAAAAGGTTCATTTTACACCATTAAAACGCATCATACTCAGTGTATGATTCGATTTCAGACCACTGTAACAGTAATTACATAAAAAAACTGCAAAAGTTGATTTTATGCCATTAAAACCTATCATACATTGTGTATGACAAGTCATTTACCACTAATTGCTTGAAATATACCTGAATAAGTTCATTTTACACCATTAAAACGCATCATACCCAGTGTATGATTCGATTTCAGACCACTGTACCCCTAATTACTTGAAAAAAACAGCAAAAGTTGATTTTATGTCATTATAACCTATCATACATTGTGTATGATAAGTCATTTACCACTAATTACTTGAAACATACCTGAAAAGGTTCATTTTAAACCATTTTAATACATCATACCCATTGTATGATTCGATTTCAGCCCACTGTAACAGTAATTACTTGAAAAAATCAGCAAAAGTTAATTTTATACCATTAAAACCTATCATACATTGTGTATGATAAGTCATTTACCACTAATTGCTTGAAATACACCTGAATAAGTTTATTTTACACCATTAAAATGCATCATACCCAGTGTATGATTCGATTTCAGACCACTGTACCCCTAATTACTTGAAAAAAATAGCAAAAGTTGATTTTATGCCATTATAACCTATCATACATTGTGCATGATAAGTCATTTACCACTAATTACTTGAAATGTACCTGAAAAGGTTCATTTTAAACCATTTTAATATATCATACCCATTGTATGATTCGATTTCAGCCCACTGTAACAGTAATTACTTGAAAAAATCAGCAAAATTTGATTTTATACCATTAAAACCTATCATACATTGTGTATAATAAGTCATTTACCACTAATTGCTTGAAATACACCTGAATAAGTTTATTTTACACCATTAAAACTTATCATACCCAGTGTATGATTCGATTTCAGACCACTGTACCCCTAATTACTTGAAAAAAATAGCAAAAGTTGATTTTATGCCATTAAAACCTATCATACATTGTGTATGACAAGTCATTTACTACTAATTGCTTGAAATACACCTGAATAAGTTCATTTTACACCATTAAAACGCATCATACCCAGTGTATGATTCGATTTTAGACCACTGTACCCCTAATTACTTGAAAAAAACAGCAAAAGTTAATTTTATGTCATTATAACTTATCATACATTGTGTATGATAAGTCATTTAATACTAATTTCTTGAAATACACCTGAATAAGTTCATTTTACATCATTAAAACGCATCGTACTCAGTGTATGATTCGATTTCAGACCATTGTAACAGTAATTACATAAAAAAACTGCAAAAGTTGATTTTATGCCATTAAAACCTATCATACATTGTGTATGACAGGTCATTTACAACTAATTGCTTGAAATACACTTGAATAAGTTTATTTTACACCATTAAAACGCATCATACCCAGTGTATGATTCGATTTTAGACCACTGTACCCCTAATTACTTGAAAAAAACAGCAAAAGTTAATTTTATGGCATTAGAACCTATCATACATTGTGTATGATAAGTCATTTACTACTAATTACTTGAAAAACACCTGAATAAGTTCACATGACAGCATTATAATGCATCATACACAGTGTATGGTTTTATTTCAGACACTACTAATTACTTAAAACACACCTAAACAAGGTCTGGGAGGGAAGAAGAAGAAAGGGCAAATTTGGAAATAATATTTTTTTTGACAAAAAAATTCGAAAAGAAAAAAAATGAAGAAAAGGAAGAGTAAAAAAAGTCAAAAAAGTATCCTTTTACCTGCCTTGTATTAAATGAGGAGAGAGAAAAGGAGAGAGAGAGAGGACGGATGGGGGGGGTGAGGTGGGAGGATATTTTTATGCAAAAAGATCTATTTATAATTAAAGGGGTCTAAAAAAGAATAAAGTGGGGGTGGGGTTCAAACCGTACAATTTTCCTAACATAAAAGCTAATTTTAAAAATATATTTTATTTTTCTGTCAGGACAAGGGCTGGGGTAGTGAAGTGATTAGGTTTATAATTCTACTACTGACTCGACATCCAGTCTCGCCGGAGCAACCAGATTCCACCGCCGTTGCTGCTCGGAGGAGAGAGAGAGAGAGAGAGAGAGAGAGAGAATTGGATGGATCTCTTGTAGTTCTGTAGTTGCTGCTCTATTCACCGTTTACTCTACCGATTCTCTTCTCTGAATCGCCTTCCTCAGGTACCTTTCTTTCTCTCTGTGTGTGATTCTGGAATCTGATCGCGAGTCAGGCTCGATCCATAGAGTTGGTATATATACGAGGTTTATGTGTAAATCTAGGTCCAATTTCATCATAAAATTAATTGACTTTAGGTGTAGTAGTTTATTTTGCTTCTATTTGATCTTTTCCTCTTACAAGTCCATCACAGAACAGCTTAGTTGTATTCAATGTGAAGTTTTCAACTGTGGTTATTTGTGGAAATTTGTTTGTGATTTCGGGTCATGAACGAATTGTTGTAAAAGTTTAAGTTGATGGGCGAAGACTCAGAATTGGTTTTATAATCTTAACATGCGTCATCATGCGAATGCCAATCGGGCTTGAAGTGTCGATACTGCATGTGTTTACCTCCTGCCTTTAAATTATTTTAATATTGAAAGTGGGGGCTATTGGGATTTAAACTCGTGATCTCTTGGTCAATAATGCTCTGATGCCATGTCAAGAACCGATTGTCCAAAAAGCTTAAGCTGATAGGTTGAAAGCTCGGAATTTGACGCTTTGTAATTTGAGCGGTATTGTGAACATGTTTCTAAGACCTGCTTCCGTACTATTATTTCTGTTGTGAGTTGAATTATTTTGATTCCTGAATATGTATACTTATCTCCTGGAAGAAACGCGTTTGCTCCATTAATTTCAAATTGAGTACAAATAGATTGGTGGTTGTTTGATTAATTCAATTACACTTGGAAAGTTCCTAATTGTGGGGGGTGTTAAGGTGGGTTAATTAATTTGAATGATATGGGTTATAAAAGGAAGGTATGTCTTTTGTAATTATATGCTTAAGGCTGTTTGGCCAAGCTACAAAAAAATTGTTTTGTTTAGAAGTATTTTTATAAAAGGTGCTTTGAATAGGGGTAAGCAACATACCCCGTGCCCCAAGGTCTCTCCTAAGCAGGGTCTGGGGGGCGGATTTACACAGCCTTCCCTTTTCAGGGTATTACCCTTGAAGAGAGGCTGTTTCCGAGTGCGTCCAACCTGAGGGTGAGGACTTCCCTCTTTGAATAGGGGTACTTTTGTCTAAAAAAAATTTAGTCTTTGCTTCTACTTCTGCTCTGTAGAAGGAGCATTTTTCCGCTTTTACTTTGTAGTAAAAACAACTTTGCTTCTATAAAAAATCACTTTTATTTCCAAACCAACATCTTCAAATCCTAAAAAAGTTTTTTTTTATTTTTTTTAATGACAAGAAGCTTGGTCGAACAAGTTTTTTAGACTTAGGTATGAGAATTGAATATATGTGTGTCCAGAGGTTATAGTTAGCTATTTCTAAGATTTTTCTACGTTTATATCTAGTAGGTTAGTAAATGTGAATGACATGGGTTAGAAAAGGAAGGGCTGCTTTTTGTGACCTATTTACGTAGACTCGGGACGGCGAGAGTCGGAATATGTGTGTGTCTAGAGGTTATACTTTGCTATTGTTAAGACTTTCTATGTTTTTGGTCTAATTCGAGCATTAAAGTGTCACACCAATCTGTAGTAGATTAATGAATGTGCATGATATGGCTCAGGAAAGGAAGTGATGCTTTTTGTAACATGCTTACTTGGACTCAGGTATGAGAGTTGGATATGTGTGTGTTTAGAGGTTATACTAAGATCTTTTCTATATTTTTGGTCTAATTTGAACCATCAAAGTGTCCAACCAATGTCTAAGTATCCTTATTCAACCCTGAATACTCTTGGATGGAATGAAGAGTCAAGGTAAATACACCCATAGCCCCATTTTATGGATGAGATAGATGGTGTAGTAGGTTACCTGGGGAGCTAGCTTCAAACAACGGGTTGAATATTTCCTTTTGAGGTTCTTGTGTTTTCTAATTGAGATGGTTATACACTTGGGCTATACTTGTGGGAACTCAATCACCAATCCTCTTGGTCAAGCTCTCTTTTTCCAACTTAGTTTGTATTCAGATGTAATGGTTGTGGGCTATATGATTGGGTGATGTACAGATTAGAGTTGGTGTAATGGTTAAACTACCAACCCTTAAGCAAGAGGTCTCGGGTTCAAAGCTCATTTCCCTACCCCCCTTGTACTTGGTGTCCCTATTGAGGGAAATATCGTATCCTCCTTACCATTTTAACACAGACACACACATGGCTCCCAACATTTGAACTTAAAACAAGCTTGCCATCTGGTTTGCAGAATAGTAGTTGGAGTAATTTCACAAGCTCAAACTTTGTCTAGGCTTCAGTCTTTTCAGATTGCTTCATTTCAGAATAAGGAAAAGAAATAACGGAAGAGGATTTGTGAACATAACTACTTCCAACGAAGTTAAGCCCTAAATCATGAAAAAAAAAGGAGAAAAAGAAGTACACTGGTTAAATGTAATCTGGTACACAAAGTAAGTTTTGTGCAAAAAGCCAAAAAAAGAGAGAAAAAAGGCATGCAATTTTCATTCTGGTTCAGCGAACTTACGGCGTATACTTGTTTATTCCCTTGAGGTTTTAAAGCAGGATTTCATTTAGTTGGGCTGGGTTCCAGTTTGGCGCTGATATGGAGGGAAATTCAGGTGGAAACGACGTCGAGTTACTTAGCAAGATGTTGCAAGTGGAGCACAAGCTATTTTACTTCGATCTCAAGGAAAATCCAAGGGGTCATTATTTGAAGATATCAGAGAAGACCTCCGCCACAAGGTCCACCATTATCGTACCCTCGAATGGCATCTCGTGGTTTCTAGATCTATTTAATTATTATGTTAATGCCAATGAGCAGGATGTATTCAGCAAGGAGTTGCAGCTTGACACTAAGGTTCTCTTCTCCCTGTTTGTTCTTAAGCTCTGTTTGGTGTGGGACGGAAAACATTTTTTGTATGGAAAATATTTTTCCTCGAAACATTCTTAACTGAAAATTCTTTTTCTTTACAAATTTGTTTTGTTTGATTTAAGAAATAGATTTCATTGTATAAATGTGTATAGGAATTATGTTTAATCTATTTAAGTCCATTTGGGAATGTGTAAGATTAAAATAGAAAAGGTTTTCCCTCCCGCGAAGGAAAATCTCAATTTTTTATCTTCCCTTGAAAGGAAGACATCTTCTCCTCCACGGAGGAAAAGATTTTCCTTTTAGAAGACAACTATTGAAATGAAAAAGAAAATGATTTCCATCAAACCGAATGGTGCCTTAGTTTTCCATAAATTGAACATTCCACGACATATGATCTCAACCAGTTCTCGTATTATGCATTTTGATTTTCAGGTATTTTATTTCGATGTTGGGGAGAATAGAAGGGGCCGCTTTTTGAAGGTAACTTTCTACGCCATTCTGGTTTCTCTCTGGTGGAGATCAATTATAAAGAATCAAGAGTTTGATCTAAGATAATTATTGAGATTTTAAATTGTGGTAAATTCTATCTATTATAATATATTACTAGTTAGGGTTACTTTAGGATATATATATAGTATTTTTTTTTTGTAAGTGGTTACATTAGGATAGAATTTGCTTTTTATTAGCGTTCTTTGTTGTTATCACATTAGGAGTTTGTTATTATTCATTTAAGGGTTTATTTTTAATTAGGATTCTAGTTTATTTATTAAGCACGTGGCTGCTTAAAGTTAAATATTAGAGATACTTGGTTGGTCACAATGTTCAACTGTCCTCCTAGGTGCAATGATGCATAGGAACCCTCTCGATTGGGCACATAGATTCTAGATCTGTATTCTTACGAATAATATATTCTAAAAGATAGAATTTACGATAATTCATATTCTCAGTAATTATCTTAGATCTAAATCTTGATTCTTTATCCTTGATCTTCGTTACTCTTCCATTCTTTTCCAATTCCTGAATCCTATGTCTTCTCTTCTTTACTAACCAATGTGACTCCTAATGGTGAAGTGGTATTGAAGTGTTCTACTGGTTTCAGCAAATTTCACTTGGTTTGGATTGCTTTAACTTATAAATTTGACCAAACACTTATTTACTTGGGTAAGGGCGTTCCATAACAATTGCTTTCAATATAAATGTGCAGTGGGGTGGGAAACGATAAAGTCTGATGAACAAAGGGCGTGTATAAATTCTATTTATGCGATCTTGACATATGGGTTTGCACAAGGAGACCCATGAGGGCACGAGATCTTTCATGGATATGGGCATTTCATTTTGGCGCGTCCTTCGAATTATGGTTGAAAAATGTGCCTTGTTGTGTTGTGTTTGTGTTTGTATCATGTAAGGGGTTTCAGTAAAGGGATCGATATGAATCTGATCTGTTGATTAAATGAGTTGGGAATCCTCAATCTCCCAACTAATAAAAAAGATCACCCATGGGTTATTCATTTAACTGAGGTTGTTACATGCCTGTTCGTTGCAGACATGCCAACAATATGCCTATATCGCTGAAAATAGCAATGAATACATGACGTATTTGTAATTGTGCGAGATAAATTATCAAATTAATTCAACCAAGTATAGTTCAAATCATCTCATAAACATAGGATACGCCAACATATATAGTAATGCCAGGATACCTCTTAAATAACTCACAGTACTTGACAAAACCACATAAACGACATAAATGTGTTGGAAATGGGTTGACCCGGCCCATGTCCAAATTCAACTTGATTTCTTAAATAGGTCAAACATATCAATCCAAATTCAACTTGACCCCAAAGATCTTGGCACAAAAATTGTTGCCTTTGTGTTGTGTTGTGTCATACTAGATTACATTGAATCATGTCAGAAGTTAAATTTTGCGACAGTAAATGCTTGAAACTCGTCCTCTCATGTGTTAGATTTTATGCTGCCACCATACCTTACTTAGCTCACTTCTTTGCAAGAGAAGCGTCACACGTATACCCTTGTATTCTTGTCCAACCTCACACTGAAATAAAACATTTAGGGGTCATTTTGAATAAAAGAAAAGACGAGAGACTAATTTAAAAAAATTATAAACATTAGGGACCATGTTGAACCACAGAAAAGTTGAGGGACCAATTTGAACAAATTTAAAAACATTAGGGACATGGAGTAAATAATTCTGTATAATAGTTCATAGCAGATAAGTTTGTATATTACTTGTATTCAAACAATAAGCGCTGGCGATGATTTTCGTTGCCAACTCAGCAGCCTATGGTGATGTTGATGCAGGTGTCTGAAGCTTCCATGAGCAGAAACCGCAGTACTATTATTATTCCAGCAGGAAGTGCCGGAGAGGAAGGATGGTCTGCTTTCCATAACATCTTGGCCGAGATCAATGAAGCTCTTAGGCTTTTTGTCATGTCCAATCAGGTTTCTCCACGTATCATTCATCAAGTCCTCTCATAAAAGTATTGAGTTTGGTGTGGTGGCTACGCTACCTGTTTTCTATGCATGAGCCTTGGGTTCAAAGCTCATCCTGCCCGTCTCTCGAATGTTGGTGTCCTTAGTTAGGCAGTGTTACACCTCCTTACTATTAACTAAAAGAAGTCCCTTCATAAGCATGGAATCAGATTGCGGTTTACAGTTGGGTGATTACGTTGATTTTTAGAAAAATAAGTTTTTTTTTTAAGTCATATATGTGAAAATGTAAATTAATTAGCAATATGGTTATTTATACCTTTGATAATTTTTAGGGTTATTTAGGTCATAGGTTCATATACTTTGTCCACTGGAACAATTTAGTCCTATAGCTGAAAACATAGTTCGTATACTTTTAATTGTGTCAATTCAATCCATGTACAATTTGTATTGTATCAATTTAGTTCTTGAGTAATATTCATGTTAAGTTGGGGAGGATTTTTAGAGGTGGGGTCACAGGTGAGTTTGAATTGGGTTAATGTTTGTATTTCTAACATGACTGGACCAGTCAAAAATTACATCATTGGCTTGAATTTCACCATAGCACTAAATTGACATAGGAGCAATTTCACGTAAATAACCCTAATTTTCTCTTTTAACATGTACATGCACTATGTTTTAATAAATCAAATCTAATATGTAAAAATTATGGAGGTCAATATAAAATTGCTTTTGGCTAGTAAGCAGGGCTTAGGGGTGTCTTAGGACCTCAACGCTGATAGCGTTTTCACCATTAGAACGAAGCCGCATTAGCCCATTACAAAAGTACCGTTACATAACAACCAATTGCATAAAAGCTAGCTTAGAATCCTTTACTCAACGCCGTTCTTTTTATTCCGTGTTTGGAATGGTAAGGAGGTGCAATATTACTCTAAATAGGCCCATCAACATTTGGGGGAGGGGGAGATAAGCTTCAAATGTAAAACCTCATGCTTGGAGGGAGAGTAAACTGACCACTACACCAAACCAAACAGATACATGTTTTTACTCCATGCTCGTATTATTGCTGTGTGCATTTTCAGAAGCTCTCATTTTTGTGAGGTGATGTTATTTCGTGTGCTGCAACAGCAAAATTCTGAAGCATCAGAACAACTAGCTGGGCTCTCTGATGATGTGGGTGCTGGTTTTATTCCTGGCCACAGCACTCAGTCTGCTACCTCCCCAGAAGTAACTTTGGACAAATCCAATGAAATGCAACAGCAGGATGAAGTTGGCGGAAGTTCAATGGTTTCAAAAGTAATTAGGGTCGATCAAAAGAGGTTCTTCTTTGATCTCGGGAGCAACAACCGCGGCCATTTTTTGAGAATATCTGAGGTTTGATCTTGTATACTGCTTTTTTATGTTTATTATTAAGTTCGGCCGGGCAAATTTGAGGCACTGAGTTGTTGTTGTTGTGACCTGACAATTTTCTACCTGATCCCGAAAACTAGGGCTAGAGTTGAGGGTTTGGTGACTGGACTTTGAACAATGTGAACGTTGATGCTAGGGCAGGTCCTGAGAATTTAGGGGCCCAAAGCAAGATGGGTCAGTGGGTACTTTTCTAGTAACCGATAAGACCAGCTAAACACACATCAAATGATCCCCTTTACAATATAATGTTAGCTAATATGGACATATCATTTATAGTGTCTCATACATAGATCTTTATTTTTTCAATTTAGATTATGTTATGCAATAAAAACAAACTAATAATATAATTTATTCTTAGAAGGGGGCCTAAACAAATTGGGGGCCTTAAGCAATCGCTTCTATTACTTGGGATCTCGGATTGCTGTGTTTGATGTGAACTCTTAGTAACCCAACACTAATCTGACCCGACTGAATTTGGAATTCCTTGTACTTCTATTTCGACAATGGACTACCGGTAATATAATGGTCTAGGTAGCTATAAAATCTTCAGTCTTTATGAGATTGTATGTGTTACTAGATTGTGAAATGGAGGTTTGTGGTGATAGCAAAGGACCCGGGTCCTTTTATTTGGGTTCAGCCCGGTAGACCCATTTGGTCTAGGGTTGTGCCTAGTATAAATATATGTATGTGGGTGTGTTGTGGCTCTGTTGCTTTCATTGTGTCCTTCTTTCAGTTTTCATAGTGGATTACTCTCCATCTATCTGTGGTTTTTACCTCCAATTTGAGGGTTTTTCACGTAAATCTCTATATTCTCGTTTTCTCCTTCTCTCTTCTCCTCAATTTCTTTCAGGTTTGCACTTTAGACTTAAATCGAACTTAGTTCTTGATACTTTGCCTAACAATATGGTTCAAACCTGGTCTTTGGCATCCAAATGCAGGTAGCAGGTTCAGACAGATCATCCATCATCCTCCCATTGTCAGGGCTAAAACAATTTCATGAGATTTTGGGCTATTTTGTGGATATAACTAAAGATAAGATTGAAGGAATGTCGAGCGCAAATATACGAACAGTCGATCCTCTTCAACGATGAGCGCCCGTTACCACACGCAGTTCTTATGTGCCATTACAGATTACGGTTTAGTCCGGTTTGAA
This sequence comes from Simmondsia chinensis, assembly GCA_018398585.1. NCBI lineage: Eukaryota > Viridiplantae > Streptophyta > Magnoliopsida > Caryophyllales > Simmondsiaceae > Simmondsia > Simmondsia chinensis. The sequence continues at coordinate 2,994,785 of JAGTTD010000009.1, forward strand.
TAACCCAGGAGATCCCCGTTCTAGATGCTGGTACGCCAAATTTCTGAATTTTGGCAACTGTAGTTCATTCTTGTCAGATTCTTTGGATCTTTTTGTTGTGCCCAGAATGTGTTATGAGTGTGGTAAAGTTCAATAAAATGTGGGGGTTTTGGAGGCAAAAATAAAAAAAAAATAATTTGCAGATGGTTTTTTTTATTTTTTTTTATTTTTTCCCTTTAGATAATTGATTGATGTTATTTGACATGAATAATGTTATTGTTTTGTGTATCTCCTTGCCCTGTTTTGGTTGTGAAATTCTCAACATTGTGATTTATTTATCAGAAAGCTTTATTTTCGTCACAGTGAACTGTTGGGATTGATATAGTGGTTAAGCTATCCACCCCGCATAGAAGAGATCTTGGGTTCAAAAATCATTTCCCATCCTCCAAGTGTTGGTGTCTGTTAAAAATTCCTTAGCAATTTTTAATTCCATTAAACACAAGAAGTGACTTACTTAGCTCCCCCTAGATAAAGTTATAACCCCTTTTTTTAATTAGCACTCCAAGGAAGTTCTATTTCCTACTGACAACCAAACACTTTATACTTATGTTTTGGAAAATTAACACGGTAATTGAATTATTGAAAAATACAATTTCACATAGGAATTTAATTCGTGTGACAATCAAAAAAGGCTATCCTCGTTCTTGTATAGAGAAAAAGTGGTCTTCTGACCATTAAAGGGCTCGGTGAATGATCTTCAATAATGGTGGACCGTTTGCCATAAAATTAGTTTTCACTCAATTTTTAAAACTATTTTCTGTTTCATTTTTCTTATTTTGAATTGGTAAAAGGGAGCAGTTACAAAGTTTAAAATGATTATACAGAATGTGTTTTGTCTATTTTTTTAAGGAAAAAAGAAACTGTAAACTCGTAGTGATGTTAAATAACTCTGAAGTTAATTTTTTGGAGGGTAAATAATTCTCCAAGTAGGCAGTGGTGTTGGGTTATTAAGAAGGAAGAACTAAACTCAAATGCTCGTGTTTTTTGTTAGTATGCTCATTTCTTGTTTTCGGATGATGTCTTCTTATATTGGTTCTCTTTCCTTTTGCAGTCCCCGCATTCTTATCGTCTCCTCTCTCTTGGCGTGCCTTGTTTGAATGATTGATTCACTTAGCTCGCCTGAGTTCTTTTATGATTCAACTATATGTATCTTAGTTGTCCCTAACCCTACTCACCCGAGGATATATTTATCAACAATAGGATTTTGAAATTCCTGTACTTGATAGTGTTTCGATGATATACTAGGATATTTATTATTCAATACTCTAGATTTTAGGATAGATTTGAACCTTTTTGTAGGATAGATTTGAATCCTTTTATTCTAAAAGTCCCTGAGGTAGTGCTTTGAGAACCCTTTCCTATAGCAAAACCGTATAGCAAATACTACACGATCGAACTTTAGTGTATCTACTGATTATGTAACTTCTTTGAATTTATTAAAACTTTGGTTCTAAATAAAATGTCTGCCAGTCATATTAAATGTATGAATGAATGCTTACATCAATCTAGATACACGGAGTCTACATCAGCTTTCAATTTTTCCTCAAAATTTAACTGCAAACTATGATATAGAAATTTGCAGTTTGGATATGAAGGCGTATGTAGATTTGGATATTCTAGCTGCTAAAGGTTCCTTATTCGCTCTGTACGGCGCCAAATTTAACAACAAAATTAATTCAATTGATCAAAGTTAATCATAGTATGAAATTTTTTCAGTCTTTAACTATAATATGACATTTTTTTTCAACAGTTTGATAGCATCACTAAATTTTCGTACTTGTAAAATTGTTAGTAACCAAAGAGATGCCAAAAATTACCCATGAGGATCTTGCCTCAGCAGTGGGATGCAGGTGAGGGGATAGAGTATTGTTTTAGGCCAAAATATATATAGTTTGATTCCGTCTTAAATCTCTTACTGAGAAATTTCTGACTTTATTGGCTTCTATGGTGTGCCTATCATCGTATAGGTCGGAATTTAGCGGATAATCGCGTTATTAGTTGGCAAAGATATCAGAACTTTTCTAAGTCGTTGGGAAATAGAAAACTATCAAAGAAAAAAAAAATAAAAGAAAAAATATATTCTAGGGAAAGAATTTTGATAGCACCCACCAAGTTGTATCACGACCCCCCTCCGCGTAAAACCCTAACAGCCGCACCGTAACCGTCACCGGCGCCGGCGATGATCGATTCATCGGACCACCATCCGCCGCCGCAACCGGCGGCGCGTGCGATTCAGAAGAAGAAAACTAGAAACTTACCGAACTTGTCCGATTGCTATGGCTGCAACCGCCGAATCAACGCCACAAACCCTAAGGACCGCCTCCGAATCCTTACTAGTCATTGGCGCATCGTTCTTCTCTGTAAGCGCTGCTATGTTCTTGTTGAATCCGCAAAAAAATGCTCTTATTGCTTGTCCGATGTGTCACCGGCGATGGCGGCGTCGGAATCGTCTTGTTACCAGTGCCGGAGGTGCGCGCGGCGGGTTCATAAGGAGTGCGCGTCGAGGTATTCATCGGTGCCACCGTGGTCGTTTCTTTCTGCTGCTGAAGGTAATGATTTCTTGGTTTGTGTTGATTGTTGGATCCCTAAATCGTTAGAGAGTGGTTATCGTAGGATTGTGATTCATAGAAGTAAGAGGAAGGGTAAGAGTATTGGGGAATCGTGTTCTTTGGGTAATTCTATGGTTTCTGATTGTATTAAGGAGAAGCGAAAATTGATTGACCAAGGGGGTGAGGAGGGAAATTGTGTGTTGCGGAAGAAGGTTGTGATGGGTGATGAGGATAAGGAGAAGGCGGTGGGGCAGGGTGTCGTGGAAAAGCGGGTGGTGGAGTTGGGTGGTGGTGCTTTGAGGTTGGTTTACCAAAACAAGTGCAGTAGGGCGGGTGATGATGATGCACAGTTGGCTATTCAATTGCATAGAGCGATGAATAGCTCGCCTAGAATTTCAAGGAACTTGTGTTCGTTGAATGGAAGCCGTGGTGGTGTTCCTAGGGTGATGGGATGCTATGGGGAATCATTGTTAGGGGCTGTGGACGTTGCTTCAGATGGATTGGAGATGCAAGGAGCCGTTGAAACAAGTTGTTCGTGTGAATCGATGAATGTTGGGGCTGAAGGCAATAGCATGGACTTGGATCTTCAGTCTCGTGGAGAGCAAAATGGGTTATGCTTCGTCAAAGGTAAGCAAAATTGTAAAGTAGAGTGCGGCACTGCTCATATTATAGATGAAACCGAAAATTGTGATGAAAACAAGAATCGCTATCTGGTAAGGTATAGCAGGAGGATCTTCCAAGATGGAAGGCGCAATGGAGTTATCGACAGTTGTTCGAAGAATTATGGCAGAATTTTGTCATCTTTGGAACACTTTAGGTGCAATGGAGAGCCGGATCATATCCTGAGGACATATAGCAGGAGGAGGTCCTTGTTGTTGCAAGATGAAAAGTTCAAAGTGGAGCCAAATAATAGTCTGAGGACATATAGCAGGAGGCCCTTGCCCTTGAAAGATACAAAGTGCAATGATGAGCTTGGCCATTGCTTGAGGACATATAGCAGGAGGTCCTTGCCCTTGCAAGAGGCAAGCTGCAATGGAGCTTTACCATTGTCTGAGAACACATAGCAAGAGGTCCTCCTACTTGCAAGATGATAACCACGATGAGGAGTGTGACCGTTGTCCCTGGACATAACAGGAGGCCTTCTCCACTTTCACATTGTAAAGTCAGGCACTTTGGTGGGAGCTTTGACCTTGAGTTTGGACTTAAACGTTTCCCCCATCATTTTGGATAGTTTCCTGGAGCGCTTGGTAATGCTTGTTAGCCTTGCTTGAATATGGCAAGCCTATTTTTTATCTCAATCCTCTAAGTGACAGGATCTACCTCTACTAAGCACCGCAAGCAACCTTCTGTTAAATCGAGAAGTGGTGAGAATTTGAGACTTATTCTCAGCTGCGCTTTCCATCGGATTTTCCATTCCTTTACTTTTTGTTGCATGATCATGTTATTGAATAGGGTCACAGTCACGGGGAAAGAATTCTTTGGTCAGGGGGAAGCTGTGAACTCTTAGTAGTTATCTGACTTAAAAGTAAATCTTAGGTGGAGCTTCAAAATTTGTTTCGTAGTGGAAATGGTGAATCATGTACTCTCGTTTTCTTTACTTTATACCATCAGCTAAGTGTTATGCATACTGTAGCATATTCATTTATTTATGAAGTATTTGTTTGGTTACTTTATTGACAAGTTATTGTGGCAGAGCTGATCCTAATAATACTTGGATATATGTCTGACATTGGTATTTTATTAATCAGAAGTAACTGCATACCAATGATTACTCTACAGAAGTAAATCAGGCATGAAAACCCTAGAGGAAATCAAAGAAACCAAAGCAAAGTGCTGAATATGCACTTGAATATTTCGTGTTAAGATATGTAGGCTGTATATGTTGATGCATAACTGCTATGTCTATTAGTAAAAGAATGAAGTGCATGCTTTTCGATGTAGCCATATTTCTTGTATCAGAAAGCTTTGGTAAAATTAAAAGAGCTTCTTAGTATTTACCAAGACAAACATGAGCTGGATTTTAGCTTTCTTCTCAGCTTATACTCCAATGATCTATAAGTTGCTCTTTGATGATTGGTGTTCTGTCTTCAAACAGCAACAGAAATGCTCTACTTTTAGTTCTAATAGGTTATATATGCATGTCTTGACAACTTTGTGAAGAATATCTAGTCATCATCTTTTATTCAGGTTATCCATTCTGGGACATGTACTGCATCGTAAAATAAGTGTTGTTTCCTGTACTTCCCTTCGGAAGTTACCGAACTTGTGACTGCATCTAAGATTACCACAACAGGCTATCTCTACCTGTAAAATAGCCTCCTGAAGATCCCTACTTAACTATGGTTGTGTATAAACACACATTCTCTTAGCCTGTTGATAAGGTTGTACGTAAGCCTAGTCTTTTTGTGAGACCCTAAACATGGTGGACTACCTCCCTTTGGTTTTATGATGTTGGGCCTTTGTAGAATTACCAACTTAGACTCTTAACTTCCCTTCATTAACGGGGTTTCAAATCCTAGTAGCTATGGGGATTCGTGACTGCAGGAATGTGATCTTTGAGCCTTTTTTTTTATGATAATGAGGTCCATCCATCATTTATTTTTTGCTTCATGTTTGATGTACTATTCAGTGTAAGGTTCTCCTGTGGCTACTCATATTTGGAGGATATTGTAAGGTTTAATACGTTGGGCAAAATCCTTTTCATTATTGATAGAACTTGGGTTTGTAGGAGATATAACTATTTCTTTGTGAAAATTGAATTCCCGGTCCAGTGGCTAAGTGCTGCTGCTTGCTTCAGCACCGACTTGAAAAAAGTGGGTTACTGGGCGATTATGCAGTGATTGTCATCAAGATGACACGCCATCAATTTGAGGGTCGCAATTGTGAGTTCCAATTTACGCGAGTCTAGGAAGAAGCTGATGGTTTGCTTATGGAATTGTGATGTGAAGAATCATAGAGGACCTTCATAAGAGCTGCAGACTCGATGGAAGATCACATTATACAATTCCTGTTGGATTATTTGAGTATGATCTTCATGTTGCATTTTCAGTAGCATTTTCTTGTAGGATTTATGTTAGGTAGATCATCAATTGCACGTTGCTGACTGACATTGAAGATTATAATATCAAGTGGAATATCTGTTGCTGTTGTTCCCTCTGAATTTTCTTTGATTCTGATTCTCATTCTCATTCTTTTCATCCTCCTCTTAACTATCTTATTTTAGAAACTCACTTTCTTCCCAGCGAAATTATGTCATTTGTTTTAATAGCCATTTGGAATTGAATAATGGTGGTAATTTTCAGGAGGATTAATCGTTTCTAAGAGAGCTATTGGCTTTGTAGACGCTTTAGTGAATAAATTTAAAAACAGAAAAAGTAAGGCACCCTCTACCTGTTCTTTCTCCACAGCCCTTTTTCTTCAATGATGAAGTAACTGTTGCATCTTGATTATTTCCATTGTATGGAGGTTATATCATATGACAATTATTAAAGTCTGGATCTGTTGATTCATGGAGAGGCTTCATGCTGTTGAAGCTTGGAAAACAGTTCTTATTTCTATGATTCTGTAACTACGGGTAGTTGATCTTGCAATTTTTATGGTATTAAGAGCATCTCAGTCCGAAGTGTTGTTTTTAGCATGACAGCTCCAACAGTGAAATGGATATTTCCATTCCCTTCATGTAAAATGCCGTCCCTTAAGAGTATTTGTCCTCGTGCGTGGCAATTGCAAAATCAGTGCTGCTATTGAAACATAGTTCATTTTATTGGTTGATCAACAGTTAGTTAATCGAACTAATCCCTGCATTGATTGAAGGTGCATTGATTGATGGGGCTATGCAAATACAAAATTAGACGGTGGTTCAAGAGGATTTTGATTGATCTAATGGTGCCTGTGATCATATCCAGTTGATGCCACTCGACCAGCGAGTGCACAATTTTAAAGGCTCTACTGTGATAGTTAATTTTGAGCCTTCAACTTGGCACTTCATGAGGCATATCCTTTAGATTTGCCGCACCAGAGATAAAATTTGACATCAAGCTGCTCTTACATTTCCATGCAAGTTTGGGAAGACACTGTTGTGGACCTTTTTAGCTGGATTGGTGGAAGACTATCCTTTGCATTTGATGGAGAATATATCTGTGTGGGCACTAGAGAGTTATCTTTCTTGAACAAACCTTTTTGGCCCGCTAAACTCATAATTCAGTTTCCCGTGTTTTATGCTTGAATGCAGCCTCTGCTCTGTCACATGTCGGAATTCATGTTATGTGCAGTAAGAATCTCCCTGTGTTTTCATGTACTTCTATATGAAATCAATTCCCTTATTTTTGTTATGAAAAGGATGTCCAGAACGAACACCTTCTTTTTAAACTCTTTGACCTTGTGTTTACAAGTTGAAAGGTTCGATCTCCTCTGCAAGTTCTGTATGTGCTTTGCTTCATTATTTGATTTTTCTTTACTTTGGCCTGACAAGCATATTATAGTCTCTCCCACAAGGTAACTGAGGGACAAGGAGCACTCTAAGTTGTGGAAGCTGGCTCATATGACAATCTGATGGTGAATATTGAAAGAAAAGCCTGAGGAAGGTTCTGAGAGTTTTGCAGAGGGAGTTTTCACATTTTAGATACATGTTCATTGTAAATGAGACGCGGACCAAGTCTATTCTTGTGCATTGATTGCATTAACAATCCTGAATGCTGGTGATTAGGCTTTTATTTGCTTTAACTTGTACATTGACTGAAATCTTTCCATAGTTAAATCTTCCTCATCCTTATTGTAGTGTCTATTCACTCCAGTTGTTTATTCACTCCCAATTTGCTATTCTACTCAGCTTCCAGCGAGGAAACCATCTTCTGGGTTTAAGTGAGGTTTTTTTTGTGTAGTCTTTTGCATACTTAGTTTCTTGAAGAAGGCACCATAATTACGATAATTGAATATGGTGTAAAAAAATAGATTGTGGGTGATGGTGCAATTAGTAAGGTTGTTCTATCATGAACTGAAGGTCATAGATTCCAACTCTTGGAAACATCCTTTCCCTTCCCAGTTCTGACTCTGGTCGATTCTCATATTCTATCTGTAACTCATCTTGGTGTCATGTACAAAACTGCATATACAGAAAGTCCAAAAGATTTTTTGTGAGAGTTGTTATTGTCGGGACAATAATTGTTACTGTTAGGGTAATTAGGGGTGTAATCGAACCGAGTCTAGTCAAGCCGAGCTGAGGAACTTAGCACTCGACTCGAACTACTCGAATACTCGAACTCGATTCGAGTAGTTAATTTTGCTTGAACTCGGACTCGATTAACTATTCGAGTACTCAACTCAATTGGAGTACTCGTTTATTGTGCATATGAATACTTAACAAAATTAGCTCTATTAGAATATCATTCCATACACACCGTCACCGGATATACCAAAGAGGGTACCAATACGCCGTCACCGGATCCCATTAAAACTCCGAAGTTAAGCGTGCTTGGGCGAGAGTAGTACCAGGATGGGTGACCTCCTAGGAAGTCTTCACCCTCAGGTTGGGGGTACTGCAAAACAGCCTCTCTTCAGGTTAACACCCTGAAGGGGGAAGGCTGCGTACATCCACCCCCCCCGACCCTGCGTAGGCGGGAGCCCTTGAGGCACTGAGTATGTTCCTACACACTGTCACCGGTTCCCATTAGAACTCCGAAGTTAAGCGTGCTTGGACGAGAGTAGTATCGGGATGGATGACTTCCTAGGAAGTCCTCACCCTCAAGTTGAGGGTACTGAGAAACGGCCTCTCTTTAGGTTAACACCCTGAAGGGGGAAGGCTGCGTACATCCGCCCTCCCCACCCCCTAGACCCTGCGTAGGCGGCAGCCCTTGAGGCATTGGGTATGTTCCATGTTCTAGAATATTATTCCGTACACTCGAACATTAGTTATACTCAAGTTGGTTACTTAATTATTGGTCACACTATATTCTAACATAAATAATTATAAATCATCGATATATTAATGTCAAATATGCTTCAAAACCTAAGTTTCAAAAAATACAAGCAAACCAAATACAACTAGTTGTAAGAAACTCAAGGTTCTTTGATTTCAACACAAATGTGACATGTCATCCTTTACAAGAAATTTAAGTTTCCTTCTTTTATTCTACCATTAATGTTACAAGCCATCTATTTCAAAAGAAAATAATACACAAAAATTACTTTATGTGAGTCGAGTATCAAGTCGAGTACTAATTTGAGTATTGAGTTAAGTATTTAATAGAGTATCGAGCCGAGTAGTTCACTACTCAGCTCTTACTCATTTATTAATCGAGTATCTTTTGATACTCGAACTCAAGCTTGAGCTCGGTTAATTCGAGTTCGAATCGAGTATTATTCGAGCTACATGCGAGCGGTTCGGATCATTTACACTTCTAAGGGTAATGATGTGAATGATTATTGCAAAATTGTATTAGCTATAACAATATTGTCTTCACAATAACATTCCCCCTTTTTTGGACAGAGAAGTCGGGAAGATTTACATACTGTATCTGAGTGATAGAAATGATCGTTTCGGTTTATGCAGATTTACCAATTATTTATCATCTTTGTTGCAGATTGGTGAGGTGTGCAGCTTGCAGTTTCCTGTGTAAATTCTTGGACGGTAGCAGAGAGCAGATAGATGCGTCTTTGTGCTAAGGTATTCTCTGTTGATGATGCTAATCTGTGGAGACATTTGATAATAACAGTTTTTTGTGGGTTTTACTTTTATTTTTCTTATTTGCAAATTTGCGGTGGTATCCTCTATCCGGACTTCAAATCGCAGGCCATATTGTACATTGCTGGAATTTCTTTCTTTTTCTCTCTTTTTTTTTTTCTTTGGGTTGGGGGGAGAGTGGGGCTGGTTATGAATACATCTGCAGGCCCTGTGAAAAGGGCTGAGAGACCGGAAAATCTAAGAAGAATTGGATGATTTGTATTAAAAGAGATTCTTTTTGATGAAAATATGATTCATATTAGAGATGCTGATATTTTTCTGATGTAGAGCACGGTTTTATTTAGCTTAGTTTTTATCTTATTATCTTTGTAGGATGATTTCCTAATTGAGTTAGCATTTATCGAGTCGTATCTGATCCAATATTACTTTAGGGTTTAGCTTTTTTATAAATAAGGCTTTGTCATTTAATAGTTGGCAGTTTGGATGAAATAATATTGAGTTTTATTTTCGGGTAGCAAGTTGTGTTACATCTTTTGAGTCAATCCCATGTATTGTAGAAAAGGTTCAAATTACTGTGGTTGATGTTAGGCTGGGCGTGAGAGGATCGTCCTAGAGAATTGTGGTTCTGCAGAACATCATTCCAAGGAAAATGATGGATAATCTGGGTGTATTTAGTTTCATATATATATTTTTTTTTCCTAGTTTTAATCTCTACTTTTTAAGTATTTTTCATGGAAATAAAAATTTAGAATTGGAAAATTTTAAAAAATATGAAAACCCACATCCTCAATTGGAAAACTGAAAATTTTGCGAATGATGCTTCCAATTTTCTGTACAAAAGAAATAAGAAAGATCCTTTTAAACATGTTTTTACAAACATGCAGTTTGCTTGAAAATTTTCAGAGATTCTTTATGAACTAAACAATCAACATTTTCATTTGAACTGACATTGTGGAACCTTTCATCATTTGCCCTCACAATTTTAATCAGAAATGAAAGCCATGCTGCGGATCTGCATAAAATTCTTTCTGTTTGTATTTAATTATTAACTGACAGATCCTTGGCCAGCCCAATGGGCCCCACCCAGTGATATGAAAGCCAGAGGCCTTGGCCCAAATATCCAACTTTTAAAAGAGCCCAGCCCAACTTGAAATACTACGTGAAAGTCAAGCCATAACAGTCCAAAAATGTACTTTCCTAGTGACTTTCCTGGAAAATTCATAGTTTATCCCTGTATGTCACAGAAGAAAGATTTTATATTCCTAGATCAGTTTTTGCTCCTAAGGATTCATTCCTTCCTTGATTCCTTTTCTGTATTTTAATTAAAATCATTAAACTAGCTTTTAATTGTGCCTGTCTCCTTTTTAAATTAATATATATATATATATATTTTTTTTTTTTTCATGGAACTCCTTTTTGAGTTGATTATACAGTGAATATCTGTGTAATTTTAATCTCCTAAGCGTCGTGCAAATTTCTTGAGTATTCTTATATGATGCAGATACCTTAGGATAGAACGAATGGTCAAAACAGTGGAGTTTTCTTCATTATAGAGCAAGAATGAAAAAGCAGAAAGCCAAGTATCTAACAGAAAGAATCTCAACACATTAGCGAGAGAGAGGGGGAGAAAGAAATCAATACCTTATTTTATCCAACAAGTAAAGAAAGACCCTTTTGTTTATTTCTCATTTTACCTTTAAATTTTTATTCATATAAATACATGTCGGCCCCCTTTTCAACGACCCCCAAATTTCCAACTGTCGAAAAAATCCCGACATCAAATAAATTAAAATCTTAATAATTACCTGTACAGTACTGTTACTTATTGAGAAAGAGCAATGAAGAAAGTGGGGTTATGTTGGGTGCTGTTGGTACTGTTAGGGATTACATCATGCTTTGGTTCTGATAGAGAGCAGGCTTATTACTACAGGGGTCGCTCCATGCTATTCCCCTCTTCTTCCTCAATGTTGAGCAATCGGATCTTGTCTTCTGTTGTTCTTCCCATTTATGGTGATGTCTATCCCAGAGGGTAATCCTTTTACTTATCTTGCTTCTCTCAGTTTTATTTAATTTAGTATTTACCTTATCTTATTGTTAGAGAAGTAGTTTCCTATTTGAGCTAGTATTTATTTTACCTATTGTATCTATTGTTATCTCGGGGATTAACTATTTCTATAAATATGACTTTGTAATTTATTATTTTTGATCTTCTGAAAATATCCTTGAGTTTTGTTTTTAGGTAGTTTTTACCTATAACATAAGTATTAAATTGATTTCTGTTAGATGTCTCAGTATTTATCTTATCTTATTTTTAGAGAAGTAGTTTCTTAGTTGGGTTTGTATTTATCTTATATTATCTTACCCATTATATCTTGGGAATTAACTGTTTCTATAAATATAACCTTTTAATTCATTATTTTTGGTTTTATGAGAAATATTATTGAGTTTTGTTTTTGGGTAGATTGTGCTACAGCATACTAGATACTATTGATTTCTGTTAGATGTTGGTTTCACTCACATGTACTGCAGTTCAGATGTAATCGCTGTTTATCATATTATTACTGTCAATTGTGTGATCATGTTAACGAATGAAGTAAATTTTGGCTAGCATTTCGGGGAACTTTTTATGAGTATTGCTTATTGAATCGGAAAACTACAAGAAATAGTTACAAACTGAGCACCATGTTTCTTCAAAAGCACAGGGGCATAGTAACTTTGGGCATGTGAAAAATCCTATCAATTGTTTGGTTATGGAGCAGCTCAATATTTAGAAATAGATGGTGGTGATAATGATGTTGGTCTACGCTACTTGTCTTTTGTTCAAACCAAAGTATCCGTATCTGGCCATCGGACTTTTTAATTTGATATTGACTCTTTTAGCACTTCATATTAGGGCAAAAATGTCACGAACCTAAGGGTTAGTGACGGGGATATTCACGTGGTGGAATAGAGGTTAGATGAGGAAGAGAATTAGACTTAGAATGTGAGATGAGAAGAAATTAGAGATGAAGTTAGAGAAAAGAAGAGAATTTTAGAAATTAGAAGAAGGAGAGAGATTGAGAAGAGATTGAGAGAGAGAAAGAAAATAGAGTTTGAGAAGAGAAATTAGAGAAAAAGTTAGGGAAAAAAAGAGAAATTAGAGATTAGGTGAAGAAAAGAAGAGAATCTTTAGAATAGGTTAGAAAGAAGAAGGGAATTTAGAAGATAGAAGATGAAGGGGGGGCTGTTTAGGAGAGGAGAAGGAGGGAGATAGATAATTTGAATTTCACTTGTTGTTGATTTATTGATGCAAAATACAACTTGATACATGATTATATAGAGATTTTTGGAGGGAGACCAACCAGCCACCCTAAGCCCCCCTATTAGCCACCGTTTAATTAATGCTTACAACAAAAGTAATCCTAGCCTAAGCCTTGTCTCCCCAAGTACAAAAATTCAAAATTCAAACTATTTAATTTTACATTTTTTTTTTTTTTTTACATTACATAATCGATGCAAAATAAAAAGCAAAAATAGCTGTTTGGTTTGTAGGGTCGTGACAATCATGGCTAGGGTCGTGACAAAAAACAATCGAAAATTTGAAAATTGGTGGACCCCACCTTGGGTGTAAACAAGTTCAGCTGAACCGAGCATCCCCTTGTTCAACTCACACTTAATAAGCCTTATCAAACTCGATTTCAAGCCGAGTTCTTATCGAGTTATCAAACATTTGTTCAAGCTTGGTTCAACAAGATTTTAATGTGTTTGATACTCGGTCTGTTAGTCTAATCGAGTTGATTTGAGCTCGTTATCAAGTTGATAACCAAGTCAAGCTTGCTACCGAACTGTGTTATTTGAATTACTATCGTACCATTTTTAGGCTAATACCAATTGTTAACGAGCTCTTGTCTTGTCATTAACGAGCTCTTAACGAGTCTTTATTAATTGTTTGCAAACAATAATGAACTCAGCACCCCTTATTCGAACTCGGCTTATTAAAATTATTGAGCCTACTCAAACTCAACTTGATAAGATGTCGAGTCTCAAAACGAACATGAATGAACTGTAATTGATTTCAAACACGAGTATTTCATCAATTGTTTGGTTTGTTTCCCCTAAACCCACCCTAGCTTCAGATACTTACTCATACATAGATCGTCTTTTTCCTGGGCAAAATAGGTGTTGGCAGCTTTGGTGATGCTTCAATGATAGTAGAAAAGGAATAACTTCTGGAAAGACAGGAAATTTATCATTTCTTTCCTCAAATGTCCCTTTTTTTTTTTCCTTTTCTTGAACGCTCTTTCCTCAATGTTAAGGGGCCATAAAATTACTGGTTGTGTTTGATAACAGCAATGGTTCTGTTTCTTTTTAGAATGGAAGAAACTTGAACCATGGGAATAGGTAGAAATTGTCTTTCTTTCCATGGGAATAGGTAGAAATTGTCTTTCTTTGTATTCTGTTGCTGCATTTTCTTACGGGGTTTTCTTTGGATGTGTTGCCACTTAGCCTTGGTGAACATTCCTCCTGTGAAATTATTCATGTATGTCTATAATGTTTTAGTATTCTTGTCGCAGTTTTTATTATGTACCAGTCCACATAGGTGATCCTGCAAAGCCCTACTTTCTAGATCCCGACACTGGAAGTGACTTGACTTGGGTCCAATGTGATGCTCCATGTGTCCGTTGCACTAGGGTAAGTATGTCACCTTCCTCTGTTATGAATTATCTTTGCAATTTAGTGCCTTCATGTAGCACTGAAGTAGCTGTGTTGCTTAATTCTGATTCAATGATCACAGATACATGTGACTCTCTTTAGACTTGACTTTAGCGAGAGCCTTATGCATTGTAATTCCCTTTTCTTAAAACAATTTCAGAACATTCTATCCCGCTATTTATGAATCTTGAATCCAATTTGTTAGTAAAATATAGTACGGAAATTAATTGGGATCTAATACGTACGTGTATTATTCAGCTACATACACTAAAACTTTGGTGAAAATTTGCTAACTTATAACCCATAGTAAATTATGCGGTAGAATCAATAATTTGAAAGTTAAAGTGACAAATCTAGGAAAAATAGAGTATGAATATTTAATTTAATTGTAGGTATTGATTACTTACAATTACCATTTATTTTTAACTAAGAAAAATGCAAATATTTGTTATAATACGTATAATGTACGGATAAATTTTAGTGTATTATTGGCAATGATATCTCAACGCTCTTTTCAAACGGGAAAGTGCAAATATGCATCCCAAATATGTATTATATGCAAATTTTACTAATAGATATTCAGATCCTTGGAACCAACTCCCCCATGACCAACCTTCGATATTTCATTTTGACTGAACAGTGTTGTTGGACCAAAGATCTTTCTTAATATATATGAATCATTTCCATGACTTTGTGACATGTACATGAAACTCTTCTGCAGGCTCCGCATCCTCTTTATAAGCCGAGCAATGACCTAGTGCCTTTTAACGATCCCATTTGCATGTCCTTACAAGCTGAGCAATATAGATGCGAGAGCACTGATCAGTGTGACTATGAGGTTGAGTATGCCGATGGAGGTTCATCCCTAGGCGTCCTCCTCAGGGACGTTATGCCTCTCAATTTCACTAATGGACACAGACGTAGTCCTCGCTTGGCAATTGGGTAAGCAATCTAGCAACGAGCTCCTTCTCTTGAAAAAAAGGATTTCCGATATAGAAACTTATGGATGATTCAACATTAAGGCTCCGTTTGTTTTGACGGAAAACTAGATTCTAGGAATTAGTTTTTCTTCGTAAAAGGTTTTCCTAGGAAATAAGAAATCTGAATGGGATTTTCCTTTGTTTGTTTCAAATGAAAACTTAATTCCACATTATAATGTTTTCTTGTATGTTTTAAATAGGATAATATAAGTAGCAATATAACATTCATGAAAAGTAACCCAAAAAAAAATAAAATAAATAAGTATCATAGCTCTATAAATTAGGAAAAAATTATCTCTTAGGTATCCTAAAGTTTGAGTATTTATCACTTAAGTACCCTGTCATTTTAATATATACAATGAGATACCCGGAGATAAGAAATATTATTACTTACGTATACATAGTGTTGAAATCTGGTAAATTTTCATTAAAATTCGTCTAATTTCTAGGTTGTCCGAGTTTTAACAAAAATTATTTATATATTATCCAAAAAATGTGTCATGTTTGCATTTTCGGACAAAAAAAATTATCGCATTATGGTAGTTAACACACATATATTGTTGAACTCATGTTCCACGTCAACAATTTTCATTTAAAATGTACTAAATTTTAGCAAAAAATACTTGATTTATATTATTGTATATTACTGAAATATCATAGTACCTATGTAATAAATTCTAAACTATTATACCACCTTAATAATTTTCCTGTATAATATTGCATAGCAATTCAACTTGATTAAAATTGTCATGTTACAACAATAACAAAGTAACATTTAAGCTATATTTAATTATTCGGTCCAATTCTTGTCCGATATTATGACATTAAATGTCTATGGTCCAATTTGCTTTATTTCGATTCGATTTGGATTCGCATGATGATTACTCCGAAAGTTTTTACCCCACTTAGAATCATGACTTCCCCCATTTTAAAAGGGAAGTCATTTTCCCCCCAATGGAGGAAAATGTTTTCCGTCGCCAAATGCGCAACAAACAACGGAAAATAAGAAAACTACTTCCTAGAATCTACTTTTCCATCAAAACAAACGGAGCCTAAGGCTGAGTATTTTTTTTTTTTTTTTTTTTTTTTGTGATGGTGGAATATTTTTCTTACTGAAGGTTTTTCTTTACGAAATATTTTCAGTAAAAAAAAATTTTTTTTTTCCTTGAAAAATTTTGCCTTTCTAGGTAAAGAAAATGGTTCCAATTTATGAATATGTATGAGATTCACGCCTTGTCAAGTTGAGGTTAAAGTGAAACATATGATATGAGATTGTTATGGAAATTGTTTTCCCCTCATGAAGGAAAATGCGTTTCTCTTTTCCTTGAGGGAAGTCAGTTTTCCCTAAACGGAAGAAAACATAGTCTATATTTGGGGTTACTATTATGAAGTTATGAAAAGACACAATAGAATTAAGATAGAAAAGATTT
Source organism: Simmondsia chinensis (assembly GCA_018398585.1). Lineage (NCBI taxonomy): Eukaryota > Viridiplantae > Streptophyta > Magnoliopsida > Caryophyllales > Simmondsiaceae > Simmondsia > Simmondsia chinensis. Next base: position 3,011,154 of record JAGTTD010000009.1, read on the forward strand.
TTTGTCCAAACAAACTGAGCTTTAAGGATTGCCCAAACAAGAGCTGATTTAACACTGTTCTACAGATGTGGGTATGATCAAATCCCAGGCTCTGCCCACCACCCCTTGGATGGAGTATTGGGCCTAGGCAAGGGCAAAGCAAGCGTTGTTTCGCAGCTCCATGAGCAAGGTTTGACTAGGAATGTGATCGGCCATTGCTTAAGTGGGCGAGGTGGAGGCTATATCTTCTTCGGGGACAATGTCTACAGTCCTTCACGTGTTACTTGGACAAATATGTCTCGTCATCACTCGTAAGAATACTTGCTGAGGTCTTTTTCATCATTTCTATCATGGATGGTTGGTCCGTGGAGTTCTTTACAGCTATCAAACTGTGTTCAACTTGTTATATATGTCAGCAAACATTATTCTCCTGGCTATGCGGAGCTCATTTTTGGTGGGAAAACAACTGGGATCAGAAATCTTGTTGTGATTTTCGATAGTGGGAGTTCTTACACTTACTTCGCTTCTCAACCGTACCAGGCCCTTATCTCTTTGGTGAGTTTAATTTTCTTATATGAAAGGAAGTTATATTCGATGTGAATCTGTGGTATCTGAAGGACAAAATGTTGTTGAAATGAAAGAGTAAACACAAACATGGTCCAAAAATTTAGTAAACAGAGGAAAAAAGCCTGTTGTCATTTTTGCAAAAATGAACGGGCCCAAGTGATTTGCCGAAGCTGTGGGATGTAAAAATGCTTCGGTAGGGGAGCGTTCCGCCTTAGGGGGAAATGCCAGCACGAGCCGTGATGGACAAAGCGGAAGCGAGAATATCGGCTTGAGTAACGCAAACATTGGTGAGAATCCAATGCCCCGAAAACCTAAGGGTTCCTCCGCAAGGTTCGTCCACAGAGGGTGAACCAGGGCCTAAGATCAAGCCGAAAGCTGTAATTGATGGACAACATGTGAATATTCCTGCACTCATTTGAGACTATATCTGCTAAGCCTCCAAAGCTTTTCGTATAGATAGTGCCTCTCTTTAGTGAGTTATTGACAATAGGACTCAAAAATCAGGACTCGGCTTGGTTGATTGTTGTTCTGGATTATCCGTTATGCATTGATCTAATTTAGTTTTGGGATTTAAGGAATGAGAAAAATATAATGGGAATTAATGGGATAAAAACCTATGAACTGGTTATTGGTTTGGTCTTGGTTGAACCTCAAACTAGGGGTGTGTATGAGCTCAACCGAGCTCTAGGCTTGTGAGGCTCAAGGCTCAACTTGCTAACATTTAGCTTAGTTCAGGCTTGGGCTCCGGCTCATGTGAAACTCACTGAGCTTTGAAATTTCTAGATTGAGCTCAGGTCGTCATAGGCTCGCGCTCAATTGAGCTCAAACTTAACTTGGCAAGTACCAAGCTAAAGTCACCTTATTTAGGCTTATTTAAACTCAATCTAGGCTTGTTTGTGCACATTTAGGCTCAAGCTCGGCTCATTTTGGCTTGAATTTGGCTCGAATAAGTATATATATGCTCATAAATTGTAATAAGATTGGTTCGTTTAGGTTTCTTTGGTTGAGGAGCCTAAGAACTCGAGCGTCACTAGGATTGGGCTTGCCTTATTGAGCAAAACAAGCTGAGCCTTTCAAGAGCCTTCTTTACTCATTTACACCCCTAACCTCAACGAGTACTCATGACCCAGGTACGTAGGGAAATAGAGAGAACGTCTCTAAGAGACGCGGTAGATGACCACACGCTTCCAGTGTGCTGGAAAGGCAAGAAGCCTTTCAAAAGTGTACGGGACGTGAGGAAGTACTTCAAGCCGCTTGCACTGAGCTTCGAGGGTGGCGGTAGGACCACAAAGCAGTTTCAATTACCCCCAGAAAATTACCTTATTGTCTCTGTAAGTGTCTCTGCATATCTCATCTCGCTTTCTTTTTGCTGCCTCTTTGATGATTCTTTCTTATGATTAAATCTCATGAGCAGTTGGAAGGGAACGTTTGCTTGGGGATTCTCAACGGTACAGAGGTTGGGCTACAGAACTACAACATCATTGGAGGTAAGAAATTCTACTTCTGATGTAGACGAGGGTGTAAATGAGCGAAGCCAAATTTGAGTTCATGAGGGTCGAGGCTCAACCTGCTAACATTTTCCTTGGTTCAAGCTTGAACCTAAGCGCCTGTAGCTTGGAGAGTTTAGCTCAAGGTGCTCAGATCAGTTGAGCTTGAACATGACGTGACATGCTTGGATCTGAGCTTGGCTCATCAGGCTCATCTGTGCTAGAGTTGGGTTTGCTAAGGTGCATTAGACTCATAATTAAGCTCGAGAGTGGCTCATTTAAGCTCCTTTAGGCTTGTAAACTGCCAAATTTGAGCTTTTACCCAACTTAGGTTCAGTTCGATCTGCTAAATAAGGTAGCTAGACTTGACTTTATCTCAAAATGAACTGAGTATCTTGAACTGAATAACAAATTCAACTCAGAAGGTGTCATGAGCCGGGCTTGACTTGCATGTAATCATCTATGTATAGATTCATGGTTAGAAGGTAGGTCTTAGTGTAATTAGTAGAGTTGCTCCATTTATGACCTAAAGGTTACTAAGTTGGTTTAAGATTACGTATCCCGACCCACTTTGTTCAAGTCTAGTGCACTGAGCTACCTTCTGTACAAAATGAAAGCGTAAAACTATTTCGGACCCTTCACTCATCAGTTTAAACTTTTGAGATAATTGATTCTTTTAACAATCAACTGTCTAATTGTGTGCTTTATCACTGTCCTTTGGCAGACATATCGATGCAAGATAAAATGGTGATATACGACAACGAGAAGAAAATGATCGGATGGGCTCCAGGGAATTGTGACCGGATTCCGAAAGGCAAGGATGTTGCCTCTTGAAGATGCCAATGCCCACTTCATTCGTCTTCAAACTCTGGTGCATCAATAGCACGGTTTGTTAGTAATCCTACTCTAATCCCTTGGAAAAAATTAGAGCTTCTATGATTAGTTGGTTAATTCTTACTACCAACGATGAAAAATTGTATATAGAAAATGGAGCCATGTAATTCTATTTATTCCGAGGGTTATTTACTTCATTGGTTACTCGCGTTTATATGTTTGTTCAAATTGGTTTTTATCAGTTTTTTTTATATTTTTTTTATCAGAATAGTCTCAAATGTTATAAATTTGTATAAACCGGTCCTTTTTCTTTTCTTTTATTTGAAATAGTTCTTAATATTTTATTTCATTACAAAATTGATCTTTCATTTGGTGAAAAAAATTAGGTAAAAATTATAAGGATAAGGTGTAATTTTGCTTTAAAATAAAACACGATGGGCTATATTAAGTAAGAAAAAATGAGTGGCCAATTTGTACAAATTCCCTAATGTAGACTATTTTGAACAAAAGAAAAAAATAAAAAATAAAGGACCGATTTGAATATATAAACTCACAAACATAAGGAACTGTAGTGTATATAACGCGCTAGGAATAAATATTTCCGGTGCTCCAAGAGCTTCCATCTAAGCAGGGTCCGCGGGGGGGATGTACGCAACCTTTTCCCTTTAAGGTTTCCAAGAACTCCCAACCTGAGGGGTGCAACACGAGGACTTTCCAGGAGGTCATCCATCTTGATACTACTCTCGTCCAAGCACGCTTAACTTTAGAGTTTTAATGGGATCCAGTACTTTTATGTTGGTACCCTTAAGTAGTGTATATAACTCGTTATTTGATGAAAATAACTATTTATGGTATAGATTTATGAGAGACGGTCCCCTCGTTTACTTGACGCTTGCACTTCGATATTTCTTCATCCTCTTCTATACCAGAGAGAGAGAGAGAGTATTATCATACACGAGATCTAGATTTACTACCTGTCTTGATAACGTGTTTACTATTGAACCAATACCTTATTTATGAGTTTATTTTCTTAGTGGAAATTTTTAATATATTGTATGTTCATACTTATTACCTCGTAGTTGGCATGTTCAAGATCAGTTCTGACATTTTCGGGATCCTAATCAAACATCTCGAATGCGATCTTTCATATATAACGAAAATATAAAAATTTTAGGGCTATTTACGCTAAAAGTATGTGTACTTTTTTCTCTGTGTCAATTTAGTTCTTTTTGTTAAATTTAAATTAAGTTATTGACGTAATTTAGCTGCACAATCTTGTTAGATACGAGTAACTCGTTACAAATCCATTCATTGACTCACTTTAACTTAATTTATGGTCGAATTATTAAAAATTTAACATAAATTTTGCTCTAAAAACTAAATTGATATGATTTTAATGGTACAGGGATTGAATTGGCATAATTAAAAATATAAAGATTAAATTGACACAATAAGTAAAGTATTAGAACTTTTGATTTTAATAACCCAATTTACTAATATTAATAATTGAGGTTTAAAGAACACAAGGTGTAATATTTGGGGGCCCATAAACAATTTGGAGATATGTCCTGTTCTGTATATGTGGGCCTCTAGCAGTTGAAGCCCACGTGGCTTGCCTGGCCCAAAATACCTAGAAAAATTGACAAATGTGGGTCCCATCTTATGAGAATCTAATGCTGAATAAAGTATTGATGCCACTCATGACTCGACTACAGAGCGCGTGATCTCACGCGGAGGATATTAAAAAACTAAGACACTAGATCTCGGGAGTTGATACAGTGGTAACTATTTTGTTCACAGCGGTTCAAGCTTGGACTTTATATCCCCTCTTTAATGCGAAATATTCTAAGGGGTGTTCCCCCCCCTCCCCCCTTCTTATAAAGTATTCCTAAGATACTATTTACTGTTAAAAGGATGTAGTGCGTGAACGAGTGAAGCCTCCTCTATAAGGTTTTTTTTTTTTTTTTTTAATGTCTAATGAAAGGATAATGTTTTTTTAAAACATGGACACCAAGTTTGGCCATGAGAAAATGAGTTTCGAATTTAATTTTTGGAGAATGAATCATTTAATCAGTGCGCTAATTTTGCTACTATTTTTTGGAGTATAGACCACGATAGTAGAGCAAGAGACTATAATTTTTGTAATGGGCTTGTAAATCAATAAGTTAATAACGTATTAATATTTAATATTTTAGATAATATCAAAAATATTATCATAATTTTATGTATTACACATACTATCTTTCAATTAAAATATAATACATTAATTGCTGCTTAAATTTCCAACAACAATTGAATAATAAAAAAATAATAAAAATAAATAAATATTTGTTTAAAAAAAAAAAATAAAACATGGACAGATCTGCAGCGGTGTTGTACGGCGGGATTCATTCATGAAATTAATTGGGGGCCCCCTGTCCCCTCTCTCCATGCTTTTCTATTGCGCGTATCTATCTTTTGTCCGGCTTTGTGCTCGGTTGTGGGGAAAGGCCTTTCATTTGAAAGACTGTATCCGTAACGTTGTTAAAATTAGAATTCTACTTAAAATTGATAAAGATTTTTAGAATTAAAATTATAAAATTTTATTATATGCATATTATAATTATTTTTTATAGTAATATTAGTTATATAGTTTTAAAAATTATTAATAAGACTTTTACTTACACAGAAATATAAAAGAAATTATAATCAAATATGATAAAAATATTATCACACAATATTGATGTGTCATTTTATGCCATATAGTCGTGAAAGCTTTTAAGATAGATGCTGCTAATCGAATTTTATTTTAAGGTCAAAACATAAAACTAAACTTAATTTAAGTTTTTTAAAAGTATATAACACTTAATTAATTTTTCTTTTACTTAAAACTAATAAAGTAAATACGTGTATAATATGTTCTTGATTTTTTTTATATTTTAACTTTTTATCTATGTATATTGGTAGATTCGAGGTTGGATCGGTAGAATCCTAAAATCGTATTACGATTCTACCTGTTAATAACATGTAATATCAATGAATCGTAAGATTCTACTTAAGATTCAGGTCGGTCGGCAGCTGTGGAATCATAGAATTGTAAGATTCTAAGATTTAAATCGGGATTTTAATAACCATGGGTACCGGTGCTTCCTCATCATCTACGGTGGGGTGTGCGTGGGGCCATATTTGAAAAATGTGTTGTATACCAAACATTAAATTTTTCGTTTGGAGAGCTTGCTACAATGCCTTGGCCACTTGGAAAACTCTTTTTAAAAGAAAGCTTATTTATAATCTCAAGTGTCCAAGATGTGCTGATGAGATGGAATCTATTGAGCACGTGCTTTTCTTTTGTAAGGAGGCCCGGCTCTCTCTCAATTCTTCTCGGATCTTGGCTTCAAACCAAATCGGGTAGGATTTCCTGGTTTCCGTACTTGGTGGGAGGCCTTATGTTCGAGGCTTAACCGTGACGATGATATTATCGTCAGATGTGCTTCCTTGTGCTAGTGGTTATGAAAACAAACACATGATTTTGTTTTCAAAAAATCTTGTCCTTGGAGCTGTTTTATCATCCATAAAAGCTTATGAGGAAGTCAAGGAGAATACAGATGCTGTGGGAGACAAACCTCAAGCTCCTTCCTCTAGGAGACAGGTTGCGTGGCAGCATCTTGTTGAGCATTTTGTCAAAATCAATGTGGATGCTGCGTGGCTTGCACATTTGGGAAAAGCTGCTATTGGTGTTTTTGCTCGTGACGATCGAGGATGCTTGATTGGAGGATGGTGCGGGCCTGTGGAGACGGCTTCCTCTCTTGCAGCTGAAGCTCGAGTGATTCGGTTAGCTTGTTTTTTGGCTATTTCATCAGGGTGGGATAAGGTTGTTATTGAGTCGAATTGCGTAGTTGTAATTTCAGCTATTTGTTTTCGCTCCTCCCCTCCCCCATGGGAAATTCAAGCTTTTGTTAGGAATATTTGGACGCTTTATGTCTACTTTGTTAATATGAATACTTTGTAGGTTCCTAGATCATATTATAGCTAAAAATCACTTGATTAACGATTGTAATCACCTTTGGTGGTGTTGCCCTCCCCCGGACATTATGGATGTAATTATTTCGAATTTAAATTATAGTTTTTCAGCCTGAGGCCGGTCTTCAAATAAAAAAATACATATATCCTTTGTCTAGCTGGCGTATATGTTACTTTGTACTATGTATTAATTATATCTTATTTATTTTAGGTAATATTATTATCGAAATAAAATTATTATTATCAAAATAAAATTATAATTTTAAGGCAATTATATAATTTTTATTATTTGTAAGTTATATTATTTATTTGACAATAATAACTCCTATTATTTTTAGGAAAAGTTTAGGTTAAGTATCTTGAATTTTTGTAATATAGTATCTAAAATTTTAGTTTTTTTTTTTTCAGGTATTAATTTTTACTGTTTTATTTGTAAGGAGGCAATGTGTTTTTTATATTATTGGTAAATGTAAAGTAATTTTTTTTTGTATTTTATTAATAAATGTATAAGTGATTGAGTGTGTTATTACTAGTTGGGAGTATTATAAGACTAATTTATCCAATAACTGGATGAATTAACAAAAAAACAAATTAGTACATCGGAAAGCCTTTGAAATATTAATTTGATGAGATAGAACCATTAGATAATTTTTGTCACCTTTAAGCAAAGTCTTAGGATTACTGAGACCTGGCAATCGGGTCAGGTCGGATTGGATTCGGGTCGGGTTAATGCCACATTGGGTCTGTCTCGGATTGGGTCAAATTCGAGTTGGGTCAAACTTGGGTTAGGTCATACTCGGGTTTAGGTCGACCTCGGGTCCAGTCAGTCTCGAGTTGGGTCAACATTAGGTCGGGTTAACCTTGGGTGGGGTCAACTTCAGGTCGGGTATCCTTGGGTCATGTTGGATTTCAGGTTGACCAATCAGGTTATTTTGATAATATATTTATTCTATCTTGAAATTTATAACTAAAACTACAAAATACAATGGCTATAATTAGTATTTTATTTTGATCCTATGATAAATTAGATTTTTATTTGAGTCATTCAGGATATAAGACAGGTCTGGTTCGGGTCTCAGATCATCACAGGTCGGGTCATTTGGGGTTTCGGGACAGGTCGGGTCAAGTCAACTTAGGGTTGAGTCAAAATCGGGTCGGTTTATTTTCGGGTTCACGTCACAATAAATTTTAAAATTTTGGGTTAGAGTCGGGTCGGGTAGCGGGTCAAATGGGTCGGTTAATCAGGTCGGGTCACATTTTTCCAACTCTATGTTTCATTATGGTGCGTTAAATCATGAGCGTTGTTATTCTTATGGTAAAAATTATTATTGTCACAACAATGATGTGCTTAAGAGTCACAAAATTGCTATAAAAAGTACAATCTTACTCTGATAATAACAATTATTCCTCCATCATAACATTATCATTAACTAGTTTAAATTATCCACGTATTACTCTCCCCTCTCTCCCACCTTCTTACTCACGTGCTGCTCTTTTCCCATTTGCCCTTTATTTATCTTTTCTCTTTCTAGGGGTGAAAAACGACCCAAGCAAGCCGAGCATCCCTTTGTTTTAAGATTTTATTATGTTCGATACTCAGTTTATTAGGCTAATCGTGCCGATTTGAGCTCTTTATCATGCCAAGCGGAGCTTGCTATTGAGCAAAATCGAGCTCATAACCAACTTGAACGTATCTCTAAGCAGAGCTATTCGAGTTATTAATGAGTCATCATTGAACTACTTTAAAGTTAATATTAACTATTAATGAGCTATTAACTAGTTCTTACTGAGTTTTTAATAAGCTTTTATCGGGCCCTTCTCAATCTACTGCGAACATTAATGAGCCCATGACCCCCTTGTTTAAACTCGGATTGTTAAGCTTATGGAGCCCGCTTGAACTTTACTCGATAAGTTATCGAATTCTAGCAAACTAACACGAACAAGCCGTAGTCGATTTCGAGCACGAGTTGTCCATTAAACGTTCGATTCGTTTATTCCCCTATTTCTCGCAGAACTAAATAAGGGTTGCTTTTTATAAGATTTTTTGTTTCATGTTTTTTCATTTATAAGAAACTTATTAAATCTGAAAATAAATCTTAAATTTCTTTGTTTTCATTTAAAAAATGAGCAAAATTTAAAATTATAAAATTAATTTTGCAAACTAATTTTTTTAATTTTAGCATTACCAAGCAAGCAAGTGCCAATCAAAGAACACATGAGCATGCAAATCTGATTCTAAATCACCCAAACAGATCCTCTCAAGTGCGTATTTAATAACTTGTTTTATTATATATTTTATTTATATTATTATTATTATTATTATTAATAAAAAAAATAATATATATTAATGTTTCCACGAGACCCTTGTCTGCTAAACCACAGTCTCACTTGCATTTTCTTCTTTGCTAACTTCGATGCCCTTTTTATTATGGGTTTGTCTATCGTATATTCAATGAGTACATATTAAAGTTTATTAATTGTATCATATTGATTATTTTTGGATTAATTTTTATTTTATTTTTTAGTTAATGTAAGAATGGTGAGATATTATTTTATTAATAAAGTATTAGTTAATATACTTTAACATATATCCTTTAAGCGCCTATTAAAAAAATCTCTTTTATTATTATTTTTTTTTTATTTAAATAAAAGAGCTAAATATACAAGTAATAAATTATTTAATATATATATATTGAATGAAACATTACTTTTTCAGGGTGTTACTGTGAAAGGGGCTATATCTGAAGACCTCGAATCCTAAAAAGCTAACTTAATATTACATACAAATTTATAATTATTATAACTAAAGATATAATAGCATATACCACTAAATGAAAAATTCATTTCATGTTGATAAAACACAGGTGAAAAATGAAAAAAAAAGAGAGTTTTAGTTTACCAAAAAAAAAAAAATGACTTTTCAAAAGAAGTAAAGAAACATACCTAATGCCTCAAGGGCTCCCGCCTACACAGGGTCGGGGGGGGGGGGGGGGGGGGGGGGCGGATGTACGCAGCCTTCCCCCTTCAGGGTGTTAACCTGAAGAGAGGCTGTTTCCCAGTGCCCCCAACCTGAAGGTGAGAACTTCCCAGGAGGTCACCCATCCTAGTACTACTCTTGCCCAAGCATGCTTCACTTTGGAGTTCTAATGGGATCCGGTGACGACGTATTGGTGCCCTCTTTTGTTGACTTTTCAAAAGAAGTGCAAAACTTAAATACAAAACTTCATTTACAATACTTAATTTTAAATAAATTTCCAAAAGGGCAAGGGAAGTAGGTAAAGATTCTAGAGATGGAGACAAATCACCTAGTGCAATCCTCTTTTTATCAAACAAATGGTGAAAACTAATATTATTATCGTATCTTTTATGCATTATTGCCTAGTACCCCCGCCCTCTAAAGCCTTTAAATTATAATTTAAGTAATTTTAAAGGGTGTCATTAAAAGCTTTCAAACTTCAATCTAAATAATTATAAGAAAGTGTTAGTTAATATTCTAAGTTATAAAAAAAAAAAACAAGAATTCAAGTTCTTTATTACATTATTTTGCCAAGTATATAAATTTGAATCTTCTATATATTTAATAAAATCTCTATGTGATAATATATTAACAATATTTTAAAAAATATAAATATTCTTCATGCATCACATGGAATAACACTAGTAGATATTATTCGAAAGTTACAATAGACAACTGCTTCGGGTCTAAAACGATTGAATCATTCTCTAAAATAGTCCAATTATTAATGCTACAGTAATAATAACAATTTTGACAATTTTTATACATTAAATAAAATTTTAGATATTTTAGACAATATTATTATCATAATATTTGACAGTTGTTATATTTCATTGCCACTTTAAAAAAAAACAAAACAAAACAAAATTAATGTAATAACGTTACTTAAAAAGTGGGCAAAATCCAAAGACAGAAACAATTGAGCTGAGCGCTCTCTCTCTCTCTCTTCTCTCTCTCTCTGCTCGAAAATGGAGATGGTAAGAATGCTAGCAATTTCAACAACAGTAACAGTGTTGTATATGCAATTGATGATAATAGGGATTCAAGGATTCAATGTGACTTACGATCATCGTTCTTTGATTATTGATGGCCACCGCAAGCTTCTCATCTCTTCCGCCATTCATTACCCTCGCAGCGTTCCCGCAGTGAGTACCTTCTCTCTCTCTCTCTCTCTCTTTCATTCAGTAGAACCCCTGTATGAGTGTAGTAGAATCCCAGAGTTGTAAGAGAAAATGTATTGATATATAGGCTTAATGGGTTAGTCATCCCGATGGCAATTTGGTTTTGGAGTATAAGAACCAATGTAATTTTATAAGGCATGAAATGTGCTTGTACAAGTTTCAAGCCCATTGGCAGTCATGCGAAGGGTGCATGTTGAAGTATAAAGCAACATTTTCAGTGTCCCAAGGGCTCTCGCCTAAGCAGGGTTTGGAGGGACGGATGTGCGCAGCCTTCCCCCTTCAGGGTATCCTGAAGGGAGGCTGTTTCTGAGAACCCCCAACCTAAGGGGTGCAACACGAGGACTTCTCAGGAGGTCACCCATCCTGGTACTACTCTCGCCCAAGCACGCTTAACTTCGGAGTTCTAATGGGATCCGGTCTCTTAATGCCTGGTAAATGAACCCTAGTTCTAATGTTAGAGTATAAGAACCTTAATTGAAAAGGAGTTGAATTTCGTGGTAGTGTATGGGTTTTTCTGGCGACCTGATGTCAATTTGAAGCCAAACTGGGAGTTGCTGGGTCATTTTTGTTTCAATTTCGCCAATGTTTGTAAATTTCATGGGGTCTTAGGCCCGACTTACAAAGTTGCAATGTATGAGTTCAGCATATAGTTTCAAGTGAGGTTCCAACATAAAATGTATGGGCATTAGGTGAAGTAGTCCACTAGGCTGAAATGTTGATCCTTTTCTCTCTCAACTTGGATGTGGATTTCTTACTAGACTCACATGTGGAATCTTTAACAATATTCATATGGGTTGAGTCATCTTGATGTGGGTTTGGTTATTTAGCTTCCATTCTTCAGCCATTCGTATGAACTTGTGGGATTTGAGTATTATCTGTTGAGGACATGTAAATCTACCAAAGTAAAATTCCCACATTGGGTTTGTGATAAACAAGTGATATATTAGGGAGATACTTGATCTAAAATCCATTCATTGTTGAATGTAACCTCACTTTAGCTTATACAGATTGTGCCTACTCTCTAGACTATGCTTAGTCGCAATGAAAACGAACACTCTCTGACTCCAAATTGCATGTATGAGTATCTCAATCAAAACGGGTGGCCTAGTTTTTTTCTTTACTTATTTCAACAGCTTTAGGGACAATAAAATTGCACCTTAATTTCTATCTGTTGATGCTTCAAATCCTTGCATACATATATGGGTCCCCATATATAGCCATGGTTTGCATTTTGATCCAAGATTTTGATCTGTTATTCACGTTGTTTCTGTCCATGTTGTATCCCAACTTCGGTATGTTCTGAATCTTTCTTGGTATTGAAATCAATAGATGTGGCCTGGGTTAGTTCAACTGGCGAAGGAAGGCGGTGCAGATGTGATTGAATCGTACGTATTCTGGAATGGACATGAACCATCTCCCAACAATGTGAGTCAAAATAGCATGTTAAATCGATTTTTTTTCTATAGTTGTAGTTGCCATTTATTTTCTTTTGTCAAATTTGATCTGTATTCTGTCTGGACTTGTAAATTCCAGTATTACTTTGACGGAAGATATGATCTGGTCAAGTTCGTGAAGATTGTTCAGCAAGAAGGCATGTATATGATACTCCGTATTGGCCCATTTGTGGCTGCAGAGTGGAACTATGGGTATCTGATTTATATATTTTTTGTGGAAAATTTATGATAAAGAAGTGTTGCAAATGGATTTCATAACTTCTCTATGTTGGATGAGATTTTGTAAGAACTGATTGCGTTTGTTTGCAGAGGCGTGCCTGCTTGGCTTCACTATATTCCAGGCACTGTTTTCAGAACTAATAATGAACCATGGAAGGTAACCAGCACGGACATGTTCTCCATTTAACTTGGGAGTCTCTTGATAGGGTATAGATTTATGTCGTAAGAGACACCGTGCCAGTTTCAGACTTCTCATAGTTTGTTAATTGCTACGTGTTGAAGAAAATTTAAACCAAATGCTGATGGTGCTGCGTTAGAGCCCCACCTACATATAGGGCTGCAAATGAGCCAAGCCGGCTCGCGAGCCGGTTTGACTCGGCTCGTTAAGAGCTCGGCTTGGGTTCGTCTAAGCTGACTCGAGAGCAGGCTCGGCTCGTTTAAAGCGGCTCGTTTAAATAATCGAGCCAAATCAAACCGAGGCCGACTCGGCTCAAAAGGCTCACGAGCCGGCTCGTTTATTTGCTCATGAGCCAGCTCGTTTATTGGCTCATGAACCGGCTTGTTTATGGGCTCATGAACCAGCTCAATCATTGGCTCGCATGTCTAGATTGCGAAATTGAATAACATGTATTTTTTATTTTTTTTTCAATTTCAATGCATGATTTATTTTATTACCTTTTTTCTAGCAATCCAAGTAACAATAATCATAAATGAGTTTAGCAAGCTTAATAAATGAGCTTAAGAAGCCTGGTAAATGAGCCCAATAAGCCAACAAAGCCCGATGATCCAGCTCGCCAAATAATGAAGCCTAAATGATACTGATACCGAGCCGGTCTCATTTAGTTAACAAGCCGGTCTCATTTAATAAACGAGCCGAGCCGAGCCGAGCCGAGCCGAGCCCAGTTATGCGGCTCGATTAGATAAATGATACCGATACCGAATCGGTCTCATTTAGTTAACGAGCCAAGCCGAGCAAGAGTGGCTCGGCTCGACTTGGTTCATTTGTAGCCCTACCTACATAAATGAAGGACCTGATATTGAATTAGCTAGCAGACACATGGTTTGGTCGAAGCCTATGTCCATGGTGTGGAGCATAGCAGTTTCATTTTATCTGAGAAAATTATATGAGACATCTCAAGGCGACACTCTACTCAACTTGCAAATCCCTAGTGCATGTATAACACACACTTAACCCTAGTGGACAAGGGCCTAAAATTGGATCGGCTCTATCCTTTATACAAAAGGCCCATAACGATTCCAAACATAACCTAACATGCTGATGCCCGACAAATAAATTGCCTTAATAAGTTAGTTGAAAGAAATGAAGTCTAGAGGTTGCTGCTTGTTTCAGAATATAGCTGCTTGATGTTGAGTGGGTGCTGGTTTTGCTTGCAGTATTACATGCAAAAGTTCACAACATACATAGTGAACCTGATGAAGCAGGAGAAGCTTTTTGCTTCACAAGGAGGACCTATTATCTTGGCACAGGTAATCATAAGTTGGACGAACTGTTGTATGTTCCTGAGTTTGTTTTGTTTTGTTTTCCTTGACTCCGTTTTACTGCTCTTCTCACTCACTTACCTAGTTCTATCTCAATATATCCATTTCAAACTTATTCCTAATGGTTACCCACTCTTTCTTGCAGATAGAAAATGAATACGGATACTATGAACAATCATATGGGGATGCCGGCAAAGAATATGCCATGTGGGCTGCAAAAATGGCCGTTTCTCAAAATATTGGTGTGCCTTGGATAATGTGCCAGCAGTGGGATGCTCCCGATCCTGTGGTCAGTTCATTTGGGGACTAAGTTTTACTGAACAAAAGCAGATATTTTAGTTGCATGACAATACTGGGCCATCTCTCAACTGTTCTTGGTTTTTGCAGATAAATACTTGTAATGCATTCTATTGTGATGACTTCACTCCTAATTCTCCCAATAAGCCTAAGATCTGGACAGAGAACTGGCCCGGATGGTAAATTTTTTATTTTTGCTTATTGAGGAAGATTATTAATTACTTTTTGTGTACTTGTACATCAGCATGTAAGCTTTTCCGAGGCCATTAGTCATTTCAGAATTACCAAATTGCTCATTCTATTCACCTTTCTTCTTGCAGGTTCAAAACGTTTGGATCCAGAGATCCTCACAGGCCTGTTGAAGATGTTGCTTATGCGGTAGCTCGTTTCTTCCAGAAGGGTGGCAGTGTGCAAAATTACTACATGGTAAATTACCAGACATATTCATAGGTTGACTTTCTTGATACATATGGTGTGAAAGGTCAAAACGTGGGGGCAATGAGGAGAAATTACGAGGAGGAATGGGGACTTTTTCTTGCGTCCATGGCAATGCTGGAACAATTTCATCTCCTCTATTAACCTTTACATTACATTGTTTTGGATTTTCTTCAGTATCATGGTGGCACGAATTTTGGTCGTACAGCAGGAGGACCATTCATCACAACAAGTTATGATTATGATGCACCCATTGATGAATATGGTGAGAAAATATGTTCTTTTCTCAACAGCATCTTCTTATGCCTGAGCTCTTGACTCTTTCGTTCTTCTTCTTTCTGTTTTTTTTCTCCATTGTTTATTATTTTTCTTCTTTTTTTTTTTTGTGTTTTGGGGAGGAGAGGGGTAATACGTAGAGGGAAGATGGGTTTAGTAGGATCTTAAGTATTGTAATCCAACTAAGTTTCCCTTTTCTTTTTCAGGCCTAGCAAGGTTTCCAAAATGGGGACATCTCAAGGAACTTCATAGAGCGATCAAGTTATGTGAGGGGCCATTGCTCAACGGTGTCCGAACAAATTTTTCCCTCGGTCATTTGCAAGAGGTGAGAATTGCAACTTTCAAATTCTGGTATACAAATTTGATCCTCATGGACAGCTTTTTTCATCATAGAAATTCCAAATTGAAAGGATGGCTTGTTATGGGTAAACTGTGCTATTTATAGCTCTTGTCTTTGGAACTGATGATCCCTTTCAAATCATTTGTAGAATGAGCAATATAAGGACCTTGTACCAGCAGTTCAAGGTCAAAATTCGTTTCGCTTATAATGCGAAGAACCGAAGACTGAAAAGATTCTTTCAAGTCACAACTCACGACGATAGTATAATATTGTACACCCATGTCATGCATTATGCAAGGGGTAGAGCTGACATAAACGAGGCATATCGAAACACATGGATGCAACATTTATTCTTTCTATTTATTCCCTCCTACATTCTATTATCTTACTTTATAGAACCTATCTAAGTGATGCGCATTGTACAAAGTTCATGATACAGAACTTTTTTTTGGTTCATTCTATTGGTTCTCGACTCATCCAAAAGACAAGTATCTTCTTTAGAGTCCCAATGAATTCATAATATTTGTTTCATTTTTTACCCCACTCATAATATCAATGAGACGTCAATTACTCTGTTTGATCTAGAACAGAACGTACAAATATTTCTTAAATATCTGAAGTTGTAGAAGTGAAGATTAGCTTCTTATCGTTCAAGAAGCATCTTGTATTTCATTGGGGGCAATATAACCCTTATGTAAGGGCCATCGTATCCAATTTTCGGGCATTAAAATATGTTTCAGGCGTGGATGATTATCATCAAAGATTCGTAACATATCATAAAATTCCCGTTCTTGAAAATCTGCACTTTTCCAAACCCAGAAAATAGATGGAATTCTAGGATTCCTCCTTGGGGCAAATACTTTTATAACAAACGGAGCTTAGCTCTGTGTGAGCATTGTTTTCGCTTTTTCTGTACTTTTTACCGGGGACTGGGACTTCTGTACGTTGATAATCTCTAAAGTGACCTGGTTCTAACCTGTATTTGCCTTCTAGTGAAAGTACTCAGCAAATGTTTTTCGTTCAATTCACATTTATTGGATTTTCCTTTGACCATTCTTTGCATCCCACTCCCCTTCCTTGCAGGTTGATGTTTATACAGACTCCACAGGAGCATGCTCAGCGTTTATTGCTAATATGGATGACAAAAATGATGCATTAATGAAGTTCAGGAATATGACATATAACCTGCCAGCATGGTCTGTCAGCATCTTGCCAGACTGCAGAAATGTGATATTCAACACTGCAAAGGTGAACTTCTCGTCATTAGACCTTTCACTATATGAGTTTTCACTCTGACGGTTAGTTTTGTCCTTTGTGATTTTCTTTTCGATGTTGTTTCACATCATTGTGTGGGAGTTTCATTGGGCTCTTGGTCTAGTTAGTTGTTAATTTATGAATATGATTTAGAGATTATCTCATAATTCTAAGATTCTTCCATCCCCATATATTATGGGTCGATGGGGAGGGCATTCATGTTATCATGGCTGTTTGGCTAATCTATAAAAATAGATATTCTATTGTATCATTCAGGAAACCAAACGAAAGGATTCTTTCTTCAAAAAAATTAGAAAGTGTCAAAAATCTCCACTGGCACTATTTAGGAATAGATGTTCTGAATCACCAAAGAATTTTTTTTTAAGAAGAAGAAGCTTGATTCCATTTTTTTGAAAACGAATTCCCTTGTTCAACATTCAAAACTTACTCAAAGATTCGTCAGGTTGGGTCGCAAAGTTCTGTGGTTGAGATGGTTGCGGAGAATCTTCAGCCTTCGGCAGTGTCGCCAAAAAAAGACTTGAAAGCTCTTCGATGGGAAGTGTTTGTGGAAAGGCCTGGACTCTGGGCAGGACCCGACTTCAATAGAACTGAACTTGTGGATCATATAAATACTACAAAGGATACAACTGACTACCTCTGGTATACAACAAGGTTGGTTTTCCACGACCACCACTCTGTACAATGACTGTTGATGGCGTTTCATGTGTAGGGTACTTGGAATCTTGAAAGGCCAGTAGATTTATTCTTCAACTTAGTAAATTACTACAAACATCTATGTTTTTTTTATTTTTATTTAAATAATGGTAAGGAGGTACGACATTGCCCTGAATAGACCACCAACATTCGGGGAGGGGGAGGGGGGAGATGAGCTTCGAACCCAAAACCTCATGCTTAGGGGGCGGGTAGCTTAACCTTTTGGTTAACGAGGGATTGGGTTGCCCCAACCAATCCCGGCCCATGAGAATAGCCTACAAGCCCCCATGAGCAGGTAAGTCATAAGCGGGTAGCTTAACCACTACACGAAACCCAACAACTCTTGGAAACATCTATTTTAGACCTAAAGAAAGTACTTGAAGGAAAGTGAACTTTCTGTTCAATTTCGAAGCATAGATTATCGCCTCGTTGAACACCATTCTCCTCTTTCTTTTTGCAGCATATATGTTGATGGGAGTGAAACATTCCTAAGGAACGGCAGCTATCCAATCCTTTCTGTCAAATCCAAGGGCCACGCTCTCCATGTTTTTGTGAACAGGGAGCTTCAAGGTAATACTTTCTAAGTCCACGTTGTATATCTCCGTGTTTTGCACCTTGGCTCCCTTGCATATCTGAATGGGTTTATTTGTATAAATTTCAAAACTTTTTCTGCTAATATTGGGTTCATTTTTCCTAACATATCTTTTGAATTTATAGTCATATGCTGCGAAATATCTAGTACAGAATATTATGACGTAATTTTCCTCAGCTAGGTGTCCAACTTACTGCTATATACCGGTTCATACGGTGAACATATTATATGATCATTTGCCTGCATCTTCTTAACATGTTCGCTCCATTACCACCTCTTTGTCTGCTTCAGCCTATGCAACTTTTCTCATCAACTGCATAAATTCCATGCTCCTGCAAGAACTCTTATTCTTCAGCTCTGCATTTTTTCAGGCACTGCAGCTGGAAATGGGACAGTTTTCTCCTTCCAATCGGAGATTCCCATTTCACTTAAAGCGGGAAAGAACAACATTGATCTTCTCGGTATAACTGTTGGCCTGCAAGTAAGCTAGTTTAACTTTCATAATCGCTCTTTTCCTTGTATATCATGCAGTTTTGATAAAATCGGCACTATCTTTTGTCAAGTAGAAATTGCTTGATTGAACAGAATACTGTATCTGACCTTGTAATCTTTATTCTTTCTTGATCAGTTGATTATTTGGCGTGTTATATATGGGACTGCTAGATTATGCTAAGAAACTGGACATTTACTAGCTTGTTAATTGCTAACACTTTCAACTTTCCATGGCATACCTAGCTGGTTGTTTGAAGTGACTTATTCACAGTATATTATCTCAATTATCAATCAAATAATGATCGGCTATTCAGACTGCAGGGTCACATTATGAATGGATTGGCGCAGGCTTAACTAGTGTCAAAATCAAAGGCTTTAAGAATGGAACCGTTGATTTATCCAAGTTTACTTGGTTCTACAAGGTAATAATATTTGTTTTATCCAAGCTATGAAAATTGTCATTTACAATCAATATTTCATTCCTTGATATGTCATTGTGTTACACGCGAAAACACGGTCTGTTGATGTATTTTCAAAATAAAGTATTTTAGATGTGTTTTGGCTCGGGTATGATGTGTGTCGACACATAATTTGGTGTTTGTCGACACACATATTCCAATAAGGCTCACCGGATGGTGCGTATCGACACATGGGAACTATTTGTTAACAACAACTTATGAAAAGTCACAATGCCCAGAAAGAGGGCTATGTGTCAACACACATCCCTGAGCATCGACACAAGGGGCAGTTTGCCCATTATTTGGCATGGTTTTTTTGGTCGTTTGAAAGAGTTTGTCCTTTGAGAAAAGATGTGTCTCTTTAAAAGACACTTGATTCCCTATATAAAGGCTTCGCCATTTTTAGACTAAATCTTTTGTAAATCATATTATTTTCTTGTTACCTGAATCTCATAAATTTATCATCTCTACATACGCTTTCACTTTTGTGTAAGATTCCATTGTTCTCCGAGACTATTTCAGTAAGAACGAAATAAATCTTGAGGAAAGTGGTTCACTACGCTCCTTGAAGCCATTTTATTGATTTTGCACCCAGTTTAATACTATTTCCCTAACACGCTTTGCTTTTGCTTGTCTGAGCATTCCCTTAAGACAATGGAAAGTTTTATATTCAGATGTTTAAAGCATATAAAAGAAAAAACATAAGTATTTGAAGTTTGATGATTGATTTTGTTAGGTTGGGCTAGAAGGAGAGCTTTTAAATATATATAAGGGTGAAGGTTTGCAAAACGCGAAGTGGGTGTCAACCACTGAACCACCTAAGAGACAACCTCTCACATGGTACAAGGTAAGACCCAGGAATACTATTGGCATATTGTCATGATCTTACATTTGGGCTCTGCTTGTTTTAATGAAAATTTTTTTCTCACAAAATATTTTCGATTAAGAAACTTTTTCTTTAAAATTTCTGTCTTCTTAGCTTAAGAAAATGGTTTCATTCTCTAAATTTATGTAAGGTTCACGTTTGACTAAGTTGAGGTTGAAATAAAACACATGAGGTGAGATTATGGCAGGAAAATGTTTTCCCCTCCATGGAGGATAATGTTTTCTCCTTTCGTCAAGGGCAACTCAATTGCTTCTGAGTGAAGGAGAACATTTTTCGTATTTGTGGTTGGTCTGTGAAGTTATACAAAGAAACAATAGAATTGAGATGGAAATCTTTTTCTGTAAAAACAGTGAGTGCATTCGTATTTATCTTGGTTTTGGCTTACATTATCAAAACTCATCATCAGGCAGTGTTGGACCCCCCATCAGGGAATGAACCGGTTGGACTGGACATGATAAACATGGGAAAAGGCTTAGCCTGGTTAAATGGAGAGGAAATAGGCCGGTATTGGCCTAGGAAGAGCTCCAAAAAGGAAAAATGCGTTGATAAATGCGACTACCGAGGCAAATTCATGCCAGACAAGTGCGACACTGGTTGCGGGGAGCCAACTCAGAGATGGTAAGTCATGTCAGTTGATAAGAAAATTGCTTCTTTTCTCTTACCTGTTCTTTGTGCTCAAGCTTGTTATTAAAGGGGAAGATGTGACACGAAACCAAAATTTCATACCCATCGAGAAAGAAAACAAAATTATTGCAAGGTGATTGAGATTCAGAACATGAGTCATAGGGGAGGGGGCCATCGATATAGGGAGCATTTGATTCATATGTTTTTATCTTATCCTTTTTTAGCTTTGAAAGCTACTATTCTTTAGAGGTATCTTGAAATACCCTTATATTGGAGAACCAAGTGACAATATGTACAAAGGATAGTTACAACGGACATGAGGATGCTTTGACAGATGCGTGCGAAGAAAGTGAGAGAAAGACCCGAAAAGAGATGATTAGGTTGCATTAAAAGGACCTTATTTTATTAGTGTTACCAGAGAAACCTTGTTTGATTAGAGGTTAACAAAGAAATAATTTATGATAAAGTGCAGTTTCTTGCCTTCATCCATGTAGCCAACCGCATCTTGTAGAAAATAGGGTTTTAGATTGATATTGTTTGTTGGTGTTTTCACTTCAAGCACTCCTGTCTTGGAAATCTACCTAGTCTATTAGATGCATTAAAGCTTTTGTTTACCAACTTGAATGTTTAGAAACATCTTTTTATTGAAGCACTTCTATAGGTGTTTGTGATAAAGGAACATTTGTCCGAAAGATTTTTAATTTTTTGCTTTTGCCTTTGTTTAAAAAGAGAAACACCATTTTCTTTCTTCGGCTTAGAAGTAGAAAAACAGCTTCTGCTTCTATTTAAAAACGCTTTTGTTTTTTGGGGCCAAACACTCTTAAATCCAGTAAAAAGTCTTTTTCCTAAAAAACCAACACTTTCTTCCGGAAAGAGCTTGGCCAAATAGGTCCTAAGTGGTCCATTATGGCCCCAATAGTGGCCTTCTTACTTCCATGGGTTCTGTTATAGGAGTGTTGGATCAGGATCTTATATTTCGTGTCGTGGTTGACAACTCCATTCTCCGTTTATGAACCAGGTACCACGTACCACGCTCATGGTTTAAGCCGTCGGGCAACATACTCGTACTCTTTGAGGAGGTCGGTGGAGACCCAACTCAGATTCAGTTTTCCAAGCGCAGGAATTCCCAGGTCTGCAGTCTTGTGTCTGAGGACCATCCGCATATCAACTTTGTCAACGAGACTAACCGCGACAAAGTGACTGCTCGACTGAGTTGCCCCATTAACACTCGCATTTCGGCTATCAAATTTGCCAGTTTTGGTAATCCTGTTGGGGTGTGTGGATCCTACAACTTTGGAGACTGCCATGATCCTCGTTCCGCTTCTTTTGTTGAAAAGGTGATCATCTTCTCCCCTATCAATTTGTGATGATATCTATTGGGTTTATGTCAATGATTCATTTATTTTGCTCACTTTGTCAATTTAGTTCTTTTATGTTTAGTTGTATCAAGTTAGTCCTTGTATAATTTACATTGCATCGTTTAGTCCTATAGTGACATTGAAGTTAGGTTAATATCATAATTTTTAGGCCTAGTCGTGTTATATGAAAGTGACCCGATACAGAGATACCCCTTGACCCAATTTGAATCTACCTTTGACCCAAAAAAATTTGTCGCCAACTTCACATCAACCTCACTGTAAGACTGGTTGACACTATAAATTGTAGAGGGATTAAATTAACACAGTAGATAAAGTACATAGACATATGACGCAAATAACTCTTATCTTTTAATATATACTGACAGTATGCCTTTTAACTTGTGTACTTACAGTGATAACAAATTCAGTTAAATCACCAAAAGATTAGAACTTATTCAACAAATGATCACTCATTCTAATTCTTTCTGTTTGTAAATGATGTTACTTACAGGTATGCTTAAACAAAAGGGAATGTGAAGTGGTGTTAAGTGAAGAGAACTTTGATTGGAGTCTGTGTCCTGCTACCACCAGAAGCCTTGCTATTCAAGCTGTGTGCTCCTGAGCTTGAATTATTATCTTTTCCCCTTCTAGAAAATTGATTCGAATTTTCATATGACATTGATCATTTATTGTTCATTTCGAGCAAAAGGAAGTTGTCTATTTTGCAGATTTAGGATTCTGTTCGAACAATTTTTGGAAAGAGGTGCATTGGATTCGGGAAATTAACACGAAGTAATGAGAGGCATTTAGGCCATTGTTTGATTCGCGGTTAAAATCTTCTGTTTCTCTTGTTTGGTAGGCGAAAACGAGGGCTTGAATATTGACTTACGAATTTTGCCCTTGTATGTGGTTAAAAAGTATTTCAATAGTCTGTCTAGTGAAACACTTTCAACTAAATATGGGGATAGAGGTTGCTGTTAGAGGTGGCGAATGAATCGAGTCATGGGCCCGCCCAGTGGTGCTTGACCTTGGCCAACTCATTAAGGAACCGACTTGTTAATGAACCGACCCATTTTTTGTGGGGTTAATGAACTAACCCACTTTAACTTCTTAAATGAACAAGTTGAATCAACCAGTGTAGCAAGTGGAGTCAACTAAGTCAAAACAATAATGCGTTGAGATTTGCTTCAATTTCTATTTTCTACATATGCCAAAATTTGAAGTCCCTACATCACCCAGGCGATTTTATATGCTAAAATATTTTTTTTTTTTAAATTTGTGGGATTTCCAACTGGGGCCTAAATCAAAAGCTGACTGGATTATATTGTCTTGAAAATAATATCTTTTCTGATTGAACAAAAAAAGGATAAAAATAATTACCTTAGTGGCATATTGTTGTTCATTTATTAAGGAAAGAAGAGCGACCACATATATAGATGACTCACTAAAACGTTGTGTTAAAGAATGATCAAACATATATATATATATATATATATATATATATGTAATTTTGTCCTTTCATACGACATTTTGATATTAGAATGGTATCTGCATCAAATCAAGTACAAGGTGAGCTTATATTAGGTCATTTGCATCTATCTAATATGGCCAGATTTTTAAAACTCAAGCTATTGACATAAATTCATTTTCACCATAGAACTTAAATAACACGATGTAAATTATACCAATACCAAAATGACACAAAAATAAAAGAATTAAATTCTCATAATAGATAAAGTACAAGGACCGTTGATTGACATAAACAACTCTTTAATAAATGCATCAGGTATAATACATAGACAATCTATCGTTCAATGTCTAAATGGAATGAATAGATCCTATTTCAAACAGAACAAAATTTCACTTACAACAGACTATTACTCTAATTTCCCATGAAAACATCTACAAGTAGAATCGGAAAGAACAGAAATAACTTATCTTGATTTCTGATAATTTCTGCTGGAACAAACCTTCGGTAGTATCACAATTCAAAGATGAACCAAGCACGCTCGTGTTGAGATAAGAGCTGCTACCGGATGAGAATCGCAACAAGAACAAGAGCTAAAAGAATCAAAGTTGTCTGGCGTTGATGTGCAAATAGAGGCGCATCGGAGAAATCAAGTCTCCGAGCTTGGTCCCTGAAATTCTGAAACATCAGCAGAGTACTTACCAGGAGAAAATATGATAAATATTTCTGTCTAAGAAATTTGAATTCAGTTTTGCTGGATTTGGGCTGAAGTAAATTAATTAAACTTAGTCGTCAAACGATGAAGATGAAGTAGGGATGTTGAGCATGTGCAAGTATAAAATGCCGAGATATCTTGGAAGGGCAATTGGTTCAGGACAATATGTTTGCTAAATTTTTAGGATAATTGGTTCCTTAACATGGTATCAGAGCTTTACTAACATAGTAAAAATAATTTTCTTTCCAAGCCAAATACGCTATCCTAGAAAAAGCATTCTTTCCTGAAAAACACATTTTTTACGGGAGGGGAAAAAAGCTTGACCAAACTGACCCTAATGGTCATATCATGAGACTTGTTCTTCATAGCAAACATATTGCTGTGCTCATGTATATATATTCATTTTTCCTAACGTAATTCCTTGTAGGTATTTGGATAAGTATAAACTGTAAAACCGTATATGAATGACTTACTTCTGCAAGGAAGAGAGAAGACCGCAATAGATGGAGTTATCAGGAATAGGAATCTCAGATTTATCGTTCTCAGGATTCAGGACACTCAGATAAACTTCCTGCCCTAGATACCACGTATCCAGATTCTCTGCCCGGAGATTCCATATTCCCGAGTTGTCAAGTGACACAAGAATGGCAGTCCAACCTCCCGGATAAACCTGCAAACAAGGCCATCAAGATCATACTTCATCGAGTTGGAGGGTTTGGTGTAGTGGTTAGGCTACATCCCCCCAAACATGAGGTTTTAGGTTCGAAATGTATCTTTTTCTTGGATGTTAGTGGCCCTCAGTAAAACAATCTTATACCTTCCCTTACCATCTTAATATATATATATATATATGTATTGTATGGTTCATCGGGTCTGCCTTGAGACTATGTAAAATTTGCAGGCAGCACTGTAAGTCACTGGATACGCAAACTAAGTACCGAGAGATTCTGTGCTACTCGAATTCGGTATGAGAGTCCAACACAAGTATATTTAGAGGTCAAACCAGCAAATTCCTCAGCATACAGCATGCTGCCTTACACCAAGGCTCCGTTTAGTTGAAAGTTAACCTTTTCCTTATGGACAAGTTTCTTAAAATTTGTCTTTCTAACTAAAAATATAGATTCATTCTATAAATTTGTATGAGATTTACATTTAGCCAAGTTGAGGTTAAAGTGAGGCATATAACATGAGACCACTATAGAAAATATTGTCTCCTTCCATGGAGGGGAAGTCAATTTTTCCTTAATAGAAGAAAAACATCATATTTATAGCGCTGTTGCTATGAGGTCACGAAAAATATTTCCGCCAAATAAACAGAGCCTAAGAACACATCTTTACCTCTTCAAATTCATCACAAGGAGCATGCACCAGGACAATATCAATTTCCAAGCTATAGAACATGAAAGAAAAATTACCTGTGTAGTGCAACGAGCTACTGCATCCTGCCTATTATAAATGGACCGGCTATTCTCCGTCCACACTCCATAATCCATGCTACAAATCGAACAAAAGTAGATTTATTTTACGCTTCACTTCAACAAGAATGTGAAAGGAGAGAGAACATGGAAAGAGTATTTTTTCACAAATCGAGACCTTACCCCACAACAAAGAAGGCGTATCCGTCTAAATGATAGCTCTGAACAGTTCTATCATTGTTTTGAAAGATGATTTCGATAAAACCTTTGTAAGAGGCGTTGATTAAAGAGGTGTCGAGTTTTGGCGGCCTATTCATTGGTCTATGAGGAAAATCAAGCTTGTAAACCCCTGGAACGTTAAATTGTTTTGCGAGCATTAGCGGTGTTGAAGGTGTGAAGTACGATAGACTGTTAAGAGTGGCACGTTGCCTTCCGTCTATGAGCTCTGCAGGTTTATTTAGGATTACGTAGACGTCTGTGACTGGGATTTGGCCATATCTGAAGGATCCTTGAGGGTTCGGACGAGCAGCGCTTGAGGAGAGATTCCACCTATGGGTAATAAGATGTTGACAAGATCAGGTATAGTATGGTAAGTATACTCGTGAATCTTATACCATAATGTATTTTAACCATCACCAACATGTCACAGATAATTGGGAGATATTTTTGCAGCATCAGCAATGAATCTCCTTACTGAATTATAGAGATTAAACACCATGTGCCTAATTAGGAGGCCGACTGAATAGCCATGTGCCCCACCAACTAGTTCCTTTCCCTTAGCTTTAAGTAGCCATGTACTTAAAAATTAGAAATAACTGAATTTATTCAAATAAACTAATGATTTACTTTAGGTTCTGCTCAACTAGAATAATGGATTGGAAAAACCTAAACTAATAATAACAAACTAACCTAACAAGACTAGCCTAAAATTCTAATCTCAAATAATTATAGATAGAAATCACAATAATTCCAATTATCTTCAAATATCATAGATCCAGATCTCAATCCTTTCGCCCCTATCTCCATCACTAAGACGCGTGACCCAAACAATCAAATAGACACACTTGCTCCATAATTTAGTTTTTAGTGATCAATTGAATGATGTTTAACTTCTTTAGGTATCAATAGAATCATCGATTGATAACGCTAAATTCTAAAAGTTCATGGCAGACAAGTTTTTCAGGGATGAATTCAACATCGTAAGGAAATGCACTTCATAACAACCTTATGGATCGTGCTTGAATCATAGAGTAAGATGGATCTAACTCATTAGGGAGATCTGGGAGAGGACCTGAGGGGGGTCCCTGAGAGTCGGAATAGTGAAGTACAGCAACGCCAGTCGCTTTAGCCCAAGCAGACGAATTGACAAACCGGGGACTGGCAACAATATAGTAATCAGTAGCGGGGTTTTGATCCATCGTCACCAAGAATGAGCAGGACTGACCAACATGAATATCCATGTCTGTGTAATTCTGTTGAATTGTATATGAACCTTCTGTCTCCACAAGTATTAGATTATGATTCTGGATTCTGAAATTTAAACTTGTAGATATACCGACATTTGATACCCGAAATCTGTAAGTCTTGCCTGTTTCACAGTTAAAGTAAAGGGTGACGGAAAATTAGCAGTCATCGATCAAATAGGAAGAACTAACAGGTTGTATTTCACGAATTCTACTTTCTTCTTTCTTCTAAGGCCATAAGAAAATTGAAGAAAAGAAAAAAAAAAAAAAAATCAAGGGAGAGCATTTTTCATGTGTTTGGATTACAAGGAAAATATAGGAAAACTAGAATCGATCACAATGTAAGCTGCATTACCCAGTACCATACGTGTCCCCATTATACAATACTTCTAAATTTTCCGATATCATATGAAATCGATAATAACAGAAGAATGCTTCGGGCGATTATTGGGGTAAGAGATGACATCTGATACCTCTTATAGATCATGGGCAACATCTTCTAGAAACGAAGATGATAACTTAATTTAAAACAACACTTCAAATAGAAGTGTCTTCGAATTATTCTTAAGATATTTTACCATTCATGGCAGGTAAGTATGAAGTACCTGGTTCCACATTCACTAAAAGGTACGGAATATTTTCAGGAACAAGTGTCGGGTCATATCGATAAGGACCTAGACCATTAAAAAGCACACCATCTGGGACACCAAGGTCACGTCCCTCTTCAACGTCTTTCCTGAGCTCCTGTTAACCCATTAAAGACCATTGATTAGGGTGGAAACAGTAAAGAATACTCGATATCCCACTTCTAACCAGAGAAACAGAATTCCAACTGACCTTATGACTTTTTATATACCATTCACTAATCAGAAGTGTGATGTCCCCATCCGGAGTACCGAAAGGGATGGGGATCACATTTCTGTTGTTTACAGTGATTCCTCCATATCCACCTGAAGCCCTTTGAAAGTTCAGAGAAGGGAAGTAAAAAAAGCTCCCTATCTGATCTTTAACTTGAAAATTATATGTCCAATTCCAACCGGCAGGAATAGGGCAATTGGTTCCCGAAACGCCATCCTGCCAAGAATTTTTCCTCTGTTGTACTCCACCCCTGTAGTTATAGAAGCATAACGATCGTCATGGTCAACAACACTTGATGAGCAATCCAATAAATCATGTATCAGAGGTATACCAAGTTAAAAGCAACGATTCATCTAGATCATTCTTGACATTGATCACTACGTTCCAATTAGTTGTGACATTCAAAATTGGTCCTGGGAATTTCCCATTTATAGCAATCACCTGTAAATTTGGCAAAAAGAAACAGAAGCTGAGAAAGTAACAAAGCATAGACCAAATACACTAGCACGAAGACAATATGGTCATCGCTAATTTAAGAATGAAGTTGCAGTTCAAGTAGCATCAGACACTCATTGGAAATAAGAATAAAGTTCAACTATCTTGCTTCTTAGTAAGATTATAAGTTGTTTGAGTATAAAACCATTCTCAGACCTCCGCTTAATAGATTACACTTTTTGGGATAGTCGGGATTTTAATATGGTATCAAAGCCTTGTTGAACAAAAGATAATGGATTCAAATCCCAACCACCCCACCTCTCAATATAAATTCAACACAAGCATGAAGTGGGCATTTGAAATACCCACACTTCAAACTCTAAGCAATCATGTAAGACGGCATGTTAGAGCATAAAACAATTCCTGGACATCCAACTTATCAACTTTTAGGATAGTTGGTTCGTTAACGCAAGCAAAGGAACTTCCAATTAACATGATATATGCAACTAAGAGCATGGTTACATACTCTAAAAGTTGATAGTTGGACTTCCATTAGGGTTTCTCTCCATAATGTTTCTAAGTTCATTTAATTGACACAACAACTACAATCAATACTAACAGAAAATTTCTGAATATGTAATGACATAGAAGCCCTAGTTTTCAAAAACCCTTCTTCAACTGCACCTTCTATGCTTTACACAGGCCCGAAATTAACCAAGCACATTCCAATCAAATTCACCTAATGCTAAATTTCACCGGGCCTCTAGACCCGACCCATAGAGTTGACACACATGAGGTCCACATGCAAGCCCAAAGGAGGTTCCATCCTAGAACGAATGAGCATTAAATAAAGTGAATTACTAGGCTTATACAGTAATATCTTGCCTCTCACTAACTCCAATGTAGGATTTAACTAAACTCACCCATTAAGTTTTTAACACCTAAAAACACAAATTAAGTCCTTAATTTTGCAAAAACTTAAAGTATTCACTGAAGCAAAAATCAACGAAGTTAAAAAAAAAAAAAAAAAAAAAAAAAAAAAAGAAAGAGTGGAACAAAATTAAGAAGACGACCCAGAACCTGTTGCTTGACACCCAGTGGAGCGGCGGTGATATACGAGAGAGTCCAATCATAAAACACGTAAGGGTCACCTCCATAACACAAATTCAAGACATAAAGCAACCCCAATAACGAGAAAATGGCCCCAAATGGAAAATTTAAGGGCATTTTCTCTCTCTTTCACGCGTAGTTCCCTGGGATTTGAACTAGAGAGAGAAAAAGAATGATTTTTGGGGATCTTCGAAGATCGGGGAGAGGGATTCGGTGTGATTCACATGGCAGAGAACTGAAGGGCGTGTGGGAATTGGAATGGGACCCATACGCCATTTCTAGAGGACTGAGCATGTGTCAGTGTTGGAATGTGCTGTGATTGAGGGGCTCTTTTTTCAATTATTGTGCGGAATTTTGCGCTTTTTTCCATCTTTTTGGCTCTGCTTTCTTCATGTTGATCTTCTTTATGACCATTTCTGTAAAGTTAAAGGTATAATGATCCTTAAACCCATGATTGTTCAATTCAAAGGGTGAAAGAACAGAGAAAATGAATGAACAAATAGGAGTTATTATGAACCCTAATAACAGAAGTAGTTAATTGAGACCTTCATTTGTTAAAAATATCTTTTTAAAAAATTAGTTGTTTGCAGTAGCAATTTTAGAGAAACAACAACGTAAAAGATTTACAAACTATTTTGTATTATAATATAAAATAAAATATTTAAAGTATGATTAAACCAACCGAAATACTTTAGTTACTCAAAAGACTCACTAATAAAACTTATTTTAGACTCTGAAGTCCACCATTAGCAACTCTAATATTGTATTATATTAAGATTCTTTTTAGAATAACAACCAAATAGCACCCATCAGGGGCTTATTTCAGTAGTAGGAAGTAAATAAAGGGATAAAGTGTTACTTTATAACAAAAGATTTAGAGTTCAATTCTCCCCTTAAACCTTTCCTTAATTTAACTAATTTCTGTGATGTGTGGCTCGTTACATGAGCCGAAATTTACTAGGTAATCAACTTCTTCGTTGGCAAAAAAATAACAACCAAATAGTGTAAATATCAGAAAAAGTAAAAAAAAAATAACATAATCACTTTACCTTGTTTGTATTTGGACCTTCACGTACAAATCAAAGCAATAGAGAAAACTGAAATCAGATATTCAATCCAAATTGAACCAAATAAATCACTATTTAATTTGGTCCGTAGTACATACTGTAGTTTTATCAATCTTCTATCAAGCAACAAGGAATCCCTTGCAAAATCATGCCCAAAAACAATCAATAACAAAGTTCTTTTTCTGTAAATGACTGTGACAAGTGCATAATTATTAAATCTTATCAAGTTGGTGTCCACCCGCAAAGTTGACATATAAGAAGTTATACATAAATTCAAATAGAATTCAATTCTAAACCCAAACAATATTAGACAGAGTAGCCCACTCAAATTATATTTTAATCTCTTATCTCTTACAACTTCAATATGAAATCTTACTACTCACATGGAGTCCCTTAACATCAACAGGGAAATAGTTAAGATGACGGTTAATGAAAACTTCTAGTTGAACATTGTTAGCAATCCAGTCTGCAACACGATTGTCTAGTATGGGAGAAGTGGACAACCAAAGCAGTAGCCATTTGACTATTAAGAGAGAGAACTTGTCACACAAGGGAAGATTAAGCTTGCATGAAAATGCATATTTGAGGCATCATTTTGATGTAAACTAAGCCGATATAGATAGCAAAAAAAAAAAAAAAAAGGGGGCCGATTAATACAAGTTATAGTTCCCCCAAGTTCACGTCCGATACATGCTCAACATCATTTGCTCAAATTTACCATATACGAGGAACCCCACTACGGGTAAATGGTTGAAGATGAAGTCCTAGGTTCAAATCCTACTGGACGCACGTTCCATGGAAACCTCTTATTGCAACTGGGTCTGAACACGCATTCGTTTGGCGTCGTTTTCAGGCACACTAGCATCTCCTACTTGCTTCTGCACCTGCACAAACATGAAGGACATTGAAAACTCTACATTTGAGTCTAATTGGTCCTATTTGGTCAAGCTTCTTTTTTTAACGAAAAAACACTTTATACAAATTTTTAAGTGAGTCTGGCCATAAAGAAAAAGTGATATGAAATAAGAGCATAAGTGGTTTTGCTTTTAAGTAGAATCGAAAAAATAACGCTTCTCATTTAAACTAAAAGCAGAAGCAAAAGTCAAAATTGTTCAAGCAAGCATTACCCCTAATAACAAAAGTTTTATAGAACTGTTTCTAAAAAAGCAGATATGCTTTGTTGCATTAGTGATGCTTTATTGCTACATTTGCATTATGCTTTTTAGATTTGGAGGCCCTTGGATACAGCCTCCCTTTAGGGTTGCACTCTGAAGGGGTAAGGCAACATACATCTTACCCCCCCCCCCCCCCGGACCCTATCCTGGCAGGAGCCCTTATGACACTGGGATTGTTGTTGTTGTTGTTTATAAAAAAGCAGATTTTTCACACTTTGGTCTAACATGTCCAAAAAGTCAAGTTAGGGCGTGACAAATAAAGAATCAGTGTAAATATGTGGACATCAATTACCAAATACTTGGACTATGTCAAGGCACAAAAAAATTTCACATGGACTCACGCACTACCCAACATGAATTGGCGATAAAACAAAGGAACTTACAGCTTCATCAGGCACAATAGCGTATCTATCTGATGGAGGGGCCAAGGTTTTCCCTGCCATAAAAGAAACGAACTAATAAGCATCCTCTGCAGTAAACTGTCAGGGAAGATGGCATGAGAAGTACTGTACCTGATGGGTCAGTTCTTGATGATTTGATATGCTGTCCGCTCGACCCGTCTATGCTCAAGGCCTCTATGATCGTTGGCATGTTTCTGCAATTTAGCAAAATTGACGCTTCTCACATTATTACCCTCAAACATATGTTGTTTTGTACATGTAAATATTCGTGGTGAACAAATTATCACTAAGCATTCCAACACTGTACAAAAGTTACAATCAATAGAGTTGTTGAGGTTACAAGGAGCACAGCGGAATCTCAGTTCACATTGCTACAGCTTTCAAACCAACAATGTGAAACCTCATCTAAAATTGTTAGGACCACCCACACACACACACATTGGGACCCTAAATCAAAATAGCCAGCACACAAAAAAGAATTGGGGGAAAAATCAAAGCACTGGAATTTATGAGGTTCCATCGAAGCTCATGTCAGACAGGGGGATTTCACTACTTTGAGAATATTACAGGAGATGATATTCTACAGTTCACATAACTCACGTACCCCTATTGTGTATACAGGACATGCAATAAATCTTAGTGTGTCATGGCCCTAACTCAAATTGGCCAAATCCTCTAATCATAGACAAGGTCCATTTACAATCAGGCTTCACAAGTAAGCCTAACAAGAACAAATTCACAAATTGAGGGAATTCTCACCAATAAAGGAAGCTCGTGTATTTGATAGGAATGCAACTATAGACAGAACTGCTTAATTGGTGGTTTTTTTTCTTAGGAGGGGGGTAGTGTTGAACTTCCATTTAACCATCATGCAAGTGGAACCACAAAGAAAAACATTTCTTGATCCGTATTTTCTTTTTTGGCCTTTTTCCTGGGTTATGTAAGTAGGACTGGGAAAATTTGAACCAAAATCTGCCTGTCCTAAGGCCTAAACCGTGGTAGTACTTCTACCACTGGACCAACACCTCATTGGCTTGTGTTACTATATAACATGTTCTAATTTCTTCAAACATTTTCCTGATTTAAGGAATTATCTGCAATCGTCCACGAGTAGCCAAGTACCCAATGAACTTAGTAGTAACTACTATCATGAGCACTGCCTGCTAGCCGATTAACCCAAAACTAACTAACCAGAAACACACAAGTTCCTAAAAAAGCGAGAATTCCAAATTCTGTTACCTGTCCAGGGTGTCCCCGTGTCCAAGCTGTCCGTTTGTACCTCTTCCCCAAGAGAACAAATTGTGCCTCTCAGTAACAGCTAATGTGTGCCTCCATCCACAAGAAATTTGCACCACTCTCTGTAACCAAAATCAGATACACAATCAAAACCTTAAATAGAAGAACTTTATGGGGAACAAATGCTATTATGCGGAAAACAAGGAGATCAATGACAGAAGCAACGGAAATTGCCTGATCATGAGGAAATTGAACTTGCACAGGGGAACAATGGTCAGCATTGTCACCTACACCCACCTGTCCAAACTGCACCAGATAATGCAAAGCGTCAAGAGAAATGAACGAAAAATTCAACGAAAAAAAGATTCCATCAATTGTGCCTACGTCCACGGAGTTGCGGAGATTTTCCACCATCTTTCAGGAAAAGTATTGGAGAATTATTTTCTTCTCTTTCATAACACTCACAAACCCGAGGTGAGAATATATCTGGCCGCACAAAACCAGCGTGCTTGAAAACAAACTTAGCTGCGCCTAGGCTGAAATCGGCCTGATCTTTCGCTCCGTGGACATGGCCCATTACAAAACAAAACCGGTCCCCACAGAGAAAGGCCAACTCAAAGGTTCAAGTCCAACCAAGAATCAGAGAACCAGTATAATCCATCAAATAGTGGATAAGAAATTAGCACTATTCACAAACAAATTCAAAGCAATATTGCTGGGTCAAGTACCAACAAAGAAACAAAATTCAACCCTGCCATTTTGCACCAAGTAGCCTTTTGACATTCTAACAAATCTTTTAATCTTATGGGGAGGTATGTGCTGACAGGCAGATGCTCCCTCGCAACCCAATTTCAAACAAACAGATGTCAGTGTCAAACACCAGTGCTTTCATACCATTTTCCCACCCCCCCCCCCCCCCCCCCAAAAAAAAAAAACCCCCACCCCAAAAAAAAAAAAAAAAAGAAAAGGGCCCAATATACATACTGCAGACGTCCGTGATAACAATCAGCGATCATGCTTTGGATACATCCAAAGAAAGATGGAATTGCACATCCTATACAACACCAGGCATCAAATGGTCTTTCTTATTTTTCAAACAGATAAATATATGTACATACTGAAACCCATAATTGCCAAAACTTGCATAATTCAGTTACATTTGCTAGCAGAATTATAATTCACAGACTATTCATTCAAGCATCATTAGCAGCAGCTAAAAGGACAAACCACCACTTCGATAGTTCTGCAGATATCTATACTAGACCAAGCATAAGTGCAGAAATATTCCAGAATCTTCAGAAAATTAAACGGAAAGGATTTCCAACCTTATTCCATCCCCATCCATAAAGCTTCCCATCAGATGTGACTGCCATGGTGTGCCTCCATCCACCTGATATCTGGAAAGTCAAAGACAGCAGAGGGTTCACCAATTTATTTGCGTGAAACATTTAATCTACAAATTATAATTTGATTATCGAGCATCTTGCTTTTACAAAAATGCATTAGCTTGTAATTATAACTTTTGAAGTTCAAATTGTTCTCAATCAAACGCACATTCATTAAGTCTATCAAACGCATGCATAATTCACAGTATGAATAACCACAAACAAAAAAAGCACTCAACCCTGTCCTAAAATCTAGCCATGAGCATAGCTTTTCAGTCTGATTGATGATGATGTACAATGCACATGGTAACGTGTTCTGTAACGCCCCAATCCCCCATCTGATGTATGTGTAGAGTTCGACCAATTTATACGTGACCTTACCCGTACATTACAGTAACAATGCCTTCCCCATTTGACTTATGTGGTCCATTATGGGCCTAGTAGGGATTCCTACTTCTGTGGGTTGCGATGCATCAGTGCTGGGTTGGATCATTAGATGTTCCCTAGGATCCTTTAACGCTTCTCACTGCATGTCAAAGCAGAAATTTTTGGCGTGATGCAGTTGTGCAACTCCACCTTGGGGGTGGGGGACTGAGAAGCCTAAAATGGTTCGTTCAAAAAAAGTTATGAAGGTATCATAAGCTACGAATAGAAATAGTCCACCTGAGAAATAATGTCACCACTAAGGGCTTCCAGCTTATGAGGAATCAGATGATCTTCAAAATCGCCATGTCCAAGTTGACCGTATTTGCTCCATCCATAAGTGAATATAGTCCCACTAGTAGAAACTGTTATTGTATGCCTCCATCCACAAGCAACAAGATTCATTTTAGCTTCCTGAAATGGCAAGTAGTAAGAATTTAGAGAAATTCACTTAAAAGAGAATTTAGAGAAATTCTTTCTTTTAAGTGTATACGGTCTTCTCGTTGCAATTGGACAAATGACCAGTAGATCGCACAGAATGGCAGTTTAAGAAGCAATCAATTATCAGAAAGTACCTCAACAGGTGCAACTCGCTGGGGAACTAAGCGATCGTTTCGATCACCTAAGCCCAAGTTTCCATACCGGCCCCAACCCCAACCATAGAGGCCACCATCTTCTGTAACAGCAACACTATGCTCGGCACCAGCAGCAACCATTCTGATAGAAATTCCCTGACAAAGATACACCATAAAAGAATTGGAATTATTAGGATAACCAAGAAAATTGAGCTGAAACCTTCCTAGTGATGTCAGTAATCAACAAGAGAGGTGCAAACGATTCATATGGCCTTCCACACTTTCTTTTAGAAAGTTCAGCAACCATTGAAGATATATAAAATATTTCTAGTACCTTGAATGTTTGAATTTTTTGCGGTGCGAGAGAGTCCTCGGAGGTGCCAAGACCAAGCTGACCATTCTGATTCCTCCCCCAACTTTCAAAAGAAAATGTAAGCGTAAATATGAGATACAACCCACACAAGTGGATACATCTGATTCTTAGTAGCAGAAAAAGTAAACTAAGGTTACTTCGGCTGCACATATATAATTATGGTTAACCAATCTAAGAACAACTATATTGGATGGTAATGAATGAAGAAATACCAAATCGTCCCATATCAAATCTGGAACTTTAGTTCTTCCCTGAATTTGTTTTACTTTATAATTCATATAAAATGAAACTATGAGTTATACTAATTAAATTCCTTTTTTTTAATATTAATGTAAGTGGTAAGTGAAATTTTTACTGAAATATGCCCGTTCATCAAGGGTGCTTAGACCTAAACCTTTGGTTTCGAGTTCTCCTAAATTAGTAACAAGAACCAAGGAATTAATCAATGTAGAGACGGAAGGAAAAAAATCAGAGAATTTGACAACCAACCTTGCCACCTCTCCATCCGTAGTCACCGCCAAACAGTGGCTGTCCCCACATGCAATTTGTTTTATTTTCGCACCATCTAGTGCTTTGATTGGCCGAGGAATAAACAAGTCGCTAGAATTTCCATGACCCAATCTCCCAAAATCACCCCTGAAAAAAACCAGTGAACAAAAGGGAATGAAATATGCACTCCAACATGTTGATGCTTCAACATCTGTGAACTCGCACGCTAAAATGGCTGTTGAAATCTTCATAGGATCTCACAATTTTATTTTAAAAGAAAGGGCATCATAACATTTGATCATGACTTAGACACTATAGTGTTGGACTGTTGGTGTGTGGAGCATTTTAACATTTCTTGTCTGAGAGTTTCATGTACCACAAATCAGTTGAGTGGAACGTTGGCAAAAGATTCCGGTACTCTATAAGCCATACTCAGCAAAATTACAAGAAGGGGGAGGAGAGGCATTTGATGGATTTGACACAAAAGTATTTGCAGCCTCGGTTGGAAATACACCTATATAGCTAACAAGCTGTCAAGAAGCAGTGCATATATTGCATTAGTACCACTTCATTTTGATACTCATCAACTATGAAGAGTTTGCAGCAGGGAGAGCAAACAACAGTTTGAGTTCGAGTTGTTAGAGACTGCTTCATACCCCATGAACATGGCCCCGGACCTCTGTGAAGTGATTTTTATAAAACAGCTATAGCTACATCAGCTTGTCTTACAGAGACTATCATACTGCATTTCTCAGACTTAGTTCTGCGGATAGACTAGTTCTATCATCTACTCATAGTTCTGCGGATAGACTAGTTCTGTGATCTACTCGGTATTTTGTGAATTAAAATAGAAAAACTTTAGTTGTCAGAAAATTTTCAACTCACAGTTATTGCAAAGAAATTAATGCTCTGAACTTTTAAAGAATTGAACACCTAGAAATGAAGCAGTGAGCAACATATTGAGAGGAGTGCGTTTGATTTACATACCATCCCCAACTATAAACTTGCGCACGTGACACAGAATATGCAGTTGTATGATCAGCTCCACAGGCAATCGAGGTGACTTCATGTCCATCCAACGCACTCAATTGTGTAGGAGATAGTCGGTCTTCGGCATCTCCATGGCCTAATTGACCATCCTCCCCTCGTCCCCAAGAGCAAATAATGTTCCCGCCTAAAAATTTAACAAAGAAAGTCATCTCTTTCCCAAAATAAAAGAAAACTTTACAGTCGGAGATTGATAATGCAGATGCAAAAAAAAAAAGTTTAAGCATAAAAAAGACACACCCCTTTAACTTTAATAGAAGATTTGAGCCAGCTTGAATCATTGGAACATAGAGCTTGATCAAACACGGACATGAAACAAATCCCACACAATCTTTGATAGGAAATCATAGCAGCCAATAATGCGAAAGTACATCCAGGCATTACACAGGAGACTAGGAATTCTTAGATCTGTTGTCTAGAATTTTAGACTAAACTTTCCTTTCAAACGGAGAGTCAATCATATAATATGTGTTCCAAATTTCCAATCCAACAAATTAATTACAGTAGCTTAGATTTGTCCATGTTAAAGTACAAAACCATTATTGGGTCTTCCCCCATCAACTTAAGTGTTTGTGAAAGTGGATTCCATAACATCGTATCAAAAAGTCTTGTTGACTAAGAGGTCATGAGTTTGAACCCCAACAACGCTCTTTTAGCACAAGGTATGAGCTAAGCATGTACATTACACACACTTCACTCCCGAGGGTATTTGAGCGATAAGGCATATTAAAGCATGAAAACATTCACGGGCCTTCCCCGTCAACTTAAGCTTTTGGAAAGTTGGTTCTTTGACAGTACAAAACAAAGCTTCGGGGTGTTCACATTGAAACAAGGATGAAGCAGCATAATTAGAAGCATGGCAACTCTGCAAACACATAGCGCGCTAGATAACTTGCAATCGAACCGTTAAGGAACCAAATATCCCAAAAGCTTAAGCTAATGGGTGAAGGCTCGGTATTGGTTTTATACTCTTAACATCTTCCCTAACACAAATGTCCGTTAAGCTTGAAGCGTGGATCTTGTACAAACCCACCTCATACTTTGTACTCAAATTATGTTAATATCAATAGTGAAAGCCATTAGGATTTGCACTCGTGACCTCTTAAGCAATAAGACTTTGATACTATATTAAGAATCCACCTATCCCAAAAGCTTAACTTAACAGGTAAAATGCCATGACGATTTTATACTCTAACACAAACAACTCCAAATGTCGAGTCACAACATTGCAAAATCAAAAACGAATAATTTCAACCAAGAAGTACAAACCCCAAAAAGCAGTAAACCAATGGAGCATTACTTAAAACTGACAAACAAAAACATGAAAAATGAAAGAGAGAAGGTGGGAACATACAGAGAAGAGCGAGGGAGTGGCTAGCACCAGCAGAGATGAGAAGAACACGGCGAATAGAACCATCCCCACCACCACAACTCCCATCCCTCTTACTCTCCTCCTCCATTGAATCCCAAAAACAACCCACAATAAACCCAACAACAAGAACAAGATTCCCAAGAAGAACAACACAAACAATCACTCTCTCTCTCTCTCTCTTACTCACTCTCTCTCTATGTGGGGGGTTAGAGGGTATTTATAGAGAAAGGGACGGAGCATGTGCTGGGGTTGCCCCACTGCTGCTTGCCTTTGGGTTGTACTCCATTACAGTCAACTGTAACAGAGAAGAAACTAGAGAAAAGAGAACAGTACTGTATTACTCCTTGTAGTTGTTGTATTCATTGCATATGCATTTGCATATCGATAGAAGTAACATACTAAGTGCCTTAGGGGCTCCCGTTTACGTAGGATTTGGAGGACGAATGTATGCAATCTTTTTTCTTTAAGATGCTAACCTTAAAAGAGATTACTTTCGAATGCTCGAAACCTAAAGGCCATAACTTCTCAGAGCTTCGTATTATTCAAGGCAGCGCAACAGGGGAGAGAGAGAGGAGAGAGGTTCGCCTTTCTCTGCCCCGCCAATTCTCCACCGCTCATTTATTTCTCTCGTTTCTGCTGTCATTTAATGCTCTATTTATTAGGCATTAAGATATTAAATTTTATTAAAATATTATAAATCAGTTTAAGAGTCCTTGAAAATAGCCTCCTTTTAAGGTAGCTCTTAAAAGGGGAAAGGTTGTGTACATCTACCCCCCAGACTCTGCTTTTGCCGGAGCCCTTGAAGGCACTGGATTTGTTGTTGCTGTTAAAGCATCGAATCCCATTAAATTTCGAAATTAAGCGTGTTCGGGGGAGAGTAGTACTATGATGGGTAGCCTCCTAGGAAGTCCTTGTGTTGCCAACCCCATAGAGTTGGGAGTTCTCAGAAACAACCTTTCAGCAGGGTTACACCCTAAAAGGGTAAGGCTGTATGCATCCACCCTCTCAGGCCTCGCTTATGTGGGAACTCTTGAAACACTGAGTTTGTTGTTATTGTTGTTGTTTTCTACTGCTATTTAGTTACTCATAGTTCAATACTCTAATACAAGTCTTTCTAGTTTGATGCACAGGTATTGTGTACAATTTAACGCGTCTAAAGACTAAAAATTTATTAGTTATCTTTGAGTCGGTTGATCTTTTTTAACTGTTATTTCTTATATATATTTACATGAATTGCTATAATTTATACCTTCTAAATATATATTTTTTGTTATTTTTATACTCATGTTAAATTGTTTATTTAACTGTTATTTTTGTACATTAAAATAAAGGGAATGATACTTTATAATTCTTGGAGTACAGGTAAGAGGATATTTAGAAATGGGAGAAACTTGACAATTATAATAGAGATAGATTTTATAAAAGGTTAAGAAAGTTGATATTGTCAAATAAAATTTATTATTATTATAATATGACTTATAAATAATCAGAGTCATAAAATTATCTTAAAACTACGATCTTACTCTATCAATAACAATTTCGTCCTAACAATTATGTTACTGTAATTTATAAGAAATTTATAATTTATATATTTCAATGTTTACTTTTTATTTGAGTCATTTGCAATTAGGTTATTCATTATTTAAGTATAAGGTCTAAAATTCGAAACAAGTCTCTCCTTTTTTTTATGTTGTTATACTTCTTAATTTATAAATATTCATTATTTTTTAAATATTTTTATATTCTAAATATATATAATAAATTATTTTAAAATTTTAAAAGTCTAAAAGTTTTCTTTATTAGATGTGTATTTATTAATTGAAATGTTTTTTTTTAACTGGTGAAATTAATTTTTCCATTAAGTTTTTAATAGGAAAAATTATTCACTATGGAGTCAATTTATCTAAAACAAGTATATGTTAAAAATAATCAATAAATATAATTCTTTTCATTTTTAAAATTTTAGTATTATACCTATTTAAAGAATATACTCAATGTACATGACAATTAAATGAAGAAATATGTTACATACACTAAAAATATTTTTTCTTAGTTTTGGTATATGTTTCCAAGCACATTTCGTTTTCGAGTTTGCTTTTTAATATTTCGTATGCACTACTTCTTTCTCACCCAGCATCAGTTTGTTAAATTTCACCGGGCCTTTAGCCCCGATCATCGGAATAGGAATATACAAAATCCACATACAAATTCAAGTGGGGTTCTATCATAAAACTAATTGGCATTAAATAGAATAATCCATTAGCTTATATGTTAGTCTCTTAACTTTTATAACTTTAATGTGGGATTCTTAGGCTGCGTTTGGTTTAGCTTCTTAACAGTTTAAAGCTGTGAAAATTTTTTTTTTTACTGCAGGGCTTACGTTTGGTTGGCAGAAAATATCTTTTTATATATTTTCACAGCTTAAATAAAAAAATAAAAAACTGTTTTATAACAAAGTAAAAAAAATACAATATTGGATATTATATTAACATTAAATCCTCATCACCTTAATCTATTTTTACTTGTTACACCATTTTCGCCGACCACCACATTTTACGATCATGCTTATTACACTCACCACTTTTCACTACCATGACCGACTATTACTTACTATAATTAGATAATATATATTATTAAATTATTTATGTAACTACAGTATATAAGTTACTTTTTTAACTTATATTATTAAATATTATACTATAAAAAATATAAATTTTAAATAAATAAATTTTACTAAAATAAGTTGAATCAAATATATGATGTAATATACTCACAGATGAAATCAATCAAGCTGAAAAAATAGTTGGCAGGGACAGGGGAAAAGTCCCATCTTGGACATTTCTCTATCTGCCACGTGTTTGATTATTACTTACTCTACTTTCTATTGGCTGGGCAGCTATTTTGTCTTTTTATTTCATTTTGTTATTTTTTAATATTATTGTCAATAATAATAATATTAATATATGAGTAATTTTTAAAAAAGAAGTTATGGTTAATATTTACTAGTTTTTTTTCCATGTAATGCCTGGGTTGGTTTTGTTATTTTTATTTTTTTTAAACGTAGGAACTGATTCTATTATTTATATTATTTTTCTTTTTTTTTTATAAGCATTGTAAATAAAACTAATTTATATTATATTTGCTATAACTATGATTTTATGTTTGTAAGTATATCCCACAATTTAGTTTACTTTAAATAAGCTACTTGTCTTTGAAAAACTAAAGTTGTTTTTAGCGTGGTGTTGTTCTTTAAGAAACGCCTGATTTTGATGCATTTGATTTTTTTCTGTAGGATTTTTAGGTGGGTGAATATTATGGATATAATTATTTTCGGCATTGATTGCTTTTGAATTCAAATTTTAGATTTATGACACTGATTTGTGATATTCTCTATTTTTTATACATCATCATTATAATTATGTTAGTCAAATTTTGTTATAAATATTCATTATCAAATAATGTATATTTATTCAATTTAATCATAGTTTTATAGTTGTAATTACATTCTTAATTTAGTTTATTTTAAATAAATTTGATCCTTAGTTTTATGGAGTAGTTTAACATTTACATTTGAAATTATTTGATTAAAATTAATTTATTAGTATATATATATATATATATATATATATATATATATATATATATATATATATAATCTTTAGAAAATAATTGATAGATTTAGAATATTTAAGAAGATGAGTAAAATATTTAAAAAGATGAGTCAAATATTTTTTTTCAAAAAAATAAGTTTGGCCAAATATGTTTGTAGTACTCTAAAAGGAAGTTGAATAATAGCCTCCTAAAATTATTTGGTTTGAATATTGGAAGCTTTTAGGATGGAAAGGTTGTGTAATAATATAAAGTAAGTATTATAACTTACATTATTTACTTTTCTAATAATAATTTATACTCTTATAATAACTACACTTGTAATTTTAACAATATATAATATAAATAAAAATTACTATTTAGATGCACACTCCGCAAATACTTCATTTTTTTAGTCACTATTGCAAGAGAATAGATTGTTACTGTTAAAGCAGTTATGTGACTTACGAATAATGAGAGTCACAAAATTATATTGAAAACTATAATCTTATTCTAACAATAATAATATTATATTGACAATAATATTATTCCTTTTTATGCAGACATAAATGGTGTTCAAGGTGACAATGGGTCGAATTGACCTGTGATTCATTTTGGTCCGACTCAATTTGACATATTAAGAGTCCGCCTAATCTATTTTTGGTTTAAAATAAAATAAAATAGACGCGTATTAAGACAAGAGTCTAGAAAGTAAATATTAAAATAACATATAAAATGTGAAACTTCATTGAGTTTTGGATTTTGTTAAATTTTATCGGGCCTTATACTCGACATACATAGTAGCGATATATGATTTCTGTATATAAGCCCCACTGACGCTCAATTCTAAAACCAATTGACATTAGGTGGAAGAATATACTAGGTTTATATAGGTCTATTTTCTTTAACAACTCCCATGTGAGATTTTTACTATACTGACATATCGAGTAACGTGACCACCGGAGTCGACATATATGAAATACACACATAAGTCCGGGTAAGATTCTACCATAAAACAATATGTAATTGGGTGAGGTAGCTCACTAGGCTTATACGTTAATCTTTTCTCTCCACTACTCCAATGTGAGATTTCTTATAAGACTCGTATAAGGAACAAGGCATATGGTCTTAAGCAGCCCAAGCATTGAACCCCCATAGTAGATTACATGCAAGTTTACTTGTTTTATTTTTATAGTCATTTTTTAAGCATCATTTGTTAATAATAATAATAAATTTTATTATTTAAATTTTTATAGTTTATTGTATTGATATTTAAATTTAATGTTATAGTATGTCATTATTCTTTTTAGGTTTGGGGTCATCAGATACAACTTCCCCTTGGGATAACACCTTGAAGGAGTAGGCTACATACATCTCATCCCCCCTCCGAACCTGTATTACCGGGAGCCTTTGAGGCACTGGATTTGTTGTTGTTGTATTATATTGATATTTATTTTATAAAAATTGTTGCTATAAATAAAATACCCGTTTAAAATATTTACTTTAGACCCTAAAAATGTGAGGATCGGTCTGACCTGGATTCCGTACTTTTATGTCATGAACAATTGTATACAATAGGATGTGATTAGCCAACTACTTAGGAGAAAATATTAGCAAATTCATTACCTAAGCATTGACTAATGAATCATCACCAACATTCCTAGTTGTAATCTATTCAACTGCTTGAGCTAAATAATCCACATTAATGGAGACCTACTTTGA
The DNA here is from genome assembly GCA_018398585.1 of Simmondsia chinensis. Lineage (NCBI taxonomy): Eukaryota > Viridiplantae > Streptophyta > Magnoliopsida > Caryophyllales > Simmondsiaceae > Simmondsia > Simmondsia chinensis. The sequence goes on from JAGTTD010000009.1 coordinate 3,055,433, forward strand.
TTAATAATTGTCAAAGACATTTCCCCCCCAAAAAAGGTATATTTGTAAAATCCCAAAAATGAAACCGAACCGTTTTTGGTATGACCCGATCTATTTTGATTTGTTTCACGAATTAGATGAGTCAATCCGATTAGATCAGAACAGTAATTAATATATTGAGATTTTATTTATGTAGGTTGTGTACTTGGAAGTGCACCGTTACTGGATCCCATTAGAACTCTTAAGTTAAGCGTGCTTGGGCGAGAGTAGTATCAGGATGGGTGACTTCCTAGGAAGTCCTCACCCTCAGGTTGGAGGCACTGGGAAACAGCCTCTCTTCAAGTTAACACCCTGAAGGGGGAAGGCTGCGTACATCTACCTCCCCCAAACCTTGCGCAGGCGGGAGCCCTTGAGGAACTAAATATGTTCCTTTTTTCTTTATTTATGTGACCGGACTTGTATTGATTGGTTCTTTTTCACTTGTAGTTGATATTTTTGACCTAATTTACATACCAACACTTGACTTGTCGGTACAGTTGGGCTTGACATATGTTGACATATAGTACGCACAAGTTAGCTAAGTTTCAACATGCGTTCAACTCGTTGGCATTTTTAACACTTACCTACCAAATAAAAGTTAACACTTTTTTTTTGGTAACAAGGGACTGGATTGCCCTAGTCAATCTCGGCCCATGAGGAGGCTCGCAATCCCCATGAGTAGATAAGTCATGAGTATATCCTCAGCGAGAGTCGAACTCCTACGCCTGCGCGATGACCGTATGGATAGGAGACGCTACCAACTGAGACGCCCTTATAATGGGCATAAACACGTCATAAATTACACCATAAAAAGATTGCAACATTAAAAAAAATTTGATTATTTTTAACCCAAAGTCAAATTTGTAAAAGATTTTGTTCCAATATATATTAAAGGTAGGAAGTTATTACTATTAGAACAATATTCCGATGCCTAGAAGATAATGACCAAGGGTTCATTTACCGGGCACTAAAGTACCGAATTCTATTAGAACTCCGAAGTTAAACGTGCTTGGGCAACAATTGTACCAGGATGGGTAACCTCCTGGGAAGTCCTTGTGTTGCCAAACCTACAAGATTGGAGGTTATCGGAAACAACCTCTCGGCAGGGCTACAACCTGAAGGGAAAAGGCTACGTACATTATCTCAGATTCCACTCAGGTAAGAGCCCTTGAGACACTAGGTCTGTTGTTATTGTGACATAAGATAATGACAACAAAGTTGCACTGTCAATCACAATAACATAATGTTAAAAGTATTGTATCACTTGGAAGTTATGCAACAATGATACATCTAATAATTTGAAAAGCTTTTAAATAAAATGAAATTTTAGAAATTATATATTTATCGGGAGAATTAGTTATATGTACTAATGACTTATTTGATATGCAAAAAGTATACGTGGAAAGTAAAAATTTACGAAAAGTATGGATTTAAGCTCTTGTTGGGTTAGAAGAAAGTAGGCAGAATGTAGTAGATAAAAATTACTAAGCAATTTTTTATTCATTTAAAATGCATAAAGTAACTTATCTAACCTCCAATTAGGTTACAGTTTATTTGTTTTTAATTAGTCTCACGAATAAAGTTTTATTTCTCATTTTAATAACTAAACATATTTTATATACTTTCCAAAGAGTTAACACAAAAATGAAATTTTTAAAAAATTACAATTTTCTATGAAAATTTAATTTATATGGCACCGAAACGAGGATAATAATATAATATAGGGTTATTTGCGCTACAGGTTCCTGTACTTTGCATGCTGTATCAATTTGGTCCCTGTACTTTTAATTGTGTCAATTTAGTCCCTGAAAAATTTAAAATGTGTCAATTTAGCCCGTTGGTCAACAACAATAAACCCAGTGCCACCAAGGGCTCCCGCCAAAAGCAGGGTCTGGGGAGGATAAATGTACGCAGCCTTCCCTCTTTAGGGGACTACTCTGAAGAGAGGCTGTTTTCGAGGACCCCCAGCCTAAGATGGTGGTCTTGCATCCAAATTTAGTCTGTTGGTCAATTTTAAGTTAAGTTAATGTCACAATTTTGAACAAAAAATTATGTTAGTTGCAAGCAACTTATTATAAATTCATTTGTTTACTTAATTTAACCCAATTCGTGGCCAAACTATTAAAAATTTTATTAAAAACTTAATATAAAATTTTATCTGAAAACTTAATTAATATTTTTTAAATTATATAAAAACTAAATTAATATAATTAAAAATATAATAATTTAATTAATATAATAAATAAATTACATAAATTTTTACTGTAAATAATCCTATAATGTAATAAAAGAGGGGTGAAAGGCAAAAACCAAGACAGGCCAGCATTCATCACGTGCCCTCGACGCGTGTGCAAACAGAGTAGTACAACCTTTGCCTTCAATGGCCCCCATCAATAATTTTGTGAAAATTTATTACTTAGGTACTGATATTTAAATACTTACGTTAAGTATTAGAATATTTTAATATATATAATAAAAAATTAGAACATTTTTAATTTTTATTAGTTAAATATTGATATGCTTTTAATGTTTGTGTAAAAATCGTCACACAATGAAGGATATGATTAGGAATGATGTGATACGAGGAAAGTTGGGTGTAGCTTCGATCGAGAATAAAATCAGGGAGCACCGCTTAAGATGGTTTGGACATATTAGAAGGAGGCCGACTACAGCCCCAGTCAGGAGGTGTGAACAGCTTCACACGACGCTAGGCAGAAGAGGGAGGGGCAGACCAAAGAAGAGTTGCCTGGAGACGATTCGTCACGACCTAACTCACCTAAACCTGAGTGAGAAGATGGCCTCAGATAGGGCACGATGGAGGGTTAGCATAAGGGTAGCAGAGGTGGCAGAGTAGATTATTGCGAGGAGGGACTGGTAGTTTAAGACCCTTAGGCTAGTTTAGTCTCCGATCATGCTTCGTCTTCTTCCTCTTCTTCTTCTTCTTTCTCTTTTTTCTTTTTCTTCTTCTTCTTTTTCCTCACAATTCATGGGTAATTAATTGGTGGTTTATTTGCAAGCACTCAATTACTTCAGGTTGGGGGTCCTCGGAAACAGCCTCCTTTCCACCCGGAAGGGGTAAGGCTGAGTACACCACCCTCCCCAGACCCTACTTTCTGCGGGAGCCGCAAGGCACTGGGACTGTTGTTGTTGTTGTTGTTGTTTTTGTTTGTGTAAAAATCGTGTATTTACGGTGTACGAATTTGTTATAGTAACTAACGAGTATAGAGGTGTCGTATCTAAAAAAAATTGACGTTTAACAAGAGTCAACTTTTTTTAAAGGGATTTTAAAACGAGTCTGGTTGAGGGTTTGTTTGACTAATTAAGACTAATCAAAAGCGAGTAAATCGAAATGAAATCAACTGATCAAGCTGTTTAGAGAATGACTTTAGGCTTACCAATTTCAAATTTAGATACTATGACTTTCAAAATTTGGGTTACAATCAATAAGTTCAAATTAACATTCGATTAGAGCGTAGTGTAATGAATTAGTCAGGGTGGGTAATTCTTGTTTAACATTTAAATAAAGTAATAAGAGTAAAAACAGTTATACTAAAAATAGGGATAAAATTGTCAGCATATTTTAAAACTTTACCCTTTCTTCCATTATATTATCTTCCATTACCTCATAAAAACAATTATCAAATAGAAATAATAGTTTATCCCATTCCTTTTCGGTAACGAGGAACCTGAGCTGCCCTAATAAACCTCGGCCTATGAAAAGGCCCACAATTCCCATGAGCAGGTAAGTCATAGGATATCCTCAGCAATAATGGAACTCCTGACCCATAGATGATGACCGCATGAGTAGGAGACGTCATCAACTGAGACACCCCTATAATGGGCAGTTTATCCCATTCCCCTTACTCCTCTTTAACTCATATATCTTGTGTTGAGTATAAAACTAATTATAAGCTTTCACTTATCAGCTTAAACTTTTAAAAAAGTTATTTTCTTAACATAGTATTAGAGCATTGATGACCAAGAGGTCACGAGTTCGAATCCTAACAACTTTCAATTTTAATATTAAAACAATTGAAGTATAAGGTATGAGGTAGGGTTGTGCAATATCCACGCTTCAAGTAAATGCGCGGACTCTTATCTCTTATTTTGGTAACCGAGTAAAGAGGGGTAAAGAGAAGGTGAGTAAGATATTATCTTACCATTATTTGAATATATTTAATTAGAAGAGACAAGGGTAAATAGGGGTAATTGAGTTAATCTTATTTAGTAATTAGGTACATAGATAAGAGTAAAGAGAACTATAGTTAAAATAAGGATAAAATTGTCCCTTTTTTTAAAAAAATTAAGGGTTAAAGAGGGGAGAAGGTAAGATCCTACCCCTTTTTGGATATATCAAATTAAGACGAGTAAGGGTAAAGAGAGATAAATAAGTTATCCTTATTTGACAATTGAGTAAAAGAGAATAAAGGTAAAGAAAGTTATAGTTAAAATAAGGGTAAATTTCTCCAAAACTTTTGAAAAATTTACCTTACTCCCTTTACCCCTCAATTTGAAAGTTAAAGAAGATAAAGGTAAAGGGAGGTAATGAAAAGTACGGGAGGGTAAATTTTTACTCTCGTTACCCTCCTTTACCCCTCTTAATATTTTGCTCAACAGGGGTAAGCTTTTACCTCTCGTGCCCTCATTTTACCTCTCGTAAACGTTTATCAAATAGGTGTAACAATTTACTCTTATTATCTTTTACCCCTGTTTATTTCGTTGTCAGATAGAGAGTTAATAGGAACAAATATCAAACGATAGTACTCATCTGATAACTATCCCCATTGATGAACCCAATTAAATACACAATTAAATTGGATGGAATATGCTTTTTGCAGCTATAATTTAAGTACACAATTAAATACACGCAAGCACCGAATCCCATTAAAATTTCAAAGTTAAGCGTCTTGGACGAGAGCAGTACCAGAATAGGTGATCTCCTGGGAAGTCCTCACACCTCAGATTGGGGGTACTCAAAAACAACCTCTCTTTAGGGTAGCACCCTGAACGGAGAATGCTGCGTACATTCACCCTCCCAAACCCTATTTAGGCGGGAGCTCTTGTTCCACTGGAAATATTGTTTTGCTTTTAATTAAATACACGTTATATATAATATATATATATATATATATGAAAAATATTTTGTTGATCTTCATAACTGTTATTTGAAATTAAAGTATATTTATATATTTTTTAGTTTTATAAAATACACTTATGGATTATTCATACATATTACCCTTTTTTTTTTTATAAAGGGTAAGGAGTTAGTTCAATTGGGTTGCACAAGGGGACAACTCTCCCAAACCCATATCATAGGTCTCGAGCATCGTCTTCGGAAACTTTAACCCCTAAATTAGGAGGTACCTTCATCAATAGATATCTAGTTTTCTAGTTTTAAATTCATGCGTATATTATATGATTTAAAAATCTAATTTGCATATCGAATGTGTAAAATAAATCATGTTATAAAAATAATGTGTAAAAGATTATTTACTAATAAGACTCCGTTTATTTAGGGGAAAACTTAGATTATATGAATTGGTTTTTCCATTTTCCGTTGTTTGACGCGCGTTCTTTGACGGAAATGACTGTTCGAAGGAAAAGGTTCGCCCCCCTTCCCCCCAAAGGGTGAAAAAAGGCCTCGGCAATCAAATTGAGTTTATATTGACCATAACAAGGTCTACTATGATTGGTATAAGATGTTTTATTTGAAAATAAACAAAGGAACATCATAAAAATGGGAACAAATTTTCCGTTAAATGAAAAAACTAAAGTGGAATTTGATTTTTCTTGAAAAAAATATTAATATTTTCTCAAAAAAAAAGGATTTCGTCTCAACCAAACGAAATATGTGGTCGGCCTTCTTTCTCTTGATGGAATATAAAGAGTGTTGGCATTGAAAATGTTGCAGTTGGCATGTTTCAAATTGTAAATAATTTACGAGCCTCTAGTTCGCTTCTAACAAAGTCCTTCAGCCCCATTTTAGAAGTGCGTTTAAACAATACCTCTTAGTACTCAATCCTTTAAGAAAGCCTTGAGAGACCTAATGGCCTCGTGGCAAGAGGCCATTAGCCAAAAAATAAAAAAAACTTAACGACAGCAAAATTTTCACAATAAGGTAATGATACTTGCTAAATAAAAAGAACACACCCAGTGCCTTAAGGGCTCCCACCTACGCAGGGTCTGGGAAGAGCGGATGTACGCAGCCTTCCCCCTTTAGGGTGTTAACCTGAAGAGAGGCTGTTTCCTAGTGCCCCCAACTTGAGAGTGAGGACTTCCCAGGAGGTCACCCATCCTAGTACTACTCGCCCAAGCACGCTTAACTTCGAAGTTCTAATAGAATCCAGTGACGGCATATTGGTGCCCTCTTTTGATGATACTTGCTAAATAGGGGATGAATTTGGCATGTGTTATGTATAATGTACCACAACGACATGGGGGTTGGAGCACTATTCATAGGAATAGCCAAACTGTGCATGTGATACATGTGAAGTATCGTTACAATTTTCACCTAATAACTTAAGTATTTATAGCAGTTGGTTCATTGATATGACATTAGAACCCAACTGTTTGAGAGGTTACATGTTTAAATTCCGATCTAATAATAGAGATATAGATACAAGGATGCAGATAGATATCATCTAATACCCACAAAATAGGTACAAGCCCAAAAAGGCATAAACATGCAGAGCAAGGCCCAAAGGCAAGAATAACAAGACAATGAACTAATATCCGAACTCCAATAAAAGGCTAAACCCAAAACACAAACAAACCAAGACCACTTGATAGAAACAACTACAAGCCGAAACTAAAAAGAAAAAAGACCAAACAAAACCAAACGAACCAACAAAACGAAAGCCCTTTGAGGGGGAAAAGTTGAAGAAAAGAAAACATTATATACATTCTTGACTGTGATCAAATGCACTGAACAAAAGCCAAAAAAGTAGAGACAACAACATTTCCTAGTGCTCCAAGGGCTCCTGCCTAAGCAAGGTTTGGGGGGATGGATGTACGTAGCTTTCTCTCTTTAGGGTACCCTGAAGGGAGGCCATTTTCTAGAACCCTCAACCTAAAGGGTGCAAAAAGTAGAGACACTTTAAAAAAAAAATGGATTCTCATATAACAACCCTATACCTGTTCTTGAGACTAAACATCACTACAATAAAGATCCAATATCTCATATTACAACAAATAATTTTTCTTTTGTTACAACAGTAAGGAGGTATAACATTATCCTAAACAGAATCATCAACATTTGGAGGAGGGGTGATGAGATTCTTACCCAATACCTTATGTTTAGGATGGGTAGTCTTAGCCGCTACACCAAACCTCGCGATACAATAATATATATTCTTTTTGGTTATTTACGCCATTAATTCTCAATTTAGTTCTTGAACTTTTAATTGTGTCAATTTAGTTCCTGCATAATTTAAATTGTTATGATCAAATCCAATATTAAATATTAAATTATAACATTAATTAGCACTCGCATATATGCTTCCACATTAAGGGGGGGTTGGGTTGACGGTTACATAGGGTGGCACACCTTGCAAATGCTAATTACCATCATGATTTCAATCAAAAATTAATGTTTAATTTTCAATTTTGGACTTCATCCAAACAATTTTTATTATACAATGATTAAATCGACACAGCTAAAAATAAATGGACTAAATTGACTTAGTAGCTAAAGTATAAGGACTAATGACGTAAATAACCCTATTTTTTTTAAAATAACTCAAGAATCGAGACCTCGTTTCTGTTCTACATAAGAGAGAGAGAGAGAAATAAAAAGCAAGCCAGCCAACAAAATGTGGGCCTTTCTTATCTCTCCCTTTCTCCTGCATTCTGTCTGCATAAGAGAGATTCTCATTTATAAATTGGTCAAACTTTTCCGTTAAAGTTACAATTTGGACCATCGATATTCCTTACAGGACCCTTAAACCAAGTCCTAGCATCTAAAACCCACCAAAGCATAATCAAACCCAAAGCCAAACCTAAAGCAGCAGGTGCATAATTGAATGTATTCCAAGAAATGGGATAGCTAGTTGGCAACAAGAACACTGCACATGTATAACATATCCATACAAATGCTACTAAACATACTGGTTTGCTTGCTTTACCTAGATAGAATGGCCCTGCTCTGAAGTTGTCTTCTAACATTACCTGATGCAACACACAAGAAGAGATTTAATTATTCTAACAGATTTTAAGATGTATCTTATCATATTTGGTTATGCAATTCATTAAACCTTTCTCTGAGAGAGCGGTTTTATTTGTTATAAAACGTCTTTCATAGGTTTTATAGTTAATAAAATCTTGGAATTTTTCCCGCAATAAAAGTACCCAAGGAGAACGGTTTTACACATGGATTGGGCAAAAATAATACGATGTCAAGGTAGTTTCCACGTGGACCAATTATTCTTTTTTTTGACATTATTTTTTGAAATCTTTTCTTTTTGGCATTTTTTTGGGAATTAGCTCGGATTATAATATAACTTCTCTTATATCTTTATTTTAGTTCATAAGATATTTAAACATCTTTAGTTCAGACTTAGAGGGAGCCTCCTAGTTGATTTAGGCATCGGTTAGTTCAACAGAAAACTTCTGCCACTGGGAAAATTTTTTCTACATAAAATATTTTCAATAACAATAATTTTTTCTTAGATTTTTTTTTAAGCTCAAGAAAATGATTTCATTCTATACAATTATATGTTCATGCTTCTCCAAGTTGAGGTTGAAGAAAACATATTATCGCAGAAAAGATTTTCCCTCCATAAAGGAAAATGTTTTCTCCTTTTGATGAAACCAATTTCCTTTCAATAGAGAAAATTATTTTCCATATTTGTGATTGTTTCTACAAAGTTATACAAAGAAATTATAAAACTGAAACAGAAAGTGTTTTCCTTCCAAACAAACAAAGTCTTAGTAGTTATCGCTTCAGTTATCCAATATTATCTCAAGAACTAAACTTCTACCTATAAATATAGCTTTGCAATTCATTATTTTCAGTTTTTGAAGAAACATTACTGAGTTTTGTTTTAGGATAGTAAGATTATTACCATTCTGGCGAAGATTGGGACAGCGTAACCGCCGACCCACCCAATGGTGCAGATAGAAGTTATGGCAGTGAAGACAACGTTGAGCTTCAGAATGGGTAGACCTAGGAGAATGCATATGGCGGCACAAAACCATACTGCGTTTGAAGGGACTTTGTGCTTTGGGTGTACTTTGCGCCAAACTGATGAGAACGGGATTCCACTGTCTCTTGATAGTGCATATACCTGGACAATACGGTATGTATTAGAGTATAAAATTATTTCTGGACTTTTACTCATTAGCTTAAGTTTTTGGGGCATGGACATGTTATCAGAGTATTTGGATCACGAGTTTGAATCCTAGTAGTTCCCGCTAGTAAAATTAATATAATACAAACACAAGGTGAGAACCCAACCAAACATTTGTGTGAGGGGGTAATTACAGTATAAAACTATTCCTGAGCTTTTATCCATTAGTTTAAGCTTCTAGTGCACTAAAGTGGAGCATGGAGAAGGCCTGGTTTTCGAACTTAGGGCCTGTTCGTCAAGATTCTTTTCTTGAAAAAAGTGTTTTTATGTCTGCATAGGCTAAAATTTATATACATACAGCAATAGTATATCACATAGATAACTTAACTATATAAATAAATGTGTTGAAATGAGTCGATCCAACCCAAATTTAAATTTAACCCAGTCAACTAAACATATTTTTTGTGTCAGCCCAAATTCAACCTAGCCAAAAAAACCTCAACTGAAACCCACTATCTTCTTGTCAGGTCGGGTTTTGCCAGCTCTACATATATGCCAACTCTACAAGTTAGGCCTAAGGGCCCGATGAAATTCACAGTTATGTTTGAAACAATGAAATTTTTACAAGAGCAAGTGAGACGGATTGCTCTAACTTACAACTCTGGCAGCGCTTGTGGTGATAGAGAGGCCACCAAAGAAAAACGAGCCCCAAATGATAAAGAGTAGTATTATTGCCCCAGTAGCATTGTGGTACCTCCCATGGAACGCGTCGTAGAGAATTTGTGCTGGCACGAATGCTCCCGCCGTCTCATTTGATGGATCATAAAGATAGTTGAAATCCTAAATCATAGGCTCAAAAATAACATGTCAGAATCAGAAACTATGACGGAGTTTTACATGTATCAACAATAGTGTTGCGCTACCTATATAGAATCTATTTTTATATACTGCAATGGGTCACTGTGCCCTTGGGAAAATTTTTGGAGTGTTGTTTCGAGTCAAGGCAACATTTGAGGGTTTATTCTGAGGCAGTTAAAGTTTCCCTGTGTGGCCATAAAAACCTTGTTTAGGTCTTCAGGGAAGAGTGTGATCAAGAAGAAAACTCTCATGAAAACTTCCCACAAATAGAGAAAAACCTTCAATAAAAGAGACTCCCATCTACCACTACACACATATTCAAGCAGTTTTTTTTTCCTTCCCTTCTCTTTCTTAGGATGGGGTTTCACTATAATTTTTATATTTTGAGCATATTTAGATGGACATTCGGAATATGGAAGTTCAAGCAAGCAAATCTTTGAAAAGAGAGCAATGTCATAATCTTTGAATTTCAACTATACTTAGATGGATTTTTAAAAGTGTTGTGTTTTATCTCAATGGATTTTTAAAAGTGTTGTGTTGTATCTCAAACTTGTTAGTTTGGGTTTTGAAGTGAAGGTCCGCAGTGGAGCGAAGGAAACAATTGATTCATGGGAAAGGGAATCCAAAAAAAATAGGAAAGGGATGCGAAAATAGCTCCTTTTAATATCAAAGCTGACCTATTCGAGTCAGCCCAGTATGCCCTTTCGCAACTAGGTTTAGCTAAAAGAGTTGTTTAAGGTTTTAGCTAAAAGAGCAAGCTTTCTATCCTCCATTTTCGAAACATAGCGAAGCTCTATGGTTCCCTCATTTGAAGGTTTTCCTCATGAATCTCGGTATCATTGTCTCTCTTTCTTTTCTTCTCATTTCTGTTCAAATCTAGTTTTACATCTAAAACAAACCTATATCTTGAAGTATTTTGCCTAACAAAAAGATTTCATAAGTGAATTTATAGTACCTGAATGCTGAAAGTGAGGGCCAAGATATAAGCCCAGCCAAAGACAGAGATGATGCCTATGCTTGAAAGAATAGCAATGGGTCCATTCTTGTCAGCTCCTCTGGTTTCTTCTGTAAGATGTGCTGCTGCATCATATCCATATAATGAATACTGACTAACTAGCAGTGACAAAATTACTGCATATGCTTCAGTTGGTATCCCTGTTGATGCATCCATTTCAAAGTGTCTGAAAACGTACGACGCCGGTTTCGTAGTCAGAGCCACCAGTGGCAGCATCACTACTATGACTGTGCCTCCAATAACCTAGCAAAGAGAAGCCAAATTTGTCCGTTTTCATTAACATTTCAGTAAGATAAGTTGATATATTCTACAGATTTAAACTTGTTGGGTTCAGTGTAGCTGTTGGTTATCCACCTCCAAACATGAGGTCTTGGGTTCGAAGCTCATTCACCCTCTCCCCGAATATTTATGGCCCTTATTAGGACATTATTGTACCTCCTAACAGTGTAAAAAGACAATATTCTATGGATTTCATCATGAAAGGCCCGGTACAACTAGTAATGCCAAAGTGCATTGGAGTGTTAGAGTATCACCTTCACTCATTAGCTTAAGCTTTTAGGATAGTTAGTTACTTGACATGATATCAGAGTCTTATTAATGAGAGGCATGATTCTGAATCTCAACATCCCCCACTCTTAATATTAACGTAATTTGAGCATAAGGTATGAGGTGGGTCTGTGCATTATCTATGCTTCAAACCTAATGGGCATTCGCTTGAGAAGACATGTTAGAGTATAGAATTATCCTTGGGCCTTCATTTATCAGCTTAAGGTTTTGGCATAGCTGATTTTTTTTACATGGAATATAAGTATAAAGCTAATCATGGATTTTCACCTAATAACAGTTGGTTTCTTTACGTGGTATTAGATTCTCTTTGACTAGGAGATCTAAAGATCAATCTCACAAGCCCCCCTATTAGCTATTGATATAATTTGTATATGAGGACCTTTGCATTGCTACGTTTCAAACCCAATGGGCACTTGCGGGAAGCGTAGAAAAGAAAACCCAGCGGAGCAATCTCATCGATTGCAAGAAGGCATATTACAATACAAGTTTAAAACCATTCGTGAATCTTCACTCAACAACCTAAGTTTTTGGTACAGTTGGTTCTACGACAAAGCACTAACAATCATCTTTCAATCTAGCAACGATATAATACAAAATTTACCTGCCACCAGATGGATATTATGTCAATGAACGCGATAACTTCCAACGCGAACGTATTGAGAAACGCCCATATAACCGTCAGTGCTATATACATGCATAAAAATAACCATTTCGGAGCAAGGTACCCTCCATCTTTGTTAGTGCCAGTGCATAGTAAAATGATACTCTGCATGACTTGTGATCCCGCGTAAGCCTATAAATGAGTAAACACAAACATCAAAAACCTGAATCTTGATTGATTACTTCCCTTGGAATTACAGTAGGTTTGACGTACCTGAGTACCTATTCCAGCAATAAGCCCTATGGTCTCGAGCCATGCGCAGCACCATGATGCGAAGGGGCCCCATTTAGGGCCGGCTAAATGAGCAGCCCAAAAGTAGAGGGAGCCTGTAGTCTGTTTGAGTCACAATTAGGAGAGTGTTTCTTAGAGACTCCACATGTGAGTATAATAAGAAATAGCACATCACAGTTGTGAGAGAGAAAAGATCAACATATAAGTTTAGTGCGCTACTCCACCTAATACTAATTGGTTTTAGACAAGACTTCATTTGGACTTATGTGTGGACCTCATAAATGTGAATTCCATGGATCGGACCCCTGTCACAGTCTTAGTCCTGTGAATCTCAAGTAGTCAGGGCCATTACATGCCAAGAAGTACAAATTATACACGGTTTCTCATAAATCCTGTTAAATGTTACAGCATGTTCAAAAAAAAGTTAAATGTTACAGCAGATGCATGAAATCTATATTATGATGGAGACTTACTCAAGAAACGAGGACCACAGCATTTTAACTTTCTATTTTAAAGCAAATATAGATTTGACACGGTTAAGTTATTAACTCGACATGACATGACTAGCAATGTTGGAAATAAAATTCCACCTTTTGGGCACCAATCTAGATCCAAGTTTGTCAAGAATCATGCCAAATTGCAAATTGATCCCCATTTCTTAAGACAAAATTTTCAATCCTACAGAGAAGCAATCGCATCTGAAGAAAGAAAAGCTATAGATTCTTACCCTTTTTATGCTACCAAGTAAAAAATGAAAATGAAAAACTGAAGTGAGTCAAAGTTTGAACAAACCGGAAAAGAAGAGCAAATCTCAGCCATGGCGAAGCCAACAAACCAAGTGAAGAAGGAGACCACCACCCAACCCCAGACTAGGCTGGCCGGCCCTGCATATTGCAGGCTTGAACCATACAAAGGCGTGATCCCTGTGAACAGTGTCATCGTTGAAAATGATATAGCCAGTGTCTTGAACAAAGTCTGCAATACAATCAAACATTCACGTCAAGGACACACTATCCCAAAAGTTTAAGTTGTTACATGAAGTATGGAATGATTGTATGCTTAAACATATTCTCTTCACACAAACGTCCATTACTTTGCTTGAGTTATACTAACACTAGTACAAGAGTGCGATTGTGGGGTTTTGAACTTGAGACTTCTGAGCTAAAGAGGTTGACTTGTGGTTTTGAAAATTCAAACTCGAGATCTCTAGGTCAAAGAGACTGCAGACCACATCAATATATCAATTTACCAAAAAGTTTAAGTTGCGAGATAAAAGCTATTAAACAACCAACTATCCCAAACATTGTTGTTATGTGAAGGATTAAAAATACTTTTATACTCTAAAACACCCCCACACTGAATCTCTATTGGACTTTAAACGTAGATAATACACAAACATATCTCATATCTTATGTTGAAACTCTATTAAACATTGAGAGGCGAGTGATGTTAGATTTGAACAAAGACCTCTTGGTTAACCACGCTCAAATACCATATCAAGAACTCAATTATCTAAAAAGCTTAAATTGTTAAATACGAATCCAAAAATAATTTTATACTCCAACAAGGCACAAAAACGATCTTATGATTCAACAATTAACAAAACATACAAGTTACAATTAACACACAGCCACTCAAGACCCAGATAAACATTTCATCGAACACATAGTGAGCAAATAGAATTTGAAATTACCATCTCTCTCCTAAGCTCTTGCTTGTAACCAAGCTCATTAAGCCGCTTTTCCCCTGAATCCATGTCTTCAATTTTCTCTACAAATCGGTCGTTCCCCATTGGATCAAGAGATTACCCAGAAAAACCCAGCTCAGAAATAGTGCACCCAAGCTCTTGATCTGAACAATATTGGCGGTCCCTTTGCAGGAAGAGAGAGAGAGAGAGAGAGAGGGGAGGGTGAAAGAGGAAGAGTTGACCCATGCAAATAGAATAGTGTAATTTTGTCTGTTTTGTTAGCGTTGAATGAGTCAGAAATGGGGGCCAAGAGAATGCTGGAATCTGCAGTTGCTCAGTTTGTTTTTGTAAATTCGTTAAATAACTGTCCGATAGTAAGTACTAATTTAGTAATATGGAACCATTTTATAAAAAATAAAAAAAAACTAAGAACTTGATATGTCAATAAAAAAATTTTGTGAGATAACATAATTTACTATATAATTCTTATACACGCTATTTCAAATGGAGCGTATAATTATGCACTCTATTTCAAATAACATACATGATTTATGCAAATTTAATAAATGTCTCTAATTTTTCAAATGGCATGCAAGTTTTGGACGTCATTTCAAATGACGTGCATAAGTAAAGTTTGCCATTTCGCTAAAATTTTTTGCTGACATGCCATATTCCTAATTTTTTTTTAAATGGTGCCATATTCCTAAATTAGAGGATAATTATCCCCTGTGATACACGTGCCCCGTTACCAGAAACACATCTTCTTCTCGTGCCTGCAAAAATTAGATAAGGCAGGCAATTAGATAAATATTTGTTTTTCATTATGCATGTATTTTGATGTTACAACGTAACAATGATATATTTTAATATTTAAAATTTTTATAAATTTTTGTCCAAGAATGTTGACATGATATATAATTCTCATAATATATAGGCAGTATAAACTAAAATCTAATAAGTTTTTGCTATAATTTATCACTGAACTTATTTTTTTCCAAAAATTGTTATCATGAAAGATAATTATTGGTAATGGATAAATATTCTAAGTTTTAGATATATTATTGTAGTTATTTGCTATATCAACATTTTTTAATAGAATAAAAATGAACGTCATTTTAATAAGAGTACACGAGTGATAATGTTCTTAAATATTTTAGAGTATTATAATATATACATTATAATACTAAAGCATTCAAATGTTAAATTATAAAACTTTATGATACATATACAATAATCAATTGTAAAGTAAAAAATTTAGATTCTACAAAAATTAATGTTATTTTAATAAGGATACGTAACATTCTTAAATATTAGAGTATCATATTATGTACATTATTATAATGTTAAAATATGTAATTGATAAATTAAAAAAACTTTAAGATACATATATAATAATAATATATTGAAAAGTATTAGAAAATATAATAATAGCTTGAAAAGGTAGTAACTAGGGAAATTAATAAATTAGACGAATGAAGATCTAGATTGTGACACCTACACTCAAGACCAATTAAAGAAAAGTGCAACTGTATCAAAAAATGCATCTCAAATATAATATTACAAATATATAAAAGACCGTGCATTGCACGGAAAAAACTAATAATAATATATTATAAAGTATCAAAAAATATAATAAGAGCTTGAAACGATATTAAATGGGGAAAGTAATAAATTAAATGACTGGCTAGTCCAATTTTAATTTGCTGAGCTTTATTGATATAGAGAGCTCTTTGACTCAACCAAAGAGGGCACCAACACGCTGTTACCGAATCCCATTAGAACTTTGAAGTTAAGCGTATTTGGGGAAGAGTTGTATCAGGATGGATGACCTCCTGAGAAGTCCTCACCCTCAGGTTGGGGGCACTAGGAAACAGCCTCTCTTCAGGTTAACACCCTGAAGGGGGAAGGTTGCGTACATCCGTCCCACAGATCTTGTATAGGCGGACGCCCTTAAGACACTGAATATGCTAAAAAAAAAAAGGCTCTTTGACTTATTTGCATCATGATGTTGCGGTGTATGCGTTCACGCAGTCCATATTTGACCAACCCACTACTTGTCCACGTTAAAACAAAAACCACTACTTGTCGGCATAGTTATTTAAAAATAAAATGCGGTACGAAAATTAAATAAAATTTAATATGATTGTTTATTATTTTATAATATAATAATTAATTTAAAATGAATTTAATTATATTTTAATGTATTAAAAATTTTAACTATATCTCCTAGTCAAAAAATAATTTAATTTGAACTTTTCTATAAAAAAAATAACCTAACTCTATTTTCTAATAAAAAATAGCCCAACTTTAACTTTTCTGTAAAAAAAAAAAACTAGAGCGTTATACCACATAGCATACTCAACTATCAATTTAGTATTTTTCTAAATCAAATTTCTAGAATTTGATTATTTTTTGGTAGAAAAGTTAAAGTTGGGTTATTTTTTTTTGTTAGAAAATAGAGTTGAAAAATTTTTAGAGTTTAATTATTTTTTGGTAGAAAAGTCAAAGTTGGATTTTTTTTGTTACAAAATAGAGTTGCATTGTTTTTTTTGATAGAAAAGTTGTAGTTAGATTATTTTTTTTATTATGAGATATAGTTGAGTTATTTTTTGATACATTGAGATATTAGTTGAATTACTTTTAGATTAATTATTATTTAATAATATATAAATTTGTTAACTTATCAAAAAATTATATGTAATTGCATTTCATATTTGTGGCGGTTCCTTCTAAAACTTTGATATAGTTGTATAATTTTATCAATTTGGCTTTTATTTAATGATGTTACGGTAACCTACAATAGCAGTAATAACACGTATTAAAATAAGGTAAAAGTCAATAGTTTATGAGTTAAAACAATAAATTTAGCAAAATATGAAGGTATAAGTTAATTATTTTTCATTAATAATTTTTTTACCTAAGAAAAGACACGTATGTATTCTAAATGTGTGTTATATAGCTTATGTCAAAACATGCATATGTTATCATATTATAAACAATACTTAAATGCCCTCTCTAACCGGAAAATATAGATACGTGTTTAATATGTTGATTATACAAGTATTTACTAACAATGCTTTTCGGCCTCATTAATACCAAAACACCAATTGTTACTTATAGGATCGTATATGAGTTCAATCGAAGTTGAACTCGTCAGGCTAAAGGCTCAGCTTAAGGTCAACTCAAGCTCTAAGTATAAACTCGAGCTGGCTCGACTTGCTTGATCTCAAACTCAGCTTAACAAGTTTTGAACTAAGCTCGATTTGGGCTTATTTAGACCTGTATATGGCTCATTAAGGCTCGAACTATGATCAATTTGGCATTTTAAGTTAATACACTACTTAAATATCGCTCATTTAGGCTCGTTGCCTATGAGCTCAAGCTCGACTTTGCTCGAGCTCGAATCAAGTTGAACATTTCAACTTTGGGCTCTGAAAGTCATCTCGACTCATTTGCATCCCTAATCGCACCAATAAAAAAGCTAAACAAACTCTGAAAGTTTGCTGCAATTAACTTAAAAGTTGCTCCTCGCATTTCTTGGGCATTGCCGTACTCCGAACAAAATCCTTCTTTTTTCCGACAGTGGTGGTGTATTTGTTAGCTATTACAATTGGTGTGTAGGTCAAACTACCCACTCAAAATTAAAGGATTCGATTAAACATAATCAAATATTTTATAAACCAGACCACGCTAACTATAATAAAACGATATGTAATTGTAGCGATGCATAAATCAAATAATTCATGCATTTTTTTCAATCGTGATACTGTTGTGCCCCTTATCAAACTGTTCGTGAACATTAGCGAGCCGAGCACCCCCTATTCGAACTCGACTCGTTAAGCTTATCAAGCCTGCTTGAACTCGGCTCGTTAAGCTATCGAGCTCTTCTAATGAACACAAACGAGGCCTAATCGATTTTGAACACGAGTAGTTCATTGAACGCTCAGTTCGTTTACACCTCTACTCACCGCCGGTCATGTCGTCCGCCGCCGCCCTTCTTCTGCTTTATACGCCGGAGATCTTTAAGTATCATTGTCGTAGCTATTTGATCACTACTGAATTAATAGCCTTTTATTGATAACTTTTTCTGATTTCTTACCACATTCACTTATAATGTTGGAGCTGCATTGAGAGGAACATGGGATCAATGTAACTATTATAACGAACTGCGGCATAATGGCGACTATAAGCGATGAAAACGGGGTTTATGTGTACTGCGGATAAACCGCGTTATGGGAACGCGGTTTAGGGATAAAACCGCGTTTATATAACGCGGTTTATTTTGGTATGAACCGCGTTTTGGAAATGCGGTTGACATGAATATAAAAAGTGCGTTATAGACGCGGTTTTTATGTATTTTAAACGTATCACCTTGACGCGGTTTACTATAACCGTATTTTGTAAACGCGGTTCAACAGTAGATTTGGAATTATTTTTTTTTTCAGCATTATTTTTTTTATTTTTTTATTTTTCAGCATTATTTCTGGAACCGACTCCTATATTGATACAATTTGAATTATATAAAAACTAAATTAACCAATTAAAATTATATAGACTAAATTAATATAATAAATAAAATATATATATTTTAATAATTTATAAAGACTAAATTAATATAATAAATAAATTATGCGTTCGAGTAATTCATTGCAGTACATCGTAAATACCGATTTCCGTTATGCAACCGTACACAAATTTGGCGGTTGAGAAACAACCCACGTAGCGAAAATCAAATTCGACATGAAGGGCCCCCTTTTGTGAAGAACCCTAACCCTAATTTCAATACCCACCCCCGTTGATTTCCCAGTGCTCAATCTCTGAATTCTCACTCTCATTTTTTGTTAATTTCGCCCGCGAAAGATCAATATGTCCGTGACATTGAGATTTCCTTGCCGTCATTGCAGTTCTGTGCGTTTCTTTCTTAATATAACGTATTTCAATTCATTTGGATGTTTATTTGTCTAATTTATGCACATTTAGTTGATTTTTGCCGTTAGGATTGTTAAATTTGCTGTTATCTATTAGACTATAAAATTATTCTTGGGCCCTGTCTTGTTAGCTTAAATTTTTGGGACAGTTGGTTTTTTGGCATATATCAGGCCACGAGTTTGAATCCAATGACTTCACTTTTAATATTACTATAATTTAAGTATAAGATATGAGATGAGCCTTAGCAATATCCATGCTTTAAGCCCAATGGGCATTCACGTGACAGGGCATGTTAGAGTATAAAACTATTGGGCCTTCACCCATGAGCTTAAGCTTTCGGGACAGTTGGTTCCTCGAAATTATCAACTTGCTTTTGTCAAAACCTCAGCTGCTCGAGTTCAGTTTCTGATGGTCTTATTATTATCGGATTTTTTACTTGATTAATTATACTGTTGTTTATTGGAGTAATGTGTAACTTTGATACGTTAAGGATGACTAATTGTTTTTATTGGTAAGGAGATTACAAATTCCATAGGGAAGGACAAGAACTCAGAGAAATTGTTATGTGAGCTTCAAACCCGGGGCATTGGCATAGAGGGGACAAGATTTTAACCACTAAGTTAACTTGGAGAATTGGGTTTGGTTAGCTATAAACTCGGGGAGTAGCTGAAAGAGGGGTGGGGATTTCAACGTCCAAGCCTACCCAACAAAGCTCAATAAGGATGATTTATGTGTATAGTCTATTGTTCTTTACTCACAATGTCTTTATTAGTCCATCTATGGAGGAAGATAGCCATTAGAGAGACCCTCTTGATGGAACCCTTTTGTATTTTCATCACTTGTCTTGCTCTTAAATTAGGATATTGACCCCAAGAAATGGGGATAAGCTGTTGGCGCTATTGTGATTGTAGCAGCAGTAAGTTCTTTTTGATTGTCGAGGATTTCACGTGTGAATATAGTTAAAATGTCCACATTGCAGTCGTGAAAGAGAATAGATCACATATAAGACTAGTGAGCTACTATGCCTAATGTCAATTAGTTATGAGATGGAACCCCACTAGGGCTTATATATGGATCTCATTTGTGCGAATTTCGTGGGTCGGGTTTCACATTGAGCATGAAACTTGTGTCAATGCTGCTCCATCATCATATTGTGCAAGCTTGATGATTAGCAGTATGGTGTTAATGTAGATTGAAGTTTTGATAGCACTTCTAGGTTGCGGGTTTCAATGAGGATATTCATCTGTACTTGCAGGCTTTCATGAGTTTGAGAAATTTTCTTGGGATTACACTGGCAGGTGAGTGCGTTTTTGCTTTTGTATGTGCATTTATTGTATAGTATCATCGTATGTTCTTTGCTTTATGATTCTGGCATATGTCCACCCACCCGGAATGATTTTGAACTATTTTGATTTGTGACTCTTGCAGAACCTATCATATTAAGTAAGAAAACATCAAAATCGTCGAGCAGTGCGAGGACTGTTCTATCTATGAAGACATCTTTGAGATCAATACAAATATTCAGCCGAATCTCGGTTCCTGGAACCTCTGGTTCGAGTCAAGAAAAAGCGACCCAGAGTTTCTTAAGGGACAAGAAAATGGTTCCTGATGCACCTCCTCCCAGCCCCAGGGATATTGACCTCCTGTATCAGTTTTTCGATCGGAGGCCAGTGCAAATGCCTTTCATCTATTGTCGGTTGCATCATACGTTCACGATTCTCTTTGCTTCTCACACGAGGTCACATCACCAAAGTCAAAGGACAAATGAGTTGGTTTTTTAAATAGTTGGCATATATCAGGTGTTCACTCTGGTTCAGGACCAATCCTGAAATTTTAGGTCCCTAAGCAAGTTTTCACCTATCGGCAATTTTTTAGTACTTGAGGTGTCCAAACCAACTCAAATAGACCTTGAATAATCCATTTTATTTTATAATGCTAGCTAATATATGGATCAGTAATATTATATATGTACATATATGTTTGTGGTGTATCATAGTACCTAGATCGTTATTTCTCTACTTTTGATTCGTTAAATTGAAGAAACAAAGTGATAATATAACTAACTTTTAAAAGGAGCCCTTAACAAATTGGGGCCCCCCAAGCAATTGCTTTTATTGGTTAAAGGATTGAACAACCTGCTCTGGTTTCTGCAGTAACAAGCTTGTGGTGTTGACTGGAGCGGGAATGAGTACAGAGGCTGGGATTCCAGATTATAGGAGGTATTTTTTCTCTTTGTGCACCATCAATAGTTGAGGTGCATGCATCATTCGGAGCTCGGAAGATGTTTATAAATTTATGTTTCAGTTTTTGTCATGGAATGAAGGACTTATTGATAATTTCTGTCCAACTGTTTTTTGCATCTGAAAAGATGTTTTGCTTTTCATCATCGCGAGGATTGTGAATAATGCATCGAGGTTTCATTCTGTTGTTGAAAATATTCTTCCAATGAGATACCATGTTGACTGATTCGTACCTGTGGCAGTCCGAGTGGAGCTTACAGTTCTGGTTTCAGGCCAATTACCCATCAGGTGATCTGAGGCATGTCAAATTATTTTTTTTTTCCATTCCATTGTTAAAATTGTAATATATTTATTTAAAAAAAGTACCATTAGGAGAAATGTATTTGGTCCACTAAATTTCCATTATTTGAAGTGCGAAATTTTGCGTCTCTGTTGATGGGCTTTTGTATTGCGTGAAGCTAATGTTATGGGTTTATTAGTTAATGGGACTTGATCGATATAGATCTATCAAGTTTAGTCCTTTCAAATTCAAATGTAATTATACTTCATTGCTCATATTCTATAATAGTATCTATGCCAATGTAGGAGTTTGTCCGTTCAGGCAAGACTCGTAGGCGATACTGGGCAAGGAGCTATGCTGGTTGGAGACGGTTTACCGCAGCAGTTCCTGGTCCTGGTCATATTGCATTAGCATCTCTAGAGAAAGCAGGAAGGATAAGTTCTATGATCACGCAAAATGTTGACAGGTATTGTGGTATTTATAGGGAATTTATGAATTCAGTACATTGAAGTTTGAACATTGATCACTTTTGTATACCTTGGTATTTCAACATGTATCGTAGCAGGTAGCTGAAATTTGAAAATTTTGTCACTTAGATATCTTATGTTGGAATAATGTAACTATTGGTTAGAATCCAGGCAATTTTCACCAAGAAATGATGTTCTACACAATTATGATAGTATATAATAGTTGCATCAGTTTTTTCGGCTAAAATTTAACAGATTATGAAACAGAAAATCGTCAGATTCTATTGGAACATACTTGTATATTGCTTAAATCATGTGTCATTTCAACATTTTCCAGCAATAAAGTGTTAATTTTAATGAAGGTTAAAGTCATCGTTTCTCAACAAAATTCCACTGAATTTTGGCAGAGGTACTTGAAAGATAAAATTTTTAGACCTTAGAGTATGTCATTGTACATATTGCAACGCAGGGTTACTTAGGTGATACATGCTCAAACCCCATTATCCATGCGATAAATTCCCTTGTTTGTATTGCTATAGTTCTAGTGATTCTCATACGCTATTGTAAGTTGTTTATTCTGATGATATTGTTTCTCAGACTGCATCACCAGGCTGGTAGTGATCCACTTGAGTTACATGGGACAGTATATACCGTAATGTGTATTGATTGCGGGCATTCATTTTCTAGACATTCATTTCAAGAGAAACTGAGGTCCCTTAATCCCAAGGTTAGTTTTTATATCTTTTGGTGCGCATTTTGCTTCTACTCATAGTTACTTCAATTTTTCGTTTCTCCAGAAAGTACCCATGTTTAATATAAGGATACTTGGGATGTTGGTATCTTAGGGTCTGTTTTGTCAAGTTTCTTTTCTAGAAAAAGTATTTTTTTTG
This sequence comes from Simmondsia chinensis, assembly GCA_018398585.1. Taxonomy (NCBI): domain Eukaryota; kingdom Viridiplantae; phylum Streptophyta; class Magnoliopsida; order Caryophyllales; family Simmondsiaceae; genus Simmondsia; species Simmondsia chinensis. The sequence continues at coordinate 3,078,563 of JAGTTD010000009.1, forward strand.
GAAAAGAGCGTAGATAAAGAAGTGCTTTTAAATAGAAACAGAAGCTATTTTGCTTTTGAGCAGAAGCAAAAAATAGTGGTTTTTCTTTAAAGCAGAAGTAGAAGCAAAACTAAAAATTTTCCTGGCAAAAATATCCCTATTAATAGCAGAGTTTACAAAAGTATTTTTGCAAAGAGTATTCTTGAAAAAGCAATTTTTTGCAATTTGACAAACAGGTCCTTATAGACACTTTATATTAGGCCAAGAACATAGAGGAATATTGTAACATAGCAAACTCTGACCTATTGACGTGTACCCATCTCCGGCTTTCATACTAGAGTCAAGTCAGCATAACTACTATTAGCCCTATAACATAAATGGATGACTGAATTCCCACCTCGAAGCATGTGATCTTGGGTCAACTCTCATGTACCAGTGGTCCTATTTAGTGTAAATATTGTATTGTTTACCGCTTCAAAAAAAATGATGACCGGAGACAATGATGTTTCTTTGCAGTGGGCAGCAGCTTTAGACAGTCTAGAATTCGATAGCCCGGGGTCAGACAAGAGTTTCGGGATGAGGATAAGGCCTGATGGTGATATTGACATTGATGAGAAGTTCTGGGAAGAAGATTTTGACATCCCCAATTGCCCTGAATGTGATGGAGTAGTCAAGCCTGATGTATGATGCTTTCCGTCTCTGAAACTTCTTTCCCTTTGGATTTTTAAGGAATTATAAGTTGCTTTTAGAACTTATACAACAACAAAAACAGTAATCCTAGTGCCTCAAGACTCCTGCATAATGCAGGGTGTTGGGGGTTTTTTTTTTTTGGGGGGGGGGGGGGGGGGGGGGGGGGGGGGGGGGAGGGGTTTGCTTTTAGACCTTATGTGATACAAAAATTTGCATGAATTAGTTTGTCTTTTATACATATTATGACTGTTTTTAAGATATAAATATGTCTGTGAATATGTTTATGGTAAATAAAGTATAGGGTTATTTATGCCGTGTATTTTGACTATTGTGTTAATTTAGTCCATAAACTTTTAGTTGTGTTAATTTAGTCTTTAGTGAAATTGTTTTAATAAAATTAAAATTAATGTTGATTTATGATTGAAATTGTATGGTTAATTGGCACTTGCATATGCTTTTCATATTAAGAAACTCGTATATTTTTTCATTAATTTTTCGTTGAAATCATAAGAACAATTAGTGAAAAATTGGCATTAATTTTTGAATTAGACTTGATTGGAGTAATTCTTGGTGTATAAAAACTGAACTGATACAACAATTGAAGTATCGGTTGTAACGGTAAAATATAATATCTACCAAGGACATAATAAATGCATTGTCACATGACATTCAATTGCGTAATGACTACCTCAAAATGTTCTACGTAAGGATCCTTATTTGAGTCAATGCAGGGAGGTGAGGATCTGTATCAGTTTTAATTTTTAGTTGTATGCATTTGATTCTTCTTATCATGTACTCTTAAGAGACTCAGAGTCAGATGTTTTATCAATGTCCAATTTTATCTTCTGAAGGTTGTCTTCTTCGGCGACAATGTTCCGAAGGCGAGAGCAGACAAGGCAATGGAAGCTGCAAATGAATGTGATGCTTTCCTTGTTATCGGATCTTCTGTTATGACAATGTCAGCCTTCAGACTTGTGAAGTAATTTTCTGTCCTTTATACTCATTTAACTTTGCCAACGGAAAAGTATTTTATATAGGTTCGTCATTTATCAATTAGTCAAATCTGCAAGAGTAAAATTTCGTCGGATCTTAAACTTGATTCATAGAGTTGGCGTATATGAGGTTCACATATATATAAGCTGAAGTGGGGTTAATTCTAAGACCAATTGACATTAGATGGGTGAGCCTACTAGGCTTATATATTGATCTCTTCCTTCTTTCAACTCCAATATGGGACAATTACTTTACTCACATGTGAAATTCTTAGCAAATTAATTTCTTTAATAGAACATAGTTGTCCTTTAACGTGGGATCTCGGATGGCTCCACCGAGTCTGAGGATGCCGATTACTCACTGTAATGGAGGATTATGATTAAATTAAGGCCACTACCTAATATTTTTGAGATAGTTGATATGCATGTTATATAGTCATATTTTTATAATGGCATCTATAATGCATAAGTGTTCGATTTCATTTATCAAAACGTAATATAAAAGATATACGTAATGAAAAAGGAAGTTTTTAATGATAGTGGGGCTATTCATCCATTAAAGACAGTTATCTTTCTTTAGAAAACTCAATAAGATAGCAACCCTAGACATAGTTGCACGAAACTCTTATAATGCTAACGTTTCATCCTCAGCAAGCATTCGGCGTTTTGAAGTCGGATTTGCATTTCAAACATGTAGAAAACAATCATTGAATCGTTTTGATAAAAGGATACCAAATAATTTGTTGGCCAATTTTATCACTTTCTTTAAAGAATAATTGAAAAGTTTGGTTAGATTTTTTTTTTCCCCCGATATTATTCATTTGGGTAATTGATTTTTCAGTTATTGCTTAGTATTGACATATATTCATGCTTTGATGGTTCAACTATTCTTTATATATCTTATGTATATATTGTAACGTAACTACGCTCAATGTTATCGTGAACTTTGGTGATATGAATGATGCAGAGCAGCACATAAAGCAGGTGCAGCAACAGCAATAGTGAATGTAGGTGCCACTAGGGCTGATGATTTTGTGCCCTTGAAGATTCCTTCTCGTTGTGGCGAGGTATCTTTTATTACCTAGATACTCCCCATTTTTTAAAATGGGTTTCGAACGAATGTTCCGATTCCAAAATCTCTGATTCTCTCCGATCTTTGCAGATTCTGCCTAGATTGCTCGATACCGGATCCCTCAGCATTCCTGCTGCTGTTTAATTGCAAGTGTATGTGACTATTGTATTCTTTATGTCATTGAATCTTGTTTGCAAATTATAAAGATTAATTATATTATCAGCTTGTTTCTTTGCAAATCATGATTTTCAATTAGAGAAATGACGATTATGTGTGATACATTACAAACATATCTATATACATAATAGAAAGAAGCCCACATATGGTATTACTATATGAAGTCGATCGATGTTTAAGCTAGCCTACGGAAAAAGGGCTTACCGATCGAAGTTAGTTTGAGCCCCAAAAAATTTGGGTCTGGCCCTAATTTTATTTGTGTTGCAGTTTTGTTACTGAGGATTGAGCTGGATTCACATGTTGTTTCAGGAGCTTTGTAGCTGAGGATACAAACATTGAAGATATTACCCTCTTTTACATGATGTGCAAGTTTTTATATATCCTCCCTGTGTTGGGGGCCTTCAAAAACAACCTCTGTTCAGGGTAAATTCATCCTCTGTTCAATTGAGCTATGGAGGAGAGAGAAGAAGAGCTAGGGAGATGAAAGCAGGAGAGAGAGAGGAGGTTCAGAAGAGACGAGGAGAGAGAGAAGAGGAAAGTAAAGAGTTGTTTTATTAATTGGATGTTTATCAATTACAACTCAAATGCTGTTGTATTGGACATATAAATAGCATTGAGTTGTAATTGATAAACATCCAATTAATAGAACAACTCTTTACTTTCCTCTTCTCTCTCTCCTCGTCCCTGTGGTTGTTGCCTCTTAGTGGCAGTGGCGGCATGGAAGAGGAGAAGTAATAAGATGAACAAGAAAGTGTTTTAATATTTAATCATTTATCACTTAGATAATAACCTATATTTGAAAATAAATTTTTGTGAGAATCAAATTATTTTACACAAATACTAATGTAGTGTATAATTGTTATAATGTATAAAACATGTCAACACTTTTAATAAGTTACAACAAAAAGTGTACTAAATATGAATACAAACTATATATTTGTTGAAATCATTAGTCATATTTGCCTAAAAAATAAATCATTAATCATCTCATTGTTTTTGTGAAATTGTACCGGCCTTTAAACCCGATTCTCAAAGTTGGAACACATGAGATTTACATATAAGTTCAAGTGAAATTTTATTCTAAAATTAATTTTTACAACTCTAATGTAGAATTTTACTATATAGATTCACATGTAGAGTTCTCAACAATAGTTGGTAAAAGTATCAAATTCCAATAAAAATGCTTGTACGTAGTCAAATTCACATTTTACTTTAGCATGTTTTTGGGGGGGAAAAAAAAGTAATTGATTTATAAAATTTTAAGATATCTAATGTTTAAAATTTTAAAGATTGAGGTATATTATTATATATTTTAAAATATTAACATATTTTTTTTTACAAAAAGGTGATAATAACATTCGATTTTTGGGTCTATTATTATCTATAAAACTTTGGGTCGATATTAAACTGAAAAGAGTTCATTGACCTAATTGGTTGAAGTAGTTGAAAAGGGACAAAATTGGAAGTCGTCACTTAAATATCTAGGATTTAACTATTTATCATCTAAGCGTACAATATATCAATATTAACAAGTTTAAATATTTTATTACTAAGGTGGCCTATGTTAAAATTTGATATTTTGTAAAAATGTCACTAACTTCTATAAAAAAATACTAATGTAGTATACGATAATAATCATATATATATATATATATATTTGTTAAAATCATTGGTAATGTCCATAATTTTTTGCATAAAATCATTAAATTCTAGTAAATATACTTATATCTTGTTAAATCATGTTCCACTCTGACATTTTTCAATGAAAAATTTTATCAAAATTTGATATTAAGAGTACCTAATTAATAAAATTTTAAAACTTTGGATACTTAACCAATAATTTTAAATCTAAAGGTACCTTTATGACCTTTACCTTAGTATTTGTATGGTTGGCTTATTATTGCTAGCATGTTTGCATTAATTAGAAAGAATGGTTTCCAAATTGTAAGTGAAAAGTTGAGGAATATGATGCAAAACCCTAATGCTAACGCAAGTGCCATGCATGGTCATCAAGATGGAATTTTGTTGATACTCCACATATGAGCTTAATAATTAGAATCCCACATTGAAATTGTGAGAGAAAAGAGATCACCTTATAAGTCTAGTGGATTACTCCATCTGTTGCCAATAGGTTTTAGAATGAAATCTCACTTGAGCTTATATCTTAATCTCAGGTGTTCCAACTTCGTGGATCGGGCCTGAAAGTCCTGGTGAAATTTAACATAATATTAGAGCGGGTTAATGATTCCGATGTCTTGTTTGTCGCATCGTGTCCTCGTAAAGAGGGGTGCATTTGAATTTGTTGCACCAAGGCCTCTCCAGTGAATGTTGGATCCAAATAAATCGGCGAAGACGAGTGTTGCGTTTGCCGTAATCTCACATGTGAGGGGGAGTGTTGAGACTCCACATGTGAGCCTAATAATTATAATCCCACATTGAAATTATGAGAGAGAAGAGATCACCTTATAAGCCTAATAGGTTACTCATACCTCACATAGCGAGTAGTCTGCTTGTATCGCGATTTTTGTCACAATTTATCGAAAAAAAAAGCTACTCCACCTATTGCTAATTGATTTTATGATGAAACCCCACTTGAGCTTATATGTGGATCTTATATGTTCCAACTTCGTAAGTCGTGCCTAAAAAGGCTTGGTGAAATTTAACAAATTTCCCCTAGAAGTAAAAGTTCTGAATATTGTAGTAAGTGTGGACGTGTTATGAATAACCTAAGAGGGTACCAACACGCAAGCATCGGATTCCATTTGAACTCCGAAACGAAGCGTGCTTGGACAAGAACAGTATCAAGATGAGTGACCTCCTGAGGAGTCCTCGTGTTGCACCCCGCAGATTAGGGGTTCTCGAAAACAACCTCCCTTTAGGGTACCCTAAAGGAGGAAAGCTACGTACATCCACCCCCATACCTTGTTTGAGCGGGAGCCCTTGGGGCACCTAAAAAAAAATTTTTTTTTTTTTTTTTTTTTGGGCGGACGTTTTATGAATCCATTAAAATATGGATGGAGTGAGCATGCCATTGATCGCACATCATATTTTGTTAGCATGGGATTCAAGGGAAAAAAAATAGACCTTTTGGGAAATGACCTTTGAAGACAGTTGCCTTAAATATAGTCTCATTAACAAAAATGATATGCACTAAGACTCACTGGAACTACTAGCTTTTTCGAAAGAAAAAGACAGTTTGTCTTCTTATTATAGGAATAAAATATTAAATTATTCAAATATAAGAACTAATGCCTTGTGGGCGATCAGTGGCCAATTAGACATGCTCCTGACATTGGAACTAGCGTGCATAATATAATTAGAAAGACAACGTCTTATAGATTCATGTGAGAAACTTGACAAGAATTAACAATAATATTTTGGTTGTGAATACTTAACAGATATGAAGGTGTTTGCTTCCTTCATTATCCCATTTAAAATATATGCATTCTTCCATGTGACATGTTTCTATACAAAAACAGAGGGAGAGAGAGAGAGAGTACACCAAACTCCATCATCATACCTAGTGCCTCAAGGGCTCCCGCATAAGGGTTGAAGGAAACCAGGAGAAACAACTACCGGACGCTAGCTGGAGTCAAGGTGAATATGAAGACGCCAAAATGCTGACATGATACATAATCACCATAATTTGTACGAGTCATATGAATGCTTTTAGCAGAAGTTAAACTCATTATGATAAATATTCACCGGATTTTAATAGAGTTGCTCATATATTGCAAAAATCATGTGTCTATCAACATTTTTTAACTAAAAATTTATCATAATCTAACAAAAAACATACATATATTTTAACCATGTTTCATGTTAATATTTTTCAATGAAAACTCACCTCGGGTATTAAATTGTAAGGTTACTTAAAAAAACTATTACCAAAGTTCAAGATACCTGGAAACATTTTAAAACCTTAACATATATCAAAAATATATTATTCTCTAGATAAAACCAAGACCTATTTTTCTTATTTTAGAGAGACAAAAAAAAAAAAGGTGTTTGCTTCAAAGCAAAATCATAAGCAGGAGAGTTAAAGTTCCTAAAGAAAATAATTTCCACACTTAAACAGCAGTAGCCCCAATACCTCAGAGAGGCTCCCGTCAAGGCGATTTTTGCCCTACAAGATACTACCTTGAAGAGAGGCTATTTCCGAAAGACCCCCATTCCTTTTAAAAAAAAAAAAAAAAAAAAAAAAAAAAAAAAGAGTAGCAAGCTTCAAGTAGACGAGGCACTTCCACCATAAGCAAATGTTTGAAGCCATCAAACTCAAAAGTATATCTATTTTACTAAAAGAGCCCCATCTTCAGTTATACAGCCCATTAACACCACTAGTTCTATATCCAGTGCTAAAAACTACAATTCTTCCTTAACTAGATACAAAAATAGACATGCCGACGTCAACAGTGACTAGCTCAATTTCATGAAAATTGCAGCATTACAAAATCCACCATTACGAAACCATTATTACCTCGTCACCAGCAAAGTGGGAGCTCTCCGCTTAGCCCTCTGACAGCACCTGGTCAATCTCCTGTACATGATCTTTAAGTACCTTCCACTAACCCAAGCAAATCGTATGTAATCAGTGCTGGTATACAATCAATCGATCATGTAAACGAACGAGTTTTTCATAGGAGAAAAAGAGGTACCTGATCCATGGTTAATGAGATACCTGTGACGTACAATGAAAGAATCGGTGAGACCAGAATTGTTTGATACGAGGCCAGAAAACTACACCAAGCACGAGCTATACATCGGGTTCTAAAGTTTTCAAGGTTTAGGCTAAGTTTGTTTTGATGGAAAAGCTTTTCTATCCTTGCTTTAATAGAAAAGATTTCCCTCCATGTAGAGAGAGTTGACTTCCCTTCAAGAAGGAGTGACATTTTCCATCACAGAACGAAAACAATTTCCACGTAATGTTGTAACATATATCTTACTTTAACCTTAATTTGATAAAGCGTGACCTCGTTTAAACATTGATAATAAAATTATCTTCCTTGGTTAAAAAACAAAAAAAAATAACAAAAGGATATTTCTCAATAAAAATATTTAGAGCAAGTGAATTTTCAAAAAGGAAGAAGGTTTTCCTTGAACCAACAGAGCCTTAAACTGAAGATCAGGAGAAAACTTAACTTATTACAAAATCCGAGTGGTTATTCTAGGTAAGATCCGGGTGGCTTACAGAGAACTATTTGCTATTCTCTTCACATGATCCAGTGATCTGTCTTTTCCATCTTAAATTGGGCACAAAGCGAAGGCAATAATAACATTGTCCAATCAATCATCTTCAACAAATTGCACAATGCTCCATCTAGCTTTGAATGGATGTACCATTTAATGAAGCTTGGGATTGAAATATGATTCATATAGAACTTACATGTTGTACAAGTTCTATTTCTTATGTGTATAAGTTGAAGCACTTTCAAACAAAGAGAACCATGATTTTGCAACTAGAGTGAAAACGCCATGATCCTAGTTTTGCATTGCATAACTTAAGTTTCTTCTAAACATCCATTAAAGTCGAAGCAAAGAACTTTTATTTGTATAAAGAACCCACTCAACTCAATTCAATAACATAACTTAAACAAATGGAAGAAATACACAAAAACGCAGTATAGGTTTCATGTTCAGGTCTGAATAGTCACATATAATTAGGCCATTTTCTGCCCTCCCATATGCTATGTCAAACCAATATTTCTAATATGCACTATACGATCTTCTGAACCCCTAACAACTCTAAAAACAATCAAGCAAGCGTAAACCATGATCAAACATATCTCATGTATTGACAAAGTCATAGTTGCACAAAGCAGAAGCGGGAGCAAGAGCGGAAACTGATATGGAAAAGCAGACAGTGATAGAAGTTTCTAAGGTTGCGAACATGAAGGGAGCGTTTATATTACTATACATTAATTAAGCCATTAAAGCATAAATACCAAAAAAGTCAATATTAATCAATAAATAAGAAAATTGACTCCATCGGGTCTATATAATTCAATCATTCTTTAAGTCAGGTGATATAATTAGCCAACAAATTATTTAACAAATATCTTCTCATCAAGATGATTCTAAGAATGTTTGAATCATGTCTCCGTCGAGTTCCACACACATTGAAAACTCAAATCTAACTTTGAAATGCCAAATCGTATTTCTGAGTATGAAACACTCGCATTTTTAGGAGTTTTCTACAACTACAATCAAAATAAAATCACAAGTGAGTATGTGAAGGGGCCCTGAAAGTTCAGTACACCGAAGGCATCTCAAGTTCTAGACCATCCCATGTACGTAACCACATTTTCTATTCTAAGGCATACGTCCAAATAAGTGGCCTAGGGCTCCATGAAGTGATATGATCAATCTAACTCTCTGAATTTCAGGCGATTCCTAAACCCTAAGCAGCTGACAAAGAGTAACTAGCATAAAACCCTAAAGCACCAAACAATACGCAAATTGCATAAACCCTAAGCAGACAACAAGAACTAAATCTCATAAACCCTAAGCAGACAACAAGAACTAAATCTCATAAACCCAAAGCAGACAACAGGAACTAAATCTCGCAAACCCTAAGCAGACAACAAGAACTAAATCTCGCAAACCCTAAGCAGACAACAAGAACTAAATCTCATAAACCCTAAGCAGACAACAGGAACTAAATCTCATAAACCCTAAGCAGACAACAGGAACTAAATCTCATAAACCCTAAGCAGACAACAAGAACTAAATCTCATAAACCCTAACCAAACGACAAGAGCTTAGCCTCATAAACCCTAACCAAACGACAAGAACTAAGTCTCATAAAACCTAAGCGGACATCACAAAATCACACAAACCGCTGCAATACCATAAAAAACTCATAAAGACACTTCCAAATCCATCGATTTCTCGCACAACACCATAACAAACAGCGAATTAGAACGAGCGCGCGAGAGAGAGAGAGACCTTTCTTGGTCGGACGTGTCTTTCCATCCTTGACATAATACTCACGCATATCAATCACCACATGTCCGCGCCAGTTCCTCACACACACTTTCCTATTCTTCGATAACTGCAATCACAAATTCGATTCAGAACAACACACATCATACATGAAGAACGACAACAGCAACAACAAGAGAGAAAGAGAGAGAAAGACTTCGCAGACGACGATGTCATCGGAGTTGTCATCGTCGGCGGACTTCTTGGAGGTCTTCTTAGGAGGAGCGCCATCGCCGGCCCCGGCGTCGGAGTCGTCGCCGGAGTTCGCCTCGTCCTTTCTCTTTCCTCTCGCCGACATCGTTCACGAAATTTTTGGAGTTCAGATTTTCGCCTTCGCCTTCGCCTTCGCCTTCGAGTGTGTTCTGAATGGAGTCCCGAGGGAGGGAGGGGTATTTATAGGGGAAAAATCATTAGTATTTTGAATTTTGGAATCCGGTGAAGGTTTGCTTGCAATTCCGCGCTCGTGTGAATTCATTGTGTTTGTGTGGCTCGTGCTTTCAAGATATTTTAGAATTGTTGCATATTAGCTATATTTAGCAAGCAATTTTTAGTAGTATTTAATATTTTGACTAGTTAACTAGTTAGTATCGTTATTTGGTAAAAATTTTAGTATTAGCATTTTTTATAGCATTTAGCTATTGAAATTAATTTTTCAAATGCTAAATAGTTTAACTTTTAATTTTTTAAATGCTATAATTAAATTCTATTTATTATTTTGTCCCTTATTTTCATCTTAATTTGCCAGACGCATTACCTATCAGCTAACAACTAATAACTATTAATAAGCAAATAGCTAACAGCTAATAATTAAATGTTAAACAGTAACAACTAACAGTTAAACCGTTAACAGCTACAACTATAACCAAACTGATGAAGCACAACTTACTAATCGAAAACACAATTCAATTTTTATTCAAAACTTGAAAATAATGAATTACAAAGCTTTATTTATAGAAAGCTAAACCCTAAAAGAATATTAGAAAAGATGAATCCTAAACCTAATAAAAAACTATTAAGATAAATCATAAATCTAATAAAAAACTAATAAGATAAATAATAAAATAACTAAATTATCCTTTTAATTAAAACAAGACTAAAATATCTTATTGATTTAAAGATATATTCGAATCTAATCCTATCAATTACTCTATCCAATCTAATAAAATATAAAATCTTCCATAATCAATAATCCTCTTCTTCCGTGCTGCATCACAAACATAGCCATTAATTATTTAATTATAGTTTTTTTTTTTTTTTGAGGAATTCATAGTTTCTTTTCGTTGCATATAAAATGTTTTAATTAATGCAATATTAATAGAAAAATATCTCACTATTTTTGTATTGACAGATAGAATATAAGAAAATTAATTCAATAACAATAAAAATGATACAAGCAATGCATTTTAACATGTGCCATTTGGATACCTGATAAACAAACTCGTAAAAAAAAACACTTTTTTTTATTGAAGAAAATTGTTCTTCCCTTTGCAACAAGGGGGAAAGGCTTTCCTTTGTAAGGGGAGATAACCTAAGTAAATATAACGAGGTAAACTCATAGGAGTCATTTGGTACGTGGGGATTATGAATTCGTGTTGAGTGGGAATGACTTTTGGAGAGTGGAATGACTACTAAATCATTATCGCTTCTCCATTTGGTATATGTGTGAATGCAAGTGTAAACAAGATTAAATAATCATTCTATATCTGGTATGCACTAGTGGGAGTGGAACAATCAAATAAGTTAATTAAAATACTCCCAATAGATTTTAGTTTTAGTAGTAGTAGTAGTAATAATAATGACAAAAACACTAATTCCAGCAAACAACAACAACAACAACAATAATAGTAAGGGTTATTAACACCAAAGATCCATATACTTTGTCAATTGCGTTAATTTAGTCCTTATATTTTTAATTATGTCAATTTAGTCTGTAGAGTAAGATTTGTGTTAAAGATTATAATAAAACTTTTAATGATTTGACCATAGATTATATTAAACTGAGTCAATGAGTAAATTTAAAGTGGGTTACTTATATCTAATGTGATTGACTTGTCAAAAATTACGTTAATAATTTAACTTAAAATTAACCAAATTTGACGCAATTAAAAACTTGTTTAGGCATATTATTTGAAGGTAAATAAGTAAAACAAAAATAAGATTAAAACTATAATAAGAATAATAATTATGGCCCCACTGCTTTATCCATTCTCATTTGTAAATCCAGCCCCTTTTGGGCATGAAAAACATGAGAATGAGAACGATTTTTGTTAGCACTCATTAGTAAAGGTGTGTTATTAGACACATTACATCTACATGTTCCAATATGAGATGAATTCATGTGACAAACAGAGTCCATTAAACTAAAATATTGTGAGACGAATTCATGACTTTCGATCATTTTCTTGAACAATTAAAACTCGGACCAAAAAGAGTATATTAACCACCATTATTGTGTACAACCGCATGGTTATGACTTTTATACAAGTGATTTTCGGCAGCAAAACGGCCATATTGTTATTTCTAACCTAAGGACTACTCGAGGTATACCAACACCCTGCAACATACTTACGTAGTCGTTCTGAAAAATGGTTTCAATCATGTATGACCCTCCACTTTAGCCACTGCTCTTTCTTATTTGTAACACTCAAAATTTATAGGACAAATATAGTTACAGAATTCATGATCAAGCATGTTAGGCAAAGATACCTCCAAAATCTGAGTTCGAATTAGATATTAAAAATAAGATATGAACTATAATGAGAAGAAAAGAGAGAACGAAAAGCAATGACACCAAGATTTACGTAGAAAACCCTCAAATGAGGGAAAAACCATAGGTAGAGGTAGAATTTTCACTAAATCCGAAAATGGAGATTACCCTAAAAGCGTAAATCCTTGAAACAAATATACATGGGCCCACAATCATAAATCATCCTCAAAGCATAAGTTTTAGTCAAAAAGTACAAATAGAAAACGATATCAAACGGGCACTTACATTGTTTTTGTACAGTAACAGAATCAAAAAATAAAAAACAATAATAATCTAAATTTTCTCCCAGAATCAAGCACAAATTCAAAAGAGGGAAGGAACTATAACACAAAATGACAGATCAAGAGCGAACGAGATCAGATGGATTGCTCTCTTCTCGAAGCCTTCTACTCTTGCTCATGGTTATCAAACAACAATCTCTCTTTATAAGAGGGGGGAAAAACAACAGAATCTACTACAAGAACAAACTTCCTCAAAATTATGAAATCAAAAACAAAAAGGCTCGAGGCTGAAGTTAGCTTGTCTCAGCTAGGAGGCAAGAACACTTGAGAACAAAGTGGTGAATGGGCGCACAATGCGTGGGAATATGATGAACTTGGCATTGTTGTACCTCCTTACCATTGCAATAAAAAAAATAAGTCACTGCTCCACAAGACACAAGCAAAAAGCCAAAGGAGATCAGGCTGCAACTGCATCACAAGAATAAGGTACTGAGACCTCTTCAACTTTTAAATTGTGCGTTGAACACGTTCAAAGGTACTAACAATTTTTTTCAAAATATCTCCTTTGGAATTATGTACCCTTGTAGATCAAGCCACATAATAAATTGAAAGTTTTATATAACGTGAAAATTGTTTCTAGATTAATTGTAAGTTTGCAGTTTGAGATTGATTTACATAATAGTACTTTTTCGATAATGTTCATAATGCATATATATTGCATCTGTTATATTAGAGCATATTAAAAACTAAGGAAAGACATTAAAACAAATGAGTATTTTTGTTTGTTCAAATTTATGCAAGCCTTAAATACAGCTTAAGTTATCTTGAATAACATAACACGATTGCTTGACATGTTATGCGAAGGCACTTGATACCCTCCTTTTGCAAAACTTCAGTTATACCCATCTTCTTAGGCTGGGGGTCCTAGGAAACAACCTCTCTTCAGGGTAACCCTCTGAAGGGGAAAGGCTGCGTACATCTACCCTCCCCAGACCCTGCTTGTCGCGGGAGCCCTTGGTGGCACTGGGTTTGTTGTTGTTGTTGTAGTCACAAAATATAGAGTTTAGTCGATAATTTTATTGCATACCCAACAACCATGATATGGATATATTGAGAAGCATGTGTAAATTTTATCGACAAGAAACATTGCCTTTTTGCTGAGAGCTCAGCCCTCTTTCTGTGGCAACTGATCTCTCAAATTTTTTAACATTATCCTGTACTCCAGAAGTTGGTCTTTGCTCATCTCATCAATGGGTGTGTTCAACAAGGACCATTTCTCTTCTTCTTCCATCTTTCTCAGTTCCCTTTCTTTGTTCTCCAGTAAAGTAACCTGAGGAGGGTATGTTCTATCAATTGTCAGTAACTATTTCAAACGTGATCTCAAATGAAGGTTGTTATGTAATGTAATGGATTTTGGGCTGGCCAACGCGCTATTAGCTTACCCAATTGTGCCTTTTAGTGGTCTTCATAATGCATATGTATTGTTTCTTGTTTACTAAGGAGCTTGTTTGGTATCGTTTTCCATTTGTAGTTTTTGATAAATTAAAAACCAGATTATTATAAAAACAATTTGTTGTTGATTTTGGTTTTTAATTTTCATTTATAATGAGAAAAATTGAAAGTAAGAAACCAAAAACTAAAAGAAAATCATTTTCAAATATAATTTTTCGTTTATAAGAACCAAAAACTACAAACAGAAATTGATACCATACAGGCCGTAAAACATATGTATACATGTTTAATGATGTGTACTTTGGTTCAATTTTTCAAAACCAAAAGGTTGAAGCAACTTGTGTCAAAATCCAGTGTCATTTGATTTTGTGGTTTCATTATTGGGTAAACCAATACATAAAGGTTTTCTCGTTCAGACAAAGAGTCTGATTGTGAATTGTTAACCATATAGAAAGGTGAGTTAACCTACCTCGTTGAAGATGTCGGTTTGATATTCAGAGAAGTTCTCCTTATGTGGTTTTCCTTCTTGCATATTGTTAGCTTCAGTCTTTAAATTTGTGCCTGCCATTACAGAAAAACAAAGAGGAATAAAGAATAGTAATTATTCCTAGAGATGGCTTGCCTGTGGATAGAGAGAAATAAAGAACACCAATTTATAATGCTCAGGACTCATTTGTATTTGAACAATTTGGTGATTTATTAAATTTCTTTGGAAAATATGCCTTTGAAATAAATCTACCTACTTTTTTCAATATTTGGTACTTGCTTTCCTTACAGAGGACGGTTTAGAAAATCCTGAAAGATCTGCATTAGTTGCAAAATCCAGAATTTAATAGTATATTTTCTTAGTCGGAATGTTTAGGCGTCACTCGCATATTGACAGAATTAGCATTGTAACCTGTGACACTACTTCTAGCTTCTGAAATCTGGTTTGGCAATTGGTCTAATATAAGGACCAATCTGAGGTTGAATCTGATTTGTGAAGAATCACAACACCCCCCCCCCCCCCCCCCCCCCCCCCCCCCCCCCCCCTCTCTCTCTCTCTCTCTCCTCTCCTCTTCCTCTCTCCCCCCAAAATTATCTGTACATCTTTCATTTTGGGATCGATGTATCCATATGTAAAGCCTTTTCCTACTCTAGAATGGGCTTAACACAAATATTCTTTTTTTTTTATTGGAAAAGGAGATAATATTAAAAGAGATAGAATGTACAAAGAGTTAAGGAAATTGTATCCTCAAAATTATAAAATGCAACAATAAGAAACATGAACTAATAACATAAAGTCTCCAATCTCTCTAGAGATCAACTAGGGCTATGTCATCAAAGCTCCAAAACTCTTTGTCCAAAGAATTCCTAAAAGGACAACCTTCTCCCAAAAGGAATTAACTGGCGCGTGTTAATCTCGACTAAATATTTACAACTTCTGAGTTCAGATAAGAATCAGTTTTAGTGTTGCCATCATGTGGGGTAAGCTACAAGGATCCAGCGATTCATAATGCGAAAAGATCTGGTAAAGGTTTACACTGGCAGTTGTGTCCCAAAAAATTTATGTTCTTCCTAGTCTGGAGATCAATGCAAATTTACACCTTAAAAGATCTTTCAGGATTACTCGCTCATGGTATCACAACCACAAAACCGAAGAATATTAGTTCTTCCATGTGAAGTGCTCAGAGTAGAGCGAGTGAATGTAATTCTACAACCGTGCCTAGATTCTGATTATTCTTGAACAAAATCTTCAGAAAAAAGAAACCCAAATAGCGTTTTAACGAAAGGCTTATTTCAGCCCAAGTGCAAGCAAATCTAAAACTTTGCATTAACATCAATCTTCTATCTTCTTTCTCATATCCTTCTCTATGTTCTCGAGTGAAACAACCTAATAAGTGCATATATAAGGAACTTCGCTATCACTATTTCAATGACATGTTAACGCAGGAAAAGCACTTTCGTCTTGAGAAGAATATAATCACCAAATAAAGAGGCAAAGTCTCATATTGGATTTATTTTCTAGCATTTCATTGATAGGGGGAGTCTTCTTTTTCGTAAACTGTCGATTCTATTCCTGCCATTCTAGAATGCTAGAAAGGAGAAAATGTTGGATTCTCTGCTTGGTACTAGAAGTGTTAGCATGACCTCGGTGATTCCTAGATAATCTCTGAAAGATCTACCTTTAATATAAATCTTACATTCATCGCCATCAAAGGCTGCTAATGTAAAATAAGAAAACACAACATTAGTCACCTCAGATTCTGCCAGCACACTTATGGGGAAATACGAATTAGAACTTTACTAACACAATCAAAATATCTCAAGTCCACTGAGCGATAGCAATTGAGATATGACGAGATCCAAAATGATACCAACCAGATATACTTCGTAAGAAATTGGGTGAAACCCATTTTAGGGTTTTAGGGAAAGAGAAGAGATGAAAGAGAGAGACTAGAAATTAGAGGGAGAGGGAAGAATTGCAGAAGGGGGAAACGACAACATCATTTTCAGCCTAAGAAAAACTAATTATTCGGGATATTGGTTGGAAAACCCTTTGCAAAATAGGAAAACTCTTGGGTAGATAAGATTGATACCGGAGAATCTTCCAAGGTGGTGCTTTTCGCCTTCCTTCACCATAGATAGCCCCAAACTAGGACATTTTCGAGTTTGTTTTGGTGAAGAATGAGAAGGGAAAGAAAAAGGTCAAAGAATTTTTTTCCTCAATTTCATGAAAAGGCTCCAACCTCCGTCAAAATCTCCAAGACTTAAGGGTAGCACAGGTAGCTAGCCTGCTAAAATGAAAGTACTTAGTCAGGAGGAGTAGAGACCAGGGGCAAGGACATGGGCCAAAAATATCGAAAAGGCCCACATCATAAGTATAGGAGATCGTCCACGCAACTCATTAAAGTGGGCTTTACTCCAAAAAGATTCTGCTAGATCATTTTCCATTAACCTATCCCTGCTAAAATGCCACTCAAGCAGTTTGTCATATCTTCTCCTTCTCTGGCGCTCCGTGCTGAGCTTGGCCCAGTATGATTTGTTTTTTTCCCTCTGGTTACTTAGCGCAAGGTTTAGATTTATAGGTGTATTTAGGACCATACGCTAAAATTCAACTCGGTTTATTGAAAAATTTCTCCAATATGTCCTCGATTCCTCAACGTAACAAATTTCGCTATTAGGGATAAGATTTTGAATTTAATAGAACTTAAACCCCTAACCTCCAATAGATGAGCATCCGTATGGCGTTACAACTTCTCCACCACTTGCAATTTGTTTCTTCTATTGCCAAGAGGGAAGAGGAGAAGGGCCTTCGTAGCTAGTTAGCTACTTTGACTCTTCATTTCGTCCTAGAATACTCTGATAGATAAGAATACTCAAACGTTGGTACAACACCTAGATACTCCAAGTAGACCAAATCAGGTTCAACACTAGATACGTAGTCATGTCCAACTTTCATACTTGAATCTAGGTACTATGGGTGCCCCATAAATAAACATAGAGGGTGGCCGCTTGAATAAGACCAATTACCAAACCAAATTTCAGAAGCTCAAAGTAGCATCGCCGATTACATGCTAATTATGTCCAATATGTGTGTAACACTTGAACTTGCAACTAAGAAAATATAAGATTAACTTCATAATTTCACAACTAATGATGAAATTTCAAGATTTTCTAAACCGTCCACATGTAGGGAAAGGGAGTACCAAATACTGAAAAAAAAATAGACAGATTTATCTCAAAGGCATATTTTCCAAAGAAATTCAATAAATCACTAAAATTGTACAAACACATATGAGTCCAAAACATTATAAATTGGTGCTCTCTATTCCAATCTCTCCAAAGACAAGCCATTTCTAGGCATAATAAATTATTCGTTATTCCTCTCTGTTTTTTTGTAATGGCAAGCACAAATTCAAAGACTCAAGCTAACAAGATGCAAGAAGGAAAAGCCCATGAGGAGAACTTCTCTGAATATCAAACCAACATCTTCAACGAGATAGGTGAACTCGCCTTTCTTTATGGTCAACAATTCGGAATCATACTCTTCACCTCAACGAGGAAAAGCTTTATGCATTCATTTACCCAATAATGAAACCAAAAAATCAAATCACATTGGATTTTAACACAAGTTGCTTCAACCTTTTGGTTTTGAAAAATCGAATCGAAAGCACACATTTTTAAATTATATACCTCTTGGATAGTTTTTAACATGTATGTACATTTATATATATGTTTTACGGCCTCTATGGTATCAATTTTTATTTGTAGTTTTTGGTTCTTACAAACTAAAAACTATATTAGAAAATGATTTTCTTTTAGTTATGGGTTTCTTACTTTCAATTTTTCTTATAATAAATGAAAACTAAAAACCAAAATCAGCAACAACTTATTTTTATTCTTTTTATAATAACTTGGTTTTTAATTTCTAAAAACCCAAAAATTACAAATCGGATACTAAACAGTCTCTTAGTAAACAAGAAACAATATATATATATTATGCATACCACTAAAAGGCACAATTGAGTAACCCAATAGTGCAATGGCTAGCCAAATCCATTACATTACATAATGACTTCCATTTGAGGTCATATTTGAAAAAGTTACGGACAATAAATAAAACATACCCTCCTCAGGTTACTTTACTGGAGAACAAAGAAAAGGAGCTGAGGAAGATGGAAGAAGAAGAGAAGTGGTCCTTGTTGAACACACCCATTGATGAGATGAGCAAAAACCAGCTCCTAGAGTACAAAAAAATATTAAAAAATTTGAGAGATCAGTTCCCACAAAAAGAGGAATGAGCTCTCAGCCCAAAGGCAGTGTTTGTTGTCGATAAAGTTTACATAGGCTTCTCAATGTATTCATGTACCCATCCAAATCATGGCTGTTGAAGATGCAACAAAGTTATCGACTAAACTCTATGTTTCATGACTACATTTCGTACTTTATGCTTGAACCATGAATCAAATCGAGGTATATGACTAAAGCTTTGCAAAAGGAGGGCGTCAAATGAATTCACATAGCATGTCGAGGAATCACGTTAGGTTATTTAAGAGAACTTAAGTATTTTAGCCTTGCATAAAATTGAATAAACAAAAATATCCCTTTGCTGTTATGTCTTTCGTCAGTTTTTAACATGTAAAACACATATACATCACATTAGTTGCAAAGGAGATATTTTTGAACATTAAACACAAGAAAATTATTAGTATCCAGGAACGACTTCAACACACAACTTAAAAGCTGAAGAGATATAAGTACCTTATTCTTGTGATGCAGTTGCGACCTTACCTCTTTTTCCCTTTTGCTTGTGTCTTTTAAAGACACAATGGAATAATGACCCATTATTTCTTTTTATTACAATGGTAAGGAGGTACAACATTTCCTGCTCGGCATATTGCCACACATTATGCACCCATTTCCCACTTTGCTGTCAATTATTCTTGCCTCGTAGGTGAGACAAGCTACCTTCAGCTTGGAGCCTTTTTCCTTTTGCCAAGCTCTCTTAAAAAAATGTTCAATAAAAATTCGGGGGAGGAAAGAAATGAACTTCAAACCTAATACTCCATGTTGGGTGTAGCCAAATCTTTGCAACCAAGCCCAACAGCTGATAAGTGGGCCATTATAAATGTAGTTGCAAACCTGAATTCAACAATCAGAATGTAACAAGAAAATCAAAATTCATAAAGGATGATATAAGCTTCTAACTTGTCCAGGATCTACAGCATCAATGAATAATTAATTTGAATGAACAATGCGTTGCCAAAAAGTTGATGATCTTCACAGCTGCCTAGATTCTATTAATTCTTGAACAAAATCTTTTCAAAAAATCCAAATAGCATTCTACTGAAAAGATACTTATTTCAGCTTTGACTGCATGCAATCTGAAAACTTTGCACTAAAATTTATCTTCTCTCTTTTTTCTCATATCCTTCTCTACATTCTCATGCAAAACAACCTAATAAGTGCATATCTAAGGAACTTCACTAGCACTATTTCAACGACATGTGGACGAAGGCAGAAGTTCTTTTGTCTTGAAAAGATTATAATCACCATATGAACTTATAAGAGGCGATTTCGCTTGCCTTGATAGAAAATCTCACATTGGATTTATTTCTTAGCATTTCATTAACAGGGGGAGTATAATTTTTGTAAACCCTCGATTCGATTCCTGCCATTTTAGAGTGCTAGAACGGAGAAGAAAATGTTTGATCCTCTGCTTAGTACTAAAAGCATTTGCATGACCTCGATGATTCATAGAACATCTTTGAAACATCTACCTTTAACATAAATCTTACATTCATCTCAATCAAAGGCTTCTACTCTAGAATGCTAGCACAATTCCGAGGAAATACAAATTAAACTTTACTAACAAATTCAAAATATCTTAAGTCCACTGGGTTATAGCAATCAATATATGATGAGATTCTAAATAATAGGAATCAAATATACTTCGTATGAAATTGGGTGAACCTGATTTAGGGTTTCAGGGAAAGAGAAGAAGAGCTAGGAAAAGGATAAGGCCAAAATTAGAGGGAGAGGGAAGAATTACAGAAGGGGGAGAACTGCAGGTAACATTATTTCCATCCTAAGAAAAACTAATTAGTTCAGCAAATTTATTGAAAAATCCAAGGCAAAATTCAAATTGGCAGAAACAAGACATGTTGGAGAATCTTCCATGGTGATGCTTTTTGCCTTCCTACACCATGAGTGGTCCCAAACTTGGAGGTTTTAAAGTTTGTTTTGGTGAAGAATGAGAAGGAAAGGGGAAAAGGCCAAAGAAACTTTTTTCCCCCTCAATTTCATGAAAAGTCTCTAACCTAAGCCAAAATGTCCAAGACTTAAAGACGGCATTGGTAGCTAGCTTGCTAAATTAAAGTCCTTGGTCAGGAAGAGTTGAGACCGGGCCAAGGGCAAGGGCTTAAAATATTAAAAGGGACCACACCATAAGTAGGTGACTGTCCATGCAAGCCTTCAAAATGGGCTTTACTTCTAAAAGCTTATGCTGGATCCATTTTTAAGTAACCTAGCCTCCCTGAAAGCCCACTCAAGTAGTCCCCATATCTTCTTCTCTAGCAATCTGTATTGACCTTGGCCCAATATGATTTATTTTTTTAAAGGTTAAAGTTTTTGTGTTTGTTTAGGATCTTAACACTAAAATTCAACTCGGTTTATAAATTGAGAAATCTCTACAACTTGTCATCAATTTTTCAATATAAATAATTTCATATTCAGGCATAGGATTTTGAATTTCATAGACCATAAACCCCTGACCTCCAATAGATGCTCAACCACATGGGTATCAAAACTTCTCCACCACTTGCAATTTCTTTTTTCTTTTGTCAAGAGAGAAGGGGGGCCTTCATAGCTACTTTGACTCTCCATTTCGTCCTTGAGTACTTCGTTAGATAAGGATACTTGAACGCCGGTAGGACACCTGCATACTTCAAGTAGACAAACACAAAAAAATATTAGAAAATAACCAGGTTTAACATTAGATACATACTAATGCCCAACTCTCACACTTGAATCTAGGCAACATTGGTGCCCCATAAAGAAACATAGAGGGTGGCCCTTGAATTAGACCAATTACCAAACCAAATTTCAAAAGCTGGAAGTAGCGTCGCCAGTTACATGCTAATTAAGTCAATACGTGTGTAACACCTAAACATTCCAACTAAGAAATGTACTATTTAATTCTGGATTTCACAACTAGTGATGATCTTTTAGGATTTTCTAAACCATCTGTTGTAAGGAAAGTAAGTACCAAATATTGAAACAAGTTGGTAGATTTATTTCAAAGGCATATTTTCCAAAGAAATTTAATAAATGACCAAAATTGTTTGAATGCATATGAGACCTGAGCATTATAAAATGATGTTGTCTATTTCTCTCTATTCAAAAACAAGCCAATTCTAGGCAGAATAAACTATTCTTTGTTTCTCTCTGTTTTCTGTAATGGCAGGTAACAAGAAGCAAGAGGGAAAAGCACATGATGAAAACTTCTCTGAATATCGAACCAATATCTTCAGCAAGGTAGGTGAACTCGCCTTTCTATAGGATCAACAATTAGCCTTAACGAGAAAACTTTTGTAAATTGATTTACCCAATAATGAAACCACAAACTCAAATCACATTGAATTTTAACACAAGTTGCTTCAACCTTTTGGTTCTGAAAAATTGAACCAATAGCACGCATCGATAAAATTTATACCTCCTGGGTAGATTTTAACACGTATGTACATTTATACATATGTTTTATGGCATGTATAGTATCGTTTTCTATTTTTAGTTTTGGTTCTTTACAAAATAAAAACTATAATGCCACATATATTTTGAAAACAACAACAATTCCAATGCCACAAGGGCTTCCGCTAGAGCAAGGTCTGGAGGAGCGGGATGTACCCAATCTTACCCCTTCAGGGTGCAACTCTACAGTGAGGTTGTGTCCGAGGGTAAAAAATAAAAAATAATGAAAATGATTTCTTTTAGTTTGGGTTTCTTAACCTATAACTTCGTGTACATCTTACCCTCCCATTGGCAGGAGCCTCTTTGAGGCACTGGATGGCGGTTCTTCTTGTTGTTGTTTGAGTTCCTTACTTTCAATTTTTCCTATTATAGATTAAAATTGAAAATTGAAAACTGAAAACCAAAAACGAAAAGTTGTTTTTATAATAACCTAGTTTTTAATTTATCAAAAACCAAAAACTGCAAATAGAAAACAATACCAAACAGGCCCTAGTAAACAACAAACGATATATGTGCATTATGAAGACCACTAAAAGGCACAACTAGGTAAGCCAGCTATGCAACGGCTAGCCCCAAATCCATTAAATTACATAAAACGGCCTTCACTTGAGATCACGTTTAAAACAATTACTGACAATTGATAAAACATAACCTCCTCAGGTTACTTCATTGGAGAACAAGCAACAGAAGCAAAGGAAGATAGAAGAATTGTTGAACACACCGATTGATGAGATGGACAAAAACCAGCTACTGGAGTACAGGAAAATGTTAACAAATTTGAGAGATCAATTGCCAGAAAAAGAGGGATGAGCTCTCAACACAAATGCAGTGTTTGTTGTCAATAAAGTTTACACAAGCTTCTCAATATATCATGTATTGTTGAAGATGCAATAAAGTTATCGACTAAACTATATATTTCATGACTACATCTCATATTTTATGCTTGAACCATGAATGAAATCATGGTTTATGACTGAAGTTTTGCAGAAGGAGACTATCATATGAATTCACATAGCATGTCGAGCAACAACGTTAGGTTATTTGAGAGAACTTAAGTTCCTTTTCGGCGTTACTTGCATAAATTTGAATGAACAACATCACCCGTTTGCTTTTATGTCTTTGGTAAGTTCTTACCACGTAAAACGCTTATAAATATGCTTTAATAAACAAATCCAACACGTATGCATTGTGAACATTATCGAACATGTACTATTTGGTAACCAATCTCAAAACTGCAAGCTTGAAATTCATCAAGTAACAACCTTCATGTTATATAAAGCTTTTAATTGATTATGTGCTTGAACTACAATGGTACTGCCTAATAATTAATATTGACTGCTATCCACAATAATTTTGAGCTGCACGGGTCAAGAATTTTTATTTGTTGATCCATAATTTCCAAACCAGAGACTTTATATATCAAATTAATTCCAAATGAGATATTTTGGCAATTAGACACAGGAAAATTGTTAGTATCCAAGAACGAGTTCAACAAACAATTTAAAAGTTGAAGAGGTCTCAATACCTTATTCTAGTCGCGTAGTTGCGGCCTTATCTCCTTTTCCCTTTTGCTTGTGTCTTTTCTTTTAAAGAAACAATGGAATAATGACCCTTGTTTTATTACAATACTAAGGAATTACAACATTGCCCATTCAGCATTATTCCCACGCATTGTGCACCCATACGCCACTTTGTTCCCAACTATTCTTGCTCCTGGGCGAGACAAGCTACCTTCAAGCCTTTTTTTCTTTCTGCCCAACTCCCTGAAAAAAAAAACGTTTGATCAACATTCGGGGGAGGAAATAGACGAACTTCAAACCTAAACTCCATGTTTGTGCGTAGCAAAAATAACTGCACCAATCCAACAACTCAAAAATGGCCCATTAGATGCAGCTGCAAATCTGAATTCAACTATCAAAATGTAGCGAGAAAATCGAAATTCATAAAGGATGATATAAGATTCTGACCCATCAATGAATAATTGATTTGGACGAACAATATGTTGTCAAAAGGTGCTCTAGGATGAGGAGTTCAACTACTTAAACGGAATCTAAATTTCAATACAAAGGGGAAAGAGGAAGAAAAACGTGCCTATACCTTGTGGAAAAATCGCGAATTGGAGCTTTCTAGATTCAACATGATCACACGACTACTACTTCCGTACAGCTCTTCATAAACCATCTCAATTTGGGGATTGATGACGTCTTCACTGACCTCTAATCAAGCATGGGCTCTGATACTAATGACACAAACCGAAATGGACCAACATGAATGAGATAAGAAATATAAGAGATACATTGTTTTTCATTGATTGATTTGTAATACAATCCCTACCTATATATATGGAGTTTGTCCCCTCCACACATTGCACCCAACAACAACAACAACGGTTCCCAACGCCTCATGGGCTCCCACATAAACAAGGTCAGGGGTGGATCTAAAGGGAGGCTATACTCTACTACATATTGGACTACCCTATTAGTATAAGTCCATATAACTATTTAGACATATATGTGCGTTTTAATGTAACTCAACCTTCCATCCTTCGATCCTAATCCTGTCAGTATTCAATCAGTCAAATGTATATCTGATCAATCGGACACCGACATAAACTTTGCATAACCTAATCCATGATTCCGGTGACTATTTCACTACCAACAGATTCTCCGCCGCATTCAATGCCCTAATTTTGCGGCCGGTCATTGCGCCGCCGGGAAGAATTATGGTTTTGCGATGAAAAAACTGGTCGAATTGTACTCAAATTTAAGCGAAATTTTCGGAATCGCATTCTCAAGTGCCAACCTTTAGGGTTTCGCTTTTTTCATCGCAAAACCCTAAAAATGACGAAATTTGGGGAGGTAACACGAATTTAGGAGCGGCGGTCGCAGGAGACGGCTGTCGCTAGAAAGAGACGGGGAAAAAAGGGAGCGAGAAAGAGGGTTTAAATACATTGTCGGTGGGCTGGACATTGGTGGGCCAGTTGGGCTTTAAAACGGAGACCAAGGCCCGTTATTGGAATCTTTAGGCATGTTTGGTAACATTGAATTTTTTAGTTTTCCAATAAAATTTTTATAGAAAACGTATTTAACAGTCTTTTTTTTTTATTTTAAAAGTTAGAAAATAGTTTTTTTATTTTTTCTACTTTTTTGCATATCAAAATTTTCTTTTAAAAATATCAATATACTTTCCAATTTGATCCTCTTCTTTACTCCTCCATACCTACTACATTATTTTTTATCCGTCAATTGTGGAATGATTATACTAATTATTGGAGTAGATGTTATGTGTTTATATTATATTAGAGTTACCCCGCATGGGGTAATGCATGGTTAATGTATCAGTTTGTGTTGTCACTAAAAAAAGGACTATATGATATATTTTGTATTTTCAAAATTTGTTTAATATTGTATTTTTAATTATTTATTGTCTTGGTTTTAATATTCTTGAGAAATAGACAGTTCAAATGTTGTTCTCTAAAATACAAAGATTGAGAAGGAAAAGGTTTTGGGAGAAAGGGGGATTTGGTAATAGTGCATAGATTTGCAATTTATTTCGATACGAAGTACTTATTTTTCGTTGAGGCATTCATAGTCGTCGTCATACACGTTATAATTGATAAGATAAATAGTCATATCAAATTCATAATCCATATTGGTACGCAGACCAGATCCCCAGCAGCTAGGTATCGAAACAAAAACTGCAATTGGAGCAAGAATGCACCATTTTGAACAACTTGTTATAGTAGGAAATCCATTCCCAATTCCATCCAAAGCCATAATGAAATTTCCCCATACGTTTTCTATACTACCTCTGCGATGTATTTTATTACAATTCAACTGGGTTGCCGGTGTATTGGGAGCTGCTCTGTTACGGCGATTTTCAAATATCGATAACATAATATGATGTAGAAATAGAAAACAACTTCCAAAATAAAAACCATAATTAAGTCTTTTTTTCGAGTACATAAAGATAAACTTTCCATACATAAAAATAGAAATAGATATACTAGAAATGACGTATCTTGTC
This sequence comes from Simmondsia chinensis, assembly GCA_018398585.1. Classification (NCBI taxonomy): domain Eukaryota; kingdom Viridiplantae; phylum Streptophyta; class Magnoliopsida; order Caryophyllales; family Simmondsiaceae; genus Simmondsia; species Simmondsia chinensis. Next base: position 3,105,152 of record JAGTTD010000009.1, read on the forward strand.
TTGTTACGAAGAATTCAAATTACAATAATGACGACAATGAAGTATATAGGAAACTAGACAGAAAATCATAAAGGGCGAAGTACAAAAAAGCTAACTCACGTCATCCAATAATTTCTAGATTTTTTTTACATGTTAATACAAAAAAGTTAACTGTTATGATTTAACTGTAACTTATAAATAAGAGGTATTAGATTTAAAGTTCACTATTACCTTCCCAAAGTGTTTTTTTTTTATTTTTAACACACCTTCCCAAAGTGTCGGTTTACTTTATTAGGAAAGCTATTATACTCTCCTTACTAACTAAGAAAATAATAATATTCAAAGGGGATTTATAATTTTTAGTAATTTAAGATTTCAGTTATTTAATCTACGTATTTTAATATTTGAATATGTATAGTAATGTATCTTATAGTTTAAAACTTATCGCTTAGATATTTTGAAGTTTTAAATTACTAACCCGATAACATGTGTCAAAGCTTAACAGGGTTTGACACGATGATGCTCATTTTATCGATCCAATAGGTGGCTAAACGTCGCTGAAAAGGAAGAGAACGAAAGATAATTGTATTCTTCCAAATGTGAATAGTCATTTGCCTCGGGTGAGTAGACTAGACTTGCTTTCTTTTGCGATAATTAGTGAACGTATAGTCAAAAACACTTAGTTTCAAAACTTTCACTGAACGAACACGCAACATAATTCAATAATAATTAGGTATCTTCGGTTTTAATTTTTTTTCATAACCATAAAATGCTGACTTGACATATGATCTTGATAAATATAGGTTTATTCCATTATTTTTTATCGTATTCCGACTGATTCTTGGACACCAACACAGGTCATCAACGCTATTGTAACAAGTCATGGCTACCTGGCGTTTTGAAATCTCAATATATCGTATTTTATACGTTAGAATCATGATATAAAGTGTTAAATGTTCAAACAACATTTCATCCAAAAAAAAAACCAACACGATACTCAGGCGATACATTTTGCAGTGATAAATGTTTAACTTTTTACAACCGAATGTTGTCTAAAATATATATAAAAAAAAGATTAATTTTATCACGGGACAAAGGATTTAAAAGAAGAACTCTGAAAAGTTGTAATTTTTCACTTAACCACTACAACTTCTTATTTTTTCGAACTACCCTAAATCAAGTTATTAGCTATCTATAAAATATCACGTGGCTTTCTAGTAGATTTCAGCTCACCTTTTTATTGTTTTAATGCACACAAAACATAGGTTGAAACTAATCAAGTCAGCGGTGTATTCACTTGGCCCCTCCACCATCCAGGCTCGATCCCGAGGAGGGGTTTGAAAGAGACAGGATTCGAATATTGGTGGTAGTGGCAGGTGAAAAATATTTTGCTAGCTTATATATTTTAAGTAAAGGTTATTGTTTAATCTAAAATCAATATAAAAGCCATTAACCAGCAACAAATAATTTAAAAATAAATTTTTGAAAATTTTAAAAGTTATAATGATTAAGCAAAAAATGACAACTTTATAAAATGTAAGAAAAAAAAAAAACTAAGACAAAAACAGGATAATATTTTAAATCAATAAGATAAAAAATCATGAGTTATTTATGTTAAAAGTCTCTATACTTTGTCAATTGTGTCAATTTAGTTTCGGTATAATTTAAAATGTGTCAATTTGGTCCTTAGAAAAAATTTTACGTTAAGTTTTTTATAAAATTTTTGATAGTTCGGCTACGAATTGGGTTAAATTAAGTAAATCCATGGATGTATAATAAGTTGCTTGCATTTAACATAAATTTGTCATTCAAAATTATGACATTAACTTAATTTAAATTTGACTAAAATATTAAATTGACATATTTTGAATTATTTAGAAATTAAATTGAGATAATTAAAAGTATAAGGACCAAATTATCATAATAAGTAAAGTACCTGCACTTTGGGTAAATAACCCAAAAATCAATATTAATTTACAAAATATTACGTACACTCTGGGTGCCCGCAGTTAATGGGCCACTAAGCCCAACTGGTTTGTCGGCCCACCACCTACACCATATTTAAGATTTCCCGCTTCTATCTCTTTCTTACTCCCGCCACTTTCTCTCGCCTTCTCTCTCCGGCAACGCTAAATCATCGTAAAATCTCAAAGCCCTAAAATCACTTCACTTGGCGGTGTAATGGCCATCGGAGGCGGCACAAATTAGGTTAATCTCCACCATAATCTCCCTCAATCGAGGATCACAATCACGAATTGTTATTTTCTATTGGAAACGTAAGCATTTGACGATCATTCTCATTGCAGAACCCTAACCCTAAGGGTAATCTACACCATAACTTCCGTCAATCGAGGATGGCCATCATGAGTCTTTCATTTCTATTTGAAAGTTAAGAATTCGACGAGCATTTTCTTTGCAAAACCCTAACCTTAGAGGCCGCACAATGGCCAGCGGCGGCGGCTCGATTGACGTAATGTCCACCATAATTTCCGTCAATATAGGATCATAATCATGAAGTTTAATTTTTATTGGAAAGGTAAAAATTTGACGAGCATTTTCATCGCAAAACCCTAACCCTAGTAGTAGTCCAATGGCCGGCGGTGGCACAATCAGGGCATTGAACGTGGCGGAGAAGCCGTCTGTAGCGAAATCGGTTGCTGGAATCTTATCAAGGAACCACGGGCTGAGAGTGAGGGATGGACGGTCAAGGTACAATAAAATCTACGAGTTTGATTATGTGCTTCGAGGGCAGCGGTGTCATATGCTGTTCACTTCCGTCACTGGTCACCTGATGGAATTGGAATTTGATGACCGGTACCGGAAGTGGTATTCGTGTGACCCTGCTGAACTCTACCAAGCCCCCATTCGAAAATTTGTCCCCGAGGTTTGTCACGTTCTTTTTCTTTTTATCCCCATATTGAAATTTAGATTCCATTGTTGAATGACTTGTTTGATATTATTTTCTATTTGTAAGATTCCTACGAAGTTATAAGCTAGTTTTCGCCGATGCTAGTCGTCCTCTTTCCTCTTTGTCCCCATATCAATATTTGAATTCCATTTTATTAAGGGCATGCCCGATATTATTTTGAGTTATTTACACCGTTGGTCCATTATCTTTTTAATATTGTTGTAATTGGTCCTCTGTCTTATCTTTATAACTTTGTTCAAATTGGTCTCTCAATAATTTAAGTTTGTTCAAATTAATTCTTCGTAATTTCTTTTTGTTTAAAATGGCCCCTCATATTTGACCTTATGACAAAATTAGTCTCCCATTTGTAACCAAGTAGGTAAAATTAAAAAGATGAGGGACCAAATACTTTTTCTCTTAATGATATTTCTTGTTTTTGATAAAAAAAGACGAGGGACCAATTTTGTATTAAAATAAAGCATGAGGGACCATATTGAATAAAAGAAAAGATGAAGGACTAATTTCAACAAATTAAAAAAGACGAGGGATTGATTTGAACAAAACTAGAAACATGAGGGACCAACAACATAAATAACTCGTATTATTTTCTATTTGCAATTTTTGATTTTTGTGAAACTAAAAGCTAGTTTTTCCTGAGGTTAGTCGCGCTCTTTTCCTCTTGCTCCCCATATTGATATTTATATTCCTCCATATCTTATGGGCATCTTCGGTATTATATCACACTGGTATTCTTGCCTTTTGCGGAACTAAATGCGAGGTTTTAAAAATGATATGTTCTGTTTTTAATTTTATGTTTTTAGTTTTCACTTAAACTTAAAATAAGCTTAAAATGAGAAACTAAAAACTAGAAAAACTTGTTTCCAAAGCATAGCTTTCAGTTTTTCAAAAACCTGAAATTGCAAATAAAAAATCATACCAAAGGGGCCTATGTTGTTGTAATCAATTGTTTAATTTGGTGGAAGTCATCTGGCATCGTGATCTTTAGGAGATACATGCGCTTATTATTAAGGATAGTCATTGTGAAACTAGTGGACTGGCTAAAGTGGTATTTGTCTAGAGGCCTCAATTGAATTTGTCACATTGGAGTTTTGGTAATGATGTATCGAGACTGCTTGATTCATGCAACCCTGGGGTCGTTCGAATGTGAGACAATTATCAGTCACTTGAAACTTTTGCAATGATGAACTCTGATACTAGCTCCTCTTCTTCCACGTAAACAAACCATCCTCCCCTACATGAGTCTCATCTTAATTTATATCCTTTTACTATTTTCAGGTTTATCCAAGCAAACTTTAAATTACTCATCGGTTCAATTAAAGGGTTGAATTATGTTTTGATATTGCCTGCAGAACAGGCGCTTCAATTCTCTTTTATTTTGATACCATTTCTTGTGCTCAAGAATTAGTATTGTGGCGGACATCATGGTGGAGAGTCTGGAGAATATTCACGTAACAGCAGTGTGTTGGCACTTCATGTTTAACTCATGGAGGATCTCCCATAGACTGCATGTTTCACACCCTAGGTGAAAGGCCTTAGATGCTTGTAATGTCCATGACGCCTTCTGTTTTTGTTTGTAATGCCAAATTTTCTTTTACATCTCATTTTCGTTTTGTTTTTACATCTCTATTTATCAGTTGGGGTAAGGATAGGTAATTAATCAACACAAGGATGTGCGGTTGATGGTAATTTAGGATAAGTTGGACATCAAGAGGACGCTGGAGGAGGAGGCAAGAAGGTGCCAGTGGCTTATACTGTGGCTTGATTGTGACAGGGAAGGAGAAAATATTGCGTTTGAAGTGGTAGACGTTTGCACTCAGGCAAACCGCCATTTGAATATCTGGAGGGCTCGCTTCTCTGCTCTGATTGACAGGTCAGAAATCTTACTATTATGTTTATTTCTGCTGATTACCATCCATGAGTGGATTTGCATATTGTCATTTTAATTACCAGAGAAATCCACGAGGCGGTTCAGAATCTTGTTCGGCCGAATCAATTATTTGCTGATGCAGTTGATGCTAGACAGGTTAGAATCTTGAATCATCATTTAGGAACTTTGATTTTCTTAATATATTTCAAATATTGAATTCAGGTAATATTTTCTTTTATGTTTTTTATTTGTAGATTTATCTTTGTGTACATTTAGCTAGACCTTGTAAATGAATTGCTGAAAATCATGTCAGTTAAATAATGAAGTAAATACAGACAGGAGTAGAGGAAATAGAACGCATAGATTAGATGTGAAAAATGGATGTCACATTTTGCTAAAAGGTCCATGCACATTTTAAAATGTCTTATAGCCAGTAGGAAGCCAAGTTTATACTGTTATGACTTATTACTGCTGCAGTGCAGGCGTCATCCATGGAAAAGATGTGACACAAGATGTGAAAGCAATCATAAACCACACGTCACTTGTCATGTGATTTGACAAATGTTACGTTACCCAGGTTTCTGATTCCAAAATGTGATGAAAATAATCTCTAACAGGAAGCACATGTCCGCTAGGAGAAAGGATTAATACAGAGAAATGGTAAAGTATAACCTGACGGTATTCGAGAAAGACAAAATAATGACCTTGAAGCTCATTGGTGTAAAAATAATTTTCAATATAGTATTGTCTTCTTTGCAAGGAAGAACATGTTCAGCATCCAGGACCTTGAAATAAGTAAATGTAGCTTCTGGTGAATATTGAGGAATAGGGGATTTCCTTTAGCTGTTCTGAAAACTATGGTTTACTTGGCTCTTGAGAATTATTGTGTGTTATTCTGTGAGCAACCTCTGGAGCTATTGTTATATTTCCATAGTGTTTGACATGATTTTTCCTGCTGCAATCTTTGACAAGTCTCCTGTTGATTCTGTTGCTTCTCTAGGAAATAGATCTCCGCATTGGTGCCTCTTTCACTAGGTTTCAGACAATGCTACTGAGAGATGCATTCAATTTCAATTTTGCAACTGATGATAGAACTCTCATTTTAAGTTATGGTCCTTGCCAGGTAAACACCTGCTAGAGTTCTTTTTAACTTGGTCATGGCTATATAGATCTGTTTCATTTCAAATGGGAGAAGTTTCTAATCCTAACTACACTGTTCCTGCATCCGTAGTTTCAACTTTCAAATTCTAATATATGTGTTTAGGTACTTTCAAGTAAAATGCTTGTTCTTAATCTTGCTATTCCTTCTCCTCCTCAGTTTCCAACACTTGGTTTTGTCGTGGAGAGATATTGGGAAATACAGTCACATGAGCCTGAAGAGTTTTGGTCCATCAATTGTACTCACAACTCAGACGAAGGAATTGCTACTTTCAGTTGGAGGTATACTATGTAAAACTTAGCGGAATCGGATCATTTAAATCTTATTATTCAGCTTCTTTTCCCTATTCACTGGTCATGGTTTTGAACAAGTGAATTGCTGATGCTTTTCCACAGTCGTGGGCACTTGTTTGATTATACATGTGCAGTTACCATCTATGAAATGTGTGTCGAGGAACCTACAGCTACTGTGAGTAAAACCAATCTGCTGCTCTCCACCTTTTCGGAACCACATTGGACAGTTTCTGAGAATCGACTTTGTGATATTATGCTGATATCAGGTCACAAAGGTTAGACAGCAGGAGAAGCTAAAATATCCCCCTTATCCGCTGAGTACAATTGAGCTTGAAAAGCGTGCATCACGGTATTTCAGGATGAGTTCTGAACAGACAATGAAGGTAGAACGGATTGCTAAAACTCTAGATCTGGCTTGATAATCAGCTGTTATATTAGTTTATGGGCAGTATTAACAAGCGCTACCATGGCATTTGTTAATGTCATTTATTAGGGAGACAAATAGACTGATTTTGTGGAGAACACATTAGTTCATGTGGTCCTTCTTGGAATAGGTGATTAAAATAACTACCCACTATGGATTTTCTTCTGCATTGCTTTAAATGTGGACACATGTCAGTACTTTCTAGAAATTTTTATTAATTATATTTCTTACCAAGTGCAATCCGGGTGCTTTTTATCTCTTAGTTTATGAGTTAACCTGAGTCTGGCCAATCTTAGAATGATGTGCAGTGTCACTTGTTTTGGCTGCAAAGTTACATTTATGTCTTGTATCTGTACATATTTCTGCTGTTTATGCATTGGCTGTATTCTTCAATATTATGTCTCTCCATTTTTTTAGGTGGCAGAAGAACTCTATCAATCTGGTTTCATTAGTTATCCTCGCACAGAGACTGACTGCTTTTCAGAAAGGACTAATCTGCATGTCAGTAACCCTTATCTCTGATGGATCACTAAAGCTACTTTTATTTGGGAGGACAAGCCCACTTGATTACAGATTTATGTTACAGCGCTTTTCCTTAAAATTGTTGTTGTTTTATTGGTATTATTTTCTAATTCTCTTTCTTTTTCTATGCTAAAGTTTAAATACTTATCTTCATGATATGATACCATGACCAAAGCTTCCCATTATATATTCTTTCCCCATTGTTCCTTGGCTGTTCTTTTTCCTTATTGTTCCTTGGCTGTTCTTTTTCCTTTTCTTATGGCCTTCTCTGTGTTGGTATGCTGTTTTACCCTTGAGATATGTGCCCCTGTGGCATAGCTTGAAGTTCCCAGTGTGCTGCTAGCCAGCTCTTCTTAATAATTTCAATGCTTTGGTTGTTTATTGGCTCATGTTCGCTTTTCGTTTTGATTTATTGTCCTCCATTTTGCTTAGATCTAGACACCTTAGTATTCAGTCCTTGTATTCATAGCCCCTCATGAGATTTTTGTTTTGAGTTTCTTCTTGTCTGCAGTTGATGAATAAGAAGTGACTGGGGGTCTATATTATGCAGGCGATTGTAGAAGAACAGCAAGGGCATCCCGAATGGGGTCCATATGCACGGCGTTTGTTAGACCCTGGAGCATGTCTCTGGAGAAATCCTGGTAATGGTGGACATGATGATAAAGCTCATCCACCCATTCACCCGACAAAATTTTCTGCCGGAGAGTCAGGATGGAGTCAAGACCACCGTGTCAGTACACTTTTTACTGGATGCTTTATGCCCTTACAATAATTGTACTCTATGTGTGCAATAATTATCAAAATAAAAAAAAAATTCCACTCTTCCTTTCTCTCATATTTTGTGAAGAATGGAATGTTATTTAAGGGAAAGTGTATTTTCTTTGCTTGGAGGCTAGGTTATAGGAATTACTTTCAAATATATTGAGGTGATTCTGGGATCATAAATATTTGATTGCAGAAGTTGTATGAGCTAGTGGTTCGCCATTTCCTGGCATGTGTCTCCCAGCCAGCTGTCGGGGCCGAAACAATTGTTGAAATTGATATAGCTGGTGAACTATTTTCTGCGTCTGGGAGAATGATAATTCAGGTGATGGAAAGACTACTATTCTCATTTAATCGAGTAAAATCATATATCAGAATCTATTCTGCATTTGTTTTATGGATTAGTCTTCATTTGCTCAACTACAAATCCAACTTTATTTTGAAATCAGATTTCTGTAAAAGAAATTTCCTCAACTGTTGCGCACATCTATTGATTGTATGCAGACTAGGTAATTCTGTTTTGGGAATTTATCACTTAGGTACCTGAGGTTTGGACATTTATTACTTAAGCATTCTAACATATCAATATATACAATAAGGTACCTTGAGGTTTCAAAATTTTATCACAGAGGTATCCTATGCTGGAACTTGGTAAATTTTTGTCAAAATTTAATTAATTTTCACTATAAAATTTTGAGATGGTACATGATTATACCAATATATATGGGCTATAGACTATATTGATGTTTTCAAAAAAAATCCAGCAGATTAGGTAAAAAAACCATTAAATTATGAGGGAAGATATCTATACATCAGCGAAATAATATGCCATATTAGTATTTTATGATAAAAACCATAATATTGTGATAGAGGACACCTATATATATATTTATAATTATGCAATTTCTAATAAAAATGTATGAAATTTTGGCAAATGGTACCTAATGGATAAAATTCTTAAACATTACGGTGCCTGAGTGATAAAAGCTTGAAACCTATCAGGCTCAGGGTACCTCATTTCATATATTGAAACATCAGGGTATTTAGGTGATAAATCCTCAAACCGTAGGATACGTAAGTGATAAATCCTCAAACCGTAGGATATGTAAGTGATAAATTCCCTTCTATTTATATATAATGCTGTTAATGCTGATAAGTGATAAATGTTTGTCCTGTTGCTTTTTCTTCCATAAATGTTTCTTGCATCATTTGGTTCATTCTATGCATGTAATTTAGCGAAAGCACGATAGTAAATAAAACTAATCCTAAAAGCTAAAGACTTTACCTTTGATTATACACTGTAGGTGAAAAATTTCTTTCTTAGTTGGTGAATTCTGTCAATAGATGTTGATAGTGTTTAATGGGACTACAGTGATGAAGTATTTATTAGCTTACTACGACAAAGAAAAGACCCATGCCAACAAATTGATAGTTTTTGAGCATGTAATTAATCAAAATTGAGAGGCTAATAAGACTTAGAAGAACTTTTCTGATGACAGAGGAAGTTGTTGACGGAAATTCAAATGTCCTTTTGTTTGAGAAATGTATACACATAGAATTGATAGGTATTGACATAATTTTGTTTGACAAATATTCGACTCTTTTCACTGATTCTGTTGATAGAAATAACTGCTTAGCTTAACCTTTTTGTTGCAAGCTTTCATGGGTAATTTTTTGACTATGCTCTATTTATCAGTGTGTTCATTTTCTTTATTTATTTGAAGGCACGTAACTTTATATTTTCTTAATTACAAATGCTTTCTTTGAAGGAAGTAAATATTGTGATACTAATGCTATGAGCCAAAACGAAACATAGTCCATTGCTGTTTAACATCCCCAATAACCCATTTACACATAGGAAGAACATAGATGATAATCTCAGTCAACATTGGCCAAGCATACACCTTATGATTTTGACGCATAAAAGATTCTTATGATGTAAGATATAATGAGCAATTTTTATAAACTTCTATGTAGTTTGTGTGAGGTACATTGAAATTTTAGATGAAGGTTTGATACAAGCTCTTTTTCTTGGGTTATATAACTCCTGGTTCATATGTGCAGAGAAATTATTTGGATGTTTACCGCTATGAAAATTGGGGAGGTTCTATGATTCCGACTTATGTCGTTGGACAACAGGTTTTGTCTTCGTCCTGTTTTTTACTCTTGCACAATTGTTGGTTGGAACTTATCAATATCATAATCCATTGGCTCGGTTTAGATTATGAATAACCCTCTTCAGCTTGAAGGAACGTATGTTTGATCTTATTGTGAACAATGAGACATATTTATTATTTTTTTTATCTTTTGTCATTCATGGTACCATGTAGGTGTGTCTTCTCTTTTGTGACTTTATCTGTTTGGGTGCCAGATCCGGAACCAATCTAATATCATGAATCAGTTTGTTTCTTGTCCTTGAGGAATTTGTCGAAGTGGCTTTAATGATGCTGTGCTTATTTTAGAAAAATGTTTGCTCTATTGCCCTTGACCTAAAATATTGTATAATCATGTTTTAGTCAATTGTCATAGTTATTGGTCTTAGAGTTGAATATTATCACTAGAGTCACATTCTTGGACTTGCTACTTCCTTTAAGGTATAAGGTTACTTGAGCATGCCCCTGATTTTGCATAGAGCTTCATGTACAACTTAACATGTTCACGTACATCTTAATTTTGTAAGAACATGAATTTCTCAGGAATTTTGGAGGCAACCCCTTTGCAGTTATAACTAAGTAATTACGCTGTTGGGACTAAGAATAGCTTGGTTTAGGAGTCTTGCCCTTGCCCATACTGGGTGAAGTTGATATGGCAACTCATGGTCTCACGTAATCCTCCTTTTACCAAACTGCAGCAATGGCAGTTTCGTTAATTAGTCAGCTGTCCTTTATTATCATAGATTCCTGATGTTCTTGTATCAGCCTGATAAATTAAGGTCTTGTCCTCTCTATGTTTCCTCTCTCCCAACCCCAACAAAAAAAAAAAGAAGCAGAGTATGAATCTTTACAAATATATGATATTGCTTGAGGCATGTAATGCTTTTGGTGCAGTTTACTCCAGCAACATTGACTCTAGATTCAGGAATCACAAAGCCTCCACCGCTGTTAAGTGAAGCTGATCTTCTGAGTTGCATGGACAAGGTGAGGAATATCCAAAACAAAATTTGGCATTTTGTACAATACTAGAACTGTTAAGATCTTGAGTGACTGAATGTCTCAAATTATTTTCTGTGTTTTCAGGCAGGGATAGGTACTGATGCCACAATGCATGATCATATCAAGAAACTATTAGATCGGTTTTATGCAACTAAAGACCCAAATACTCGTTTTTCACCTACTAATCTTGTAAGTCGTGTCGCTCTGAGCCTGCCTGTTTATCTGCCTGGACATCCTTTGCTTGTCCACTATCTTTCTTACACTGTTGTAATTGTATGGAAAGCCAGTTGCTCTATGGATTATAAACAGACATTATCCGAGTGGCGCTTCTATGTGAATATTGGCTTCTTAGCTCATGGTCGGTTTGTGGAATTGTATATTGATGGTGGAATATGTGGATGGATTAAATTGTAGTTGACAATCGTGGTTACAGTGTGTGAATGTCACATACCTTGTCGTAACCATTGTGTAATCTAATGGGTAGCTCGAAATTCATTACATAAGGACCTTTATTTTTTTCCATTTGTTGTGCTTGTTTCAGGCATTGTTTTTCTTTGTAACCATTGCTTGGATGTGATGCGTTATTATTCTAGTAAATATTTAAGTTACCAGTACAGGATGGTAAGCCCCCTATAGAGAAGACAGGCGAAGAAAAGGAAAGAAAAAAGAAGTGTATTTGATTTTTGTGAAACAAATGGGCGTCTATTCATTTTGCTGGCTATCCACTTTGCTTTTTTTGTTTTTCCTGATTTTTTCCTTGTTCCTTTATTTTATAAAAATCTGATGCAAACAGTTCATAAAATCTTCTGCTACTTAATAGAGAATTGACTACTGAGCTTGATGTCAGGGCGAAGCACTCGTCATGGGATATGATGATATGGGGTGAGTTGTTTCTTATTTCATTTCTTTTCCTCCTAATTTTGAGTCATTTTCATGTTTTTCTTCTTTAGATCTCTTGTTTCTTGTTCTCCCTACAGCATACCCGCTATTTTGGCACAAAAGAAATTATATTGATAATGATATTCATAAAATGACCTTTTTGTAATTATATTATACAAATAGTAACTAAGTGCCTTCCACCCCTTTGACCTGTTATGTTTCTTCATCCAGTTATGAGCTTTGGAAACCACATTTGAGATCAATGATGGAGGGAGATATGAAAGCCGTTAGCTTAGGGACAAAGAGAAAAGCTGAAGTTCTGGCATCTTGTTTGCAGCAGATGAAAGCTTGTTTCTTAGATGTGAGTTGTTGTTTGGCTTTGAAGCTGTACATAGTAAAGAAATGCAATTTGATGCATCATTCTAATAGTTCTAGCGTGTTTCCTGCAATGTCTTCTAGGCCAAGCTGAACAAAGCTAAACTTTTTGAAGCAATGGAAGTGTTTTTTGACAGGTAATCTTCTGACCTTCGTTGTTGACATATGGATATGTATCGTATTTTCAATTTATCTCCTACCTTCTTATGCAGATCTAATCGAAATGGCATGGAGGAGCACTATGGGACAGGGGAAATTGTTCAGAAATGTGGCCTTTGCGAGCAGTCTGATATGGTGCTGAAACGTAGACCGGTATGTAGTCTAATGGGGAGCATTTCATGTTACATTTTGTAAGCGTAGGTCTCTTCACTATCAATTTGCAATATAATCTTTCAAGTCTCGATGGTTAATTTTTCTCTTATGTGTTCGGTTGAATGGAGCCATAACATGTAGTAATGGCATCTCATCTGTATATTACCCCATAAAACATGAACATAAGTTGCACATTGCTGTCGTTTTATACCTTCCCTTTGATTTGGGGCTCAACCCAAATCTGTCAGAACTACACACACGAAAACTCTTTTTAAACATTAGAGGTTCACATAAATCCCATTTATCTTAGTGTTTCTTCTTTCACTCCTAATGGGCTTTGACCCTAAACAAGCAGTAAATTGGGATCCCATTAATCTTAAGTGGTTTGGCTTTTCCCCCCTTGTAATAGGGTTTGACTCTGCCTTTGATGAAGTTTGAGTCTCTGGACTTGGAACAAATATTGTTATTTAAAAAGAAAGATAGTGAGTCCATAAGGTTCTGGCCAATATATTTATTTACGTTATCTTTATGGCATACCACACTCTGTAGAAGCATGCAAATAATTGATACAAACGCACTTAAAAGTAGACCTGAATTGTCAATGCAGTTTAAGTGCCCAATTATCATGCATGAAACCTACTATTTTTAATGTGTTCGTTTGCTTTCAATAAAGATGCGCCCAAGCCTTGTCCATTTCGGAAAACATTTTTGAAAATTAGGGATTACTCCGTCCAATCTACAGACTATGTTGAGGCACACATGAGATTTTATCCAACAAGTTATGCAAGGTTTCCTTTAGAAAGGGTCATTGCAATAATTGGACCATGACCTATGTTGATTTGTACTCTCTGCTCCATTTTCTATCACTAGCTCACTTTGACTTTTGTGGGAGATGTTTTATCCTACTCCAATCAGAAAATCTACTATTGTATTGCCATGATTGGACTAGAAACTAGCCTTATTTACAAATGTCAACAGTAAGCATTCACTTATTCATATATTGCAATCTGGCTGCTCAATTCTTTTGCTAGCTTGGTGAAACAAGCCATCTAATCTGATACCAATTGGGTCTGTGGCTTTATTTTAGCTAACTTAATGTTTTAGCAAAAAAATTTAAGTTGGCGTGGAAATGCTGCTCATCTATATCTAATTTTCTTTGTCTACAGGATGGAAATTACATGGTCGGATGCTTGGGTTTTCCTCAGGTGGGTATTATGTTTTTAATGTTGGTTCATTGCAGGTCACATTGTACTAGCTAGTGTGTTTGAGAATTGTTGATGGGCATGTAACTAGTGCCGCTCATTGTTTGCCATTTATGAGGATCTGTGTCTCGTCCAGAACCTCAGACATATATGCTTGTTTCCTTGCCTAGCTTAGGACTTTAACTTATGTGTCGTTCCACTTCATTTCATTTTTCTTGGGGCCATCCCTATCATTTTTTTTATTTTTTATTTTTATGTTCAAGTGATCAAATCAGACAAGAATTTGGTGGTCTAACCATTTGATCCCATAGAAGAAACTCAAATTTGGGCATTCTCATGTTGGGCTTGGTGGGCTACCCACCCTCACATGTGTGTGGTCCTGGGTTCAAGGCTCATTCCCCACTTCCTCAGTTGTTTGTGGCCCTTATTAGGGCGTTGTTGTACTCCTTCCCAATTGTTATGTTTGATGCCTATAGGTTTTCTACCCTTTTTCATGCGTTTTAGTTCGTAGTGGCCTGCTATTTTCTTGGCTTTCTTCTAGATGTCTCACTACATAAACTGAATTCTAATGCTTGTTATCTGCCATCTAGGAACTGCGTTTAAGCATTTGATTTGATGCTATTATCAAATGGTTGCTGCCTTTTTCAGTGTAGGAATGTCATCTGGCTTCCTGGGTCTATAGCAGAAGCAACTGTCACCACTAACATATGCAACTCTTGCGCCCCAGGTTCCTTGTCTTAATATTTGCCTTTATCACCATGTTTACAAGTGGAGATTATTCAACATATGCAGCTCTAACCGGCTACTGCAGTTAGCAGTTGCTTTTAGGCCTTATGTTTGCAAAAACTTGAATGAATAGCCAAACAATCATTTATTTTATTTTTTTTACCATTTTGATAATGTCTAGCATATAGATACGTCAACAAATGTCTTAGTAAGTCTATATATATTTATACAAACGCACTCATAAGTCTATATATATTTATACAAACACACTCATACATTACAGATGCTGTTATAGAAGTGCTGTTATGTTATAGCAAATCGCTTGACGGCTTGCTCAAAGGCCATTATATAATGGCCTTTCAACTTTTTGGATTCCATGGCGACAACCGGGGACTGGGTGAGGTGACATTAGATGCTCACAGGCACCAAAAAGGATGAAGATAATGGTTAAACGGGGGATCGATATTGAAGAGTGATATAGGGGCATGATCCTATCATTTGTCTGGTCTTTAATATTTGCTGAAAGTATTATATCCCGCATTGCATGAATGTCTGTCTAACATAATTGTTATATAGGTCCTGTTTTCATGATTCAGTTCAAGTTCCGTCGGCTGGAAATACCTCCAAATTACAATGTTGACCACTTAGGTATGTGTGTTGGTGGTATTAGCATCATTACTGTCCCATATGTTGCATTTTGCTATTAGCCGGAATCTTATACAATATGAATAGTTTTTTAGTAATTTCCTTATTTTATAAACCTTGTAAGTGTGCATTTACTTTCAAAAAATATTTTCACTGATTCCCAAAAAAGGAAAAAAGGAACATACCCAGTGCCTTAAGGGCTCCCGCCTATGCAGGGTCTGGGGGGGTGTACCCAGCCTTCCCCTTTCAGGGTGTTAACCTGAAGAGAGGTTGTTTCCCAGTGCCCCCAACCTGAGGGTGAGGACTTCCCAGGAGGTCACCCATCCTGGTACTATTCTTGCCCAAGCACGCTTAACATTTTCACTAATTCCCAAGTTTATCTTAAATCATAAAAAGTGATATGCCACCCATCCATCAGCTAACCTCCAAATATCCTCACTTCCTGGACATAGGGGAGTAGTCAGTCTTATATGGTGGTGTTATTGCTAGAGCAAAAAATGATTGCCAGAGCAATAATGAGATTTGTAATCATTATAGTCACAAATTTTCATGAAGTCGCTATGCCATTAACATTTTTGCTCTTGTAATAGTATTACCCTAAATTGTACAAGCTTCATTTGCTATTTATTTAGGCTCCGTTTGTTTCGGGGAAAACTACATTCTAGGAAGTGGTTTTCTCCTTTTTCGTTGTTTGGTGTGCTTTTTGCTTGCACAAAAAACCTTTTCCCTTAAATAGGGGAAAATGACTTCCCTTTCAAAACGGGGGAAATCATCATTCCAAATGATCCACTAACGTTTGAAGGTATATATTGGTCTGAATATGGATACAAAATGAACTTGGCGGGATCTTGGAACGCTAGAACCAATAATATGGGAAAAGAACTAGATGAAGAAAGATCAATCAGCTTCAAATTCCGGAGTGAATTTTATGGTTCCTTTTGATTTTGGTTGTTGACTTATATTTTATATTTGAAACATCTTTATTAATTCACGCTATGGTGAATGTTATAATTAGTAAATAATGTTTACATCAAACTAAGCACCAAAAAAAATATATGTATTAAAAGCTTATATTCTTTTTTAGAAAATACTTTCTTTTGATATATGTTTTTTAGGAAAATTATCACTAAAGTACCTTGAGGCTTGACCATTTATCACCTAGGTACTATAACATTTCATTGCATACAATAGGGTACCTTAAAGTTTAAACATTTTATTACTTAGGTACCTTGGAGTTATAAAATTTTATCAATCAGGTATCTTTGCTGAAATTCGATAGATTTTCAATAGAAAATGCTAAAATAGAACATGATTTCAATAATATATAAGTATTTTCATTAGAATTTAATGGGTTTTTGCTAAAAAATGCTATCATGGCATAGGATTTCGGCCATATTTAGGTAGTTTACGTTACGATGGACTTTTATCATTATTTGTTGAAAACATAGACATGGCTTGTAAATACTATTATAATTATGTATTATATTAGCACTTTATATGTGGTTAGATTCTTACAAAAACTCATCAAATTTTGAAATATTGTATCTAAGTGATAAAATATTCAACTTTAGGGTACCTCAATGTATATATCGAAATGTCAAGATATGTGATAAATGCTCAAACCTTAGAGTACTTTAGTAATAATGTCACAACTTCACAAAGTCTAGATAGTTTTAAATATATTGTATTGCTATTTATATTGTACTATAACTAGGTATAAAATGATTGGTAGCAGGTGATTCCTTTAAAATAAACAAAGAATATCACAGTGGGCGTTTTCCATGGAAAACCTTTTCCAAAGGAAAATGTTTTTGGAAGAAGATTGCTTCCCTCGAAACAGACGGAGCCTTAATCTCTACCTAATATCTAGCAACCTTGCAAAGTGAGAATATTCCTCTCACTGTATCATCCTAAATTTAACCAATCTCACTAAGAAACATATAAGAAGATCAAAAAATGAAAAATAAAGATCTTTTATAAAGTTTGGCAGCAATAAGGGCATCGATGTCTTTCTGCAATGTAAGAAGAGTAGTAGAGAAGGCTTTAGTTTAAGTCTAAGAGAATACCAATACTACGGCTAAGCTACGAAGTAGTCATGGTTAGCACTTCATTTGCACTGGCAATTCATGCACCTTAACATAGTAAGAGAACTTCAACATGGAATGCAATTATCGACAGCTTATTTAAGACTACCGTAACGAAAAGAATTTATTCTCTCAGGTTGCATTGGTGGTTGTGACGAAACACTTAGACAACTTAGAGAGATCTGTGGGACTGGTTCACGCAACCTTTCAGGCTCAACAGGTATGCGAAACGCTATTGTTTGTGTGGCTAAACCGATATCTCACACGTAAAATCAGATTTCGCTTACAAATTAGTAGCGATCTCTGACAACGTTTACTTCTTGATGAAGACAATTTTGAAGGTCATTTTGTTCTTGATTGTTGTTCCTGGTACCACCATTGCTGTTCTCATATATACTACATACTGTGAAAGCTCACAAGTGAGGATGAATATCATGTGGAGTTCCCTATCTTCCCGAGGTCTTTTGTCGTTCCCAAGATCAACTTAAAAGTTTACATGACCATTGATAATTCTTCTGCTGATTCTTTGTGTGGTGCTAGTGAGGAAACTGGAGTAACCTGTTCAAATGAGATCAGTACTTGCCTGTTTCCCGGCCACTTGGTTTTTGGTTTCTTATATATTAAGATGTACCCATTCATAAGCACCGAAGATGAATTTATTCATTCACTGCTCATGAGATACATTTGACGGAACTTCGCTCCATTTTTTTTTTCATTTCAGCAAGAGGTCGAGCATCAAACACGTCTTCTGGGAGTATCCCATCGAGTAATTTTAGACATATGGCCTGTGTGCACTGCAGACAAACAGGTCATTCTTCTGATGATTGCCCTTCACGGGCAGTGCCATCTGGACGTGGCAGATCTCGAGCAACGAATCATCCAAGTGGTGTGTTGTTACTCTCATCTAACCTCCTCCACCATTGCCAACCCTCCTGCTGATACATCTATACATGATAGGATCATAGCTGGAAGTCAAATTTGCTTAGCATGTGATTATATGATTTAAATGGGACCATTTTAAGGGAATCCCCTTTAATAAGCGAATTCTAAGCGACTCGATCATAAGCCAAGCTTTCCCAAGCATAAGTTAAGCCCAGCTAAATGCTTTCTGGCCAACTTCCCCTTGTGGCCTAAAGCTGCGTACTGTACAAGTCTCTTTTACCATGCCACCCTCCTAGTTATCCTTAAACTAAGTATTTTATTACGTTTAATTATTTCTTGCTTATTCTTTTTTTTACTTTAGACCTATACTGACTTAAGCATAGGAGGGTTCCTATAAAGTTGTTCGATTTGGTGTAGTGGGTAGGCTACCCACCCTCAAGCATGAGGTCTTGGGTTTGAACCTCATCATCCCCTCCCTCAGATGTCAGTGGCCTTATTAGGGCATTAGAGTATCTCCTTACCGTCTAAAAAGAATATTTGTTATCTACATCAAATTTATCATTGCACTTTCAAGGTCAAAATTAATCTTTTGATTTGTTTTGGGCTTATTTGGTATCATTTTTGTTTGCAATTTTTGGTTTTTTTTAGAAGTTAAATACAATATTTTGCAAACATTTTTTTTCTAGTTTTGGTTTCTTATTTCCATTTTTTTCCCTAGTTTACTTGAAGATTAAAAACAAAGAATCGAAAATCAAAAAAGTTGTTCTTAAAACCTGATTTTTATTTTCTCAAAACCAAAAATTGCAAATAGAAAATGATAACAAAAAAGCCCTTATTGAATTATTGTAGTAACAAAGTCCATCATACTGCACGGCCATTCTCTATCTTTCTGCCATAAGACATGGACGAGAAGCCCCACATTACTGTATCTTTTAAGATAATGCTCCAGAAATGACAGTCAATGAGCTTATTGTATCCGCTGATATCTGACGTATAATAGCACTTTCATTGTTGCAGTTCCTTCCTCAGTTCCTTGTGAATCATGTGGAGAGCCCTGCGTATTGCGAACAGCTAATACTGCAAGCAATAGGGGAAGAAAGTTCTACTCGTGTCAATCACAAGAGTGCAATTTCTTCGTGTATGTGTATCTTCACTCATAGAGAACTTTTCCTTCTATGGATGATATTCGTAATTCAGATAAATTGTCCTACACTACTGTTTTGATTAAGATGTACTTTGTCGAAGATATAGCAAGGTATGAGATATGATCTGTTTCTGCAATTAGAATGTAAGCAAACCAAATGTTTAATAAACTTGTTTTTAAAATTGATTTGGGCTCGTTCGTGTTGTTTTAGTGGCTCAATAGTTTATCAAACCGAGCTCGAGTAGGCTCAATAGGCTTGATAAGACATGTTTAAATTGGGGATGCTCCATTTGATAATGTTCATTAAGGGCTCGTTAACAACTTGTTAACGGTCAAATAAGCTCAAAAATAGTTCGATAATGGCTTAATAATAACTTGAATTGTTTGGCTCCATAGCAAGCTCCGCTTGGTAGAGAGTCTGAGGCTAACAAGCCAATAGTTTACCGCAATGTGGGTGAACAAAAACTTTGAAAGCTCAGCTGAAACGAATTCTAGATAAAGCTTATGGAGCTCAAGTTCCAAATGGGTTCTTTGGCTCGAGTCGGCTCATTTACATCCCTAGCTGCAATGACTTCATAGACACACGCAAAACTACAATTTACTGATGAATCCATTTGCCTGTTATCACAGGTGGGAGGATATGCTTGAGAATAGTTCAAGAGGATCAACCTCTACGCGTGGGAGGGCAAGAGGCTCGAATTCTAACAGAGCAAGTGGACGAGGCAGGGCTCGTCGTGGTGGAGCTCGTGGAAACGATGTGACATTCGTATCTGCAACTGGGGAACCCGTCTCTGGGAGTAGGTGCTTCACTTGCGGTGATCCATCCCACTTTGCAAATGCTTGCCCAAATCGAGGATCAAGGTAAAGTGCCGTTGAGTAAGCTATTGCCAACATTTTGATCTATACATGGTCTCCTGGTCTCATTTTATACTTCTAATAAAGGGTCTTGATTTCTATCACCTGTATGGTCATTTGAACAAATATATTTATGGGTTACTTGCATTAGTGGTCCCTATGCTTTTCTTATTGTATTAATTTAGTCCTTATATAATTTATATTATGTTAATTTGGTCTTTAGAGTAAAATTTACGTCAAGTTTTTGATAAAATTTTTAATGATTCGGTCATGGGTTCGTTAAATTGAGTCAATATGTGAATTTCTAGTGGGTTACCTGTATCTAAAGTGATTGTATTGTTAAAAATTATGTTTATAACTTGAATTTAACCAAATGACTAATTAACATTTTATAAATTGTACAGAGACTAAATTGACAATTAAAAATATAAGGACTAAATTGACATAATAAAAAAAGTATAACTATTATATATTTATTTATTTATTTTTATATTATATAAAAATATTAAAATGTTAAATATTATACAGTGTCTACATGGCACTTGCCAAATGTTCCTGTTGATGAAAATTAATGGAGTATGCCAACTAGGGGTGTATTTAAACCGAATTGAGCCTCGAGCCTATCAAGCTCGAGGCTCTGCTCATTATCATTAAGATCAGCACGGGTTCGGCTCAGCTTGATCTAAGCTCGACAAGTTTCAAATTTAAGCTTAACATAGGTTCGTTTGTGCTCGTTTAAGATTGGGCTCAGCTCATTCTACGTTCCAACTTGGCTTCATTGGGCAATATTTAAACAAATATAGTATACTAAGAGAGGCTTGCATAGGCCTGTTTAGACTCCCAAGCTTACAAGCTCGAGCTTCATTAGGCTCGGGCTCGGCTCGATAAGAAAAGCAAGCTGAGCTTTATGATAAGCTGGCTCGTCTCATTTGCAATCCTAAAGTGCCAATAGTAAGAGTTGAGAAGAGAGGTTAAATCGGGTTTTGTGTCATTTTTGTCTCCAACGTAAAACATCGTAGGGCTTCACCCATTAGTAATTCAGTAGATGTTGCAACTGTAGAATTAATAGATAGAGAATCAAATTAACAATATTGACTTGATTGATAAAAGTCCCTCCCCACGCATTAGTCTAAATTGTGTGTTATAGTAGCTAGCCCAGCTTGTTCTGAGCTGAAGCCAAACTAAGCTGACTCGTTTAATTTATTGAGTTGAGCTCAAGCTTGTAAGTTCAAGTCTATGCGAGTTCTATTTTACATCAAATTTATTAGTATAAATATGTTGAACTAAGCTAAGTTTGAACCTAAATAAGTGGAATTTAAGCCTAAACGACAAATGCGCCTACGTTGAGCTTACATGAGCCTGAAAATTGCAAGTTTAGTTCAAAGTTCACTAAGTTGGGTTCGAGCTCAATGAAATCAAGGCCGAATTGAGCATTGAGCCTGGCAAGTTCAGGTTTGGATTGGGTTAATACATCCATAGTCAAAATTATAGGAATGGACTAGTTGGCAAAATATTCTCCAGCTATAAATAGAACTTAGGCAGGAACTTGCCAAGTTGGGTTTGAGAACTATTAAGCCAAGCTAATTCTAAGCTATGGTGAGCTAAACTTTAGCATAAAATTTCCAAGTTTAGCGAGTTTTGAGCTTAGCTCAAGCAAAGCTAAATGCAAACTAGGCTTAATTTAGCTCCTATAAACCCCTAACAACAAAAATGTCAACTAGATTCATGTATAAAGTCTACATAAGTAAATTCTTTATATGTGCTTTTTTAGGAAATCAATTTCTAATCAACTCATAAGACAACCAAATACGTGTGTTTGATTAGTATAATGCCAAATACAACTTACGAATTCAAACTTATTTGACCCTTCTAAGTAATTCAATTCATCCATATCGGGGAAGTGGCAAAGTTACTTTCATATTTCATTAATGACTCATAGAAAACTTGATTTTTTTTATTGATTCTTCTAGCAGTCACTTTGTACCGACAAAATGAATTGTTTCCTATGATGATTATATATTTATATTATATGCATCAAAATACGCCGTAAAACTCTACAAACACAAATGGAACAATGACATGGTAATCAAAACTTCGAATTAATCTCAGCATTCCAAATTCCAACTTGAAAATGAGAAATATTTCTTTAGCTACATCAATCGCAAAGACTCCTCAAGTAACCCTTTGGCTCCATCGTTACCTGTACCCATATCATCATCAACAACGTTCAAATTTCAATGCCCCAAAACTCTTTTGTCCCATCATTTTGTGCCTTGCTGATCTTGAATTTCTTCCCATGTACGAATATTCCGTCTCCATGCTCGACCATATTAATTTGAATACTCAATATACACGATGAAGTATCATTAGATCACGATTTTTCATCGGGTATTATTCCATATTCAAGTTATAATTGTAATTTCAATTCCAATTCAATCTGTTACCTGAAAAAATAGGAAAAGCAAATGTAAAGAGGATCAAAGATCAAGAACCCATTGACAATTTAAGAGGCATTTCACTCTCATTTGAATTCAACGACCTTGACGATGACCCTTCTGCTCCTCCCCCACCGCTGCTGCCGCCCTCTCCGATCACTACCGCCGCACCAAAATGCACCTTTCTGGGGCTCACCGCCTCCACATTCCCCTCACCCCCACCACTTCTAGCCGCCACGTCAACCCCACCACCACCTGCCACGTCATCGCCGGCGCCAAAACAGACCATGCGGAACCCAGAAGCGCGGGAAACAATGCGGTAGAGAAAAGTAAGGAGCCAGAAGAACCATGGGAGCGCAACAAGGGATATTCCGAGGAACGGATACCACGCGGTGGTGGATGATTCGGGTTGGCTGATGTATAGAAAGAGGAAAGTGCCGCCGGAGAGGATGGAGAGGAAGAGGAAAGAGGAGATTACCCACATGTAGCAGCTGCCGCTCTTCTTGTTCTCCTCCGGCATTGCATTTATTTCTTCAATTCTATGCGATTTTGACGCTTATTTGACAAGAAAATTGGGAGTTCTTTTAGCCCAAAATTTGAGTATCATTTAGGGGATTGGATCAATTGGGGTTGCATGAATGCGAGTTTCTCTGTATGGGTTCTGGAAATCACGAAATGGGGGATGTAATTTGGGGTTGAAAGATGGATTGGATTGGGTGTTTTCTTGAAGGGGGAATCAATGGCGGTTCAGAGAAGGGGGGAAAGAGGTTGAAGAAGAGAGAGAGAGGAGAGAGAAAATGCAGGGGGCGGAGAGGAAAATGTGAGCCTCGCACGATATCGACATGAATCAGAGTACATGCATGTATGTATTCAGCGGTTATTCGAATCCCCCCCCCCTTTTAATTCAAATTGAGTTTACTTTTCTTTGGAAAATATTTTTCAAATAAAATCAAATTACACTTTCGGTTTTTCGTTCTTTGTTTTAGTTCAAATTATCGAAAGACCCCATTGATTTTTAATTTTGTAAAATGGGTCCCTCAATTTTTTAATTAAACACAATACATCTTCTATATTTTTAATTTTATAAAATAACCTCCTAAATTTTGTTATTACATATAACACATAAACATTGTAATTAAACACAATACATCCCCTATAGTTTCAATTTCAAAAATAGCCCTTGAACTTTGTAAATATACGCAACAAACCCCCTGAACATTGTTCATAAACGTAATTTACTGCTTGGATATTAATAAATTTGAAGCTAAAATAACTTAAAACAAATTATGGAAAAAAAATCGAAGAAAGTTAGAAAATAATATTTTTTAACTTGGGGAAAAAATCAGATTAATAAATTTAAAATTTAAAAAAAGTATCAGATTAAAATCATAAATTTTTTGCTTTTGTAAAAAAATATGAATTTTCTATTTTCATGTAAAAGATAGGAGTTTTGTGTTTTTTTTTTTTTTTAAAAGACAAGATAATAAGTTTTGCACAGATTAATTTTTTTAATAAAATATAGCAATAATATTATAAATTTAGAATATAATAAAATATTTTTAAAATTTTATAAAAATATAATAATTTTTATAAAATATAACTTCAAAATTAAATTAATAAATTTAATATTAAAAAATTATACAAAATTCAAAATTAAAAAATAAATTCTGAAAAATAGTTATTTCAAATATTAAAAAATCAAAGTTAAAAATATTATTATCTGTTTTCAAACTTTTTTAAAAAATTAATTTTTCATATTTTGTTTCAAAATTTTTAATTTCATTTTTTAATTTTAAATTATTATTATCTAAGGGGTGTATTACATATAGTAATAAAGTTTAAGGGGTAAGTTTTGTGTAATAACAAAGTTTAAGGGCTAAATTGAAAGTGTAGGGGGTGTATTGTGTTTAATTATAAGTTCACGAGGTTATTTTATAAAAAAAAAGTGTTGAGATGTATTATGTCTAATTGTAAAGTTAAAGAGGCCATTTCATAAAATTAAAAATGTAGGGGATGTGTTGTGTTTAATTATAAAATTAAGGGGGTCTTTCCATAATTTGGCCTTTGTTTTAATAGAAAACTTCTTTTTCACATCATAATGTTCCTTTGTTTATTTTAAAAGAAAACACTTTCTACTAATTATTCTATACCTTTTCATAATTAATATAAACTCAATTTAATCCGAACTTGAACTAATGAATACCTTGAGGAGGCTTTGAAGTAATAACTTCTTCGATTTTACAAGGAGGTCATTTTCCACCATTTTGGAAAAAACATTTTTCCTTGGAAAATCTTTTTAATAATTACCAGTGAGGATCAATTATTTTACAAAATAAAATATTCAATAAAAGAAAAGAGTAAATATCAATTTGAGTAAACCTACAAACTTTAACTATTGTTTTAAACAAAAACAAATAAAGAATTAATTTTAACATAAAAATATAGGAAACTAAATAACTCAGGAAAAATATTATTTCTAAAAAATATAAATATACAGGGAATTAATATTGTTTAGGCAGTTTATCTTTTATCTAATACATTATTACCAAGTATTCCTTCTCCCAAAACCTTCCCCTCTCCAATTATTGCAGTTTTAGAGAACAACCTTTGGGATGTCCATTTTTCAAGAAGATTAAACCCGAGATAATGAATAGGGGTTAAGTTAAGGTGCATTAATTGCACCATATTCTAGCATTTCGTTGGCCAAATACAAAAGTAACAATAATAAATTTAGCATTTGGCCAATCAAAAGTAATAATATGATACAATTAATGCACCAATGGGCATATGTCAGAAAATTCCAATGAATAATTAAAGACACAATAGTAAACAAATTTTGAAAATACAAAACGTATCATATAGTCCTTTTTTTAGTAATGAGTGCAATATGCAATAGCAAAAGCACAAAGTGATACATTAACCGTGCATCGTATAGGGTCATTCTTGTAATTATTATTGTTCAGATAATGATATTTTATTTTTTTTTAACAATGGTAAAGACAAATCAGAAGGAGCCGCCCCCACATAAAACAGGGCGGTCGGAAGCCTCGGCATTAGAAATGCGCAGCAGGGCGGTGGAAGGATCACGAACTTCGCAATTGAAATTGATGCTTCCTAAGCCCTCTCCTGCCATGAAATTGGCGGATTGATTAGCCTCGCGGTAAACATGAGAGAAGTGAATTTGAGTCAGCCTTTTACCGAGAGTTGCAATCTCGTCCTTAATGAAGTGGATTTCACTGGGACAGTCGAACGACCCATTTAACGAGTTTA
Organism: Simmondsia chinensis; assembly: GCA_018398585.1. Taxonomy (NCBI): domain Eukaryota; kingdom Viridiplantae; phylum Streptophyta; class Magnoliopsida; order Caryophyllales; family Simmondsiaceae; genus Simmondsia; species Simmondsia chinensis. The sequence goes on from JAGTTD010000009.1 coordinate 3,131,048, forward strand.
TGACAACTTTATTGTCACCTTCCAGGATGATCTTCGAGTATCATAGGGTGGCAGCCGTATAAAGCCCGTCCCTAGCTGCAATTGCTTCAGCAACAATGACTGACGCATTTCCTAGTCTTCTGCTTCCTGTTTTGATAACCTCACCATTAAAGTTACGAATTACAAAGCCAGAGGCTGCTTGAAAACCTCTTTTGGCGCCATCGAAATTTACTTTCACCCAGTCGGACCCTGGGGGGGACCAGGATATCCAGAAGTTCTTGCTTCTTTTACTCAAATTCCCAGAATTGTTCGATGAATCCTCCTCTATAGTGTTTCTGCATACCCATTCCCAGTACGTCCTCTTGGCCCGGATGACCACTTGAGAAATCGGGGTTGTCTCTTTTCTAAAGACAGCGGCGTTTCTATCCTTCCATATTTGCCAACAAATCATTATAGACTTACCAATTCCTTCATTACCTTTCCGAGTGTGGAGTTCCTCCCCTAAATCCACTTTTTGGGGGGGGGGGGGGGGAAGTGATCTACTTTTGAGTCTTTGCGGCGTGCCAAATCTCCTTCGCTCGTGAGCAGTTTAGAAGAATATGGGATACTGTCTCTCTACTTTGAGCACACCAGGTACAATTAGGGTTCCAATCTTAGATTCGTTTTTGCATCTGATCTCCAGTTGCCTAGAACCCATTTAGTGCTTGCCACAAAAAGATTTTTATCTTGGGTAGGATATCCAAGTTCCAAATCCACTTGAACTCCCACTTGTTTCTGTCATCCAACTCAAGATTATGGACAAGCCGAGTGGCAGACTTGACACTAAATTTTCCGGTACTCATGAATCCCCAGCAGAACTGGTCTTCCCTGGGCAATAGGGGAACTGGGACGCCCATAATGGAGTTAACCATGTCTTGGGGGACAATTTGATAAAGTTAGAAAATGGCTCTAATAAGATGGATATATATATATACCAATTTCAATATGAATTTCGGCTGGGATTTCTGGGCCAAGGTATATCATGGGCCGGGACCAAGGAATAGTGTTGGGCCTGATAGGGCAAGCCCTAAAGCCTAATAGGAATTGCCTGACCCTTTTCATTCGGACTGAGTCTTCGAATAATGGGCTTATATTATTTTGCTATTAATTAGCTATTGATCTATAAACGGCCCAATTGGCCCAAACAGTCCACAATATTGGTATTATAATTCCTTTTTTTTGGGGTTGGGGGGGGGGGGGGGGGGGGGGGGGGGGGGGGGGTGGGGATCAGATGACATTTTTTTTTTTAAGGTTGATAAATTTATTATGTGAAATCAGAAAAAAAAAAAAATCAATTTTTAGTTTTTTTACAACACACCCCTCGAATTATAAATTAGTGTAAATTTTACGCCCTTATTTGTAACTTTATTCAAAGGATGGACCCATATCCAAAATTACGTTCATTATTTGGTCTTAACGGAAAAAAATACAAGGAATAAATAATATAGAACTTTCATTCACAATTTCATATATCGGTAACATGTATGAGTTCGGTACACGTGGTGATGCCATTCACGGGCATGGTGTGAGTATAGGTTTAATATTGCACCCAATTTGCCCCGCACGTCTCCGTGCCCGGTGCAATTTGTATGTAGTTAATTATAAGATTAAAAAATATATGCTCAATCTAATTACTTAATTTATCTATCAAATATTATTACAAATATAATTAAATTAACAAAAGTAATAGTAAATAATTATATAAAAATGAATATGGATAACCGTTTAGTACTCATATTAGAACAGATAGGACGGATACATGGTGGCTATTAGAACCCGTATTTTTGTTTAGTCTTGTTTTATTATAACCGGTGAATACCTATGGATAGTACGAGTACAGACTTGTATCCACCGTAATGGTTATAAATATCCATTTCATACATATAACATATTAATTGCTTGATATGACTCATGTTTTTGTTTAGTCTTGTTTTTCAAATAGAAAAAGGAAAAGCAGAAAAGTAAAATTGAAAAAAAAAAAAAAAAAAAAAAAGGGAAACAGAGAAATGAATTGTGGGCCCAGGTATAGGAAAATTGAGAGTGTGGCTGCGCAAGTTTAATGGAGGGAAAAACAAAGAAAAAAAGAGTGAGGATTTTGACACAAATTTGTGAGGTTTGATATATTGAATTTTAGTCATAATTATATATTATAGTTTATAATTTATAGTGAAATTTTGATCTCTAATTGGATCGTGATTTTTTCTTTAGTTGAGAAAAGATTTTCCATGTAAAACTCTCGTATGTTTTCATTGAGTTTGTTTGGTTTTTGCTTTTGCTTGTATTCAATTTGTTAATTTCCTAATAATAATATGTTATCACGCTTTTCTTTTCCCACCTTATTTTCAATTTAGAAGAATGTTCTAGAATGTGAGTTCAAATGTTTTAAAATAAAGATAGTTGGATTTTCTAGATTGTTTAAAAAATGTTGCGTAAATACGTGAATAATGTATTAAGTTTGATATCCAATCATGGCTGGACATAACCCCAAGTAATCCATGCATCTGCTTGGGGCCCCTAAATTTGAAGGGCCCTAGATTTTTAAAGTTATGATTTTAAAAGTATTAATTCTTAATATTAGTAAATCTTATAGTCAAAATTATTATAATTTATTATACATGAAGGGCTCCCCTCTGAGAATTTCGATTGAGGCCTAGAAAATATCAGGATCGGCCCTATATCCAATGAAATAAACTCTAACTTCTTAGATTGTTCTTTTCTTCTAGTAATCTCTCTTATGCTCTTCTAGTAACCCATAAACACATACGAGCTATTGCAACTCAAAAAAATTAGATATATCCAATTAATGATAAGATTACTATATTTTTAAATAGAATATTAAAATTTGCTTTATATAATTTTAGAGTAAATGACAGAAAATTCATTTGTTTATTACTTCATAAACATAAAAGTTGTTGTTGAAATATATTCTGTAATATGTATTTTATATTGAATTTGCTTATATCACGAAATACATCTTTAAGTTTTTAATTTTAATCATTTAGGTACTTGAAGTTTTAAAATTTTATCAATTAGATACCTTTTTTCCAAAATTTAGTAGATTTCGTTGAAAAATACTAAAATATAATTCTAACAGTATATTACTTAATTTATCTATCAAATATTATTACAAATATAATTGAATTATAAAAAATAACAGTAAATAATTATATAAAAAGGATATGGTTAATTATTTAGCAATCACTCTAAAATGAATATGATGGATACACAGTGGCTATTAGAACCCGTTGAGTACCTGCGGCTGGTACAAGTGTGGACTTGTATCTGCCATAATTGGTATAAATATCCGATTCATAATTATAACGGATAGTTATTGGGTTCAATCCATATTTTTGTTTAATCTTATTTTATTTAATTAAAGAAAAACTGGAGAAAAAGGAAAAATAAAAATGAATTGTGGTTTTTGGGGGTCAGAGCGCGTGGCTGCGCGCGTTTAAGAGGAAGGAGGGGAGGGCACCGACAAAGGAAAAGGAAAAAATAACAGAGAAAGAGTACAAATATTGAGATTTAAATTTTCAAGGTTTGACGTGTTGAATTTTAGTTATAATTATAGATTGTAATTTAAAATTTATAGTAAAAATTTGATATCGAATTAGATCATGGTTTCTTCTCTAATTGTTAGAGTGTTTTGACCAAAAATCTCTTGCGCTTTCTTTTTGAGCTTATTAAGTGTTCAGTTTATTTTCAATTAGGATTATAGATTGTTCGATAATGTTCTAGAATGTGATACAAATATTTTGAAGGGAAACGTGATTAGCATTTCTAGATTATTTCAAGATTGTTCTGTAAATACTTGAATGATGTATTAAGTTTGACATCCAATAAAATAAACTCTAAACTCCTCATATTGTTCTTTTCTTCTCGTATTCTCCTACTCTCTTCTACTCTTCTCTTCAATTTTTTTTTTTGGATAATTATCTACAACGCTATAGTACGTACTGGATCTCGACAAGGCGAGACCTAAACCATCCCGTATACACGGAGATTGGTACAAAAATTCAGAAATAAAATGGGAAAAATCAGCCATTATAAACAACAGGGCAACATCGCTCTTCTCTTCATATTTCTCTCTAATTTTCTTCTTCTTGTATTTTTTTTTTCCTAAATTTAGATACAATCTATTAAATTGTATCATAATAAAGTGAGGGTTCATTTACTAGGCACTACGGCACCGGATCCCATTAGAACTCCGAAAACCGCCTTTTGGCAGGATTACACCCTGAACGGTAAGGTTGCGTCATCTACCTCTCCCAAACCCCGCTTATACAGGAGTAGGGGTGTAAACAAACAGAGCATTCAATGAACTACTCGAGTTCGAAATCGATTAGGGCTCGTTCGTGTTCATTAGGAGAGCTCGATAGCTTAACAAGTCGAGTTCGAGCAAGCTCGACAAGCTTAACGAGCCGAGTTCGAACAGGGGGATGCTTGGCTCGCTAATGTTCACGGACAGTTTGATAAGGGCTCGATACGAGCTCGTTAAGGGCTCATTATGAGCTCGATAATAATTGGTATTGGTAAAAAAATAGTTCGATAACGGCTCAATAATAATTTATAAAGTTCGACTCGATTGAAAGTTTGGCTCGATTTTAAACTCAATTGGGCTCAATAATGAGCTCGACTCGACTCGATAAGCCTGCCGAGCCGAGAACGCACTATATTCTTATCGAGCCGAGTTCGAACAAGGGTTAGACGTCCTCGATAAGAGCTCAGCTCGAACTCGGGCTCAAATTGACTTATCGAACTCGAGTTCAAACAAGGGGGTGCTCGGCTCGGCTTAGCTCATTTGCACCCACATGCAGGAGTCCTTGAGACACTGGGTCTATTGTTGTTGTATCATAATAAGGCCGAGGATAGACATAAATTTAAGTTGTAGATAGGGATAAGGAGTGGGCCCCATTATCATTTTAAAAGATACTATTATTATTATATGTATATATATGGTGCGTGATGGTCCACGTCCGCCAGCGTGTTGCGAGCATAATCTTAAGGATACACACCAACAAACAAAAACAGTCCCAGTGTTGTACGGGCTCACGCAAAGCAGGATCTAGGGGTGGATGCACGCAGCCTTTTCTCTTTCGAGTGAAAAAGAGGCTATTTCAGAAGACCCCAAAACTTGAAGATCTTGTCGTACTGAAAGCATGACATCTTGAAAAGGGATTAGGTCATATCGAAGATGACTCCAAAGAATCTTAAGGATACATGAAATCTTGTTATTCTAGATCTGCTTGACTGCTTTCATTTTCATAAAGAATAAAGTACCACAATTTAGTGCTTCAAAATAAAATTTGTATCAATATCGGTTAAAGTTACACAAAGTAAAGTATATTCGTATTCTCTATTGATGCGGTTTTAATGTTTGTATAATATTGTGAACTTGTAAGTTTACGAGTTCGTCATTGCAACCGGCGAGAATACGCTTGTCGTATCCATGTAGATTCGATATTTAGTTACGTCGGCTTATTTTCAACCGATTAAGAACTGATGTATATATTGAAGGGTCATAATATTTATGTGATAAATATTTAAATACTATTTGTACACAAAAATATATTGACGTACTAAATAATATAGAATAGAATTATTAAATTATAAAACGTGATATTAAATTTTATATTTGTTCATCTGCTAATTATCGACGTGCATTTTATAAATAATTATTTTTTAAAAATACATTGCTAAATAACATTATGTTTCTCAAAGGTACAACAATAGCAGTTACTTATTGTACGATGATTAATACATAAAATTTGGAAAATATATTACATGATATAAAACATAATTAATTTAAAATTGTATATAAACTAAAGTAGCATAACTTAAATTATAAACACTAAAACAATATTAGTAACAAAGTATACAGACCTATTACAAAAATAATTTGTTATTAATTTATATATTAAGTAGCATAATATAAAATTATTAAATTACAAAAAAGTTATATAAAATGCTTATTTTTTGAAGTTTGTGAATCTTTTGTGCAGAAGCTACTTTTATTTTATTTTATTTTTTGATAACTGGATACAAGCTAAAGAGAAGGAGCTGAGCATACGAGCCAAAAAGAAAAAACAACAAAGAAGAACAACCAAAAACAACAAAACAACAAAACTAGCAGCATCCCACTTGAGCGGTTGCCCAAAATGGTCCAAAATAAAAACTATTATCCAAAATGGCCTATTTTTAAAAATATTTTTCCAAATGGCCTACAAGTAAGTAAAATTTAAAATTTTAGTCTTTTTTGTTTTTGTTTTTGTTTTGGAGCACCTGACGCTTTAAACATTTTTATTTTTTATTTAATTTTTAATAAATTATTAAATATATTAAATATATTTTTATTATCATATTATAATAAGCTTTATAATATATATTTCAATTAAATTATATATAATTTATAATAAAAAATTTTAAATTAAGCTATTTGTTAAATATTAAATAATATTATCTATTTTTTAATTTACTCATTATTTCAGTTATCTAATAATAGTCGTTTATTTACATAATATTTAACATAAATTATTATCTTTAGAATTATTATTACAGGGAGGGAGGTACCCAAAAAAATTAAAATTTTAAAATTTGCTAATGTGGAGGCCATTTGGGTAAATATTTTTTAAAATGAGTCATTTTGGGTAATATTTTTCTATTTTGGGGCATTTTGGGCAACATGTCATGGGATGAACGCAGATCACCCGTGCGGCGCCCAGGCCCCCTGAGCTAGGGCCCGGCCAGCCTACCCCCTATGGTCAACAAGCAGCAGTATATCTCTGAAGAGACGAAATACACGACATACTAGGGAATGTACCTGCATACAACACATGCGCATTAGCACCGGACAGGCTTAGGAGACCTCATATGACATATGACTGCTTATTGAGCACCGGAGGCAATGTCAGCCAAAGGAGGCCCGTGACAAACGGCTCTCCCACAAGACCCAGCACCACAAAGATTGCAAAATAATCAACCAAAGCAATATACTAAAACACAATACCAAACAATAATAAAACGGACAGGGAAAACTGAACCAACCTCCTAAGTTGAACCTCCTGGTACCGAACCCAGCAGCAATCGAAAGCAGGGTCTATAAGGAAGTGTCACACCCACAGCTTGCCACCTCATTATGTTTCGTAAATGGTCCATGGTCGAGGAATCTAGGCGTTGGCTTGGTGTCATGACTTTCCATATAAGCCAGATGAAGTTGCATAGTAGCTACTTGTAACATTATAATAATGTTTGATTTAGCTTTTTAACTGGTTAAAATTGTAAAATAATTCTAATTGACTGTAAGATATTTACAGGATTATTGTTAATGAAATAGCAAAAATTTCATTCACGTGTCCATCCCTTTCTAAACCCACTTTTGTCTCTTTGAAGACATTCAATAAAATTGGAACGAAACCCACTTTTGACTTTTGATTGTAATTATTTTTTATTAATGGAATTCTAAAGATATTAATCTCAATATTTGAATGTTTCGTATCTCTTCTTAGATTATTATAAATTGAGTTAGATTAATAATATAACTATAAAATACAAAACCACCTATGTATTTAATGCAGTGAAGATCTAAATATAGTTTTCAAGATCATCTAAGACTAAACAATTGATTAGTTAAACAGATATTTATAATTCATTATGTAGTAAGTAAGTGATGCTAGAGTGACGATATTCAAGGCTTACTTGGTCAAATTTTTTTTAGGATAAAGGGTTTTTGAGGAATTGATAGTGTTTGGTCTGAAAATAAATTTTTTTTTTAAATAGAAGTTGTTTCTGTTTTTAAATAGAAGCAGAAACATAATTTTTTTATGTAAGAAGAAAAAACTTTTAGACAAAAATGCATCTGTTAGAAGCACTTTTGAAAAAAAATGATTCTATTAAAAACAATTATTTTTTTTAATAATTTGGCTAAATAGGCCCTTAAACTTAGAATCTAATAGAGTCCCAATTTTAATAATATTTTTTTCGTTAATTTGAATGTAAGACAAAAAAGGACGTGTAGGACAAGACTTGGATGCAATTAACAAACAAATCCGAACAAAGAAAATTCGAACATTCACGTTGCAAAAAACTACTCAAAACTAAGAAAAAGACCAACTACTAACCGAACCAAGACAAAAATAGCTCCTCATCTAGGCCACTACACCATGCTCCACCATTGACACCACTATACTACTGATATTAACAAAATACAGAATAATCAAAGAGAAAGAAACTCTGGTCATTTTAAATAAGAAAAAGGCTCGGACTAATATTTATATATATATACATATAGATGAAAAAAAAGATTATGGAAAAACCCTCCTCATATCGGCCACTACGCCATTCGCTCCTGATACTTGATACGAACGCTGCTAAGGACAAATCGACACGACTCAACTCGTGACTTGGCATATGACTCAGCTTGTGACTAGACTGGTAATTGGGTCCTTGACTCAGCACACATGACTTGTCACGTGAGGCGGGAAGTTATTAAGTAGGATTACAGATCCTTGATTGTAATTAGTAAGTTAATTATCTAATAGTACAAATAAGGGGTTACGACTAGGGAAGAAAAAATGTTGATGAATTTCCTTGAGTATTCTCTCTCTCTCTCTCCCAATCATTCTCTCCCTCTCTCGTCTACCTAGTCTTCTTCTCTATTTCTTCCTCGATCTTTTTATCTAATCCTGTCCCCCTCCTCTCTCTCTCTCTCTCTCTCTCTTTAGTATGGTAAAGCTTTAGGGGAGGGGATGTACCCCTTAAATTCCTCATAAAGAGGACACCGCTTTTGAGCTTCATGGGATTCGATCTCGGGTCACCACATTGGCACCCGGAAATCACGACCACTCGGCTATGTCCCCAAGGGACTGTCCCCCTCTTCTCCTATACTATCTACTTACCATACTTACCATACATGTAAGGCTCGCAATTAGAGTGATATTATCAATACAAAGGTCGTTGTTTGAGATTGTTGATTGCAATTTATATTTGTTGATTAAATATGTGTGGAATTTGGAGTTCGATTGCATCAGTACAACTATAGTATTGATATTAACAAACAACCGAAGAATCAAAAAGCAAGAAACTCTGGCCATTTTAAATAAGAAAAAAGCTCGGACTACTTTCCTCATCATTTTGGGACTTCATCCCTTACGAGAGTGCTCTTGAGGTCGTTTTTGCCTTGTCTTTATCTCTTATATATATGTGGAAATCCTACGTGGCACCTTTTCTTTTTTAAAACATACTTTTATTTCTTTTGTTAAATATATATAAAACCCGATCGATTTATCCTTAATTATAACTTTAATTACGCTCAAAAGGAGAGGAATCATAAGCGCAAATCTTCAGTTTTGAAAAGTACCTTAAAACTTCTATTTTTTATAAAATACATTCAAAAAAAAATGTTTTTCTATTTTTTGTAAAAATTACGGTTTTGTATTTTATTTATATTATAAATTATTAGATAAAATTATATTTCATTATTCTCAAGTTTTTTAATTTTAAAATTATTTCGGGGTTTTTTAGTTGGGTTCGTGAAGGATGAGCCATTCCCAATTTCCCAAACAAGACTAGGTAGATTCTTTAAGATGAGAGCCGAACTCAAGCTCCCGCTAGAAAGGCAGCCGCTGGCACCTTTGGTGTGGACGTTCCTGCAAAACGACGAAGGCCGTTAGAGGGGCCTGAGGGTGTGGATCGCGGGGGATCCTTCCAATACCTAAGTCAGCAAGGGTTGTAGTTAAATAAAATATAAGCGTAGTAAAATACTTATCTTAGGGGAGTACTTAGTAATCATGAAGTGTTAGGGACGAAGCTTGAGGCATGACCTTGTTTAGAGAGAGAGAGAGAAGCACGTGATGTGAGGAGAGAGAAAGGGTGATAGAAAGCGGTGATGGCATGGGAGTGGCGGCACCGACGAAGTAAGGAGAGAATGATACGATTCCAAATTAGGCATTTAAGATTTATAGTATTAGAATTTTAATATTATAATAGTTTAATAGTAAGTAGTGGGCTTCACTTAGAGGGGCTCCTTCCATAAATAAAGGGGGCATTGTATTCACAATCGTCCAAGAAATAAAATCAAGTTCTCCTTTTATATTATTTCTCTTTCTTTTAATGCTTTTATTTAGTATTTAGGTTACTTTTATTTAGATTCGTAACATAGGAGGGCGAGATGGCGGTACCGGTGGTGTCCGTACCGGTGGGAGAAAGGGATATAGTGGGAAAGAAGGAAACAGGAAAGAGGACAGGCACGTGGGAGAGAGGAGAGAGAAAATGGTAGGGGGAATTTTTTGTCTTTTTGTGGTTTTTTTGTTATTATTTGATTATTTTTTTAATATTAATTTGATTATTTTTATTCTTAATAAAAATTAAAAAATTTTATATCTTCTAATTGTTTGAATATCTTTCCTTATAAATATTAATCAATAATATATAAAAAGTAATAAAATAGTGGATATTTGTCTATAATTTCCAAATATACAGCTGTTATGTATACGTTTTAGATGTATAATTCATATATATAGCAATATAATATTAAATAACTATTTAATATAAAAAAATAAATTTATATTATTTATAGTAAATACATAATTATATATATTTTTGTACTTAAACCATTAATATATTTCAATCTATCCGTCGACCGGAAGGAGCCGCCTCGTTTATTTATATTATCTCATATAATATACAACAATAATTGTCTGATGCTGATGTCATTTATGACCACAAGTGATGTCATAATATTTACGTCATAAAGGGCCATCCACCCAGCCACGTTTTGCCCCTTCTATTTCTTTTCCTTTTAAGTAGCCCAAACTTGATAGTTGCTTCTCTGTAGTTAAAATTTGAGAAAATCTAACGATTCCATTATATTTTGAAATGAATAACGGCTCCGGCTCCGGCAACGGCAACGGCAACGGCAGCGGCAACTCCGGTACCGGTAGGCCGGGGAATCCCTGGCCCACCTCTGCCTCGTCCTTCGGCAACCAACCGCCGCCACGCGGTGCCACCAAGAACGGTATCCTTCTCAACATAATCAAAGGTTAGACGAAGCAACTCGGATTCAATCTCCACCAACGAAATACTGCTTCTTATTTATGGGGATTCCCTTCCCCCGCCTCCCAACCCCAAAAGTCTTACCAGTGTATAGAAATTAAAGGTTAGACTGTTAATTTTGAGTATTGTTTGAGTACTCTTTTCATCTAATGTGAAATACTGAGTAAGTGTCTTCTTGTAATTGACTTTGCTTTCGGGAGGATGAATGAGAGGTTGATTGTGCTGTGTATGGAGCACAAGTTGTATGTATAATGTTAGTGATTAAATAAATTTTACATGAGCTTTTGAGTGCTTGTGTAATATCTGGTTGCAGTAATTCTTTTTATTTTTTGGATATTCGGCAAAAAATACGTATCACGCGAGGTTCAAAATCTCTGTCGTAATGCCTATTATACAATTTGTGGTAAATCGACATGAAATGTCATAAATCAAAATATGCGTACATGTGTACGAGAGGTCTACCGCAAGTCGATGTCACTTATACACTAGTAACTGAAGATAATAGACGCAGATAGTTTTATGTTTGTGTTGCATTTTTGAAGATTATGGGTTTATTTTGACTTTAGCCTGAATGCTTCGTGGGCTTGAATTTTGATTCTAACTTGGAAGTCAGTCGGGGTTAAGTTTGACTCAAATGTCATTTGAGCTTAACATCGATTTAAGAGTCATTTTGGGTTTGACTTGACTTGGAAATCATTTGGGTTTAACTTCTACTTGAGAATCGTTTGGACTTAAATTCGACCTGGGATATTAGTCTTTGTTTTGGCTTGGGGGTCATTGAGCTTATATTGGACATGGAAGCGATATTTGTTCCTAGCTCAAGAGTCCTCGGAGATGCTGCACTTGAATCAATGGTTTTTCATTCGGGGTGAATTTGTCAACCTTTATGCGCTTTTGGTTATTTGGGCCTCCTCAAATTTTAGTTACTGCATATATTATAGCTTAATATATATAATATTGTGGGATTGTCTTGAATCAACTAGCATATTAATAAAGTTGTCCACCGAAAGAGGAAGTCGCGGCACACAAACTATATGAAACCCTCTATGCCGCCTCCCATCTCAAGAGGACTCGACACTGGAGGCGAACGACCCGCTGAAGCAAACCTGAAACACTTCGAACAATAAGACTAAAGGCCACCTATCGCGCCCTAGCCGAGCAGTCCTCACCTGCACAAGCAAGCAAATCAATTGAAGTACAGGTGCTTCGGTCAGCATGATAAAAAAAAAACTTTAGACGTTCTCTAATATGGTATCAGAACTTTACGAAAGATAATGGAAACAAAAGATACAGGGGGAAAAAGGAAAGATATTACCTAGAAAGCATTGAAACAAAGAAATATCATTGATGTGACAGCTAAAAGAGGCGCCAATCACACGACCTCTTTAACACAATTTTCACGCTCCTACAAGTAAGAACTTGTATACAGTACACGTACAACTCATCGTCACATGATATAACACTTGCGATATATTGTCACTATTAAATTTTGCACTAGGCTAGAACCCTTACTTTTTACACCTTTAGCCAAAATTTTACTCAAGTGGGATGCGTTCTATGAGCTAAGAATACCGGAAAACATAAATTTTACTCTATAGGTAGTATCGTTTTTTTCCCCTATATATATAAATATCTTTAGATTTTTTCTAGCATACCATCTTTTTTTATTCTTACACGAGTAAGAACTACATTATCGCTAATAAATACCCGAGGAAACTAAGTAGAATGATAAGTTTTAAACTCAATACCTCTTATTTGAGGGCTGAACAACACATCATTACACTCACGACTTTAGCTCTTTTCTTACCACATCATATCAAATGGTCAATTATTTGAAAAGTTTATTTAATACAATGAAAGTAGAATTAGGGTCGATCCTGTTATTCTCGGGACCCCAAACAAAATTTTCAAAAGGGACTTTTTATATATAATAATATTTTTTTTAAAACTTGTTAATACTAACAATTATTACTTAAAAACGACAACTTCTAAAATCAAGGGCCACGAGCGGTTCCTTTGAGTTGCTTAGGGCTATATCCGAGCCTGAATTGAAGAAATATGAACAAGCAAAACTGTTAAATAGAGGGCACTTATTATATCCGACAAGCATGCCATGGAGACAGAAAAGAGCAACAAGTTCACTGAACTGAAGAAAAGAAATAAAGACAGAGATAATGAAGCCAAGTGACATGTGTTCCACTTGGTACCACACCCACAGGAATCACTTTATATAGTACTGAAATAACCACCTTCTTTTTATAACGAAATTATTTTTTGATGCAGAAAAGGGAATTTGGTTATGATATTTTCTAAGTTATCTAAAATAATATCCATAAACAAATTATTTCAAAATGTTAAATTGATAGGTAAATGTTTATAACATATATATATATATATATATATATATATATATATATATTATAATATGTTATCTCACACAAATGTTTACGGGATTTGAAGAGTGAATAATACACATATTCAGTTATCCAACTCTTACTTTGGGTTGATGGGATTCGATCTTGTGATACGAGCCAAAATAGGATCAGGGGTATTAATACAGATATTCCCGGGTCCAATCCCGAGGTCGCTTAGATATTTGCCACGTGTCTCGATGAGGTGGCATGTTTATCCATCGTCCCACTTAGTTTTTTTTTATAAATAAGGGGTAGGGTTTAGAAAAAGGTTTATATTGAAAAGGGTGTTGATGTTTATCTCTCTACCCCTAGTTCGTCTATGTTTCTCCCCTTTCTTTACTGTCAATATAATACAAATCCTTATGTTTAATGCTTGATGTGAGTGTTTATGTTGTTGGATTGGATTTAGTGAGCTAGATCGGTATGGATTAGTATCGTCTCATAACAAGCGTCAATAAACCCCCTCCAAAAGTTGGGGGATAGTCCTAGAAAAAAAAAACAAAAACAAAAAAAATTATATGCTCTTCAATATATGTAAAATTTCACTGCACCTAATTAGGACAAGCTTGTAAAGTTGGGATAACCTGCTGGGTTTTTAGGTTGATGTTCTTTCTCACGACTCTGATTCAGGACGTTCTAATTTATACGCACGTGTGAAGTTCTCGATAGTTGTCCTCGTTGACTTGGCACGTTATCGTGTAATAACACACGCTAATTGGTTCCTCTGTAGCACTCAAAAAATAAAAGTTCCACTCATCAGCTATAAATCTAAATCGTCTGTGGTGCTTATCCTATGGTATATTGTTAACTTGAGACTCTCTACTAGCACAAACCCCTTCATGTGTACATACTTAAATAAACCGGTACCTCTATAAACTTATGCATTCCCCCTCTTTTATAGTGTCAGCTATTATATTTACTTCCAATACTTATTGAACTTTCCAATAGCATCACTGCAGTTGATGACGACAAGAAAAATACATAAGCCCCTCGATCCACCAATCAAAGTACAGTACTGTGTTTGAACAATCTATACGAGACAATAGAAAGTTGAAGAGTGCAAAAAAAACATACAATTTAAATAGACTAGTTCAGTTTAAATATGTCAAGGTTTGAGTGTTCTATTTCATTAAAATTGACATTTTTAGAAAATCTGACACGAAGAATCTTTCTCTCTCTCTTTTTTTTTTGGAACACCAGAATCTTTCTTTTTTTCTCCTGAAAAAAAATGACTTAAAAAGAATGGCCTTTTTTCCACTTTAAAGTATAACACAATTTTTCTGTCTCCTTTTGGACTCGGGATTGGAAAATACTAATCATTTGTTATCCAGACTTTCCTTTTTAATTGGTGTTATCTGAAAAATCTATAAAAAAATTGGAATTGACCTGATAAGCCCAAGATCTGCCCGATTTCTATTTGCACATATAGGACAAATACTTCCAATACCACTTCTTTTTGTTTTGTTAGTATTTCCCGTTTTTATTCATTTGATGTCTTTCGCCAAATTTAATATTCAACGTATTCATTATTCTATATTCTATTCAAGTGATTAAGATTGAGATTACTCCTATTCTATTTAGATTAGAATTTCAAAACAAAATGAAATAGTAATAATTTATGATACAAGTAATAATACATATTACTAATTGGAATTGGGTTTTTTTATGTAGAAGTTGGGCCTAAAGGGCCCAAATCAACCCTTCTTTTTTATTTAGTATTTTATTTTATATTTATTTGCTCTTAATTTTATTCATAGGACCGTTTTATTATTTTCATTATATTTATACAGACTTAAGTGTTGGAGGGTCCCTGTGGTGAAAACCACTTATCCCTCTAACTATTTGTTCATCTCGTAGATTATATCATTGATATGAAATTGTCCACCTTCCTCCAACGTGTTAAAAGTATTTCAGATGTGCATAATGCTTAGGGATGCTCATCGTATACACAAATAAGATAATATATTTTATGAAATTATGACACCAAAAAAAAATAAAATAAAATAAACTGTAAAACTAAGAATGTTGAAGTTTTGTCTATATGAAACTATAACAATGTCGTCTCTTAACTCTGCCACACCGTATACCAACCGCATGTAACTTAGGGCGCGTAAGTTTCACGTGACCTCACAAGATATTTTTATGAAGCAGGAAATATATGTGACTATAAAACATTAAAATTCAAAATCAAGTGAATAAGATTTTAAGGATTTTAAACTATAAAAATTAAAACAAAGACAAAAGTAAGATAAAAATACAAGAAAACAGTTCGTAATCTCTAAAAATTTCTTCCATTATTTCTAAGGCTATTTCCAGTACAAGAACATATAACTTTATCTATTACGTGCAAGTAGCTAGCCTAGGATTCTAGCATCGAAAGACAAACATAAAAGCACGAGCACCATTGATGGGTGTAAGAAGACCGTTATGGCCGGTTATCTATAGGAAGAAGGAGAAGAACGGAAAGGGTCATCATCCCGTTAATACCTAACACTAATTACATAATTGTAAAATATAAAACAAAACATAAAATATGTAAAAATACAAAATAACAATACAAGAAAAAAAATGAGTCTCGAAAAAAAACAAGTCTTGACCGGTAGGACCCTTTTCCATAATAAAGCCGTACTAGCGACTTAAGCGCACGTTCAATATTTAATACATATTATAACATGTGGAATACATTATATATCTATGTACACGCTTATAGTATCAAACATATATTATTTTTTTTGTTATTAAGGGTAATATAGAATCGGGTCATTTACATCAAAGGTATTTGTATTTTGTCCAATGCGACAATTTAGTCATTGTATTTTGAATTGCATCAATTTGTCATTTTAATATTTATATTGTATTAATTTGGTTCTTAAAGTAAAATTTATGTTAAGTCGTTGATGAGTTAGGTTAATCTAGATTTGTAGTGGATTACTTACATTTAACATAATTTATTAATTAAAATTAAATTATTAACTTAATCTAAATTTAATTATTAGACTAAATTAATACAATTAAAATTATAAAAACTAAGTTGACACAAGGACCAGAGTACATGGATCCTTGGTTCAAATAATCTATGGAACATAGTATAACTAGTTTTCCGATCCTTCATAAATTGAGACGGGTTGCATATAAAAACCCTCCGAAATTAGGCGGGAACACCTCACTTCATTTCCCTCCAATCTCCTCTCTCTCCCCTCACCGGCAGCCATGAACGGAGGGAAGAAGCGCCCGACGCCGTCGCAACCATCTCCGCCGGCGCTGCCAAAGCACCACGCCGCTATGGAAGAAGAAGATCTTGACGAGGACGTCTTTTTAGACGAAACCCTAATCGACGATTACGCCGAAGAGTCTGCCATTCTCCGCGACATGGAAGCGCGCCAATCCCTAGCTTCTCGCCTCGCTAAGTGCGCGCGCCCGCTGCTCTCTCAGTCTTACACCTCTCACTCACAGAGCATTTGTAATTTGTTCTTTCTCCTATTGAATTAGGGTGTAGGGTTTGGGGTCTTGTGTTGCGGTGGTTGTGAATTAGGGTTTGGTTTTTTTTGTAGTGTTTCAGCAATTGGAGATTGATTACGTGATTGGAGAGAGTCACAAAGATCTGTTGCCGAATAGGAGTGGACCTGCGGCCATTCTTCGGATTTTTGGGGTTACCCGTGAAGGTGATTTCTATGATACGATCCAAATTAGAAAATATAATGAAACTAAAGAAAACCAGTAAAATGCTAAACGTAAAGAGATAATAGAGAAAACGTAAAAGATGATATTTGATTTGATTGATTCATTGTAATATACCACTACCCCTATTTATAGAATAACAATAACCCCTTTACTAGGCGGGACCCACTAATCTATTGGGCTATCTTAATACTGTATACTCAAATACCTAATTTGGTTATGTATTATTTTAGTATTCTTTTTCTTTATATTTTCGCTAGAAGTCCCTCTGGGGAGCACAAAAAGGACGTTTACATCTCTTTGTTTTGGGGGTTAACAGGTTAAGGGTGTGGAGATTCGAGTATAGGATGTTCTGTTGTAGGGTCTTAACCCTTGGTAGCATTTTATTACCCGAGACCCACGAGGGCGTTGCCTCAATGGCAGGAGGCAAATGAGAGGATAGAGTGTTGCCTTAGGCCAAAAGGTCTAAAGTTGAATTCCCCCCTTGAAGAGTGTGGGTCGCTGCATGGACCGGGGTTTACTGGATAACCGGGTTCCCCATTAGCAAAAATTTCACTACTTGAGGCCCGGAAAATGAATACAGGGAAAAGGTTGTCAAAATTGCTTTTTTTCTTATACATCTGACGTTTTTTCCAGGTATCATGTCCAACCTTGATGATATACTTCATTCCCGACATCATGTTGTAAAACTTGAGTTGCCGGGAAAATATGTTGCAGCTTTCCCAAACGACAAAATTGCTTTTCCTATAGTTTGTTACGGACTTTTTATTATTGTATATAGCATACAGGAAGCCATATTTACTATATAGTCTACTGCAGACTTTGTTTTTTTACCCCTTCGTGTTATGGTGTGAAGTAAAGTGTCCTGGAAAGGAGCGTAGAGGGACAGACTACAGGATTAAGTGAAATCAATGTGAGTATGAGTATTCCTTATCAATGCCTAATTGATTCATATTTGATAATGATTAGGGCATAGCATCTGCTGCAATGTTCATGGATTTGAGCCATATTTTTACATCAACTGCCCCCCCGGGATGGGTCCTGATGACATATCTTGTTTTCATAAAATCCTTGAGGTAATTATTTTAGCTTTTCAATAGTAGGCTTTCTTTTAGTTTTTTGTACTTTGTTTTTAGTAGATCCTACCAATTGCTATTGGGGTACGAAGATCTGTTGTTATTGCATATGATGTGTTTGTGCTATGTATTCTTAGTCATAGAATGGTTTACTAATTTTTTGTGTTCCTTGTGATTATTTCAGGGGAGGATGAAGGAGGCAGTAAGAAATGCAAAGGTTCCCCAGTTTGTTCGACGTGTTGAACTGGTGCAGAAAAGAAGCATCATGTATTATCAGCAGCAGACTTCTCACCCTTTCCTTAAAATTGTGGTTGCATTGCCTACTATGGTCACTACTTGCCGAGGTCACTATTTGAAATTTATCCCTCTGATTAATGGAATGAAAATGCAGGAAACTATCTGATCAAAAAAAAAAAAAAAAAAAAGCAGGAAACTAAGAACTAAAGACAAAACATTAGATTAATACTGTTCAAGTGTGGCTTTATCGCATTATGTTTTTTACTTATTATTGTGGTAAAGAATGCTAGACATACTTTTCAAAATGGAGCTGTGTGATCTGAACTTCCAAAAGACAGTGATTATTCAAGTCCTATGAAATTTTCAGGTATCCTTGGTCGAGGCATACAAATTGATGGCCTGGGCATGAAGAGTTTCATGACATATGAAAGCAATGTGCTATTCGCTCTTCGTTTCATGATTGATTGCAATATTGTTGGAGGTAATTGGATCGAGGTTCCTGCTGGAAAATATCGGAAAACAGCCAAGAATCTATCGTATTGCCAGTTAGAATTCGATTGCCTGTATCCTTGCTCACGAGAAGACATTTCTATCTTCGTTTGTCAAAGTACTGCTTTGTGTGAACTTATCGTATTGCCAGTTAGAATTCAATTTCCTGTATCCTTGCTCTTGAGAAGACATTTCTATCTTCGTTTGTCAAAGTACTGCTTTGTGTGAACATTCATCTTTTAGACACTTGTAGAATGTACTATATACTCTCTCCTTTTGGCCTCTTTCGCCCTTGTGTGATTCTTGTTGAATACTTTCTTCATATATGTCTGTCCTTAACCAGGATTTTAGATATACGGATTTGGTTAGCCATGTCCCAGAGGGGGAGTTCTCAAAAATGGCCCCATTCCGCATTTTAAGTTTTGACATTGAGTGTGCTGGTCGGAAAGGTCTGTTTCCTGAGCCCACTCATGATCCAGTTATCCAGGTTAAGTTTCCTTGTCATCAATCTCAAACATAGAGCAAAAGCAAGCATTTTTTCAGTTTGTATCCTCCTGATTTAATTTCTTAATACATGTCTTGTGAAATGTTTAATGACATGAAGTTAATTTTCATGATTAGATAGCAAATCTGGTGACTTTGCAAGGAGAAGATCGGCCGTTTGTCCGCAATGTCATGACCCTTAAGTCCTGCTCTCCAATAGTAGGCGTTGACGTTATGTCGTTTGATACTGAAAGAGAAGTGTTGTTAGCTTGGAGGGTAAGCTTTTACCCTACTAAAATATTTTACCTGTTTTGACCGATATGCCTACAGTCCCTTTGAGCTGCATTGTACAGTAATATATTACTGGATTTCATGTTCTCTGGACACTGTATTTCTTGCCATTCATTTATTTCGGTAGTTTTTCCTGGTTGCAGGAGATTATCATTGTTAAGTTATTAACTTTAA
This sequence comes from Simmondsia chinensis, assembly GCA_018398585.1. NCBI lineage: Eukaryota > Viridiplantae > Streptophyta > Magnoliopsida > Caryophyllales > Simmondsiaceae > Simmondsia > Simmondsia chinensis. The sequence continues at coordinate 3,150,957 of JAGTTD010000009.1, forward strand.
ACATACTTCTTAGTCTACTTTTCTTCTGGCGGAATTTGTAACTTTTATCATGCTTGGCATATTGCTGCCAGTATCGGTTGCTATATTTTATGAGTTTACTGCTTTTCTTTCTCGGCAGTGTGTCTTGATCAGAAGCAACAGTAAGGAAAATGTATCTAAATATTTTGTCAAAGAAGTTGAGTGAGTGATATTTTATTTAGTTGAATAATTTGTGGTTCATATGATCTAAAAAATGAGTATGTGACCAATATAAATTAATTAATTACCCAAATATTGAGCGACTTACTACATACTAATACCTGCGTGTGTGTATTTATGTATGTGTAGGACTTCATTCGTGAAGTGGATCCTGACATAATTATTGGGTATAACATATGCAACTTTGACTTGCCATACCTCATACAGGTAATTTTCTTCTTTTACTTTCTGTGCACACAGCCTTTCCTAACTTCTCCTTTTCCGTTAGGTATTGAAAATTTATCTTCTCTTGCCTGGATGGTTCTGAGAAGCCAGTTTTGGGGTGATGAAAAGGATTTTTTTTGTAGTCTAATTATACTTTTAGAATCTATTTATCAAAAAAAAAAAAAAAAAATACTTTTAGAATCTTTTATGTGTCTATTTTACGTTTGTAGAAGTCTTAGGATCGGATAGGCAGGAGATGGAAAGAAATTTGTCTGATGATAATGATACATACGCTAAGGAAATCTTTGGCATATGTCACTAACATATGTGCCACTTCTTGATGAGAGTGAAATATGACAGTTATATTTTATTGGTTGGATTAAGTGCCACATAAGTTAGTGTATCTATACTAAGCATTTCCTTTCTGTGTGTATCGTTGTTCTTATTGAAATGCTTTTGGAGAGAAGCAAATTTTTTTACTCCCATTTTGCACTGCTTCCTATTTATCTAAGTACAGAGGTAATTTTGAGGCTTATTAAGACATTTTTCTATGTATTATAGAGAGCAGCTGCCTTAGGAATAGCAGAATTTCCCACCCTGGGACGCATAAGAAGCAGCAGGGTTCGTGTCAAAGACACAACATTTTCTTCAAGGTGATCCTCTTCAAAATCTAGAAAGACCTTTTCCTTTCTTGTAATAAATGAATGCCATTTTTTTTTGTTGTTGTTTTAATTTGAACTTCATAATTTACTTGATTGGATTGACCCAAGCATATTTTCGGAACGTTCTCCCTATTCCGAATTTCCGAATATCAATTGTGTTTCCTTTTCAAAATGATAAATATAATCTATTGAGCTTCATAATGCAAGGGTTTCAAAGTTGTGCACTAACATGTACTTTTGTCATAAAATTTAGAGTTTACATCAAAGATCCCTGTACTTCTATTTTGTCAATTTAGCCATTGTGTTTTTAATTGTGTCCGCCTCTCTTCAGGTTGACACCCTGAAGGGGGAAGACTGCGTACATCTACCTCCCCCAGACCCCGCTTTTGCGGGAGCCCTTGAGGCACTGGGATTGTTGTTGTTTTTAATTGTGTCCATTTAGTCTCTGTATAATTGATATTCTCTCATTTTGGTACTTAAGAGTAAAATTTATTTAAGCTAATGAAATTTTTAGTGGTTTGGCCATAGGTTGGGTTAAATTGAGTATACCATATAGATTTATAGTGTGTTACTTGCATCTTACGTGATTGGTCATTAACAATTACTTAAATAACTTAACTTGAATTTGACCAAAGGACTAAATTGACACAATATAAATTATAGATGGACTAAATTGACATAATTCAAAGTATAAGAACTAAATTGGTACGATGAGAAAAGTACAGAACCTTTGATGTGAATAACTCTAAATTCTAGCTTCATCAGAAAGGAAAGCCCTGAGTCGGACACATCTAAGATCAAATCTTACTTTCATTTCACTGGCAGTATTTGAACTATTGCTTCACCAAAATGAAGTAGTCAGATGCTTTTTATAAGGGTGCTGCAAATCTGGTTGAAAATCAGCTTCTAAGATCTTCCATAGTATATCCATTTATTTATTGTGGGTCACTGACATTGATGCTCTTGGTATTGGTCGATGATAAACTACAATTGATCAGACTTCATGTTTTATTAAGTTGATGACCTGTGCATGGAATGATCAGAGAAGTGGAAAATTCTTGTTCCATTGTATAACGTCTCCTTGAAAAATATCCCTTGTTCTTCCTTTCCCATTTTGGTTATTAGTTGTCTTGATGGGCTGGAATATACTATTCTAATTTTACCCTTTGGCTCAATTGAAGAGGCTTATACTTGCAGCTTTTCTGTTCAATTTGAAATACCAAAGATACAGTATTTTGATGGACAGTATAATATGGGCACTATCTTGGGTATATTTCACTGTGCTTCATTGTCTGTTTGATTCCTTTGATATTTGCCTGATAAGTTGTATATATACCTTTTTTATGATATATCATCAGGGTAATGATTCTTCAACGTGCTCATACTCTTAGAATTGTTTTTAAATCTTGTTTTCACTAAAATTTGAATGAAGCTACTGTAAATTAAATCGATGCAATTAAGCCGTGGGATATTGTGCTCTTGACTTGGGATCTGACTGTTCTCTTTTAATTTGTTTTTTCTTTTCCTCTTGAGCTAGGCTTCTGGGTGGGAGCCTAGGAGGTGGCATACTGAATTGATAGTACTGGGCTTTACTGTTTTAGAGCACCGACTGGGTGCCATTGTGCAATAAACTAAGTTACCGTCACTTGGTATGATTGCATTTGAGGCAGCTTCATTATATTGTTCTTGTGTCATAAGACGTGTGTGAGCAAGAACTGCTATTGTTATTGTGTCATATGACGTTTAAGCAGGAAATGCTAATCGTTAGTGTTTGTAACTAGATTTTCTCCGAGCCATTAGTTTCCAAAATTTGGGCCGATTATTGACTTTTGTGTCTTACAGACAGTATGGAACAAGGGAGAGCAAGGAAGTCGCAATTGAAGGGAGAGTTCAATTTGATTTGCTTCAGGTTTTTGCTCTGTTCTCCCTTGGTTGAGCTAGATTTTATATCGGGTTGCTTTGCTAGTTGTGTCAGTTAGTCCCCACCTCAATTTAGTTTGTTTATTATGCAAAATGCTTTATATATATATATATATTATATTAGAATTTGATTATAACCTAATGCCTATGTGACCTGTGCATTTTCTATTGTAATAAAATATAATTTTTTGATGTAAAACATTTATATTTCTAGTATAAAAGTACAATTTTTGACAACATACTATGAAAGAGTAGTTATTTTTCAAAGCATGATATAAAAGCTGTAAATAATGACTTAAATTTAGATAAATTTTCATATTAAAAAACACTGAACATATTTACATCAAAAGATATTGTAATTTGTGTTTAAGAATATGAAAGGAAAAAGAAAATGTGTAGGTCATGTGAAGGACCTTCCAATTTTGGATGGAAATCTGGACCTTGGATGACATTGAAGCATTTTGCAAATTATAGGGACTAAATTAATATAATTAATTGGTAAAAAAAAATTAATACAATTAAAAATATAAGGAGTAAGGTGACACATATTGCAAGATATAGGGTAGTATGATGTACAACAACAACAACAACAACAGTCCCAGTGCCACGGGGGCGTAGTATGATATAATTAACCCTTATATATATGTATCCATGTATTGTACTCTTCATTTGGAAAAAAAAGGTATTGTACTCACGTCTAGTTTATTCTAATGCAGGCTATGCAAAGAGATTATAAGTTATCCTCTTATTCACTAAATTCTGTTTCTGCACACTTTCTCGGTGAACAGGTAAAGTTAATGGCTATCTTGAAGAATATTTGGAACTAGTTGAGTGGCTGCATTCGTATAATTTTTATATCATAGAGTCTGAACATGCTGATATTGAGTAATTATGCACTCTTTATTGTCCATTTACATTCTGGATTTAAAAACCATCCTTGTGTCTTACATAACGAAAAAAATAGCCGTATATATAAAGAGCAAATCTTAAGTACCTGTACATTCTCGAAGAAACTCAGGAATGATATATGTATGACAGAAACTGACGGATCCCTGTAAGGCTACACATAACATGAAGGTTTTTGAATAGGGATAAAATTTTAGATATGTCTCTGTTTAGGTGGCTCATTGCTTGTGAAGGGAGTTAAGGCTTTATTTTTACCCTGTAATCTGTGCAGAAAGAGGATGTTCACCATTCAATAATATCTGATCTACATAATGGGAATGCTGAGACTAGGAGGCGTCTTGCTGTATACTGTTTGAAGGTATGCCGTTTTATTTGTGTTGGGCGATCCAGAGGTGCATCTGATGTTATGCTGCAGTGTAATTTGGAATTGGCTTCTTTATTACTGAATTCTTTGGTTGTCTTATATTATCGATATATCTCTCATTTACGTTTACGGTTGGCTAAAAATTTTTGTATGACATAATGCTTCAAAGTTCATCCGCTACTGGAGGTCCAAGCAATCAGGTGCACAAGGGTCTCTTGCATGAGATGTCTTGGTATGCATAACTACCAAGCAATCAATTGCATGCAATAATAACACTCTCTCTCTCTGTTGGCCTGTTTTAGTGAGGAGGTCCAAGGGCGTCTTGCTCTAATGTAGCTGTCTCCGTCCATGAGGAACATCATGTTTTTTTCTTTTAACATTCACAGTCAATCCAGCCATGGAACATATGAGCTGCTCCTCAGAAGGCCGGCCCAGCTGCTTCTATTAGAAAGGCGGAGAAAGAAAAGGGAAAGAATATTATAGATCATAAGACAAACAATATTGCTTATTGATTCTGCCTTTCTTGAGCTCAGTTTGGCTTTACTTCTGCTTGTACACATGTATATAGTCTTCATGTCTTCTCCTTTAGTCTGTCACACTATTGAAGGGATGTGTTCTACACGCAAAAGATTATCCACAAGTGTCTGCTATGAGATGAACATGGTTTGCTTTCTGATTTTCAGGATGCTTACCTTCCTCAGCGGCTTTTGGACAAGCTGATGTATATTTACAATTACGTTGAGATGGCTCGTGTCACTGGAGTCCCTATATCATTTCTTCTCTCTAGGGGTCAAAGCATAAAGGTTTCATTAACTTTTGGCCTCCTTTGTCATATCCCTATTCCAAGAGCTTCCAGCAAGCTTGACTAATTATCATTTTCTTGCAGGTCCTTTCTCAACTTCTCAGGAAGGCAAAACAGAAGAATCTTGTCATTCCAAATGCCAAACAGCAGGATCTGAGCAAGGAACATACGAAGGTGCCACTGTAAGTGTGCTGTGTGCACATACCATAACTTGCTTTTCCTCGCAGTAGTGGTGTGCTCATAGTTACCAAGCACACACACGCTTTTGAGTCATGGCATGTGTTTGTGTATGTGCTATGCACTTGGTCATAGAAAATCTAAACCACTTTTAGTATGTTTTACTATGGTACTGCACCCAATATCCAAATTGCATATGTAATATGCAGCATGCCGACAGATCCAGTTGCTATTCTACTTGGACTTTGGTCCGATCATACACTAAGAGTTATAGCTTCAGAAGCAGGATTTGTCTTAGCGTTTAAGAAGTCTAGAAAGAATATGACATGATATTACAAATTGCAACTAGTTTCTAACAGTTACAGCTGCATGTAGCTATTATGTGCTACTGTGAACTTTTGTTACTTGGAATGCCTCAGCAGGATGTCATTTCAGGATTGTCATGGTTAAATAATTCACTCAGTGCTCTGAGCTGTAAGTAGGATACATGCAGTGAGAATATGTAGATAACTGAAGCATTCGTTACACTTAGATGGTTCCCACTTACCACCAGCCAAGTGCGGTGGATAAAGAACTCCTTTGTGTTTACTTTTTTGTCACGCTTCTTTTCTTTTGGGAGGGGAGTTGAGTCGGTCATGTGCTAGATTTTTCTTTGAGTGTGTATTTTTTTAACCAGACTTGAGCGTGATCTGATGGTGGGGTTCTTATGCAGGTTTTGGAGGCTAGAGCAGGCTTCTACGAAAAGCCTATTGCAACTCTGGATTTTGCATCTCTATATCCATCTATTATGATGGCATATAATTTGTGTTATTGCACCTTGGTAAAATATTTGTGTTGCCCCAAATGTTTTACTCTCGTTTCTTGAATATAAGGAATGATTTTCATTTGTGTGAATTTCTTTGCGAAGGTAACACCTGAAGATGTTCGCAAACTCAACTTTCCTCCAGAATGTGTTAACAAGACTCCTTCTGGTGAGATCTTTGTCAAGCCGGAGCTGCAGAAGGTGAATTTTATTTTCATGTCATATGTTGTTAGTGAGTCATCCTGGAGGTTCTTCTTTTAACTTATAGACATATCGATCCAAATTGTTACATACTTTCAGGGGATACTTCCAGAGATTCTCGAGGAACTTATAGCTGCTCGTAAAAGGGCGAAAGCAGATCTTAAGGTCTTGATAATCCTTAATATAATGTATTTGCTGCTCCACTGTGCAATATGTTTGTATAACCATGAGAAGTTACATGTGAGGTTATTGATTGAGTGATTGTGCTATCTTACCCTAGGAAGCGAAAGATCCCCTAGAGAAAGCTGTGCTTGATGGACGTCAACTGGCCTTAAAGGTATACTGACTCAGGCTGTATCTCATTTCTTGTCTCATTGAAGGAACCCAAATTTGATCTTTTAGCGGGAACATAATGCAATTCAATTATCTCTCTCTTAGACTTTAGAGCAATATGGCCTTCCTAAAATTTGTATCCATCCCATGTTGGGGTTACAGTATTTAAATGGCTGTTGGCATGTAAACTAATTTTTCTTATAGAAAGGATGTTTATGAACGCGGATGTTGTCTTCCCTAAACCCTTCATTCCTCGGTGGTGATAAATAAAGCATTTGTACCTCTTTTGATCTCTGAAATTTCATAACACTTCAGGTTGTTGGCTTTGGCACCTTGCTCGTTCAGAGCCCTTCACCTTCAAATCAATTTTCAAGTGCGTGAATATTTCTTTCATGCCCTGATGTTTTAGCCTGCCAGTTTTATTCAGAAGAGAAAATTCCCTCCAAAATCTGGGCTTTTGCTTGGACTTTCTTCTTGATACAATTAACATAAAAGAAGAGTAGCTCTTGTGTTATTTGTTTTGCAACAGTGAGATGAATCCATTTCTTCATTCTCTTGCTGTTAGAGATTGACTGCTTTTTGGAGTGTTTGGAGAGTTGTGGGTTTGCTCCAGCTCTTCTAATACCTTCACTGGCCCGGCCTGGGATGTGTTAAATGTGCAAAAGTCAAAAGGGTTAATTTTTCTGCTTTTGCTGTGGATGTTTTTATTTATAGTGGATTTCCTCCCCTTATGGGTTCTATGGTACAATAGGATGGTGAAGCTGACAAAGATGTCAACAACCGCATTAAAGTAACAATAATAACAGTCCCAGTGCCTCAAAGGCTCCCGCATAAGTAGGGTTTTTTTTGGGGGGTGGATGTATGCGGCCTTCCCCCTTCGGCGTGCTACACTGAAGGGAGGCCGTGTGCGAGGACCTCCAACCTGATAAGCATGATAGCATGGAAGCAAACTGCATTAAAGTAGGTTGGCATAAATGGAGGATGGCCTCTGCGGTACTTTGCGATACAAAGTTCCCGTTAAAGTTGAAGGGAAAATAATATAAGATGGTAGTAAGACCGGCTATGTCATATGGTACGGAGTGTTGGCCAATGAAACGGCATCATACACAGAAGATGAAGGTGGCGGAGATGAGGATGCTGCGGTGGATGTGCGGACACACAAGGAAATATAGGATCAGAAATGACGTCATAAGAAGTAAATTGGGCGTGGCCCTGATCAAGGATAAATTGAGGGAGTAACGTTTGTTGTGGTTTGGACATATTAGAAGAAGACCGACCACTGCCCCCATCAGGACATGTGAATGACTCCATACTAAGATAGAGAGGAGAGGGAGAGGCAGGCCAAAAAAGATAAGGATGGAGACGATCCGAAATGACCTCACCCACCTAAACTTACATGAGGAGATGGCCTTAGATAGAGCTCAGTAGAGGGTTAGCATAGGGGGTAGCTGATGTAGCGGTTTAGAACAAGGAACAGATTTTAGCTTGCACTAGTGCCCCTAGGCTTATATGTCTGCTTGTGTGATTCACTGATATGTTTGGGAGTTAATTTTATGGCTTATTACTGCTCCATGCTTTCTTTATGGCATATTGCTGCTTCATGCTCTATGCTTCATGCTTTATACTTTGTGCTTTATGCTTGTATGCTTGTATGCTTCTCAGGTTGGGGGTCCTCGGACACTGCCTCCCTTTAAGGATAACACCTTGAAGGGGTAAGGCTGCATAAATCCTCCCCCCCCACCCCCCAAAGACCCTGCATTTGTGGGAGCCCTTGAGGCACTGAGTCGGTGGTGGTGGTTGTTGTATGTATATTTTCAATTGTTTTTAAATTTGACCACTCTGAATTTAGTAGTAGCTCAGTCTTTTCGTTTTAAATTGTTTGCGCATTCTATTAAGCAATTTTCTGTTAAGTTATTAATGCAGGTCCTATGTATAGAGATTCACTTGTCCGTTCATGTTTTCAGATTAGTGCAAACTCTGTTTATGGGTTCACAGGAGCCACCGTTGGCCAGTTGCCATGCTTGGAGATATCTTCTAGTGTTACTAGCTATGGTATGTGTTAACAATATCAGCAGTTGTTACTATTATCCCTTTCCTCGTTTTTCTTATGAACCACAGCTGTTCTATAACTGTTCTGATATGGTTAGTAAGAATTCTCACTTCACGATGGAATTGGGGGCTCTTTTCCATTTTCATTCACCTTCACTCCTGCTGTTAATTTCATTTCTTCTTTTTCCTAGTGGGAAGGGGGAGGGCTTAAATCTCTTTGGGCTTATTTTGGCTCTGAAATTTTCTCAATCAATGGAGACAAGGTTTGGCAGCAGCCTCCGAATCCTAGGCTAGAACCTCTTGGGGCTGCCTGATTTCACTGCTCCTGTGCTCTCTGTTAACGTTTCTGCAATTTTGAACTCCGGTGCTATGGTGTCATCCACTCCATGCTTCGTTATAAACAGTTACATCTTGGGTTAAACTTATGAGTTGAATTTCCCGTTGAAGGACGGCAGATGATTGAACATACAACGAAACTGGTGGAAGAGAAGTTTACTGTTGTTGGAGGCTATGAACATAATGCCGAGGTAATTTGTCATCATCTAGATGCCCTATTTGTGATTTGACAATCCTGGGTTTGTGCTGTAATAATTGCCTTTTAGGAAAAGAAGATATGTAAAAACATTTGGAAACTGAAATTAATATAATTTTCTGTACCGTTCTGCATCATGATGTGAGCACTATGAAGCTTTTCTGATTGGTAGTCAACGAAATTGGATACTAAACGGTGATGGTAGTTCAATTCCTTCTGACCGTATACTCAGTAGTATGATCTGTGTGTGATTACTGTTGATTTGAAAATCAAGCATCCGGAACCCTTCAATCTTTTACATTTTTTTGTACATCTTGCTGTACTTCGTGTATGCATGTTGTAATTTGCTTTCACATGGAAGATGTCAGTGTTACCTGTATCTTTGAAGTGTGAGGATTTTCCTCTGAACTCAATTTCTCTAATAAATCTCGCCATGTTTAGCGTCTTTCCTTTTTGTTCAGATCACATATCCCCATGGTTTTATTGGGATGGATGTAACATCTGTTTATGATCAAAGTAAATAGAAAAAATGGTGATAGATATACTTTGTGTGCTTAACATCAATAATTTTTCATTAATGAGATCAATTAGAGTGTTTTGAGATTCATGTGCTTCTGGGTCTGGTCGAGGTCTAATTGGATTAAGAACCAAAAAAGGTGTACAGACAAAATAAGGAAATGATTAATGATGTACTTGTTGTGTGCCATATTTTAGCTGTCACACTTGTGTCTAATCTTCTTGTACTGCTCTGGTCTTTCAATTTATTGTGCTGGCTCGCTATCAACAAATAAAATTTGAGAGATGCTATAGGTACTTGGATACCGATATACATGGCAAAAGACATTACCATATGACAAGATGACTAATTTAATACTACTTCTGTAATCCAATAATTCTTTGTTACATCATTGGGTACACAAATTGGGCACCAAAATTGGTTACATTTAGCATATTCCAAAACATTTATGGTGCTGGCCTTTTGGCCTGGTTGATCACTAGCAGAAGTGGATACAAGCTTTAATCATTGGGCGCCGTCCATTGCTCAGTAATTTCTATTTAATGTTCATTCTGTTTCTAATTAGTACTCATATTAACATTAGGCACCAATAATAAAAAGGAGTGCCCTAATGATTATGTCTTAGTCCTGGTCCCTATGAAAATATTTTTTTGGATCTGCCACTCAATTCAGCGCCACCAAATCACAGCTTGACTCAGAAAATTTGCGGAGGCTACCATGGATCTGAGTCCTACGATTGGGTAGGTTGACATAGTCCTAGGTTTCTGCTACAGCGCCTACAGTGCTTTATTTTCTTTGGATTTGATGAATGCTAGAATCTGGAGGAAGCTATGCCTTTTTCCCTGTCTTAGCAGCTGGAGGTTTCAACAGTGAGTCTTTAAGAGAGGAGGACGTACGAGAAAGAGAAGTACCTTTGAAGAGGATAGACGTCCGTAGCTATACAAGTAAGACCTATGTGCTCTCAATCCCTTGAGAAATTATTCCGGGAGTGACAATCCAAGACCTGAAAGTTTGAAGAAACTGTGGCCAGAGAACACTGCTCCATATCATATAAGGAAACGGTGAAGGATCATTGGAAAGGCCTTCTTTTTACATTGTGGTTTCATTGTTTCTTTTTTATTTTAGAGAAAGGGATTTCCATCTAATGAGGTAGAGGAGAAAGGATCAAGATTTAGATTTAGGATATTTGAAGATAATTGAAATTATTGTCATTTCCATCTTTTGGGATTTAGTATAGTTATAATTATTTTAGAGGGTAGTTTATTATTATTAGTTAGGAGTTTCTAGTCTATTAGGACTCAAGTTTTATTACTTTGTAAATACTTATGTGATCAGAGACAAAGGATAGATCATTAGACTATTTTGAATGAATTCAATTATTCCTATTTCTTAAGCAAAGGACTACTTAGATTTGAGTACAAAGGTACTCAGTTGGTTGGGTTTAGGCTGTTCAACTGTCCTTCTAGGCACATGAATGCCTAGGAGCCCCCTTGATTAGGCACAAGAATGCTTAATCTCTATTACCATTCTACTTGTAAAAAGTTTTGATAATATGCTTTTCAAGAGTGAAAATTATCCAACAATTAAGGGGTTCTTGTCAGCTTTTAATTGATTTTCCTGGTTAATGGTATCTTCAAAGTCTTGCTGCCTTATTGTGTACTGGTTTCAGTTTTGTGCTTTTTGAGATGTATTAACTTCACTTTGCGATGTTGAGCTTCTTTGTTGTGCACTGCCTTTATTCTTTGTTGTGCACATTTCCTTTGTAGACCTCATTTAAGATGAGATGCTGCTGCTATACTCATGTTATGCTTCATATCAAAGTTCTATTTTGAGCTTTGTATTGTCAGCCACAGTTGCTGTGTTGAACTATACCATATTTCCTGTTACCAGGTTATATATGGTGATACTGATTCCGTCATGGTGCAATTTGGTGCCTCTACTGTTGAAGAGGCAATGAAGTTGGGAAGCGAAGCTGCTGACTACATAAGCGGTACCTTTATAAAGGTAGGATCTGCTACATTTATTTTCACGTTATGTTCTCTTCTGTTCTCATTATTTCCTGGCTGCCATATAATCCTCATTTAGGTTCGATAATCAATCTGCTTGTTCCGAGAACTAATGTTATGCAAAAGCAGCAATTTAATTTTTAGCTTGAGTTTTGTCTTCTGGCTCATGCTTCAAACTTTGATCTGTATGTTTCCTGGGATTTGGAACTTTCTGTCACTAATAATAAGAAGCCAACCTGCTTTTACTCATCGATCGGGTCGTAGATTTGTTATGTATACTTGCCTTCATCTCCTGCGCCATCTTTTCGTCCTTTTGGCTGTGGTGGGGGAATAATTAGATGTTCTTTTACCCCCATATTGGTACTATCCATACCCTGTTGTCCCTTGGATACTTCCAAAGGGGAAAAAGAGTTGAAAAAAGGGAGACAAGTTACACAGTCATTATTCAGTTCACTGAGAAAATCAAATCGGTGGAATAAATAGTCAAAGCATATGCAGCATGCAAATAGATTGTTGCCTGCAAAACTTAAATCTATCTATACTTTCCCGTTGCAGTCTATTTCAGGTGAGAAAAATGCAACATGACGTTTTACTGAACATATTGCCTTGGCAAAGTAGTCCATCAAACTTTTATGTAGATGATCCACTCATGTGCTCCCACCTTGCTTGATGTATCTACAATTTGTGCTGGTATGCTGGTATGATTTTCTTGCTTTTGACCACTGATATGGGTAATTGCTTTGATTCTATGTGTTTTGAAGCCCATCAAATTAGAGTTTGAGAAGGTTTACTATCCATATTTGCTAATAAGCAAGAAGAGATATGCTGGTCTGTTTTGGACGAACCCAGTCAAATTTGACAAAATGGATACTAAAGGTGATTACAAAATTTCTCAACTATTCATAATTTCCTTTTAGATGTTAACTTTTCTTCATTGATGGTGTTTGTTATATCCAGTTCTGAAATCTTTGTTCAACATTGACAGGCATTGAAACAGTCCGCAGAGACAACTGTCTACTTGTAAAAAACTTGGTCAATGAGTGTCTACACAAGATACTTATTGATAGAGACATACCTGGAGCTGTTCAGTACGTAAAAAATACCATCTCTGATCTTTTGATGAATCGCCTTGATTTGTCGCTTCTGGTGATTACAAAGGTATGCATAATACTATCTTTACTAGCTCTTGTGGAATCTTGCATTCTCTTGATTTCCATTTCAAATGCCCTTGTGATTTCTCTGATGCATCTGTTTCTTGAAGGGCCTGACGAAAATAGGAGATGATTATGAAGTCAAGGCAGCTCATGTTGAATTAGCTGAACGCATGCGCAAGGTTTGTCTTGCTCTCATTCATTGGAAAAACCACCCCCCTTCTCATTGTAGCAACTACGCTCCTGACTAGCCTCTGAAATTTATATATTTACTTGGATGCATGCATGCATATGTATCTCAGTTGTAAGAGCTGCTATTTAGATCTGAATATGTGTCATTCAGAACAAGATTTATTCTTGAATTTGTAGATACACTATGGCAGGAGCATCATGCACTGTGCTACCCTTTCAATATTGCGTATGATTTGATGGATGATGCTTGGGTCAATCTTCAATTTTCATCTACATCTTACCATAGTTACTTATTCGACATGGTTGATGCGTTTGATACTCTTAGTGAACGATACCAATCTTTATTGTGCTCATTACTTTTTATTTTCAGATCTCTTATGTGTAGTAGCATAGATAGATCAGCACTTTGAGTTCACAAAAACACAGTTATAAATTTAAGTAAATAACTAGTTGCATATTTTCATTGACAGCGAGATGCTGCTACTGCACCAAATGTCGGTGATAGAGTACCTTACGTCATTATCAAAGCTGCCAAAGGTGCCAAGGTATTTGTTTGCTCTTGAATTACTTAAAATGAAGTATACGCTTGGATACACGTTGGTTTTCAACTGATGAATGAATTTGTAACAGGCCTATGAGAAGTCAGAAGATCCCATCTATGTGCTGGAAAATAACATACCCATAGACCCTCAATACTACCTTGAAAATCAAATTAGCAAAGTACGTTCATAATTCAGATCAATCTAGAAGGGCATTCCTTTGGTGTCACATCTGACACTAGTACTACTTTTGCAGCCAATTTTGAGGATTTTTGAACCTATTTTGAAAAATGCGAGCAAAGAATTGCTTCATGGGAGTCATACCAGATCCATTTCCATCTCTACGCCTTCAAATAGTGGCGGCATAATGAAATTTGCGAAGAAAAAGCTCACTTGCATTGGCTGCAAAGCTTTGATAAGGTATTGTATTTTTGCATTACCCTACGCTTTTTCGAAGTACTAGGATCTTCATGTTGTCTAACGAGTCTTCTATTTATTTAGATTGGTGACCTGAGTTGTAGTTGTACTGAACAATCCTGCTTTCTTTTGGTATCAAAGAACACTATTTGCTCACTTTCACATGCTCAGTTTTGTTTAATCACAGATTTTAAACACATTGCTCCCTGTTGCCGGGATCTCTGTAATTGCGAGATGGTGCTGAAATGGATGAGTTATGGTGGTAGCTTAAATTATCCTCGAGGTGCTAGATCAAGAACATACTTCACCTTTTCTGGCATGCTATGTTTTCCCTCACCCATCAAATGCTTACCTTGGGGTGTAGCTCTTTGTGATTTCAATTTTTTGAGGACAAGGTTACCACTTTCCAATTCGTAGGGTTCTTCCAAGTGTTTGCATGTAATCAGTAGGGATAGTCTTTTGGCTTTTGTTGTTTATATGTTTGGAGATTTTGGGGTTGAAATTGTTTTCTGCTTTGATATCGAAACTGGTGTGCACAACTATTCGTACAATGCAATGGTATACGACCCATGAATCACCTACTGACCTGTTGACCCCCTCCAGCCCTTCCAATTTTCGGTCTCATACTCGGGTACTAGATTCTGACTATGAGTTGCTTCATTCATACCTTCAATATACTTTTACACTCTTGCCAGTCCAAAAGGGAGTAAGAAAAATGAAACCTCGGAAGAATTATATATGCTAATCTTATTGTTGCACCAAAATAATAGTATATATGTATACTGATGGACATATAAGGTTGCATACTTCTAACCCCTTTGACTATGCTTCTCTCTGATTTATCCTATTTATTTCTTAGTTTCCCCCTTCTCATGACAATCCTATTCCTCTTGAACAGTGATGGCGACCGAACTCTATGCTCACACTGCAAGGGTAGAGAAGCCGAACTATATTGCAAGACGGTAGCCCAAGGTACGCAGCATTTGTGGTGATTATTATTCATGTGTGTTACCTCAATTGCATTATTTTTATAATTGATAATAAGTTGAGTGATTTCAGTGTCGGACTTGGAGACGCTTTTTGGTAGGCTATGGACTCAATGCCAGGAGTGCCAGGGTTCTCTACACCAGGATGTGCTCTGTACCAGGTCTCTACTGTTTTTTTCTAGCCTTTCTATAATTATTTTTTATGTTCATTTTTGCTTTCAAATTCAAACCCAAACCATGGTTGTCCCCCACGTTGTTTGGAGGGCGATTTGTTTTTGGGCGATTCAGCTAGCCAAATCGCACTAATACAATTTATTCACCCAACTTTCCTACAGAGCAATTCAAAAACTTGGTAGAAACTATCGTAAGTGAAGCAAATCAACCCTATTTTCAAACAAAGAAGATAATAGAACAGAAATCATCTCTTTCCTATTTCTAAGTAGGGCTCTAGATGAGCCGTATGGCTCATGGCTCGGTCTCCCAACAGTGCTTGCCTTGAGATTTACTTGAAGCTCAGCAAGGCTAGTGAGTTTAAGCTGTGTTTGAGCTTGACTCCCACTTGACAACTTTTGACCCAAGACCAACTCATTTAGATTCGCATAGGCTCAAGCTTGGCTCATCGAGCCACATTAAGCTCACGAACTGCTCAGCCCGAGCTATTTTCAGGCTTTGGCTCTGCTAACTTATCTAAACGAGTTGGATTGACTTGGCTTGACCTCAAAGCGAGCCTCTTAAGCTGGCCTGGCTCTTCTATGTCCCTATTTGCTTGCAATTCCTTACAGAAACGTGAAATTTTTGTCCGGTACATATAAGTAGGTGGTCCTGCATGCCTGAAGTCGATCTATCATCACTACTTACGTTTCGTTTTCCTTCAATTTTATGTTGCAGTCGAGACTGTCCTATATTTTACCGGAGGAAGAAGGCGCAAAAAGACATGGCGGAAGCCAAGCTTCAGTTAGACAGATGGAACTTTTGAACTTGTCAAAGCATTACTTGTGCTCTTTTGGGTTGTGTTTGACCATCCATGAGTGCTTCAACTTGGCAGTAAAATTTTGTTCATGGAGGTAAAATTTTGCATAGTCGAGGGGCAAAGTGGAAGATGTTCAAGGGAGTATTCAGACTCAATGTAGAATTTGATGATAATAGTCAATAAAATTCAAAGCCCATATATCATGAATGAATGAGGTAGACAAATTCCTTTGCTCCTTGTACATGATACATGTAAAGCAAGACTGCAACCGAGAGAGAGGCAGGCCAGTAATCATTGATTACTCTCAGCAGGCAGCGATTCGTGTTCGAATGCGTGTGAGCTTCAAATGTGATGGTAACATGAGGTTATTAGATGTAGGGATGTTTTAGAGTAGTGGTACTGAATGAGGGGTGTTTTTCTGTTTTTGTTTAATGGTACCATGGGATTTTATAAATGTAATATGATTGGCGTCTGTATATCATAGGTCCAGTATGTTTTTTTTTTTTTGGGTAATTCCATCATATTTTGACAAAGATGTCATGTTTTTGACTTGTAGGAGGGAGAGATAAGATAATGACTGCTTTGGCACCACAAAACATGCTTTGACGATCCTCCTGTTTATGATGATGATGAACTCATTCATCTTTGTGGAATCTTTACTCCTTTTCACTACCCTTGCTACACTCCCGCTGCAAAATGAGACCTTTTTTTTCTTCCGCTAAAAATTCTTTTAAAAGGTTTTTTTTTAATTAAAAATTATTTAAATTTTTGGTGCGGTTCAAAAAGTTACTTAGATTTTCTATTTTTTTTTTTTGAAAGTCGCCTAAATTTTCTAAGATTTTTAGTATCACACCTTAATGTAATGCCTATTAACATTTGTTGTTTTTGTTGTTGTGACATTTTAAATAATAATTTTTAAAAATAGAAAAATATTTTTTAAAATGTTTCTAGATATTTAAATTATTTTTTAAGTATTTATAAGATTTTAATATTATTTTGAATGTAAATTTGGATTCTTAAAATTATTTTCTTACGTTTTTCAAAAACAATGTTAGTAAAAGCTAATGGAAGTTAACCATGCTAATATTAAGATGTGCCATTAAAAAGTTTTAAAAAATTTAAGTGTTAAGTTTAAAAAATTAAAAAATTTAGGTAATGTTTTAAAATTACACTTAAAACTAGTTTTAACGCTTGAGAAACCTTTTTAGAAATAGAAAGAAATGCTATGAACAAAAAGTATATATAAAGGATGATATGGTTGGGAAAGAAACAAGAATGATCTGATTGTCATGACATGTCATGTCATATTTATAGTCTCATGTTATTTTTAAAATAAAATTATCCATTTTTATTTTAAAAATGTTACTATTATAAACACTAATCCTGCACCCATGGCATATAGAAAACGAATGTAACATGAAATTGATGTGATTTGGATGCAGATGTATTAGTGTTGAATCCTTATGTTGTCAACCCTATAAGATTAGGAATCATCAGAAATAATCTCTCGTAGGATTATACCCTGAAAGGGTAAGGCTGCATACATCCAACCCCCAAAACCGGCTTAGGCGGGAGCCTTTGAAGCACTGGGTCAATTGTTGTGTTGTTGTTATGTATCAGTGTTGGGGTTAGCTCATGTGGTATACCAGTTACTTAGTGTCCTACGAACCATTAGGTTCGAGGTGTGAATATTATCATCAAGCGTAAATAATCTTAAAGAGAACTGGAAATCTAAGATTAGGGATCTTAATTAATGTGGTTTCCAAAGACCATATAATTTCAACAAATTCATTAGTGTCTCAATTCTCATTGAACACAAAAGAACTACATATGAATGTTACACAGACAACTGAATGCTAAAAGAACAAATAGCATAAAGAATTACACTTGCCACAAAATTCAATCTGACAATTATATAAATCCCTCCCCAAAAAGTATTTTACCTATAATTTTTGTGAGCTCCTCAAAACATTCAAGCTATGGCATATGCTAGCGTCTCGACTTCGTCAGGCCGCCACATTGTTTTCTGTGCACACAACAATCCCTCCTTGTTCTTTGAGTATGTCATCCTTATCTCCCACTTCATGGATCTCAACATGCTCTCGAGCTCGGTCGTGACTTCCACATCGTCTCTGACAATGATCTTTCCTTCTGGCCTTAATATCCTATCCACCTCCGCCACAACAGCTGCCATGCTGCACCTGTTGGACCCAAAATGTTAAGGACTCTATATGTGAGTTTAATAAGATCGGTGTAGTAAGAGAGGAGATCAACGTCTACGCCTAATAAATTACTCTACCTAATATCCATTGGTATGAAGATGAGAACCTGCTTGGGCTTACATGTGAAACTTATGTACAAGGCTCTATATATGTTGGACCTGTGCCTCAATGAGATTTCACAATAAGCAGACACTAATGGTAGGGTTCACGGAATTCGCATGACCAATTGATTGACTAAGGTCCCAATTTGGTTCAGTGTAGAACATTTTCCTTATTGAATTTCTGTCCACACAAAATTTTCACTTAAAAATATTTTTTTCTTAAAATCTTTTGTCTTTCCAGCTAAAATAATGATTTCATTTCATAAATTTGTATGGGTTCATGTTTGGCCAACTTAATATTGAAGTGAAGCATATGATATGAGGTTACGACGGAAATCATTTTCCTCTCTTTGAAGGAAATGTTATCCCCTTTCGGAGAGGGAAAATCAATTTTCCTTCAATGGAGGAAAGTATAATATGTATTTATATTTGTTGCTATGGAGTTGAACAAAGAAATGACAAACATGAGATCAAAAAGATTTCTATCAAAACACGCGAAGCACAAGATACGTACTTCTTGATCTTGGAGAAGAGGTGATCTGCATGGAGAAGATCGTATGACCTAGGATAAGTGCTAAATGATTCACACCAGTCATGGTAGATCCCGAAGAGTCCACGTTCATAGATAACTGGAAGAGTATCTGGTGCATCTATGGATATGACATTCACGACCCATATGTTCAAGTCTCTTAGCGCAGCTGCAAATCTGTTCCGCAGAGACAAAAAAAATCGGAAGTAGAAGAAAAGATTCAGCCTTTATAAAACATTTGCTGCATGAATCAACAGGAAATCAAATATGCATACATTTTGTTAAAGAACCCATTTGAAATCAGTTATATATATATATATATATATATATATAGTTAGTTTGCTTCTACTACATATCACTCTTCATAATTGAAGAATTGACAACCCATATATGAAACATTGTAAATGCATATGTCACAAATAATATAAGTGATCCACATTAGATGAAATTATAATATAATATACTTGATTATTCAAGGTATACCTAAAGTAGCCAAAACACCTCAATTACTAAAAAGGACCCACCGATAAATGTTGCTTTGGGCCTCTACAATCTTGAGAGAGGCCAACATGATATTCATGAAGGAAACGTTCACTAAGTCGAATCTATGTCACCCAAACTCGGGAATGAGAGATGGACAAAGGGTGAAAAGGGCCATACTCGTGCTCAGCCACTTTTTAAAATCTTGTAATATTTTTATAAAATTTGAAGTATCATATCAATGCCCAAGTATCCTTATCTCACACGGGGAGTTAATCGTGTAATGGGAAGTTGAGCAAAGTCTTCTATGAGGGCTAGCAGAAGGGTGAAAATTGATAAATAAATTGCTACAAGGAGAGATTTATCTCTACAGGCTATGGGTTTTAACTCCAAGATTGATTTCTCAATCACCATCGATAACCGCCCCTGCCCCTAGAGAGAATCCTCCGGATTACAGACTTCTACAGCAGGTGAGAACGCTTGTGATTAAGTCAAATGTGATTTCATAAACAGAGAACCAACCTGGCCAACCTACTAGGCTACTCGCTCAGATGACTAACTCATACTGTCCTCATGTTGGGATGGCTATGGGGCAGGTAAAACCTGTTAACCGGAGGTATCCGTCCCGTTTGGGGCGGGTATGAGTGCAGGTGACGTGGGTAGCGGATACGGGTAGGATATACCCGCCATGAGTAGGGGGGCAGTACAGGTATAGTGTTGTACCCACCACGCCCAGCTCCATACCGGCTCCGCCCCACCTTATACACCATCATATCCGTTTCATTTTATATTTAATTAACTTTTAAATTAAATAATACGAATTTAAATTCAATTATCTAAAATATTTATTCATGAATTTTTATGAATAGTATTAAATAATTAATATGACGAGTATGAATAATCGTTTTGTACTCATATTAGTGCAGGCATGGGGCAGGTAATGGATACCCGTTAGATACCCACGAGTAACGGGACGGGAATGGGTATCCATTTCATACCTGTGGCGGGTAATGGGGTGGGCACGGGTATGGATTTGGGTGGCGAGTATGGAGAAGGCATCCCCGTATTGCCCACCCAATTGCCATCTGCGTTACAAATTCGCGGTGTGTAATCATCAAAGAAAGGAATTGTGCACTCACCCTCCGTAGACAGCTCTCGTGTCCATCACATTTCTGACATTATTCCAGCTGATGCCCATCCCATTTAGATATGATTGCTTCACTACGCGTTTCCAGTGCTCGTAATCTGCAGTGAAATCATCAGGAGCTGGCTTGCCATATACTCCCACTTGGGAACTGGTCAACCAGTATGGTGGTTTCTCCAACCGCACTGACCATTGTTCCGGCCATCGGGATCCACGCTCTAATTCGCCTTGCGGAACTTTATGCATGCAGGATTGCAGCGGGACATTCCTGGGATTGCAATAAAATTTTCCAATTAACTAGGATGTTTCAAAGAGTAAAATCCTTAACGGGATTCTAAGTTGGAGATTAAGTGATCTCCAAAAGAGACGGACATCAAATATATTCACACCAGTTGGACAAGATCTCAAACCGACTAAAAGTGTGAAGGAAGCAAAGATTCGATGAACTACTCGTCTTCAAAATCAATTAGGCTCGTTACTGTTTGTTTAAGGAGCGTGATAGCTTATCGAGTCAAGTATGAATAGACTTGATAAGTTCAACAAGCCGAGTTTGAACACAAGGTGTTCGACTTATGAACGTTAGCAAATAGTTTGATAAAGGCTCATTAAGCACTCGTTAACAATACATTAATGATCTAAATTATCTAGAAAATGGTTCAATAGTGTCTAGACACGAGCTCAACTTGGTAACAAGCTCCGCCCAACTATGAGCTTGACTTGACTCGAATAGACTAATGAACCAAGTCGTATCGAGTATCAAACACACAAATACCTTATCAAACCGAGTTTGAACAACGGTTCAATAATAACTTGGCTCAATCTTGAGCTCAATAACGCTTATCAAATTCAAGTTTGAATAAGGGGGTGCTTAGCTCAACCCAAATCGCTTACTCTGCAAACTGTAACCATATAGCAGTTACGTAACTATAACTTCAAAGAATACTGCAGTAACAATGTCGTGTTTACTTTAGAAGACCAATTTTTCTCAGTAAAAGAAGTACCATGCGGCAGAAGGATCATCAGATTGCTGACACATTGGGGGTTCATCTTTCTCCCTCTGCTGATAACATTCATTTGAAGCTGGCTTCTGATATATCGCTATCCCTACTCCATTCACTCTATCCTTGTCCTTCTTAATAAGTTTCCAACACATTGCCTTTGTAAGTTTAGACATAGCTGCCATTTAGAAAGAAAAAAATGTCACTTCAACATCAAAGAACAAGGTGGATCTCTGAAAAATAAACCAAGATTTTAAAAAGGGACATGCCATTCCAAATTTCAACATCCTCATCTAGCTTCTGATAAATTGGAGTGGCGGACCATACAAAGTAACCACCGGGGCGCAATACACGGTTCAGTTCCAGTAGAAGCTTTCCACCTGCATGATGTTCATTAGCACGTCTGTCGATAGAAAACATGTATAATATACATACTAAACACGCATTCGTATTTTTTGTTTAAAAAGGATGCTTACGTACAATTGTCAATAATATAGTAAAATATGTGTTTTCTGATGTTATCCATGTGACCCATGTCTTATAAAATGTACCCATACTTTACCATTTTGAAAACAAGGATTAACTGAAAGCAATCATACTTACACTTAAATTAATTGGTCTTTGCTAAATTTGTCTCTGTAACTCCCAAATTATTGATTATACTAATATCTATTGTTGTGTGTTATGCTTCTTGCTAGTGCTAATGTGGTCAATATCATTAAATAAAAGTCAAATTAGTAGAACTATATCATTTCCCACTATTCATATTTAAAAGAATCAGTTTTTTTAAACATGAATGTATGCATTTACATTTTCTCGTAAGTCAATGAACTTTTGACTGATATGTACAAAGCCAAAAAAATACACCGTTTAATTCTGTGCCATATTTTATTGACAATGATTAAACTGATTGCTTGAAGAGGATTCTAGGAACACGGAGTCATGTAAGACCAAAGCATACCTTCTATGTGCCAGGGAACCCTACAGCGGGCACAATGGACAACATCAAAGACGATGGCAGGGAATGGAAGTCTCTTTGTCCCCATAACAGCAGATATAGCAGGAATACCACGTTCAAGAGCAAATTGCACTTGTGCCTCATGTTCATCTTTCGGAGCAAATGACATGGTGAGCACATCTTTTTCAAAAAGAAAACCTCCAAAGCTAGCAACTCCACATCCAACATCCAACACAACACGCGAATGTTTTCCCCATGCAATGTCAGACACCATCTATATGCAGATTAAACGAGAAGGTCACTTTAGTATATATCGAACATATCAGGCAGAAAGGAATCAACTGACTCTTGGATAACCAATAACAACAAAAGGGAACTTCTGTATTTGTTTCCAGTTAGTCAGAAAGTTGGTTATAAAATAAAAGTCCTTTACAGAGCGAATTCAAGACTTCTAAAGCTGTTTGGAATTGGATCAACATAGATAATATGAATTGCACAATCTTAATAACTAAGGACAACTTTTCTGAAAGAGAAATGAGCATTGCAAGGGAAAGTGCGGTCAATGTAACGAGAGGTCAATGAGAAGGAACATCAGGATGCTCACATTTTCAATGAACTCTATATAATGAAGGGCCCCATGCTTGAATTGGGTTCCACCACCAGGGAATGTGAGATACTCGCCACTAACTTTCACCCAGTTCTGGTGCCCTTTAACTTCTGCAAGCTTGGTGTGGGGAACATTATAGTACCATATCTGCATAGACAGACCCCCTTTCAGCAAACAGATCAAAAGACTCAGCAAAAATTTGCTTCAGAATGAATAATCATACCTTCTCCCTGCTTTTAGGCCACTCGATTGGGCGTTTGTACCCTTCAGGAAGAGGAACAAGGCAGGTTGGGGGTTGTTCAGGGCAATGCCTTTCACGATGCTCATAATGCTTAGTACTCCTAAGGTGATGAATTGCATCCCAATTGTCGAGGCAGGGAATATAATCTGGACCAGCAGAAGTATTGCAGAGTTTCCAAGTAAACCCGTCTTGTTGCTTCTGCTCTGAATATTTTTGCGCTTCCTTTTCATTATTGGACTCAGTGACCTGAGTCGAGAAGGCGCCATTCTGGGTGGTAGTCTCATTCAGGATCTCTGACTGAGCACCGGAAGGATACAACTCACCAGGAGTCTGTTCTTTGGCTTTACCATCATCCTTTTCATTGGAGCTTTCATCTGATTCTTTACCTTGTTTTTCCTCCACCTTTTCTTCTATCTCACCCTTCTCTCCATTCTCATCCTTGGTTTCGCCTGAACTCTCCCCTGATTTCTTCTCATTGTCATCGGAATCTGTTTTGTTTACTCCTGAGCTGTCTTCTGACTCCTTTTTGTCATCAAAGTCACCATCTGTCTTTGTATCCTCACCTCCGTTCTCTTTCTTAGACTCTACATCATCAGTTTTCTTTTCTTGATTTTCTGAGTCACCTTTGTTTGAATCCTCCAATTTACTGTCCTCCCCTGAATTCTCATTTGTTTTCTCTTCCTGCTTCTCCTCTGAAGGACTCTCATTAGTATTCTCAGTATTGTTCTTCTCGTCTTGAGACAACTTCTCATTGTTGTCTCCTTTCTTAGCATCTTCAGGCAAATCACCTGAATTATCCTCAAACTGCTTAGACGTGGTATTCTCATTTTTGTCTTTCACTTCTTGTTTCACCTCGTTCTTTTGTTTTTCCTCGGGTATGTCCACATTTTGAGCAGGAGATACGGAGGATGAAGTCATCATCCATATCCCAACTAAGCAGAGAGCTACAAACACAACCACAGTCACATGGGTACAGTAACCAGACGATTTTCGTCCGTCGATTCGAGTGTATTTTCCCAACACCATGGCCTTATTTTTCAAATGGTTACTTGGAGCCTAACCCTGTAGAAGAAACAAAAAGTAAGACATCTCAATCACCAAGAACTACGAGATCCCAGTTACATCCCAATCAATCAGATATAAGCAAAACCCTTGAAAATGGATTAAAATAAAACCAACAGAACTAACTGCAAAATACTAAAGGCATGCTCGGTCTCATCATCGATTTGTAGTTTTGAGTTTTCAAAGAAACTAAAAACCTGGTTTTAAAAATGATCTTTTCTTGGTTTGTTTTTAATTTTTAGTTTTTACTCCGACTAGAAAGAAAGTTTTAAGCTTTTGAAAATCAAAAACTAGAAACAAAAAACTATGCCACCTAAAATTAAAATACAATCCTCAAGATCCTCCCAAGGCAAATGCAACCTTTACCAAAGATCCAAGAAGACCCACTATACCAATGGATAACTAGATGAGCAACTGTAAAGATCCAAATTTCAGATCGATAAAATAAATTACGGCAATTAAATTAAGCATAGCATCAATGCAGGCGGTAGCACGGCCAGAAACAAGTAAACATAACATTCCAGCTTCCACCTCCTTCTTACATGATTGAGGACAATAAAATCATTTCTAATCCTTCACCCATCAGTTTACATTTTTGGGATAGTTGGTTTCATGACATGATATAAAAGTTCAAATCTCAGTAGCCTTCACTTTTAATATTAATGTAATTTAAATACAAGGTACAAGATGGACCTATACATTATCCATGCTTTAAGCCCAATGGATATTCACGTGAGGGGGCATGTTATCCATTAGTATATTGAGCTGTTCTAAATTCACGACTCTTCATCCACCAGTTTAAGTTTTTCGGACAGTGAATTTCTTGACATAAGTATTATTTTCAAGCAGTAAACTCGAAAAAATAAAAGAAAAAACCAACTGAAAGAGCTCTATGTTTATCCAGATCTGGTTAAGTCACATCATATAAGATCCAACCACGGAAACTCCCTATGCCTTTTCCTCTTAACACGCAACCTAGAACCGAAATACACACCGCCAAAAAAGATTCATACTGCTAGCCGCAAGTATTGCAGTTAGAACGCGTAGATCTCCAAAGAATCGCCATGAATACGCACAAAGTCGCAACAAAATCATCGATTTAGCGAGTTATTTATACCATTGGTTCATGATATTGTTAAGTTTATTCAAATTGGTTCTTTTATCTTTTATTCAAAATGCCTTTAATATTTTTAAGTTTGTTCAAATTGATCTGTAAAATTGATCCCGCATATTTTTATTTTTTAACTGATTATGGTCATAGACTAATTTCGTCCTAAGATTAACAATTAGGAACCAATTTGAATAAATCTAAAAACATAAGAAAGCATTTTAAAAAAAAATAAAATATAAGAGACCAATTTAAACAAACTTAATGCAATTAACTCCAGATTTAGCACATTTTATCCAACATTTGCAGGAGAAACAAAACTAACCAAATCTTCAAAAATCCTGCTAACATGAAATTCGATTTACATCAATAACTGGCAAAATCTAAGACAATAGAATAAAAAAAATGAAGAAATCAACGTACCTTATACGGATCTAGGAGGCAGAAATCCAAGATTATAGATTCATTTTCCTCCACAATGCAAGTGGAGAAATCTAGTTATCCTAAGGATTGAGATTATTTTTAATAATAGATTAGATTATTGTCGATTTCAGCCTGCTTCGATTTGATCTTTGAGATTTTATTACAAGATTCGCGCAACGTTGAAGGAAGATGACGATGACGGTTACGATGACCTTCTTTGGACTCTAGAGCGAGAAAGTTAGAGAGAGAGAGAGAACCGAGTGGTGGTCGGCGGGGTTAGAAGGCGTAAAAATGAGGGGTTTTTCTTATTTATAAAACGGCTGGCTCCGGTGTAAATTATTTGATTGGTAGAGTGTTATAAAAATAAAATAGTAATTGAACAACTTTTTGGGTTGAGGGTTTTTTTTTTTTTTTTTTTTTTCGTAACCTTTTTCGTTAATAGTTGAATTTCGGCTCTTTTTAATGTCTTATTTAATAATTTTATAAATAAATAAAGTAAAGAGAGGTAAATAAATAGAGAATAAGATAATATATTATACTTTTATTTAACAATTGTGTAAAAAAAATTTATAATTAAAATATGAATAAAATTATTCAAATTTTTTTTAAAACTTATCTTACCTCTTTTTATTCAATAATTTAGGGTTGAAGAAAAAGGAGAGTAAATAAAAATAATAGAGGTTAAGTTTTTATCTTATTCTCTTTAAAAAATTTACCCTCATTATTCTTACTCTGTTTACGAAGTATTTAATGAAAAAATATGCTCACTAAATTCTGAAACAATATTTGATTTAATTATTCTATTTACATATATTATGTTATATATTTTATTTCAAATACACTCTTGGAGTAAAAAAACAACAGTCAACTAGTCGGACTTTCGGAGTAAATCTTGGCAGTTGACCGTCCCATCTAATTGATGATCTTCTCGGTGCATTTTCACCAATTTCTTTAATATATTTTTTTCTTCTTTTATAATTTGAAATTTATTTATATAATATATCCATAAGATATTACAGTCCTGTCCTTACTTTTTTTTAAAAATTAAGAAAAATAAAAAATATTGTATTCAATTAAGTTTAGAGAAAAACTGATATTAAATTGACCATAAAAATTTTAAGGATAATTAAATTTTAATTTATGTATAAAATTTTAAATTGATGTAATATGACTTATGTAAAGACTAAATTAACATAGCTAAAAGTAAAAGAATTTATTCATCATGTGAACAAAGTATAAATACCTCTAGTATAAATAAAGAATAATGCGTTATAGAAACCTCTAGTTTATCATTGGAAATTAAAGCGACAACAATTATTTTTAGTTTCATTATATTCATTTTCTAAATTATTAATGTACATCTATTGGACCATATAAAATAATTTTATCCAATTTAAATAATTAAGTAATACAATATGTATAACTGTTCATGATTTTAGTGATTAAAGTATTGAAAATGTCAAAAGTCAAGTACTCCATTTTCTCTTGTTGGCTTGTCTTCCGTAGAAAAACTGGATAAGATCAATTCAAGTGAAATTAGGAGGTATGGTATGGCCTATTTAATTAGATGTAAGAGATGGATAAGAACCATGCACGTGCCGCGACACCACAACATGCCAGGTTGAGCTGGGTATTTGAAATTGAGACATCCCCTCTCAACATTTCATTGTTTACATCATTTGGGTAGAGCACTTGTGGCGCTCCTACTCGACAATTATCCGGCGCACATTAAGATTCAAATCGGGTTAATCCTGGAGAATGGTTATCGATAATACTGTGTGCATTGTGCAACAGCGAAATCATCTTCTAGAACAACGGTTCTCACCACAGCGCAATATCAAAGTTTGAAACATCTTTTTTTCGTTCTTTTTCGTTGCTTTGTTTGAATATCACCTACTTTCTAAACATTTTTTGGGTCAAAACTGCTTTTCAAACCTAAAGAAGTTACATTTGTACAAAATTATAATAACGAGTCCAATCGATATAAACTAAAGACTTTGGGGGAGCTTTTTTTCGTTTAACTTATAATTTAGGAAGGATATTTGATCATATTTAAAATTAAGAAAAGTCTAATCTTTCTATATATTATAACAAAGTTGTCCTTCTTCTAAAATGCATTAAAACTCTATCATAACTTTTCTAGAACGGTGATAGTTGAGCTTCCTTTGTATTCAAGTTTTCACCGCATGAAAATGATAATTAGTGAAGTACTGTTAGTAAGTACAAACATTGGACAATGAATTCAAAATACATGAAAGTTTTATATAATAACAATACACGAATTAAAAATAATTTTAGTATAAATACTATTCGTACATTACACGGGCAAGAGACTCGTTAATTATAAATATATAAATATTGTTACCTGGAAAATTGTAGACACATGGAGTACATACACTATACGACGGGAAACCGCGGGGAAACATGGCAGTGGGGTCGAGGCACCGACTTACCTTTTCTTTTTTTCCTTTTTGTCAAACACCGACTTACTTAACATGCTAACAAGTTATAAAAATAATATTAGATTTATTTATTTGTTATATAATTTTTTTACGTGTTTTATATATATATATATATATAACTATAACTAGGTGGACCATAACAGTATAGATATACTGTGTGTCACTTTACACGTATGTAGAGTTAAGTTAAAGGTATTGACAGGACCAATTATGACATTTTTGAAACTCTAAGCAAAATCTATAAATGAGACCATTCATATGTAATAGTATTTTTCCTAAAATCTATTAATATTAACAATTATTATCTCAAAAATTATAACTTCTAAAATTTGGGGCTCCTAAAATTCTAGAGTTCCAAGCGGTTGCTTAAATGGCTTGAGATTATGTTCAGCCCTGGGTGTTGGTACAATTATTTGTTTCTTAGCATTTTATTATTTATTTGAACATTGTTTCTCAACATTTTAAGCTTGAGGCTTTGGCTCAAAAGTTATCATCCTGTTGTGTTTTTCCTTTTTAGGAAAAAATATTTAACTTCTTACAAATAGCAAAAAAGTTATAAGTTATGTAATTGTAATCATCTGATCATGCTTGAATTTGAAGTTGTTACTATTTTCGATAAAAAAACATAAGTAATTATCAACCTAGGACAAAGTGAACATAATCAACCTTATCGTATAATAGCCTAAAATGAATTCCACGTAAATGCCATAAAGTTTGCCAATAATACACTAATTTCGATCTTACATGGATGAGAGACCTATGTTATATCTTAAGCACTTTCATTAGATACATATTAACTAAAATATTATTTTATATGGAATTTATAAGCTAAAAAAAAAAGTTAATACACTAAATTAGAATTAATGCGTAATTATTCCTATTCGCCAAAGTACAAAGTTAGTGCTCGCAAAAAAAAAAAAGTATAGAGTTGATCAGAAATTCTATGGTGCAAAAAAATATATTTTCTGCACCTACAGAAAACTATAATTTGGAGTATATATTTGGTAATATCAGTACATGGGAGGTGATTCTGAGTGTGTGTCGACACACATATCTGTGATTTTGTGTACATAATTTGGTGATATGAGTATATAATTTAGTAATATGAGTACATAATTCTGTGTGTTGACACACAAATTCTGCACATACGGAAAAGGTGCTGATCTGCACCAACACAAATTCTGCCACGTGGAAGTACGGATTATGTTGGCCAACTCATATGCCCATGGGGGGAGGTCACCGTCTTGAATCATTCTCTATCAAAAAAAAAGTATGTGAATGTAGAGCCCAATCACATGAATCACATAGATTATGGATCAATGTCCCCTAATTTAAATATTATGATATAATATAATATAATATAATATAATATAATATTTATATTCTAATTTATCTATCTTCTGTTTGACAACAGGATGTAAAAAAGATAAGGGTAATCAGGAGTAAATTCTTATATCTGTTTGGAAAAAGTTTTTGAGAATAAAAGAGAGTAATGGGTAACCCCCAAATTGGGGGGTAAGGTAAGTTTTAAAAAAATTTAGACAATTTTACCTGTATTTTAATTGTAACTCTCTTTACTCTTACCCGTTTACCTAATTACTAAATAAGGGTAACTTATTTACCCCACTTGACCCTCCCCCCTCTTTATCTCTTTTTACCCTCATTTATTCAGTTGCCAAAAAGGCATTAAAGTTCACTCAATTGTAGTTCATGTACATGGTAGTATTATTTTCTGCAAATTATACATGTATTATTCTTTTCTTCTATACAGGTATGTACAAACTACTTAAAATAATAGCTTTTAAGTGATGAAGTGTTGTCCACCAAGAGTATGGAAATAGAAGCTCTTAGCTACTCGGCCATTAAGCTACGTGATGATGGAATTTTGTTGTCACCAAAAAATAAAAAAAACAAAAAGACAAACAGAAAAGGCCGTTAAAGAGGTGCCAAGATTAGATGCAACGAGGACACTGAATAGGAAAAATATCCCCTTTAAGATGTTCGAGATTCAAAGGTGAAGATAATGAGATTCTTCTATAAAATAGGCGAGGGAGCGCGATTAAGAGGTTCGAAGAAAAAAAATTGAGTGGGTGTACTAACAATATTTGATCATATATAGGTGAATGCGAGATATTGAAGTGTATTATATTTTGGGTTCAATTAGAAAATTGTAATAAAAAGTTTCAATAGTAAGAGCGGGATACTCGATTGGATGTGTGGTTTTTCTGTCTAGTTGAGAAACCCTTTGCATGTAAATTGCATCGTGCTGCTTTATTTTGATTTTTTACGCTTTGGTTGTATGATTTTCGTCGATAACTCGTCCATTCCATGTTGGTAGTAACATAGAAGTTATGAAATAAACGTGTAGCTAACTCGTTTTCGAAGTAAAAAGGGTCTAGAATACATCCATGCAAAGAAACGTCAGTCATCAATAGGTAGTTAACAATTTACGCATACATATACCAATGCACATAAGTTGAATTAGTACAAATGAAAATATAAATACTATATTAATAATAATAATTAAATTTAAAAAACTTTTAGTATAGATAACCCAAATAAAAAATGTTCATCATCAAAGTACGCCAAAATAGAATTTAGACATGTTGACAAGAAAAAAGCAACCACAATACTTCATACCTACGCTAGTAAAAACCGCGTATAAAATGCATATTTGTCGATTTTCGTTTTAAAATGGTGTTTACGTATAATTATTAATAACATGATAAGTATATTTTTTTTGATGTTATTAAATAATACAAGCCTTAGAGTTAACACATATTCATATTTTTCTTGTTTAAATAATTAATTAATCCATAATAATCAATATGAACCTAAATTAACTGTACATAGTCTATATTTTATTAAATTTGCTACTTTGTTATCAGATTATTAATTGTACCTTATACTTTAGTATACACTATACTTTTTGCTACTGCTATTATGACTAATACTATCAAATAAAATTAGAATTGATAAAAACATAACGTCCTTCCCTACTGTATTCCTATTCCAAAGAATAAATTATTTTAGACATACAAATATACTCATGTATTTTTATAAATCAAATGAACTTCAACCAAAATTTAACATATAAAAACAAATAATACATCAATTAGGGCTGGATATAACTCAAAGCGACTCAAACAACTGTTTGAAGCCTTTAAATTTTAGGGGCCTCAGAATTTTTGGAATTGTAATTTTTAAAGTATTAACTGTTAATATTACTAAATTTTATGATCAAAATTTTTATAGTTTATTGTATATAAAGAGCCTCATTTAAAATTTTTACTTGAAGCTGCGAACGTAACAGAACCAATGATACCAACATTACAACAATAACAACAACAGACCCAGTGTCTCAAGGGCTCCCACCTAAGCGGAGTCTAGTGGGTGGATGTACGCAGCTTTACCCTTCAGGGTGTAACCCTGTCAAGAGGATGCTTCCTATGACTCTCAACCTTATAAGGTTGGCAATACGAGGACCTCTCATGAGATCACCCATCATAATACTACTTTCACCTAAGCATACTTAATTTTAAAATTTTAATAAAATTTAATATATTAGTGCCTGATAAATAATACCAAAGTTAAATCCTATTTAATTCGAGTAACCTAACTGCTACGGCTTCACAGTTCACACTCACTCGGATCTACTCAACAAAACGCGTCACTTCTAGAGTTACATTACACGTGGCGCACAGTGATTGGAGAAAATATAGAGAACACCATCTAGTAAATGCACCCGAGTTGCACCTGATAAAACACGCCCACCAACAGCAAACTCACTTCCTCTGCACCGTTGGTGCGCCTCGCCATACATACATGCTCGTGACCGTAAATTCCCCCCCCCCTCTCTCTCTCTCTCTCTCTCTCTCTCTCTCTCTCATTTTAGCGGTGGAAATCTAGGGTTATCTCTCAACGAGGATTCAACAAATCTTCATGCATTGATCAAATATAGAGCAAACAAAGCAAAAAATTTTCCAGGTTTTTTTTTTCTTTTAATTATAAATTTAAGTTCGCCTTGATTGTTGATTTGTGGTTTTGCTGCGTGCATGCGTTGTTGAGAATTTTCGATCAATTTATTTTTCTATCCTGTCTTTGGCATTCTTCGTTTATGGAAAGTTTTTGTCATTGTTTGTTTCTGAATTGTTTGATGTTAATGGCTATATGAATGTGTACTAAATCAGCGTCGATATGTTGAATTAGGTTTCCATAACTGGAATTACTTTCATTGTCAAAGTTGTAATTTTGAGAAATCTTGGAAATTCAGCAAGTTTTGGATTTAAAATTTGAATTTTCAAGGCTTCATTATTGGCGAAAGCGGGTAATTAATGCGTTTCCTTTTGAGATGGGCTGTCACATTCAACCCTGAAGGTGTCTTCTAAATGGCAATTTCACCGAGGGATTTAAATTCGGAAATCAGGGTTCCTTCTAGTTCTTACCCCGCCAAAAAAGGAAAGAAGAAGGATAATGTATACACTTTTAGTGGGGATTAGTCAAAATTATATAATTTATTTCATTATTTGTTAAGTATATTAGGGGATGGAGTAAGCTAATAGGTGTTGTTTTATAGGGAATTTATTGTTTAACGACTTTGAGATTTGGTCAAATATCACTGAGGTGCCTTGGCTTGCCGAAATATACAATAAGGGTCCTTAGGTTTAAAATTTTTTTCACCCAGTAGCTTGAAGTTTGAAGTTTTTATCAATCAGGTTCCCTCCAAGCTGTTGGGTTTGGCCTAGTCGCTTAGCTTCTTGGGTTTGAAATCTCACCTCCCTCCCTAGAGTAGTGTTCTATCTTCTTATCTTCTAAAAAGAAAATCAGGTACCTTCGACCAAAGTTCCCTATTTTCTAATAATTCTTGGAGTGGGATTTTGGTTTGGTATCATAGTTGCTTCTGTTATCTAACAAAAATTGCTTTTTTGCTTTTTCTTTCATTATTTTGTGACAATTGATGCAAACTCTGAATTGACTACTGACTTTTTCAGCAAAAGGAGTAGTGTTGGTAATCTAAGATGACGGTGCGTGTTGAGTGTGATGAGAATTGATGGAAGTTGATGGTTTTGGAAGTAAGCTGTAGGGATGGTAAAGTGCTGACCGACTCATGGATGTCTTATTTTGGTTATTGAGATGGTTATGGAGACAATGAACTTGATAGATTTGTGAAATGTTAATACGTGAAATGAAGGTAATAGTATCTTTCTTTTTATTTTAAAGTTCCCAGCCAAGAAGCCTGACCGACACTGTTGCTAAGGAGGGATTGTATGGTGAAACGTAGGGCAGGGGTTTTGATTATATGTGACCAGACATTATTATAAGGTCTTCTTTTTCCCGTAAGTCATTATTGTTTGGGTGCTGGAGAGAGGTGATTTAATTTTAGGATCTCTTGTCCCAAAAGGTCTTGACATTGATAGTGTTTTACTGCTCAACCAAAGCCTCATTGGCAATTGTGTGTTATGTTTTGAATTTTTAGTTTTGGTTTAGAAGCAGAGGGACTGGGTCAACTTAGTATACCCCCTTCCTTTTGGCAGCTAAGGTTTTTAGCGATGCCTATAAATACTCATTAAGGGATTCTGCCACTGCGTAGGAGGAAGAAAAAACTTGTAACCTCCATTTCTAGATCGAATGAAGCTTTCTACCTTCGTCAGTGGTTTTTCCTTCATTTGTGGGTTTTCCACATAAATCTTGGTGTCCTTATTTCTTTTTCTTCCTTCTTTTCTTATTTTAAATTCAGTTCTTGTTTTGGTCCTAAATCAAACCCGGTTTGTGGAGTAATTTGCCTAAAGCAACATTATATAAGTTTGTCTTCCTAGAGCCTCCAACTTTCCTCTTCCTAAAATCCGTACTGTGTTTCAATCAAGTGTTGTTTGACGTGCCAAATTGGGATGATATAGGCATGTCATGACAGACATGTTGGTCGTTTTTTTTTAAAAAAAAAAAAAAAATTTTAAATATGGGCTGTTTCTCTACCTGGATATTGTGTTGTATCTTGGACTGCTTCTCCAGCTGTTGCTTTGTACCATTCAAATTCTGTTTTTCTGTCCCGCATTCAGAAGTTGAACAACGCCAATCATAAATGATGTTAGTGTGTGAATTTGCGAGTTGATTCAAATTTCTGAATATGTTGGGTTGACATGCTGATGGAGTTTCTAAGAGAAACTGCGGTGCTGAACAGTACTTGCAATCTCAACATGATATTCCTACTATTTAGCTGAGTTGCTCACAGTTTCAGTCAGCCATTTGAGATTGCTTAGAAGAAATCAAAGATTGCCTACTTCATATCCCAATAAGCAAGGATTTTGGTCAGTTTAGTTGTTGAACTTCTCTAATCTTGAGATTCAAGGAATTAGATCTAGGGTTTAGTCTACATTTGATAACAATTTTGTATCCCTTATGCAAGTGTCACTCTGAAGAAGATTCTTTCTCATTTATCTCAATAATCCAAAGAAGATTCTAGTATACAGAAGTTGAATGTCTAGATGATCTCCGATTCTTGACCGTGTCCTTGTTCTGCTTTATTAAGTTATCCATATTATGTATTCGGTTTATGCTGATCTGACTATTGTATCATTTTCCGTTGTTCAGACGAACCCGGCATAAGTCAAAGAGGGAATTGAATTGTTTATACATATTCAGGAAGATGCTCTCTAAGGCCTGACTTAGGTGCCATCTGAGTTTACTGCATGCACCAGCAGAGATGAAGGGAGGAAATATTTATAGAGTCAGGGTCAAGCGTTTCTCTTTTACTTTGTTAGTTGTTATATTCACAACTATATACCTATGGTCTTATGAGAAGAAGCCGAGAGTAACAACCCATTTGTCATCACAAGATCAGTTTGTTTTGCCTACGCCAGGTTGGTGTCTAAATCTCTAAGTTCATTATTATTATGCGTGGTAAATAAAGTATATGTCTTTCTTAGGGCTAAGTGATAAATAAAGTGCCTCTCTTTCTTAGGGTTAAGTGTCGGGTGAAGGTTCCAGGTAGCTTAGCTGGTAAAGTCTCTTGGGGTTGGTACCTGAGGCCTGGGATCAAATCCTGCCTTCATTAGGGGGAGAGGGGTTTGGGGAAACTTTTGATACCATACAAAATAATAATTACATGTTTTGAGAGATGTGGTTGAATTGCTCAGTTTTGAGATAGTATACTGAATCTGATTGACCAAGAGGCGATATTCTGTGCTACACTTAAAACTTGGGCTCATGTAGCATACTATAACAAACAACAACAATAACAAACTCAGTGCCTCACGGGCTCCCGCATATGTAGGGTCTGCAGGGGGTGAGATATGCAGCCTTACCCCTTCCAGTGTGTTCGAAGATCCTATTGCATTTTCACTTTTATTTTTTCTGATATATTGCCTCTTCCTTCGACTCAGACGTCTTACTGGTATCCCAACATGTGCCTGAAGATCCTGTGAAAGCAAGGGACGATCCTTCTGAAGAATCCTCACGTTTATATGAAGAAACAGGAAGTGAACCAGAAGCACGTGTATCCAATGTTGAAAATAGAGTTTCTACAGCAACACATTCTTCTGAAAAAGAAGATGAAAGTGATTTGACATCCTCTTCGCAGGCTGCAGAAGGTAGGAATATATCACTTTTAGCTTCATATTGCCGTATGCTGAAACTGAATGTCATATGTCAGCATAGCTGTTGCATCATAAAATTGCCTCAGTTGCTTCTGACTTCTCCTTTTTGATACACTCGGGAGTAGAAACAATAGTGTACGTTGGCTCAGTAGTTTATTTGTAAACTGCTTCAATTAAGGCTGTAGAAGTGTACGTTGGTTCTGCTTGACGCGTTAATCTTTTCTCTTATATTTGTGCTATGTCTTAAGTATAAGTGGCTATGAAGAGTTGGCTCCTTCCACCCTTATGAGAGATTTAATTTGGCTCATATTTCTTTGGTACTTGAGTGGCCTCTATAATAATTGGCCTATTTCCTCATGCATGAATGCTGGACCTCATAATCTGAGTACAGTTTTTCCGGCTTGTTAAAGAAGTTGGACCGACCTTTTTGCCTTTTTCGAATCTTGTCATCTGATTTGGCCCTAATCCCCTTTATGTCAACATTTGCAGAGTGTAATTATGCAAAGGGTAGATGGGTTGTGGACAGCCGGAGACCTTTATATTCAGGATTTAAGTGTAAGCAGTGGCTTTCCGAGATGTGGGCATGCAGACTAACGCAAAGGCCAGATTTTTCTTACGAATCATACCGATGGCAGCCAGAAAACTGTGACATGCCAGAGTTTGATGGGCCTGCATTCTTGAAAAGGTGGGTACTATTTTCAAGCATTTTTATAGATTTTGAGTTAGTTTGTGGAATTCTGTTTGCTTTGTATTCCCCCATACTGGATTATAAAGGACAAGAAAAATGGATTTCAATACATTATCTCTTGGAAGCAGTAAATTCGGTCAAGTTCTTATTATTTTTTTATCTGAATATGTCCTTTAGAATTGCGATACAAATTACCTGATGATGTTCTTTTAAACTCGATGACAAATGTAGCAGAGCCAAATCTTGGTTTGTGATCGCGGTCATGGTTTCGAGGAAACATAAGTTACTTTCATACTGAACCATCATTAATTTTATGCGTCTTTGATAGCATAACATGCAAATACTTTGCAACTATATGTTTTCATGAAGAAATTATAGCGTCAACCATTACAAAAGCACCGTTATGTAATGACCATTCCCATGTGTAGCCTTAAATCCGTTACATGACCGAAGATAATATTAATAACCAATGCATCTGGTATTTAACAAACATGAAGCATATTGGTTTTGCTCTTCTCCGTTCAAGCAGTCTTACCTTAATGTAAAACTTCTTTTTTTTTTTTTTTGGCAGAATGAAGGACAAAACCATTGCTTTTGTAGGAGATTCCTTGGGAAGACAGCAGTTCCAGTCTCTCATGTGCATGGTCACGCAGGGCAAGGACAGTCCCGAAGTCCAAGACATTGGAAGCGAATATGGCTTCGTCATAGCTCCTGGGGCCGTTCGTCCCAGTGGCTGGGTCTTCCGTTTCCCCACAACCAACACTACAATCCTTTACTACTGGTCATCATGCCTCTGCGACTTGACCCCCATCAACATCTCCAATCCCAACAGTGACGTCGCCATGCACTTGGACCGACCCCCATCTTTCTTGACCCGCCATCTCCACCGCTTCCATGTCCTCGTTCTAAACACAGGTCATCATTGGAACCGGGGAAAAGTCAACGCGAATCGGTGGGTTATGTATATCGGCGGGAAACCGAATCAGAACCGAAGGCTTGCAGCCATAGGAAACGCCAAGAACTTCACAATTCACAGTATTGTCAGGTGGGTTGATTCGAAGCTTCCTTTTCATCCAGAGCTTAAAGTTTTCTTCAGGACAATATCGCCTCGACACTTCTTCAATGGAGAATGGAACACTGGTGGTAGCTGTGAGAATACAACACCATTAGCTCGAGGAAGTGCTGTGGTGCAGGAGGAATCGAGTGACCCGGTGATTGCTGGAGCGGTCAAGGGAACAAGGGTGAAGCTTTTGGATGTAACAGCTTTGTCGCAGCTGAGAGATGAAGGGCACATATCGCGGTATGGTATTAAAGGGTCAGAAGGTATACAAGATTGCTTGCATTGGTGTCTGCCTGGGATTCCTGATACCTGGAATGAGATACTTGCAGCCCAAACCTAGGGCATGTTCAGTTTGCCAAAATTTTCTTAGTTTCTGTTCTATTTTTCTCAGTGTTTTCTATGAAGAATTAGAAGATAAAAATTATGAAACATGGGAAAATCTACCCCACAAAAAGGGAGATAAGCTGGAAAACTGTGCTTTCTTAAAGGATTGGAAAAGGGATCATTTTGGAGGCCTTATCTAAACAGGAAAACATGGGAATTGGAAAATTTTTGTTGGAGAACAGATAAATTTTGGGTAAGTGAGCGCGCTCTTCGGGTTTGGCTTGCATTCTCTGCTGTCGGAATCAGGCTGCTGTCAGACGCTTTCCGATCTCGGTTTGAGTACTCTTACTTAGCATAGTTACCATTTGGAGTTTTAACATTTGGGAAGGAGTTAGGAGAATGTTGCTAATTAAAGTAGGATAGCTGTTTTGGTTGTAAAGTGACCTAGATCCTCTAACAGTCAAATTATATCTTGTTGGTTCTTTTGAACTGCTAATTGTCAATTTGAGTTGCCCGTGTGTAGCTATTCCTTCTGGATCTTTATTATATCTGCAAATTTAGCTTCATCCACATTATGGGCCCACATTATGAGCTGAGCCACTTGGCGTGAGCTTAACTCGTTTGGGTTCGTTTAGGCTTGTGTTGGGCTTATTTAGACTCATTCGTGCTTCTGTGTAATTCGATGGGGTTTGAACTTGGCTCCTTTAAGCACATTTGCTTTTACTAATGATTTACCTGGCTTGCTGGCTAACTTTTGTACCAACAACTGGCCACCAAAACCTACTTATTGACATCTAAAGAAACATTTTTATTTATTTTAGGGGTCTATTTGTTATTGTTTTTTGTTTGTACTTCTTGATTTATGAGAAAATAAAATCTTGATTTTAAAAATTATTATTATTATTATTATTTTTTGTTTTCAGTTTTCACGCAACCTAAAACGCTAAAAATATTGCTTTTAGAAGGAACTAGACTTATGGGTAGGAACCAAAAGCGAGTAAAATCAAACTAAACAAAAGATTAAGGCAAGAAACAAATGCCTAAAAACCTAGAAATTAAACAAATTGATTTGAAAGAAAATTTTAGGTGCGTCTTGTTTTGTATCCTAAGCTTTTGCTCTTTACTTATTTAAAAAAAAAAAAAATGCTTTGTATCCTAAGCTTTGGCTCTTTACTTATTTAAAAAAAAAAAAAATGCTTTTAGCTTTTGACCTGTGTTACAGGAGTTGTAGAGTGTAATTGAACTGCACCGGTTGATTTTTATCATCGTTGTATGCCCTTCCCACATGCCATTAAATGAATTATCTCCGAAACTTAATTCTTTCGCTAAAATTTAAAAATAGTTTTTATACTTTAACACGTTTTTTTTTTCACATGAATGTCCATCGGGTTTAAGTGTGGATAGAGCACATGTACACTGTGTACTTTATCAAATCAACACATCAACATACCCTGTGCCTCAAGGATTCTCGCTTGCGCATGGTCTAAGAGGGGTAAGATGTACGCAGCCTTACCCCATCCGGGTGAGACTCAGACGAGAGACTGTTTTCGAGGACCCCCAATCTGATATTTGATGGTTATGATAGTTATTATAAGTATGAAGTGCTTGTATGAAGAGCTTGTGAAGTATAGATATCATGCTAGGCAAGTATGCATGGAAGCATATAAGCAAGTAAACAAATCAATAAGTAAGTAAGTACGTTAGCAAGTAAGCATGGAAGCATGGGAGCAAAGAAGCATTGAGAAATGGGAGCTAGAGCACAATGTAAAAAGTAAAAGGTAAAAGCAAAGAAGCATGTAGAGAGAGAGAGAGAGAGAGTGTAGAGAGAGTGTGTAAAGTGCCTGGAGCGTATAAGCAACAATGGAGAGAGAGAGAGGAAGTATAGAGAAAGACAGAGAGAGAGGAAGTCTAGAGAAAGAGAGAGAGAGAAAGGAAGTATGGGCATGACAGCAGCATCACTATCCCCAAGGTAATGCATCCTAGAAGCACTAAACAACTAACGTATGCCAGTGTGGCGTATACACAAACGATCATACAAGTAACCTCGTGGTACTAAGACTATCTTATAGGTACTTGATACATAGGTTATCCCTATACTACTCCTAAACTAATCATCGACTGACCTCTTATGGGTACACTCTATACTTTATACTGAAATTATATTAATATTAAGAGTAGAGACTGTGGAGATTTAAATTGAGGAAGTCTTAGTCAATAAAAATATGATATCATTTTGGACCCCAATTGCCCCAAAAATTTAAGCTTTTAGATGAAAGTCCAAGAACATTATAGGTATAAATGAACTAAATGTTCGATGAACCACTCTCATTCGAACTTGATTAGGGCCCGTGTTGTGCCTGTTTTGGGGGCTCAATAGATCATCAAGTTGGGTTTGAGCATCCTTGGTAAAATTAATGAGCTAAGTCTGACTAGGAATGCTCGACTTGTAAACGTTTATGACAAGTTTCATAAAGGTTCATTAGGAGCTCATTAACAACTCATCATAAGCTTGAAAATAGTTTGATAATGGCTCGCTAATAACTCGAATAGCTCAATTCTGCTAGCATGCTCAACTCGATAGCAATGCGTGGCTTGTTTATGAGCTTCGCTTGGCTCAGTAATTAGCTCGACTCTTCGTGGGAATAAGCTCAACTTGAGTTGATCAGGCTAGTGAGACGAGTATCAAATATATTAATATCTTATTAAACCGAATTCAAATAATGAGATGCTCGCCTTAGCTCGACTCATTTGCACCAGCAAAGAATAGTTACTATACTTTGAACACCAGAAGAGGCATGAATCAAGATTAGCTATTTTTGGCATAGCTGGCCGAGGGTAGTACAATAAAATCCCAAAAATATAGGGTACAAATGAGAAAATAGCCCAACCAAAATGATTTTGATTCTCTTTATATCTTATTACTGTATAATAATAAAGCATATAATATATATACGGGTTATTTATATTTTAGTATCCTAACATCCCTAACCATTTTGAATTATTAAAAAGACCCCTAAGATTGTGTCACATTCATAAAAAGGCTTATCTTCGATGTCATAATTATTTTTTAGTCAATAGAGCAAACATTGCAGCTGCGTTTTTATGTATGCTACAGTAAAAAGGCAAAAATATCCTTTAATAACCATATTTTGAAACAAACTAATCGAAAACAGATAGTTTCTACATAATACAATATCTCGAATTTTGTACTTATAAAGTAAGAATAAAGATGCCAAAGCAGGGTGCGTTATGTCTTTTTATTGTAGCATTAATAAAATGTATTTGTTGTGTCAGCTCTGTCAATAAAAAATAGCATTATCACGCTTGAGAGGGGCCATTTTATTTATATAAGAAAAACTTAGGGACCCTTTTAATAAATCAAAAAGGTTAGGATCTTTTTTATTATTTTTAAAAATATCAGAGTACTAAAATATAAATAACCCTATATATATACATGAAACATTAAAGTATGCAGGTCCTATACAAGAGGGACCCAATTATACGGTTCACATGTGCTCTATCATATACTACAATTTCATTCTCAACAAATCAAATCCATTTTCTATCAAGCTATATGATTTTATATGTTTAATATATTCATTCAATATTATTTTTATTTTAATATATTATCTTCATCACATCGAATTTGGACCCATAAAACTTTGAAAGCCCATGGAAAGATTAAGCATAGAAATAAAAAAAAAACCGGTCTGATTTGATTCTACTCGAGATAATATAGCTTAATTTAAAATTTCAATTTGAATGCCCTCTGGTGTGAACAGTAAGTTTTTAAAGTCAACACTAAGACGTTAAATATTATATTTGTGTCTCTAATATACATGTCATTTTATTTACCTTTAATATGTCGCATTACTAATACGAGGCCATGATTGGCAAATCCGACATTATAGGGTAATTGCATAGTTTCCCATTGTGATTTTCAGGTAATCATAAAGAGTAATATTGATTTTTATCACTTATCTCAGTATAAAAAGATAGGATTGCACTGAATCTCTTTAATCTATACCCTTACTACGGTAGAAAATATTTTGTGAATTTATACAAATTGTATTGTCATTGAACTTATTATTTCTTGGTTTTGTTGTATTTTCTTGAATCATTATATTCTAATCTCTTTATTTTTATTTATTTATTTATTATTGTATGCTATTTTTCAATAATAATATTAAGTTCATCATTTGTTATTTACTTTTATCGCTGTAATTTAAATTTTAAATCTGTCACTGATGTGATGAAGGCGAATGGTATGTGTGTGCGCAAGTGGGCATTTACACATGAAAGTGGCTGGTGTCCCTGCAAATGGTTGAGCGAAAGAGACCAAAGGGTGTGGGGTGGGGGTCATTACGACCGCTCAAAATTTCAAGTAATTCAAGCAGTTATTTAAAATAATTAATTTATTAAGTATCTTTTTTAAAAGTTGATTATATTATAAACTTATTTTTTTTCTTTCAATTTATTGAAAGAAATCATAAACTTATTTCTTATGCATATGATCATTTATTGTTGATGTATTTTCAAAATAATGATATAAGAATTGTGAATAAAGTGTTTAAAGTTGGTCCCAAAGTTTGTTTGATGTGTTTTGATATGTGTTGGGATGTGTGTCGACACACATTCTTACAGAACAAGGCTGCAGAGGTGTGTGTCGACACACAGATCAACAGAACCATCTCTGCAGAACTGTGTGTCGACACATAGGTGCAGTTTTCACCAGATTTTCGCGCGTTAACTACATGCTTTTCGCGCCTTTTCTTTGAGGCATAATTTGGGACGTCTTCTTTCACAAAGTCTTAAATATATATTCCCCTAATGTCTTTGATAATGTATGAATCAATTGATTTGAAAGAACTTGTTCATTATTCTTGAAAAACGTCATTCTTATACATCTCTCCTTATCTCCCTTTTACATACGCTCACTATATTGACTTAGGTTATCATTGTATCCTCGAGACTATTTCATACGCTGAAATAAGTTTTAAAGAAAGTGACATCACGCCTCAAAACCTGTAGATCCTTTGGACACCCGTTACTTGTGAATTGCAAGTGTTTGATCCAACAATGTTTGGTTACCCAGTTCCCGGTCCTTTTGGGGGTTTACACCAACGATCTTAAGACTTAGTTCATTAATTGAAATGGCATTTTCACTTTATGTGATTTGATTT
Organism: Simmondsia chinensis; assembly: GCA_018398585.1. Classification (NCBI taxonomy): domain Eukaryota; kingdom Viridiplantae; phylum Streptophyta; class Magnoliopsida; order Caryophyllales; family Simmondsiaceae; genus Simmondsia; species Simmondsia chinensis. The sequence continues at coordinate 3,194,067 of JAGTTD010000009.1, forward strand.
CGAACCATGTGAGATTGGAGAAAATGATGAATGGAGAGAATTGGTATGACTTATTGGATCTATCCTTGTATGAATGACTATGGACCAAGGTATGTCATTTAATTTTTAAAATCATGAAATCGTGGTGCACTGAGATGAATGAGAATTTGGGTTTGTTCGTTATTCATGAGGCACGTGGTTAATTTGCATATGGTTTGATAACATAATTCAAGAATTCATGATGGTGGTCAAGTTGGGCATGTATAAGGATAATAGAAAAATACCTTTATGCCTTTTGATTTACATCCAATTAATGGAATCAAGTTGTGTGAAATCTTATATATTTGATTTGGGATAAAATCATGAAGTTCTATAATGCCTAAGAAGGAGTGGTTGATGCATTGTTGTTTATACATGAAAGTATATTTACTTGTGCAGTTAAAATTCCAAAGATAAAAACTCCTAATTTTCAATTTAGGCATTGTTTTGATATGTTATTTAAAAATGAATAATATCCAAGATATGAAAGTAAGCCCCTGAGACTGAGGAAAACAAGGTATAGCCCGACCCAAGAAACGAAACGGTCCATAAACAGTTACATATTATGAATGTTGATCAATGATGAGTATACATGTGAAATCAAAATCATATCAAGAAATCATGATAATTTTCAATTCGGGCACTATTTTGTTGTGGCTTGTATCATGAATTTAACAACAAAGTGCACTAGAATTAAATGGATAATAAATTAAATTATGAAGACATACTTGATATAAATTAGTATGCATGATTTGAGCATTAAAATAAAAAAAGGGTAATCCTTATTTAGTGTAGTTGTTGAAACCAGACACCGAAACGATTCCAAAACTGAAAATAATAATAATAAAGTTGGATGTATACTTTGTTACAAATTGCTGACATAAAGTTCCAGACACATTGTATAACCTTGACTATAATTCATAAAGAATTATGATGGTTGAAATAAAGTATAAACTGTGCATTGTGTGTAGTAAATTCATTATTGTATAAATTTGAAATCTGAACAATAATTAGATAGAGATTTAATGCACGTACGTTAATAACTATGTGGATATAATCCCATAATAAATATGGGTATATTGGTTCATTCTTGTTTTGACAGTAATTGAGTCAATCTCCTGGACGTATTGTTCATTGACGGAATTGATGTTATGACATAATGAATTGAACAATAGTAGAGTTGGAAAATCATGGAAAAGGATTGAGTATAATCATGCTTATATGTTAATATAACTAATACATGCATATCTATAGATATAAAAATATAAGCATGGAAATTAATATTGTTGTACGATGAATGCTCATATGTGTGTTAATAAGATTTTAGATGCATTATTTCATCGTTTTGAAAATGGTGCATGTAACCATGTATGTTGATGTGAATTTGAATGTAGTAATGGATCATGAAATATGAGATAATATTACATGTGTTGATCTCCAATGTGATTGATATAAAGATATTCAAATTAAAATTTATAATTATGAACAGTGAAAGAAAGTGTATTAATGCACTTGGAAATGATGACTTATAATTTCATAACTGATCACATGTTTTCGGTAGATCTTCCAATGTTATTGGATGTAGTGCTTCAATAGAAGCCGACGTGCATGTGAAACATTTATCATCATAATTAACGTGGTTTAAGAAAGCTTACTTGCATGTTAAGGGCGTATGTATATGATGATTGAGTATTCGGTTAAAATGATGTGCATTCATGCAGTGAGTTTTTAAGTACTCAAATTGAGTGATAGATTCGTGCAATTGTTGCATGATAAATGAGATGTTGTGTGGTAATATGTTCACATGTTAGGATGTCGTTAGTCATCAAAGTGACAAATTTAAAAAGTATGAAAATACTAATTTATGATGACTCTTTTGTAACCCATAAGGTCTTATGCATATAAGTGGCATGTATAATCGTTTGACTGATATATGGGTGGAGCGAACATCCTAAGATATAAATATACGTGAGTACATAGAAAGTGACTTTGAGTCTTTCTTTGGTCTTGAATGATGCATTCTGATAATGTGAATTAAAGTATATTATGAGGAAGATCATGTTTGAGGATGTATTCCTGAAAAAACTCTAGAACTTTGAAAGAGTAAAAGAATATGAAAAGAGAAGTTTTAACGATTGGACTTGTAAATTTCTAGAGGAATGAACTAGAAATGGAATGAAAGTCAAAGTTTAATATTATTGTGTCATAGATTGTGATACTATGAAAAGACTATATAGTCTAGCAATGTTGCCTTTTGAAAGAGGTAGTTGATGAATTCAAATAATGCATATGGCATGTTTAATAAATTGGGGAATTCGTTGTCTGTATGTTGATTACATGTTGAAATTTGGTGCGAAAATTTAGAACCAAATGTAAGCGTTCCAATGGGATAATTGGACCTTGAAAATGTTAGATGTAGCCTTTGTTGTAGGATAGCCGAGTGTGTATAACTACCTGTGTGAGTAAATGTTACTCGCATAAAGTACATCAGGTACCGAAATAACCATGAGTTGTGGTGCTAATGTTAACGAGTACTCTTCTATATAGAAGAATACTGGGATGCCAGTTGTATATCCAATAAGGAGGACTGCGCTTCTAAAAGCTAATAAATGCTATAAGTAGTGGGGGTGTTGTTCCTTGAGTTTTAAGAAACTAACACGCGTTATAAAATTCCACTGTGATTATAGAGTTAAATGCTCTAGTTTCTGCTTGTAAAAAATATAATAATTAAAGGATGTGTTTAAGGCTCCTTTGTGGCGCAAGCCAATATAGACTCTTTCTGTCCATTGTGATAGTGAGATATGTTTTTCAAATATATAAGAGCGAGGTGTGTGTCGTTGAAAGTCCGGACACCACAGTATCAAATATTGCTAAGTGAATAACTCATGAAAGATTGAGTGATCACTGTGGACATTGAAAATATAAGTCTGAAACTAGTGGATTTCTTATTTGAGAACATTACTAGAGACTTGATAATTAAAGGGATGGTGTGAAACTTGTCATCTTTAGTCACCCATGATTGGCCCTCAACTCGATGCCTAGTTAGACTCTAGGTCTCGGGTTCAATGAGTGAGTTTTATCATCAGTGTGACTGCAAGCACAAAAGAATTTTTCCATCTCGTGTGTATGGTGCTTTTTTACCTGCATCAGAGATTTAAAGGATGAGCGTATGCTCTTAATGGACCTGGTTCTTAATAATATTGTAACTGAATGTCGCGTTGCAGGACATGATCAGTTGGGGTCCACCTTAGTGAGTGTGAAGTTTGGTCGCTTCAAGGGGTGATTTTGAACAAAGGGTTTGGCCCTAAAACACTCGCGAAGGGTACAGGACATAAGGCTTCATATGTGTCGATCTGGGGAGGTTTAGGGTATGTATGGGGAGTAGATTGTCTAGTGCATGGTGATGTATTCAGTTAATCAAATGTGTTGAATGGTTCAAAGCGTAGTCTACCATCTTTGATCCGATTAATTGTAAATATGTCATCACTAGCTGAGAGTTCAATCGAAAGACATCCTCATTGATGCGTGATATGACCTCCTTCAACTTCGAGATTTCGTTTGTGAGAATGATTGTATTTTGAAAATAGTGGGGGAATGTTGATATATTTTCAAAATAATACTATAAGAATTGTGAATAAAGTGTTTAAAGTTGGTCCCGAAGTTTGTTTGATGTGTTTTGATGTGTGTTGGGATGTGTGTCGACACACAGGGCTGGTGTGTCGACACACATTCTTACAGAACATGGCTGCAGAGGTCTGTGTCGACGCACACAGCCCTTGTGTCGACACATAGATCAACAGAACCATCTCTGCAGAGATGTGTGTCAACATACAGGTGCAGTTTTCACCAGATTTTCGCGCGTTAACTACCGACTTTTCGCGCCTTTTCTTTGAGGCATAATTTGAGACATCTACTTTCACAAAGTCTTATATATATATATATATTCCCCTAATGTCTTTGATAATGTATGAATCAATTGATTTGAAAGAACTTGTTCATTGTTCTTGAAAAACGTCATTCTTATACATCTCTCCTTATCTCCCTTTAGATACACTCACTCTATTGACATTAGGTTATCGTTGTATCCCCGAGACTATTTCATACGCTGAAATAAGTTTTAAGGAAAGTGACATCACGCCTCAAAATCTGTAGTTCGTTTGGATATCCGTTACTTGCGAATTGCAAGTGTTTGATCCAACAATGTTTGGTTACCAGGATCCCAGTACTTTTGGGAGTTTACGCCAACATTTATAACTGAAAGAACAACAACTTATGTACAATACACTACAATAGCAATGTCCTCGTTTTTGAAAGAGGCTTACCCCAAAGCAAGATTTAGAAATGGTAAGAGATATATATATATATATATATATATATATATATATACACATATCGCTATTTCGAAGACAAATTTGTTCTTATTTATTGTAAGTCATATTATTACTTTGAGAATAATAATTTTCGTCATAACAATAATAACCTCTCTAAATATAAATTGAATTATTAAGACGTATTTAAACTAGCATAGATACCTCTATTATTAAAAGAATGTATCACTTAAAACTCAGTCCGAAAATTTCAGTACCGATCCTACGAGGCTAGGATGAAAATGATAGGGACAAGGCCATCAGGTCATTATCAAAATGTACGGACTTAGCCACCCCCAGCGTGGGGCTGCTCTCCCCTTACAGCCAATCTGGCAATGCTTTAAATTTTGCTTGGAATTGACTTCCCTTTGCCCCCCCCCCCCCCCCCCCCCCCCCCCCTTATTTTTGCTTATTTTTAAGGGTAAATTATTATTATTTTTTTAATTTTTACTTTAAAAATAAAAAAAATTTCACAAATAAAATTAATTAATAAATCTCTCGCTTTTAAAAATTATCACTTTATCTTCAAATAATTTTTTTTGACCATTTTATCCCTTAAAATAAAATAGTTAAGTATTTAATTTTATTTTTTAGATAGAATTTTATATTTCGAAGAAAAATAAGATTTTTTTTATATTTATAGAAAAAGGAGATTTTCTCTATTTATAAAAATTATTATTTTAATTAATTATATAGTAATGACATTATAATATCAATAGAAATATTATATTTTATCTAATAATATTTTTTATAAAAATTTTAAAAATATTTTTTATCTTTTAAACTTATAATATCATTGCTATAATTAATTAAAATAATGATATTTTTTATAAATATATAAAATTTTCTTAATTCTATTGCAAAAAATATAAATTTTTTTAATTTGTGCCTAAAATATAAACCAAAGAGGGTACCAATATACCGTCACCAGATCCCATTAGAACTCTAAAATTAAACATGCTTGGGAGAGAGCAGTACAGGATAGGTCACCTCCTGGGAAGTCCTCGCCTTCAGGTTGGGGGCACTTGGAAATAACCTCTCTTCAGGGGTAATATTCTGTAGGAGAAAGGCTGTGTACATCCACCCTCCAGACCCTGCTTAGGCGGGAGCCCTTGGGGCACTGGGTATAATGCTTTGTTGCTCTATAAAACCCCCTTCTAAAAATATAATTAAACATTTAACCCCTTTACTTTTGAGGACAAAATGGTCAAAAAAAGTTTCATGGGGATTAAGTGATAAATTTTTAAAAATGAGGGAGTTTTGTAAGTGCTTTTATTTGTAAGGGAGATTTTCTGTTTTTGAAGCAAAAAATATGGGAGTTTTCTGTAATTTACCCTATTTTTAATTAATATTCTTATATTATAGGGTTATTTACACTAAAGATTCCTATACTTTGCTTATGTTAAAATTTCAATGAAATTTTTACTGTTTTGGCTATAAATTCAGTTAAATTGAGTCAATGTGTGAATTTTTAGTGGACTACTTGCATCTAATATATGATTGTGGTATTAAAAATTACGTCAATAATTTAACTAAAATTTGATAAAGGGGATAAATTGACATAATATGAATTGTATATAAATTAAATTGATACAATTAAAAGCATGGAAACTAAATTGATACAAGAAGATAAGTACAGTTGGTGTAAATAATCCTATATTGTAATATATATACCATCACTTATGAAAAATAAAAATAACTCAACTTTGTTTAATGATGAACCAACCCTAGTATATAACCTATAGTTTGAGATTACGGATCAGTATTTTTTTTTTTCTGTATTTAATGGCAACTCTTGTTTGATCAGTTCTAAGTTTAGATTGGATCATTTGAGGTACAGTTGAACATGAATCCAAATGACATATCGGTTAAAGTCGACTTCTAAATATTTCAGGTACTTGTTGGAACTTCTGTTTTGGTCCCAAAAACATGGAAGGACGTTCAAGTTTCATAGTAAAAAGTTCAATATTTCTTTAAAGTGAAATTCCTCCTTTTTTTTTACTCATTGTAACATGTATTTTTAAAAAGAACGGAACTGTTAGGATTATGTCTCAAATTACTTGTTTTAAGTTGCCGAGGGGTCACCGATCGATCGGGTGATTTAAGTGTTTTTCCGGATTTTTGGGCCGCAAGAGGGCCGATTGATCGGGGTTGTCCCGATCAATCGGGACCCTCCTTATACCCGTGCCTATAAATACGAATGCTAGGGTTTGGTTTTGGGTATCCAATCAAAGTGTGAGGCTGCCGTCATCATCTAGAGATAAACCCTATGAGAGTTAAGAGAAAGTGATTTATAATTCTTTCATAGATCTCGTTTAGATGAAGTGTCATTGTAATTCTTCCGCTCAGTATCAATAAAGAATCTCCATCTCCCCCCGTGGTTTTCTCCCCTCTCGATTGTAGAGGGGTTTCCAAGTAAATATTGTGTATTCGTGTTTGTTCTTTCTTTCTCCATATATTTGTTTACTTCTTGTTTGTGTGAGTCATATTATTTGAATCGAATCAAGTGTTTAGGGTTTACGCTTCCGCGTCAAGATTTTCCTAACAAATTGATATTAGAGTATATCAGTTTGTTCCAGATTTATCTTCATAGGAACATCAAAATCAAGCTATTAGGGCACCAAACTAGTGACACTTTCAAATAAGAGTCAAAGACTCAAAGGCAATTTAGGAAGAATGAGCTATTTGGTCACTTTTAAGCGTATTTATAGCCTTTGTGACACAGCCAACTGCGACACTAATGAAAGTATTGCTAGGATGGCTAGATACGCTTTTAAGCATAACAAGAGTTAAAATCTAGTGTCACAATAGACCTTTTTTTATAGGGAAAAAATGTGGTACAAAGATTAACAAAAGTACAATAATACTGAACATTTATCCAAATATGTTTTACAATTCTATACATATTATAAGTTCGTCAAAAAATATGAACTAAAATTCTCGATGAACTTAAATAATAACAGAATTATCATCTTCTATCCACAACAACAACAGTAGCAATAACAGATCCAGTACCTCAAGGGCTCCCGCCTAAGTAAGATCTGGGGGGTGGATGTATGCAGCCTTACCCCTTGAGGGTGTAACCCTGCCGAGAGACTGTTTCCGATAACTCCCAACCTTATAGAGTTGGCAATACGAGGACTTTATAGGAGGTCATCCATCTTGGCACTACTCTCACCTAAGCATGCTTAATTTTGATGTTCTAATAAAACCTGGTATATTAGTGCCTAGTAAATAAACCTTATCATAAATTAATCTTATAATTTGAACATTCGTACCGTTACTCTTTGCAGTATCAACATCACCAGTTGGGCCCTCAGCTGACACCATGAACATCTACATCCCCTCCCCAAAAAACAATGAAAATGCGAAAAGAGTGATTTTTTAATTATTTTATAATATTAAGGATGACATAATTTTTCCTGATAGAAACACCAACTATTATGAAAATAAAGAAAACGAGTTTTAAATCGAAGGCCTCTTTCTCGACAACTGAATGGTCTAACCATTACACCAACTCGAACAAATAAAAGGAAAGGACATATCAGCTGTACCAAGAGTCCTAGTATAGTACAAAATTATGAGAAGTTCCAATTTTCAGTTTTTTAGAGGTTTATATTTAAATTTTATTTAAAAGTAGATAAAAGATTCATGTAATAAGCATTTAAAAAAATGATATTTAATATATTCAAGGGTTATTTACGTCAAAGGTCTCAGTGTTTTTCCCATTATGTCATTTTGATCTATGTACTTCTAATTGTGTCAATTTAGTCCCTGAACAATTCAAAATGTGTCAATTTTGTCATTTGATCGAACTTAAGTTAAGTTAATAACGTAATTTTGAATGAAAAATTATGTTATATGCAAGTAACTTATTATAAATTTATCCATTTACTCAATTTAACTAAATTCGTGGCTGAACCATTAAAAATTCAGCATAAAATTTTCTCTAAGGACTAAATTGACACATTTTAAATTATATAGGGACTAAATTGATACAATAAATAATGTACAGAGACCTTTAATGTAAATAATCCTATATTCAAATAAATGAGGTAATTAAAATTAATATAGGCAGACAAATGGGGAACCAGAAGGAGAGGGTCAAGGTCCATCAATACTACTATAGTAGTAGTGGTGACAATGATAGACACTCCTTTTAGGAATATGCTTGAAATAAAAATTCATCTTTTTCATCAACGTTATAAGACAATTAACGTATAAATTTTATCAATCAAATATTATTTTACAAAACAGGCTTTTTACAGGGATAAGGTGACAACTTGCAGGGTAAAAGCTGCTTAAAACTTACTATCTCCAGACCCCACGTTATAATCACAAATCATGTACTACATGGTATTTTCCGGTGAAAATTGCCAGGATTTTGCCAAAATTTCATTGGGTTCTAACACCTAAGAGGGTATCAACATGTAAACACCGGATCCCGTTAGAACTACGAAGTTAAGCGTGCTTGGACGAGAGTAGTACTAAGACGGGTGACCTCCTGAGATGTCCTTATGTTGCACCCCTCAGGTTGGGGGTTATCTGAAACAGCCTCTCTTCAAGGTAACACCTTGAAAGGGGAAGGCTACATATGTCTATTCCCTAGACCCTGCTTAAGCGGAAGCCCTTAAAACACTAGAAACGTTGCTTTTTTTCAGTGGGTTCTAACATTAGGGTATTGGTGATGAAACCTTAAAATATGTAACTGAAAAAAAAAAAAAAATCAGTGCCAGTAAAGCTAGAAAGGGATAGTTTACTGCATACATTAAGTGAAAGAATTCAGATGCCAAAAAAAAAAAAAAAAGGATCCAAGAAAGTTTCTGCATTGGTGAGTCACCATCTGATCCTCTAATTGTCAATTCATATATTATAAAAGCAGTTCATAATTTCATAAACCCATAACTTCAAATTGTACCCTTTTTATGAAAAACAATAACAATTATAAACAATTTCACACAAAATAAATATATCTCATTATTCAAATATTTGTATTAAGAGAGAGAAAGGATTCTATTTACAATATGCAAAAGAAATCAAAAACCCTTGTATAGAACACACCTGTTCAGATAAAAAAGAACACTTTTTTTTTTTTTTCCTGCAAACCCATCTGAAATAGAAGCATCTCCTGCAAGAATCTTCCCTTTTTTCAACTCATGAAGTTAGAATATCTGGCCAAATGCCTCAGCGAGCTTCTGCAAATCCTTATTGTAAAGGTCTGAACTTTGCAAAGGAATCTGCTGCTGCTGCTGCTGTGTCTGATTCCATGTTACAGTACTTCTCGTTGTACTTGCGAATGGAGATTCTCTGTTGGTTTGAAATGGGGTTTGTAGATACTCTGACCACTTAATTTCATCTGGGTTTGCTTCTAATTGTTGATTAATTTGCCCTTCTAAGGATTCGAACCCCGTTCGGTTTTCAAAGCAGCTGATTGGATTGTTTTTAATTTGAGTTGGGTTTGTGATGTTTGAGCTTGAAATGAGAGGAATAATGGAGGAAATTACAGTGTTAGTGTTGAATTGGTCTGGGATTAAGTCATTTGTTGGATTGTCAGATGTGGGGTTTGGGCCATTGTTGAGCCCAATGTTGAGCCCATAGTGTCCAGGGTGGTGGAAGGAGAAATGGGCCGCCAGGGCACTGGTGACGCCACCATCGTAGGATGTGGTGGCGGTGGTGGCAGTTGCGGTGGAGAAGCAGTCAGTTCTGAAGAATTCATGGATTGGTAAAGTGTTACCGTTTATAGTTGTAATACTAGTACTGGGTACTGAGCATAAGGGCGGATTTGCCTTGGAACTATACGTGTGTGCCTTGTTTGAGGAGTCATTGTTGATGTTTTTGTTGTTTATCTTTGTCTTCTCCTCTTCTGCTTCAACCTCAGAAAGCGGCTTATGAGTGTTGGGATCGATGCCTTTTTGTCTAAGCTTTTTTTTCAAACACGAGTTCCACAAGTTCTTTATCTCGTTATCAGTTCTTCCTGGTAACTGTGTTGCTATCTGGGACCACCTAACATCACGTACACACAATCCCATTAAACCAAAAACAATTTACCCCAAAAAATGTTGTTGTTGGGTGTTGAAATTTGAATTTTTGGTGAAACAACGAAATAATGGTACTTGTTGCCAAGGACTGCATGGAGTTCAATAATCAAACCCTCTTCCTCTTGTGAAAATGCCCCTCTCTTCAAATCCGGTCTCAGATAATTAATCCACCGTAATCTACAGCTCTTACCACACCGTTGCAAACCTATAAATTACGCACAAACACACACAATCAAACACCTAGAAAACAATTCAAAACTCAACATTAAAAAACCGTACTTTTTTCTTATCCCGCATTCCCAACTCTATTTCCAGCACTTTCATAAACAGTACTAATCATATATCGCACGAGAAAACACTAGTATATATATAAATTTACCAGCAAGTTTAGGGACAGAGCTCCAGCAGCCGTGGCCGTATTGGGTGATATGCCTAAGAAGCTTCTCATCTTCTTCCGGAGACCAAAGCCCTTTTCGAAGCTTCTGCTTGTAGCAGCATGAGTGCCTCCCCATTCTTACTATATATTAAAAAAAAAAAAGATAACCCAGTTCCTTTAAAAGCAAATAAAGCACACCCAAATGATATAGTACAAAGTTTTTACAAAAATAAGCCGGCCCGAACAGCCCGATTAGCAAGAAAATTCTAGAGAAATTAGTGTGAAAATGGAGAGTTTTTGCAGAAGAAAGAGGAGAGCGAGGAAGTTTAATCAGAGAGACATGAAAATGAGAGTTGAGAAAATGAAGTGGCAATAGGGAATCTTGGTTTATATGAGCAATAAAATGTCTTGTATGTCAAGTTTTAATTATTTATTTTTTAGTATATAATATATGATGAAATAATTATTAAAATGTATGAAGATAATGTAATGTAATTAAAAATATAATATAATGTTTTTTTTTTGTTTTTTTACATTTGACAATATTGCTCAAGCTTGGGGATGGAAGAAAAGTCTTCATGTCCAAAAGAATCATTGAAGGCTCTCAATCATAAAAATATTTCTATTTATTTATTTATTTTTCTTCAAGTATAAAGAATTATTTAATTTGAGATGGGCGACTAATGCTCTATTAATTTGTTTGATATTATTTTTTATTTATATTTTTACTTTTTTAAAAAATAAAAATTAGACTTTAAGAACGAGTTTTGGGTCCTTGTTATATGACTGTTCCATTATAAGAGTTTTTCTGGTTAATTATCAAAAAAAAAAAAAGAAAATTTTAAGAATAATTGTTGTTATAAATTTTTTTCATTTATACTATTTTTTTTTAATTTGAATAAAAACTACAAAATAAAAAAATAGAGTTAAAATATTTTTAAAACTTGATTTTTAGTTTAAATTTTGCAAAGTCTCTTAATGAGTTAGAAAACAACAATGTTATGAATTAGTAGATTATACCTAATTTGTATTTAATTTATAAAAAATATAACTTAGTATTATTTTTAATATTTTGATTATATTAAATTAAATAATTATGTATTTAAATTAAGTACATAATGTATCTTTTTCGTTGAAAACTGGTGAGTGTGACAGAGGAGAGGTGCTCTTCTGTGGGGCATTTATTTATTAAAAGTATAAGCTTTGTAAAATTTTAGTGTTCGTTCGTCCGTTTTGGATATAACTTAAAGGTAGAGAAAAAAAACTAGTGCTTGTGATTTGTATTACTATTTATTTATAATTTTCACTTTAATTAGGAACTAAAATTAAAATTTAAAAATATATTTTTATTTTTTTAAATTTTTAGCTAAATACAATAAATTAAAAATAAAATAACAAAAAAAATGCAAAACTTGTTTTAAAATAACCAAACAAAACCCTCAGTAAAAATGCTACATTTATAAAATGTGAATATCAAAATTCATGTAGTAAATAATGTAGCAAAAATATTAAATTATAAAAAGCAATATTAAATGAATTATTTTATTAGAACAATAACTTTTAAATATACACTTCTTGAGTAATATACAATTTTTTTTTTTTTTTGCGCATTGCCCAAGATTTGTAATTTTGTTTTGATTTTTACTTTTTGTATTATTTTTTTTTGAAAACTTTATGTAGTTAGGCGATTTTCTTCTTCCCAATTATCCAAAAAAATAATCTATTTGTTCATTTTTAAAACTAGTATAAGAACAAACCACTTAAATATGACCTCTTTTCAAAAAAATATCTAAGGCATCGGCACGAAAAAAAAGGAGGAAGGCCCATGCAAAGAAAACTTTCCTGATATAATGTCATGACTCCGAGACCTGCATTAGCTAAATAATATACCGATTTGTTTGCTAAAAGAGTAATTTAATTAGTGAGAGAATATCTATACCAAAAATTTAGCACTCTAAAAAAGTAGTCATAATAAGATACTCAAAGAGGAAAAATGCTATAAATAGGAGTTATTAGTTAACTTTGGTTAAATACATTATACTGCAAAACTAAGTATACTGCATTAAATTCATGCTACCATTGGCTACAATTATTGCTTCACCACACGCAACTTATGTTCAAAATCGGGAGTTTTTATTATTAGAATAAATATTATTATTGTTAGAAAATAATAAAAAAAAGAAACATTTTCAGTGCTTCAAGAGCTCCCGCCTAAGTAGGATCTGAGGGGGGTGGATGTATGCAGCTTTCCCCCTTTAGAGTGCTACCCTGAAGAGAGGTTGTTTCTGAGAACCCCCAACCTGTGGGGTGCAACACGAGGACTTCCCAGGAGATCACCGATCTTGGTACTACTCTCGCCCAGGCATGCTTAACTTCGAAGTTTTAATGGGATTTTGTGCTTGCGTGTTGGTACCCTCTTAGGTATTAGAAAATAATGTGATTTGTAACATTGTCATAAGTATTTTATAAACAATAAAAGTAACAAAATTGTCTTTAAAAACAACAAACTTGCTCTGATAATTACAATTTTGCCCCGACAATAACATTATCATAAAAGTATTTTATTCATGGAGTTATTTAAGCTATACTCTTTGTATTTTTAAATATGTCAATATAGTTTACGTATGACTTAACAGTCTGATCACATTAAAGACAACAAGTGATCCAATATATACCTATCTGTGACTCAACTCAAGTCCCTTCGCGATTTGACCATTAAAATCTTTCTCACCGACTTAATTTTAATTGTACTCCAGAACTAAATTAATATAATTTAAACTATACAATAATTAAATAAAAATAATAAAAATATAAAGACTAAATTTACATGATAGACGAACTACAAGGATTATGACATAAATAACAAATTTTATCTATCTAACTTGAGAGCTACTATTAAAAACATAAAATGAGCAACTTTTATTATTAATTAGTTATTCATAGTCTGTTTGGTCAATTTTTTCAAAAAAAAAAAGTTAAGAGTGATTTGTGATCAAAAAAAAAATTTAAATAAAAATAAAAAACTAGTGCTTTTATTTAAAGCAAAAATATAAGTAAAGCAACATTTTCAATGCCCAAGGACTCCCGCTTAAGAAGGGTCGGGCAGCCTTTCTCCTTTAGGATAACACTACGAAGAAAGGCTATTTTAGAGAATCTCCAACCTTAGGAGTGCAACACGAGAACTTTTCATTTTTAAGCAAGAAGTGTTTAAAAAGATAAACTCGTAAGTGTCTAAAGATTTGTGAAAAGAATTAATTGATTCCACTTCTAATTCTGACAAGAATTGATTTCAGAATCCATTCAAAAAAAATTGACCCATTGTTTCCCTTTCTTTCAACTTTTTAAGATCATTTTTCATTTTCAGCCATCACTGTTAGCATCAGTTTCGAATATTTTAAGATTTTAATAGCATATAGTGTTATTATTAGTATATTTTTTTGTTAATGTCATAGCGATTTATGAGGACTTTTGGATTCTTCTTATGTTAAAATTGCCTTGACATTAACAAAAACTGTCTTGACAATAAAAATATCCTTAATAGCTGAACTTTTAATATTAGATATCATATATATGTGGATATAATTTTTCTTAAATTTGGAACTACAAATTCAACTTTTAATAATAAGAGAAAAGGTTAATTTATCCTATTTTTGTTTTTTATTTTAATAATTAAGAGGAAAGATTCTCATGAGTGAATCAAACATGATCCTTTGATAGTACAACAACTGAATAATAACAAAAAGAAAAGAAAAATGAAATAATCAAATCAAAACCCATATACTGTACTAAAAGCGCATCAAGGGTGAAATCAGGTTAAGGCCACCTAGCGTTACCCGTGGTCCACATCTGAAGGCGTTGCCTAGGTGAAAATTGACGAGCATGAGAAATGGAGATTCTGGATCTAGACTGAGAACAATAGCAGTGGATGGAGATGCTAATGCCACCAACTATAACTTGGTACAAAGTGATGATCCTTAATTTTATAGTGTCGTTGATATAAGGCCACTCCGGATTTGAATTTTGGAAGAGTAAAGCATTTATGGACTTCGAAGAGGCAATGGATAACTATTTTTGTTTTTCGTCTTAATTTCTTTTTCAGATATGTTGAGTTTACAAGGAAAAGAAGAGGAAAGGTAAAATTTTCTTTAATGGTTAGAAATTTTTTGACATAATCTATAGTTAATAATTTGAAAGCTTACCCTATAATTGATTTTCAACTTTTTTTCTTTTATCTAATTATTATTTTTTTATGCAACTCATTAATAACAGCAATATGTTAAGAGACAAATATTTTCTATTATACTGGAAGAGACAACATACTCTAAAAGATGATAAGAGATCTTCTTTCAGTAACGAGAAAATTTTATAAATTCTAATTTACATCCTTAATTTCACATAGAACTTCAAATAGGCTGAAAGTTAAATCCTATATAATTCATATAATGAAATTGTATTTGTAAGTAACGAAATACGATTTTTAAGAAATAAAACATTTATAGATAAAAATATTTTAAAACAAATATAATTTAAATGGAAATAACTTTTCTAATGTAAACCAAATAAAGCCAGAAATGAAAGTGTCATAATTTTCACTTCGTATGGAAATATAGCACAATTTTGGATACACTAGTATACTACTTTGAGCTTTCATTAGTTATTAATTAAGTATTATAATATTTTAATATATACAGTGAGATATCTTAAATTTAAAATTTTATTACTTAGACATCTTGAAATTTTTTTTTATCCAATTTGGTATCATTTTGCTAAAATTTGATTAATTTTGATTAAAAAAAATTTAAAGTATAACATGATTTCAATGATACATAAGTATATATAATTTGATGGTTTTTTGCTAAAAATATGCTAATAACATGATAAACAAATTTGGCAATACACAGGTAGGTTAATTAATTAAGGGTTGTATATAAACAAAAAAATAATTAGCTAATTAATAAGTGAGTTGGGTAGAATTGGAGTTGAGCTCAAACCTCATCGAGTCTTGTTAATTGAACTCGGTTCAAATTGGCTTCAGGGCTCAATTGGGCTCGAATTAGGCTGGACGTGCTTTGAGTCAAGCTGATTGCTTGTTTCTACTAGCTTTTAAGGTTTATCTAATACCCGAAATTTAACTCATGTTCGACTCCCTTAGTTGTAAAAATAAAATTTATCGTTCACCAAGGATGATGGCTGTGAAAATAACAAACTATAAAACTAGAGTGCTTCCATGTGGATATATGAGTTTAGTAAGTTACTCTATTTAATGTCAATTAGGCCTCGTTTGATCACTAAGAAGTATGGATTCACGAGAAGTAAAGATTTGGCCTGTTATTTAATCGTAGAAAGTTAGCAGAACACGTAAAGTGAATATTTGTTAATAATTTTGAATACTTTCAAAATAAAAGAAGTAACTTACTTAATATAATTTCAACCTAACTAATATATGTAGAGTATTTGTAAAATGAGAATTAATTTAGTAACAGTATTAGCTGGCACCTTGTTCTTGGCATGAAGATTCCTTAGAATGATATCATTATAAGTTGTAATATTTTTGTCTGATTACAATGCATAATGAAAATACAATAATTGAAATTAATTAGTAAATGGCACCATCCATCCATCCATACATACATACATACATACATACATACATACATACATAGGTAGAAATATATACAATGTAAATGTAGTATCCAAAACGCATCATTCTGCACTACTTAATGATGAGCAAATGATCATGTGAGCCGTTCCAAGCAAGTCAACACCAATCCATCATGATGATGATGATGATGATGCATGTTTATTCCACTTTTTATGTTAATCATGTGTCTGGCGTGATTTGTTTAATGCATTTTATAATCTTATTTAATTAATTAATAATTAATAATTATTTGATTAATTTAATATGAATATAGTAGGAGTTGCCTTTTGTAGTTTAAAAATGACTTAGCGCCGCCGTCATTCTCGGGAATGGATGTCTGCGTTTAATGATTTTTATTCAGAAACATAAATGGGATAATTACTTCGGAATCTCCTCGATGCTCAAATTAATCCTCTTCATAACAAATATAATATAATAATAAATTAATATAGAAAAAACAACATTTCTAATGTTCCAAGGGCTCCCATCTAAACAGAGTCTAAAGGGTATATGTACGTAGCCTTGCCCCTTCTGTATCCGAGAACCCCCAACCAACACGAGGACTTCCCAGGAGGTCACCTATCTTAGTACTACTATCGCCTAAGTATACTTAACTTCATAGTTCTAATGGGATCCAGTGTTTGCATGTTGGTACCCTCTTAGGATGTGACAATTACAATAATTCTACATTAATTCATCACAACAAAATTGTTAATGGCATAGTAGATTTGCGTTCTTTTGTGGATATTACTCATTTAAAGTCATATTATTAATCTAATAATAATATTTTTTGACTTGTCAATAACGTCTTTAATATTATTAGTAATATACAAAACAAGACTTAAATGGGTGTGTAAATGTATTTTTGGCTTTATACATAAACATTTTAGTTAAAAATTTGTTGACTTATAAAAGTAAAAGATAGTATTAGCCAACCATAGCGGTAGTAAATATGTAGCATTTAGTAAATAATATGGTATGATCAACAATCTTAGAGTTAAAGTAAAAAATTTAGTACAATAATTAATTTAGATGTAGGTATTATTTATTTTTTAAATGGTTAAAACATGGACACATGTTATAATACATGCATTATTACAGACAATATCAAAAATATTGCTTATTTGACTATATTATTAACAATTATACATAAATATCCCTTTTAAATGACCAAAGAGGGCACCAATATGCCGTCACCGGATCCCATTAGAACTATAAAGTTAAGCGTGTTTGGGCGAAAGTAGTACCAGGATGGGTGACTTCCTGGAAAGTCCTCACCCTCAGGTTGGGGACACTGGGAAACAGCCTCTCTTCAGGTTAACACCCTGAATGAGAAAGGCTGCGTATATTCCCCCCCCCCCCCCCCCCCCCCCCCCCACACGACCCTGCATAGGCGAGAACCCTTGAGAGGCACTGGGTATGTTCCTTCCTTTATCCTTTTTAAATGAAAAATACAAATATATGTCCAATATATGTATATATATATATATATATATACACGTTTTTTACTACAACTAATGATGGTCACCTCTTCAATATCTATGTATCTCATTAATCATCTTATACTTATTTATATATTGAATGAGACGTATTAAACCAACTATCTCAAAGGTTTATGCTACCAGGTAAAATTTGGAAAAGTTTTAAATAAGTGTGAATAATATAGACTTTCATCTGATACGGCTTTGCTTGAATCGCATTGACATTAACAGTAAGTCTGTTTGGGATTGGGATTGCTGGCCTCTCAGTAAAGGATTTTCTTATATTATATTAAGGAATTAACTGTTTCTAAAACTCAATTTGTTAGGTAAAAAGTTAAAAATCTATTCTCTGATATTATGTTGAGGATTCAACTACTTTAAAAACTTAATTTGTTAGGTGAAAAGTTAAGAATAAGTTTATGGTATTCTTTGCAATAAATATATGTATACTCATGCCACTTATATTGAAGAATGGTTAATCAATCAAAATAATCCTTCGGAAGTTGGTTGTTGTCTGGCTTCTAAGAGTTCATCTTTAGTGTCTTCAATGGTGGGGTTTTTTGACTTGTCTCAAGTTGCTTTTGGGTAGTTGTTTTTTCCTTTGTCGTTTGTTGCTGCGGTTAGGAAGTTGTTTTTCTATTGATGTTTTTACTTTTGGTTTTTTGTGTTTTTTTGTTTGCTGTTGTGGGAGTAGTTCTACGGGTTGGGCTTGTCTTTCTTGTTTTTGCAAGTTTCCTTGTTATTTCCCTTTGTCACACTTTATGTGTGTTCTTCGATTCTCTTATTTAAGACACCGGCTTTTGTATTGCGAGTTTTCGTCACTAATCATTGGAAAAAAAACATAAGAACAAGCTAAAAAAATACAACCGCAAAGTGTTTCAAAACTAGAACTCGGCTACCTCAAATTTATTTATTCGAGTTTTCTTTTGTAAATTAGTCATATTATTGAGTTTTTTAATTAAGAGAGAGGAAAAACCTTGAATATAAACAAAGTGAATACAAAGATGAATAAAAAAAAAAAAGCCAAAAAGAAAATTGAATCCCGATGCCAAGTTTTCGCACCAAGATCAAAGGTAGGCGTGAAGAAAAGCTTATTAGCTTTTAAGTTGACCGCAATGGTTTCTCTAAGGGATCAAGTCCAGTTGTCGAAATCAATTGGATGTGGGGTAGGCTGTGGCAATCACTCTTGTTCATTCACTGTTTTTTTTTTTTTTTGATTATAAATAAGAGCAGAATCCCATCTGTACATAATGTTTCCAGCTCTTGTACAAAATTAAGTTGGCCTAGGTTCCACGGTTTCAAAAATATTAATATACAACAGCAATAGCAACAGACCCAGTGCCTCAAGAGCTCCCGCCTAAACAGGGTTCGGAGGGGGGTATGTACCTAACCTTACCCCTTTCAGGGTGTAACCCTGCCGAGAGGCTGTTTCCGATGACCCCCCAACTTTATAGGGTTGGCAACACGAGGACTTCTCAGAAGATCACTATCCTGGTACTGCTCTCACCCAAGCATACTTAATTTCGAAGTTCTAAATATATGGTCCAGAATTCATCCATTCATTTCTCACTTTAACTATATATATATATATAGCAGCCGATTAATTAGGTAAAATCCAAATCTAAAATTATAAAGTACAGCTCATTAGTGAAGGTTTTTTCAATTTTTTTTCCCCATAACTAAGGGTTGATTTGTACTGTAACTTTTAATTTTCAATGAAATCATGTGCCACCAATTAGATGATTCTCGTATCAGTCTCCTTATCTCAAACATTTTAATTATTTGGTGTAATTTAATGAATAATGTTACACTGTAACATACTTTTCTTGAGGGAATACGTATATTTATCAAAAAATATTGTATTGCAATTATATCCATATTAAAGGTGTTCACCAGATCATTGAGACTTAATTCACTTCAAAAACATGTGATTGTAAACTTCACTGGGTCTTAGGATTGACCTATATGAAGTTAACAGTTACGAGGTTCATATATAGACCTAAGTGAAGTTCCATGATCTCAAAACTAATGTTTTTTTAAGATAAAATAGCTCATCAGACTTATATATATTGATATATTTTCTCTCATAACTTCAATATAGTTATGAATTTTTGTAGACTCATATATAGAATCCTTAATACTCGTATCATGTTTAAGAACTAAATATCATAAGGCACTTGCCTAGCTGTATGTCCATAATTGCACACCACAATCAAAGTCGAGTAGACTGCAGGGTACCCAGATCAAAGTCACGTATACTGCATGGTACCCAACTTTGAAGATGGTCCATGACAGTGCTATCTTCGTATGGGTCGGTAGACAAACAATCCTGCCTAAATCTAGACTTGGAGATAGGTGTAGAGAGTCATATATAAATCTGCTGCAATCCTCCATGCAATGATGGATACAACTTTCAGAACATGCAATTAGTGTTTGAAATCAAGTGATGACCCTTGATTTTATGTTACCGCGATTCTGATACCCGGTGTAAGAAGATATGATATGACCACAATCTTGAGTCCTAATTGGGGGAGGCATGCAAGTAGGATAAACATGGTGCAATTGAAAATGCAACAAGTTTATTGAAATGGACTAAAGAGAGAAAATTGAATAAAATTTCAAAAAAGGACCAGTTGGGATTCAGTACAATTAATTAGTCATTTGCAGGGATTAGGACCACATTTTGTTTATCATAAAGATAGTCATGGAGGGGTGCTAATAATGCATCATTTCTGTCCTTTGTGATGTGAAACCTTACATTTCATATTCATTGGAACAAAAAATATTTTAAAGAGATTGGCATTTTTATTCGGTTTTTATCATATTGTCTTCTGAAAATTTGCCGGAGGCATAATTCATGTGTCGTTTATCACTTAACTTTAACAACAAAGAATGGGCCAGCTTCAACGGTACCTTTACTGATCTCTGTTTTGTGGTTTGTAAACGTTTAGAAGCTCTTCTACGTATAGTATGATAAGCTGGAGCTTAATACATATCAGGTAGGTGATCCAGGAAGTTGTTTATGCTGAATGATGATATTCAAATTGTAGATAGTCTTGTCTCTCGATTTGGTCCTCTGAAGTTTCATAGGAACCTAGTGATGTGATGGCATTGCTTCTCATGTATAGCATCGTTATTACTAGTATATGTCTAGGAGTTATGAATTTCTGAGTGTGAAGGCTTTTGGACCTCGTGTTATTGCTTCTCAACAGTTTTTTTTTTTTTTTTTTTTTTTTGGCTTTTGGTGATTATAGTTGCATGATCTTTCTACTCCACAATTCGGTGGCTTCCTAAGAGTTTTCTTTCTATTACTGACTGCCTAAGCTCAACGATTCTTATTTTTGTTTATTTGCTGCTTCTAGGTGTTCGTTTTCTGGTGAGTTTTCTAGTTGTCTTCTTTCATACAATTATTTATGGGTATTTACACTTTCAAATTTTTACTTTTTTTCTTTATGCTATGAGTTCAAAGTCATTTTGCTCTTGATCTTAATCTATCTCGGTGATATTGACTTCGATTATTAAAAAACAACACCCATACATATAACCTAAGTTTCGAATTTCGAAGAATTTCCTTTTGGATTTGTATCATCCCGTGTCTTTGTCACGCTAATATTAGATATACAAATTAAATATACAATATGTGCAAGTGCAATAATATCTAGGTTAAGATGCCTTTTTAGTTGACAAGAAAGGGCAATTATACGAAGGCATGAAATAGTGGTGGACCATTAGTATTCTTGATTTTAGATTTTGAAATTTTGAGCATCTTGTTACTCAAGTTCATCCAAGATGGATCCAAATATATGGTAACAACATTCTTTTGAATGCCCACCACACACAACACAAGGATTTTACGTCAGTATCAAATCTCTCCGGTACGATCAGGGTTTAAAGTTCACGATCAGAATAATACCATGAAGAAAACAAAATGTACGTATTTTACGTGGAAAATCCCTTGATGTGAGGCTAAAAACTACGGTGAAAGAAAAAAGTCCACTATCGGCAAAACCATTACATGATTTCTTTTTCCCACGGTTCACATACAACGCATCTCGCTCTATTTTTCTTGAAGTTGTGAAGACATCCTTTTTATTTCTCTTCATATATGCTAACCCACGTAACAGAGTGAATTGAATCGAGCCAGTAAGTCTGTCAAACCCAATCCTTGTGCTCCAACACAATCCTATGCTTTTTCAGCTACATCGAGTCCATTCTAAAAAATTATTTAGCCAAGTCATGCAAGCATGTTATAATGATGCAATACTTAAGAGTTCATAAGTTGAGAGTTACGTAGGCACCAGTGGTGAGGCAATTCGACCGAGAATTTATTAAAAATTGGGTCAACTGGTAAGATAGTTGAACCCAAGATTGATTTTGAGGGATTAAAGGAAGAAATTAAATGGTTAATGAGAATCCATATGAAATCCCGCTTAAACTGTGAGCGAAACTGAGCGAAACTGCGATAAGAAGAGAATTCATTGTAGACTTCTCATAAATAATAAAAATCCTAACAATTCTGTAAATGTAGGCACAAATGGTCAAATCAGGTGTACTTTTTTTACCAGGCACAAATGCACCGAATCCCATTGAAACTCCGAAGTTAAGCGTGCTTGGACGAGAATGGTACCAGGATGGGTGACCTCCTGGCCTCGGAAATAGCCTCTGGGTAGGGTTACACCCTGAAGAGGTAAGGCTGCGTACATTCACCCCTCAGACCCCGCTGAGGCGGGAACCCTTGATGCACTGGGTCTGTTGTAAGGTGTACTGTTTTTTTCTCCCATTTTTATTTTTCATTTTTCTTTTGGTTCGTTTTCAGTTAAAATGAACAGCTGACGATGACGAGTATTAGCACTAAGCAAGATGAAGCAACCCATGTTGCTTTGAATGAACATCAATTTAAAAAATAAATAAATAAATAAACTAGGGTTCTTTATTTTGAGATGACCTTAACTAATAAACTTAATGTGCCCTACTTAGTAGCTTTTTTAATGACAATGCAAGTACATAATCACATGCATTGTTCATTAAGCGTTAGTTATCTCAATCAACATTATTATATATAATTAAGCCTCTTTTATTTTATTAAAGCAATAAAGTTGAGTCCATATCACTAAGGCCCACGATTGTCTAATTTTATCTAGGATGGCGTTGCGGATTATTTGACTGAGAAGTCGAGCTCAAGACAACACTAAACCTTCACCTACAGGAAGCTGCTTTCTTTCCCATTACTAGTGATGTCTTGAAGTGGACTCATGACCCTAGAGGTACATTCTCGGTCTACTCCTTTTAAAGGGTTCGTATCTAGTAGTCCAATTATAGATCAAGTAAAAAGAGTTTGGTACGGGCTTGTTCTTCCCAAAATTGAGTTATGTTTGTAAACAATTAAGATATATAGCAGGAGTGTATCTTGTTTATTTTTTAAGAAAAATAATATAATATGGTTTATATTTTCTCCAATGCAAAAAAGT
Source organism: Simmondsia chinensis (assembly GCA_018398585.1). NCBI lineage: Eukaryota > Viridiplantae > Streptophyta > Magnoliopsida > Caryophyllales > Simmondsiaceae > Simmondsia > Simmondsia chinensis. Next base: position 3,217,456 of record JAGTTD010000009.1, read on the forward strand.
AGAGATTAATGCGCATGCCAAAGCATGATGAAGTTAATACGTCATACAAATACACCCAACCATGCAAAAGCAAAGGTCACCCACCATGAAGGTAAATTCCATAAAGATTTTAGTTTTAAAAAATTAAAAATTAAAATACGAAAATAATATCGAGCAGACCCTGTATTACATAATACGAGCAATTTTACAAATACCTTATAACATATTCAATTTACATATGGAGCACTATAGGCAGTGATCTTACGCAATTTATTCATCAGTTTTTCATGACGGAGAAAATGCAACCCGGTATCAATACTACTTGGGTGTCATTAATCCCGAAAGTAGCTGATGCAGTTGATATAGGCGATTTCAGACCAATAAGTATGGTTGGATGTGTATATAAAGTAATCTCAAAAGTGTTAAGTACGAGACATGCGAGAGTTATGCCAGGCCTAGTAGGAGAATCACAATCAGCGTTTGTAGCAGGCAGACAGATTCTAGATGGGGCGCTAATAGCAAACGAAGTTGTGTACTGGGTCAAAGCGAAGAAGAAGAAAGGCGTGCTTCTTAAGCTTGATTTTTAGAAAGCTTATGATACTGTAAATTGGGCCTTCATTGATCAGGTACTGATGTGTTTTAAAAGTGTGTTTAAAACCGTTTACTCGCAAGCGTATGAGATCGTCGTAGCTTTGTCGGGTATACGGGTCATATCCACAGGGAATTGTGTCAAGTTAGATTTACTGATTAACGAGCGGTTTGAATTTTTGGTTTTTTTAGTGTTGTTTGAATGAGTTGAAGTTAAATTACTAAAACTGAATATAAGTGAGTGCGACAATTCGATTGAGGTTAGTTTAGGGAGCGAATTCAGGATAGCTTAACACGTATCCCGTCATTATATTCTACTTGGGACGATGATTTGAAGGACTTAGGCTACAAGCTCTAAGCCTGGGTTAATATATAAATTAGGGCTTAGGGTAATAAACTAGTCTAAAGGCATAACCTATCTTAGCACCCTAGATGTAGCATAGGTTATCTCATTAGCACTACTTAATTCCTTTGTTACTCCTAAATCAATATTAACTTACATAAAAGATTGGGTTCAGAGTTGGGTACAACCTCAACCCTGACCACGCGTGAATTCCTGTTATGTTATGGTCTAGGCTACAAGCACAAGACTAATCGGTGCAAAGTTGGAGACCAAGCCATGGCTACAAGCACACATACAAAGACTATCCAACAATTATGAAAAACTCCCCATAGGGGTGCGAATATAACATAACTAAATCAATCGTCAAAAGCATAATATAAATCTGGGATACGGGTGGCTACCCGCCCTTCATCCCCTAAACTAAGAAAGTTTACTCTTCCATGGGAGTTTTACGCATATTTGAATTTATATAAAAGAAAATATTGTGCATAAAATAAACAAAAGAGTAAACTCCCTCAATCTTTCGTGCCGATGCTGATCCGCTCCTGAATTCTCCCAGTATTCTGACCTCTTGCACTTTAGCTTTTGAGAACCTATAGATCTCGTAGCAGCTTCCGGTTTTAGAGAAATGGGAGGACGTGCGGCAAAAAAGCTCCCCAAATGCTGACTTTCCCTTCTTTATTTATAGGCGCCGGAGATCTTAGGGTTCCGTACGGAACATTCCCGATCGATCGGGGATAATGCCCGATCAATCGGCAATCCGATCGATCGACTAAAAGACCCGATCGATCGGTGAGCTCACGTAAAAACTCCCGATTGATCAGTACTTTTGGCTGATCGATCGGGAAGCTTTCGGTTAGTTTTCCTAACCGGCAGCTATTGTACGATCAGTTCTTTGGGCCCCTTTTCTTAATTAAGCCCTGAAGCGCTATAGAATGTACTCTGTTCACCAAATTATGATCTAATGGTTCTTTCATCTGCACAAATGGTTGGGTTTCTCCAATCAGTCTTCAAAAGTGCCTCAATCATGCTCGATTTTGCCATAATTCTTCTTTTGTCCGCTTTGATGTGTTCCACATGAAAATGTATCTAAACAACAACCGAACACACATGTAGAGCTCGAATATATGACAAAAAGGGAAAATAAAATGTGTAAAAATCATGCGTATCAGGTACTCACTATGATGCGATTCAGTCCTAGATGGAGAGCTTGGGTACACGAATGCATAACAACACCAACGATGTCCATTCTAGTGAATGGAAGCCTGACTTTGCCATTTAAGATGCAGCGTGGCCTGCGCCAAGGGGATCCACTATCCCCATTCTTGTTCATCCTAGTCGCCGAAGTTCTTAACCAGCTCTTGAATCAGGCAGTGCAGCTAGGTGACATCAAAGGACTAGAAATAGGCAAGGACAAGGTGAAGCTCACTCACCTACAATTCGCAGATGATACATTAATTTTTTGCCCGGTAGACTTGGACATGATTTTAAATGTGAGAGACCTGTTGAACTGTTTTGAAGCAGTATCGGGGTAGAAAATTAACTTCCGAAAATCCACAATAATTTGTATTGGAGTGTCACAAGAGTGGACTACGGACACTGCAGCGGCAATGGGCTGTTCGGTTGCTGTCTTGCCAACAAATTATCTTGGAATACCGTTGGGGGCCAATCCGAGCCTTGAGACTACATGGAAGCTGATTATAAAGCGGGTTGAATCGAAGCTGGCTAGATGGAAGGCGAAGTCTTTGTTGAAAGCCGGGTGCCTTACATTGATAAAATCGGTGCTCAACAATCTTCCAACCTACTACCTTTCGCTTTTTCGGATGCCGAAGAAAGTTGTGAGTAAGTTAATTAAGTTACAGAGGCAGTTCTTTTGGGGTAATCGGGGAGGGGATGGGGGTCTCCCATGTATAAAATGGAAAATAATACAAGCACAAAAAACTTAGGGGGTCTTGAGGTGGGTGATCCGGTCATCAAGAATGCAGCCCTCCTATTCAAATGGTGGTGGCGCTTTTCGATTGAAGGATCAACCCTTTGGAAGAAGGTCATCTGTTCTATCCATGGAGGATCTGACCGTGATATGGGTCCGCCGGGATCGACAAATACACGAAGCAACTGGATATTCACTGCAGAGGTAAGAAGCCTAGCTCAACACGCCCATCAAATAATTCAAGAAGGGATGAAAGTCAAGTTGGGAAATGGTTTACGACTGAAATTTTGGAAGGATATTTGGGTCGGTGACACTTCTCTCCAATCAAGATTTCCAGATTTATTTCGAATTTCGCTCCAACGGGAGAACTTAGTAAGCCAAATGGGTATGTGGGATGGTTTGGAATGGAGATGGTTATTAAACTGGCTGCGATGATTCTTCAACAGAGAGGAGGATTCAGTGGCAGAAATCCATGAAGTACTGAATTCAGTCCAACCTATCAAAGAATCTAGCGACACTGCATGTTGGCTCCACGATCCATCCTCACGGTACTTCACTATCTCGCTCACAAAGGTTGTATGGTCCCGAGCACTGTCAGGTACGACCATTGATCACATAATTTCTGGGGTTTGGAAGGGCTTGGCTCCACCAAAAGCGGAGTTGCTTGCTTGGATGGTTCTCCTAGGAAAAATGAACACTAGAGAGAGACTATGGAAGTTGGGTGTTGTTGGAGAAGAAGACAAGTGGTGTCTACTTTGTGAAGTGGAGGTAGAAAGTATTGATCACCTGTTCTTGGGTTGCTACTACTGCTGGTCCGTCTGGGGTAAATGTTTTGAGTGGTGGGGCTTGAAGTGGGTAGTGCCAGAGACGGTAAAGGGCCTCTACGAACAATGGCTTATGTGCTATATTGGGGGAAAATTTCAAAAAAAGGTTTGGATTACCTTGTTCTTCGTTGTCATCTGGGTCATGGAGAACACTAGGAAAAAAGTCGTCTTTGAAAATGGCCGTTGTATCGAAAGTGAGGTCTTCTGGAGCATTAGAATGAGACTTGGGTTCTGGATTAAAGCTTGGTGCCAGGAACTTCCATGCTCTCCTGACGATATTGCGAGGAACATTGAGTGTATCCGATCCTGGCACGGAAATAGTATTTCACGGCACTGATCTGCGCCGCCGCAGTTGGTTCTAATCTCTGCTCAAGGATGGTTTGGCCTGATGTTGTTTTTGTTGTAATAGTTTACAATTGTATGGTTGAGACTAAGGGATGTAACTTTAAATCTTACCTTACATTTTGTGTTTTGTCTTGTTCTTGTTTTTGTTTTTGTTTTTGTTGTGCCACTGATGTATCACTGGCCCCTAATGGCTAGTTCAGGCCTCGCGAAAGTGAGTGCACCTGTCTTGTATCGCGCTACGGCGTTACTTATCGAAAAAATATTCAATTTACGTATAGCTATTATATATAAAATATAGTATGATAATTATTAATTTACAACAATTTATTTAAAAATAACCTAACTATATGTCAATATACCAAAATATAATCTTACTCTATTTTCTAACCAAAAAACAACCAAACTCTAACTTTTCTACCAAAAAATAATCCAACCCTATTTTCTAACCAAAAAATAACTCAACTCTAACTTTTCGACCAAAAAATAACCAAAAAATAACTCAACTCTAACTTTTCGACCAAAAAATAACCTAACTCTAGTTTTTCTACCAAAAATAAACAAAATCTAAAATTATTTTTAAAAAATATTAAATTGGTGGCTAAGCATGGCATGTGCTACGAAGCTCCGACAATATATTTTTCTTCTATTTATTTTTGGTTTGACTGAATTTCTTTTCCCACCTAACCAAACTAAAAATATTCTTTTCGATAATTGAGTACAACCCAATAAAAAGACAACATCTTGGGGCAAAGAACAAACAAAATAACAGAGAAATACAACCAGAGAAGAGAACAAGACAAACCAAAAATACGTAGAAGAAAAATATATTATCGGAGCATCATATCACGCATCACAATTCAATATTTTTTAAATCAAATTTTTAGAGTTGGATTATTTTTAAACTAATTTTAAAATTTGGTTAGTTTTTGGTAGAAAAGTTAGAGTTGAGCTATTTTCAAATGTGTCCAAAATGAACACATATAACATTACCCTTTGGCCAATTCATAGCAAAAAAGGGAGTGGTAAACACTACGAAAATAAAAATTGGTTATTACCCACGAAAATCTTATCATATAAATTTCAGATTCATTAATATTACATCACTTTGATAATAAGAACTGACAACAACGGTAAAAATAAGATAATTCCATTTTAATTTGTTATAAGTAATCTTTAAAACGTGTTTTTAACAGCAATAGCCTTGTTCGAAAAAAAATTAATTTTTTTGCTTCTACTTTTACTTTAAAAATAATCAATATTTTTCAACTTCTAATAAAAGAGAAATAATTTGTAGTTTTATTTAAAAATAATTTTCATTTTAGATCAACAACAATAAACCCAGTACCTTAAGGGTTCCCGTCTAAGCGGGGTCTAGGGGAGTTGATGTATGCAGCCTTACCCCTTTAGAGTGTAACCTTGCCGAGAGGCTGTTTCTAAGGACCCCCAACCTTATAGGGTTGGCAACACAAGGACTTCCAAGGAGGCCACCCATCCAGGTACTACTTTTGTCCAAGCACGCTTAACTTCTGAGTTCTAATAAGATCCGATCTATTAGTGCCTTGTAAATGAATCCTAAAAATAATTTTATTTTTAAATCAAATACACTTAATCATAAAAATATTTTTCTTAAAATTTCAGAAAAAGTTTGGCGACCGGTTACCTGTAGGGTATGGGCTTCCTGCAGCAGCTCGAAAAGGGTAACACAGTGCAACCTTTATGGGCTGGTATGGGCCTGAGTCTATTAACTGAAAGCCCAAATGGGAAAAAGCCCAAACTCAAAGAAAATAAACCGTCTCTTCATTCTAATGAAAATTTGGGCCCCAAAAGTTAAGCCCACTTGAAATTTGCGTACAATTAATGAAAATCCAAAATTATAGGCCTTGTTTGGTGGCCAGGAGTAACGTAGGAAGTACAAATTAATATAAAGTAGAGATTCGTCTCTTGTTTGATTGCCAGTAAGTTGGCAGGATACTAGAAGTAACAATTTCCAATTTCTTCAAAACACGATAAGTAGCTAATTTAATCCCCAAAGTAAGTTCTCATTCCTTTATTTTTTTAGATAAGCACCCAAGGAAATTTTATTTCCCATCCTGACAACGAAACACTTTGTACCTACCTACTGCTTGTAAAGTTAACACAGGAATTGATTTTTATAAAATACAACTTCCCATCGGAATTTAATTCCTATGATAACCAAATAAAACCATGGTCTCAACTTAACTGTACCATATTATGAATTAGTAAAGATCTCATTATCAAAAGGATGATCAAGCCAATGGACATAATTTCAAACGGTCCAAACTATATTTAATTAAAGGTGTTCGTTATTCAAAAAAATGATAACCGAAGATCCATATTAACAAAGTAGAACCAAACCGAATGGTAACCAAACTAAATAACTCGGTTTGATTCGAAATAAACAGTTATAGAAGAAGAGAGGAAAGAAAAGGACGGAGAATAATAATAATAATGATAGAAAGTGAGCACATGGTGTGTAAAAAGCCAACAAAAACTAAAATGGAGTAATTGTATAACACATAACTGGGGTGCGTTGGGGCCTTTAATTTAATTTGTTAACTCCCACAACAATTATTATTATTATTTGCCTCCCCCCCCCCCCCCCCCCCCCCCCGTGCTTTCCTCATTATTAACTCCATTAAGGTTCATGTATTTTATCTAGAGCTGCAAATGAGTCAAATCGGCTCGACTTGTTAAGGGCTCAGCTTGGGTACGTTTAAATCAACTTGAGAGTCGGCTGAGGTCATTTAAGGCAGCTCATTTAAATAAACGAGCCAAATCAAACTAAGGCTGACTTGGCTCAAAAGGCTCACGAGCCGACTCGATTGTTAGCTCACGTGTCTAGATTGTGGAATTGAATAACATATATGTTTTTTTTTTAATTTTTAATTTTCATGCGTGATTTATTTTATTACCCTTTTCTGACAATCCAAGTAACAATAATCATAAATGAGTCTAATGAGCTAACAAAGCTCAACGAGCCAGCTTGCCAAATAATCTAGCACAAATGATACCGATACCAACCTAGTTTCATTTAGTTAACAAGTTGTCTCATTTAGTAAACGAGCCGAGCCAAGAACAAATATGCGGCTAGATTAGATAAATGATGCCAATACCAAGCTAGTCTCATTTAGTTAACGAGTCAAGCCGAGCAAGCTGTGGCTCGGCTTGGCTCAGCTCATTTGCAGCCCTAATTTTATCTGTTACATTAATTTTTAATTCTTATATATTTTTTTTTGTTTTATTAATTTTTTTTGTACAAATTATATTCTATTAGTTGGATACTTGAAGAAAATTTATGCTGAGCTGGTGATGGAATTTTTAATAACCCAGTTACTAATTGATTTGAATTGAGTTAACAGGTGTGTTTGTTTTAGGTTACTTACATCAAACATGATTATGTCATTAAAAATGGTCTGCTACGATATGGGCTAAGAATGGATCCTAATATATTGTATGCGGAAAAAAAAAAGCGACCTAAATTGGGGGTAGGTAACTGGGGCACTAATTTGTGGGGATCCTCTATACAGTGGTGGATGAAGATGTCGAAAAACCCAACTAGCACTTGGATTGCCAGAAACCCAAACAAGTGAGTTGCAAACACTAATTTGTATAGGCAATTTCAACCGGCTATAACTTGTGATTCATGAGGAGTTATAAGGCCCGTTACCTTTCAATCGAAGCTCTCAAACTGAACTAAGCAACCCCAATAGCTTTACCGTTGCCTCCCTCTATTTTTTCCGAATTCAGCCTCTGAATGTGTTTTTGAACCACTTTTAAGTTTGCATATAATTGACTGACATTTTCGTAATTCTGCTCTTTTAAGGTTCTTGTTCTAGTTTGCCTATAAATACTCGTCTTTGCTCCTTTTTTTTTTTTTTTTTTTTTGCCTTCTCCATTTACTCAATACAAGGTTTCTCTTTTCTTTCGATCGATTCCAAATTTACTCTTTGAATTTGATGTGCTCAAATCGAACTTCACATTTCAATACCGCATAAACTCTACTTATCAAAGAATCATACACGAAAACAAAACATGTGTTTAGTCCAACTTGTCACCTAAATTATTGTCCTAACTTGTGTTAATTTTAATCCAATTTGGTCATTGCGTGACATCTACCTTAACATTCTAATTTCTCATATTTTTAACCATTTCTAGTATTTGCATAATTTTAATATAATAATTAAATAAAATCGACAAATATATATGTATCCAGTTCGTAAAAGGAAAATAAGGAAAGAGGATTTAAGAAATTATGGAGCGATTTTAGTAATTAGTAAAAATAAATCATGTTTTTCCTTAATTTGTCCTCACTCCTCCTTAATTTTCTCCTTATTATTTGATTTTGTTGTGTTCACGGGTTCCAGCAGTTTTGTATAACCTAATAAATTTGTGTCGCTTAAGTTTAACAGGGGCCTTCAGATTTTTTGCACTTGTTGTTTTTAAAATATCAATTGTTTATATTAATAAATTTTATGATTACAATTTTTATAATGTGTTGTATATAAGGGCGTCATTTGAAATTTTTGCTTGGGCCCCGAAAATGTTAGAATCGGACTTGAAGATTGATATATAATTCAATAATATAAATTGAAGCATATATAACATTATTAGAAAAAAAGAATAGAAACTTATAAGTGCGGGGGGCACTTTTGAAGTATTTCCATCAAATAATTAGCGACAAAGTCATTATATAAAATAGGCCATTCGTACAAGTAAGGTAATGAACACATATAAAAAACACATACACCATGAAACGCATTTCGAATTATGAAGGGGTTTTTTAAATTTTTGTGAAGCTAAAAATTATATTTTAAAAAGAATTTTTTTCATTTTCAGTTTTCTATTTGTGTTTTTATTTAAATTAGAAAAATTAGAAATAATTTCTAAAATATGTTTTTTTTTCCAGTAATCAAAAACAATTAATAAAAAATGATATCAGAGCAAGTACATGCACTAGTACTTGAAAATTTTAACATATATTCTCTTTATTTAAGTATTTGAATACGAGTAGTAGAAGTTTTTGTACATGTATCGAGCAATAGTTCTCCGATGAGAGATTCTCTTCTCTCTAAACAAATATTATAATTTATAAAAAATAATTATTTAGAGTAAACACTTAATTAGGCATGTAAAGCAAATAAATAAAACATATTTATTTGCTAAAAAAGCTTTAATTAATAATTAAATAACAAAACAAGACAAGTGGGGAGTGAGCTGTCCAAGCTTGCCTGCTAACTATTATTCACACATATCATTAGGACCCACTCAAGGATTAGCCCTTTCAATATACTTTCTTTTAGGGCCTTTTTTTTTTTTTTTAATATCTTATACATTTAATAACTTTATATATAAATCTAGTAAGAATTTAAATACTCTAATTATAAGATAGAAGAGATTAATATATAAATCTAGTGGATTACTCTTTCTAATTTTAATTAGTTTTAGAATAAAATTTTACTTAGGCTTATATATGAACCTTGTATATTCTAACTCCGTAGGTTAGGTCAAAGGTTTGGTGGAATTTTACATGTTATTTTTATAATTTTTTATTTTTAAAAAAATTTAACCGGACTTTTAAAAATATATTTTTCTTTTTTTATAATTATTTTTAGTTTTTCCTCATATGAGTAAAAACACCGAAAATAAGAAACTAAAATAAAGGAAAGTGGTTTTTGAACACTGACCTTACTTTCTAAAACACCAAAAATTGCCCAAAAAAATAGAGAAATGTTTTTAAATGTATTTTGAATTTCATTCGTTTTCAATTTTTTCTTATCATTTTAATATCTCGAGTTGTTGGGTATTAGTGTAATAATTGGACTACCGACTTTAAGATTTAAGGCTCGAAACTTAATTGCACTCCCGAATGTTTCTTACCCTTATTAAGGCATCGTTATGCCTTCCTCATTAAAAAAAAAAAAAGTAGAAAGTTTATATTATAAAATGTATTTTGAATTTTATATTAATATTCTGAAAGGGAAAAAAAAAAAGAGAGTTGAAAGGAATTACATAGTGAAAGTGGGTCCAGACCATGAATTAGCATCGCTGGAAAAGCAGATGGTCCCTGTTTCAAGTTTGTCACTTTGCAATCTGGCCTAACAAATATTATTTCCATTAATTTAAAAAAAAAAAAAATTGATTGGACCTGACTGCCAACCCATCCCAACAATGAAATTTACATAATTACAAGAAAATAATATTTAATTATTTTATATTTCGGAATTTGAGTCTAATTAGAGGAGTTGATATATGAGGTTAATTATATTTTCTTTTCTTTATCACGACTTTGATGATAGACCTTTTCTTGGGTGAAGGGATGTTAAGACTAGCTTAGAGTCTTGGGTTGCATACAGATCTAATTGGTGTCGTAAAATTGTTTGAGAAGCTGAATCTAAGTGTCTTATCATGTTAACAAATCCTTTGAGGTGTACTTCTCGAAACTTTCTTTTCTGGGGGTTCAAAAATGATAAATAATAGATATATTAAAGATTTTGCATGTCAGTATGATAAGAAATCCCAACAACATAGCTTTTAGAGGGAAATAATCAACATATATTAATATAAAACTAAGTACTATTTAGTTCTAGAATGAAACCTAACTTGAGTTTATAAGTAAGACTTCATAGATGCTATACTACACTCTTCTTTTAAAGTGTGTATTTGAATTTGATATAGTATGTAATGAATACTGGAATCTAACCAAAACTAATATAAGGAACATACCCAGTGCCTCAAGGGCTCCCGCCTACGCAGGGTCTGGGGGGCGGATGTACGCAGCCTTCCCCCTTCAGGGTGTTAACCTGAAGAGAGACTGTTTTCCAGTGCCCCCAACCCGAAGGTGAGGACTTCCCAGAAGGTCATCCATCCTAGTACTACTCTCGCCCAAACACGCTTAACTTCGGAGTTCTAATGAGATCCGGTAACGGCGTGTTGGTGCCCTCTTTGGTTAACCACACATAATATGTAAACCGAAAAACACGAGGGGTATGATTGAAAAAGACCCACATGCCCATAAAATATAGTAATAAGAGAGACATGCAAGAGAGAAAGGCAGATAGAATACATAAGCCATATGATATGTGATCTGTCAAACCAGACCAGACCATTCTTTCACTTTCCAGTTTGGACCTCCACTCTTCTTCTTCTCCCATTCATTTCTTGATTTTCCTTCCACCTTCATCCTTAATTTTTTCTTTCTCTCTCTCTCTTTCTGCTCTTTTTTTTTCACAGAGAAGTTAATAGCAGAAAAAAGAAGAAAAAAAGAAGATTACTTTTGTCAATTGTAGACCATCATGGCTAGTGAAAGGCCTGCTTCTGATGACACTCCTCTACACCCTCAAGAGGTAACTTTCCTATTTATTTTGTTTTCCTCTATTTTCATTCGCCAGTGATTTTTGGATCTTTACATGTTAGTTTAAACTTTTGGAATAATTGGCTTCTTTAATGATGTCATAACCTAGTAGTATAGTTCTACAAATACACTTAACTTTGGAGTTGTGATTCGTTTCAGAGCGATGTACGCAACTTTAACTGGTTTTTAGATAAGTTGTTTTCAAGTTAGGGGATCATTTGACGTACTTTTTATAGAGGTTATTTTTGAGACTTCTCGTTTGTTCTATAATTTCTTGATGTTCTATGTTCTGTAGTATGATGAACTTCAGTCAGTGAATTCTGCTGATGATGATTCTATGTGTTCCTTTTGTAAGCTTTTTTTTGGAATAATTTTTTATCAGAATATCAAGAGTCAAAATATTCCAATCGTCATCCCAGGCATGAAAATTTTTGGGTAAAGCTTGATATACAAGCATACATATATATCCATATAGATGATGAAACTGAAACCTTGTACTGTGTTGAGCCTATATATATATTGAACTATAGGCATAATTATTTGTTGCTAAATAGAAAATGATATCCAATTAGCCCGAAACTATTTCCCTTTGTCCAGAAAGATCTAACAGTAAAATTATCTTTAATGAATATTGTGTTTGGGAGAAAATAGTAAAAAGGGGTAAGGCTATGTGCATCCTCCCCCAGCATATGCGGGAGCCCTTGAGGCACTGGATTAGTGGTTGTTGGAAAAAATAGTAAAAAGGACAAAGTATTTGTCATGTACACAAGAAGAGAAATATGATTCTAAAGATGTTCTCCCTCTTTAAAACATCTCTCTTATCCTTTTTTGTTTCAGAATTTAATAACCACTTAATTATGCAATCTTTTCTCCATAAGTAATTGATCTTTAGATGATTGCATGCTATTTTTTCTGTATAGTGCTAATGAAGATACAACTTTTTTTTCTGAGTAGGAAACGAGCATTTGGAAAATTGGCAACGAACGTTGAACCCAAAACGTATTAATCTGTTACTAAATGATTCCTTAGTTTGTTTACTTTTTTGGTTAACTCCTTTTACTGTTTGTGATTCCTTTTTCCCCTATAGAAATTCTTTCCTTGCCTTTTAATCTTCCTAGTTTACACCTCAACGTTTTCTTTTTATTTTTCTATTGAAACTACTACAGCAAGTAGAGAAACAAACGGAACAAGACATTGCAGGAGAGGGACAAGAAGTTAAGCTCTCCAAACCGCAGACCGAGCCTGTGTTGGAGAGCAAACAAGTGAACATGACGCCTATGGAGGATGAACATATTAAACCTGAGGATGAAGCAAAGAAGTCTGACATTAATGTGGAAGTGAGTGCTCCTCCTGTAAAGCAGCCGGAGCCTCCATCAGAAAAGGAGACTGTAGAGGCTGAAAAAAAAGAGAAACATGTTCTGGAAAAGGACAATGTTGAAGAGGCACCTGTGGGTGAAGTTGGTGAGCGTGTAGTGGAGGTGGAGGAACCGAAAGAGGAATCGAAAGTGGAAACTGTTGATGATGAGCAGCACGAGGAAACACATGTTGTGAATCCTGCGCAAGAAGCCGAATTGCAAGTGGCAAAGGAGAAAGAAGAGTGCAAAGAACCCGAATTGATGAAGGAAGCAGAAGATTCTCTATCTAAAGAGGAATCCACGATGGAGGCGGTTGATGGGAATCGGGAGGAAATGCTTGCTGAGAATCCTGCTCAAGAACCCGCATCTCAAGTAGTGAAGGAGGAAGCAGCGCGCAAAGATGAGGAAACGCTTGTTGAGAATCCTGCTCAAGAACCTAAATATCAAGTGGGGAAGGAAGAACGAGCGTGCAAAGATGAGGAAAAGCTTGTTGAGAATCCTGGTCAAGAACCTGAATCTCAAGTGGGGAAGGAAGAACGAGCGCACAAAGATAAGGAAACGCTTGTTGAGAATCCTGCTCAAGAACCCGAATCTCAAGTGGTGAAGGAAGAACGAGCGTGCAAAGATGAGGCAACGCTTGCTGAGAATCCTGCTCAAGAACCCGAATCTCAAGTGGTGAAGGAAGAACGAGCGTGCAAAGATGAGGCAACGCTTGCTGAGAATCCTGCTCAAGAACCTGAATCTCAAGTGGTGAAGGAAGGAGCATGCAATGAGGAGGAAACTCCAGATCAAGTGCAACGGGAGATAGTTGATTCGGTGAAAGAAAGAGGAGCTTCTGAGCTGGAGTCTGTAAAAGAAGAAAATCTACAAGGAATCAAGGAAGAATCAGCACCCAAAGCAGCTATTGATGCATCCAAATCAACGGTTGAGGACATCGGGACATTGAAGAATGTTTCTGAAAAAAATTCAGGTGCAAAACAAGGAGGAGAAGAAGCGATGAAAGCACAAGAAGCGTTAGAATCGGCGTCCAAAGAAGAGGAAAAGCCAGATGCTCCTGCTAAAGTGGAAGAAACGCCGAAAGAAGAACATCAAGTGATGGAAGAGAAATCTCAGGAGAATGAGCCAAGGGTGACATTGGCTCAAAAGTTTGCAGAGGAAACTAAATCGAATCCCGAATCTCCCATTGATGCACAACCTCAAGCTGATCAGAAGGTTGAACATGGCGGGCAAGTTTCTGTTACTGATTCTGTAAAAGAGGCAGCTAAAGAGGAAGAACCCAATGAGGAAAACGAGGCCAAAAAGGGTGAAGAGACCACAAAAGAAGTGAGTTCGGAACCAAGAGATGTTGAAGAGGAAGTTGTTGAAAAATCACAAGAGGATGAAAAAATAATTGTCAGAGATGTTCCAGTTAATATAGAAAGTGCGAAAGAGGAAGAACAAGAAGTGAAAGACAAAAAAGCAGCTCCCGTTGAGGCCGATAAGAACAAAGAAGAAGAAGAAGAAAAGCTCCCTGAAGCCACAGATAAAGAAGAAAGCAAGGAATCCAAAGTGGAGAAAACTACTGAACAGGTACCAAAGGCGGATCAGCCTAAGGAGGAAGTTCCAACCAAGCCCACATCAAAACAATCCAACAACATCCTATCAAAGGTGAAGCACTCCTTCGTCAAGGCAAAGAAGGCGATTATTGGGAAATCCCCGAGCTCAAAAACAATGTCCTCGGACACTAAGGGTGATATCAAGGTCAAGTAGCCTGGATTATAAGCTCTGCCCTGGTTTCTGTATCTGTTGGTATGCTCTTGTTTACAAAAGGTTTGTGTTTTTGTATCATATTTCTGGGTTTCTTTTATTATGTTGATTGGTATGATATTTCAGTTAGTTTTTGGTTTAGAATTATGGTTATGATATTGTTTGCATTTGGGTGTTTTGGGTTTGATTTTGTTTGATAGGAAGGGCTTGTATGAAGAATGTATATGAAGATCAACACTTGATTTGTTTCATTTTCTGGAAATTATTCATTAAATATGTATGGATTGTCTGTATTACAGTGTACTTTCATTGAATTTTGTGCTCCAAGTTGATGCACTCTACCAATGTTTCTACTATGTTGCAGATTTTGCAGATATTGAACAATAACCTAGGTGACAAGGTCCCTCGAACGTTGAGATATTTATACAAGTTAGTTGTCACTTAATACTAACTTTTCTAAGATGAAAGCTATTTATGTCATTCGTCTTCATAGAGAAGGTCCAGTGGTCGTAACAATTGTCAGTAGAGTTACGAGAGAACCGACTATTGCGAAAGTTTAACCTGATACTTGAAAGCTTAGAAACGATTTTATACATGTGCTGTCACAAGAATGCCCATTGGGGCTTAAAGTGTAGATATTGTATAAACTCAGCTTATATACTTTATGATAAAATCATATTAATATTCAGAGTGATGGCCGACATATTAGTCAACAACACCATGCTTTTGGAACATTTGGTTCACCGACAAGAGTCCATGGTTCAACTGGGCTATGGTACTAATGTATTGATGAAGTGCATTAAGACACCGGTGTAGAGCATACGCTCATCCTAATACCAATTTGTTTCAAAATAGAACCTCGCTTGGATTAAATGTTAGGAAATTATGACTGCTTAGCATTCCGATCAAGGCCATCACTTTATACCAATGTTTTGCTAAGCTGTGAAAATGTTTTTTTTTTTAATAGATGCATGTTTTATAATAGTGCTTTCAATATGAATATTTTTGTATGAAAAGATTTTACTTTTTGCTTCCACTTCTGTTACTTAAAAGCAAAAAAACAACTTGTACTTCTATGTACATGTATTTTTCTAGATTAAACACTCTCAAATTCAAAAAAAAATTGCATTTCCCATTTAAAAAAAAAAAAAAAGCCCTTTTACATGAAAGAAACTTCTCCAAATAGACCAAAACTAGTAAAGATCAGCTTCCATATCATACTATTCAAGTTCACAAAGAACACTCAAATTCTATTCATGTTTCATTCATCAAAAGCAAGCGAAAAAATTTCGGTCTTCCTGAAATGAACAAGTATCTTTCCGAAATGAACAAAAGAACACTCAAATTCTATTCATGTTTCATTCATCAAATGCAAGCAAAAAAATTTCAGTCTTCCTGAAATGAACAAGTATCTTTCTGCAGAGATATGAAACACAGATTCCATAATATATTGCGAATAAATATACTTTCCATTGCTTCAAACAATTTGAGTACAGTCACTGGAAATGCTTGCTTGAATACAAGTAAAATATCACAATATAGCAATGTACATATACAACATATAACACTTCGTCAGTCTGCCAAGTGTTACTTCAGTTTAGTATCCAGTGGCTTATTCTGAGGGATTTTTACCTCAAACAGCTGCCATGAAGACCTCTTCCAGACCTGTAACGTCGAGATTCGGCTATTCTGACCTCCGCGTCACAAATAAAGCGCAAAGGTTCAATCTTGTGCAGCAGCAGAAAACAATTCTTTTTTCGTCACAGTCTAATAACCTATGGTGGTGTTCCTAATCTGTAAAAACAGCATTTCTTCAATGAAACTGTCACTTGATAAATTTCACCAAAACTACAGAGTTGGCATATATGAGATTCCATCGTAAAACCAACTAAGATTAAGTAGAATAGCACACTAGGCTTATCTGTTGATCTCTTCTCTTTTACAACTATGATGTGAGATTTTCTTACTAGACTCGTATATAACGCCCTTAATATAACTCGTTAAAACATGATCAAAGTAGTAGTAACATAGTAGTGGAAGATGGTTCACTCACAAGCTAATCAGCTGGGCGCGATTTCAGTCCCACTTGTTGAGTTTGAACCTTCCCTGACATTAACATCTCGGCCTTGACCTTGTTTAGATGAGGACGGCTCAAGACCCTTGTTTGTCGCCTGCAACTAGTACCAAAAACTTGATGATGATGATGATGCTTGCTTAAAAATGATGGACGAAAGCTCATATTTGCAAAAATTAGAAATCAAAGACGTTAAACGGGTAGATTTTTGCATGGGTTTTTTTATCACTACAACAACAGGCCCAGTACCACAACAGTTTCCGCGGTAAGCAGGGTCTGGGAGGGGTAGGATGTACGCAGCCTTACCCCTTCAGGGTGATACCCTAACGAGAGGCTGTTTCCGGGGATCCTCAACCTGAGAAACATGAAAAGCATGGAAGCAAAAGCAAACAAGTATCTAGGTGAAAGAGCCTACATAACGACACAATGCTTTATCACTCTCATATCCAAAAAAGACAGCTTGTCCCTTGAACTAGCTCCAATACTTTATGTTTCGCAAGAAAAGGCTGGTCAAGACCTCAAATAACAAGGTCCCCCAATTTGTGAGGGCCTTTTTTGAATACTACTTTCACTGTTGAGTTTGCCTAAACTGCTAATCATTACTCGTAAATAGAGAAATAACAACCTCTGTGTGATACATTATAAACATAAGTGTATACATACAATCAAAGGACCCATGTATTAGCTGATATTATGATATAAGATGAATTATTCATCGTGTGCTTAAGCTGATCGAGTCACTTCCATTACCACAGAAAGGGGTCCACCAATCAAAACTTGCTTTGTGCCCCCTAAAATCTTGGGAAACCTGAACCAAACTTGGTATGAGAGCTGTACATAGGTATTGCATCTAGGAGTCGGCTTTTCTCTAAGTTGTCTCCATAGATTCTTGGTCCAATTTAAAGTGTAGCATTACAATAATATCCAGTATTCATATCTGACATGAGTATCTTTAGGACAAAATAGAGCGTCAAGTCACTATGCCAGTACTTAAGCAGATTCTTGGATAAACTAAAGCATACATTTTGAATACCTGATTAGAAGCCTGATTCACATCATTGTTTGGTGTCACTTGAACACCCACATTCTGAACATGATCTTTTACGCGACAAGATGGACCACAATGCTGCAGATCTGCGGAAGCCGACACCCCCGAGACACTTAAGCCAGTGGGTAGCCTCGGGGGAGGTGCACCAGGGACCGGAATTAAAGATGGGTGTGGCATCGACATCGGCAATCCTTGACCGGGATGCGGAAAGCCCGGAATACCGGGTCCCATCATACCGGGAAATGCGGGGGACCCGGCAATCGATGGGGTTGGAACTGGATACCGTGGTACCTGAAAGGGCGGTGCTTGCATCATACCGCCATTGACGTCGAGCATGTTCATCCCAAAGCCCATTCTCAAGCCCATGCCCATAGGCATGGGCGAGAAATGAGGAAAATGAGGTCCATGTATGTGTTGCATTCCAGGTGGTACCATCATTGGCTGCATATACAACCCGGCTCCCATTGACAATATCTGCAATATGTACAGGCCAGTTGATGTTAATAGTCTGTTGTCAAATACCCAAGGATATGGTTGAATTTAGATGTCAAATAGTAGGTCTGAAAGAGAAAAAATCGAGAAAAAGGGTCCTAAAAGAAATGGGGAACAGAAGAAGAAAAACAAAAACAATAACACAAAAATTTACATGAAAAACCCTCAAATTGAGGGGAAAACCACAGGTGCATGATAAAACTTTCCACGATGATTTAAAAGAATGACACAAAACGACATCAACAAGGATACAATATGTATATAGTACCAAACCCTAGACAAGATGGGTATGTTGGGTCTTCTTCAAAAGTAAGAATAAAGGTCTGGGCTCTCGGCTTACAAACACATTATAGTCTTAGTTTACAAACATGGGTTTCACAAAAGGGTAAATGGATCTCTGCAAACTAAACACGCTCAATGAATACCAACCTGTACTTGAAGCTGAAGTGTCTTCAAATACTCTATGGCCTCATCAAGCATTGAAGCTTTGTCCACCTTCAGCAGAATTCAGGAATTAGACATAAACAGTGCAGTAACAATTACATCCATCAATCAGAAACAGCAAGTTTCCGGGTTAAACAATTGGAAATCTGGCTTGAAGCAAAAGATAATGAGTTAAATATACGCTCTACTTTGTAATTCTTCAAACAAGATTTGTTTTATAGTTGGCCATAGCTTAACCGATTCAGCCTACCTTATTGCAGTTCGGTATCAGTTCTTGTAGCGCTCGCATTTTCTCGTTTATTCTATCCCTCCGCCGCTGTCAATGAAACACCAAAATGAGTAAAGATTAAGCCAAGCAATTATGAAGTAAACACTGCTGAACATAATCCTGAAAGAAAGAAAGGAACTGCATAGTGTTATTCTTGCTAACCCTTTCAGACAAATTATGCACTTCTGCAGCTCGGCTTCTCTTGGAACCAGTACGTGCAGGCGCAGATTTTCTCACATCCACCGATTCTTCTTCAACTTCCTACAAATTAAATCGATTGGCTTCCATGTAAAACGTAAAAAATAGATGAAAAGTAAGAAAAACAAAAAACATGGGTGAAATTCGCTTACTTCACTAGGACCTTCTGACTCCCCGGTGTCAATGTATTTTCTTTTCAAATCACGGGTTGGATCATTTGACGCCCTCTCCACACTATTCCCTGAACAGACTGATGACGTGGCAACCGCTGGCTCTCCCACCTTTTCCCCATTCTTGGGCACTGTTCCACATAGCCCTTGACTCGGGGATTTATCATTCCTATTAGTGTCACCAATGCACATGGCCTGATCTTCGCAATTCGTAACCTCAATTGGCTTATAAGATGATGAATCTCTATTCACCCCGGTTGGTCCCATTATGTGTTGTGTGTGGGAATCACGCTCTTTTGGAGAATAAAGACTACTCAAGTTCACAAGAGTCGATTCTGCAGGATTTGTGCAGCTCAAATCTCCCCCTTTATCCACATTCACTAATCTTTCGTTGTTGTTTAGACTTCGAAGGTTAGCTCTCGCTAACAAAGCAGGCCTAGAAAAATGCGAAAAGTTCAGAAAACCGGAGCTAGTACTAGGCTGCCCTGAATCTTGCTTCTGCATTTTCATGCTAGAAGAATCACCCATTGAAGATGGACCCGGTACTGAATCCCTACAAACAAAATGATGGAAGTTTGCAGAATAATCGCTACTGACATTGGGTTTTCCTGGTCTTGGAAGCTGCGCTACCTCGTTAGCTCTAATCACGGGACTCGTGTTGAACACAGGATTCGTATGGATATCCCCATTAAAGGAATTTATCTTTCCAATGGAACCTAAGTTCCGCTCTGTATGTATATCATTCAAAGTAACCCCAGATAATTCAGGCAAGAAATCGGAAGTATAATCATCATGTAACTGTTCGTCTAGCGGATAATTCAACCAAGGGACCATGTCATCATCTTGATCCAACTCAATTTCACTCGATGGCGCAGATAACGGAAAATCATTCAGCATAGAATCCACCATGGCCATCTTATTTGCCGTTCTTGAATTGCTTGCATTTTTCCCATCTTGAGGCTTAAGGGATAGAGAATTGCTTAAAATGGGACCTTTTTTAGCTCTACTAGACTGACCTTGCATCATAATTTGTCCATTTTCCCAAACTAGTTCAACGCAGTCGTTCTCAGTTCTGCATATAGAACTAAATATTATCAGATACAAACTCTTCTATAATAGTCATACTCAATTATCAACCTATCCTATCTGTCTATTTTCTATATATATGACACATTGGCAACTCTGATATTCAGATTACCTGTACTATATTTCTCCTCCTAAACTTAACACAAAAACACCAACAAAAAGCAAATCAAAAATGCAATTCAAAACCCTAACTAAATCAGCCTAGAACAATAAAAAAAAAAAAAAAAATTAAATAAGGGTGCAAATTTGAGGAAAATGAAACTAACCCATAAGAGAAGATGTCATTAGAAGAAGTGGGTGTTTCTTGTTGTGTTGAATCAACTTTCCCTTTAGCCAAAATTCCAGTAAATTCAGCTGAAGGCATGTTACTGCTGCACTTATACTTTTGTTGCTGAACTTTTTTTCCCAACTGTGCACCAAATTAAACCAAAATAATCAAATTTTCTGCACATTTTTCAACGGTACAGTCCACTTAACGTAAAAAAAAAAATTTAAAACTTTTAGCAATAGTCATCCAGAAACCCTTATTTTATGAGTTTAAGAACTTACTAATAATAATAATTAAAAATTACTACTTTTAATGATAAAACGCCAGGAATAAACCCTTATTTTACTCATGTGCTAATCAGAAAGAAGAAGATATTAAAATAAAGTATCAGATAATTCATTTCTTTAATCAACAGGTTAACATCACTCTTATGATTATAATATAAAGAATTTGCAGTAAAACCCACATAAGATTATGCAAATTAAATAATAATCCTCCACTCAAAACGCATAGAAGATCAAAAACAGCAATTAAATAACACATAATAAAAAAACCCACCTCTTTGAACCAAATCTGAAGCCCTCCGAAGCAATTATTCTTGAATTACACGACTGGGAATTCACAAAACTGGAGAGAGAGAGAGAGAGGGGATGAAGGAGGACCAAGAAAAGAATGAAAGCCCTGTTGGTACAAAAATGAACAGTCGAAGACACAAAACTATATTTTAATTGGGGAATTTTGCTTTTTAACCGGGGTTAAAATTATTATAATTTATACAGTTTTGTAGTAGTTTGGACTTTGTGGGCTTCTCGCATAAGATCAGTCAAAACTCTAAGTAATATAATAATTTTTTTAAGTCTATAAATTTTTTTTCTCGTTGAAAGACAGCCCGAGGTCAAATGCATTCATTGATATCAAAATTAAGAGCGTATAAAATAGAAATAATTGGGTATCTCATCTAGTCATGGTTATAAAATCAGAATTATGAACTTTAGTTATTTAACGGGCAAAGACATATTATTTAAAAGATAGAATCAAAATTTTTATGTTCGAAATTATAGCCTCGATCTCCCAAGGAGGTCGAACAAAATTGCCATTACTATAAGTTTTTTAGAATTTTGTAATTTTTAAGAAAAATATTATGTACAATGAGCTATTATTTTAAATCTTCGTTCTAAACCATAAACGTATTTGGATTGATCCTAATAACATGGTTCACATAGTTACTACATGTTGCGTCAATTTAGTATTATAAAAAAGTTGAAAGTAAAATTGATAACATAATCTTTAACTATTAAGTTATGTCATATTCAAGTGATTTAATACTAACCCATTTCAAACTTATTTATGACCTGGGTATTAAAAATTTATTTTTGTGAACTTAACATCAATTTTAGTGTATTATCAATTAAATTGACATAATTAAATATGAAAAAACTAAATTAAAGACAATAGACAAAACACATAACATAAGCCACCTATAATTCAATAGCTTGACATTTTATATAATTTATTGTGTTTTATTTAGGGTCTATTATCGTTTTTTCGTTTCCAAGTTTTTGTTTTTATTTTAGTTTCTTAATAACTATATTTTAAAAATAAATTTTTCTTAACTTTATTCTTTTATTATCAGTATTTTTTTAGTTCGAATGAATAGTAAAATTTAAAACCAAAATTAATAAAAATTATTTTGAAATTCTAATTTTACGGTACAAACTTACTGATACCCTTATTTTCTTCTTTCCTCTTTTTTTTTTTACAAATAATATCCTTAGGTATACTTCATGCAGTTATCTCCTAGTAATCAGGAGTTGGATTATCGTTGAAGATATACTCGTGACTCACCTACTCATGAGAATTATAAGCTTTTTCATGAGGCAAAATTGACTAGGACAACTTAGTCCCTCGCTACCAAAAAAAAAAAATATATATATATATATATATATATATATATATATATATGTCCAGGTTAGATTATCATTTATTAATTAAGGGACAAAAGCATATAACAAAAACAAAAATGAAGGCACGCGCGCGCGTGTTATGATATTTGTCGTGGACAGGATAAGGTTAACTGTTTTTATATTGTTATGTTTATTCAAATTTTTATTCCCTTAAAGTAGTAGTGGGTACATGATGATGGTGTGATTATTAAACAAACTATTTTCATGCTGTTTATGGATCTACTTAATGTATGCTATATAATAAAATTAAAAATGTTAAAAATATATATATAATAAAATTGAATCTTCAAATACTTTAATAAATTTTACTGAGTCTTGAATCCAACTTACAGAATTAGAATATATAAAACTTAACTAAAATTCATTTATATTAAGTATAATATGTTAATCTCTATTTTTTACAATGTCCAACCGAATTCTTCTTTTTGACTTACATGCGGAATCCTTAATAGAAAATGAGGTTACGTTTGACTGTGGGGCTTTACTTCAATATAGACAAGTGATTGAGAAAATAAGTCGACGGACTATAATCTTTTAAATTTAAGGTAAAGTCATTGGTAGGGATAAAATATTATTGCCAGAGCGGTTTTCGTAAACTTGTTACTATCATGCACCACTTATCACATTATTCTCTTGATAATAACAATTTTTTATTTAGATAATACCACCTTGATTATGTCAATTTAGTCCTTCTACTTTTAATTATGTCAATTTAGTTCATGTATAATTTACAATGTATCAATTTTGTCATTAAAAAAATTATATTAAAATTTTAATAAACTTTTTAATAATTCGGCCACAAATTGAGTTAAATTAAGTAAATGAATGAATATATACTAAGTTACTTGTATTTAACATAATTTTGCTAATCAAAATTACGACACTAACTTAACTTAAATATGACCAAATGACTAAATTGATATAATTAAAGTATAAAAATTAAATTGATACAATGAACAAAGTATAAGAATTTTTGGCAGAAATAACCCTTTGCTTTACCAAATAAAAAGGAAGAAGAAAGGGTAATTAAGTAAATGAACAAGTGAGGATAGTGGGTTTTAAAGTTGTTTGTTCCCCTGATTGGAGGAGTGACATTTGAGGGACGATTTGAGGGGTATCAATGTCACGTTATCGTTGGACAAATGGCCCTTAAAAGATATTAATGATGTTATTATTAGATAAAATTATTATTATTAAAATAAAATTATTATTTTTAAAATATTTTTATAGTTTTTATTTTTATTTTTATCTTAATAATAACAACTCTCGGTGATACAAGTATGGATAATTATTAATTAATGAGATATTAAATTATACTTAATTATATTATTACATCTTTACTATTAATATAATTAGATTAGATTAGCATTTTGTTAATCATAAACAACTAATATTCTCAACGAGTTGTCCTGCTAATTCCAGGTTAACCCCTATGCAGAAGTGACAGAGTATAGGGGCTGTACTTTGTCCAACTAGAATCTACAGAGATTGATAAATCAATTATTGATAAAACTAAATGAAGAAAAGAAGGGCAAGTCAACCAAAATTGTGCGCATTACCTTATATATAATGTGTTTGGTCATGCTTTTTCTTTGATTGGGACGAACACAGGTGTTTCGACTTTTCACCTTAGTAAATGATTATATTATTTATTATTTTTATGAACTCGTTTTTTTCTATGACGCAAACAAAGCCTAAAAACAGAATTCGGGATACAGTATATGATAGAAACAAGAATCGCGAGGAGAGGTAATTGTGAGGTGGAGAACTGAAAATATATCACACCGGAAGAAAAAGATAAAAATTCTCCCATTAGACAGTTAGAAACTAATTTTAACATATGGAATGAAAAGTTCTACATATGTAGATTCTATGCCACGAACATTCGGGTAAGATCTAGAAATAAGACATTTATATCTATTGTTCATAAAGCATTAGAAATGGGCTACGGTATCATATTTGAGCGCCACCTATTGGATCAATGGTCCTTATGTATCCTACTGCATGAAGACAAATATTCCCAAAAATAAGAAAATTTATACGCCATAGTTTCCAATACAGTATTTTAAATTTAACACATGAAAAATAAAAATAATATTTACCATATCAGAAAACCTATAATAAAGTTTTGATATTACTGATAGATGATCAAGATCTAAAGTTTTAATTTGTCCGAATTTTCAGTTTGCTCCCTCATTCCTATTATAAAGCGAACATTTAATATTAATGTTAAGCATTAATTAATTTTAAATTATGAAAACAAAAATCTAACAAGAGTAGGGAAAGGAAAAGTTTTTTAAATTAAAAGAAAAAAAAAGGGAAAAAGAAAGGTACGAACGAGAGACATCCAATCAATTAAGCAAATCTTGAGAATGAAGCACCAAACGGATAACACCACAATCTCAAATTTATTCCCTTTTTTTTATCCTTTTAATCTTAATTTTTTTAGGGCAAAGTTATTATTTTTAAAACAAATTTATAGTTTTTAAGATAATTTCAGAACTTTTAATATTTATAAATCAAATTATTACAAAAGAAACATGCCCAATGCTTCAATGGCTCCCGCCTACGCAGGGTCTAAGGGGGCCGATGTACGCAGCCTTCTTCCTTCAAGATGTTAATCTGAAAAGAGGTTATTTTTCAGTGCCCCCAACCTGAGGATGAGGACTTCCCAGGAGGTCACCCATTATGGTACTACTATCGCCGAAGCTTAATATAAAAAACGACAGCCTAAAACTAGGCTCCAAAAGTACAACGAGAGTAGAATCAAAATAGAGATGTAAATGAAACTAGGCTCCAAAAGTGAACTAGCCCGTTAGCAATATAGAGACGTAAATGAGCCAAGTTGAACTAAGCAACCGTTATTTCAACTCAAACTCAATAAAGTTTATTGAGTTTGAGTTTGAACTGAGCTCTTATCAAGCTGTCCAACTCTTGTTCGAGCTAGGTTCTGTATTCTTTTAGTATACATAATTTTCCTAACAAATAAATAGGGGGAGGTACCCCCGTAGGCCTTGTTTTAGTGCTAGGAAGTAACTGAGAAAACAGAGTGTTTCTTTAGGCCAAAAGATCTTAAATTTAATTTGCCCTTGAACCTCTCCCTAACAAATTTATGACTTAACTAGTTCATGTAGTGTATGGATTGCTTCATGCGCCGAGATTTACTTGATAACCAGGTTCTTCGTTAGCAAAAATGGGGAGGAAATTAATGGAGGCAAATGGTAGGGTAACACGTGGACCCGCAGAAGAAGAGGGAGAGATTTGGCAGGGGAAAGAGGTGGTGGGACCCACCCTTCATCTCCCCTGGTAGCGTGAGCCCCCCAATATTTCATTTTCTGGGGACCCCAACGTTCAAATGGTCTGCACGTGAATTTCACGTGATCCTGTTCTTCCTTATATATACATGAATATAACAATAATAGACCAAGTGTCTCAAGGGCTCCTACATAAGCAGTGGCTAGCAGGGATGGATGTACCCAGCCTTACCCTTTCAGGGTGTAACTCTGCCGAGAGGCTATTTTCGATGACCTCCAACTTTATAGTGTTGGCAATACGAGGACTTCTTAGGAGGCCACCCATCCTGATACTACTCTCGCCCATACACGCTTAATTTCAAAGTTATATTATATATATACGCCTCCCATTTTATTTTTAGGATAATATTTATAAAGATTCTCTAAATTATTGGTTAAAATTAAAGTGATTCTATGAACTTTTAATTTAATCGACCCCTTAATTATTGGTCAAAGTTAGTATGACTCCACAACTTTAAATTTTATTAAACATTACCTCTAAACTATTGATTAAAATTAATGTAACCCCCTCAACTTTTAAATTATATTAAGAACACTTGCCAAACTATTAAAGAAGATTAATTTAGTCTATCAACTTCAGATTTTATCAAAAGATATCCAAAACTATAAAAAAAATTTAGGAAAAAATAGGTTCAATAACTCTAACATTTGATAATATATTTTATATGTGCCATAAGATTTTTTAAAATATTTTTGAGGTACCCAAATTTTCACAATTTTTTTAGTTGTTTTTCTTATAACTCTATTAGTATTCCATTAATTTATGCTATTGTGACAAATAAAATACCTCAAACATATTATAAAAATCATCATTTTAAATATTTGAAAAATAAAACTTCATAAAACTACTAATAAATAATTTTAGCAATAAAAAATAAAATTATATTTTTATATCAAAATTATTTAAATTTTAAATTGTTTGAATGTCTTTGGTATATTTTCTGAAGTCGAGGGATTAAATTGATTTTAATTAATATTTTGGGGGTCTTCTTCGATGAAATCTAAAGTTGGGGGAGGGGGTCACATTGATTTCGAACAATAGTTTTGGGGTTGTCTTTGATGAAAAAAAAAGTTTGGGGGTCATTTTGATTTTGACTAATAGTTAGAGCGGTTTCTATGATTATTATCCTTATTTTTATAATTGTTTTTAGGGGTAGTTACACCATTGATTCTTATATTTTATCTATTATGTCGATTTAACTCTCGTACAATTCATATTGTGTCAATTTAACCCTACTATAAAACTAAAGTTTAGTTCATGACAACTTTTTAACGAATTGATTATGTTAAATGCAAATGAACCGTTGTTAACCTACCACTTGATCCAAATTAGACACACTTGTGACCCGAATCATAAAAAATTCTATTGTGAACTTGAGTCAATTTTATCCTATAACTAAACTAACACAATGCAATTATGCAAGGATTAAAATTAATTTAGTGAATAAAGTAAACAGACATATGATATAAATAATCCTTGCGTATACTATATGGTAGGTTTTGGAGCTAGCAATAGCATAACATGGAGGTTCCATGAAAGAAGCCTTAATCGTTAAAGGCTCCTTCTAAATATTAATTCAACAAAAATTTAAAAATTATTTTATTAATTCAAAAAAGTCATGGTCTTCTATTATTTTTAAAGATATGAAGATACTAAAATATAAATAACCCGATAAATAATCCTAGGGTATAGTATATGGTAGGTTAACGTGGAGGTTCCACGAAAGAAGCGGCTTTCAGGGGATATTTTTCAAGTGAAAACGAAAGCGGGGCCCGGGCTGCTTTTAACTTGTCCCTTCATTCTCTCTCTTTCCTATTCTTCTTCTCTTTCTCACCCCTTTAGGGTTTTAAGCCTCCTTCCAATACCAATTTCTAAATATGGATGAAAACAACCCGATTGAGAAGTCAAAAGAGAGAAAAAGAAGCTTAAAACGGTTAGAATTGTAACCGGGATAGACAACAGTACGAGTATTTTCTTTAATTTCATTATGGATGGCCGTTAAATAATTATGTCTTTCCCTTCCGACAATTTGGCGTTTCCGATGATTATATATTATAGAAATAGATGGTCTTGAGATTTTAGATACTCGTGTCAAAGAATCAACTTTTTTAAAAGCTTAATCTTATGCATGAAGGTCTATGATTGATTTTATTCACGCAACTGCCCGGTTTGGGCTTGAAACATGGATACTGCATAGGCCACCCTGTACCTTATGCTTAAATTATATTAATATTAAAGTGGGGGGTTGTTGGGCTTCAAACTAATGACCTTTTCTAAAAGTTTAAGCTTATAAGTGAATATCCATAATGGATTATATACCCTAACAGCTTCAATAAGTTTGATAGGTGGACCAGTTTTGGAGCATAATTTAAATAGTTTACTTTATATTATATTATTATATTATGAAAAATAATAATGAAGTTCAAATTTAATCCATTTCAAAGTAGAAACAATATAATTACTGGCAATCTCAGTCTTAGGTAATCAAGAATTAATAAATAAAGTGGAAAGTGCTAAATAATTAAACGAAGATTACAAGACACAAGTACATATTTATTGTTGTAGTACAATTAGTCCACAACATTCCTTCAAAAAGTACACTCTTTACTAACTTGTTCCATATATTTTATGTCAGTTTAGTTTTTCTATAATTTATATTATGTTAATTTAGTCCTTTTGTCTAATTGAAGTTGAGTTAATAAAAAATTTTTAGCGACATAATCACGTTAGACGTAGGTAGCGAACTATAAATTTACTTATTAACTCAATTTAACCCACTCAGTGGCCGAACTATTAAGAATTTCATTAACAACTTATCTTAAATGTCTCTTCAAGTACCAAATTGACACGATATTACTAGCACTACAACAAAAAGGGGTAAATCTAGGCTCTCTTTTTTGGAATTCTCGGCGCAAAAAAGCGCCGAGAAAAAAAAAAACGCCGAAAAATAAAAGCGCCGGTACTCTATCGGCACTTATAAACGCCGATATTTTTCTACGTTTTTTATTGTCGAGATTTTTCGAGTTTTTTAAATACCCTACTTTTACTTCTTAGCATAGACATTTAACAAACAGCCTGTATTGTCTATTTATTTGTGCATATTTTCCACACACACACACACACATATATATATATATACACAAAATTACTTAATAAAAAAATATCAACTAAACTGATAAATTTTTCATAAGATTCCGAATTCGACAATCTAAATATTACATCATTGTCAATGTACTTCGATAGTTCAATACAAAATTTGAGACTTTTTCCACTCCAAATATCAACATAATTAATCTAATAACCAAAAAAAAAAAAAATTATACAATGCTAACTTAGTCAAATACATTCTTCACAAATATATCAATCAACCAAATGAGCTTGGCGTGCTTGGAGATGCAAAAAAATTTGGGGGTTCACCGTCACCTGATCCGGATTCATCTCTACCCTGTATAGACAACACAATAGATTTAGTATATCTGATCCAAAATTTTGCTTCACATGGTAAATTCATATAGTTTCCCAAAAGTACCAACCCCAATGCCACATTTTGTCTCAATCATTCACATCATGAATTTCATTATTTACAAAGGATTAGAAAGGCGATTATTTGCATTATAGTACAAACAAATACAAATTAAATAGATTATCTTACCGGATCAGCAACCGCAGTAATAATTGCTCGACCTTCTGCTATCATTTCATATGATGCTTGGCCAGAAGAAACAGCATCATAGATGGGTAGGAGCCTTCTCATTTGCTGCTTTACATTGGCCAATTCTATTTTCATATTTTGTAATTCGACATGATCACCGGTACGGTCGAGTCCCTTTTTCTTTAGTTCACCCCTGACTCCGTATATATCACTCCTCTTCACGCCAAATCCATAGCCTACCGCTCGATAGCCCGGATTTTCCTGTTCATACATTAGCTCTGCAAATACTTCCTCCTCGATTT
This sequence comes from Simmondsia chinensis, assembly GCA_018398585.1. Classification (NCBI taxonomy): domain Eukaryota; kingdom Viridiplantae; phylum Streptophyta; class Magnoliopsida; order Caryophyllales; family Simmondsiaceae; genus Simmondsia; species Simmondsia chinensis. Next base: position 3,247,219 of record JAGTTD010000009.1, read on the forward strand.
CTGATCGAGGTCTGGAAGAAGATCCAAGTCGAGCCTCAACTATTTCTCTAGCTGTATCCTACAAAGAAGAGAAAAAGACATTAAATACATTTAAATTAAAAAAATGTGAGATAATAATAAAACCCACCGTAAATTCTTGTGAAACCGTGTTCTCAAAAAAGCTACCACTTTTCCTGGTATGAGTTTCTTGGTAAAACTCTATACTCGTGGGCTTCCTCCCTTTATTAATTTCCTACAATCAACACGTCAACATAAGTCTTAACTAATTTAACAAGTAGATAGTAATAATACACTAAACATATACTGAAGTCCTTACAAAACTATCTCTTTTATTGGCATAACTTGTTGAACCAGTCGTGTGAAACTGATTCTGCTTGGCATGTGCTTCTTTGCCGCATTTACTCTTCTCCTAACATTGGAAATCAACATCAATCCAAGAAAAACTTTACATTCATAATCAATATCAATTTGCTTCCCCCTTTTTGACCAATCAAAAATTACTTAAAAAGAAATTGTTTTACCTTGCCTTGTGGAGAAAACCAAAAATGTACCAAAGTTATCCATTGGTCACGATTAACTCCTCGTGGCACTGTTGCAATAACTTCAGCCTCAGTTTTGTTCCCTTGGCAATATTGCGCTTTCAAGCTTGTCTTATAACCCTTCCACATTTTGCCAAGATGCTGTAGTATTGATTTATCAATCAATACATCACTGGGCATTGCAAATTTCTCCTAAAACATAAAATCCAACAATAATGTCACAAAAAGGCAAAGGAATAAAACCTTAATTAATACAATGATAAAGTTCAAAAACTTCAGACATACATATTATATCATATATATAAAGTAAACTTCAAACATAAATAATACTTACCCGGATAACCTCAATAGCTTCTGCTTTGTATTGGTTATTCATCGTACGCCAATCTCTTACTCCGAGCGGACAAAACCGTCCCCTTTTTGCAACCTCTCCAATAAACCGGATCAACAAATCGCCACCCTTTCTAATTGGTTGGCGTAGGTCATTGAACGGCACAATAATTCTTACACCTTCAGGAAGATGCCATACTTCCTTAACTGGTATCGTCCTTAAGGTACTCAAGTTACCTTGGCCATCTATTAACGATTAAGATATACCATTACTTTTCTAATTGATTGAAAAATTATTACCATAATTAATGCTATAAAATTGAAAACATTTACCGATAAGTTGAAGTAGCTCCCTCTCATCAAATGGCACGTCAGTGGACCAAACACCATCTTCCTTACCCTTAACTGTCTTCCATCTTGAGGTACCGCATGTATGACAACTCTCTTTTTCAGACATTTCACCCCAATACAATATACAATTATTTGGACAAGCATGAATCTTTTCATATCCAAGACCCAACTCATTGATCATTTTCTGAGCTTCATAATAAGATGATGGAAATACCATAATTTGGGGAATTGCATCAACAAGAAGTCTTAGCAACATCGTGAAGGACTCAGCAGACCAACTATACATACATTTCAAGTGAAACAAGTGCAAAAGAAATGACAATTTGGAGAATGCGCTACAGCCTGGATATAGTTCTTCATTAGAAGCTTCCAATATCTTCTTATACTTGGCTTTCTCCTCAGGAGATTGGTTGGGTTGTTCAAGAGGAACTTGGTCCGACCAATCATGTTCATTTGACAAATGGGGTTGACTTGTGGAGGGAGGAATATCAACTCCGATACTTTCTCGTAGTAATCCACCAATATCATCTCGCCCTATGGCCCTTACCTCATTATTATTGGTAGATGTTTGACTATTGCATCTCAATTGTTGAACAATATCTTCTTTTCCATGAAAAATCCATTTCTTATACTTTGGCCAAAAACTCTTAAAAAGGATATGATATTCCACATCTTCTAATGAGAACTATTTGGCTACTTTGCATTTATTACATGGACATCGAGTTTTTCCTTCTATAAGGTTTTCTTTAGCCAACTTAATGAATTCAATGACACCATCAATATAAGCTTGACTAATCCTTGGTTGCGTGATCCAACTCGTATCCATATCTCTAAATATTAAGTAGTGCAATCAAATTACCTAAAAATTGAAAAAAGATAGAGTTCATAAGACAAATATTTAATCAACCAATCAAAATATTTACAAATACAAAAACAAATAATTAATGGGACTTAGGAGAAGTTAGAAATTAAAGTAAGATACATGAGTTCCTTATAATCAATTTTAATCCTCTAATGTGAAGGATCCATCTAAACAAGGGATACAGCAACAAAGTTTTATTTTTCCAAATGTAAAAATTATGAAATCGATATCTAATCTCCCTGACATTAACAAATTGAACTCACAAGCGCCACCAACACATAATTTTAAACATCAATCAAACACAGTAACACAAGAATTTCGTCAAAACAACAATTTTTTGTATTAATCAATTGAAATGATGAGATGCAACGATAGAATCATTCGAACCATAGCATTAAGGATGCGCATGAAGCACGGAAAGTGTGAAAGGGCGATAATACAAAACTATAATAAAACTACTTCAACCAACTCAAAGGATATAACACTTGTAGAAGAATAAGCAGTCCAATAAAAATAAAAACCGAAACTATGGCAAGGACATCACATACTAACAGCAAAGCAAGAGCAACTGTGAAATCGGAAGGTGAGGGTGAAAGACGAACGCTGGCGACGACGGTGAGAGGCGAAGCCGGGCGCGACGGTGAAAGGCGAACCCGGGCGGCGACGGTGACAGGAGAACGCCGGCGGCGACGCGGTTGGAAATCGGGTGGTGAGGTTGAGAGACGAACGTGCTTTGCGAGGGCGAGGGTGAGAGACGAGGGTTAGGGTTTGCGGGAGGTGAGGTTGAGAGACGAACGTGCTTTGCGAGGGCGAGGGTGAGAGACGAGGGTTAGGGTTTGTGGGAGGTGAGGGTGAGAGACGACGGTGAGAGCGCAAGAAATGAGGGTTAGGGTTTGTTCCCCGAGAGAATCTCGGCGCTTATAAACGCCGAAACATCTCGGCGTTTATAAACGCCGATATTTTTTGCGTCGTTTAAAAACGCCGAGAATTTTCGACGCTTTGTCTCGATGCATTTAAACGCCGAGATTTCTCGACGTTTGTATAAACACCGATAACTATGCGCCGAGAATTGCCCTTTTTGTTGTAGTGTAGTATAAGAATTAAATTTACACAATTAAGAGTATAATAATTAAATTGACACAAATTAATTTTATAAATTCTTACTATATGCAACAACAAAAACAGACCCAGTGCCTCAAGGGCTCCCGCATAAACTAGGTCTAGGAGGGGTGGATGTACGCAGCCTTACCCCTTTATGGTGTAACTCTGCCAAAAGGCTGTTTCCGATTACCTACAACCTTACAGGGTTAGCAATATGAGGGCTTTTTAGGAGGTCACCCATCATGGTACTACTCTCGCCCAAGCAAATTTAACTGCGAAATTTTAGTAGAATCCGGTGTATTAGTATCAGGTAAATAAACCCTATATTTATATAAATATCTGAATTGAATATATATTATATTATATATATATATTTTTTTTATACATGGTACGGACGCGCGCGCGCGCGCGCGGGGGGGGGGGGGTGGTAAATCCCACAAACTCCTCAATTAAGAGGACCACAAGCAAGGCAAGTGAGAATCGAACCCGGGACCTCCTGAATGGGTGCCGGCGATGCAAACCACTATGCCAACACCCTAATGGGCATATATATTATATTATATACTATATATAATAGAGGAGTTGGGCCTCCTCCAAAGGCCCCTACCCCCAATCCTTTTTTTTTAGATTTTTTTTTTTCTTTAATTACCATTTTTCAATTTTTTTAGATTTTTCTTTATTTATATATTAAATAATAATAATTATTATTTATTTGTAGATTAAATAATAATTAATCTAAAAGTAGTCCAACTATATCTCAACGTATCAAAGGAATGGCTATAGGGCGGGGCGGGTACGGCGTGTCCCTTTCATACCCGTACCCGCCACCCAAATCCTATATCTATACCTGCCTCAATACTCTAATATGCGTATAAAATGATATCTATAATTGTACCTGCCACCCAAATCCTATACCTGTACCCGCCCCATTACTCGCCACGGGTATAAAGTATATACTCAACAATAATTAATCTAAAAATAGCAAAACCATATCTCAAAGTATCAAAGGGATGGCAACGGGCCAGGGCAGGTGCGAGGTGCCTCCTCCATAGCGGTGGCCATGGGCCGGGTCGGGCCCGGCCCAGGCCCTGTAGCGGGCCGGGTCGGGCAGGGCCCGAGGACCTCCAGGGCCGGGACCGGCCCTGGACCAGGCCAGGGCACCCCGCCTTTTTAACTAAATTAAAAAAAAATTAAAAAATACATAGTCGTTTTGTACTAAAATTATTGTAATTCATTGATAAATAATATGAGATACAAATATATTTCTTTCCAAGTATACATGTTCAAAAAAAATAATACTAAATATATATAATAAATAAAATACAATATACAACAAGTAATTATAAAAAAAAATCAGTAAATAAATAACGTATCAAATACAAATACAAAGTTGGGGCCTAATATTTAAAAATACAAATTTATTTATCAAAAAATATAAAGTTTGACATATGGAGTGTGCGGTCATCTTTTGACGTAAATATTTGAAAGTAAATAATTAACATACAAAAGTCTTGAATCTTGATATCAGTCATATCGGGGGGTTTCTACGCCATCATTTGACGTATCAGTTGTGCGGTCGTCTTCTTCATCGCTTGATGAATCCATCTTCATTCTCTGTTGATCTCTTGCCGCAGCTCGCAGCCAATCCTTCAGGCACACGGACATCTCCAAGCTCGACGGCGATAGCTTTGCCCTCTTCGTTCCAAGCAACCTGCCACCAAGACTAAAAGCACACTCCGATGCTACTGAAGACACCGGACAACTTAGTATATCACGTGCTATGGTGGAAAGCACAGGATATTGGGTTTGGTTTGTATTCCACCATTGTAAAAGGTCAAAATGCGGGTTGGCCGGCGGCCGGAAAATATGGACCAACGGTGTCCGCAAGTAATAATCTAGCTCGCCACATGACGTAGGGGCTACTGCGGGCGTAAATTGCTCCAACAGCTTCCACGAATATGACATGTGTGAACTACTTCCACTAGATGTGGAAGATCCTACTGCAGTAGTACTGGGATTATTAAATGATAATTTACGAGAATACTCAGAAAATAAATTATGCAAGTCGTTATCGATATCGGCAATGAAAGTGTCAACATTAAGAGTAGGATGCAAATATTTAAAAAAATGTTGGCAAAACAAGTTGAAACCCCCGCGTTTACAACGAGGGTCTAAAATAATTGCAAAGCAATAAGTAAGAGGTAGTTCAGAAAAATATTTGGCAAACTTTTCTTTCATTGCCGTAATCGATCCGAATGGGGTTGGATTGATTACCCACCATCTAATTTATAATATCAAGCAATGTTGATATTGCTTGAGGCATGGTCGGATAGTAGCAACCCGAAAAAAATATTGTCGCGTCTTTAAACATGCTAAAAAATTTACAAATTTCATCTATTGTCTCCCAATATATACCGTCCAGGTTGTAATCGCGCCATTCTACATAATTTTCCTGGGCGAATTCCATCAGAGCGTCTTTGTATGGTAGAATGCGCTCTAACATTACTACCGTAGACGACCACCTAGTTTTGGAGTCTAATTTAAATTGTTTATATTCTATGTTATGCAACTTACATACATTTTTAAATCTTTTTTTCCTAGCGACGGATGCTTTAATTGATATTATTACAGATCTTAAGGTGGCAAGGGATACGTCTATAAGATCTAAACCATCCATTACCATTAAATGCAAAATGTGACAGATGCAACGAATATAAAAATACTTCCCACCTAACATGGGTCTCGTTTTCCTAATTAAATGTGCTACGGATGCAGTGTTATTGGAAGCATTGTCAAACGTAATACTGAAGATACGTTGTTCTATGCCCCAATCGCGTACTGCCGACATAATCGCATCCGTAATTACCTCGGCAATATGAGGGCAATCTAAAAGCCCAAAATGAATTATTCTGTTCTGGATGATGAAGGATTCATCGGTCCAGTGTGCCATTATGCACATATAAGGTTGGCCGGGTTTGGACGTCCATACGTCCGACGTCAACGAGAACATGCTCGTGTTCGTCGCAAAAAGTGTATGTATCCCAATTTTAAGATTGTGGTACAACGTAAAAGCATCCCGCTTTACGGTGTTCCGAGGAATCCTCACAATTGCGGGGTTCACATTTCGTTGGAGGTAGTCGACGAAATGTGGGTTTTCGCCGGTACTAAAAGGCCTTTCACTCAAAATTACATATTTAGCTAGCCCCCTACGGTTTCTCTCCTGAGAGAACCTAAAATTGGCAAGTGCACCGGTCACTTGCTGTACTAAACGTTGTTGGCTTTTTTCCGAGAATTGCTCGGGGTGGCACCTAAGTATATGTCTATTTAGTGTGCCCGTCCCACTGCCGGGTTGATGCTAAAATTCTTAGATGGGTCACATAATTTACAGGTTGCTTTATTAGTTGTTTTATTAAGGGTAAAGTGCTTCCATACCCCACTAGTTGTACGCCTACTAGTCAAGGTACTAGTTTCAGGCTGAGCATCGGTGGTGGAGGTGGGTTCCTCATCAGTTTGTGAGTCTCCAACCCCACTACTACCTGACTCATGATAATCTTGTGATTGTGAAAAGTTATAATTTATACTATCATCAGTGTATTGGGGTGTTGGGTCTGGTTGTATAAAAGCTCGTTCTTCAGTATCAAGTAAGACAATTCTAGTCCTTTTTGGGATTCTGGGTGGCCGAGGAGAGCTAGAACTAGCACGACCGGCTCCAGATGATGAAGAGTTGTGTGCCATATTAGTATAAATGATTATTATTTATAAAATGCAAGTAGTAATGCAAATTAAATAACTAAAAATGCGAATCAAAAAAAATTACGATACTAAAATTACCGAAACGAGAGAACAATGAAATTCACACTTCAGCCAAATACTTTACGAACTTCGAACTTTAGAGCACAATTTTGCAATTGGCAAATTAGAGAAGATGGGAGATGATGAATGTATAGAGAGAGAAGAGAGAATTGAAGATTTTGTGAAAAAATGAGTTGGGGAGGTTTAAGTATTTATAGAAAAAAAAAATATAATTTTTTTTTTTTTTGTAAAAAAAGAGCCGTTGCCTCTGTACAACAACAGAGCCAACGGCTCTTTTGGGCCGGGCCGGGCCGGGCCCAGGCCCTGAAAAAAATAGGCCCGGCCCGGGGGACCTCGGGCCGGGCCATAAACGGGCCGGGCCGAGCGGGTTTCCCGGCCGACCCGGCCCGTTGGCCACCACTACTCCTCCATACCCGTATCCGCCACTCAAATCCTATACCCGTACCTGCCTCATTGCCCTAATGTGCGTACAAAACGATTATCTATACCCGCTCATATTAGTTATTTATTATTATTTTCAAAAACAAATTTAAAAACAAATTACTTTTTTATAACATGTACAAAACGATTATCTATACTCGCTCATATTAGTTATTTAATACTATTTTTAAAGGCATATTATTTTTTACAACATTGGTAAATAATTTTGATTCTTGAATTTAAACATGTATTTTTTAATTTCAAGGTTAACTATGTACAAAATGAACCGATTATGGTGGGTATGGGGTGGGGCGGGGCGGGTATGAAGCATGGCCGGGCCGGTCCCCACTTATACCTGAGCCCGCCCCGTTTCAATTTGGTTTATAAGATCTACGGATTAGACAATAAACTAACCGTAACAGCCACCCAAATCAAATGAAAAATACAGTTTATCTTATTGTTTACTGAAAACTTTTACAGTTACTACTATAAGAATTATGTAAATTGAACAATATTATGGACAGCTGATCAAACAATATGTTAGTTCGATACAAAAAATTATGGGTATAAAATACAGTGACTAATAAATACTATTCATGCATTGCACGGGAACGGACCTAATTTATACTATATTATTATAGTGAAGTTCCACCCCCCCTAAAAACACTTCCCATCCCAAATTCTAAATTTGTAGATTTTTCTTTTTTTTAATTTTTTTTTTCAATTCCCGCTTACTTATCCTTATGCTTTTAATTTATTTTATTTTTTTTCTTATTTTACTTTGGCCAAGGGAAATGAACAAAATGAAGAGAATTTTTAATGCTTGAACTATATTTTTAATGATTAGAAAGAATATAAAACGTCAAATTTTGAAGGGTTGATTTTAAAATATACTAAATTGATGCTGAATTGGCAGGTGAGTGTCCATAAGTGGAGCAGATAGTGCGTATGGGTTAGGTGTACCGGCTCTGTACCCAACACTGTTATAAGGCGGGTACGAATATGTAAAAATATTTATTTAAGCACAGTCTACAAATTCTACATTTCTAATTTTTAATGTAATTTAATGATTGGTTGTATCACAATGAATATTATAGAAGTGTTTTGAGGTCAGAAGGTTGCTGCTAATGCTATGGATGCTGTTGAAGTGAGAGAGAGAGGGGTAAGATAAGCAGTCTGGGGAGTGGGCCGCAACAATATAAAATGTGAAATTTTGAAGGGTTGATTAGAATATAAAACATGAAATTTTGAAGGGTTGTTTTAAAAGATACTGAATTGGCAAGTGAGTGTCCATAAGTGGAGCAGGTAGTGCGTATAGGTTAGGTGTACCGGCTCTGTACCCAACACTGGTATAAGGCGGGTACGAATATATAAAAATATTTATTTAAGCACAGTCCACAAATTCTATATTTCTAGTTTTTAATATAATTCAATGCTTGGTTGTATCACAATGAATATTATATTAAAATATCGTAATTAATAAATTATATAAATTACATAAGAAAACCCATATACTTTACTAATCCTTATCCTTTTAATTCATTTTATTTTTTCTTATATTACTTTTGCCAAGCGAAATGAACAAAATAAAGCGAATTTTTAATGCTTGAATTATATTTTTAATGATTACAATACTAATTTTTAATGTAATTTAATACTTGGTTATATCACAATGAATATTATATTAAGATATCGTAATTACTAAATTATATAAATTACATAAGAAAACCCATACTTTAATTATTAATATAAATCAATCCAATTCAATTAAACCATAATTTCTTTATCCTTTTAATTTAATTTATTTTTTTTTCCAATTCTCACAAGCTTATCCTTATCTTTTTTTTTCTTATTTTACTTTTGACAAGGGAAATGAACAAATTAAAGAGAATTTTTAATGCTTGAACTTCATTTTTAATGATTACAATATAAAATGTAAAATTTTGAAAGGTTAATTTTAAAAGATACTAAATTAATGCTGAATTGGCAGGTGAGTGTCCATAAGTGGAGCAGATAGTGCGTATGGGTTAAGTGTCCATAAGTGGAGCAGGTAGTGCGTATAGGTTAAGTGTAGCGCCTCTGTACCCAACACTGGTATAAGCCGGGTACGAATATATAAAAATATTTATTTAAGCACAGTCCACAAATTCTACATTTCTAATTTTTAATGTAATTCAATACTTGATTGTATAACAATGAATAGTATATGAAGATATCGTAATTAGTAAATTATATAAATTACATAATAAAACCCATATTCTAATAATTAATATAAATAAATCCAATTTAATTAAACCATAATTTGCTTATCCTTTTAATTAATTTTATTTTTTTCAATTCTCACAAACTTATCACTAACTTATCCTTATCTTTTTTTTTCTTACTTTACTTTTGCCAAGGAAAATGAACAAATTCAATAGAATTTTTAATGCTTGAGCTTTATTTTTAATGATTAGAATATAAAATGTTGAATTTTGAAGGGTTGATTTTAAAAGATACTGAATTGATGCTAAATTGGCATGTGAGTGTTCATAAGTATTTAACATGCGTACGGATATATAAAAATACTTATATTATGAGTATATTCTATTTACCTTTTATTTTCTTTATTTGAGCTGAAAAATATCATTTAAAGTAAATGATGACTTCTAACTTTAAATGGATGAGAAGAAAATACATTAAAATTATATACCCTTCCCACCCTAAATTGTAAATTTTTAGATATTTTATTTTTATTTTTATTTTTTCAATCCTCACCTATTTTTCTTTATCCTTTTAATTTTTTTTTAAAATTCTCACATATTTATCTTTATCTTTTTATACATATATAATTAGATAGTTATTATGGGGTAAAATAGAGCAAAGTGAGTGCCACGCAGGATCTGTGTGCAGATTGTGTTTCTGCTTCCTGCAAACCTGCACATGATCACCGCTCCAATTACTAGCCACGCCCCTTCATTTAATATATTTTTGTTATTTGTTAATTTTATAAGTCCACCTTAAATATGTTTAATTTATGTATTAATATACAATAATAATAGATTCAGTGTCTCAAGAGTTCCCGCCTAAGCGGGGTCTGGGAGGTGGATGTACGCAACTTTATCCTTTCAGGATGTAACCCTGCCGAGAGGCTATTTTCGAGAACCCCTAACCTTATAGGATTGGCAACACGAGGGCTTCCCGAGAGGTCACCCATCCTAATACTATCCTCGTCCAAGCACGCTTAATTTTAGAGTTTTAATGAGATCCGGTGTCTTAGTGCCTGGTAAATGATATTTATATGTTGAAATAATATTTATAGATGAAAGGGAAAATAATAATATGTAATACCCTTTAGCACTAGAAACCCTAGGTGTAAAAAAACCATCTAGGTGACTAGTATAGTCATCTAATATGATAAACTTATGTACGGCCCGTTCTCTTGAAATAAAAATAATTAGTTTATAAATTTTTTTTCCCGAAACTATTTTCAAACAGAACGTTTCGTGATTAAATTTTTTTTTTTGTTACTCGCAACGTTTATTTAGATTGAGGCTAAAGTTAAATATACAATAAAATTATAATGAAAAATATTTATGTCCTTTTCATGAGGGAAGTTAATTTCCTCACACCAAAGAAAATATTTTATATACAAGTAATAATTGTTATGAATTTTCTCAAAATTATAACAAAGATGAGACAAAAAATGATTTTCCACCGAACGCAGGAAAACTTTAATATTAGCTTGTTATGATTTAATAATTGTCAACCGTATAATTGATTGTGTAGGGTCTCTTCCAATATTATTTTAAATTATTAATCTTTTAAAATTAGTATTACTGTATTCAAAACCAATTTTTCAAATAATGAGTGAAGGTATTCTTTTATTAAAATTCTTTAATTTTGTTTTTAAAAATATATATTATTCTCTTGCTGCTCTATAGAAATATTATATCTTATTTTTATTTAAAAGTATTTTAAAATATGCGGGGAACATTTAAAAAGGAAAAATCAATAAAGTACTTTTATAATTAAAAAAAATTATTTTAACTCCAAAATAGCATGGTCAAATGGACAGCTAAATAAACATTTGTATCCCAACATGCTGGTCTCAATTTGTCTACTTGCTATTTTTTAACGCTTGCTAGGTTGGAGGTCATCGGACACAGCTCCTTTTTAGAGTAGCATCCTAAAGGGGTAAGGCTGGCATACAATTCACCCCCCGACCCTACATACGTGGGAGCCCTCGAGGTACTGAGTTTGTTGTTATAATGGGGTTTAGTATACAAAGAAAATTGCTTTGAAATAAAATTCGATGTTGTTAAGTAAAAGTAGAATATCACTTTTGTGGTTCGAATTCCACATTCATGGATTGCTGGATTTTGTATCACGATCTTTCTCTATATATCAAGAAAAAAATAAAAGTAAAAAATACTGCTTTTTATTAAAAGTGTAAGAAAAAGTATAAACTACAAACTTTTAGACAAAAATACTTTTAGCGGAAGCGTTTTTGACAATAATGCATTTGCAAAATGTGATTTTGAATGAGCAAAGTTTTCATAACTTGGCTAAATGGGTTCTAGTCTAATTCAAATACATAGTGTTCATGAACCTAATTGTAAATATCCTCAAATTAACTCACGGAGCTTAGATCAAGCTCGACTTTACCCAATTCAATTGATTTAAATTAGCTCAAAAATATATCTAGATTAGGGGTAAAGCTTCCTTCAGGAAAAATTTACATTCGAACATTTTTTCCTAGAAAAAAATGTGTAAAATTTGATAACTCTAAACAAGTTAAAACAATGAAGAAACACATATGCTTTCTTTGGCAACTGGGTAAAGGACGGGTAAAGAGGGAGAGGGTAAGATAATATCCTACGTACCTTTGTTTGGATATATTAAATTAAGAGGGGTAAATTAGTTACTCTTGTTTGACAATTGGGTAAAGGGGTAAGGGTAAAGAGAGTTATAGCTAAAATAAGGGTAAAAGTATCCAAAATTTTTTAAAAATTACTCTTACCTCCCTTTACCCCCCAAATTGGGGTTAAAGAAATTGAGGGTAAAGATGGGTAAGAAGTTACCCCCTCATTATCCTCCTTTACCTCTCAAACAAACTTGCCAAACAGGGGTAAAAAATTACCCTCTTTTATCCCTCTTTACCCTGTTACTAAATAGGGGGTTAGAATATTGGAAAAATTGGATGATTTCATTCACCAAAAATAGACACTATTTATAATACAAATGAAGGAAGAAGAAAAGACTAAGCCTAATGATATCCGAGAGAATCCAAAGCAAAACTCTCCTCTAGCCGTTGAAGATAGGGAGGACAGTTGACCAAAGAAAGTTTTACTCGTCAATACTTCTAATAACTCCTAGCCAATTACTACTCTACTAATACAAAAGAAAATAAATACAAAAGGTGTAAATACAAAGTGTAAATAGGTCAGTTAATTACATACAATTCAATATATAAAAATAAAATATTTCAAATTTAACAAAATACACATAAAACTACAAACATGATTATACACATGTTCACCTTATATTTTATGCCTGGATCGTATATATATTAAGATTAAGACCGAGTTGCTCAAATTTGAATATGTAAACTTTTGGTTAAACAATATAAATAAAATATTAAAAAGAAGACGAGGGGCAAAAAGAGAAAAGCAAGGACAAGAAGCAAAAAAAAAAAAAAACTGGAGGAGGAGACGCAACAGAACAGGGGCAGAAAGCAGAGCCGGAGAGAGCAGGAAGAAGCGACCAGCAACACAAGACCTGAGAACAAGCGACACCAAAAGCTTAGCCCATTCCAGCAAAGAGCTCGACCATAAGGGATTTATCCCCATCAAAAGTCAACCCGAGCGATTTTCCTTTCTCCCAAGTGCGTTTCCCCTTAAGCAGTTGCTCAGCTGTGAAGCATTTCTTATTCTTGTTTCGAGTCTTTTTCTTCCCTTTGGCCTTGGTTAATTTTTCAAGCCTTCTCTTTCCTCTGCTATCAGGAGTTATATCCTTAAAGAATGCTTGAAAGTTCCATTTCTCTTGCTCTTTCTTCCAACGCTTGAGAGCCTTGCGATCCCTTTTAGAACCACCACTACTAGGTTCTTGGCGCCTCGACCTTTCTCTTCTTGATCTCCTTTCCCCTGCCTTAGAAGTTTCCGCGAAATCGTGAGCCAAATTAACACATATATCCGTCTTCTCGACATGACTACGATCGCTCATAGGTTCAAAACCCGGTGGGAAGGTTGGGCCCGATGACTCAGATTCGTAGTCATTATTAGTGTTGCGCTGGTTGTCTGTTTTAGTCTTTTTTTGTGTTGCGCTGGTTGTCTGTTTTTGTTGCCTCCTCTTTTTTTTTTCCTGTTTTGTTTGCTCTGTTTTTGTTTTGCCCCTCCCCTATTTTTGTCTTTTCCCGGTCTTGTTTTGTCTGGTCTTTCTCCATCTCTTCGGAGGTGTTTGGGCTGGCTCTGTCGAGGCCCGGTGTTGTCCTTCAGCTTTGCCGATATTTATCGAAAAAAAATATATATAAATCAAATATTATATTAAGATATCAGTTATTTTAAAAGATTAAATTAACGGGGGAAAAATGAAGAATAAATGTAGTGGGAGAAGACACCAAATTTGACAAGGAAGAGCTGAAGAGTGCATCAGCATATGTAGACTACTTGCAATACTCTTTAATTTCAACGTGGGTTTTAGTCGTATGTGTATATATGTATATAATATAATAATAATATTACTATTCAGTAAAATGACCGTATCTTCACTGAAGATATGTTCCACATATTTCTGTGCCGGTGAAGCTTTCTAGTCCATTTTTTTCAATAATTAGCGACACGATTATAATATAGAATGACAACTAGTAAAACCGAGGTCACGATTAACCAGCATAAAAGCAAAGATCAAGGGGCATATATATAGAAGACAAGATAAAATAGAAAAATATGACAAAAACAGAACACAAACTAGATAAACAGAAAAGAATCAAATAGGTATTACAGATATACAATACTACAGCTGAGACACGTCATGGATAGGAGAAATGACCAACCGTACCAAAACTAGAGCTGAAATTGAGAGGGTCAGTACATCTAGAACCCTATTCCAACCTTGCAAATAGTTCAACCATATCCAACTCATTACCGCAATAAAACAAAACAATGAAACATTTTAGTCTTTTGCTCCTATTTTAGGGGATGTTGGGTATAATTCTATGTTAAAAATTAACTTATTTGAGGAATTCATGTTAGAGTATAAAACTATTCCTGGACTTTCACCCATCAGCTTAAGCTTTTGGGATAGTTGGTTCCTTGATATGGTATCTGAGCCTTGCTAACAAAGAGGTCACGAGTTCGAATCTCAACAACCCCCACTTTCAATATTAAAAACAATTTAAGCACAAGGTATTAGATAGGTCTGTGCACTATACACGCTTCAAGCCCAATTTGGCATTCACATGAGGGAGCATGTTACAGTATAAAGCTATTCCTAGGCCTTCACCCATCTGCTTAAGCTTTTGGGATAGTTGGTTCCTTGATAGGAATAACATTGTTGAAGTATTTTCAAAATGAAGTAATTTGACCCATATATGATGTGTGACGACACAAGGAACTCTGTGTGTTGTGACACATAGATTCCAAGTTCTTGTGTGTTGACACACAACTAATTAAAGAATGCAACATCGCTAAGAAAAATGGGTTATCTGTCAACGTATAAGTCGGTTTTTTGTATTGTTTGAAAAAGATTTTTGTGTTCTTTGGAAATGTGTTTCTTCCAAAGACACTTGATTCCTTATATGTAGTCCCTTCCATTTTTAGAGGTATTACACTTGCTTTTGAAATCATTCTCTCTCTACGTTTTCTTAACTGTTTTGTAAGGTTTCATTGTAATCCCGATACTATTTTATCCTAAGGATAAAATTCATCAATATAGTGGTTGGTTATATGCCCTAAATTCATAGTTTTAGCATCCAATTTTAAATATTAGCTCTCCACTATACAAGCTAAAATACGCCGTCATACCCGGATAATATGTGCTATACTTAACACACCATAGATTATTATATTCGAGGAGGAAAATGGGAACCTAGGCATTACTGTGATTCCATTTAAAGAGATATTGGGGCCTTTTCACTTACGAAATTGGATTACTTGAGGAGTAAAAAGACACAAAGACGAGAAAGGCAACGGTTATCCTATCCCTGTTTAGGGATGTTAAATAAAGAGTGGTAAGATAAAAAGGGATAAATGAGTTAACCTTATTTGACAAGTAAATAAACGGGTAAAAGTGAGGAGATTAATAGTTATAAATACCAAATTTTTTTAACCAAGGGATTCATAAAATTCATGTATTGGTTCAAGTGATGGAATACTTGACAAAATGTATATTTTGGGCCGGGCTGGATTTAAAGCCCACATGAAGGATGTAAGCGGCCCATGTAAATTCATGATTGTTTGGTCCATACCAAAGATTGACCCATATACTTCAACTGAATAGATTTTTTTTTTTTTTTGATAATTGAGGATTTATTAATAGAAAAAAAAAATAAAAAACAAACAAACCCACAAACACGGCATTACAAGCAAACTTGCTTGCCACTAGACACCCCAAGCACCTGGAACAACTAACAGAATGGGAGAACTCCAACACCAAACCCGTGAAACTGACGGCGCAGGAGACAACCCGAACCACGGCCCAAGAAGCTCAAAACAACGAACAGCCAACAAAGACCAAAAGCAACACAACCACAAGACAAAGCAAAAAGACAAGGCTCCAGACAAGCACAAGGAGCAGGACAAAACCACTAAGGAACCCACGCCCCCATAATGAAGCCGCAACAAAGGACGGCCCAAAGAAAGCAAGGAACATATATTAAAACCACCACTCCACTCAAGAACCCATGCCGAATTAGCACAAACTCCCAGGCTCAGCAAGCGGCACGAGGACACGCTAACAAGTGCACAAAAAGGACAACGGACAGCCACAATCTACCAAAAAGCCCATCACGGCCCCCACAACACTCCTCGCACACCAAAAGCAAAGAGCACAAGAAGACCCAGCTGGAACTGAACACCTTACACATTATCTTTTCCTTTATCTTTCGGCTTCTTGTTTCTTTTAATAACCCTCTTGATTCCCTTCGCGTTTTTCAGTAATTTTTCTACCACCAAGCTCCGCATGTCCTTCCACCTAATGCCCACCGCCTGACCGGTCTCAAAAATCTTTTCGGCCTCCTTTCCAACCAATCTAGAGCCTTCACCTTCTGTTTCTAACTTGATGAAGTCGCTGTTTTCATTTGCGATTGCAGCTTTCTTCAGACTTGGAGCTCCCTTCTTCTTCGCTTTCTCTTTTTTTTTTTTTTTTTTCCTTTGCCCAACGACACTTTCCTCAACTCGTAATCTTCAATGATGTTAACGTCATAGAGGTTCACAAAGCCTGGTGGGAATTCCTCCTCTGAGTATATAACATCCGTTTCTTCGCCCCTAACATCTCCACTGGTGCTCCTAACAGCCATGACATACATTTAAAAGGGAGAAAAAATCGATAACAGTATTAGTAGAGTAACATTATAACTTTTAAGACAATTTTATAACTCTTATTATTTATATAAATAATATTATTACTTTAATAATAATAATTTTTATAATAATAATAATAAGTTGATTATAAATTTGTAAAACAAATCGCAACAATAGCGACAGCTGCCGACACGCAAACCGACATATTTTTTCAGTTATCCCCTCCGCTTTTGTTAAGAGTCAAAATTGTATTCCTTTTTTACAACTAGATTTTACCTTTAAAAAAAAAAAAAAATTTAAATCTATCCCTATCTTATTATCTTTCTCTATCTCTTCTATTTCTATCCTCTATCTTTATTCTTATCTTTATCTTCTTCTTATCTATAAACTATACCTATTGTGGCATACTTTGAGTCTGCTATTTTTGCTCGTCTCTTTTTTTTTTTTGGCCATACTCATGCATTTGATGCTTTTCTTGTTGCCAGATCTACTGCGGACTAGCTTTTCGGGCTGGGGGTCCTCGAAAATAGCCTCGGTTCAGGGTAGCCCCCTGAAGGTGGAAGGGTGCGTACATCTACCCTCCAGACCCTGCTTATGCAGGAGCCCTTAGAGGTACCGGGCTTGTTGTTATTGTTGTAGATTTTACCTTTAAAAAAATAATAAATATATTTAATTTAAATATTTAATATAATAATAAAATTGTAATATAAAGTTTTCTAATATATCAAATAAAAAATGCCTAAATTTTAAGCGTGACTTCAAAAAGTTATATAAATTTTTTAATTTTTCAATGTCACACCTTGATATAAACATCATTAACTTCTATTAGTTTTTGTTGATGTAGCTTTAAATAAAAAAGAGAAAATAATTTTAAAAAATCCAAATTTATATTTAAAATAATAATAAAATATTTTAGATACTTAAAAAATATTTTAAATGCCTAAAAATTATTTTTTAAAATATCCCGTCAGCAAAAGTAACAAATGTTAACTACGTTACATTAAGGTGTGACATTGAAAATTTATTAAAAATTTAGGTCTGAGTCTTAAAAAATTAGAAAATTAATTTAATTTTTTAAAACTACATTTAAAATTTAGATAATTTTTAGTAAAATAAAAAACCCTAAATTAAGTATAATAAAAAAGGGTTCATACTTTATAGTAATGTTGCAAGAAAAAGAAGAAAAGCATATCTGAAACTCCTACAACGTGACTGTTGCCTTGGGCTCTCTTTGTTGCCGCAACAAGCTAAGGCCGCGTCGGTTGTCGCTGGGAAGTCGGAATTTACGAGAAGTGAATATTTATCCTTTTATTTAATTTTCAGCAAATTAATTGACATAATAGAAGAAGCGAAATTTTTTTTAACAACTTCGAATTTTTTGCAGAACTTAGAAAGTAACTTACCTTGGCACCTTAAGTAAATTCTAATTTCTCTGTTTTTTATATAACTCCCAAAGAAAGTTATCTATTCCATCATAGCAACCGCATACTTTGTTCTTGCTTCCTAAGAATTTGGCACAAGAATTGAATTAATCGGAATTATAACATATCTTATAAATTTTCCCGCAATTTATTTTTTTTAATTTTCTTTCTCTTGGCTTTACGCGTCTTGTAACTATCGAAGGAGTTCCCTCCTATAACTACCAAAAAATAAAACTTCTCTTGTAAATTTAATTCATGTGACAACTAACAAGGCCTAAATTTCTCTATGCCAAAAAATTCAAATATATTTCATTTAGATATTATATTTATGTACCACACAATATATGAGAACTTATTAAATCATTAAATTGAATTCAAAGTCGTAATTTTAAAAGTTATTCAAAGTGTACATGAATCTAGATAGTCCTTTTTTGTAGTTTAAGTAAAATGCACTTGTGCTGTTATTATCTTCACATGGAGTGCATGGGTTGCAATTTATGACGGAATTTGGGAAGGGTAAGAACGACTTAAAATGGCACCGTCTTTCAAGAGCAGAGGAGATGAGGTGGCGATGTGGGTCATATTGGTTGCTAAAGTGCGGCACGCCAGCCTTAGGAGATGGCCTAGGAATTAAGGCGAGTGGCAGGGGGTGGCAACAGTTGACTACAAGCACTAGCTGAAGATAATTATTGATACGGTAAGACTGAGGTTATCATTTGGTTTCAAATATTAGTTGGACGCTTTGACATCTCTATTCATTATTTTATGGGGAATCGTTACAAATTATTTTTCACAACTAGTACCAGATTTAGATAAAAAATGCCACTAGCAAATATTCGATAGTTCCCTCCCTAGGTAGCGTTTCCACTGGCGAACATGGGCAAAGCTGGACTTAGTTTTGCATGGGTTTGCCTGTGATGTGCACTTTCTTGGGGGGTAGTTTTTGTCTATTTCTATTTCTTTTGTTGGCAATTGGCTCTTGTATCTTTTGGAGGATTATCTCTTATATGCTCTGGAGGATCATTTCCTCTTAATTATCATAAAAAAAATTAATGCAGTGACCCTGGGAACCTAGGGTTCGAATTTTGAGAATTAATTGTTTCTCATAAACTCTAAGATAATATATATAAATTTTTTTTTATAACTAGAGATATGATGCTCGACATCAATACAAGGTGAAAATTAGGGCATACGAAAAAGGTTTGCATAGCCCACCCACTATAAAACAAGACAAACAAAAACAAAATTCGAAAAGGCGACTCTTAAGAGTATATCCATATAACATGGCAATAGAATTTGATTGATCCTTAACATCTAATCAGACAACAACAAAAGCTATGTTTAACGCCTAAATATGTCACGCATCAAACATGCCTAAAGCCAAGGATCCACTAGTAGTCGGAGAGGCCCTACCCTGTATCATTACTATTATCATCTGAGCATTCATACACCATTAAAAACCTTACACGACAGCACAAAAACGTCTTCTACTAACTGTACCCATCACTTTTAAACACGACATTTGCTCAACCTCTAACCACCCTTCGACATTCATGGACCCAAAATACTACCAAAAGCTTCAACTGTCACATTTTCATAGAAAACCACCAAATCCTGATCTATCTTGCCCGACCACCAAATCCAACACTAGCACCACAATGAACCCCATATCAAGACAAATTGAGCACCAATTTGAACACTTGCGCCAAATCGAACACAAGATTGAACACCCAACACCTTACCTAGACACCACTGCTTGACTTAGATTCCTGTTGTGGCTACTAATTTTCTTGTTGTTTGCCGGCCACCTAACTCCAACCAGCATTTTCACCCCTGATGAACCGGGCAGTCGAAAAAGCACCAATACATCCCCTTTGTTGGGTTATAGATAGAGCTTGATTGTAATGGGTTTGGTTTATAAGTTATAGGATTGAGTTATTTCTATTTAGGCCCAGGTCACACTAGGGTTTAGTGTGAGAATCTCTATAAATATACAGGGATGTGTGTGTTATCATTAGGGTTAGAGTTAAAGGTTTGAAAGTATTAAGAGTTGAGAGACGTCTCATGTAAACTTCAATTGAAATAAAGAAATGATCGTGCTCCCCTCCGTGGATGTAGGCTTTGGCTGAGCCACGTAAATTCCGGTGTTATCCCTATCCCCCTTTGTGTTTGATTGTTACTTCGATTTATGGTTCAGTGTTATCTTATAGGTGATCATAATAGGTGGTATCAGGCCCCTTGCACCCATATATAGGGAGCAGAAATGTCGAAATAAACCAACAAAAGGTGGTCGAGATCCAACTTACCACTATCAACTCCATTTTTTTCCCGCATCGAAAATTTGACTCAGCCATTGGAGATCCCCTTCAATGGCTTCCTCCGTGAACCCTGTCTCTCGTTGTTCTTCCCTAGAATGTCGTTACTGTCCAAATACCAATGTAACTTTTTGTGAATAATAGTTACAAAATTTCATAAATTGCTCTGATATAACATCATAACGTTATTCCCCGCCCACACGGGAGTCCATGTGGCACTGGAACTATTGTTATTGTTGTTGATCTGATATAACATTATTGTCATAACAACTCGGAATATATTTAATTTGACTATTCATTTTATACATTTAGGTTACACTTGGCGGTAGCTGGTAGATATTAGCGTTTAGCGTTTAGCTGCTAGCTGTTAGTTGCACTACAAAAAAAAAATTTGTTAGGTAATGTGTTTGGCAAATTAAGATGAAAACGAGGGGCAAAATGATAAAAAAAAATTTTGATTACATAACGTTTAAACAGCTAAAAGCTAAATGCTATAAAAAAAAAAAAAAAAATTTACCAAACAATGCTAATGGCTGTTTGATTAGTCAAAACACTAAATGCTATGAAAGCTGTTTGCCAAACATAGCTTTAGTCTGATAAAAAAAAACATAGCTTTCGTAATCTAATATTAAATTACTAAATTGTAAAGATAGTACCATGTTAAATATTTATGGTATTTTTTTCAAAAATATACAGTTAAAAAATCATGAATTATATATTAAAATTACGTGTTCGTGAAAGCAATTGATCCAAATCTTATCTCACCTACGTGTTAAAAAAAACGTAGTCATGAAAAGTATTTGCAGGTTATTTTAATATAATTAACCCAGCGACGACACCTGTCACGTTTACACACATAAACCCCCTCCATTGTCCAGCTCATCAACTAATTGATATTTTTTTTTTTTTTTTTTTTTTTTTTTTGGGGTCATAGACTAATCGATAGATTACTTGTTATATAGTTAACTTTTTATGTTACTTTCTTATATTGTACACATATATATATGTATTGATGAGGAAAAAAGTGAGCTAGGTCGATAAGTCAACCACGATAAACAGACCTGGAGGCACCTCCACGCTCCTGGATAAGTAATTGCTTTAAGGCTCATCGCGGTAATAGGCTGGTGGCACCAAATATGCGTCCTCCTGCCTCAGTTATACTAAACTATGGTGCCACCAAGCTATAGCGTGCCCATCTCTATCCCACACCTAGGCTTCCTGTACCGCCTGCTACTTCCATCATAGGGTACCGCTTGCCATAGGCTTTGGTACCGCCAACCCTGGCTACCGTCAGCATCCGCTTAGCATAAAGGATCACGGTATCGTCAAACCCTACTACCACCTAGCTTGCTACCGCCCACCTCCACCAGCGCCGCTATACCGTCAACATAGACTCCCGCTTATCCACCCACGGTGTGCACTCACCGTCCATCTACCGTTAGGCGCAAACCCGGGCGGTACCAGGACGCGGGGGTCATTACCGACCCACTCCAGACCACTCCTTGGCAGTACCGGGTCCCAGAGGTCATTACCGCCCCACTCCTAGGCGGTACCCGGGACAAGGGGTCATTGCCGCCCCTCTCTTGACCACTCCCAGGCGGTATCAGATCCAGGTACCACTACTACCCCGAGAGCCACAATATCGCCTGCCTTGGCTACAGCCTGCAGGCCTCGGTACCCATTCTCCTAACCCGTGTACCAATCGGGCGGCACCACAACCGTCATCACCCAGGCTGTATCACCGCCCCTCTCAACCGATCACCATGTAGACTGTAGCACCTCCCTTCCAACCAATCATTCACCTTCACCTCTCCATTAAGTAATGCCAGGCGGTACTGCCCCTAGCCCAGCTCTACCGTCTAGCACCACCAGCTCCCCCTTTCCTATAAATACCAACCTATTCCCCTCATTCCACCCATGCTCCTCTTGGTATCTCCACGGGCTACTCTTCTCTCTCATCCGGCCTAGCGCCCCACGCCCCTCACAGCCTAACCTCTTAGGGGTCCTCACGCCTCATATATATCGTCCCCAAGAGACCCCCCCGTCTCTCTCTCCTTGCTAGGACCACGGTATTGTCCCTTCCCCTCCATGATTATTACCCGATGCGCTCCCTTCCCTGGGTTAGCTCGTTTATATTTACCAGGTATTATTTACTTTACGTATATTTATTATTGCTACCCGCTTCTCTTACTGACTTAGACATCGAAGGGGTCTCCCGCGGTCCAAACCACCGCGGGACCCTCTGATGGCCTTGCTCGTTTTGCAGGTGGGTCCGGGTTAAACACGCCAGCAGCTGCTTTCTCAAGGGAGGGTTGAGTCCCGCTCTCATCTAGAACCAGACAAAAAAATCCTGAAACACACATATATATATGGTAACATTTCAATAAGAGGGTGAGAGCGTAAGATGGGTGAATTCTAGCTCTTCGTTATGATAGATGGTCAAGATTTGTTAAACGTTAAAAAAATTTCAATTTACAGTCCATAACTATTCATGAGGCAGAAAGAAAGAGGAAGTAAGGGAAAGAAATTATTTTTTTTTAATATTTAATAAATTTTGACTGTAAATTATTGTTTTAAATGTTTAACAAATTTTGACCGTCCATTACGATGTAGGGCCATGATTCACCCACTCTCACGCTTTTATCCTCTCATAAGAACGCCACCATATATGGGTGGCGATCTTATGAGACGGTAAGGGGGTAAGAGGGATGAATCCTGACCCTATATTGTAATAGACGGCCAAGATTTGTTGAACATTAAAAAATAAAAGATTTGAAAGACATTTGTACAAATAATT
Source organism: Simmondsia chinensis (assembly GCA_018398585.1). NCBI lineage: Eukaryota > Viridiplantae > Streptophyta > Magnoliopsida > Caryophyllales > Simmondsiaceae > Simmondsia > Simmondsia chinensis. The sequence continues at coordinate 3,270,668 of JAGTTD010000009.1, forward strand.
GTATAATCTAACGTACTTGTTTAATTCAGTATAAATCCACCCTGTCGATTCAATTTAATCCAACCTATGACCAAATTATTAAAAAATTAATTACCAACTTAACACAAATTGACATAATTGAAAGTACTATGATTAAATTGATACTATATGAACAAAATATATAGACTTTTTGTGCAAATAGCCTTTTATTTTATTTTCTTTAATATCCAAATAAATAAAGTATTCTAGTTATATACTTGAGGCCTATATTACAAAATACATCAAAATATATACGCAAGTAGAGTTATTTACACAATGGGTCCCTTATCTTTTTAAATTTCTCCCTTATTTTTTATTTTGTTTAAATTGATCCCTCAACTATATAATTTTGTTTAAATTAGTCTCTCAATATTTTAATTTTGTTCAAATTAGTTCTTTATCTTTTTTTTACTTCAAAATAATCCCTCGTATTTTATTTTATAGCAAAACTAGTTTAGATTAAAATTAAAAGCATGAGGGACAAATTTTGTCGTAAAACAAAATATGAGGGACAGTTTTAAACAGATGATGGATTGATTTCAATAATTTTAATAAGATAATGGACTAATTTAAACAAAATAAGGGATCAATCGGAGTTCTTGAATAGCGAGCTCTGGAGTACAATGGCGTGGTAGGGTTTGGAGAGTAAGAAGGTTTGAAGATGGTGTAAGAGGGGAGTGGGTGCTTGAGAACAATGCAGAAGGTAATGCACAGGAAAGCGATGATCCAGGTGCAGGAGCTCAGGTGGATTTAAGCTCAGAACAGCAGCATGGTAATAACTTGGAACTGAGACAACAAGACAGCCACCACGACACAAGAGACTATGGACAGCAGCATAACCAACATGATCAACAGCATAGACAAGGAAGAGAAGATGCTCAGAATGTTACAAGATCACTCTTTGTTGATAATTTGCCGGTGTATTTTAGCTCGCAGAGGCTATTTTACCTATTCCAAAGGTATGGCCACATCAAGGAAACATATGTATCCCATAAGAAGAGGCCTACCACCAGATACATCTTTGGATTTGTCCAATTTCATCACCAAGAGGAGGCTGAGAGAGCAATTCAGGGCCTCAATGGAACTGCTCCAAGAGGAGGCAATTTGCTGGTCAAGTTTGCTAGGTTTACTGAAAATACAAGGAATAGGAGAAGGCCAGAACAAAGAAACCAGTGGGACAGAGGAGGTGTGCAACAACAACAACGGCGACAAGGTAGAGAAAGGTGTAATACAACATCGAATGAGAGGAAAGTAATCCAAGGCATGAGAGATAATCTCAGGGTGGAAGAGATGGAAAGGAGCCTGATATGTCAAGTGACTTGTCCAATTAAACATGGTGACATTCCATTACAAGCATGCTTCAGACAGAATGCGATCCTAAAGATCAGAGCCATAAGGAATCTACAATGGATACTGACTTTCGCAAACCACAGAGAAAGAGATGTTTTTGAACAGGAAGAACGAGGTTGGTTGAGAAGTTGGTGTCAAGGGACAAAGGGATGGAAAGAAGATGACTGCTGCCAATCAAGGTTAACTTGGCTATCGATTCATGTATTACCCCTACATGGATGGTCCAAGTATAATCTCAACAAGATTGGAGAATGCTGGGGAAGGGTGGTGCAAGTAGGAAATGAAGGGCAATGGGGTGAATCATTTGAAGAGGAGACAGTACTGATTGAAACAACACAAAGATCCTTCATTGCTGAATGTGTATGCCTCTCAATTGAATGTAAGAATTTTCCAGTGTTTGTGAAGGAGGTGGGGAATGTGAGCTGGGAAGAGAGGTGGAAAGGAGCAGAACAAGGAATGGAGGAGAATGTAACATCGCAGGATTGTCAGTGCCATGACCCAATTCCACTTGCTATACTGCCAAATTGTGAAGATGAACAAGTCCAGGGGTCTGAGTTTGAATTCATGTCCAGGGTTAAGGACACACGAGGGGGCCAGGGGAGATCAGATGAAATTACCAACTCACCAACTGCAGTGGGTGGTTCATCCAGGCCGGAATCACCAAGCGCCTTCACCGGAATTGAGCAAAGCCAGGAAAGACAAACCAGCCACCAGCCGTACAATGTGGAGAAAGAAAAGGAAGTGATGGTACAAGATGTAATAAATGCAGGTCATACATCTGCTAATTTGGGTGAGGAGGTAGGTGTACTTTTACAAGGACAACAAGGGGATAGGCAAGCTTACACAAATAAGGAAAAAGGGAAGGACTTACTTTTACCTTTGGGCAATGACCAGTCATATACGCAAGGAGGACAGGAATTTGAAATTCAAATTGGTGCACCGGATACAATAGACACACGACAGCAAGAACATCCTAACTTAGAACTTTATGTCGATTTAAGCAAAGATTTTTCAAGCTCCATCCAAACACCTACAACACTGTCAGCAGAAACTAGTGAAAGACAAGAAAGGATACAGCAGAGAAGACCAAAAAAGGGGAAGGAGAGGGCTAAACAAGCTTGGGCTCTTGGAGAGTCTATTGGTTACAGATGCAATGGCTCAGAGGAAGATATCATCAAGATCATGTGCTACACACAAGAAGATGACTTAACAGTGAATAGAAGGAAGAAGAAGAAGAAACGATTACCACTACCAGTTGCAAGAAAATGAAGGTATGTGCTTGGAGTGTAAGGGGTGTAGGGGGTAGGGAGAAGAAATCAGTAATAAGGGACAGTGTAACATCACATAAGATAGCAGTGGTAGGTTTGGTGGAAACTAAGCATAGTAGAGTGTCTGCAAGGGACATTAAGAGGTGTTGGGGTTCTGATACAAGCCATTGGGAGGAAATAGCAGCTGTGGGAGGGTCTGGAGGCCTACTTCTTATGTGGGATGATGATGTTTTTACTGTCACTTACACGTTATAGGGCTCAAGATGGATATGCCTGGTTGGGTCCTTGCTGCAAGAGGACTTTGTATGCCTTTTTTTGTCTTGTTTATGGTCCATGCTCTAGAGTAGATAGAAGTGCATTATGGAATGAGCTAGAAAGAGTATTTGTATTTGGTGATTTCAATGAAATCCTCAATGCTGGAGAGAGGGAAGGATCGATGGTCATCACACAAGGAGCTAGAGATTTTAGAGAATTTTTGAATAAAACAGGGCTAATTGATGTCCCGTTATCAGGTAGAAAGTTCACATGGGCTAGAGGTCAATCATTGAGCCGTATTGACAGAGTACTTGTCCATAAGGAATGGTTGAGCAAGTTTCCTCATTTGCAGTTGTTTGGTCTGAAGAAAGGCCTCTCGGATCATTGCCCAATTGTCACACAACTTGATGAAACTCAATGGGGTCCTAAACCATTCATATGCTTTGATTGTTGGTTCTCTCACCCGGAATATTCCAAGATAGTTCGAGAATAATGGCAAGCACATCAAGGATTATCCTTTGAGAAGGGGCTGAAAAGGCTACAGAAGCCACTCAAGAAGTGGAATAAGAAAGTTTATGGACATATTGATCTGAAGATCACTACAATTGAGGAGGACTTGGATAGGCTAAGGGATAAAGCAGAACAAGCACAACTATCAGAGGAGGATCAGGCAAGGAAATAGGCTGCTACATCTCTGCTATGGACTTGGTATAGAAGAAAGGAAAGATATTGGCTTCAACTCTCCAGAAGTAAGGAGATAACAGAAATGTATCAAAATACAAAATACTTTCACACACTGGCTTCTATTCGATCAAAGATGAAGGCAATGTACTTCTTTTGATTCTACTTTCGTTGTACTTTTGAGCCTATTCTTAGGTTGCCGTTTTTTGTATTGAGCATTGCTCTCTAATTATAAAAAAAAAAAATTTTAACAAAATTAGAAATATGAGGGAGCAACTGTGTAAATAATTCCTAGGCAACTATAAGTAATTATTTTAAAAAAAAATAGATTTGCTATTTTTTTGGTAATCAATAATTCAAGATCACATCATTAAATACATTCAATACTTTCCTGATTCAAAATATCTAAAAGATTATTATACTTAAAAAAAAAAGAGGTTATATACATGCACCTAATAAAAGATTGAATTTAAATGGGATTTCAGGTGAATCTAAATCAAATTTATTAGATAATTAATCATATTATTTTACTTAATTCGCAATTGAATAATCAGATTTATTTCTTGAACAAGGTTAAATTGCGAGCACTATATTTATTCGGTTAGGGTTTTGTAATTGGGCTAAATTTGCAGTCATATATTTTAGCCTGTTTAAGTAATTGGGTTAAATTTAAATTTGAGTAGGGTCAAAAATTGATGAATTTTAATATATTTAACTTGATTATATAGTTATATTAACTTGTCTAAGTGGTATACTATTGTTATAATATATATTAGTAATATGTGCCGTATAAGATAATATAATGTTAGAGTATAAAACTATTTTTAAACTTTTAGCCATCGGCTTAAACTTTTGGGGCAATTGGATTCTAAACATGGTATCTGAGCCTTATTGACAGAGAGATCATAAATTTGAATCTAAATAGTCCCATTTTAACATCTATACAATATATTGTTGCAAAGTTCATCATCGAGCAAAAGCTCTTCAAGCTTTCATTCCTTAATTTTTAGAGGGGTCACTTTCTATTTGCCAAATCTATACAATATATTATTGCGAAGTCTCCCATCCTCTAGAAGCTCTTCGAGCTCTTATTCCTTAATTTTTAGAGAGGTGACCTTCTATTTGTCAAATTAAAAGGAAAAAGAAAAAGAAAAAATGACAAAAATTATAAAATATGACAAAAAGATAAATATTATTTACCCCAGAATAAAACAAATACGAATTAGAAAAAAATTATAAAGCAATCAACAACTACAGAATAATTAAAGCACAAGGTGTGATGTGGGAATAAAATCCACCTAAAGCCTAATAGGTATTTGCACAAGGGGGTATGTTTTAGCCTTCAGTTCCTTGACAGATAATAATTTAATTTAATACCCAGTGCTTCAAGGGCTCCCGCCTACGCAGGGTCTGGGGGGGCGGATGTAGGCAACCTTCCTCCTTCAGGGTGTTAACCTGAAGAGAGGCTGTTTTCCAGTGCCCCCAACCTGAGGGTGAGGACTTCCCAGGAGGTCATCCATCCTGGTACTATTCTCGCTCAAGCACGCTTAATTTCAAAATTCTAATGGGATCCGATGACGGGGTGTTGGTGCCTTCTTTGGTCCTTGACAGATAATATAAGTTATATTTATATTTAATCATGTTAATTTGATTATTCATTTTGGGTCCTATATTGGGCCTTTTGGCCCTGTTACTTTTTATTTTTTGTTGCTCGTCTCCATTCTGTCTTTGCCTTTTTGTACAGCCACTTCCGGGTGGTTCGCGTTCCTCCTTTGGAATACCGGGGTTTGTATGGCGGCACAAACTATTTATCGGGAAAAAAAACTAGTGAGTCACCCATTTAATAATTATATTAAAAAAGTGTTAAAGAATTCGAATCCACTTAACAAACAAATCTAATTCAAATAGACTTTACCTGTAAGACCCTTTTAACACGAATATAAACACGACAAATGCCTCGTTTGGTACGCAGGAAGTGGAAATTAATAGAAAGTATGGATTTTATCTCTCATTTAGTTGACGAAAAATAGGCAGAATATTTAGCAATTTTCATTTCTTTCAAAAAGTAGAAAGTAACTTACCTAAACCCTCATAAGTAAATTTTAATTTCTTTATTTTTAATTAATCTTATCTAAGTAATCAAATATTTTTACCTAATTTCTAAAAAATTAACTTAAAAACTAAATTCTTATAAAATGTAATTTCTTATAAAAACTGAACACATTTTTTTTTTTTTATCATGGTAAATTGAACACATGGGACAACTAAGGAACCAACAATATAAGATGGGTAGGCGTTTGCCACCCACGGGATCCAGTATTCGAGGCTCGGCATCCCTCCTACCCCTGCCTTTAAGACATTTGTACTGTTTAAAAAAAACAATATAAGATGGGTTGCTTTGTTTAACACGTAAACTTAGATAAGAAGGAAGTGGAGACACAAAGCAGAGAAGGACACGTGGCAAGGGTGTGGAAGCTTAGGGTTCTATATAAGCCACCTGCCCCCGCCCCTAATATTTTCTCTCTCTCACTCTGCTCCCTGTAAGATATTTCTAGAGTTTGTATTTTTTTGAAGAACAAAAAAAAAGAGAAGGAAGAGAGAGAAAATGGCGGACGAGGGAACGGCGACATGCATAGACATAATCCTCGCCATCATATTGCCTCCTCTTGGTGTATTCCTCAAGTTTGGCTGCAAGGTTTTTTTTCTTTTTTTTATTTCCTCCTCTTTTTTGTTATTTTCTGTTTTAATTAATAGATAAAATAATTTCATATTGTATATGTTTCTAAAAATTAATCTCGATACTTTGATATATTTTTGTTGTTTTTTTTTTTTTTAAGTTATATATTTTAAATAAGATGTTATCTTGCTTTTTATTTTTAATATTTTTTCACAATTATTTTGAAAAATTCCAAAATTTTGAAAAATAAAAATTATTTATAGGACTTAGTTTTAAGTTTATGTCCAACTATATATATGTATATAGTATTGTTTATGTTTCTTATTGATGTGAATATAGTATAGGTTTGGGTTCTATATTTTGATTAAAAAAAAAAAATATAAAAAAAATTGATGTGGGTGCAGGTGGAATTTTGGATATGTTTGGTGCTGACAATATTGGGATATATACCTGGTATTATTTATGCTATTTGGGTCATCACTAAGCAGTGATTCCTTTCTATCTTCTCTTTGCGGTAAGTATCCTACCTGCACTTTTTTTCTTTGGTTTGATGGGGTTTACTTTGAATTGTCTAAGCTAACACCGCAGGCTTACGTTTTTAGTCATTGGTGCCGTGTCATGCTTGGGTTTCTTTGTTCCTGCTTAGACGTGATATGCTTTTGCTTCTGGTGTTCATGACTGTTTTATGCGGCTTTTGGGGGTTGTCTTCCGGGAATTTTATGGTATTTTTTCGTTTTTCATACTCTGTGTGTGTCTGAGGCCGGATCTCCTGTCCGGTTTTGAATTGCGAGTTGTATCACTACTTACTGAAAAAAAAAATTCAACTTAGTCCTGGTCTTTCTCACAATAAATAAACACACCCACCGAAGTGGAGCTCGAGAAAGTCTAATAGAAGGCTTAGGCCTTGTATATTGTTATCTTGTATTTGTACCTTTTTTTATTAAGAAATTTCTTATTTTTAATTTTGTGTTCTTATTTTGATTTGTTATACTTTGTCATGTTTGTGGAAAATCATGGGTTCAGTTTAGTTTAAAAATAATTTTGAGTTACTTGCCTTGTTCCTTTTTTCACTCACACTTAGCACTAAAAAAAATTAGGTATTTAAATAATAAATAATTTTATATTCTGCCGTATTATTTCATGCAATGTTTAACAGATTGATGCACAGATAGCGTATAGAAGTTAGTTCAGTATTCTTATTTTATGCTAAACTCCCATTATTTTAAAGGGTCTTCCTAACATGCATGTTAAGGTAAATTAATTGCACTATATTTTAGTATTTGATTGGTCAAATGTGAAAATAAAAATAATAAATCTAGCATTTGATTAATCAAATGTTAAAATATAGTGTAATTAATTCACCTAATAGGTACATGTTAGAAAATTTCTATTTTAAAAAGCGAGGGTCATAATTGAGACAAGAATTCAATACTTTGTCCATCAAAGAATCTAAATGACGTTTGATTTTTGACCTAATAACGATTAGCTTTTAAATTTTCAGAAATCTAAACGGAAAAATTAATGATGTTAATGTCTTAGTTCATTGAAATTTTTGAACTTTAAAACAGTTCTTTGAAAAAACTAAGCGATCATAGTGGTTATTTAAAATTGATTAATTTTAATGATCTTTTTTTAATTGATCATTTCTTTATAAAAATTCTGAAATAAAAAAAGATATAAAGTTTTGTCCTGATCTCTATTGATTATCTCGAATCTTATTAATATCTTCCAAGGATATTATATTTGTTTTTGTTTGTTCATCACATGGTATGATAATGACACAAACGGTCCCAAAGAAAAGAGTCACTGAAAAAAGATGCAATGCATTGTTAACGGTACAAATTAATGAAAATATGATAGAGATTTTCTAACATACGTCTATAGGGCGTCATGTCAAGTGTATTAGTTACACTTGTATTTATTTACTTTTTGTTACTAAATTATCTTACTAGTAGTAAAATATATTATTATTTCAATATGTGATGTAATTAATACATATTAATATCTGTCAAATTGTTGAGTTAGTTGCATGGAGCCTGTTTTATACTGTTACGGGCAGAGTCCGAATGAGTCAAGTCGAAGGCGCGTTTTGGAGAGCTCAGCTGAAAAATTAAAGCTTCATAACAAATTGAAGAAAACTCTTTGTAATAATTTCAAAACAATAAAAATTCTCCTTACAACTTCTCGAGAACGTGGGCAATTTTAATCGAATTACGTAAATTTGTGTATTATTTATTTTTTTTGTTATTTAGTTAACTTTACTACAAAAGATAAGGGAAAAAGGAGCTTTGAAGTTAGAAATCAAAGAGGGGGGAGTGTGGGTCACTGTGTAATGAGTTTGTTTTCTTCTTTATTGTGCTTTATTCTATCTATATCTAATAATGCAATTATTTTCTTTTATATTTATTATTTTCTTTTATTTATTTATTTATTTTGGTTTTTGTGGGCAGGTACGTCTGTGAATTGTGAAGTTGCGTGTGGGTACGTGTCGGTAATCAATTGGGTGGTGGAATAAATGCTTCTTTGATTTGCTCTTTTTTATTTTTATTTTCTTTTTATTATTATTAAATTTATGGTGTATGTCTCCATATTTTACCGAGTTTGAATTTTTTTTTTTTTTTTGACTTTTGACTTTTGATTTGCTGTATAAAGTGAAAGCGTGTTTTGTGTCTATTTGCACAATTGTCTGTTTATGTAATTCTATTTGCTTGGAATATTACTGTCACATTTAGCAAGTATTTCTTTACACTTGTTTTTGTAACTTTTAACTTTTTAACTTATCATATAGTTAATAGCATTGTTTGATAAAAATTTTGTTATTAATAATTTTTATAGTGTAATTTAGCTTGTAGCTTTTTAAACATTATATAATCAAATTATGTTTATCATTTTACGATTGTTTATCAACTTTTACAATTAATTTTATCATACATATTGTCCATCAATTAACAACTAACAGTTAATTAATTAGCTTAGTTTATGTCAACTGTAACATTTCATGTGTAATTTTTGAGGCAGTTTTAAAAGTTGTATATTTTTGGGAATTTAATTTATGTATTGATTTTTTAGAAACTAGATATAAAATACAAAACTGAGTTTCTGATATCAAGAAAAGAAAATGGACGCCAATTAGTTGGACGCTGATACTAATTGTTGGCCTTCTGATACTCTCTGTTAGGATCATCTACACAAAATATGAAAACCTTGAACGGAAACAAGAATCACATACGAAAAAGGATTGGGAAAATTTTAGAATTTACAAGGGCCAGTCCAAGTTTACATTTATAAAGGGGAGCATAATAATTTTACTATAATATTAAAATTTTTAAGGAGATTATACAATCTCTGTATATATATAATATATATATATAGTCACGGCACTAAAAAATTATAGTGTATCGGGGATTTAAATAGGATTGATTCAATTTTATACCTTATAAATAAGATTCAATACAATCAAGCTCTATAAGTAACCCAACATGTGTCGTATGACCCCTAGCTGCCTCTTGGTATCTTTGTCTTTGATTCAAATCCCACACCTTAATAACAACAAATTCAGTGCCATCAAGGGCTTCTATATGAGCAGGGATTGGGTGGTACATGTACGTAATCTTCCTCCTTCAGAAGGTTATCCTGAAGAGAGGCAAATTCCACACCTTGAATGAAACAAATTTAATAAAAAATTAACACATTATTATATAGAAAAAAAAATAATTTTCAATAGATAAATTTAATGAACAACTATCTTAAAATATAATGAATTGTAATTTAGCTTAGATACAAATCTCGTATATTTTAACTCTATTGCCGTACTACCCTGGCATTGTTTGTGTACATAAATCCCAGTACAAATGAGGGTAAATATTTATACCACTATTTAATCAATATATTTCTCCTATTTTTATCTTCCTATTTGGTTAATATTATATTTTTCGTTAAAAAAGATACCATTTTCCTTCTTTTTTTTTTTGATAGATCAGCAAGGGGATACCTCTTAAAATTTTAGGAGAGCCGCAAGTATTATAATAGAAATTTGAACGCGGATGACATATAAAACTGCTGGTATTCTCTGTCACTAAGTTATTAGATACAACTTTCTCCATGTAAAAATACTTTATCAGGGATGAGGCCAGGGTGAGTGACAAACCTCAAATAACTCACTTGACAGTATAACATCCAGATTTTTTATATTATAATAAAAAAAATGCTACATGAACTGAGGCAAAATTCTTTTGATTTTAAAAATAATATAAAATTGGTATTTTTTTTTTAGTTTTGTGTTTTCTTTTTATTTTTTGGAACTGAATAATATATCAGTTGTTTTACTAATGACAATTTACTTCCATTTATTTCACACCTATATAAAACGGAGAGGTATTTATAGCATTAGTAGGTCAACTCTGACAACTATAGATGGTAAATTTTGAAAAACACATAGGAGTATGTGTAATAACGCACTGCACAAGACTATACGATAATCCACCCAGTGTTAATTCTAAAAAAAATATATATATATATTTGCCAAATAAATGAATATTTTTATTAGAATTAAGAAATTTGGTAATTATTTATTTTCTATTTTTTGTACATTAATACCTAATTAGTATTGACAATTAACCTGGACAACCCATATTAAGAAATAACATTATTCGTAAACTATTAGGTCAATTGTCTGGCGAATTCCGATTATTAGGCAATACGATATTTATCTAATTGTAAAACTATCAAGTGAAAAGATTCAAAATATAAAAAAGTAGATAAAATTTCAAAATTATGCCGACATAAAAGAAAAGAATTGCTACTGTATGACCATTAAATTGAAATCATTGCATCCTTTAAATAAAGATATTTTATAATTGCAATCTGGATATGAAATTAATTTCAAGTCATGCCTTAATAATTTAAACATTAATTAATGTTGTGATTATTAAAATCTAATTGTTTGAATTTAATGTATTCTTTTTTTAATTTATTCCCATCTATAAAACCCAATAATATTGCACTGTTTTTTTTTTTTTTTAATGTAAGTAAATGTTAATTTTAATTCCTAAAATAAACAATTACTTACAGCAAAAGTGATGCAAATTAATTGGCTTTGATACTAATTGATGCAAATCGGTTTAAATATTTGACCAGCATCCTCGAACTTCAATGACGCATGATAGGAATGATAGGAAACCTCTAACCCGTTGATCGTACCTAAGGATGTCAGATTGAGAGGGACTAGCTAAAAGTGGTTGATTCTGCGAATGCACGAGCAATAACCTAAAGAGGAGTTATGTAATCTTATTGAATTATTTCGAAAGAAAGCTACAAAGAGCAACTTAAAATATGAACTCCTCAAATTATTTTAATTCATCAAAAGCTTAATGGTCTTTTTATAGGCATTACTAAATCCTAAATCTAGGCCTCATTTGATTGTCACATGAATTGAATTATTGCAGGAAGTTATATTTTCTGGGAATGTAATTCTTTTGTCAACTTTCTGAGAAGTAGGTAAACAACGCTTGGTTTTAGAATGAGAAATAGAACTTCCTTAGGAAGGTTAGTTAAAAATGAAGGAAATGGAACTTACCTAGGGGGCTAGGTAAGTTACTTTCCACATTTTGAAGGAATTAGAAATCGCTTGGTAATTTTTAATTCTTCCATTCTGCCTACTTCCTGCCAACTCAACAAAAGCCAAAATCTATGCTTTTCATAAATTTTTACTTCCCGTATTTACTTCGTGCATGTCAAACGAGGCCTTAATTACATAGTAAAAATAAAACTTAATAAATAAAATATTAATTAAACAAAACATCTAAACTTAACTAAGCTAAAATATACGAATTGAGTCCTAACTGAACGAAAAGATTAGTCTTACTGCTGCCTAGCCTAGTTACAATTCTAACTGTTCTTGAACTACTTTTTCTCCATTTTTTGTCTCAATCGAGTCATTTTTATCCCTATTTGCATCAAAAAGGATAATAGTTAACTCTCATTTTAAAACCTAGCCGAACACTCTCAAATCACGAAAAAAAAAAAAAAATTTAGTAAAAGTACTTGTTCTTGTAAAAGGAAAGGCCTTCTCATCTTAAGATGCTTGCTGAAGTGGCAACTCTTTGTGGGGTCGATGCCTGCTCCGTCATCTATTCACCCTTTGATGCGCTCCCCAACGTCTGACCCCACAGACCTGGTACCCACTGTTACACCAAAAAAAAAAAAAAAAATTAATCATGTATTAGACAAGTGATTAAAAAATATTTTAATAAATAACTTTATTTTAGTGGTAATATTGGTTATTTTCTCTTTTATTACGTAATTATAATGTTACTTAGTTATTAGGAAATTAGATTTGTAATGGAAGCTATGAATGAAAATTTAATGAAATTCTCTCTCTTCCTCAACTATATTCAACTTTATTTAAGTATCGAAGAGCACAATCTAGTCACTCTTTATAGTCTTAACTGTATTACCTGCCGTGTCCTTGCCCAGTTTTGCCACCTTTTACTCCATCATCATCGATGCACTTTATATCTTTTAGAGATTTTTTCCTCTGCCATAATTATTTAAAAAAAAAAAGAATTAAGCAATGGGTGGCACACAGCTAGCGGAACCAGTTGGCGGTGGACCACTTGACCAAAAGGCTAATTTATTCTTTTCTATAATAATATATCCTTTAATTTAGTAACAAATAATAATAAATCCATTTTCATACAGCTGTTTGATATTTTGTATTTAGGGAGTGGTTATTAACATGATAATAATTATCATTATCGGGGTAATAATGTAACTTGTTCGAGTACGAAACTAGTTTTGAGCCTTTACCTATTAGTTTAAACTTTTGAGAGGGATAGTTCTTTAATAGCATATCAAAGCCTTGTTGACCAAGAGGTCACGAGTTCGAATTCCAACTGTCCCCACTTTCAATATTAACATAATTTAAGCACAAGGCATAAGATTAGCCTGTGCAATATTCACGCTTCAAGTCCAATTGGCATTTGCGTGAAAGAGCATGTTAAATTATAAAAAACTAGTTTTGGACTTTTTTTCATTAGTTTAAGCTTTTGGGATAGTTGATTACCTGACATAACTTATAAAGAATGTTTACTACCAAACTATCTTGCCAACAATATTGCCAAATCTTTATTGTTTCTAATTTTATAAAATATCTCTCTATTTAATACAGCTAGAAGTCTACCATGTCATAGCATTGTTATTATAATATCGTTCTTCTGCGATTTAGCCTACTCATAAGGGTGGCAATACGGGAACCCAAAGGCGACACATTACTAATTTAAAAAAAAATGGCTATTATAACATCACATAAAAAGAATACAAGATCATTAAGGCAGATATATATATGATATGATTTTTATTTCAACTTATACTCAAAAAATTTAGCGAACAAATTTATAAATATCTAACATGGTCTAAAATTTAGGTGCTGATTGGGGTCCTTAATGCTATCATTGTGCGTAACAGCAATCAAGATGCTCACAAACTAACCCAATTAATAATTAATAAAAAAGAGTCTTTTTAAGTAATAATATTTCTTGTTTGCCTTCCCCGAAAAAAAAAGGTTAGAGATCTTCGAAAGTAGCCTCCCTTTAGGGCTTCAGGATAAGGCTGCGTACATTCTTATCCCGTAGATCCTGCATATGCGGGAGCCCTCGAAATACTGGGTCGGTTGTTGTTGTTGCTGCTTTCGAAAAAAAAAATTTTAAATTGGAACTGAAAGTTACCAAATAAATATGATCGTATTTTATCGTGTTTAAAATATATTAAAAATTCGTTGATTTAAAAAAATATAGATTAAAAATTCAATACAGCCAAGAAAAGAGATGGGCCCTGTTGGGCTCAGCCTATTAATTTTATTGGGCCTCACAGTTCTCTTAGTTTTCTGATTAGGCCTATATAACAGTGTGCTAGCTTTCTATTTTATTTATTTATTTATTTATTTTGCATTTTTTTATCAGGCATACCTAAGGATTAAGCAAGAATAACACTTTTTTTTTTTTTTAACACAACAGAGCTCGAGGGCGGAATCATAGACCATTACCAATAAAGTGAACCAAATTGCTGGGACAAAACCTCCACTAGTCATGGTTGCAACGTCTCATCCTATGGAGCAGCGCAACATATGACGGGCAACCTCATTAGAACATCTAGGTACCCACACAAACAAGAAAGAAGCAGAAAAACCAAAAAAAACCAAGAATAACTACAACTACCGTATTTTGTAGAACTCGGTAATTTATATATTGGATTTATATTAGATTCAAAGAAAAGATAATTTTCTTATTAAAAAAAAAAAGTTCTTGTCTTTTTAACTAAAGAAAATAGTTTTATTTTATAAACTTATACGAGATTTATTTTCGACCAAGTTAACATTGAAATGAAGCATATAAATTGTGCAGAAAACGTTTCTTCCTCCTGAAAATGTTTTCCATAGAGGTCGATTTCCCTCAATTGACGAAACATACCGTATTTATGGTTATTGTTGTGAAATTATGCAAAGAAATAATAAAATTGATAAGATATAAATATTTGTATATGATTTGATAATTTAAAATAATATCACTGTATATAGTTGTAGAGGGATTTATTCATGGGATGCGAACTCTTAAACAAGGGAGCGGCCCTCCTTCACTCTACAGCCTGTCATGCATCTCCCCCCTTCTTATTCATTCCTAAATTATTTAATTCTATACATCTTTATATTCATATCTCTTTTATTTTCGATATGTTTATTTAACAAAACTGTTAGACTATAAAATCATTTATGGACTTTTACTCACTAGTTTAAACTTTTGGGACATTTGGTTTCTAGTTGACCAAGAGGTCACGAGCTCGAATTCCAACAACCCTCTTTTCAATATTAATATTAATATAATTTATGCACAAGTTACGAGATAAGTGCGTATAATATCCACGTTTCATGCTTAATATGTATTTGCATGAGGTGGACAATGTTAGAGTATAAAATCAATCATAGGTTTTCACTTATCAGTTTAAGCTTTTAAGACAATTAGCTTCTTGATACAAACAAAACAAGTTTTAATAATAATCTATCTTTTCATGTAAAAGAAAATGACTTTACTAAATTGTTTTGCATTAATGTTTAACTTGTTAGATAATATCTCCACTTTTGGATTGTTTTATTCAACTTTCTTCAGCTTTTATGTTTCAATTAAATCTGTTCATTTAAGATCTGTATCTTTTTACAATTGAGTGTTTGGTTGTGTAGTGCAGAAATATCTTTTTTACATAATAAAGTATTTGAATACAATTTAAAAAAAAAATTATCTATTATAATCACAGAAATAATTTAATAATATAAATCAATTAATAATAGTAGATATGAATAAATTATGATAATAGTTGGTCATAATAGTGAAGAACAATGAACATAGCGACCCATGAGCATAAAAAGGATAGTGGTAGGTGGGAATGGTGATAACAAGTAAAGTTAATTCATAACGGTGAAGATTTAATATTAGTATATTCTTTTAAAAGCATTTTTCTGAAATAAGCTGTGAAAAAAATCCAGCTTTGCATTTTTTTCTGCCTATTTATAAAATAGTTTTTTTTTTATCTTTCTATTTAAGCTGTAAAAAAGATGTAAAAAGATCTTTTCTGTCAAACAAACGTAAGCCTTAAAGTCAACTAGATCTTTTTCACAGCTTCAAGCTGTTAAAAAGTTTAACCAAATGCAGTCTTAAATCTACATTTGCTATACTGAAAGTAAATCTATTTTATCTACTCGAAGGATATTCCCGTCGTTTAGATTATAATGTGTTGGAACTGAATACAAAAATATTATATAAAAAGTACAAAGTAGAAAGATATTACCAATAACTAGTGGAGATGACGAAGTACCAATAATGTAACAGTTGGGCGAGGCACGGATCACGCTCTCTTTAAAACGGTTTTGCACCCCTCTCGGATCTAAGCAGGTGCAGTAGGTACCACCGCGCCGCCTCTAGGATACAACGCCCAATTACTGTTGACACTTTCTTAGTCTGCACAACCTCGAAAGCCAGAACCCCCCAACACTTCACTTAGCCAAGCAATTACAAAAAATATAAATTTTTTATTCAGAAAGGTATATGTTTTCAAGACCCAAAAAGCTTATATCATTTCATATGTATATTTGTATCTCGTCCGAAGCCAAACATATATACATACCAAAACCCTTAGCCTGCCATCCTCTAGCCGTTGCATAATCAATGAGTGCCTATTTAATTACTTTAATATTAGTAACTCCCAACTTTAATTTTAGTCAAAGTAATATTAATATGTACAAATATATGGTCACCATATATTTAAAGTTCGTATTTAATTTTTCCAATAGAACTTGAATTTCTCATTACATAAATATGATATAATTGCTAGACGGAATAAAAATTTATTTGACCATTTACAAAACGTAAATAACTTCTAAAGCCGTAACCAAAAAATATATTTTTATTAAAATATCTAAATCTCAATAAATAACAGAACGTGTAACCCTATTTATAATTTAATTCGACAAACAGTATAATATGTTCTCGTACCTTCTCTTGCTAGCAATAGCATGAGACAAAAGCCAACAAAAAGGAAAAAAAAGTTGTAGACTTTAAATGTTGATTAGCCAAATGGAGTTTTGGAGGTGATTGGACTGGTGAGGTTGAAATTGATTCATTCACCTACAAGAATGAGAAACATGACAAAACAGAAGCCCCTTACAAAACTTGACCGGATCCGATTTTATTCTATGATCTGCTGTAATATTTTTTGTACTTCGTTGCAATTTTCTTTGTATTTCTCTTTCTATATAATTTGATGTGGAACGGAAACATAAATTTGTATCTAGCATGTTAAATTTGAAGAGAAACTCGGAATCCACAGAAAAGAAAGGAAAACTACGGTTTTGTACGGGAAATGAGCCATATAACAAAGGATAATTCTATATATCACGAGAAAATGGTACAAGAAAACGCATGAGGTGACGTCATCACAAGACAATTTAAATATTTTATCTACCCAAGCAAATAATAAAGAGGGTTGTAGCTTAGATGGTGGAGGGTGTGCCTCACACGCGAGAGGACTGGGGTTCGAAGTCCCAGTCGTGCCCTAAAATACGAAATTACTAAAAATGCCCCTAGACTATGCTAAAAACATAAAAGTGGCCCCAGATTAAAAGTTATGACCATTTGAAGTTGCCCGCATAAATTAGTTCTTCCAACCGACTTGTTTGAGTTTCTGGCAGTCCAATTACTCTAGAAATTCTTCTATATCATAATAATACATCAACAACCCATTGGACATGTTTCTCATAATAAAGCTTTCATACATATATGTTTGGTATGAAATTAAAGTTTTAAAATTATAATACTCTACTTCTTATTAAGGTAAAACTTATTATTAGATAGCTCAATACTTTTCATATATTTTGATTAGGATGACTAGTCGAGAATTTGATGGAACGACTAGATTGTCAGAAGTCCAAATGGATGGGCTAGAAACATTAATTTGCGGCTGCGATTTAAAGGATCATAATCTATAAAAAGTTACGAGGCCTATACCATATCAGAACAAAACTCTATGGACCCCTTTCGCTCTTAAAAATAGGTTAGTGATATTTTTGTAAGTTTGCGATTTAGAGTTTTTGCGGGGTTTTTTCCTATAAATAATCCTTATGGTCTTGTATAAGTTCACTATAGAATTACTGGATATCAAAATGCTAACATTTCTACCTCTTTTTTGTTGAATTTCAAGTTGCATTCGATCTTGACGTATTCAAGTTTGACTCTTACGTTTCCGTTCCTCATCATATTTTTATAAAGATATTTAATTTTTGTATTTTAAAAAATAATGATGAATTTAGAGAAGTAGGTGTTAGGATCGAATCCCTCATACAACAATAAGAGTAAACACTCTCAAAATAAGAACACAAAAAAATACAAATATACAGATTTTACATAACAAAAAAAATCCCTCGATGCAAAGTGTATCTCTCTCTCCATACCTTATATTCATACACCTAACTAAGCTTCCAATATATTTTATAGCAAAATGCTAAACAATCTAAGTCTCTCAAAACCCTGGTGCTCTCGTTTTTTATCTCTTTCTTTGTTCAACAACTTTTTGCGACTTCAAGCTCAATTGATAGGGAGCCGTGTTGGACTATGAAACTATATTTAAATCTTTACTATCAGTTTAAACCTTTGTGAAAGACAGTTGACAGACCATGCCACTAAGGTGAAGATAACCAATTTGAAAGAATTTTTTTTTTTTTTAAATTTTAAGAATACTTGTGGTTCTATAGTTGCTCTCTCTGCTCTCTCTCTCTCTGCTCTGGGCCCAACGGATACTGATATCACCCCCCGTCGCTCCGCCTCCCCAACGGCACACCGTTGGCCTCCTCGCCGGCTCGACCCCATCCACCGGTGTCGCTACCGTGACGGCGACACCCCACCGCCGGAAAAGCGACGCCCACCATTCTCAACCCGACCAGCCAACCCACCCCGACCTCGAACCACAACCCACCTCGACCTCGACCTCGAACCACCACGACCCAGCTGACACTGCACCTCGAACCACAATCCACCTCGACCTCGAACCACAACCCACCTCACCCTCGAACCACCACGACCCACCTCCTCTGACCCACCTCACCACACCGACGACCCAACCCACCAAAACAACGACCCACCTCTGACCCGCCACTTCGACCCACCACCCACCACCACCACATCGAAGACTCAGCACCGCACTGCACCGCACCAATGCAGTACCGTCCTCAAGGCTACCACCGACCACCATCTCCATAAGGCGAAACGGTCAACCGACCGGCCCAGGTAAGTAAATACCGGTTGGCCCAAGGTTTGAATCCTCATCCTTCTACCTCGATCTTTCGTCTTTTAATTTCTGGTAATAGTGTGACTCTTTAAATTCCCTTTTATTTTGCATTGGTTTATTTTGACTTGAGGGTGTACATATCTATAGTGATAGAAGTGTATGAACGTGACTAGACATGGAACCCAAAACGTGAGGCCATCTGTATAGGGGGTGGGGAGGGGGAGAGAGAGGCCAAAAAGGGATGGAAATCTAAGAATAGGGACACTAAATATAGGGACATTGAAACAAAAAGGCAATGAGGTAGTCCAAATGATGATGAAAAGAAGGATCAATATCCTTTGACTACAGGAGACTAAATGGGGGGGATCGAAGGCAAGGGCGATGCTAGGACATAAACTGTGGTACTCAAGGAAAACCACAGGGAGGAATGGTGTAGGAATTATAGTCGACAACAGTCTTAAGGATAAACTAGTCCAAGTGTCAAGAACTGGAGACAGGATCATAGGCATCAAGATGATCATAGATGGAGAGATAATGAACGTGATCAGTGCCTATGCACCACAAACTGGACTACCAGAGAACGAGAAGGCCGCATTTTGGGAGGACTTAGACCGAACAATGCAAATCATACCACAAGAGGAACAAGTGGTGATTGGTGGGGACTTCAATGGGCACGTTGGCGAGAAAGAGGATGGATATGCGATAAACCATGGAGGATTTGGTTTTGGAATTAGGAATGCAGAGGGAAAATCCCTTCTGGACTTCGCGGTCATTTATGAGCTCACAATTGCCAACACGTTTTTCAAAAAGCGTGACGAGCATCTCATCACGTATCAAAGCGGAGAGGCGAGGACTCAGATCAACTACATACTACTAAGGAAGAGGGCTCAAAGACAATGCAGGGACTGTAAGGTCATCAGAGGAGAGGACCTATCTAAACAACATCGGGTGGTATGCGCGGATGTAAAGGTCAAGAAGTGGGTCAGAAGAAGCAGGAAAGCCGTGCAGAGACGCACCCGTTGGAGAGACTTGAAGGGGGGAAAAACTTAGAGCCTATAAAGAAAGAGCGGAGTTAGAGCTCGATTGGGACGAGGAGGGAGATATTAACCGAAAGTGGAATGAATTGGCCCAGAAAATCAGGGGTTTGGCACGCGAAATTCTGGGGGAGTCAAAAGGTGGGACAATCATCCACAGAGAGTCATGGTGGTGGGGAGGGGAAGTCCAACAGAAGATTAAAGCGAAACGAGAACGGTTTAAGGAGTAGGAGCGTAGTAGAGAAGAGGAAAAGAGACAACAGTACCAGCAAGCCAAGAAAGAAGCGAAGAAAGCAGTTAGTGAGGCAAAGTCAAGAGCTTATGAAGAGTTCTGCAAGAGGCTGGATACCAAGGAGGGAGCCAGGGACATCTACAAGATAGCCAGAGCAAGAGAAAGGAATACGAGGGACCTGGGGCAAGTAAAATGCATAAAAGGAGAGGATAGGCAGGTGCTAGTGGAAGGGCATCAAATTAGAGCTAGGTGGAGAGCCTACTTCCACGATCTATTCAACAACCAGGGAAGCGCAGAGACAGATTTAGGGGAGCTCCAGACTACGGATGAGAATCAGAACGAATGCAATTGTGAGCAAATCACCCTAGAAGAGATCAAGGAATCCCTAAAACACATGGGTAGGGGAAGAGCAGTTGGCCCAAATGGGATACCCATTGAGGCATGGAAATGCCTTGGTCAGAGGGGTTCCACCTGGCTAGCAAAGCTCTTTAATCAAATCTTGATGAGGAGCAAGATGCCGGAAGAATGGCGGAAGAGCACACTGGTCCCACTCTACAAGAACAAGGGTGATATCCAAAGCTGCGCCAATTATCGGGAGATCAAATTGATGAGTCACACCCTCAAGTTGTGGGAGAGAGTAATAGAAAAGAGAATACGACAACAGACGGAAGTGACCGAAAACCAGTTTGGGTTCATACTTGGGAGATCAACAATAGAAGCCATTCATCTTTTACGGCGAATGATAGAGCAATACAGGGAGAGACAGAAGGACCTCCACATGGTCTTCATCGATCTAGAGAAGGCATATGATAGAGTACCAAGAGAGGTACTCTGGAGAGTGTTGGGAAGGAGAGGCATCCTGATGCCTTATATTTGGGTCATTAGGGACATGTATGAAGAGGCACGTACTAATGTGCGAACAGGGGAAGGGGAGACAGACACTTTCCCTATTACAGTAGGGGTCCACCAGGGTTCTGCCTTGAGTCCCTTCCTGTTCATTTTAGTGATGGATGAGCTCACTAGACATATCCAAGGGGAGGTATCTTGGTGCATGCTCTTTGCAGACGACATAGTTCTGGTAGGGGAATCCTGTGCGGACATAAACGGGACACTGGAGCTATGGAGAGGCGTCTTAGAATCGAGGGGTCTAAGGATTAGCAGATCTAAGACCGAATATGTGGAATTCAAATTCGACCGTTCCACCATGACCAGCACCGAGGAGGTTAAGATCGGAACAGAAGCCATATCAAGTAAGGAGAGCTTCAGATATCTGGGTTCCATGATACACCAGAATGGTGAAGTCGATGAGGATGTCAGCAACAGGATTAAAGTAGGCTGGCAGAAGTGGAGGATGGCATCCGGGGTACTGTGTGATAGAAAGTTCCCGATAAAGTTAAAGGGAAAATACTATAAAACGGTAGTAAGACCGGCTATGCTTTATGGGGCAGAATGTCGACCAATGAAACAAAATCAAGTACAGAGGATGAAGGTGGCTGGGATGAGGATGCTACGATGGATGTGTGGCCACACAAGAAAGGATAGGATTAGGAATGATGTGATACGAGGTAAGCTGGGGGTAGCCTCGATCGAGGATAAATTGAGGGAACACCGCCTAAGATGGTTCGAACATGTCAGCAGAAGACCGACTTCAGCCCCAGTCAGGAGGTGTGAACAGCTCAACACAGCGATAAGCAGAAGAGGGAGGGGCAGACCAAAGAAGAGTTGGCTGGAGACGATTCGTCAAGACCTAACCCACCTGAACCTAAGAGAAGAGATGACCTCGGACAGGACACGTTGGAAGGCTAGTATTAGGGTATTAGGGTAGCGGAAATGGCAAGAGTAGAATAGGAGGGTAAGAGTAGAGTCTAAGACCCTTAGGCAAGCTTAACCTCTAGGGTAGGATTTTTAGGCTAGCTTAGTCTCCGACCATGCCCATTCTCCTTCTTATTATCCTTCTCCTGCTCATTATTCTTCTTCTTTTTCTCCTTCTCCTGCTTCTTCTACTCTTTATTTATATATTTATGCGTGGCTATTAATTGTTGGTTTTTGCAGGCACTCAACTACTACTTCAGGTTGGGGGTCCTCGGATACAGTCTCCTTTCCTGCCGGAAGGGGTAAGGCTGCGTACACCACCTCCCCCAGACCCTGCGTTCTGCGGGAGCCGCAAGGCACTGGGACTGTTGTTGTTGTTGTTGTTGCACTTGTGGTTCTATAGTTAGGCCTAAAAGCATTAAAATGGAGGGCAATACTCAAAGACAAGCGATATGCAATAATAAAACTGTTAGATCATATGTGGAGCATGTTTTATTGGGCCTTGTTTACAAATTAGAAGATTCGGTCAGTCTAATTTAGGCTTATGACACACTAAACATACTAAGATCTTAGTGTTGCGGCTCTATATATATACATTAGAGTTGTGTATGTTAAAATTAGGGTTCAGGAAGTTTGTAGGCTCCGACTAAACCACGTAAATTTCGGTGTTCTTAATTTTACTCTCCAATTCCCTTTTGTATGTGATTACTATCTCAATATAGAATTTTGGTATTTTGTGAGTATTGGTCCTAATAAGTGGTATTAGAGTCTAAAACGAACCAATAAAACCTTAGTTTAATAATAAAATCGTTATAAAAGTAGAAATTTTGGAATAATACAATAACTTTCAAGTTAATATTTATATATATTAATAATATAATACCGGAAAAAGAGAAAGAAGAATCTAGAATACATGGACGATGCACCTCAGTGAAGAAGAATGGAATCCTCTCCTTTTTGTGCTTCTTTCCTCCTTTCATGCACACAAAGTGAATCATCCTCAACAACATGCATTATATTATATTAATATTATATTTGTATATGGCACAATGTGATTCATGCTTAATAACTTATTTTTGATAATTAAGTTGATGTTCCTCAGCAACGAGATAAGAAAAAATTATGCCCGTAAATTCGCCCACAATACTCAAAACTAAGATAAAAGAATACAGGACAGGGAGATCGGAAAGCTGTAATAATACCTAGCGATGTGCTGGGTGTTAAAGAACCAGCTCACCAAAAAAATTAATCTAATGGGTTGGGTAAATATATATGAATGGTTTTATACTCTAAGATGCCTCTTTCCGCAAATGTTCATTGGGCTTGAAGCATAGATAATACACAGGCATAGTCATACCATGTTGAAATTTATTAATATTTAGAATGAGGCTGTTGCGATTCTAACTTATAACATCTTGATCAACAAAACTTTGATATCATATCAAAATAATTCAACTCATCCAAAAACTTAAGCTAATGAATCGGGGTTCGGGAATATTTTTAAACTCTAACAGTGGAGACAAGCTCAAAACACATGGGGTTAGAAACTCCTACACAATTCTATGCTAAGAACACACACACACACACATATATATATATATATATACATAATTCTCTGAATATTATACATTTGTGTATCAATTAAAGCTTCTCATATTTAAGTATGAGGTCTTAGATTTAAGCTCATCTTCATCATGGTGGCTCTACTTAAGGTAAATACTGTAATCTTTGTCCCCATTAAAAAAAAGTTTTTTTTACTAAAAACAAAAGGTTTTTTTTTTAATGAAAACCACCTATATTTTAGGTGCGATTTCAGAAAATTACTTAGTTTTTCTAATTTTTCAAAGTCACACACCTAAATTGTTCAATATCACATCTAATGCGGACACTGTTAACTTTCCGTTAAAATAAATATGAATTTATCAAACTATCCTGAATAAAACTTGTTTTTTTATCAATGACTATAAACAATTTTAAAAATGAAAAACATTTCTAAACTTTTTTGGTGGCAAAAGTCTATAGGAGTACGCCAAACCCTTAACAATTTTACAAATTCAAAGATGAAGGATAATTTCGTTATTTACAAAATACATTACTTAAATATAATTTGATTAAATTAAGTTAAATTTGGTATTTTGATACATTTATATCCTAAAACGTGGCGTTTCATTTGATAGAAAGTTAACGGTGTCGGCATTAAGTGTGACTTTGAAATTTTTTTAAAAAGTTTAGGTGTGATTTTAAAAACTTATAAAAGTAATTTTCTAAAACCGCACCTAAAATATAGGTGATTTTCAGTATAAAAAAATTCCTATAAAAAATTTGGGCACTTAGATAACTTTTCCAGGGAAACGTGGTTGATCATGTGGAGTGTAGCGCCTAGAGAATCTCAAGTCTCATTGTATGCTTCGAAAATTAATATATATGAAAAATATCTTATGTTATGAGTTCCATTCATTACAATAAAATAATGACATATAATATGAAACTAATTTAATTGGCATACTGCTTTGCTAACTATAAAGAAGAATCATTTTATTCCATTTATTTTATGAGTTTAACATGTTTAATTACTAAAGCTAGAGCATAATATTTAATTAATAGAACTTTTTTTTTTTCGAAAATAATTTAACATTCATCATTGTTCTAATTCGAATGTAATTATTTGACATATGTTAATAATATTCAATGTGTACAGCTTCTATTACTACGTAGAAGCTTAAGTTATTGCATCCTTACGAAAGAAATTAAAAAAGTTAAACCTGGAGGTATATAAAACAACTGTTACATATATATGAATGTTTACAATAAAAATTATTGAACTACTACATATAACAAGATAACAAATGTCGAGATTATAGACTACTACACCTTTGTAATAATACAAACAAAAAATACACTCATGAACAATCCAACACGAAGAATATTATCCTCATGCAAGATATTACAGTTACAAACTGCTTCTTCTGATCATGGTCAAGCATTACCTCGGTTGGGAATAGCCATAGTTTGAGCTTCAGACAAGCGCGCCTCATGAAACCTTGCAATGAAAGCAGACGCCTTTCTGTCTATCCCGGGCTCAGCCACCCAGTACCCTCTGTCTTCATCACTAGCAAATGCCTTTCTCCTTACTGGCTCATCCCAGTTATAGCCACCATTTTCGTGACTCACCCTCCTTGTGGACTGCCTCTTTGCCTTAGAAAAAAATGAAAAGAATGATAATGAATTACCGTGTGACTTCCTCTGCCTATCGTTGTTGTACACACCGCCACCCATCTGTTAAATTTAACAGTAGTTGTCAAAAAAGTACAATAAATTAAACTCGGGTTTTTCTTTGTTTTGATAACAAATTTGGTTTAGTGTGCCAAGCTTATGGCTAACCAGCTTGTATTTATACTAGGGGCAAGATGGCTTTTTGGTCTTGGTCAAGATCATTGAGAGGGAAGAATCTAGGAATCTAGACCGTTGGATCAAATATGGAGGGCTGTGATTGAATTGGGATCAGTCTTTTAAGAAGGCACATTAAGTGGGTAATATGACAATATGGAGTCAAGTCTTCAGAATTGACCAAGAAGACTCTTATTTTTGGCTTCTTCACCACTTCACTTTTCCTTTGGTTGTTTCCATATACTTTCTTTGTTTATGGAAAATTTGGCATCGATACTTAATCGCTACGATTTCACATTTGAGTTTAATAACAAAGTTTTTTTTTTTTTTCGATAAGTCGTGAGAGAACTCGTAATACAAAAATTGGCATCTCACAATAGGAGACTCGAAAGACACACACAGAGTGTAAAAAGGGGGAAAAAAAATAACATAAAAAATCCAATCGAAGCCATTAAACAGTGCTTTTAAGTCGGTCACTTTCATGCAAACTTAGAGGGAAGCTAATTCGCATGCAGATTACCTTGGAAAAATGGGGTTTGTAAGAGCTCTCCATTAGTAGTATGGTTGTCTTAATTTGTGAATTTTTCTGTATCCTTAAGACTATGTTGTATGATTCTTAATTAATGAATAAAAGTTTAACTATCAAAAAAATATATATATATAATACCCGAAGATAACTCTACAGAAAGTAGCCCTCCGAAAAAACACGTACCCCCAATAATGACAAAGTTATTTACTTATTTATTACAATTATGATAAGGTAGATATCGGCATATAAATTTGAGCCGTTGCCCGAAATAGTCAGAAATAGAAAAATATTACCAGAAATAGCATATTTCAAAAAATATTTTCTAGTATAGCCTCTATGTCAGCATTTTAAATTTTTTTTTTTTTTTTTTGGTAGAAGGCACCCTTTTTGAAGTGGCAGGGTCTGCCGTGCCGTGGCAGACCCTGCCCTTTTTTTTAAAATTTTATTTTGTATAAAATTATTAATTAATAAAATGGCAAATTTTTGTTATTTAATTTTTTTAATTTTATTTTTTATAAAATTATTAATTAAATAAAATATATTAATTTATTTACTACTATATTATATTTATCATTATAAGATTCTACTGTTTAAATTTATTTTTATGTTAGAATATTTATGTGATAAATGATAAATTTTAGAGTACTTAAGAAATAATTTCTATATATTTTAAAAAAATATTACATAATTATTTAAGTATTTATATAATACTTAAGAGAATATTGTTAAGATGTAAGAAGAAAGAGCTGTATTAATAATTATAAATTTAAAATAGAATAGAGGTTAATAGACTTTTAAAGATAATAATTTATGCTAAAAGTTATGTAAAAAATGACTATTATTAGATAGTTTTATTAATGAGTAAAATATAAAATTATGTATAAATAATATAATTTAATACTTAATAAATAATTTAATTTAAATTTTTTATCATAAGTTATATACATAATTTAAATATAATTTATATATTATAAAGATAAATATAATATAATAATAAATAAATTAATATATTTTATTTAATTAATAATTTATAAAAAATAAAATTAATACAAGGCAGGGTCTGCCATTGGCAGTGGCAGACCCCGCCACTCAAAAACGGTACCTCCCTCCAGGGAGGTACCTAGTACCAAAAAAAAAAAAAAAAATTTAAAATGCTGATGTGGAGGCTATACTAGAAAATATTTTTTAAAGTATACTATTTCTTATAATATTTTTTTATTTCGGGCAACGGCTCTATAAATTTAGTAAATTAGTTCGTGTAATATCAACTAATGAGACAAATATGAGTCGTTGAATTTGGTATAGTGGTTATGGTACCTACCCTTTCTATATGGGGTTTTGGGTTTAAAAGAAATCTCCATCCAACTTTCTAGGATAATAGTAGCCCTTGTTAAAACATTTTTCAGGTTTGTTTATGAATCCAACCAAACACGAGCTTCTCAATTTAAAGTTTAGTTTGAATATTTAACACGAGTCAAACTTACTATCAGCCTGTAAAGCTTAAGACTAGGCTTAGCTATCCTCTACCACAACTAGGTTGAGCTCGAAAAAATTCGCCAAGTGAAGCTCATCTAGACACGATAACACTAACTTTTTTTATCAAATTCAATACATTTCGACTCTTGAGTTAACTTAGAACCTATCTGGCCGAGCTTCTGTTCAAGAAAGCAAGTGTTTTTTTTTTTTTTTGATGTATCACTTTTTTTGAATATAAAAGTGCTTGGCCTGAAAAGAAAAATATTTTTAAATAAAAATATGAGACATTTTTTCTACTTTTAGGAAGAAGTAAAAAAATAGTACATCTCCTTTAAAACAAAAGCATAAGTAAAATTAATTTTTTTAGATAAAAATATCCTTATTAAACGCTTTTTATAAAAGTATTTTGCAAAAGTACTTCTAAACAAGTGGTTTTTCACAACTTAGGCAAACTGCAAGCCTCGATCAATTCGTTAAACTGGTTATAATTGTTACAAATATGTAGACTTTGGATTATAATTGGTTAAGGTTAACTTTAGCTGGTAACAACAACAACAACAACAACAAATCTAGTGCCTTCAAGGGCTCCTGAAAAAGCAGGGTCTGTGGAGGGTAGATGTACGCAGCCTTCTCCCTCAGGGAGCTACCCTGAAGGGAGGCTGTTTCCGAGGACCGCCGGTCTAAAAAGTTGGTCCGTATCAATCAGCCAAAGATCTGACAACAGAAGAAGCATAAAAAAAGCTCGTACACCTAACAATATTCCCTCTTTTAATTTTAGCCCCTAGATTATATATTTAACACTTATCAAAGGGTTAAAAAAAAAAAAAGCAAACTCCTAAGGTGTCTTCTTTGGTTGCAGTCTGTAAATACCTCACTTTTATTTCAATTATTATTATTATTATTATTGTTATTATAATTATTATTATTATTATTATCTTCTTTATTATTATAGAGGAGTTTCCCTCCTTCAAAACCCTCCCCACCCCCAATTCCTTTTTCTTAGATTTTTCCTTTTTTTTGTTTTTATTTTTCTAATCCTACACCCCCAATTCCTTTTATTTACCTTTTTATTTTTCTTTTTTCTTAAAAAACTGATCATCCAATTTTATTTGTATATTAAACAATAATAATTATTATTATTTATAGATTAAATAATAATAATTAATCTAAAAGTAGCCTAATTATATCTTAACTTATCAAAGGGATAGCAATGGGGCATGGCGGGTACGGCGTGCGTCCTCCATACCCGTACCCACCCCATTGCCCTAACATGCGTACAAAACGATTATCTATATCCGCTCATATTATTTATTTAATTTGGATTTTTCAATTTAAAGATGTAATATTTAACTTCAAGGTTAACTATGTACAAAATGAACTATTGGAGGGTATGGGGCGGGTCCCCACTTATACCCGAACCCGTCCCGTTTGACTTTGGTTTATAAGATCTAAGCATTAGACAACATAACTAACAATACCCGCCACCCAAATCTTATACCCGTACCAGCCCCATTACCCGCCACGGGTATGAAGTGGGTACCTAACAACAATTAATTTAAAAGTAGCCCACCTATGTCTCAACATATCAAAGGGAGGGCAATGGGGTGGCGCGGGGTGGGTATGGGGTCCCTCCTCCATACCCATACCTACCACCGAAATCCTATACCCGTACCAGCCCCATTGCCGTAATGTGCGTACAAAACGATTACTTATACCCGCTCATATAAGTTATTTAATACTCCTTTTCAAAACAAATTATTTTTTAAACCATTGATAAATACGGTTATCTATACACGCTCCTATTAGGTATTTAATACTATAATTCTATACCAGCTCAAATTAGCTATTTAATACCCCTTTTAAGAACAAATTATTTTTTTATGACATTGGTAAATAATTTGGATTATTAAATTTAAAGACGTATTTTTTAACTTCAAGATTAACTATGTACAAAACGAACCATTGGTGGGTATGGGGCGGGGTGGGTATGGAGCATGGTTGGGCGGGTCCCCACTTTGATGGCTTGGTGTGTTCCCAAAAAAAAATAAAAAAATATGGCATTTGATCTGTAGTGGTTGAAGTATGACTCTACAATTGTTATAAATTTTGTCCCAAAATATTCTAAAGTTAAACTTTTAAAATTTATATATTTTATTAATTCTAACAAATTAAATGCCATACTTTAATTATAAAATAATATATTATATATAAATATTGAGAAGTATAAAATGTATTACAAAATTTATGACAAATATGGGGGAACATAATCTAATCATTATATCAAATACCATACTTTTTTTCTGGAACACCACCAAGCTATCCAACACTATACTTCCATCAAAAGAAAGATATATGACATATTAAAATTGAGAAACACAAAATATACTAATTAAATTTTAAAATATATTTATCAAATTTATTATAAACTCAACTTTCATAATAATCTATGTAATTAAACTTTAACAAAATAAATCAAAGAATACAAAGAAGATAATTCAAATATATTGCCCCAAAATATTCTAAAGTTGAACTTATAAAATTTATATATTTTATTAATTATGACAAATTTAAGGGCATACTTCAATCATGAAATAATGTATTACAATAATTATTGAGAATATGGCCTTCATTTTCTCATAATTAATAAAATATATAAATTTTAGAAATTCAACTTTAGAATATTTTGGGTCAATATATTTGAATTATTTGATATATTTAAATGTACTTTGTTTTTAAAAGTTTAATTTCATAATACTTGGGACAATACGAAGTTGAACTTCTATATAATGAAATAATGGTTGAAGTATGACGTTTAATTTGTCATAATTAATAAAATACATAAATTTTTAAAATATTCTAAAGTTGAACTTCTAAAATTTATATATTTTATTAATTCTGACAAATTAAATGGCATACTTTAATCATAAAATAATGTATTATATATAAATATTGAGAAGTATAAAATATATTACAAAATTTATGACAAATATGGGGGGCCATACTCTAATCATTATAAATTAAACACCATATATTTTTTTTTTTGGAACACCACCAAGCTTTTGTGAAATGAGCTTCATACTTAATACAGTGCGAATTTTGTTTACATTTTCATTTCTTTGAATTAGGAAATATATTTTGTTATTTTTTTTATTGAAAACTTTGACAATTACTACTATAAGAATTATGTAAATTGAACAAGATTATGGACAACTAATCAACCAAAAGTTTATTTCAATGCAAAAGATCTCGGCTATAAATTATAGTGACAAATAAATACCGTCCGTGTATCGCACGGGAACAAACCTAGTTATTATTGTAGTGATCGTGATGAACTCAACATCCACTTTGCTTTCTAGTTCATTCTAGAATTTCTCATCAATCCAATTTTCATTCAAATTTAACTTTAATTTATTATAACAAAATATAATAATTCATTTGTTTAAGAAGTAATCTTTCTACCGACTCTTATACCTTAGGCCAAATATTCAAAAATCTGTTAAAAAATATTTTTACTGCCAAAAAACACAACATACAGACACTTAGGCTATGTTTGACTGTAGCTGCTAGCTGATAAATAATAATGTATTTGGTAAATTAAGATGTAAAGGAGGGATAAAATAATAAATAAAATTTGATTACATAGTATTTAAAAAGCTAAAAGCTAAACACTATGAAAAACGTTGACAAATTTTTACCAAAAAGTTTTACTAACTATTTCACTAGTTAAAATGAAAAATGTTGTGAAAAGCTGCCAAATATAGTCTTAATCAGCTAAAAGAAAAGCTTTTCTATTGGTAAAATGACAAGTCTCTTATTTATTTATTTTTTACATTGACAAGAAGGAAATAATTTTCTGATCATGGACATCAATTTAATAGGAGTTAAAAAAAAGATGAGCCTTAAATCCGAAATATTTTACTAAAAGGTGAATAATTTAACTATTATATCAAATCTAACCGCTCAATTTGGAAAGACTTATAAACAGCGAAAAAAAAAAGAAACCATTTTTTTCTATATACATGTTTGCGTGAAATGTGATTTATTCTCTAAAACTTACTTAGATTCTTTTCAAAAATCACTACTAAGTTAATATTTTTCTTAATTAAATGTTAGATACTCAATTAACGAATTCAATGAACTTGCTTGTTATGACCAAATTTCACAACAATCCATGCATTTCAACCTAACACCTATATTTAGAATGCATTTTTTGACATTATTATTCATCATTAAGCTACTTTACATAATATAATAATGTGATTAAAATACACCTAATTGAAGAAAGCAACCTTAATTATAAAAACGACACAACTTTAAGCTCTTGGGTGAAAGCCCATAAACAGTTTTATATTCCAATATTCCCCCTTACTCGAATACCTATTCGGCTTGAAGCGTGAATAATGCACAAATGCACTTATAATTTGTACTCGAAATATAGAAATGTTTGGTGACTTCTTCATTAATAAAGCTTTGATATCAAAAATAATATGGGTAAGAGCTCATGTAACATAGTTTATTATTTTTTTGAACAAATCTTAACGACTTAGGGCTTGCTTGATATGGTGTTCATTTTTTCTATTCTTACTTTAAAGGAACCAATAAACAAGTTTAAAAACCATTTTTGTTTTTTTATTTCTAAATTTCTAATTATTTAAACTTTAAAATAAAATAAAATATTAAACTGGCCCTTAATGGACATATATTAATATTTTGTGATATTTTAAAAAACAATCAACGTTATATATATACCACCTCTAACGAAATCGAATAATGATGTGTTGTATTGTAGTGTGTAAAATCTGTGGGATGTAAGAAGAGAAAAAGGGGGGAAGAGAAAAGGGTGAGAGTAATTTATTTATAAACCTTCATTCATCAGTTTAAATTTTTATAATAGCTGATTTATTTATATGGTATAAATATTATTGACTAAAAGGTCACGAGTTTGAATTGCAACAACCTCATTCTAATTATTAATGTATTTTAAGTAAAAGGTATAAGAGGGTTTGTACGTTATTCACATCTTCAAACCCAATGTACATTTGCATGGTAGAATGAACGCTTACCCATTAACTTTATCTTTTGGTATAGTTGATTTTTTGATAAAGGATACTTAAAATTGCGGATGAGAACTTAAAGTTTGTTAATGACGAGTTCTATCAGATCACGAAACCATATTAATAAATTCCATGACAAGTTCTAATCAAGAACAAAAATCAAGAAAACTTTGCTTAATTATTCCCTAAAAATAATGATTTCTTGCTGTAAATGTATAGTGATTTAATAAATTTAAAAAGCATTTTTGCGATCTATATTTTTTAATTAAGAATGAATCCCATACTTTAGACTTTATAGAGCTCTTTATGCCCCCATTGGTATTTGTTTTAAATTTCTCGTTTGATATTTGTGCTTATTTTGAATTCTGCAAATTCTTTTTAGAAAAGGTAATACAACAAAAGCTTTTTTTGGGAGATAATATCATAACAGTGAATAATTAGCAACAAACTCGTAAAATAAAAGTCGACACTTCATAAAAGTAGGACCCGAATAACACATAAAAACTGTGGCAAACACACAAAAACAAGGGAAAAAAAACACGAAAATACAAAACAACACAGGAGGCTGTTAAAAAAACTATAATGGTGAATATGTTATAGATCATCAAACTATTATCTGATTAAAATGATATTATTCTTCTTATTTATCATGAAGTTTGTTAATATAAGTTGATAGTTTAGAGAAAGAAGTTAGAATAATATGATTATTTAACAATAAATTAAAAAAATTTAGAATGAGGTATCTATTATTTAACGATTGATAAGCTTGGGTTTTTGATACGCATCTTTATGTCCATTAAGGGTGTAAAAGAGCTGAGCCGAGTACAGTCTTCTTTGAACAGAACTTGAGTTCAATAAGCGTTATAGAAGTGAAGTTCAAGAGATGTATTTATTCGACCTTTTGAACCTTCATTTAAATTTAGTTTGATAAGATATTAATATGCATGTCTAGGCAAATGCTACTTGTTAGTCTAACCAAGTTGAGTCAAGCACGCTATTGTACTAAACTCGCTATATAGTCGAGCATGTTATTGATTAAAGCTATTAGAGTTATTGTCAGACCATCATCAACCCATTGTCAAGCTAATACCAAGCCATTATATAATTCTGAACGAACCCATATCAAACTATCCACCAACTATACTAACAACTCAGCTCTTTAAATTTACCGAGTCTGTTTAAAATCAACTCAATAAGTTACTAAGCTCCCAATGACGAACATGAATAAGCCCCAACCACTTTCAAATACAGGTAATACATCAAATGCTCAATTCATTCACACCAATAGTCCTTATGAATCATCGGACAAAGTTCCAACCTTAGCTGCTGATGATTGATTCAAGAAATACCGCTGTATATTAATTATTTTAAATACATTTTTTTATAAGTTGATTAATTTATATTTATGTATTTTTAATATATAATTAAATATTTGGAACCTAAAAAATCCAAATGATTAGGCAAATAGAAATAGAAAGTTCTAAAAAAGAGGGATAATGCATATCTATTTATTCGCACAAGGTACCCCTTTCATCAAATATCTAATACATTTATTACTTTTGATACATTATTTTTTTTTTCAAGTATAATTAATTAATTAATATTTAAATGCGTGTAAGTTTAAGAAACAAATATTCACATATTATTTTATATAGATTCTTGCAAATGAATATGTAAAGCTAACTTGGATAATGACATGAGTTGATAATATGTTAGCATGCTCAATTACCAAAAAAAAAAAAAAAAAAAAAAAAAATGTTAGCATGGTCTATCCTAAAAATGTGACATTGTAATAAATTAAATTAAATTATGACTAATAATTGACAATATGTTTTTGCTTTTTAAGGTTCGAACATATCTGATTTCAAATTTTATGTGTATACTTTGTATGTTATAGCCAATCAAATAGGTAGAATACAAAGGTTTTATTATCAAAAGATTGGTGAAAATGATCAGAATTTATAGGCCAATATTATCGTGAGCTGTATTTAATAAGTTACGGACAATTACTTCACTTGAAATTATTTAGATCATGACATGTTTAGCTTCGTCAGTAGGATCAAGAGGATAAACTCAGGAGGTGTGAACGAGTCGAATTAGTAAAGCTTGGAGTTTCACATTCCTCAACGAGAATGAACAATCCTCGATTATAAAAAAAAAAAGGCTTAAGTGTATTAAATCGAGCCAAGTTAAACCCAAATGAGCGAAAGTTGAACGCAATTAAGATTGATCGAGTTTAGATCAAGCTCAAATGAGACTAAAGGAGGAGAATGGTGCTCGAAGCTTGCCAAGTTGGACTCAAGTTCAATAAAGCCGAGCCAGCCACGAGCTGAAGCTCAAAGTCTCTAGAGTCTAATAGCTAAGCAAGGATCTAATGTATTTGTTAAAAACAAATACACTGTGCATTTGGATATATTACGAAAGTACTATAAACAAATGCACTACAACTTCAACCCTAGCAAAGTTTGGCCAAGTAGAGACGAGCGACTTGACTTATTACACTACTCATTCTTATAACAGATAAATGTCAATACCTATTAATAAATCCACAAGTGAGTCTAATGTAGATCCCACATAAGAATTGCAAGATTGAAGAGATGAACAGCTTAGTGGGTGACTTCACTTAATGTCCATTAATTTTAGAATGAAACTCCACTTGCGCTTATATATAGATGTCAAGTGCACCAACTCCACGAGTCATTTCTAAAGGTCCGATGAAAGTTAACAATACCATAATCCATCATGTAGTGTTGAAAGTACTATGAAACTTCCCCGTTGCGCACCCATGATGAATGATGGGCCTGAGCCCAACCCAATTATTTATTCCATTAATTTCTAACATGTATAAATTTATTCTAATTCGTCTATCATTCCCTTTATATAAAATAATCCATAATATTTATAAGTTTGTTTCATTTTGCTCATAATATTATTATTAAAATAGCTTCCTGATAACTAATTCTAGGTGAAAATTAAAACATGAAGATTTAAATTTGTCATAACATAAACCATGAACTATTTTAAATAAAATATGAGAAATCAATTTTAATAAATTTATAAATATTAAAAATTATTATATTTAATTTAGATAAAAAATAAGACAATAATTTATATAAGGATTATCTACACCAAAGGTCCATATACTATGCGTTTATTGTGTTAATTTGGTCCTTAAGCAAAATTTGCGCTACGTTGGTGATGTTTAATAATACCTTCATGGGTTGCTTTGAATTGGATTAATTAGTGATTTTATATTAGGTTACTTGCATAATTGCATGTAACATGATCGAGATGTTATTAAATTATATCATTAAAAAAAATTCAATTTAATCATGGGACTTAAATTGATACAATATAAATTAAATTATAATTAAATTAACGCAATAAAAATACAATAACTAAATTAATATAATGGCAGAGCACAGAAATTGTTGGTATAAATAGCACTTTAAATAAATAAAAAAACTAATAATTAGAGAATAACGAAATAAGTAACGGGTGTGCAGCCCATTAAAAATACTTTGGGCCCAAGCCCATACTTCCATTTTCTCCCTCGTCTCATCTTCTCTGCCGCTGGAGAGTGCTCGGTGGCCGTCAATTGCTTGCAGGTAACGCTCTCTTTATCTGTCGAGTTTTGTTCCTTTTTTCATTAACTGCTCGATGAATTGCCGAGTTATTTACATCGTTAGTCTCGTATATTTCTAATTTTGTTCAAATTAGTCTCTTATTTTTTATTTTATTCAAATTGGTCCCTAATTTTTTTAAATTTATTAAAATTATTCCCTCGTCTTTTTGTTATTCAAAATAGTTTCTCATATTTTATTTTATTACAAAACTAGTTTATTATTTTGTTTAATTTTTATCTAATTTTGATTACAGCAAGGGGACAAATTTTGTTGTAGTAATCTATTCCAACCATAAAGTATGAGTGGGCATTTATTCACACTTCAAGCCCCTTAGGCGTTCCCGGGGGTGGGCATATGTTAAGAATATAAAATAATTTTTGGGTCTTTACCTATCAGTTTAAACTTTGGCGATAGATGATTTGTTAACAGTTAGCCTATTATATATATGTATAGAGAGAGAATTATGTATACAATATGTATAGTTAGAATACAAGTGTAATTAGATTACAAATAAATCTCATATTACATGGTATAGGATAGACATGATACGATGATTGTCTATCATATTGTTTGGTGAAGGTATGAAACAATTGATCTTCAATTCGAATGTACCGCACGCACCCATATAGACCCGATGGACATGGCCATATTGCCAATGCTAAACCCGCCTAAACGCATCCAATACTATATCAGAATGTTGTGTAATTTTGTACGTGGAGTGGGTTTAATCCAGACCCCGCTTATGCGGGAGCTCTTGAAGCACTGAGTCTGTTGTTGTTGTTGGAGTGGGTTTAATCCACTCAGGCTAGACTATGGATATGAGAGATTATGCTCGGAGAAAAGGTTCGTCTTCAAACTAGTTCTGCTACTATTTATGAAATAGCAGTAATAGGACTGAAGAATGAGGATTACTGCATTCCAAACACAAGAGTTAATGTGGTTGTTTTATGTGCTTAGGATTAATGGGCTGATTGATTCAATTTGTAATTTGCATCCTTGACTTGCTTCAAACACCCTTTACAATTTACAAATGAGGATCTTGTACAAGGCTAGTCAAAACCCCAAGTAACTCAAACAGTTGTTGGGGCCGCTTTTTTTGAAAATTAGTTGTATTATCAATTTGCTTCAGTTGCATATCTACATGTAATTGGAAAATTTACCAACTATGTATGATATATTATACAAACACATATATGCATATATAATATAAAGGAATCAAATACTAGTTAGTATAATAATATAGAGTAGATTAAGTGATGAGTGTGTCCAAAGACCAACTATCCCAAAAGCTTAAGCTAATGGATGAAACTACAAGGATGGTTTCCGTGCTCTAACATGCCCCCCTTATGCAATGCCCATTGGCTTGAAGCATGAATTATTACACCGACTCACCCCATATACCTAGCGTAGAAATTATCTTAGTTTTGAGAGCGGGGGACTATTAGTATTTTGTGACCTCTCTACCAACTATGCTCTAATACTATATCAATAAACATTAAACTAGCAGGTGAAGATCTATGAATGGTTTTTGTACTTTAACAATGCGCTTAAACTTTCTAAGCCACATTGGTTATCAGAAGAAGGGCCCAAGACCAAACTCTCTTTAAATCCCTAAAATCTTGGAATATTATTGGGTTAGCTGCGTGTAAGAAGAAAGATTGATGATATGGTAATCTCTTTGCAATCTGCGACATATTCCTTGTCCATGTGCAGAGTGTATATGTTATAACAATCCGATGAAACTTTTGTTGAGTGACAAAACACTAACAAGTTTGAGGCTATAAAATAAGAGGTCCTAGATTCAATCCGCCATCCTTGCTTATGCAACAATTTTTTTTTTTTTTTTTTTTTTTTTTTTGTGTTAATGGATCTATACTTAAGTTCCAGTTATGGGTTGCTGTGATCTCAATAGTTTCTGCTGCTTCTTTGGATTGAAAAAAAAAAAAAAAGAGACTTTGTGCTTCAGTCAAGGCTTTATGAACTTGATTATTCGATTTTTGAGTCAGCAGGAAGTGAATCATGGCACTAAGACGCGCACTTGGATGGTCTGATGGTGAACTGATGCGGTCAGATGCAAAGCCTTGCTCTAAATTAATGAGGCAAACTGCTGGCATTTTCGCAGTTGGTGGAGCTTTTGGTTTTTGGGTTCTCTGTAGATTGCACTATGGTATACACTTCTGGATCCCTTTCACTTATGATCTGTGCTATTCTTGTGTTCTTCCCTTAATTCTTCATGGATAATAGCTGTCTTAGCGAATTATTTTTTGGTAATTCGGATGTTTGAGGTCGTTTTACAGACGCAAGGACTACTGACTTTAATGTTTCACTATGTGCAACTAGGTAAGTTAGGGACCAAAGACCCATTGGATAACCCCGATGAATTGTTTACATTCAGCACTAGGATTTTAACCCTGCACAACTACGTGAGGTGCCCAAGTGTTACATAATCTTTATCTTTGAAGATTTTTTCCGGGTCTAAGGTTGGAAATTCTTGTCATGAAATTTAGGGATTTTTTTGGCCAAACTTTATTGCTACAATAAAGTGTTTTTGGGGGAAAAAGCATTTATTTTTAGGTTTTAAAAATGTTTGCCGTGGAAAAAGAAGTGTTTTTAAGCAGAATGAGGAAAATAATGTTTCTCTTTTAAAGCAAATGTAGAAGCAAAAAGTAAAAGGTTTTCAGACAAAAATACTTCTATTGATAACATTTTTTATGAAAGTATTGTTGCAAAAGGTGCTTCGAAAAAACAATTTTTTTATAACTTGGTCAAACAGGCTCTTAGTGAGATCAGATCATGTCTGTTCTCCAAGTAATATTACTCATGAACTAGACGACTCTTAAGATTTTAGCTTCGGTTGTGTTATGCTTTCACCCCGTTTCATCTAGTGTTGGGTTTCACTTTATTTTTTCGTGCTTTTGTTTGAAAGAAGGCTTGTAAACTACAGCCCATATGTTTGGGTTGGAAACTTCCCATTTGAGTGTAATTGACTTGTCCTACGTTGAAGTTCTAAGAGATATGAGATCAACATTAAGTCTAATGCTCTACTTCACATGATGTTGATTGGTTTTAGGATAGAACCCAACATGTATTTGTATGTGATTCTCGTATATGTCTACTTCATGGGTTAGGCTACAACCAAACGAAATTTTCAGAAATTATATTATTTTTGTGCCAAGCAGGTCCAAGGGTAACGGTTCCAAGAAGTATCCGTTGGGCTGCTTGCGGCGCTTTATCTGTCAGTTCCACTACCGCACTGCTTGTACGCCTTTTTAGTCCAGAATGTGAACCTCAGAATATTGTTGCTTATGACCAGACCGAGTAACAGGTTAATAGTGTCGAAAACAATCTCTCTATGAAGGCACTCAATCTGATAGGAGCCTTCATTCGATTATGTTTGTGCACGGAAAACTTTGGATTACGATTAGTTTCTATCCCGGAGAACGATGTGAATAACTCAAATTGAGAGGTTATTGACTTACTATGGTGTTTTATAGGAACTCTTTGGACAAATTATGAAAAAAAATATTTTTTTAGAAGCACTTTTGTAAAAAGTGTTTCCAATATGAATATTTCTGTCTGAAATATTTTTAGTTTTTGTTTTTACTTTTAACTTTGAAGGAGAAGCACTATTTCTATTCTTATATATAAGTACAATAGTTTTTTAGCAAAAATTAAGTGGATTATTAATAAGATTTACCAAAATCTAATAGAAGATATATTATATATTACCTTGTTGTGCATACATTTTTTGACCAAAAAAAATCAAATTGTAACAAAAGGTAACTAGAATCATATTTCATGTTTAGATTTTCCAATGAAAATCCATCAAATTCTAATGGAAGGTATATGATTGATAAAATTATCAGATGTTAGGATGCTTAATTTATAAAATTTTAAAACTTAAGAATATTTCATTATATATATTTAAACATCAAAATTTCTTGGTAACTAACAATCGAAGCTCAAGATATTTTAACTCATGAATTCTCCAAATAAAATCAAACATCATCGAATTAGACAAAAAAAAAAAAAAAACAAAAAAAAATCTCCTGAAGTCAAAAAATAGGAGACTAATGAACTGGACCAATAATTTGTCTTCTACTCTGATGTGGCACACAAATCTTGTCCTCTTCTCTGGCCTGAATAGAAAAGGAATCCTTATAAATTTGGGAGCAACATGTCCTTAGTAGGGATCGAATTCAAGTGATTTCTCTGTCCGCAATGTTCTCCTCCACTAAACTATGTTCCTAAAAGGGTTTTGCTGCACGTTGGTCCATTTACTAACCTTTTATTCATGGTTCAGACGTAGGTGAAGTAGATGTTGAAGGCGGTGCATCATGAATAAACTCATCACATTATCAACTTGTTTAGGACTTCGAGCTCAAGTTCAACTATTTATGGATTTGGGGACCTTGAAGGTTGCAGATGAGTCGAGAATCCGACTGGAGACGAGTATGTTTGTATAGTGGTAAGGCTCCATCCTTAGCCTAGTCGACCCAAGCCGAGCAGCAATCACTCTGTTTAGGGCCCTTCTGTGAGAGTTGTATGTGTATGTGGTGGTGCTATATCTGTGAGAAATTTTCTTCTCTGGATTCTTCTGCTTGTTACCCTCCGGTGGTGTAACTTACTGGGACTAGTGCCTTTGAGCCAATAATCAGGTCTAATTATGAATTTGATTTGTAGGTATTTGTAGCTGTTTTTAGCTTCAGAGTTAACCCAGAAGGAGACTAGCACTAAAGCACCGGATCCCATTAGAACTCCGAAATTAAGCGTGTTAAGCTAAGAACAGTACCAAGATGGGTGACCTCCTTGGAAGTCCTTGTGTTGCACCCCTCAGGTTGGGGAGTAATAGCTTATAATTCTAGTTAAAAGTATTTTTCTTTTCAGTCCAACCACTCTTAAATCCTAAAATGTTTTTTTTTCCCCCCCTACAAAATAAGCTTGACCAAATAGATCTCTAGACGAAAATTGAACACTTCCCGTCAACTGTGATGGTGACTCTGCCCTTATAAAAGAATATTGCAATTCTTAGCTTTCATCATTAAGGATAATTTTTCAAGCTTCGTTTGAAATTATGGATTTCATTTTTTCGAGTTTGGCATTGAAAAAGTTAAAAACGAGAACCAATGAGATGAAATGTTACCAAGATTAAGATCTTGTAACAAAAAGTTCTCCATCTTCAACACATGGACTACTGTTTTTGATTTTTTTATCAATAGGCATGGCTACCAGCCCAACACATATTGGGTTATTTAAAACTTCATTTGATTTGATGGGAATTATTATTATCGGAATAAAATTTAATATTATTAAAATAATAATATGACTTATAAATAATAAGAGCTACAAAATTACCTTTAGAATTGCAATCTTGCTCTCGTAATAACAATTTTATTATGACAATAATATTATCCTATTTATCTTGTGTTCTTTTTCTGTATATTTCTTCGTATAGTTAGCTATTGATAATAGCTTAAAGCAAAAAATATTACCCTTTATGGGGGAAGACTGACTCATTTAGCAAAGTATCACATCTTGAAAAAAAAATTAGCAAACTATCATAACTTTTAAAATATTTAGAAAAGTATCACAATTTATTGTTCATTAATGGGTGCACGCCTTCTGGGATGGGGGAGATCAAAATGCCCGGAGTTGCACGCCGACGGGGTAGTCGTGCACCCAGAGTGGACGATTTTCGGGTCGGTGCGCACTGTTGTATGCCGTCCCACTGGTCGTGCAACCGGTTGCACGACAGGTGGGAAGGCGTGCAATAGTGCACGCCGACCCGGTGGTCGTGCACCACCTCATCCCCTCTTTTTTTATTTCTTTTTTTTTTTGTTCGCTTTCATATTCAACCCTAACCCTAACTTCTTCTTCCCTTATTTCATGTCTCCCATTCTTAATCCTAAAAACACCATTTCTTCTTCTTCAATCTTTTCCTACAATCTCTATATATACCATCTTCTATATTAGTATCTAGGCTTAATTTTTGCATGATATGTGATCCTCAATGATAGTATAGTCCTCCCAATAAAGTATTGGATATAATTCGCTTTAATTCTATGTAATGCTTGTTATAAAATAAATATTATCGAAATTTGATGTAAGTTACTTGCATATTGTTGAAATCTATATCAACTCCTTTTGGCAACAAAATTATCAGATTTTAGCTAGAATACTTACATTGACATAATAATGTTTCACTTTTGTATTTTTAATAAAAATGTATTAAACTTTGCTAGAAGGGTAATAAATTACAATAATTTAATAAATTGTAAGATACTTAAGTACTAAATTTAAAGAAATGTACATTTTACTAATCAAAATTTGACGTGGATCTACGACTGGGTTCACCAAAATGTCTTGAGGGTGTGGACTCCGTTTGAAACGAAAAACTGTGCCGTGAAGGAATTTCACGCCCCCTTCTTCGCGTAGCACGTGGATTACGATAGTCGATACCTTCGTCTTGCATAATATGTCTGAAATCATGTCCCTCACCGACAACATCCATTGCGGTACTACAACCAGTAAGAATATCGGTGGAGAGAGACTCTACAGTGTGGCGAGCACTATTACGTAGCGCCTGAGCACACTTTCTAGCATGCTGTTTAAAAATATCGACCTAGCACATAGTATTTTTACATGTTAATAAAATAAAATGAATAAGAAGTAACAGGACAAATGTTTTCAAAGTACTTACTAATCGTTGAATACGGTTGCCACTTGGTTCATTAACATATGTTAATTTTTGCTGATGTAATATTTTAAAGAATAATTCTTTTATGTAAAAATAATCTTTTAAATATTCCCTAGTTTTTGAAAATATTTCCTAATTTTTGAAAATATTTCATAGTTTTTAAAAAAATGGCGGTGAAAGAATGCAAAGCATCACAATAAAAAATGATAATAATAGTAGCTTGGCTGTAAGTTACAATAAAAAGATTTCCAATGTTATAATAATTACATAATAAATAATTATATAATAAATTATGTAATAATATTATACTTTATATTAACAATGTTAACTTCTGTTAGTTTTTGCACCAATAGATTTATATATCTATCAAATCTATGAATTTATCTCACAAAATTCATATCTCACTTTAAACTAAGTTTAATGTATATAAACAATAATACAATGCTATACTTTTTTTAAAACACAAAGACAGTTAACATTATCACAATAATATTAAAACATTCAAAAATAAAACTATCAGGTTATTTATCGATAATTTATGGTCGCATAGTTTAGGTCTTTTTAAAATAACATAAAAATAAATACGATTACATGTATACTAACTTTAATTAAATAACAACTTACATAGCAGTGTAAATGAACAAATAACATAATTATCTATAAAGAAACACGACATCGAGATATAAAAATAAAACTAGAACTAAAAATTTAACGATAATAACAACTTACATAGCAGTGTAAATGAAAGGAAGAGTAAAATTCTTAGATAAAATCCAAGTAGATTGAAATATGTAAGTAATTGAGTATTATAAAAATTATAAAAATAAGAGATGTATATATAGAGGTTGAGGAAAGTGAAGTTGAAGAAGAGAAATGAGGGATGAGGGATGGGAAGTGAAGTGGAATCACGGGTATGAAGCAAACAAAAGGGAATAACTTGTAAGAAAAGCAAAAAAATTTAGCAGAGATTCCCTTGTTAGTAGGATTCCCGTGTCAGTGAATTTTAGCAGGGAATAACTTGGAATCACGGGCATGAAGTTTGAGGTGGTGCATGCCGACCCGAAAATCGTCCGCTCTGGGTGCACGACTACCCCGTCAGCATGCAACTCCGGGCATTTTGATCTCCCCCATCCCAGATGGTGTGCACCCATTAATGAACAGTAAATTGTGATACTTTTCTAAATATTTTAAAAGTTATAATAGTTTGCTAATTTTTTTTTTTCAATATGTGATACTTTGCTAAATGAGTCGAGAAGACTTCCTCCTTAAAAAGGGAAAAGAGATTTTCTTTTACAACAATTTAATGGCTATTTCTTTTGTGAAAGGAAAATTCTTCTCCATTTTAATTTCACATCTCAATGCATATTAATCTCAAATGATTTAAATATAAATCCTATATAATAATATATATGATCGAAATTGATTTTCTAATCCGAATGTTCAAAAAATTAGAGTTACTTACATGAATAGTCATTGTAATTTAATTATTTTGTCAATTTAATCATTTAACTTTTAATTATATCAATTTAATCTTTATTTAATTAAATTTATTTCAATCAAAATTAATGTTAATTTATAATTGAAATTATAATGTTGACTAGTACTTTTATGTGATTTCCATCCAACCTTTTCCCATCTCACACAATGAAAGAACAAAATCTATAATGCATTTTTACAAAAAGATCTGGAACTTTGCTATAAAAATCATCACAGGCGACAACAAACAAAAACAAATCCA
Organism: Simmondsia chinensis; assembly: GCA_018398585.1. Classification (NCBI taxonomy): domain Eukaryota; kingdom Viridiplantae; phylum Streptophyta; class Magnoliopsida; order Caryophyllales; family Simmondsiaceae; genus Simmondsia; species Simmondsia chinensis. The sequence goes on from JAGTTD010000009.1 coordinate 3,315,327, forward strand.
CCAACACACAAAAACAAAACAATATGCAGCAGATTTGATAGACCCAAATTTGGCATTCACAAGCTGCTTACACAAACAAAATTTCTGGTGTCAACTAAATTTACAGAGAAAAATACCTTGGCATCATCACAATTTGCTTACACAAACACCAACATTCCCCTCCCCCCCCAAATTGATACATCTCTGATTTCAACGCATGTTCTTGTGCAAAATTTAAAGCCCCAAACCCAACAATTGTAAGCCATCCATCCAATTCAAGCTCCCTGCCATTAAACCTTCATCACAAACAAGCATTGCCCAGAATTGTTATTGATAGAACAACGACGTGACTTATAGAAGACAATAATCAGGTAAAGATCTGGTGCATTTGTCAAACATAAGTACATTGTGCATTTTGTTATATATATGACAAAATGTATGGTGCAAGACAAATGCACTGGATTCTTGCAAATAGTAGTCATGGAACTGCCTGACAATACATTGCTTCTTTTCCATCTATTAACATGTACGAACTACAAAGTAATTCTTTTACCTGTGATCAATCTGATTATCTGCAAAAACATCTTGCAATCCCCAAGATCACTGCAGTACCATATCATCCTTTCCGCCATGATTGTTGTTCTGCAAATTCTGAGATGACCCAAAACCTGAACCCGAGCTGCTTCCGTTGTTTAGCATCTCACCATGCTGCACATTGCTTCCATTTTGGTTCTCCAATTGACCTACATTGTACACCTTCTCATTCTTACTCATGCTACTCGCACCCTGCCCACCCAATTGCCTCACCGATGGCAGCGGCGGTGGCGCTGGAGGTGGCGAAACCACCCTCTCTCTGCCTACCACCACCGCCCCACCACTGCCATTACTCACCAGACCCGCCCTATTAGCCACCACATTCACACCCATCCCCTTAAACCCGCCACCCGAATCGTCCCCGTTCATCATCTCCCTCTCTCTCCTCTGCCTCAACACCTTCTCTCTCTCCCTAGCCAGACCCAACACTCGCTCGATCGCCTCTCTCGCCCTCTTCCTCGCCACCGCCGCCTCCTTCACTCTCTTCTCCGCCTCTGCCTTCGCCAGCGCCGCCCCTTTACTCATTGAACCCGCCGATATCCTCGCCGCCGCTAGCAACACCCTCGCCGCTCTCTCATCCATTCTTTGATCAACCTCCGTCATCTTTGAATTCTTGCTCGGTTTTTTAAATTCGAAAAATTTGAAATTAGGGTTTGCGCAGGGCGGGCAAAGATACGGCGATTTCGGCGCGTTAGGGGGCACACAAGCGGCATGAGAGAGAGACGAACACTTGAAACAAACCAAAGTGCGATGATTCTGGAGAGGAGGTGAAGGAGACGGCGACGTATCGTGGAGAGAGAAGCAGGTAGGGCAAAACGAAGAAGGATGAAGCTTGAGAACGCACGAGGTGCAGAGTTTACGGTAGATTCCGCGAAGGCGAACGTTGTGTAAGATCCATCGGTCGTCGGAGCAGCAGTTACTGCATACAGTTGCCGCGGCGGCGGTGGCGGATACGACGGCGGAGGAATCGCGGCTCATTGCGGTTGCATGCGGATACAAGTGATCGGAAATTAGGGTTTGCGAGAGAGGGAGACAGAAATTAGGGTTAGGGTTTGTGAGTGGAAGGGGAATCAGAAATTAGGGTTTAGGATTTGAGTTGGGGAAGACGATGCAGGGGGGAAAAGGTCGATTTTTTACAGCGTACACCGTGGAGCATAAAAACGACGTCGTATGGGTCTCAACTTCATTTTTTTTTTTTTTTTTTTTTTAATCATTAAATTTCAAAAGGTTTACTTTTACCGTACAAAACCAAATATTATTTAGGCAAAAGATAAATGATAATGACATCTGCGAAATTTTGTTATTAAAGATAAGGGTTATATATATTTTAGTACTTTAATATTTTTAAAAATAATATAAATAATAATAATTTTTTAAATGATTAAAAAAGATTATAAGTTTTGGTTTTATGAATAAAAGGGCCCCTCTCCAACATGGTAACATTATTTTGTATTGATAAAGTTGATATGTCAACTATTTTTTTATTAATATTATATTAAAATGATAAAATTATCCTTCAATACTTTTATTCTTACTTTATAAGCACATAATTTGATATATTGTATTATGTAAAACTATTTATTTTCGCTTAATTTGTTTAAAATTATGGTTACTATAGGATATTTTTATTATTTTATTGTATTATTAGTAAAAAATAGTTATCACTTTAGCTCTATTGACAAAAAATGGCGTTATCACTCCGGATAGTAGAGTTTTTATCAATACGACAACAAATTATGGGTCTTTTTGTTAATACGATAAAAATTTGTGGGCCTTTTTAATAATTTAAAAAAGTCAATATTTTTTTTATTATTTCCAATTGTAAATAACCATGAACATAAAAATATATGGCCCTTGTGCTTTCAATTGAGTATATATATATATAATATTTTATTTGACTTTAAATTTGATTCATTTTCATATTTTTAACTTTTTTAAGCAAATTAAATTTTGATTTTGTAAAATAGCTTTTGTAATTATAATATTAACATAATTTAATCTTTGAACCTTGTTCTTTAAAATAAATCACCTCTTTATATATCTTATATGTGTATTATATTATATAGCAAAGGTTTAAATGTACTTTAGTATTTAAAGATAGTATTTTAATAATTTATAAACTTTGATTTTAAAATTTTCACCATATTTTGATGAAATAATATTTAGGTCTTGATACATTCTTCTTTGAAATTTATAGAAATACTAAAATATTCTTACTAATTCAGTGTTTTATACAAAAGAAAATGATGAATTACATATTAGTATTATGAGTTTTAGTATATTAATTTTTTAGTCTATAAACTTTATGAAATTATTATAATAATAAATACTTGGTGAATATTTTTGCACAATTTGTTAGATTTTTTTTATGAAAACATTGACATAAATTATTATATGCTAGCATAATTATTTATTATATCATCAAGTTTGTATAAAAATACTAAAGTTCTTACAAAAGTTTATCAAATTATGATATAGGATATCTAAGTGATAAAATTTTTAAAACTTGAGGTATCCCCACTATATATATTAAAATGCTATGGTATATAAGTGATAAATGCTCAAACTTGATGGTACTTAAGTGATGATTTCCCATTATTTTTTTAATAGCTAATACTTTTACAGCATACGATTTAGCAGTTCATTAATTATCATTTTAAATTCATTAACAACTTAAAAAAAATTTGTACTCTAAAGGACCAAATTGACACAATAGTAATTGTACATGACTAAATTGATACAACTAAAAATATAAAAATTAAATTAATGCAGTGAACAAAGTATATGTATTTTTAATGTTAACATCCCTGAACTATAATATTATAATTGCTCGGGAATTTAAATAAATATGTTTCACTCAATAGATTTAAATGTAGATTCAAATATTTTCAAATTTGCATTCGGTCAGTTTTTTGTTTAAATATGCGAAATTGATACAATGCTTAGGCCTTATCTGGTTGCCATGTGAATTGAATTTGTATTTTTTGAGAATTCAATTCATATTTCAACATTTTCGGAAGCATGTAAAACACGTTTAGTTGTTAGGAAGGGAAATATAACTTCTTTTGGAAGATTAGTTACATTAAGAACAAATAAAATATAACTTACCTGAATGTTAAGTAAGTTATTTTTTACATGTTGAAGAAATCAAAATTTATTTAGCAATTTTTACTTCTCTCATTTTACCTACTTTATGCCAACAAAATATGAGCCAAAATTTATACTTCACATAAATTTATACTTTCCATTTTTACCAAATGAAACCTTACAGATAAGCTAATAAAAAATAAAACAAACACAACCTGATCTGGCCATTATCCAAAATAATACAAAGATAAAAAATATTTATAAAACTAGTTTTTTAAAAAACTATTTTCCCAAATGACATTTATGTCATCATTTATTTTTGAGCAAAATATAATGAGACCCCCCTGACGTTTGCAATAAATCACAACACACCCCCTGCATTTTCAATTTTGAAAAATAGCCCCCTGAACTTTGCAATTAAACACGATACACCTCATGCACTTTTAATTTCAAAAAAAGCCCCCTGAACTTTGTATATTAACACAACATACCCCTACACTTTCAATTTTATAAAATAGGCCCATAAACTTTGTTATTAGTTACAACTCACCCTGAATTTTGGTATTAAACATAACACACCACTTAGATATTTATAAATTTTAATATAAAAAGTATGAAATTAAAAATTTTGAATAAATTATGAAAGATATTTTTTTTAAAAATATATGAAAATTTGAAATTTAAAACAAATTATTAAAAAAATTTGGAAAATTTTCAAAAAAATATAATAATAGTTTTTTTAATTTTAATAAAAATTAGAATAAAAAATTTAAAATAAAAAATCCTTCAAATTAAAAATAAAGGATTTTATAGTTTTTTACAAAATGTATGAATTTATATTTTTAGACAAAAGGTAGGAGCTTTGTATCAAATTAAAAATAAGAGATTTATTTAGTTTTATACAAAAGATAGAAATTATATTTTTAGAAAAAAAACACGAGCTTTATATTTATAGATAAAAGATAAGATAATTTTTTTGATATTTATAAAAAATAATTATTATAATTAATATGGTAAATAGAAGATATTAAAATATTTTTTTTAAATTCTAAAAAAAATACTATAAGAGAAAATATAATATTTAAAAAAATAAATTCTAAAATCTGATTAAAAATTTAAAACTAAAAAATTATATGAAATTTAAAAATTGAAAATAAATACTAAAAAAAATATTTTTAAAAAATATTGAAAAAAAAAATTTTAAATTATTTCTATATATTTTTTTTACATCTTTTCCAAAAAAAATTTTAAATTATCACCCCCCAGACCCTGCATTCTGTGGGAGCCGCAAGACACTGGGACTGTTGTTGTTGTTGTATATTTTTTTTACATCTTTTCCAAAAAATTATCTTTCATAATTTATTCAAATTTTTAATTTCATATTTTTTTATTTTAAAATTTATAAATGTCTAAATGGTGTGTTATGTTTATTAACAAAGTTCAGAGAGTGGGTTGTGACTAATAACAAAGTTCAGAGGGCTATTTTATGAAATTAAAAGTGCATGGAGTGTGTTGTATTAATTAGCAAAGTTCAGGAGACTATTTTTTAAAATTAAAAGTGCAGGGAACGTGTTGTGATTAATTGCAAAGTTCAGGGGATCTTACTATATTTTTTCTAATTTTTTAATTTTCAATTTTTTTAATATATTTATAATATTTTATGTATTATAATAAATACATAAAATTAAATTATTTATTACATTTTAAATAAAATTATTTATACAAAGATTTAATCTAAATATTTAATAAATAATTTAATTTATTTATTATGATTAAGAAAGTATTATAAATTTAAAAATTAAAATATACTAAAAATAAAATAAAAAAGTAAAAAAAAAGTATAAATATGAAAAAGTCAAATAATTACATAAATACTATTTGAAGAATTATTATTCTTTAAAATCTAATTTTAAAAATAATTTTTATTTTAATGTTATTTTGGGCTTTAATTCACCTAAATCTGGCCCATCATTATCCTTAAATCAAAATTAGTGGCGATGACAATAGATAAAAAAAAAAAAAATTAAAATTAAAAGAGGTCCACGCGTTGGGATTCAAGTTGTCCCAAATTTGGAGTTGCCGCGCAACTGTAAGTCAAAAATCAAAATCATAAATTGAAACTGGGACCCATCTTGGCTCGGCTTTTGTCTCTCTTCCCAAACCTAAGGCTCGGACCCTCCCGAACCTAGTCTCCAGTCTGTATATACGTCACCCCCCAAACCTAGATCCATCCCTAACCTCCCCCATCTCTTTCCTTCTCTCCTTCTCTCCCACTTCCACCTGTAGATTTCCACCAACGAAAAAGCAGAAATCCCCACATACACTTGTTGAATTTCATTTGTATATCTGCTAAAAGATGAAATAAAACGAAAAAAAAGAGGATTTTTGGGTTAAAACCCTAATTTTCGATCCCTTGATTCTGGGTTTGATATCGATCGAGCTTCCTGGCGTGTGCAGTAATGAGTTTATTAGTGCTTGGTAATGGTCTCCCCTGTGTGTGTGTGTGTGTGCAGGCTGAGTTTAGTTTTCTTCTTGGGATTTTCTTTCTACACTTCTTAGAGGAATACTAGAAGACATGGTATCACGAGCTTTGAATTCAAAAGATTCAGCTTGAGGTTGATGTAATTTTGTTTGGTTAAAATATGATTTGAGTTTTTTTGTAGGAAGTTGATTCAATTCATGTGTAATTTCAGAAAATATGTACAAATGTTGGGTTGTTGGGTAAACACTTCCTGTATTTTAAAAAAATTGTAATATATTTTACAAAATTTTTGTTGATCAAATAAGATGGCAAATACCTGATTCTCGTAAACTAGATTTCTTACCGTTCTTCCTGTAACTAAGTAAGTTGAGTTTGCTTAATCTTCCAAGATTGTTGTCTGTTTCGATGGATTCTTTGACCGTCATTCAGTCTCATTTGGCAGTCAAAGTGTTTTAGTATTCGATTTAATTTTGATGCCACAAAATATACAGCTGAAATGCATGAATGTCTCCTTTGACATTTCCCAGTCACACACGACATGTGACCTTGCTCAATGGAGAGGATAGAGACAGATACAGTGAATTAATTATTTAATTAGGTTAAATTGGGATTAGTTGGAGTCTATTGTAAATTTTCAACGACCCAATTATCAGTGCCATTCATTAATTAACTTGTTTAATTTATTTATGTTTTGCAGAGGAATATAATTAAGTAAAATTGCGCCAGCAGCTACATCTGTATCACATGCACTTGTGGGTTCATTAGCATTCTACGTTTATCCTCATCAGATCTTCAAACCCATCACTTATTCGAGGAATTTTGCTTGAATAACTATTTGGTTTCAATAATTATAGAGAATAATTATTGGGTTTTAATAATTATAGAGAATTATTATGAAGTCTAGTTCAGAGAGGCCCTTATCATCGTCGGCGGGGCCATCATCGCCGGCACCAGCACCGGAATTTGACCCACTGTTGAGGGATTTGAGTGAGAAGAAGCAGACCCTCCGGCGCAACGTGGTGTCTTTAGCGGCGGAGCTGAAGGAGGTTCGGACCCGGCTTGCTTTGCAAGAGCAATCATATACTAAAGAAACCCTAACAAGACAGGCATGTGATTTGATCTGGGAACCGTTTGAAATTTTGTCTTTTGTTTAAATTATTATGTAATAATGTAAAAACAATCATAAACTTTCTCCAATTAGCCTAAGTTTTTGGGTCATATGGTTCCTTGACATGGTCCGTGAGTCTTGTAGACCAAGAGGGTCATGGGTTTTAATCCCAAACAACTCCTCTTTTAATATTAAGATAATTTAATCACAAGGTACGAAGTGGGCTTGTGCAATATCAGGATTCCAGCTCAATAGAAGTTTGTGTGAAGGGGTATGTTAGACTATAAAACAAATTATGGACCTTGACCCATTAGGTGGTAAGCTTTTGGGATAGATGGGTATGTGATATATTACTTTTGGGATAGATGGGTATGTGATATATTACTTTCTCAAGCTTTAAATGAAATAATTTCGACTTTTTGTCCAGCTTTTGATTGTGGGGCCGTATGGGTTTTGTTTGATGTGAGTCTTGACCTGGGTGATTTTTGGTGGGTCTTGTAGGAGGCTGAAGCTAAGGCCAAGGGAATGGAGGAAGAGATATGTAGGTTAGAGAAAAGCTTGGAAGAGAGGAATAATCAATTGCATGCAACTACATCTGCAGCTGAAAAGGTCATACTCATCATAACCCCTGAATCTGATTCTTCTTTAAGTTTTGTTTATATATTAATTTTGTTATCATGTTATATATTAATTGATTCTCAACTTTAGATGTGATCATGGTCGCGCAAAAGTTGTGCTCTATTTTCAATTATTTGGTGTTGTTCTAACATGTTGACTGGAATTTGTTCTGGTTTTTGGGGCTTTTGGATATTTTGGTCCACTAAGTTGCCCTATCTTCCCTTTTTAATCACATTTGGCTTTTCCTCTTTGTTTCTTGCTAGAGGCCACAGGTGAGATTTGAACCATTCAAGCTATTGTCGTCTTTATGTCTCTGCCCAAAACAGTGGCCCAAAATATTTGAAATTTTAAAAATCTATCTATTGCACAATTTGGAGCTCCGTTCTTCCACTTGCCCTCCACTTTTTTGTGCATGATGTTGAAGCTTAACTTTTCTTACAATTTCGCTAGTTCTGACGAAAGGGGTGGGAACAAGTAATTATATGCCAACGTGCACGACATGGTCATTCATTTTTTGGTCTTCCCATTGGTAGAATAAGCTTGCTAGATGCACCTGTTTAATTTCTGATGTACGATGTACTGTAAAGTGAGCAAGATGGGTTATTGTAGCAGTTAAACTGTCTACCCCAAATGTCGGTGGATCTACTCATGGCAATTTGTACTCCTTACCTCTATAGCGAAATATATCTATATCTATTTCAATGACTTGACCTGATTTTATTACTCTTCAGCTTTCTGGAGTTTGACTTTGATTTGTTGTAAAGTTTTCCCCATAAGTCTATTTCCTTTGGATTTCTTTGCACAAATATGACTTAGATACTTGTAATTTTCAAAGTAGTTGAATGCATAAATAAGGAATTTTCATGCAGCTTTGGCATTCTTGAATGGCAAAAATATTGATTCGATGTTTTATAGCATTTATGTGTCCTAGATGTGTTATTAGAAATAGATAGTTGAAAAACATCTATAGCTTGGCTTTTTCTCACCCTTATTTTGTCCATCTAGGTCTATCTACCATTGCTTATTGCATTAATGAACTATGAAGAAGGCCCTAATTCGAACGTTATGGTTCCCCTTTTACATGGTTGGCAGCGCTGCAATTTGCCACTCTTTTGTTAGCATACACTATTTTTCACGTTCAAGAAGCGCATCTGAAGTGTGGGTTACTAACTCTATTAGTATTTGCAGCCTCACCTTCGTTTTTTCTAGTAATGGAACAATTGTGGTAGGATAAAATTGGTCAGTGAATGTGGATTGCAATTTTGTTCCAAGGGTCACATTTCTATAATAAAGTTTAATTTTTTGGGTTGTGCCTTTTCTGATTTGTGGAAAATATGCTTTAATGATGTGGTTTGGAAAAATCTTATAAAGATACTGTTCCGTGTCAACCTTTATTTATGTACTCAATTTATTGATGAAAAATCTTGCTAAATATGGTTGTGTTATCTGGGTAAGAAATACTACAAAATGTCAGATAAAATGCACCTTAAAGATTGTTGTTAAATCATTCACTTCATGAATTTTGTTAAGAAAATAGAAGCACAAACTATAAAGCAATGTCTGTTAATGTTGGAGACCGATAGTATCCTGAAACCAACAATTTATGACTGGATTTATTGGTGCCCAATGATGGTGACTCTTGGGCTGCTGGGGGTTATGAATGTAGAGGCCTATAAATAGGACCTCTTGTAGTATGGTTTCGGTAAGGGTAAAAAGAAAGAGTGAAAATGTAGAGCAAGCAGTGGAAGGTAGAGTGTGAGTGAAATACTCTGTTGTAATACCTTGGTTATAATAGTGAAATTATGTTACTCCCCCGCCGTGGATGTGGGCTGCGGCTGAATCACGTAAATTCCGGTGTCTCAATTATTTCCCCCATTCCCTTTATTCCGTGTTGCTATTTCGGTTTACGGTTCTGTGATTCTGGGCGGTCCTAACAACTGGTACCGTAGAGGGTATTAGTTGTTGTGAAAATTTTCTAACAACTGGTATCAGAGCCCTAGGCGGAACTTAAGTCAAAGAAATAGCTGTTTGACTGGGAGGAAAGGACCGGTGGCAGGATGGTACTGTTCCGATGAAGGAAAATAAAAAAAATAATAAAAATATAAAGCATGCACAGTGGCTCGTGAACATTGAACGGTGGGGCGTGGTGGCGCGTGTCGTGGTGCACTGTGGTGTTTGAACCGTGCTAGTGGCGCGTGGAGCACATGAGAGGCGCGTGAGCGTGCATGGCGGTGATTGGCCAGATCTAGGTGAACGAAGTGAGAGAAAGATAAGATCGGTGTACCTGGGTGGTAGATTGTGGCCAAATCTACAGTGACCATGTGAATCAGGGCCGGAAAAGCAAAGTTGCAGCGGGGGGGGGTTCACGGTGGCGGTGGCTCGGGGAGATCTAGGGGTCCTTCGTTCATGGTGGTGTTCGGATCTTGTTGGTTACTGTTCAAAACCGCCCATATTTGGTGGTTTCGGGCTAGGTGACAGAGACCCGTGGTGGTTGTCGGAAAACCGATCTCGGCGTTGATGGCCTGGAAGTCTAAGAGATTGACGGTGATTGTCGACGTGGGGCTTCGAGCGTGGCGGTTTTGCTCGTCTTGGGGGTCGGCCTGTCAGACGGTGAATTCGGTGGAGGCTGCGAGTGTCGATGGGAAGAAGTGACAATGTGCATGTTCTGTGGTGGAGGTGTTGATGACTTCCGGTGGCAGTGTTCTTGGTGAGATCGATAACCGGAGAGAGAGAAGCTCCGGTGGTGCCGGCGTCATTAGTTGGTGCACTGAGGAAGACGAAGCGTCTCAGAGAGAGAGAGAACCTCGAAGAGATAGAGAGAAGATGAACAGCGAGAAAGGACAAGAGGCGTGAAAAATGGGGGCTGTAATTAATTTACTAGATCTAGGTTAATTTTTGGGGTTTTTGGGTCAACGGTAAGGTTTGACTTAAATTGTAGCCAAAAATTAAACCTGGGTTTTCTCTTGTTATATGATCTGTCCAGAGTTCGGTTTTATTGGGGTCCTGGTAGTCAAAGGGTTTAGGTTGACTGGCTATTTAAGCGGGAAATTTGGACCGGGTTAGAAAATAAAATCAGTGCTAGCGCATGTTGATTGCGTGTGAGGGGTGAAGCATGGAGGATTACTGTAACAAGCTGTTTGTGATCCTCATCAGTCTCCAAGTGGGAGATTGTTAAGGTTGGAGATTGATGGTATCCTGAAACCGACAATTCATGACTGGATTTATTAGTGCCCAATGATGGTGACTCTTCGGTTGTCGAGGGTTATGACTGTAGAGGCCTATAAATAGGACCTCTTGTAGTATGGTTTCGGTAAGGGTAAAAAGAAAGAGTGAAAATGTAGAGCAAGCAGTGGAAGGTAGAGTGTGAGTGAAATACTCTGTTGTAATACCTTGGTTATAATAGTGAAATTATGTTGCTCCCCCTCCGTGGATGTGGGCTGCGGCTGAATCACGTAAATTCCGGTGTCTCAATTATTTCCCCCATTCCCTTTATTCCGTGTTGCTATTTCGGTTTACGGTTCTGTGATTCTGGGCGGTCCTAACAACTGGTACCGTAGAGGGTATTAGTTGTTGTGAAAATTTTCTAACAACTGGTATCAGAGCCCTAGGCGGAACTTAAGTCAAAGAAATAGCTGTTTGACTGGGAGGAAAGGACCGGTGGCAGGATGGTACTGTTCCGATGAAGGAAAATAAAAAAAATAATAAAAAATATAAAGCATGCACGGTGGCTCGTGAACATTGAACGGTGGGGCGTGGTGGCGCGTGTCGTGGTGCACTGTGGTGTTTGAACCGGGCTGGTGGCGCGTGGAGCACATGAGAGGCGCGTGAGCGTGCATGGCGGTGATTGGCCAGATCTAGGTGAACGAAGTGAGAGAATGATAAGATCGGTGTACCTGGGTGGTAGATTGTGGCCAAATCTACAGTGACCATGTGAATCAGGGCCGGAAAAGCAAAGTTGCAGCGGGGGGGGGGTTCACGGTGGCGGTGGCTCGGGGAGATCTAGGGGTCCTTCGTTCATGGTGGTGTTCGGATCTTGTTGGTTACTGTTCAAAACCGCCCATATTTGGTGGTTTCGGGCTAGGTGACAGAGACCCGTGGTGGTTGTCGGAAAACCGATCTCGGCGTTGATGGCCTGGAAGTCTAAGAGATTGACGGTGATTGTCGACGTGGGGCTTCGAGCGTGGCGGTTTTGCTCGTCTTGGGGGTCGGCCTGTCAGACGGTGAATTCGGTGGAGGCTGCGAGTGTCGATGGGAAGAAGTGACAATGTGCATGTTCTGTGGTGGAGGTGTTGATGACTTCCGGTGGCAGTGTTCTTGGTGAGATCGATAACCGGAGAGAGAGAAGCTCCGGTGGTGCCGGCGTCATTAGTTGGTGCACTGAGGAAGACGAAGCGTCTCAGAGAGAGAGAGAACCTCGAAGAGATAGAGAGAAGATGAACAGCGAGAAAGGACAAGAGGCGTGAAAAATGGGGGCTGTAATTAATTTACTAGATCTAGGTTAATTTTTGGGGTTTTTGGGTCAACGGTAAGGTTTGACTTAAATTGTAGCCAAAAATTAAACCTGGGTTTTCTCTTGTTATATGATCTGTCCAGAGTTCGGTTTTATTGGGGTCCTGGTAGTCAAAGGGTTTAGGTTGACTGGCTATTTAAGCGGGAAATTTGGACCGGGTTAGAAAATAAAATCAGTGCTAGCGCATGTTGATTGCGTGTGAGGGGTGAAGCATGGAGGATTACTGTAACAAGCTGTTTGTGATCCTCATCAGTCTCCAAGTGGGAGATTGTTAAGGTTGGAGATTGATGGTATCCTGAAACCGACAATTCATGACTGGATTTATTAGTGCCCAATGATGGTGACTCTTCGGTTGTCGAGGGTTATGACTGTAGAGGCCTATAAATAGGACCTCTTGTAGTATGGTTTCGGTAAGGGTAAAAAGAAAGAGTGAAAATGTAGAGCAAGCAGTGGAAGGTAGAGTGTGAGTGAAATACTCTGTTGTAATACCTTGGTTATAATAGTGAAATTATGTTGCTCCCCCTCCGTGGATGCAAACTTCAACTGAACTACGTAAATTCCGATGTCTCAATTATTTCCCCGATGTCTCAATTATTTCCCCCATTCCCTTTATTCTACGTTTCTATTTCGGTTTATGGTTCGGTGATTCTGGGCGGTATTGTGAAAATTTTCTAACAACTGAGAGCCAGGTTAATACTACTGTAATGACTAGATAGGTAGATCATCTTGTTTTGGCAAAGCTATTTGAAATGAGCTGTAGTTAATACTACTGTATGCAATCCACGTATCCACACTATTTCTGCCAAGATGCACAAATTTTTATGAGTCTGCTTCCTTGTCGTAGTTTATGTATGCCTAACATGGAAAGCCATGCCATCTGCAAAACAATATGTCACGAACCCTCAAGGAGGCAAGTAATGACTAGGTAGACTTTGTGACCCACAGGCAACCTTACTCTATTTCCATATAGGAAGATATTTCTTGTTCAAGCTGCTGAAATCCAAGCCTCATCTCGATCATTGCAGTAATGTAAAATTCAACATGGAGGACTGAAAGGAAGGATTTTCTGGAGCATATAACTTATCAATTGTTTTTTGGGACATAAACATTGTTAAAGTATACTTGGGTCTTGGGTTTTCTGAAGAATTATTTTTGTGGAGTAAAATCAAGCTACTACCTGTAATTTATTAATTCAGGATTGAAGAGTGACGATAGACTACCTTACAGAGAGCCATGTCTTGTCCATAGCATTTGCATCTTGTCTGAAAGACATTCTGTACCGTGTTGAGCGGCTGATATTATGAACTGAGAATCCTATGTATTTTCATCAAGCTCTGATTCAAGTTTGACTTTTTTTTTGTATATTAAATGTTAAGAGAGAGAAAGCACGCTCTGGAAACAAAACACAACCAAGTGCGGAGGTATCTACATCCAGCATTGATGTAGTAGAGATCGTATACCTAAATAAATGTGAGGACTTGGTTAAGACAAGCTCAATTACCTTGCCCCAAGTCTGTGAAAATAATGATTTTATTTTTCTCCAAGGTAGTGGTGATTGGATGTTTATGACTTCTCGTTAAAATGCACTTGTTTTTGGTTTTTAATCTGATGTCTTGCACACGGTTTTGGGGTTGGGTTGTGGGAAGGAAAGAGCAACTGGATAATCACTCTTCATGTTTATGTTTTATGGTCTTCATAACCTGATGTGTCAATCTCCAAACTGCAACAGTATCTGAAAGAGTTGGATGATCTTCGATATCAACTCACGGCCACCAAGGCTACTGCAGATTCAAGTGCTGCATTAGCTGAATCAGCGCAGCTTCAATGTCTGGCCTTGATGAAGGACCTGGATGTGAAGAATAGTTCAATAAAAGAACACGAGGACCGTGTTAAAAGGCTTGAAGAGCAATTAGATGGTTTGCAGAAGGATCTTGAAGCGAGGGAGTTTTCTCAGAGACAGTTGAAAGAAGAGGTCCTGAGAGTCGAACATGATATTTTGGAAGCTGTTGCAAAAGCCAACGTCAACAAAGACTGTGAATTGAAGAAGATATTAGATGAGGTTTCTCCAAGGAATCTTGAGAAGATGAATAGGCTTTTAAGTGCTAAGGACGAGGAAATATGCAAGCTGAAAGATGAAATAAGGATTCTATCTGCACACTGGAAGCTCAAGACCAAGGAATTGGAAACCCAGGTACCCGAGATGAGTTACTAGCATGTTTTCTTCCATTCATTCTTGTAGAAGTATGTTGTTTGATTGTAATAAAAACAATCTTTTAAAACAGTTAGAGAAGCATCGTAAGGCTGATCAGGAGCTGAAGAAGCGGGTATTAAAACTGGAATTCTGTCTCCAAGAAGCTCGATCTCAAACAAGGAAACTCCAAAGGGTAAAATTTGCTTTCTTTTCCTGGAACTTTGGTCCTTAATTATCCACCATTAGTCTTGAAGTATTGGCACTTATGCAAATTTTGTTAGTGTACACTATACAAATTTCTTTTCCTGGAGCTTTGCTTTCTTATCGTAACAATCTCACCCTAATACTCAACTACTCTTGCTTGATTTCTCAATCTCCACTAAGTTCTTCTCCGGCGGCCTTCCGGCAATTTTTCTAGCAATTCAACTCCGATCTCTGCCATCTACTCCGCCGGTTCTAGGCTTCCCTGATGACAAGCTTCTCAGGTTGGGGGTCCTCGGAAACAGCCTCCCTTCAGGCTAGCTCTCTAAAGGGGGAAGGCTGCGTACATCCACCTCCTCAGACCCTGCGTATGCAGGAGCCCTTGTGGCACTGGAGCTGTCGTTGTTGTTGTACACTATACATATTGTGGTTTCTTATACATGAGAAAGCCAGACATTTAATTGGGCACCTAACCACTCTATGCCTACCGCATAAATCTCATTGGCCTGAAAATGATACTGTGACAGAATAGCTTCACCAAGTTCTCTTCTGCATGCTATTTGCATGACTGCTCGTTCTTCAGATCAACATCTCCCTTTCTCGTTTATTTTTCTCTTGTTAGATAGGAATGCGAGAACTTATTGCTTAAAAATGGGTTTGGGAAAATGAATTTTTTCTTTATCATTGATGGGGTTTTATCCTGACTCACTATCACTGCTATTCTCCTCCACTTTTCATCCTGACTCACTGCGAAATTTTGTTTGGCTGTGCTTACTCACGAAGTTGGCATGTGATATCTGTGTATAAAAGTCCAATTGAGGCTCCATTTTGTAGCCAATTAGCATTAGGTGGAGTATCTCACTTTGACTTTATATAAATTCTTCTTTGTTAAAGCGTTTCGGGTCCTAAACACTTACCTCATCTACTGTGACAGATGGGAGAACGAAGGGACAAGGCTATAAAAGAACTCCGTGATCAGATTGCAATCAAGCAACAGAGCACGAACAAAGTTGGAGATAAGCAAGCTTTCTGGGAAAGCTCTGGTTTCAAGATTTTGATTTCCATGTCTATGCTGGTCTTGGTGGCGTTCTCAAGGCGGTAAAATCATTGTAACTAGCGTGTACTTTGTAGATTAGCATGGAAGAGCTCATCCAAGTATAAATGCCTCAAAGTTGTAGAACTACATGCCCCATTTTACTTGTCTGTACAGAAGCCTACTTCTATGTATTCATCCTGGGGCATCTCTGGGATGTCAATAGAACGTTTAGGAAAGATCTTCATGTAGACTTCGGGTTAGACACCCCTCAGGTTTATTGTTAGTTTCTTCTTTTGTAGGTACGCAGGTTCGAGGTAAGAGAAATTAAATATATGGCCGCTTATGCTGAGATCTTAACTTTGTTGGTGTTCTTACTCCTGCTGTACTTGATGCAGTTATATGTATACAGTTTTATCTCCAATTTTGATTTGGGTTTAGTTTTGAAACTTGCACTTGTAATCTTCATATCTTGAGCGCGTGAGAACTTTAAGTGCAATTTCATATTGTTTATTGGAAAGGATAGTTAATGACAGGCTGAGCGAGAAAACACAGGGAAGAGAATGACCCATGATTCACTTGCATTGTCCTCTGCCCTTGAGTTCATTCCTAAGGTTCACCCCCTTCCCACTTAATTTATCAAGCTTCAATGATTTCTGATATGCTATTTGGTTACATAGTCAATTTCTTGAAAGCAGATTGATGATGAATAATACTTCAGAAAGTGCTGATTTGGGTGTGGTAAAGAAACCTGAAACAAGATCTGGTGACAGCTTATTTTCTAGTGATTGATTCAATTTTCTGCACTACATTTTGATGTTTTTTGGTACCCCCATAATACGAAAATGAGATTCTAATTACAGGTTGCCGAGGCTTTAATCATCAAGAATTTTTCTGGTACAAGATCACAAGCTAATGTAATTGAACCATTCACAAAACAAGGTTAACCTTGCAAAAGCAATTACTGATCTATGGAGCCATATAACATATCATTTATGTGTTTCACTTTTACATCCTTTTTACCTTTTACCTTGAATTCCTGGCCCAACACACTGCCAGTGGTAAGCTGCCATCTGCATAGCTATTCCCTTACTAATCGATACCCTAACTAACCATCTCTTCACATATTAAGGCAAAACCTCAAACACTAGGAACTGAACTTGAAATCGACCCTCACTATGTGCATTTCATCAGAAAACTCTGACAATGCTCACCTCTGCAACTCTTCTTGTAGAAACAAAGATCTGTACAGTATTTCTACCATCTAGATTCTGATTTGCTGAGCTGCTGATTCATTTGTATACACAGAAGATTGCAAAAACTTCACACCCCCAGAATTAGTTTTCCTGTGAAGAACATTGCTGTGAAGATGATGAACCCAACAAAGGGTCGAAGATCAGAAGAACCAGAGATGGCGCCGGCTGGTATGCTGTCAGAATTTGGGGAGCTATCATAAATTGCTGGGGAACCTGAAGCTGCAGGGTTGCTGCTTGTGTTCAACACTGAAGGCGGAGTAATAGACCTGCAGATGAATCACAAGAATGATCAAACACACTCACAGGTATGCAAATATTGCCTCTATCCCTATTTTAAGTTCTTGAAGATTTTCACTTAGGTGTCTTGGAATAAGATTTGCATTTATTATCCATCATAAAAAAATCTTTGCTTTTATGTTATTTTGGAGACAAATCCTCTTCTTTGATAAGTGGGATCTATGGTAGAGAGCGAAAGAGGAGAGAATGGGCCTTCCATCCATAGTGCACCACAAAGATGCAAATCGAAGCATACATGAAAACTCTAATTAATTGGTGGAACATGATGTGATTTAGAAGTAAAACGAATACTATCTTGGGATGGAGGGAAGAAGAACAAGCATAATACTATACCCTGACACTCCAGCTGCTAATGGTGACCCCGTTGACCCAGATGTCGAGGTTATCGTTGCTGGCGGTGGTGTTGACCCAGGTGTCGAGGAGGTTATCATTGCTGGCGGTGGTGTTGATCCGGGTGTCGAGGAGGTTATTGTTGGTGGCGGTGTTGACCCAGGTATCGAGCTTATAGTTGCTGGCGGTGTTATTGATGGAGTCGTCGCTTTAGCCGATACTGGATAAACACAAGACCCAGAACCTACCCAAAATTTTCCAAATCAAAAGCAATTAAAATACCAATCTTCTGCACTAGGAATAAGCTAAATTTACTGACATTAGATTCACGTTCTTACTTGGATCGCTACTAACCAGCACAGCTGCACCTCCAAAGGCACAGCTAGTTGCCACTGGGTTCTTCTGAAAGTAGCTGTTGAATGCATAAGAAGCATGATTCTCCAGAGTATTAGGATTAGAACAACTTCCCCCCTGCTGTAAAACTGAACAATCTGCACCTCCAATCCCACATGCATAATCCAACGCTTGTTGAAGCATTGCCTCGGGAACCCC
The DNA here is from genome assembly GCA_018398585.1 of Simmondsia chinensis. Lineage (NCBI taxonomy): Eukaryota > Viridiplantae > Streptophyta > Magnoliopsida > Caryophyllales > Simmondsiaceae > Simmondsia > Simmondsia chinensis. The sequence goes on from JAGTTD010000009.1 coordinate 3,333,565, forward strand.
GGTCCTCGCTACGCACCATGTCTGACCTGGCATCATTGGTGCATTCGTCGTTGGGGTTGGAATTGTTGGAGGAGGAAAAGAGGTTGTAGGGTTAGAGACAGGGAGTACAGGAGTAATGGGAGCTGGGTATGTAGATGGAACAGTAATGATTGTGGGTGTGGGTGTGGGTGTGTAAGGAGGAAAATTTGCAGGGTTGGTTATGGGGGTTGAAGAAGATGATAAAGAAGGTGGTGGATCAATTTGTTCGTCTAGTTTAGTTTCAAGATTGAGATTAGCAAGTATTTTTCTCTCTGGACCTAAGGAAAAATAATTAAGGATGGTATTAGACAATATAAAGCCAGTTTTAGATCTTTATCCATTAACTCAAGCTTTTTGGATTGTTTATTCATTGACATAATATTAGAGTATTATTGACCGAGAGGTTGTGAGTTTGAATCCCAAAAGCCTCTAGTCTCGATATTAGTGTAGCTTTAGCATAAAGGATGATGTAAGTTTGTGTATTCAAGTATAAAATCATTATGGAGCCTTTACCCACCGACTCATAAGATTGCAAAGAAATGCTGGTGAGTGTCTTTCTAGCTGAGAATGTAACTAGGCTTCTTATGCTTTCTGCTTATTAATATAAAGGTTTTAATGATTACTTCATAAAATGATCTATGACTAAAATTGAAATGAGGTTAAGTACTTACCAGAAGTGGAGATGGAGGGAGCGAGCAAAAACCAGAAGAACAGCCATGTAAAAGAACCCTTTGCCATTTTTTCTGGGTTTAGGAAGAGGACCCTAGTGGGTGCTCCCACTTTGATATATACATATATATAGAGAGGAATATGCTTTAGGCAACATATTAAAGGAAGAGCGATTATTATTGAATAATTATTTTTATGATTCAACAATATTTTAAAATGTATCTTAATAATGAAAAAAGTAAACTTCTTTTGTCATGAAGGATGTTGCGAAGGCGCTAGCTAGTTTAGTTGGAAAGTTCTTGGGAGGTAGTGTTTGAGACCTTTATTCAGATCCCGCCTTCATTATGGGGAGAGGGGTTAGGAGATCTGGGAGATCAGGAAGGAGTTTTATTGTGTAACTTATGTGACTTTCTTACGGGAAAAAATGTTGGGGTGCAGAAGAATCCCCACCCACATTCCCAAGAATCAAACAACCCATTACTGTGCTTCTTTTTCCTCAACTTTTTTTTTCTTTTTCTTCAACAAAAGATAAATAATTAAACTAGCTTAAATTTTATAAAAAATTGATGAGAAAAAGTAGGGTGTGGAGGGGGACTGACATGGGGGAGTGGAAATCTGATGACATAGCATGTTATGAAAAGCGGCAAATTCTTCAATTTAGTGTTCCTGCTGCACATATACGTTACTTCTGTATACATGTGTGTGTATATATATATATATATATGTGTGTGTGTGTGGGGAAAAGTTTTTGTATATATATTAATTTATGTGATATTTGTTGATGAGTAAGAATTTAAAAAATGGCTATTCTTTTAATAACTAGGTTGAATATTATGCAAATTATATTTCATTGTACATCACAATTGGTTAGTCTTTTTGATATACATTTGCTCAGGTCTCGTTTTTCTAAATGCATAGTTTTGTGCTGTGACTCGTGTTGCTAATTATTCAAAAAAATTATTATGGTTTCAACATGAATGACCATCCATATTGTCTGGTTACTGTATGCTAATTGTTGGGAGTGCCCTATGGGTAAAGTGGGTCCAAAGTAAGCAATAATTTGATGAACTTATGTGAACCTGTAAACATAGTAGGGGCAAACCCCATGTGAAATAATTTGTTCTTGATTTCATCTTTGTTTTTCTTTCAAAAACCTTCTTATATTCTCTTTATGTTAAAGGATTGTACTTCAAAGTCTAATGACACTTTTTTTTTGGGGTCAAAAAAGCCTGAAGGCGCTCTATAACTCAAGATCATTTACAAGTGCTGAAAAATTGAAGGAGGGGGAAAAGTAATCCAGTTGTCATTACAGACATCTATCCTATGTATCTTAGCCACTTCATGGGCAACATACCACTTTGTTGAAATATAAGATTAGTACAATATAATAATAACAATAACAAATTTAGTATCTCAAAAGGGCTTTTGCCAAGGAAATGCAAGATTAGTACAATATTTTATTTAGTTTTAAAGATTGAATTTTGTGCGAGGTCGTAAGGCACAAGCCAAAAGCAGAGGGAGAAATGGAAAAGAAAAAAATCAGAGTACAAGAAATAACAGTATCCTTTTAGTTTAATATAATTTCATATTTGCATAAGTGATGATAAACGTAATCTAATAACTAAACGTTTCTTTGACAAAAAATAAAAAAAATAAAATAAAATAGTTCTTGTAATAGTTGAGTACTAGAGTCAATTTGATTCCCAAAAAAAGAAAAAAAAGAAAAGAGTACTAGAGTCAATTGATATCTTTTTAATGTCAGACAGCTAGGTAAAATATTACATTTTTATGTACATTAGTTCTGTTATTATAATATATGGAAGAGTTTTATATGTAGTCTAAAAAAAATTATTTAATTTTTGAATATTGCATTTAAAATTTTTTAATGTCATAATATCAATTAATTTTCGTTGACATAGCATTTCAAAAAGCATATATTGTAAAATATGCAATATTTTGAGGTATTTAAAATATGTTTAAAAAGTATTTAAAATATTTTTGATGTAAATTTGAAATTTTTAAAATTATTGTTTTTCAAAAGCTTTGTCATCAATAACTAATAGATTTAGCCATAAAATTAAGGTGTGACATTAAAGGTTTTTAAAAAGTTTACGTGTGATGTCAAAAAATTCAAAAACATTGATAATTTTTTTAAAATCGCATCTAAAATTTAAGTGATTTACAAAACTATTACATCAAAAGAAAGTTTATAATGCAATTACTTTCATATATATATATATATATACCAATAGAATATTTAAATGACTTGTATTTTCCATAGTTTAATAAATATGATATGATAAAAGCGCAACAAGGAAAGACAGAGAGATATGCAGCATCAGAAATGAGTCGAAAGAAGGCAACTTTTGACATGCCATCTTTCATCTCATAAAGTTTCTCCAGATCTGATCTTATCTCTAACGCTTCTATTTGATTTTTTTTTAAATTTTATATACATATGGGTTTGTTAAAGTTAAGCACAATTAATTTCAATGTGTTATTACAGAAAAATATTTCAAATTACAAGTAATCAAAACATAATACAATTTATAATCAACACAACACACAATAAAATGGTATACTTGTCCCGAGTTCTAAAACCCCATCTCATGGAGATTTAGTGTAAGAAGAGTTAAGACGTACATAATAGCAGTCTGCCTCTAAATAAAGAATATCACCGAGATTTCAACCTATTTATCATAACAAAACAACCATAATACTAAAACTTTTGTTTCTTAAAAGTTTATCTTTTTAGTTAAAGAAAATGATTTCATTTTATATATTTTTATAAGATTTACGCTTAACCAAGTTGAGATAAAAGTGAAGCATATAATGCATATTTAAATGAAGAAAAATGTTTCTCTTTTGTTAAGTGTCCCCTCAATGGATGAAAACATATTTCTTGTTTTGTTTTGACTTTTATGTATTTGCTTCTTGAACCCTGCTTTTATGCTGGTTGACTTTGGCCTTGTTTTTACGAGTTGCCATTTTGTATTGCAACTGTGCCGCTAATTCTCCAAAGAGAAAAGAGAGAGAGAATTGAAACAGAAAAGGTGCCTGGTCAATATAAAACTTACATATGGAGAGGCCAATTCCAAAAGTATACACTGAGGCTGCTGAAGCATTAAATACAAGATATATGCAGCAGCAGATGCAAAATCTCTGCTAAGGACCCTCATGACTAATAATCTTAACTATACCAGTAGTAAATGATGCAACGAACATTCAAAGAGATAGAGATTAGCTCATGTGAACGCCATGATAATTCCCTTGAAAGCATTTATATTTTGTTTGAAGTTGAATGAAGTTCTTAGTCAAATGGGATGGTGAAGAAGAAGATCACTGAAGAAAGGATCTGAGACAGTTGCTCTTGCAGAATTGTACTCATTCAGGCGTTTCTTGAATGCCCTCATTTCTCTTAAATCTTTCCCTGAATGTTCCTGAATATGTGCTTTCATTAGCCAAATCCACGAACCCATCAACAATATGTTGGCTTCTTGCGTAGAATTTAGTTTTATTTTGTAATGGGTTAGTGAAGGTTAGGGGCAATTCACTACTAGATTTGATTTAGTTTCCTATGAGTCTTTAAGACATACTAGGGTTTGTGCATGGTTGTAAATACTCACTTAGGATTTGTGTGAACAATTATATGAGAAAAAAATTCTCTTGTACTCTTCTAAGAAATGACAGTGAAAATCTTTGCACAATTATGATCACTCGCCTAGGCCGAATCACCAAGATCTTGTGTCATGTTGTCTTTCTTCTCATCAATCTTTCTTTTTCATTTCCCCAAAATACATTGAGATCTATTTCAAGAAGAGAAAATTTTCATGTGAGGTTCAAAAGACACACCAATAGCCCATAAATCCTTGGTCATGTAGCAAAAGCTCTATTAAAACTAACGCTCTAGGACATGAGACCCTGGGTTCAAATTTGATCTTCCTAAACCTGGGTTACCTACATAACAGAAAGAAGTATACAAGTAGAAAGAACAACAAAACTTACAAATGACTTCTTAAGAAGCAGCATGTCCACCAAATACTGCAACCATAACACATTTGTTTTTGGATAACTGTCAAAATGAAACTACATAGGTTCAGTGGAAAAAGAAATAACCATCACTGCCCAACAAAGAAAAAGAAATAAATGTCGTCAAATTAGGTAATCATTAGAAAAGGAATTAAAAAGAAGGTACTATCCGAGATCTTGATGTTATTCATCTCAAAACAAAAGAAAAGGAAAGCGAATGCAAGAGGCTTCCGCCAAGTGGAGTTTGGAAAGGGTCAAAAATACTCCACTTTACCTCACTTTTACAGAGAGGTTATTTCTGAGGTTTGAACCTGTAACTTTTAAGTCATACTAAACAACCTTTCTGATTGCACGAAGACCGACCCTCAAAACCGAGAACCCATGGACTACCGCATGAAGGTTCAAAACCCAATATCTTCAACGACGAAAAAAGAAAGATCCAGAACATTATTTTTCGTGTTTGATGCTCGGCACATAATTTGGCATTGCCAATCACGGGGTAACACAGCAACAAAAACATCCAACAAGTTGTCAGAATTTATAAGTCCATCCAAGCTTCTTAGTGTAATGAAGGTAATAGATTTATTGAACCAAAAAAAAAAAAAAGGCGCCTACTATTCATACCTTCCTTCCCAGCACTCATGTGTTACCTCCCTCATCTTACGATATGTTTCTGACTGCACAATAATATCAATCATCAGTTTGTGAATTTAAGGCTTACTCGGTATTGTTTTGCGTTTATAATTTTTGGTTTTAGGAAACTAAAAACGAAGTTCTAAAACTATATTTTCTAGTTTTTTGTTTTTGTGTTCAATTTTAAGTCAAATTCAGTGAAATAAAAAATAAAAAAAGCCTGAAAAACAAACCCCAAAAAAAATTCGGTTCCAAATATATGGTCTTGAGTTTCTAAAAGGAAAAAAGCAAAAAAATGAAAACAATACCAAACAAACAAGCCCTTAGGAAGTTGCAAATATACTTGTACAAAATTACGAAATCTTACTTGTTTATCTCCTTTTGGGCCTTCAAAAATCTCTGGATCCGAGGACAAGTCCAAGTATAGTATAGTGTTACCTATGCATATGATATCACATACAAATATATCAGTCAATGTGTGGAATATGCGATGAGAATATAAAAACCGAGTAGAGCTTTACCAGTATTTATCCTAGAGAGGGTGAAATCAATTATTGATATTGAAACTCCAAATGTCTTGATAAACATAGTTTTTCCCTCAAGAGTAAACTGAACTGAAGTTATATCTTTTCGACTTAAAAGAATATTTCCCCTGCATAAATCAAAGATTATGGAATAATTTTAGCACAGCATGTCACCCAAAAACATCGAATGTTAAAATTATAATGCAAAAAACTCAACCAATGCAAATCCCGATGCTCAAACTCGTAAGCCGCTTCAGCAACAGCCAATGCAAATGTGACCTGCAATGTATAGGACACAAATCAAAGTTGCTTAATGTTTCATGCTAAGAAGCGTGATTCAACTTTCCAAAGTCAAATTCGCATTTCCAACACGTATCCAACTCGATGGAAGCACGAATCAAACAATTATGGAATCATTTTAATAAGATACTTACCAGATTGTTTGTTAGCTAATCGTATCGCTCGATCTACAGAGTGTGGACATGCTAGAGTCAATTTTCTTGATAATTGTTTAATATTGACATTACTTTAATATTTATACTTTAATAGCTCAATCAATACCATTTCACTCATTTTTCTTGTGTATCTAGTATATAGTTATATAAGTGCTCCCTCCACTCCATGATCCTTAGAAACTTCTATGATTGTCCCTCCCCTGTTCTCGCTTCCATTTCTGCTCTCCCTTCATGCATCTATGACACAAATAGTTAAGAGATAAAATGGACTTGTAAGCCACGGGAACTTCTAGACTTACCTGAACCAACAAACTCCGCGCTTCATTGAAGTTGAAGAGAACAAAGCTCTCAAGATCAGTACCACCATGCTCGAGAACAAACACAACATAACACTGAAAGCAAGTTGATAAGACTAAGTGAGCAACTTTATACACATATCAGAGATAAGGAGCATCCAAAACTAGTAACAATAAAGCGAAAATGTTAAATGCAATATTAGAATATCAGGGCCGTTCAAGACCCCAAGAAACGGTAGTAGCTTAGAGCATGCAATTTGTTAAGAGCCCATTTTGAAAATTAGTCAAATTATTATACCATCATTCATAATTGAAGAAATGACAATCTATATATGATAAATTATAAACACATATGTATATCTATAATCTATAATACTAAAAACATAGATATTAGATGGCATTACAATGTAAAGTAAATTATTCTCGGTGTCTTAAGTTTAAGTCAAGACACCCAGATTGCCGGAAAAGGGTCCAACGTTCAAGTGTGCCTCGGTTCCCTTAAATCTAGGGACCGGTCTAGTGGGGTAGTGATGTAAGAGTTGAAGAGAAACCTGTCTGTCAGGAAATTGGCCTGGGTGATCATTTTCTGACCCATGCTTTGCATCCCAATCCTCCCAAGCTTTGATAAGAGCAGGATCATATGGACCTTGGCATACCCTCAAACTGTAACAAAGACAATGAAACACCAGGCATGAGCCAACATGTTAGGCAAATATCAAGAATGGGGTTCGATTTAGATGTGAAAGAACAAATATGAAAGAAATTGAGAAGGGAAGAGAGAGAAAAAAAAAATGTGACATAAATCTGCATAGAAAACTGTAAATTGAAGAAAGAAACCATTGGTTTCAACACATAGCGCATGTATATAGGCACCAACAAGAAACATTAGAATTCTCTCAATGGGCTTGTTGCACTGAAGCAACACCCCACCCCCAACCCGGGCCCAGCCCTGCACAGACCCCAATGGAGGCCCATTTTGGTATGAAAACACAGCACAACACATCCTAATATACCTGAGGCGCACCATCAAGGATGAAACAGAAATTACTTCGCAAAGGTGTCTTACGTAACCTTTTAACTACAAAAGCCAATTCACATTAGCTTTAGCTTATCTAGTTGAATCTCTAGCACAATCTAATAGAATAAAAATAATGCCTTTGCCCATTATCTTCCATTTGCATCGGTGTTTGCTCACGATAACAAACCGGTGCCTCAAACAAGAAAGGCAAAATTCTGTTGTGTTGTGCCTCTACAAATGTTCATTTTCGGGCTTCAACCTCCCAAGTAGGCTTGTATCCTCCATTTTCATAACATAGTGAAACCTTTCTACTTCCACCCCCGGTTTTTCCCTTATTTTGTTGGTTTTCCACATATTTTACACGTTACTTTCTTCCCTTTCTCTCCTCTCTTTTTCTTTTTCATTCAGATCTGGTTTAGGCATCTAACTGGAACCTAATTCTTGGGGTATTTTGCCTCACAAGATCAAAATAATCTTTTGTTGCCAAGAGGTATGAGCATCCGTTAGGGCCACTTTAAGATCCTAGTAGAAGCGACTAGTGTCATGAAAACTTAAACAACAAGATACTTACTCTTTCGTTTCAATGAATGTGTTGGTCGCGTTGTCTGTGTCAACCTCACTTGCTCTTAACCGATTAAGAGTTCGTGAGAGTATTACCTCTTCCAGCAATTCTACTGATCTCTGCAAGTAGGGGGAAAAAAAGGAAAAAAAAAAAAAAAAAAAGGAGCAACAGAAGAACGCATATGAAGTAAAACCCTTGCATACAATTTGATCATACATCATAGAATTTAATCTCCAATCACAAATCATGTGTACTTTCCTATTGGAAAAAAACCACTTCGCTTTAACACAGGGAACTAAAAGTAGGGGCTCTCCCAGTAGGCAACCTAGGAGGAAGCTTAACATGTTATAAAACCATTCTTAGACCCTCATCCATCAGCTTTTATGCTTTTGGGATAGTTGGTTCCTTAATATGGTATTAAAGCTTTGTTAACTAAGAGGTTACAAGTTCAAATCACAGCAACCCCGACTTCAATATTAATATATTTCAAACACGGGGTATGGGTACGCCTGTGCATTATCACACTTCGAGCCCAATAGGCATTTTGCATGAGGAGCATGTTAGAATATAAAACATTTTTGGACCTTCACCCATTAGTTTAAGCTTTGGGAATAGTTGGTTTCTTGATAAATACATCAAAAGCCAATAAATATCAGACAATTGCTTAAAACAGTCTGATGACATCAATAAAGCATAGCCTCATCGGAACCTGAGACATATTAAGCTACAACTATTGCTTCATGAACTGTGACTGCTAACTACTACAAAACCTCAACAAAGCATAAGGATTTGATGCCAAACAAACCTTCTGTACTTCGCCATTCACTCGCAAGTCTCCATCGATGGGGACAATTTTGCATACAGTTCGACCAGCAATAAAAGCCTCTCCATAAGTACCTTCACCAACCTTGATGATTTTTTCCGGATCACTGCATTTAGATAGCTTCATTTCCAATCAGACATTTTCACCATCAAAGTTTTGAAAGAGCAAAAATTGTAAAGGAAATAGCAACATAAAAAAAGGAAGCTAATCAGTGGATAATATAATAATCAGTGAATCCAGCTTAGATGCATCCACACTTCCAGAACATGTTGGTGCTGAAGCATTGTTTAGAATCAGGAACAACTGGATTTTGAGTGTATTGCTGCTTATACTTCATTCAAACACACAACTTTCGTTTATCAATGCCAAAGTGAGTGGATGTAACAATGGTGCTCTACATGTCAACCAACTTTTGTATATCAACGGTCCAAGATCTATACAGAAACTTCCTGATACTGCACATTGCGACATTTCTTCGATTTGCAAGTTTTTCTTAATTTGAGGCAAGCTACAATTATTTCCCCTTAAATGAAAAGTTTTTGAATACTGTTGGAAAACTTAAGTCCAAAGGTTGTTGGCCTCATAACCATCTTATCCTTAGTCTTTCCAACAATCGGAGGGACGAAGTGTTGGTAAAAGTATGATATGGGATATGTCAACAGTGAGAACTCGCGAGCAGGATTAATACTGGGCATTTTGCTATTACCGGATGCACGTAAGATGCCCCAGATGAATTCGGAAAGAACTAGCACCAGCAAGTACAGTTCGAAATTGGGTTCCCGCCCTCAAATATTGAGTCATCAATACCGAAAGACCTCTACAAAGTAAAAAATCTTTCGACCCATTCACCTGGTTACACATGAGAACTGAATTACTCACCCTTACTGCTTACTCGCCATGTGCATACCAAATTAACCCATGACCTACGTCAGATTCTAAGCATGTGACATTAGCCCTATAAATACCCATCTACATTAAAAATAAAATCATCAGGAATACACTGCCCAGGTCCTCCCAAAGTCTCTTGTTCCATTCCTCTTTAGAGCAAGAGCCATACAAACTATCATGGTCGTTCTGAAGCAAAAGGGCAAACTGGAGAACAAATAGATAGCCACAGCCTTTAGATGTCCTTCAGCGCATTTCTGACAAATAAATGCATACAGAGCGCATTTTATAGAGTTCATATCAGCAGTGAAGATGAGTTACTTACCAAAACTTGGAAAATACATCCAGGAGCGTCGAAGGGGCTGACTGTCCACATTCTTTCAGCAATTCCAAGAACGGATCCCTTTGGTCTCCACCCAAAGAACTGGACCTCGGCGCTAGAGAGAGTTTCCTTATTTCTGATTCCATATCTTCAAAGTCCTCCTTGTCAGAATGTTCTAGATCAACAACAGCCTCCTCTGGAATAGCCAACGTGTTCTGACGAGTACTACTAGTTTGATGACTATTTGGATAGTCTTCCATTGGTGTTCTAATGGCTGATGAATTAGAGTCATCATAAGGAATAGGTTCCAATGGTGCTGTTGAATTCCTTAGTATATTAGACAAAGAACTAGAAGGAATTTCATGTCTTTTCTTAGCATTTAGCCACTTCTCCAGTCTTGTGCACAAAGGAGGTACTGCTGCAATATTTTCTTCAACACCCACGAGCCACGCGCATTTTTTAGGGGAGGGACTTTCTTCCATCAACTCATACGAATCAACCTCTTGGAAGTATGCACGCTCTTTCTCGAAGTTTGGAGGTTGTACAACTTTTCCCTGGTAACACCAAAGCATTCCACTTCTTAGAAGATTTTCCTTTCGCATAGAGGAGCGAGTAGGAGGGATTGGTGATAAGTACAGTACAGTGCAGCATAAAAGTACAAGTATTCCACTAAAGATAGTGAACATACAGCGGGAATGTGATATCCAGAAACTACGTAGACTAACAACAGAACTAAGAAAAGAATGGCGAACAAATGCATTAAATTTCAACTAAGAAAAACGCTTTTCATCTGTATTCTATCAATCTTTGCATAATTCATAACAACAACCACAAATATGAAAAATATTATCCCCCGTTAAAGTGACATTGACTTCCTCTCAAGGAAAGGGAAAAAAAATTCCCTCACAAAGTAGAGAATGTATTCCGCTATTATATCAAGTCATATACTTCACTTCAACCTCAGTGAAAAATGAACCTCGGACAAATTTATAGTACTAAAATCATTTTCTTTAGCTAGAAAGATATAAACTTTTAATAAAAATATTATAATTGAAAATATTTCGTGAAGAAAAATTTTTCGTATAGAAAACGTTTTCCGTTGAGCCAAATGGAGCCTAAAAGGAAAAATTCCACATGTGCTTGATAAGCAAAAGGAAGCAAAGGACGCCTTCAAACACGATTCCTTTAAATATGTTTCATAAATGATCACCCAATAAAAAAAATTATCATGTACATCAAATGCTGGAAAAAGATAACACATACAGGTAGAAAGACAGGACGAAGCAGAAGAGTAGTCAGCTTTTGTAGCTGATATGGGTTAGAGCAGACTATAATCCAATGTGCATTATAGATGGAACATGTGACTAAATACATACTTTAGGAAGAGGTGGCTTTCTTCGTCTTGGCTTCTGCTGTTGTGGCTGGTGATCTGCGAATGAAACAACTGCAATGCTAATCCTCCCTCTGCCAAAAGAAATTACATGAAGTCATGAATAGGAATTCGGCTTGGTGAGTGAAGCAAAAGGAGGAGTGTATGACAATAACACCAAGTATAGTATTTCACCATTCTTAATTAACATCAAATTTCATGGTGTTTCATGCATGTGCCATGCTCCTCGGACTAAAAGGCAAATAGAATATCGGCATGGACAAACTCGATGGACTTTAGATGACGAAATCAACAAAATTACACAAGTAACATGCGTTAAGATTTTGATATTATGCTTGCAGTATGATAGAATTTGCATGAAGGAAATAGATTGTGCAAATCACAGCAAATGATTATCAAAAGTTAACAAAAACATTTCACTGATGTATAATATATATAAACTTGTAACTCCAAAGACACAGATTTGTTAACAATCAGTTCAGGTTTGAACACGAGACATTCTGATAGTAGGAAAGGGTAGTAACAGCAGGAAATCCTAGGAAACTTTACGAAAGTTTTCCTTGTAATGTAGGATGTATAAGGACTCTAAAAGTAAGTTTAGTAAGAAATCTCATGCCAAAATTGTGAGAGATATGAGACCAACATATAAGCCGAATGGGTTACCCTTCCTAATACCGATTGGTTTTACGATTGAACATGACCTGCGCCTATATGTGGACCTCATATATTCCAATTCCATGGGCCGGGCGACGAAATTTCACATAGGAGAGCCGTAAGATTATGGATGGACTCACATATAATGAAGAACTTGTCATATTTCTTCCTGCCGCCATCAACAGCAACCATATCCATATATAAAAGAAACCCAAAAGTTGCATTTTGAGACAGTTTGTAACTTCCACAATCTAAAGCTATGTTGAGAATGATGAGAGACATGAAATGGGGTTTGGGGTACTGATTGCAGGAAATGATACAAATTAAGTGCCCTCGTAGAAAAAGCCCTGAGGAAACTTCACTTTAAATAAGGTAGTGGAACTTAACGTTTTGTAAGACCCTTCCAATTGCTCCTTTCGTTGCTATGTTTGAATATTACCCGTTCATATTAGCCATTTTTCTAACAATGATTAGAGATTGCAATTTTCATAGTGGATGAGGCACCTGTTTAGATCACATAGTTTTTTCCTCTAGTTGAGATAGGATTTCCACCTAAATTTTGGCGTGTTGATTTTTTTTTTTTTTTTTTTTTTCTTCCGTTGTACTCGATTTGTAATTTTTTCCAACACCAACCTTCCCTTGAAATTTCTCAAATAGCCATAACATGAACCATGTTAAGGACTTTATATGTGAATCAAGTAAAAATCTCACATATGAGTTGTGAGTTGTAAGTAAGAATCTCAATATATAAGCCTAATGGGTTAATTGACTTTAGGATAGAACCCCACTTGGTCTTATATGTGGATCTCATGTAGTCCATTTCGTGGGTCATGCCTAAATGCACGGTGAAATTTAACAAACCACAAAAGAAAACATGGAAATTATGGAGAGTAGGGCAGAAACTCCAAACCTAGTAGACAGAGAACGACTCCAACTAACACGCTGCTTGTTATTATTGTTAGCCCCACCAAAACTCGCCCGATTCTCCTCGTTAAAAGAACCCGAACTCGAGCTTCCGCACCTGAAACAGGTAAAACATTGGCAATACACATAAAAACAACGAACTGCAAACAAAACCCAACCACAACATCGGGACAAAAGTTGTTATTGTTGGAGCAATAATGTGAAATCATTCATGGGTCTTCCCATCAGCTTAAGCTTTTGAGATACTTGGGCCATCCCAGCAATCTTTGCTTTTAATACTGAAACAATTTACACATGGTATTGAGGTGGGCATGTATACTACCCACGCTTTAAACTCAATCAGTATTTGCATGAGGGGGACATGTCAAAGTGTGAAACCGCTCATGGGCCTTCCTAACAAAAATAATAGCCACAAAATTATCTTCAAAATAACGATCTTGTTCAGCTAACAATAATTTTACCCCGCCAATAATAATACCCACAACAAAATGGGGGCGGGGAGAGTGATTTTGAGACCCACATTCGGGAATTTGGCTGCTTGTTGGTGGCGTCGGAGCATTTGCGAGAGTAAGTAACGGCAATTAGAGGTTGATTCTGGTGATTGATGTAGGGTTGATGATCATGGGTTTCATCGGCTATAATCTGTGACCATAGATCGTCGGAGTTTCTCTCTCTTCCGATGCGCAGATCCATGGGAAGTAGCACTGAGAAACTGCGCAGAAATGGTGAGATTGTTGGGGGATGGGTGTTTGAAGTTTGAATGAGTGTAATTCGATAGGGCGGGAATGGTGAGGGTTTTGATGAAGCCGTAGTGTTGGAGAGAGAAATGCCACTGGCGACGACGTCGTTTCTTATCACACCCAAAGGTGTTATAATTTTAAATTTATTTAAATTATTTTTTTAATATTTATAGGTTTATTTAATTCAGTCTTCTATTTTTTATTTAAAATGATTATTTATATATCTTATTTATGATAAAATTAATTTTCTTTTTTTTTTTTTTGTCCAGTTTTAATCAAACCTAAGAGTGTCTGAAAGTTAAGCGTGCTTGGACGAGAGTGATAACAAGATGGGTGACCTCTTGGAAAGTCCTTGTGTTGCACCCCTCAAAAACAGCCTCTCTTTAAGGTAACATTCTGAAGAGGAAAGGCTGCATATATTCACCTCTTTCAAACCTTACTTAGGCGAAGACTTTTGGGACATTAGGAATGTTGCTTTGCTTTTCTAGTTTTAGTCGATGAAGGGCTGATTATCTTTTTCATAAATAAATTTAGAATATTATTTTAAGTTTAAAAAAAAAAAAAAGAATACGAGAAATTGTCATAAAAATGTTATATATATTTGACACTTTTTGAATAAAATTAATGGAGTAAAATTATTATTGTCAAAAAAAAAAATATATATATCTTTTAAGATAATTTTATAGGATTTTATTATTTATGAGTTACATCTTTACTTTAATAATTTTTATCTTAATAATAAAAACTCTCAATATTAAATATAGATTTAAAAACACCGACGGAGTAAATGACTCAATGGGCCTTTCTGTCTATGGCTCTGGGGTGGGCTGTTCATTTTTAAGCCCATGTAATGGTCCAATCCAGCCCAGACCCAAAACTCAGTTTGTATTTTCAATTTTTTAATAAATTAAAAATCAAATTTTGAAGCTGTTTCTAATTTTATTCCTTTTCTAAAATATTTTTGTGACTTAAAATCTAAAAACTTAATTTAAAACTCAATTGTAGCTTCTCAAAATAAAAATATGAAAACCAAACTGATAATAAACGACGTGAAGATGTTTTTGCTACCTGTTACTAAAAATTGTTTTTCTCATACTGGATTAAGAAAAGTATAGAACTCTTAAATAGAATGAGAAGAAAGGCAGAGAGCATGGACAATTAGGGATGGTAATGGGGCGGGTAAATTCCGTTACTCATGGGTACCCGCCCCGTTTGGGGCGGGTATGGGTATAGATGATGCGGGTAACGGGTACAGGTAGGGTACACATTTCAATACCCGTCACGGGTATGGGGCGGGTACAGGTCTAGGCTTGTACCTACGCCGGCCCGGCCCACCTCGTACCCGCATGTATCCGGCCCGCTCTTCCCCAGGCCCGTATATCCCCGTTGTGTTATTTTTTATAAAATAAATTTCTCAGGCAATTTATAATTACGAAGTCATGATTATTATTTAAGGAAAGAAGAAAATAATTTTATGTGTAATAAGTTGGACAATGAATAGGTAACAAGATGGGTACGAAGCGGGTAGGAGGGGGTACGGGGCGGGTACCCTAATGGGGTGGGTATGGGTATGGGTTTGTACCCATCGGTGCGGATACGGGTACTCACTTCATACCCGTGGCGGGCAATGGGGCATGTACGGGTATAGAATTTGGGTGGCGGGTACGGGTATGGAGGAGGCACCCCCCGTATCCGCCCCGCCCCATTGCCATCCCTATGGACAATATAAGCCACCCACAAACACGCCATCCTTGAGCAGCAAGTCTATAATATCGAATTCAAAATACCATTATATACCGTATTTAAAATACTGAATAAACTATAGAACTTGAATATCCTGCATGACATGCCAAACACATAGCATTAGCCTTCTAAATACCTCACGATAAATAGTCATTAGAGCACACATCAAGACTAGGGTATAAATAAGTAAAGTTGAGCCAATGACTTCCTTGTCTAAACTCGAACAGTCAAGTCCCATTGAGCTTTCAAACCTTTATTCAAGTTCAGTTGATAAGATTTTAGTATGTTTGATACTCGACTCGATTGCTTATATCTTCTTGTTGTCGAGCCAAGTCAAACTCTTTATTGACCTGACTTAAACTCACAACTGAAACTGAGATTGCACCATGGTGAGCTATTCAAGTTTCTATCCAATCATTCTCAAGCTAATACCAACTATTAACAAACTCTTAACGACCCTTATCAAATTATTCACGAACATTAATGAGTCGAGCACCCGTGTTCGAACTCGTCTCATTAAGCTTATTGAGCATACGCTCAAATTTTGATGGATAAATTGACAAGCTCCCAAAATGAACATGAACCAGTCACAATCGATTTCAAACACGAGGATGGGCCACAACATGCTTGAATATCTTGAGATTTTAGATAGAGAAAGATATGTAATGGAAAGGTGCAACAAACAATGAAAAGAATTCGTTCGAGGTCAACTTACAAACCCCACCTCTTATGTTAGGATCTGTAAATGTCATAGTTTTTATTTGTAGTTAAATTATTAAAAAAGGAATTAAATTTTATAAATTTTTTTTTATACTCGGATTTACTTTAATTTTCACTTAAATGAAGGGGGAGAAAAAAAGTAACTATCCAAAATTAAAAATAAAAAATTGACACAACCTATCATTCTACGTTTTTTTCCCTCTTATCCCCTTAGGTAAATTAAAGTTAATAGAGTCAAACCTAATTTTTTTGACAAAATCTTGTGGATGAATTGGGATCCCGATGCGTATAGATACAAATGTTTTAATGGGAGCAAGAATTTCCAGGAATATTTGGAATATTTAATTTATGAATATCAGAGCCGTTTTAAAGTAGTGTTTGATCGATTAAAGTATAAGAACTAAATTAATACAATAAAAAAGTACAACAACCTTTAATATAAATAACCCAAAAATTTATTTTTTGAGTATAATTTTTATTTCCTCAAGCCTAATATCAGTGCCCGCTACAGTGCAGGCCGGGCCGGGGGGGGCCGGGTTGGCCCATTTTTCGTCACCTTAAAAAAAATGCAAAATTTAAAAAATACAAAGTCATTTTGTACTAAAATTATTATAATTCATTGATAAATAATATGAGATACAAATATATTTTATCCCAAGTACTAATAATACTAAATATATGCAATAAAATAAAATACATAATAAGTAATAATGAATAATGGTAAATAAATAACGTAACAAGTACAAATACAACGCAATTGGAGCCTAATATTTAAAAGTACAAATTTGTTTATCAAAAAATACAAAGTAAAAATAATATAAAATTTGTTTTTTTTTAATTAGGAGGACTCTCGGGCCTGACCCGAGTCACGGGTCGGGCCGGCTCCCATAAAAAATGGGCCCGTAGCCCGGCCCGATTTCCGGGCCGACCCGACCCGTTGGCCACCTCCATCTTTAATAAGGAAATGAATACTTCGTAATGAGAATGATGAAACATATTTATAAAAAAAATACCTCATAAAAGACATAAATAAAATATAATATTGCCATTTTTTGGGCTAAAATATGTTGCATGTGGGGAATATAAAATATTTATATTTTCTTTAATAATTTGTAGGCAATAGCTATTTTTCCCTCAGACACGCCAAGTATCTTCTTTCCCAAGATATTTGGGTGCATGTCTATTGTATTACATCTATTTAAATGTGTCAATTACCGACGGGTAATATATTTTGGAGGCTGTCTGTTTGGTACGAGGGAATAAACTTAAGTGAAAATAAGCTATTTTTTGTTATTTAATACAGAGAAGCAAAGGAAAAAAAAAGAATATAGGAGGGGTAATGAAAATCATTCTCATTATCATATTTTAATACAAAGAGGGCTTGTATTTGAAAATGTGGAATAAGAATGAAAAGACTGATGAATCACACAAATATTTTCTATTTAAATCTCAACTTAATTTTTGCTTACTTAACTACCCTCAAATAACAAACCTAAATAAGTTTTTAAGGATAATAATAATTATTATATTGTTGCTATTGGTATTGCTGTTGTTGTTATTACTATTATTATACTAAAATTTATTAGAGAGTGTGCGGAAATGAACAATATACTCGGATCTCAATCGAATCAAATACCACGACAATAATGAGAAACAATCGGACTAAAAGAGAAACGAAATAATAGACACAATGATTTACGTGGAAACCCCTTTACAATCGAAAGGGGAGAAAACCACGGGCGAAGATCGGAGCTTTTATTATTGAAGCAAAAGAAGAAGAAGAATTACAATATTCTCTCACACTCTCAATTTGATTGGTGCGGCGCCGCAATAGGGAAAACCTCACTTTGACTTTGGATACATTATGAAGTACCCTACGTCCGTATTTATAGCTGCGCGTAAACCCTGTTTCCCTATCGATCGGTTCCTCACTGATCGATCGGCCCGCTCTCTAGATGCTTCCCTCTTTTAAGTAACATTCCCGATCGATCGAGCTCCACCTGATCGATCGGCCCGCTCTCTAGATGCTTCCCTCTTTTAAGTAACATTCCCGATCGATCGAGCTCCACCTGATCGATCGGGGTCTCCATGGCCTTTCTCCCTAATGCGCCAAGGAATTTTGAGACATTTATCTAACAAAGAGTATTTTAATAAACTATTTTACTTATACTTACTTCCACTAGTGCATACCAAATACAATAATAACTGTTCATTCATATCATAATTTCACACATATACCAAACAGGGAAGTGAGAATGATTGAATCATTCCCATTACCACAAATCCGTTCCTCATACCAGACAACCTCTTGAGGATGTTGTTTAAGACAAATTGAATCTCTCATTTATAATGGGAGAGAAGGCTTAGAGAATTTGGGGAGACTTATCTTATTGCGTAACTTATACGACTTACATGCTTTTCTGATGAACAATGGTATTCTTTTACTTTGATTGCTTTGCAAACTAAATACTTGTAGAGTGATACATTTCTATTTGCACTTTTTTTTATATATAGTTTTCACTCCCTTGACAAAAACTAAAAATAAAAATTCAAAATAGAAAATATCATACTAAAAATAAAAATTCAAAATAGAAAAGATCATTTTCATTTTTTTTTTCCCGATAGATAAGGAGCAAAGCTCAAAATACAAAGTAGGGCACGCCTAAAACTAGGGCCCCGGAAAAGAAAAATAGGAAAGGCAACACAAAGTGGCACGAACTTAGGACAAAAATAGACATCGCCACCAAAAATATAGGAAGAAACACAGAAGTCCAACTAAATTAGCAGACGTCCCACACCTTGACCTCCCCAGAGCTAGTGGTAGGCATATCGGGCGTGTCCACGTTTAATAAACTCTATGTTCCTTGCAATCTCCTCAAAAGAGTGCAGGAATTCATCACACCAGTCTCGTATCCAAAAACGCAACCACATCTTTATGCTCCACCAAACCTTCCTCTCTTCCCAAGTACGGTTCTCAAAGACAATCTTATTCCGAGAACTACATGTCACCCAAATAATCACGAAAGCCAATGTAAGCCGAACTTTCTTTTGCAACTTACCTCCAACACTACAAGATGCCCACTCTTCAAATAAATATTTCACCATTCTCAGAACACACCAATACAAACCTCACAAGTGTTACTGTCAGGACAAAAATTATTATTATCATAGTAATAATATATATACAAATAATAATCAATCATAAAATTACTTTAAAAACTATAATCCTGCTCTGATAAAAATATTATCCAAAAACTATGTCAAATGTCATAATTTTATTGAAGTCTGCAGGGCTACCATAGCAGCTGGATGATAGAGCTAGGCCAGCAAGTTTGTTACGCAAGGCAATGATAGAACTTAATTAATGTTTTCATTTTCTGACAATGTGTGCTGTGAATTTTGGAGAAGATGACCTTTAACTCACGTTATCTTACTTGTGATTACTTTATATTGTAATGTGGTCCATTTTGTACTTGCAAGTACATTCACAGGTTCAAATACATGGTTACATATCGGTTTATATACAAGTTTAAGTGAAGTTTTATAATCTTTTCATATATTAATCTTTTTCAGAATTTTATGTGTAAATTAAGACCCCAGGAAATGCTTTTGTCAAGGTTCACCGAGTCTTGAGTCCGATTCTCCGAGTTCATATGCATGTTGTTCGTGTATGAGCTTGAATGTAGTTCCATTATAATGTTAAATAATTGAGGTCAGTGTGATGGTGAAAATTTTAACGGGTCAGTTATGTTAGATGCTAACATGATCATTGTACTACTTGGTTGCCAATTTAACAACATGATCATTGCACTACGTGGTTGCCAATTTAACATCAAATTATTCTATAACTAATTGACTAAATATACATTAAAATAGACTACATTAATATAATTAAAAGTATAAATATAAGTAAATACAGTAAACAAGGTGTATAAATACATAATATAATTAAGTCTAAAATCTACTGAAGAAAAATATGAACGTCTAGTTTGAATTTCGTTTTATATACGTGTTTTTATTAATATAAACTCAATTTGCTGTCTCATCCCTCATGCAAGCAAGTATATATTTATATAATGTGTTAGATAGTTAATTTGCTATATAGTTCTAATAATGCGGCATTTATGTACATATATCAAAATTTGGTGAAGAAAATAGCCCTAAATTAATTCTCATGGAAAATAGTCTACCGAGATTGATTATAATGTTGCAAAACGTGTGGCAATCTAGTTTTAAACTCAATTTTAGTTCATTTGTATATTACTACTAAATTTCTTCAGGCTTGTAGACCCAATTCATAAAGTTAACATATAAAAACAACAGTTTCAGTGTCTCAATGGCTCCCACGTACGCAGAGTTTAGGAGAAATAAGATGTATGCGGCCTTACCCCATCAGGGTGAGACCCTGACGAGAGGCTGTTTCCAAATATAAACTCAGGTATGGATCTATCGTAAAACCAATTGGCATTAAGTGGAATAAATCACTAGACTTATGTAGTGATCTTTTATCTTTCACAACTCGAGTATGAAATTCAATTAGACTTGTATTTAGAGTCCTTAATTACTCATCAATTTACAAAAATACAAAACAAACGGTAATAATGCTAGGACAAAATTATTATTATCAGAGTAATATTATTGTTTTGAAAACAATTATTACTCTTATTATTTATAAATCACATTATGACTTTGACAGGATAAGTTAAGGGAACAACGTTTGCAGTGGTTTGGGCATATTAGGAGGAGACCGACCATTGCCCCTGTCAGGAGGTATAAACAGCTCTATATTACAGGCATAAAGAGGGGGAGAGGCCGGCCAAAGAAGAGCTGGATGAAGGCAATTCGACAGGACCTCGCCTATCTCGACCTAAATGAAGAAATAGCCCTAGATAGGGCTCAGTGAAGGATTAGTATAGGTGTAACCGATATAGCGGTTTAGGATCGAGGAGCACCTCTAAGCTAGTACTTAGGACCCGAGGCTTTTTGCAGGCCAACTAGAATTTTACACAATGTTGCCGTATGCTAGTTGTTTTGTGTTCTTATTGTTTGACGCATTCTTTGTCGTTGTGTTTGTTGCCTTGTCGTTCTAATGCATCCTCGTTGCTTCAGAATATCTATATACATGTTATGCAGATTTGTTGATATGTAGCGTTGTGTTTAGCTGTACTCCTTCATGACTTTTTGCTCTCTACTTTGATGCTGCTATGCTATTCATACTTTTCATGCTCTTCGAGTATCGCATGTTGGGAGTCCTCAGAAACAACCTCTCGTTAGGGTATCACATTGAAGGGATAAGGTTGCATATATCTCAACCCCTCATAACCTGCTTATACAGAAACCCTTAAGATACTAAGTATGTTATTATTGTTATATTATTATTATTTCGATAATAATAATTTTTGCATTGATAACAAAATATCCCTCCCAAAAAAAGAAAAGGAGAGAAAAGTGTCGAAAATGGAACGGTGGCAAGCTAATTAATTAAGGAGAGGGGGGGGGGGGGGGGGGGGGGGGGGGGGTGGTTTAATAATGGTGCCTACTAATAGCGCGTTACAGAAATTAAACCATCTCTATCATCATTAGCCTTTGATTTAACGCCTTGTTGGACCGACAACCCCCCAAAACAAAAACACAAAAAAGTCAAAAACAAAGAGAGAAAATATATTAATCAATTATTATTATAAATTAATATTGTCCAACTGACATTATTATTATCAAAGTAATAGTTATAAAATTATCTAAAAGTTATAATTTTGCTCTGATAATAACAAGTTTACTAAGACAATAACATTATATTTAGATCATGATTAGTATTGATTTACATGTATCAAAACCAATTGATAGGCAAAAGATGAAGGGCATAAATAGTGTGGGGGTCACATTCAAAGGCAAATTAAGGAAAACCCCAAATTCAACTTCCAATCTCCTCCATGCTTTTACTAATTGTGAGCCCCATTTAAGTTGACCTTTTTTTTTTCTTGCTTCTTTTTAGCCCATTAATTTCTCCCACATTTAATCCCCTATTATATATTTTGGTTACTCTGTTACTTTCGTCATAGATCTTATTTAGTCAAGTTTACTCTTTGAAAAATGTTTTTTTTTATGAAAGTATCTTTTAAAATATTCGAGTGTGTTTAATTTGAAAATAAAAATAGAAGGAGTGTAAAATATGTTTGTAAAGAACATTTGTTTCTTTAAAACGTACTTATATGAAACAATTTTTTTTTACTGTTTTTTCAAATAGACAAATAGATAGAGGTCAAAATATTCCTAACTCGCACCGCGTTGTCAAATAGAAATTGAATAGTCTATTTTAGAAAATATGCATGGTTCATTTATAAAATATAAAAAACAATCAGTGAATTTCAAATTAAATTAATTTGGTTTTAGACAATATTATTAACAGGACAATAATATTATTTTAGATTAATTTTGTGCCTAGATGATTAAAGAAGTCAAAAATTTTACATTTTATTTTTTTATTTTTTCCTTAATTATCAAAAGCAATAATAGCAAGCGAATCAAAACCCAAGGTATAATTAGTAGAAGAATCAAAACAAAAGCTAAAGCAATTTTGAATACTAGAATAAAATGTAAAGCTCCATCCACACACCGCACGGAATAATACTAGTTAGATAGAAAATACAAGATTTTCTATTAAAAATTACGTAAATTTTAGGTATAACAACAATAACAGAACCAGTGCCTCAAGGGTTCCCACCTAAGCGGGGTCTGGGGGGTGGATGTACGCAGCTTTATCCCTTACGGGTATAACCCTACCGTGAGGCTATTATGAAGGACCCCCGCTCTCATAGGGTTGGCAACACGAGGACTTCCTAGGAAGTCACCCATCCTGATACCACTCTCGCCCAAGCACGCTTAATTTCTGAGTTCTTATGGGATCCGATCACCTAAATTTTAATACGGTTTTACAAAATTGCCAATGTTTCTTTAATTTTCTAACACACCTAAACTTTTCAAAATTTTTTAATGTCACGCCTTAATGTTAACATTTTTAACATTCATTACTTTTTGCTAATATTAAATATTAAAAATAAATTTTAAATTATTTATAAATTTATTAGATATTTAAAAAAAATTTTAAATATTTAAATATTTTAAATTATTATAAATGTAAATTAAATATTTTAAATTATTTTCTCTGTTTAAAAAGCTACGGTAATAAAAATTAATCAGTATTAACTATATAATTTTAAGATATAATATTAAAAAATAAAATGATAACTTTTAAAATTGTATCTAAAATTTACATATTTTTGAGTTGGAAAAAAAAAAAAAAAGTAAAGAGAAGTCTTAGACACCTACCGTTGATAACCACACACCCACCATTCCCTCCTTTCTCTCTCTCACAGTTCACACCCAGATGAGAGAGATTGTAGAGAGAGATAGGGATTTACAAATTTCAACGAGCAGATTATTCTCTGTTCAAAAGCTGAGCTCTAATTGTCGCCATTTCCAAGTTAGGGTTTCTAGACAAATCAAAGAAAAAAGCTTTCAGAAAGCTCCACCCCAGCTTAGATTCACCTATAATTACTCACATTTTGCCCTTTTCAAGTCAAATCCCGTATAGGAAAGTGAATTGTATGCAGTTATTTGAGGGTTTGAGCTCATTTAATGATATGGGTAGTCAACCATTTGTGCTGTGGTGCACTTATTGCTAGAAATTTCAGATTTTTTTTTTTTCCTTTTTGTTTGTTTTAGGGTTTGTTGAATCTGGGGTTTGTGAAGCTTTTAGTGCTGTGGAGATCTTATGCTTCAAGGTAAGAATAAGGAATTCAATCTTATATGATAGAGTTTTGATTCTAGCCTTGTCTTTGTCTTTTCCCCCATCTTTTGTCTCTAATTTTTTGGCTTTGGTACTGGTTTT
The DNA here is from genome assembly GCA_018398585.1 of Simmondsia chinensis. Classification (NCBI taxonomy): domain Eukaryota; kingdom Viridiplantae; phylum Streptophyta; class Magnoliopsida; order Caryophyllales; family Simmondsiaceae; genus Simmondsia; species Simmondsia chinensis. The sequence continues at coordinate 3,357,858 of JAGTTD010000009.1, forward strand.
GATTTCATGTATTGCAGTGCAAGTTTCCCTCTTTGTTTACTTGTATGATGATTTTAGGGATTTTTGAGAAATGGACATTTGGTGCTAATTTGTTCTTGATGTTTCTTGTTGCCTTATATCTCTATTCTGAATTGGTCTCTATAAAATGAAATGCCTGCAACTCTGTGGATGTAGGCATATTGGGACAAATCATGCGAATTTTGTGTGTTGTTTTTTCGTTTTCTCGATGAATTTTCAGTTGTGCTTTTGTGGTGTGTTTCCTGACAGTTTAGGGCTCTGAAGTGGATGCTGAATCCTCATTGATCTTTTTAGGTACATTTGAGTTCTGGGGAAAATGGGCGATCTCAACGTGGAATTAACCAAGAAAGCTATATTTGGTCTGAAAGTGTGGGAACTAATTGGAATTGTTGTTGGATTGTTCATTGTTATTATCCTGGCTTTGCTTGCGCTATGCTTAACGTCGCGCAAGAAAACGAGAAGAAGTGGAGATAAGCAGCTATTTAGTCAAATTCCAACTGTTTCTAAAGAGATTAAGGAAATACGGGTGGAGCAGATATCAACTATCAAGGACAAATTTAGTGACAAGGATTCGGATAATGTCCTGGTTCATGAAGATGGGGTTAAAATGACGAATGGAGATGCTAGTAGTCAATCGGGCTCGTTTAATTACTTGAATGGTGGCGGTTCTCGATCAGGAGAAGATGGTGGGTCCGGGACATATGGTGGACATAAGCCGTCTTCTTCGTACCCAGTAACTGCTCCTTCTCCCCTTGTCGGGCTGCCTGAATTTTCGCATTTGGGATGGGGTCACTGGTTTACATTGAGGGACCTGGAAATTGCTACAAACCGGTTTTCGAAGGAAAATATTATTGGTGAGGGTGGGTATGGAGTGGTTTACCGTGGACAGCTGATCAACGGTTCACCGGTGGCTATTAAGAGAATTCTTAACAATCTGTAAGTTCCGAAATGATTTGTTAATTTCGCACCCAATGTCGGATTTTCATCAATTCTTTAATGTGTTCTTCTGATTCAAGCTTCTTGTTTGGATCTCCACAGAGGCCAAGCTGAGAAGGAATTCAGAGTGGAAGTTGAAGCAATTGGCCACGTCCGACATAAGAATTTGGTCAGACTTTTGGGCTATTGTATTGAAGGCACTCATAGGTACTTTATTCTTCTACACTGTGTGCTTGCGTTGTGCACCTGTAATGCAAGTAATATTCAGACTCTTGTTTCGGAAAACTTTTAAGTCGTGTAAATTATTAACTTGTGGATGTCAGGATGCTTGTCTACGAGTATGTTAACAATGGCAATTTAGAGCAGTGGCTTCATGGTGGTATGCGTCATCATGGATATCTAACTTGGGAGGCCCGTATGAAGATTCTTATTGGAACAGCAAAGGCGTAAGTCGACTCACATCTCTGCTTCATCGTTTAGCTATTCATTATCTCTGTCATTTGGCTTAATTAGTAATTTTTGTTTGCTTATCAATATTGTTGGATTATCCACCTTTCAAGTATAAGGTCTTGGGTTCAAAGCTCATTCCTCCCCTCCCCAAATGTTGATGGCTCTATTTAGGACAATATTATATCTCCTTACCATCAACAATGTTTTGCTTATATGCTATCATTACTCCTTTAACCTATGGACATAACTAATCATAACATATCTGCTGCAGCCTTGCATATTTGCATGAGGCAATTGAGCCAAAGGTAGTACATCGAGACATCAAATCGAGCAATATTTTGATTGATGAAGAATTCAATGCCAAGGTTTCCGATTTTGGCCTAGCTAAGCTCCTTGATGCTGGCGAGAGTCACGTAACAACTCGAGTCATGGGAACCTTTGGGTATGTACGCGAGTTCTTATTTTTTACAATATATCATTTTCTCTTTTGACTTCAGGAGGGATATTAAATGTCTAATTAGAGCATTAAGTTTAGTCTTCATTGGTATTCAACTGCCACATTCTATATTTTGCAGATATGTGGCTCCTGAATATGCAAATACCGGGCTTCTAAATGAAAAGAGTGATGTTTATAGTTTTGGAGTGTTGCTTTTGGAGGCAGTAACTGGTAGAGATCCCGTGGACTATGGCCGCCCACGACATGAGGTATGCCATAACTCTCTACCTTTTGCTTATTAGCCGTTGGAATTTTCTAGATAAATTAGTCTTCGTGATTCTGCCAACATTTGTTTATGACTATATTACCCTTTAGCCTGCTGCTTGTCGTCCTGTCCCTGGACTGTAATCTTCTAAACTGACCTGGTTTGGATTTTGCAACGGATGCAGGTAAATATGGTTGACTGGCTGAAAATGATGGTTGGTAACAGGCGATCCGAGGAAGTGGTTGACCCAAACATCGAGGTAAGGCCGTCAACTAGGGCACTGAAGCGAGCTCTCTTGACTGCTTTGAGGTGTGTTGATCCGGATGCTGACAAGCGGCCCCAGATGGGCCAGGTTGTTCGAATGCTTGAATCTGAGGAGTATCCCATACCCAGAGAGGTTTGTACCCAAAATGTGCTTTCCTCACCTGATGACTTAAATTTCTAGTGACTTCATAGGACCTTCATAATGTCGAGATAACGGTGTTAAACGATCATAACCATTGATAATGCTAGGCTATTATTGCCTTAAAGTTAGATATTGATAAGATTTGATTTATATTTGGTTAGGATATAATTTGTTAATATTTTGGTAAGATTGAGTTGTCTAATAAATCAGATTGGAATGTGATTTGAATTTGAATTAGATTTGCCTTAGAAAACTTGATTATAAAAGGAGCTTATGGGTTGATTGTTAAGTAGAACAAATGAGAGGAAAGATGCGAGCGTTTGTGGGGTTTTGTAAAGGGGTGCCCAAGGGACAATAGGGTAAGGGGAAGAGAGAGATTTGACTATGGGTGCCTTTTGATGTGAGAGTTAGTAGCTTTCTCTGTTCAAAGCTATATTGAAGAGGGTTGGTGGCTTATTGTGTAATAGCTACACTTTGATAGAGAGATTGTGAGATAGAGTTTAGGGTTTCAAGTAGATATTGTAATTCCAAAATCGTAGTGGATGAGACACCCGTTTGGGTCCCGTGGTTTTTCCTTCTAGTTGAGAGAGAGTTTCCACATAAATCTTTGTGTTGATGGTTTTTGTTGTTTTTTGCTTTGATTGTGACAATTGTGGGATTTTTCCTAACATATAATGCTTGTGAGAGGCCTTGGTGATCTTCTAAAGGGATTGATTGATGCTATGTTTGTGATCAACGCTTCTTATGCGTGTTGCATTAACGGGTTTGGTTCTGCATATACAATTAGCGTCTGGTATTTCAAACTGGATATGTTATTTGGCATCAGAAGTGAACATCTGAGATTGCAGAACCAAAGCCTTAAAAGTGAACATCTGTTTTGGTTGGAGGGGAACATTTTCCTCCCAGAAAATATTTCAAAAAAGATGGAAAATGACGCAGAAGATTAACTAAAAATATTCTCTTCAAAATATCCTTGGGAATCAATTCACCATATAAGTTTGCATGAAGCTTGTGTTTGGAATATTAGAGAATGTTAAACTAAAGAGAGGTTTTTTGACTCTCCCTTGTAAAACAAATTGTGTTCCTTTTCTTGAGAGGAGTTTGATTTCTCCTTTGTAATCATTCGCGTGAAGGAGATAAAAGAATGGGACGACAAAGAATTTCGCCCAAATGAAACTGATACTGAATTGGCTGATTTATGCTTTCTCGCTACGCATGGTAAATGTTCTTGAAATGATAACAGAGCCTCTAGTTCTAGCTTTTTCAAATGACTGATAGCCTGTCTGATAAGCTGCGAGTGCCTTAATGTCTCCGAATAAGAGCTCTAGTTTAGACATATGAACACATCTCGTTTCTGCATTTTCCAGGACCGAAGGCACAGAAGAACACGGGCAAGCAGCACAGAGATCGAGGCACAAAGGGATTACTCAGACACGGATAGGAGCGAGCATCCCGAGTCCAAGATAGAGAGCAAGAGGAACCCACTGACATAACCCAAGCAAAGTAGTTCATCTTAAGGTCAGATTATATGACATTTCTACTGGTTATGCTAATTCTGTAATATCTTATAGGCTCTTGAATCTTGATTGCATTCAAATCGTGCCATGAAATTGATGTGGAATGCCTTTTCTTTTCCTTTCTTTTTTTCTTTTGCCATTTTATTTGTTTTTTTGGTGGGTCTGTTGGTACGGTTGAGATGGTGGTGAATATGAAGAGGTTATTTCACCTCTTTGTTGTATTTTTTTTTTTTATTTGTTGGGTCTCTTTTCTTTCTTTTTTTTTTTTTTTTTTTGTTTTCTTGATAGTAAATGAGTAGTAGTTGGAGAGATTTGGGGGTTTGTGTATGAAGATGATGGAGAATTGAAAAAAAGAACACTGGGTTTGTATAGTAAATTCTATATATTCAATATTTTTCTATGAACTTGCTGGGGTCATTTCTGTTTTAATGTTTGCTAATTTGCTGTAATTTTAAAAATATCAAGGGCTTTTTCTGTGAAGATATCCTTTTTTTGCCCATGTATGTAGTTTAAGTATCTTTGTAAAGACAGGGTTTGTTATTCGTGATCAAGAAGGTAAGATAGGGTTCATTTACCAGGCACTAAGGCACCGGATTCCATTAGAACTCCGAAGTTAAGCGTGCTTGGGCGAGAGTAGTACCAGAATAGGTGACCTTCTGGGAAGTCCTCGTGTTGCCAACCATATAAGGTTGGGGGTCTTCAGAAACAGCCTCTCAGCAGGATTATACCCTGAAGGGATAAGGCTGTGTACATTCATCTCGCCCAGACCTTGCTTATGCAGGAGCCCGGGTCTGTTGTTGTTGTGATCAAGAAGGTAAGATGATTCTAGTTGGATTGAAAGGAATAAGAAATGTTCCAATCCTAGTAGCAGAGGGCGGTGGCGGTCAAAGATGGGTTGGAGCAGGTGGTCATAATGGGTTTTCAATTAAAAGATACTAGTACTTCCATTTCCATGGTGAACCAGATATCTTTTCAACATTGTTTCAGGGAAGTAAACAGCGCATCAAATTGGTGCGCTAACCAAGATTATGGTCTTTCGGTTCCCACAACTTGGAATTGCTGCCAGATCAATCCCTATAAGGGCGGACAATTTATGCTTCTTTTCTCTAAGAGAGAACCTAGTTCATCTTTTTTCCTTACCATTGTTTAAAAAAAAAAAAAAAGTATATTGTTATAAAACTATAAAGATATTATACTCTAAATGAAAATAATAAAAAGACAAACATAAATATACTATTTTGTATTAAAATGAGATTATTTTATTCAAATTTTTCTTCTCTCTTTCTCGTTTTTTTCCCCCTTTCTTTTCCTTTTTCCCGTTTTTCTCTGTTGTTGTACGTAGTGTGTGTAGTGGGTATATATATACCTAAAGAGGAGGGGGATGAGTCACCTTAAGGGTGGCTCTTATTGTGACAACTGTCACAAATATCTATTTATATGTATATATACGTAAATAGATATTTTACATAATTTTTAATTTTTTATAATATTTAATAATATCTAAACTCGATTTTAAAATTTATACCAAAAAAATATTCAATATTTACCACCTACATCTAGTTTATTGACCTTATTAGATTCTATAGGTAAGAAGGAAATAATATCTATAATGAAATAATTATTTCTTACGAAGTAATATTTCTGTAGCAAATATTAAGGTCAATGTGTAGCTTTTTACAACATCACTAATACGTCAACTGGCAGGACATTCTTTCATTGATATCTCAAGCAACATCTCGTAGTGAATTGCAGCTCTTCCATGAACTTCAGTTTTCTATTACTTTTACTTTCATCACAATGAAGAGATTACAATTTTCCAAAATAGAGATTACTCCGGGGAAAATGAGTTATTGAGCTTTAATCTAGTGACCCAGCCAAAGAGAGGTGGAGATTTTTAACCACCAAGCTAACCCAAGAAGCAAGCTCGGATATGCCCAGTTACACTAGTAATAATTCACTTCAGAAAAAGAAAACGAGTACTCAAATGATCCGAAAAGAAAACTTGTGATATTGATACCGACACGATTACATTGGGAGTGCTGTTCAGCAGCCAATCTCCCCTTTTTATATAACACCAGCCTACTTTTTGTCCTACACCCTATAAATGAATTGGAACAGAACAAAATATTATAAAACCCAAAAGAAGAATCACAATCACCAAAGGAAACGCAATAGATATTATTAAGACACAAAGAACAAACCATAGTAGAAGCCATAGTCTTTGTCTTAGTTCGATATACCAGTTGCACAGCACTCAGGATTTCCTTTGAATTTAATCCTGGGGCTTGTCCCATTTGAGGGGCTTCACCACCTCCCATGAGAAGTCAGCGTCATCCCTTCCGAAATGCCCATATGCCGCTGTCTTCAAGTACCTTCCCTTCCCTCCCCTCTTCAGGTCTAGGTTTAGGGCTACCATTCCGGGTCGGAAGTCAAAGTTCTCCTTTACTATCTTCAGTATCTCCTTGTCTGGGATCTTCCCAGTTCCATATGTGTCAACAAACACGGACAAGGGCTCGGGCACACCAATGGCGTAAGAGATTTGGACGATGCACCTACGAGCGAGCCCGTTTGCAACGATACTCTTGGCAGCCTGCCTAGCTATGTAGGCACCGCTCCTGTCTACCTTGGTTGGGTCCTTTCCGGAGAAAGCACCACCACCATGGGCACCCCAACCACCGTAGGTGTCAATGATGATCTTACGGCCAGTGAGACCGGCGTCACCGTGGGGGCCACCGATTACAAAGCGGCCAGATGGGTTAAGGTGGAAGATTGTCTTCTCATCGAGGTACTTCTCAGGGATAACGGGCTTGATGACGTGCTCCTTCAAGTCAGTGGCAATCTCATCGTTGGTGACTGCTTCGTCGTGCTGAGTTGAGATGAGAACGGTGTGGACACGGAGAGGGACCATGGCTCCATTGTCATTGTAGTACTCGACTGTGACTTGCGTCTTGCCATCGGGTCTGAGCCAAGGGCAGGTGCTGTTCTTACGGACTTCGGTAAGGCGGGCACCGAGCTTGGTGGCAAGGACATGGCTGAGGGGCATGAATTCGGGGGTTTCGTCAGTGGCGTAGCCAAACATGTGACCTTGGTCACCGGCACCGATTTCCTCAGGGAGTTTGGTGAGGTGGCCGTGGACACCCTGCGCAATGTCAGGGCTTTGCTGCTCAATGTAAACCAAGACCTTGCAGTTGTCGGCATCAAGGCCCACATTGTTGGAGACGAACCCAATCTGGCGGCAAGTGTCACGCACGATCTTCTCATAGTCTACTTTGGCCTTAGTTGTGATCTCACCAAAGACCATGACCAAGTTCGTCTTGGTGCAGGTCTCACAGGCAACCTTGCTGTCGGGGTCCTGCTCAAGACAAGCATCAAGCACTGCATCAGAAATCTGATCACAGAGCTTGTCTGGGTGCCCCTCGTTCACAGACTCAGAGGTGAACAAGAAGGTGTCCATGTTCCCGACCTGCAAGTCAAGAATTTTAAGAAAAGAAAACAGGATCAGGACGGAGGTATAGCTAAATTAAACACAATGTATGATCGATTAGAAAAAGAGCTAAAGATTGGCAGAATGAAGGCAAATTGTGTCAAGAGATCAACGACCCTAAAAGTTAAGTTCTTAGCATGAACAATTTCATACTATAACATGTTCCGTTACATAAATGCTCATCTAGCTTCAACTTTGTAACAGAAAAACCCACCTCATACCTTGTACGGAATTGTTTTAATTTTGAAGTGGAGGGTATTGGAATTCAATCAATGAAGCTCAATGCCTATTGTTCAAAGAAGATCTAATATCATATCAGAAAACTAATTATCCCAAAAAAGGTTTACTTATTACATGAAAGTTCATGAACGATTTTATAACAAGTTAGGCCATGAACAACTTTCGAAAGAGCAAATAATTCGAGCATTGAGTGCATATGAATTACAGACAATAACTTAAGCACACCAGAATCACAAAAATTGTATCACCTCACTAAGCAGCTACATAACCAGTTATTCCCCCGAAAGAAATAAACTCATACCTAGAGTGGACTGAGATTGACTAACCGTCCACTGAGTTCATACACTTATCTAATCATAAGATATTGTTCTTTCGACACTATACTCTATAGCGTGAACACCATAACGACACTGAAATTCAAGAGGTAAAAACCTAAAACCAAAAACTTAATAGTAATAATCCAGCATATCAGCAATATATATATTTGCAAATGGAAATTTACATGTAAGATTGCAAAGGTTACAGCACCAGTGTTATCACGACCAAATGCCAATAAAATACCGATAATTTCCAGTTTTCCGCACCAAAAACAGACAATCCTGCTTCCAACTCGGAAGATCACAAGATAAAACTCTAAACACAATAAGCATACACAAGGATTTCGAAAACAGCTCAAAAATGCAGTAATTCATTACTAAAAACAAAAATTTCCTCGTCAAAACACAAAAGAAAAACCATAGAATGATCTCTAAACCACAAATCTCGGTTAACCCTAGCACCGCCTCACTAACTCAAATCGAACCACAAAATCCGGCATTTCAACCTAAAAAACCAGAAAATTAAACCCTTTCTCAACAAAATCCATCCAATTTCTGCACTCCAACCTCAAAATCAACACGACAACGCCAACAACATACAAACTGGCATGAAATCAAGCAAGAATCAAAATCAACTGAGCAAAACATAAAAAACAATCAAATTTCCGGAGCATAAAACCAAATCGAATCAACAGATAAAGTAGAAGAGTACCTCTGGATTATGAATTTGAACGTGGATAGAGAGAGAAAATGCAAAATGGATAAAATGAGACCCCTAACTGCAGCGAGATTCAAGTACGACTCGGGGCCCCGCATTTATAGTACATCTGGTCCCTCCAAAATCTTGTCGGGGGTAGGGGAGGTGCAATGTGAGGCGTTCGATGGAAACGGATCGGACGGTCAGGATTGTTTGGAGTCGGTGAGAGAGAGGGACAAGTGATTGGACTATATTGACCCCTTCCGAAGTTGGGAGTTCACCTACCTTGACGAGAAACATGGGCCCATGGGCCTATGAGCTGGACCGGACGACGTCGTCTTAGAGGTTTTTGGTGGGCTTGCTGTGGTGGGTTGGAATATGGCAAGAATAATATAAAAAATGAGTAAAGAATGTAAAAATGTTGTATGTCGCAGGAAAAATAGTCATGAAAATGTTACCAGAAACAGGTGCTTAGAAATTAGTTTGTCGTTAATAAAAACTATGCCTTAGTCGTGGCATTTTCGTGCGCCCCTCCTCGTTCCGTGTAGCATTACTCGTAAAAATGATATGATAAAGTATAATTAAATTATAGAAATTAATGTTAAATAATTAATTTTGACTTTAAAATGGGTAATACGATGATAGATGTTTAGGTAGATGTAGGTCCAACCTCTAATCAAGTAGTAAAATCAAAATAGGTAGAACCAAAAAAAAACAAAAAAAAAAAAAACCCAAATTAGGTTTAGCTGTTAGATCTTGTTACTCGCCTTTGTCAATGACTGTCTATATTATATAGGGTGAGAGGAATTTAAGGATCAAAGACACCCGACATTTCTGTTGTAATGAAGGAGATTATGAATTTTATTCGTAGTTGCTGTAATGCTTCTTGATGCTCAAAATAATGATCAACTTCTTTAAAGATGAGGGACATAGGCGGAATTTTCTTGTTGTTACTTGTTTGTTCGACCTTCGAGCCTTAGTCTCTATTGTTTTTGCTTTTTGAATTTGATTCTTTTGGTCGGCTTTGATTGTGACTTGAGATATGCTTCTCGTAGGCATATGCATATATGTTTTATCTATGATATGTCGCCCAAACTTACAAATGAAACTAACATCAAATTATTTCAACTTGTTGTTTATTACTATTATTAATAATTAATATTAATTTTATTGGGCCTCAAAACTAATCTATTAAGTTAGTATACATGAGATCCACATACAAGTTTTAGTAGGGTTTCATCCTAAAATTAATTGATAATAAATAGAGTAACCCACTAGACTTGTATATTAATCTCTCCGCTATTATAGCTCCAAAGTGGAATTCTTAAACTAGACTCATATTTAGAGTTCTCAATATTATATAATAATTATAAAAAAAGGGTAATGAGGTGGTGTCAAGATGGTGGGTGGACATGTGGTGGTGGTGGTGGTGGTGGTGGTGGTGGTGGTGGTGGTGGTGGTGGTGGTGGAGTAGGTGTGGTTTTCAGTGAAACGTATCTTTTTTCTTTCTTTCCCCGTAATAACAAGTAATAAATTAATCCTATCTACTGTACAAAAGTTCTACTATTCAGAAAAGTAAAATTTTTTAAGTAAAAAATGTACTCCTAATCATTAACAATGTACTCAAAATTATAAAAAATGTACTCATAAATCAACTGCCTGTGTGTCGGCACATAGGCAAAAATTATGTACAGTAGAAATGCTCATCCACTGTATAGCAAAGTTTATTATAATAAAGTATCAAAAAATCACATTTTCCAAAAGTTCAAGCTAATGAGTGAAGGCCAAGATAAGTTTTATATACTAATATACTCCCTCACGAAAATGTTTATTGGGTTTGAAGCATGGATATTGCATATGCACAGATCTTACCTTGTGCTTCAATTATGTTTATATTGAAAGTGAGGGCTGTTGGATTTGAACTCATAACTTTTTGGTCAACAAGGCTCTGATACCATGTCAAAGAACTATCTTTCCCAAAAGTTTAAATTGGTGGGTGAAAGCTTAAGTTTAATTTTATATTCTAATATAAAGTCGAATTTTTTGTTGGAATATACAACAACAACAACAACAGTCCCAGTGCCTTGCGGCTCCCGCAGAACGCAGGGTCTGGGGGGGTGATGTACGCAGCCTTACCCCTTCCGGCAGGAAAGGAGACTGTTTCCGGGGACCCCCAACCTGAAGTAGCTGAGTGCCTGTAGATAAACCACTGTTAAATTTCATCGGGCCTTTTTAAGCCCGACCCACGAAGTTGGAACTTACGAGATCCACATATAAGCCCAAATGGGGTTCCATCCTAAAACCAATTGGCAATAGGTGGAGTAACCCACTAGGCTTATAAGGTGAACTCTTCTTTCTCTCAACTCCGATGTGGGATTCCATAAGGCTCACATGTGGAGTCTTCAACAACCACCAATTAATAATATGTATATAGAGGCAAAAGTAGAAGAAGGAGAGAAAAAGGAGAAGGAGAGGAAGAAGAAGAAGAAGGAGGAGGAGAAGGAGAATTGCGACTATTAAACGTGTGATTATTGAGGACCTCAATGCAGCCATCCGCCATTATAAAGAAAATGTAAAAACAAATAAATACTAATTTTATTTTTTTTGGATAAATTACGTATTAGTATTATAAGATTTGGTATATGTTAGGTTATGTCTCAAATTATTTGTTTTATTTTATATGGGGCTGCCGTGTGGTCACCGATCGATCGGGAGGGAATGCCGATCGATCGGGTGATTTAAGGAAAGGATTCGGATTTTTGGTCATGAAGGGGCCGATCGATTGGGACCCTCCCGATCGATCGGGAGTCGTTTTCCTCCGGCCCTAATTATTTTCTATAAATAAGGGCTTAGGGTTTTCGGTTTAGGTGAGAGGTTTCTCCCATACGTATCCAATCAAAGAGCGTGTAAGCCGCCATTAAGAAAAAGAGGTGACTTCGTAATTCCTCCAAGATATTCGAGTGCTACGAGAGTTCAGAGGGAGTGATTGTAATTCTTCCATATATCTCGTTTGAGAAGTGTCGTTGTAATTCTTCCGTTCAGTTAATAAAGAATCTCCATCTCCGCCCGTGGTTTTCTCCCCTCTCGATTGTAGAGGGGTTTCTACGTAAATATTGTGTGTTCTTGTTTTGTTCTTTCTTTCTCCATGTTTGCTTTCTTCTCGTTTTGTGTGAGTCATATTATTTGAATCGAATCAAGCTACAAGAGTTTACGCTTCCGCATTAAGTTTTCCTCCACAAATTGGTATCTTAGCATACTAAATTTGTTAAGTTTCCTTTTCAGTGTAATAATTTTTTAGTCCACAAATTTTACAAAATAATTTATTATTCCACATGTTTTAGTATAAATATTTTTTAGTCCAATATTAGGAAAACAAAGTGCTGGAAAGACAAAAAAATTTATACTCATATTCAAAATGTCATCATTTTTTTCTAATTTAATACTTTTCTTGAATTTTTTTAACTTTACATGTCAACTTTTGGTCGGAATCCGAATGTCATATACTGGAAATTGGACTAAAAAATAATTACATTAAAACTTGTAGATTAATAAATTATTTTACAAAGTTTCCGGATTAAAAAATTTACACCAAAATTTACGGTACTAATATGTAATTTACCATTTATTTTTTTTTTATCAATGAATAGTAATATAGTCGAATGGGCATTTTCCAAGCACAAGACTAGTAAAGCACAAGCATATAAGCTCGTAAATCTAAGGTTTTTCTAGTAGAGAGAAAGGAAAATTCTAGGAAATCGTTTTCCCTTTTTTCTTGTTTCATACAGAGTGTCAAATGGAAAATCAATTTCGGAAGAAATTGAGACCGGAACGTGTAAGCATTTCATATGAGTTGAATTTGGCCCCACGTGGTTCCAAATTTTGATATGGCGTTGAAGCCCATGCCTCAATGTTTGGGTATTTATCAGTTCAAACTCGGATCTGAATGGACAAAAGATCGATAAATATGCAATCTAGTTTGATCAAGAGATAAATTATGTTAAGTGTGGATATTGATTTAGACAGTATTAGCATATTAAAGATGTTCATTACTCTAGATTTAAACGTAGCAAAAAAGAATCGTTTTTTTCTCTAAACTAGACAAAGGAAAATGAAAACTAGACTCTACTTTTCCTTAGAATATGTTTTTAAAGGGAAATATGTTTTCTAAAGCAAATAGAGTTTAAATAAGCTAATCTTAATATAATAATGTTCGTGCCAAGATTTAGCCAAAATAAGCTGAGCTTGAGCCTGAACAAGCCAATATCGAGTTTAGAATGACCCTACACAAGGTGAGCCTGAACAAGCTTCTTATGAATATGACGAGACTGAGTGATTCCGAATTGAATCTAGTTTCACTGATCCAAGTCCCAAGAAACTTGGACGGCTTGTTCGGGTTCGTTTAAGCTCGCTCGTTTAGCTTATTGAGCAAAACTTGAGTCTAATGAAACTCAAGCTTGTAAGCTCGCAAGTGTAAACGAGCCTGTCTAAATGTAATTCATTAGTTTATACATTCCCTAATGAGTCATATTCTGAGCCTAAATAAGCCGATCCTGAGCCTAAATGAGCCCAAGCAAGCCTAAAAATCACAAGTTTGGTTCAGAAATCAGCGAGCCGAGCCCGAGCCGAGCCCAAGCCGAGCTAAATGTACATGAGCCGAGCCCTGAGTTGGACAGGCTCAGGCTTAACTCAAATGCATCCCTAACCATGTCAAAACAAGTCACATTTGTGTAAAATTTCACCAGGCCTCGAACCCATCCCATGTAGTTGACATTTCGTGTAAAATTTCAGCGTGCCTTAGACCCAACTCATGAAGTTGGCATATATCTCGCATATAAGCCAAAGTAGGGTTTCATCCGTAAATCAATTGGTATTAAATAGAATAACCTACTAAACTTATAAATTGATTTCTTCTTTGCTACAACTTTAATGTCAGACATCTGAATTATAACTATATGTGAATTACTGGACATATTGAAACCCAAACTCCTCTTCATATGGCATGTCATTCAAACTCAGCTCTTTCACATTGTTGATAATGCTGTATGCCAATGCATCTCTTGAACCACTTTTTCTATTATCTTCACACTTTTCCTTATCCTTTTCCCCTTCTGGACCCCCTTTTTATGTTCCAAATCGTCGCTGAACAGGTGTTACGAACATCAGTTAGCTCCTTCTGCTTCTGTTTATTGGGGTCCAGCGAGTCCAGAATGAGATACGACAGGCCAAATCGATGAATGTATTCAAGATATTTGCCTTATACTTTTGTTTCGGTGTATTCAACTCAACGGCTGTAGTAGATATGGTTTATAGGATTGAGCCTGTGTGATCCTCCCATAGAAATGAGCCAGGGATATATGGTTCCATGACATAGTCATTTGGTATTTATATGAAAAAAATCAATATCTTTTAAGTGCTCCCGGCTTTGGAACAGGCTCTGGCTCTAGCAAGGGGTAGGGATGCATAGCAAAGGTGAATAGATAGTCTGCTGCTGGTCTTGGAAATATGGATGAAATGGAAGGCTCTGATTTGACGCTCCTGAACCTCAACTCCTGACTTTCAAACCTATATGGGAGCTTTTGTTGCCTCAGATGCTTCCTTTGCCACATATGCCTCCGGTTTGAGGTCAGGGACTTTCCTATCTTTGGTGGCTAGTGGCTGCGGTGCTAGGCTAAGTGCTCTTAGTGAGACTCGATAAACATGTTAGCTGAAACTTGATGTGAACAAACAGCAGGTTCTTGACGGTCAACAAACAACCAAAGTATGAATAACATACCTCCAAATCATAGTCCTTGCAGTATTCCTACTAGCCAAGATGCTGCCTGCATATGACACACACTTGATGCACATAATTGTTGCTTCTCTTCAACTTAAGGTCAAATTAGATTTTGTCTGAGAACTGGAAAGTATAGTGCTCAGCGGACATGTCCAAATGGAGCTCATCGAACATACAATAGAAGGGTGAATTCGGCAGAACTCACAGAGAGATGTGCGGAAAACCCACATCGTTCACGTTCACTGCCATCAATTTTTGAACCACCTGTTCATTTGATTGTATACTATTGAATAACTTCTGTTCAGATACAAATACCAAATTTAAAGGTCAAAAATGTCAGAATAAGTATGCCAGCAATACTATGCATCTACAATGCGGCCACAGGTTCTTGAACTAACCAAGTATAGAGAGTGAACAATGGTCAAAAGAGTCTTTTTCATTGCTTAGGGTGAGAAATCTACTACTTTACATAGCCTAGTTAGTAATTAGACATCAAACATTCGTTTGACACAATGAGTGTGCACCATAAACAGTAGATGCTATGCTGGAGCATGACAACAGATATGCAAGATAATCTTATAAATCACTCTATTCACAAAAGTGCATACGTCAGATCTTCCTCAGATATCGGTCACGGTTTCCTCCTAGAAGTATCAATTCATGGAGCAATATAGGACTTATGCGCTATGAAATCAGTACACTTCACCTGCTTGGCCTACAGAAGCTTGCACCTTGCTTTCAATCTGAGCCATCAAAGTATGATTGAGTGCCGTCACGATGCCAAAACTCCCCATTTGCCCCTCTTATGATGCATTAGTTAGCTTCATATACCTCTTATGAAAAAACATCGGAGTGCTTGTTGCGTGATGCTAAAATGGCTCAAAAGATCGTCTGGAGGTGAATAACTGGAGATGTCTTGTATCCATATCTAATTTCTTAAGAAAAAAAGAATGATCTTGAGCAGTATCACTGCTCTGGTATTCATTCATCCTAGAAGCAAATTCTGGTGTTATGCTAAATGAATTTTTCACTTATTACAGCTGACCCTTAAATAAGGAGTGTCGGTATCATAAAGAGCATCGAATCAAAGGAAGTTTTAATGCCATTCTGTCTCTTTAGAGTACATCCCAGACCCTACTCAGACGGGAGCCCTTAAAACATTGGGTTTGTTGTTGTTGTTGCTGCTGTCTCTTTAAAGAACAGGACCATAGACAAAGCTAAGTCGCAAGAATTTGTAAGGCAGTCCAGAAATACTTACGGTGGCAATACCTCTTTGCTGTCCATATCAAAGTAAAGTTTTTCCAGTTCCAACAAGATGTAGACAACCCAGAATTGATCTAGATGGTTTCAGCTCTATAAATCCAGAGATTCTGGACATTAAAGTGTACAAAAAAAAAAAAAAAAAAAAATAAAGGAACATACTCAGTGCCTCAAGGGCTCCCACCTACGCAGGGTCTGGGGGGGGGAATGTACGCAGCCTTCCCCCTTCAGGGTGTTAACCTGAAGAGAGGCTGTTTCCCAGTGCCCTCAACCTGAGGGTGAGGACTTCCCAAGAAGTCACCCATCCTGGTACTACTCTCGCCCAAGCACGCTTAACTTCGGAGTTCTGATAGGATCCGGTGACGGCGTGTTGGTGCCCTCTTTGGCATATTGACATGGTATCAGAGCCTTGCAAAATCTAGGAAGTAGAACAAAAGTTAATGATGCAAGTTAAATATTACTTTGTCATTTGTACACTTTACTCCGAAGTTAAAGTATAAAACCAATCTTAAGCCTTCACTCATCAGCTTAAGCTTTTAAGTTAGTTGGTTTATTGACATGGTATCAGAGCCTTGTGAACAACAGGTCAAGAGTTCGAATCCCAACAACCCCAATTTTTATATTAACATAATTTAAGCACAAGGTATGAGGTGGGCTTGTATATTATCCACACTTCAAGCCCAAAAGGGCATTTGTGTGAGGGGGCATGTTGAAGTATAAAACCAATCTTGAGCCTTCACCCATTAGCCTAAACTTTCGGGAAAATTGGTTCATTGACAATAAGTATCAGGCCTTGTGCCTGTGGGAAACACTTTGGAGTCTCTTACATTGATAAGTCTCCAATAAACTCTTCATACTCTCTCGATTTCTCTCTCAATGCACTTACAAACTGGCTCATGAAAGGACCTTCCAAACTCATAACCCCTTCGGTAGCCTTTAATGTTTGCTCATTTTGCATAGGGAACGTCTGATGTTACAACAGTACATTGAATCTAGCTCAATCAATAGAATCTAACACTCACACAAGCTATAATCGAAGCAACGGTGCAGTAAACTGCTTCCCCGTTGTATATTTATATGTGTATTTGATAAGTATATCTCCTAAAAGGAGTAATTACATAGAGAAAGGGGAGAGAGGTACATTAAATAGAAGAGATTTGAGGGAGAGAGAGACACTAATTGTCATGAACCTAAGTCCGTGACTTAGACAAATTGGGAAAAAGGAACCGTGAAAGGGGGAAAGAGAAAGAGAGTAAGAGAATAAAATGAGAAGTTAGAGAAAGATGAGAAAAGGAGAGAATTTTAGAAGAGAGAAGAGAATAAGAGATTAGAGAGAAAAGATAGTAATTTTATTGATATGTTTTTGGATGAGTACAAATCATTACATAGCTTCATATTTATACTACTTAGAACTTAGAATTCTAGATCCGTCTTACTTAATTACATCAACTAACTTAATTACTTGAATAAAAAGAGACCGGTTGTGATTACAATAAAATTGGAGGGAAAACCTTTCATCTGCCTAGATATTTTATAAGAGTCTTCTAGAAGCCTTACTTGATGCCTTAGGCCAACCTTTGCAAAATTGGGCCAGTTGAGAGGAGAAAATTGGGCCGCTTAACATGGTCCAAGTGATGTGGGCTTTTGGCATGGATTGACAAAAACTTGTCATGGGCCTTTGACAAGGTCACGGCTAGGGTTGTGACACTAACATAGTCACATATCAATATAACCCTCTCTCTTTACTAAGGGTCCTATTTATATTAAAGCTAATGACCCTAAAATGACCATAATACCCTTTATTGACTCGGTTCAGTAATTGGGTTTATATCAATACCCCTAAACTCATTTTGGCTCGTACGATCTGATCACCCAGCCAGGATTACGGTCAGTCTCTCTTTTCACTACTAGCATAATTTAACTATAAGGTATGAGGTGAATGTGTGCACTACTCATATTTCAAACTCAACGGGCATTCGCTTGAGAAGACATACCAGAATATAAAATCATTCTTCTGCATTGACCCATCAGCTTAAACTTTTAAAATAGTTGGTTTCTCAATCCACCTTTCGAAGGCTTCCACGTAAAAGCAGCAATTATACAAGTTAATTCAAAAAGGACAAGAAAAATAACTAATCATTGAAAAAAAAAAATATATATATATATATATATATATGTTCAGATGATTCCCAAAGAAACTATACTCAAAACCTTGCCTCATTCACTTTTTTTGTTGTTAGAGTATAAAACCATTTGAAGTAATTAGTTTCTTAATATGGTATTAGAACCTTATTGATTAAGGATCACAAGTTCGAATTTCGATAGCCTCTCACTTTTAATATTAATATAATTTAAACACAAAGGTATGAAACTGCTTTATGTGGTTTTCAGTGAACATAGGATGGTTATTGTGTTAATATAATAGTTCTTATATTTTATTTATTGTGTAATTTATTCTTTGTATCTTTAATTTTATTAATTTAATTCTTATATAATTTATATTATTTTAATTTAACTCTACTTTCATAATAAATACAAGTGACTCAAAACAAATTCACCTGTTAATCCAATTTAAACCCGTTGTGACACCTACTATTAACTTACTTTTAATTTCACTATAGTACTAAATTGATACAACTTAAATTATTAAAAAATCAAATTGATACAACTAAAAGTACTGACATATTAATAAATAAAGTTTAGGAACTCATAACATAAATAATACAAATTAATATTAAACTAATTATTAATTAGATAAACATAACGTTTGTTTTAGTATTGTTTGATAACGAATTAATAAATGGGCACATTGAAATCCTCTCTCTTTTTTCTTCAATTCAACTGGTTATTTGATTAATCACGTGAATAGCACATAGATTCAAATATAAAGGCAAATACTAAATTAATAAACTATTATATATATTAATTGCAAAAGTAAAATCATATCAAATATAAAACTTTGTGGGTGATTTTTTAAAATAGCATATTATGACATTTTTATTCTCAAAATAAGAAAATTAAAAATTATCAAAAGTACACGCCTAGTCAGCATGACATTGACACTTAAGCAAAGGCATTTTAGTCATTTCACTTCAAAAAAAAAGTTTTTTTTTTTTTTTGGGACTAGAACAACCTTCCACCGAAATGTAAAAAAAAAAATTTAAATGTTGCCTAAATTTGTATAACATATAAACTTAGATATATAACAACAATAATAATAGCAAATATACTTTCTTCTTACAATAAGTTTTTAAAATTTTGATCAATTTTGATATATCGAATAATAGTATCTATATAATACAATACTAAAAATTTAATCAACATTTAATTTACATTTGTACCTTTTGGTAAAAAGTTGTTGCAGCTGTTCGAAAAAAG
Organism: Simmondsia chinensis; assembly: GCA_018398585.1. NCBI lineage: Eukaryota > Viridiplantae > Streptophyta > Magnoliopsida > Caryophyllales > Simmondsiaceae > Simmondsia > Simmondsia chinensis. The sequence continues at coordinate 3,377,035 of JAGTTD010000009.1, forward strand.
TGAAATGAGCAAAATGGTCTTGCTCATGTGGCAGTAGCATGCTGACTAGGCATACTATTTTAGTTTTTTAATTTTTGCATACTATTTTAATAATTTTAAAATTTTATGTGTTATTTTAAAGAATCATCTAAACTTGTTATATGAATCCTCAACATAAAGTTTCATTCTTATGCAACAAAATCAATGGCTAAATCAAACAATGAGAAGTACATTATTTCTCTTATTTTTACACTTAAATCAAATCATCAATCAAAACATGTAAATAAACTAGCCAAAAAAAATTTAAAAAAAAAAAACCGACTTAAAATTAAAAAAAAAAAAAAAAAACCCTTAAATCCAAAATATTACATCAATTAATCACCCTACAGTTCCTTCGAACTTCACCGTTTTGACCAGTGACCACCTCAATCAAACCCATCCGAACCATCGACCTACCAAACTCATCTCCCCACACTCCCTCTGCCTTCCCATAACCCCTAACCATCTGAGCCGTGACTTGGCTAGTCATCAGCGCCTGGTCCGAACCCAGAATCCCCCTGCTTCTTCCCAAATTCTGGTAGTACTTATTGTCCAACTTAACGGGTGTGACCCAGTCAAGTGGCACCCTTGGGTCCGGTTTGTTGGCTGGGGAAGGGCACTTGGCTTTCAAGTCATTAGCAAACTTGGGGTCGAGTGATGGGTCTTGTGGGTCGGTAGAGTTAAAGGAGTAGAGTCTAGTTGAGAAGGAAGAGCAATGGGTCCCACCAGTCGAATGTGCCCCGGATAAGGTCACCATGTCCTCCAATGTTAGGCCTTTAAGGGCAAATCTTTGTTTGAGTTGTTGGAGGTTGAAAGATGGGGCTGGGATGTTTTGTGTGGCCTCGTTTTTTATTGAAATTCGTCCGTCTCGACGCCCTGCGGGCACTGCATAGTTTATTGCACCGAGTCTAAGCGCACTGTCTCGTGCAGCAAATGCGATGATATCAGCACATGAGACAACTTCAGGGCATTTGGACTCGAGTGCAGCCTTGGCCTCGTCAATCACCTCATATCCACGAAGACTTGGGTTGTTGGGAGGGCTGTCCTTCTCGGCTGGGTTTCCGGGGGTGGAATCTAACAACACTGATGCATCGCACCCCTGAATGATTGAAAGGATGAATGGATTAGTCACGTTTGCATCACCATGAAAAATGCTATAGCTAGCTTCATAATTTATATGCGGTTTCTTTGTATCATCGTTAGATTATAATAAATCGTTTGGTCTTCGAAACTACTATTTGATCTCCAATATGATTTTACTTACTAAATATACAAAACTATTTTTGGAACTGTCATATACCATGCTTTTAAGACAAGAAAAACAAATTATGCAACTTATTGTATCAAAATTATAAATCATTACTTGTCATCATTTCATATCACGTTGAACAACTTACCCTAACAAAGCAATCGTGGAAATGCATTCTAATAAGTCCCGCTCCCAAGCCAGGATTACGAGATATAGCATTGTTGACAACATTTCTCACAATAACCTCCGCTGATGGACAACTCGACCGGTAGAAACCAACTTCAAGAGATGCAAAGGAGACTGTTGACATCATACTAAAGAACAAAACTAAACAAAAAACCGAAGATCCTGACATGATGATAACTTGACTCAATTATACACACTTTTGATCGCTCTACACAGAAAACGAGAAGAACCGAAAGAAACTTGAAAACTAAGTGTTTGGTGGGTGTAAGTGATGGACAGGGATTTACATATATATAGAGAAAGATACGTGAAATGATTTGCTAAATAGGGACTTAGGGTAATTATTTTTAAAAAGACAAAAAAAAATAAAAAAAAACACGTGGGAAAATTGGAAAGAGAAGAGGTTGAAGGAGCTGACTCAAAAGAATAATTGAATTCAACAGTTGCATGCAGGGCATGAAGGTGGCTGGCTCCATGCATGTTTCTTTGATACTTCCTCCAATTTCACCTACTCACCTTTAGTGTCTGAGCTACAAACTATTTAGTTATACTTTTTAGACCAGTTGTTACTGTATAAAATTAATTTTAGATCTTCACCTGTGAGCTTAAACTTTTGAAATAGTTGATTCCTTAATATGGTATTAGAGTCTTGTTGACCAAATGTCACAAATTCGAATCTCAATAAGTATTTGCTGAGGGGGCATGTTAGAGCATAAAACTAATATTGGACCTTCACTTATCAACTTAAACTTTTGAGATATTTGTTCCTTGACAATGGCGCATAAAATGGCTTCAAGACATGTAGCGAATCACTTAATTTAAGACTTATTTCTTCTATTACAAAAAAGCTTGAAGGATATTATGAAACTCCAATGTCAATATGTTTTAACACACCACTAAGTGTATTAGACCGAGGATTTTGTGAATATAAATGTCTTAAGAATATAGAATGGATACCTTTTTTATCACATAGAACGTGTCTTTTCAAATTCTTTTTATATTCTCACATGTTCTTATACCAATACTTAATCAATATGGGACAAATAATATTTAACTTGGCATTAAATTTTTATAATACATCTATTATATTTTTAAAAATTAGTTTTTGATTTTTTTTTTTCAAATTATGAGTGAGGTATTTTTATCTTACTAATATCCAATTCTGTATATATTTATCTCTTTTTTCTCATAACTTATGTGAAATTCTTATTAAACTTATCTGTAAAAATCTTAATAGAATAACAATTCATGATAAAAATATACACAAATTTATGTGGATAAATACTTGAAGTCACACTAATTATGATTATCCAATGTTGACTATATGGTAATACTAGTTTCGTTCCCGTGCAATGCACGGATAGTATGTATTGATCACTATATTTTATAGCTTTAATTTTTTGTATCGAATTAAGATCTTGTATGATCAGCTGTCCATAATATTGTTTAATTTATATAATTCTCATAGTAATAACCGAAATAGTTTCTAGTAAAAAATAAAACAAACTATATTTTCCATTTGAAGTCTTTAACAGGGACTTGAATTTTTTTTCTTTTACCGATTTATTTTTTTTATGGATTAAACACAAAAAGTCTTAAATTAAGAATGTATTATTTTTCTATTTTTGATTATGGGAGGTATACTTGATTTTTTCTTATGGACAAAATACGAAAAGTCTTAATTCGAAATTGTTGGAGGTGTAATCAGTATCCTATTCTCGGATTATATAAGAGAAGTATTAAAATAATAATATATTGGCTTAATATTTCCTTTATTATATTCGGTTATTGGAGGCGTTTTTTTTAGAACCCTTTCTATTTTTTTATAGGTTAAATACGGAAAGTCTTAAATTAAAAATATGTTTTCCTTTTTAATTTTTGGAACTTTAATGAATTAAGTCTTTTCGTACCTTAGTTTTATTGTGTAATGCGAAGCGAAATGTCGCACTTCATGGACTAAATACGAAAAATCTTTTTTTTTTTTTTTTTTGGGTTGTTGGAGGTCTAACCCACGCCCTGTTCCTGGATTACATAAGAAAAGTCTTAAAAAAAAAAATTTACTACTTTATGCACAAATATACATTTGGCATAATATAACACTCTGGTTTATTTTAATAGAAAAGTTGGTGGTGGGTAATTTTGTGAGTAAGAAATATTGGGATGGCAATGGGCTCCACCTAATAGGAGCGGGTATAGATAACTGTTTTATACGTACATTAAAGAGGTACGGGATAGGTAATAGATACTCACAGGTAATGAGGCAAGTAGGGGTACACACAAATAATTTGAAAGGTACACAATATCTTTATGGTATTTCATATAAATGAGTTTAGGGTCACTTTGATTTTAATTGATGATACAATTTGAAAGGTTTTTATGGCATTTTGTTATCTCATATATCTTTAATGTTTGCCAACCACAATATCTTTATGGTATTTCATATAAATGAGTTTAGGGTCACTTTGATTTTGATTAATCGTATAATTTGAAAGGTCTTTATGGTATTTGTACTATAACAAAATTAATATATGAAGACTTTGCTTGGTGTACTCAAAGTATCGAGTGAAATGTTAAAATATGGAGAGATTTACGTGTAATTGTGGTTGGCGAATATTGAAGATATATGAGATATCGGAGGCATCGTGGACAATTTAGGAAGTTTTTGAATCTTAGGTTAAGAAAAGGCCTCTAGAAGAGTCTAAAATATGGTTTACTTTATATTTTTCAATCAAAAATTATATTGAATATTTTTTTTAATACTTTCTTATATTTTTTTCCTTTTTTTTTTTCAATTCTACGCTTAAATACCCGTTTTATCTCCCTTTTTTTTCTTATTTTTGGTTTTTGAAGAAAAATTAATAAATAATTTTGTCACCCTATTATATTGTACAAGTTTTTATTAAATAACACGAACTAAAAATAAATAAAATAAATAAAATTTTAATTTAAGACTTTCTGTATTTAATTCATAAATAAAAATAACCTGCAAAAGAAAAAATGGAAAATAAATTTCCTATTGAAGACTTAAAATAGGAAATACATTAGTCATATTTTTATTTAAGACTTGTACGGTATACTAATAGTTTTCTCACTGAAATTGACTCTATACCCTTTAAGTTCACCATATAAAGATATAAATTATTTTCGTGTTATTTATAACCAAAAAAATGTTCAAAATTCTACTCTTAATATATGAGATACCGGAGGCATTGTGAGCAATATTATAAAAGAAAATAAGTATAGATAATCATACATGTCCCATTGTTATTCCTTTGATACGTTGAGATATAGTTGTACTACTTTTAGATTAATTATTGTTGTTTAATCTACAAATCAATACAAAAAAAGCAAAATAAGAAAAAAGGAAAAAAAAACAAAATAAGAAAAAGGGATTAGGGTTAAGGGAGCATTTAAAAAAAAAAAATTTGGGTATTTGGATGTTTTTTAAGGGGAAGACAACTTCACAATAAGTATATAGTATAGATAATTGATGAATTATGTGATATTGACGTGGAAATGCATGGCCTAAATTATTGTTATAATAATGTCATGCTGTAGGTAGGCTTATGAAAACAACTTGTCCACGCAAATTCCCCTTTCTAATTTTCAACAGTCACGCATTGTGTGCTAAAAATATGTCAAATCATAAATACCTAAAATAATGATATTTATCCATACGAGAATTTAACAGTTTCGGTGTAGGGTAGCACACTGTAAGAGTGAAAGTTGCGTACATCTCTCATCCTTCCCAATTTATGTCTTGGCGAGAGCCTCTTTGAAGTACTAGATTTATTTTTGTTGTTGTTTCGTGCGAAAATCTAAATACTCATGTTTGTTTTTCTGATCGGGGTGTCAAAGTATATCGACCATATTGAATTATTTATACTTTAATATTATGTTTTTAATTATAATGATTTTTTTTTATTCTTTTGTCTTTAAAAATGAAGCTTTTTTTGTTAAATAGTGTTTACTAACATGTTTAAAAAAAGAAAAAAAGAGTTTAGTGATTAATGTTTCTTCAAGTTTTTCAAAGTGTTTAAAAAAACTATTAAATAAAAAAATATGTTTTTCTTCTTTAACTATAAACAAAAAAAATAGTTAAATTGATTCAGAAGAATGTCGACCTACAAATGTGATTTCGATCCTTTAAGTGATCCCATAAGTTTTTTTATTAAATTAAAAGCAAAAGTATAATTGAAGATTCCTAAAATAAAATAGCCTCACTTATAATTTTCATAAATTAATTCTGAATAAGGAATTCAATAAAAAATTTTGATTATTTATATTTTAGTATTCTAATATTTTTAAAAATAATAAAAAGAATCATTATCTATTGGAATTAATAAAAAAGACCCTAGGTTTTTATGGTATTAATAAAAAGATTTCTCTTCGGAGTGATAATGTCATTTTTCATTGATAAAATTGATGTGAAAACTGCGTTTTTATTAATACTATAATAAAATGACAAAAATAACATTCAATAACCATACTTATAAACAAATTAAACAAAAATATATAGTTTATACATAATACAACATCTCAAATTTTATGCTTACAAAGTAAGAATAAGGATACTAAAGGAAACTCTTGTCATTTTTTTGTAACATTATTAAAAAAAAAAGCAGTTTTAACGTCAACTTTATCGATAAAAAATGATATCATCACACTAAATAGGAGCCTTTTAATTAATTCAAAAAAATTAGAATCTTTTTTATTATTTTAAAAAATATAAGAGTACTAAAATATAAATAGTCTAAAAAATTATTCTCAAAACATTCGACCAAGTAAGCCGGTAGTTACTGTCACTGTTTTAATTAGTTTTTTAACATGATATTAAAATATACAAGAAGCTCCCAGTTTTAGCCTCTGTTTAAAATTCATTATTATGTTATTAAATGGTTTTTACTGTATATTATCATAATTGGATATATAATACTTTAATTATAACCTCTCTCTCTCTCTCTCTCTCTCTATATATATAATTAAATATATTAATTAATATTTTAATATATAAAGTGACCAGACGTGTGTTATCCTAAGGCAAGAAGTTCAGAAAGGTCTAGCGAGTAATCATTATGCGTGGCCGCCTTGCCAATTGCCAGCCTGTTTATATAAGCAGCAAAACTGAAATTAAGAAAACTATTATTAAAAAAAAAAACAAACATTTTTCATATATGCTAATAACTTTACATTGTATATATATTTGACACGTTCTTTAGGGACATAGCAAAGTGGTTTGTAACGTCAGGTACCAACGGGGTGGCCCGGGTTCAATTCCCACTAAGCTCAAAGTGGGCCTCTTTATGAGGTGATTTAGGGGTATTATCCCCCTCCCCCTCCCCCTCCCCCTCCCCCTCCCCCTGTCCTTACCATCATAAAAATAAAAAAACAAAAAAAAATTGACACATTAATTTGTTATGTTTTGTTAAAGTTTATTGGACCGTTAAGTCCGATACACGAAATTAGTACATATGAGTATCACATATTGTTTCGGGGTTTTTTTAGTGAGGTTTGAAAAGGGGGAACCGAACTCAAGCTCCTCCCTCTCCTTCTGCCTTCCTATGCTCTTTGCTTTTATAGGGAATGGAGAGGGGCAGGCGGTATTAACGAGAGGAGACTGATCCTCTATGAAGTAAGAAAGGGAGTACCGTGTACTTAGTAGTCAGGTAGGTAGTAAAGGGCTGTAAAATTTTCTTAAGGGCGTAGCAATATGTTAGGGAAGAGCTTTCTATGTAATTGCTGGATGGTACCGCCTTTATCTAGGGGTATCCTGAACACATATAAACCCGAATAAGATTTTATTTTAAAATTAATTGATATTAAATAAAGTAATTCGATATATATGTATTACACAATAGTTAAAGAGTCGAAATTAGAAGAAAAAGAAGTGGGCCTGAGGCGGCTTAGACTGCCACATAACCTTATAACACTTTGGCCCATTGGTTATTGTTATTGTTTGCTTTTCGTCTTTTTTAAATTTTTTTTTTTTTTTTTTTTTACACATTTGTTACCATTTGTAATTCATGAACCTTTTATTAAAAGGATATTAAAAAAAATATTATTCTTACTACTCAAAAATTTCAATTTTTCAGAAACTATGAATTAAAAATAGAAATAATACCAAACAAGTCCTTAAAAATTCGGCCTTTGTATAGTACAAGGATTTTTTTTTTTTTAGTGGGTAAAGAAAAATTTTACATTTTGTTTGAACGTGTAGAAAGGGTAAAGAGAGAGAGAGAGCGTAAAGTGTTATTTTAATATGTTAATAAAAAGAGCCAATAGGTTAGTCTAGCTTGGAATTCAATAAAGGGAAAAGGGTAAGATAAAACTGTCTAAACAAACAATAATAGACCCAGTGTCTCAAGAGCTCTCACCTAAGCGGGGTCTGGGGGGTGGATGTACGTAACCTTACCCCTTCAATGTATAACCCTGCCGAGAAGCTGTTTTCGAGGACCCCCAACCTTATAGGGTTGGCAACACGAGGATTTCCCAAGAGGTCACCCATCCTGGCACTACTCTCGCCCAAGCACGCTTAACTTCGGAGTTCTAATGGGATCCGGTGCATTAGTACCTGATAAATAAACCCTAAGATAAAGCTATTCAAAATCTTTTAAAAATTTATACTCCCTTTTACGTCTACATTAAGATAAAGAAAATAGAGGTAATTAGGGGATAAGACTTATTCCTCGATTACCCGTCAACAAACCATATACTTCTTCGTCGCTTTACTCGGTTACCAAACGAAAGAGTAAAAATGAATAACCTAAAATATTTTCCTTAGGTTTGAGCTGTAAATAGCTGCCAGTACGTTAATCAGTAACTGGGGCTATTATTGTCAATTTGGTTGTCGTGTAGCTGCCGGATGTTGAAAAATAGAGACGTTGAACGGGACACTCCATTCAAAAATTAGGTACTCGCAAGCTTCGTTGAACTTTCCACATTGCTTCTTTCCCTGGATAACTTAATTTTCCTATATATTGAGACTTAAAATTATTTTTGTAGTACTAAGATCTAGGTTACTTTGTTAAAAGGCATTTTATGTGGGGCAGCGTAGCTACTGGGTCGCCGAAACACGAAAACACAGACAGAGGGACAAACAGACTCGTATGTCACGTCATATTTGCATTTGTGTTATATAGATGAAAACGGGGTTACCTGTACCGAACCCGGTTATTGAATGGTTCAAGAATATTCAAATCTTTATCCACCCACTTAATAAGAAAGTCATGTAAAAATTATTGGTTACATATCGTCACTTATGAACATGTTTATAATTAGGCTAAATGACCTAAGCTGACTCGCGAATTGCAGCAATCATGAAGCCCGAAAAACTCGGCTTATTTCAAGCTTAAGTCCAACCAAACCGATTTTTTGGCTTATCGAGCCAAGCCAGAGCCCAATGCATCTTGAGCTTGTAGGCTCGTGAGCATAAACTAGCCTAAACAAGCATGTATTAATATAGTTTATTAGCTTAAATATGTCCAACCGAACCAAGTTTGAGCATGAATACGATGCGAGCTCATGATGAGCTGAGCTTAATCTTGAATTTCCGACCTTGATGAGCTTTAAACCGAACTAAATATAAATGACCCAAGCCCCAAGCTTGATGAGCTCAGGCTCAACGCGGCTTAAATACACCCCTACAGTTGAACCAACAATTGAGATACATATATATATATATATATATATATATATATATATATATATATATATATATATATATATATGGTGTTCTTATGAGAGGGTGAGAAAGGCGAATCATGGCCCTCCATTGTAATAGATGGCAAAGATTTGTTAGACATTAAAAAAATAATAATTTACGGCCAATATTTGATGAATACTGAAGAAAAAAAAAAATCCCCTCCCTTACCCCTTCTTTCTTTGTACTCCATAAAAGAATATGGGCCGTAAATTACTTCTTTTTTTTTTAATGTCCAATAAATTTTGACCGTCTATTACAATAGAGAGGCAGCAACCGCCCCTCTCATGCACACATTGGTTCAAATAATCTCGCACCAATATGTTGATAACATATTGACCCACTCAACCCGCAACCCAAGTTATTAACCCAATTATTCAATCAGGTTAGACATGTCAACTCAAAACTCAATCCGGCTTTAAAAAACCTACCCAAACCGTCTTTATTTATGCTAACGTATTGTATCAAATTTTGCCAACCCTACTTCTATCAATACCACTTTTACACATCCAATCGTTCAAGAAACACCTTGTTCGCGCTCTCCCTACCAGAAATTAGCGGGTGCTCCTCACTGCATGTACAACCCAAACAAAGTAACATTCCCAGTGCCCAAAGGGCTTCCGTCTAAGTAGGGTGTGGGTGAGGGGTGGATATACCCCTGAAGGGAAGCTGTTTCCGAGAACCCCCAACCTGAGGGGTGCAACACGAGGACTTCTCAGGAGGTCACCCATCTTGGTACTACTCTCGCCCAAACACGCTTAACTTCGGAGTTATAATGGGATACGATGCTTACGTGTCGGTACCCTCTTAGGTATGCACGACCCAAACAATTTTATTATAACTCGCACTTGCATAAGGTTCTTTAATAAAGAAAGCCAAGCCCTAGCTCTTAAGAAAGGAACCAAGACCAAATCACGAGGATGTTTTAGGATGTGTAGTGTGAGATGTTGAGGAATATTCCTACTTTCGTTTTAGCTTTAGCTTAGTATTTATAAGAAAATGAAGATAAGGTGTCTTTAGGGACACTTAGCATTATCTTTAACTAGACACATGTACATTGTACCCAGCAGAAACAATGGGCAGATAACACTTAGGGTCTTCCTTCGAGGCTTGTGCACTCAGAGCCCAAAGCAGGGATTTGGTACTCGGATTCAAGTGGTCAAGTAATGTTAGAGAGCTTTGGGGTGAGCGAAGTACTTTGGGTAAGCATCGGTTAATCTCCGACTGAAGGGTAATATGAATGGATTGACTAAGGGGGAGAAACATAGCAAGAAACTTGTGAGAATGGAGGTAGGCGAGTAACTTGCCAGAGGCAGCTAGAGCAAATAATAATATTATTGCATCCTACCCGCCTACCCCTTCTCGCCAACTCCTACTCGTTCAGCCTATACGAACTCATATACGTGTATAGTATTAGCCCTGTCATATTTTTATGAACACAAACTGTTCGAATAATTGCGTAAAGCAGTGTTCCCGGCCTTGTTACACGTTTATGAGAAATCACTTACGTGCTCCAATATAGTTAGAAACACCTAATAATTTCTTCGAGCTAGTACCATAAGCCAACGAAACGCAAAGGAAAATCAGCCGCCCATAAAAGTGCAGAGTAGGGGTGTAAATGATCCGAGCCGCTCGCGAGTAGCTCGTGAGTAGCTCGAATAAAACTCAACTCGAACTCGAGTTAACCGAGTTCGAGTTCGAGTATCAAAAGTTACTCGATTAATAAACGAGTACGAGTAGAGTAGTTAACTACTAGGCTCGATACTCGATTAAATACTCGAATAAATACTCGACTCGATACTCGATTAAATACTCGACTAGATACTCGATTAAGTACTCGACTCGATACTCGAAATGGTACTCAACTCGATACTCGACTCGTATAAAGTAGTTCTTGTATATTATTTTCTTTTGAAATGGGTGGCTTGTGACATTAATAGTAGAATGAAATATGGAAGATTGAATTCCTTGTAAAAGATAACATGTTATATTTGTGGTAGAGTGAAAGAACTTGTATTTGGTTTACTTGTATTTTTTTAAACTTAGGTTTTGATGCATATTTTCTATTAATATATCGGTAATTTATGGTTGTATATGTTAAAATATAATATATGTAAGTATTAATAATGTTCGAGTGTATGAAATAATATTATAATGGAGCTAATTTGAGAATGTTCCTATGCAAAATAAACGAGTATTCGAGTCGAGTCGAGTACTCGAATAGTTAATCAAGTTTGAGTTCGAGCAAAATTTACTACTCGAATCGAGTTCAAGTACGAGTAGTTAATCGAGTTCGAGTTCGAGTACTGAGATACTCGGCTCGGCTTGACTCGACTACTTTGACAAGTTTCTAGACGTTAGAATAGCGCGGGAAGGTTGGACCAAACAAATTTGTTTGTGTTTACCGCACATCCTTCCTCAGACGTTTTCTTCATACCCAACTACTTCCTTTTCACTCCCCCTTTTTTTAATTCACATATACTGATATACTCCAGGCTGTCAAAACCCCAAGTGGTACTTTAACTATGCTGTAAATGACCAAGTAATTTCAGAAAATACCTCCTTACAAGGTAACACCCCGTGAGGGCAAAAGCTACGTACATCTTACCCCCCAGACGCTGTCGACAGGAGCCTCTATAAGGAATTGGTGGTTGTTGTAAATGATTAAGTGATTCTAAAGAAACATTAAGCACCTGCTTCCATTTTTCTGAATTTTGTCGCTCGTTTTGTCTCCTAAGATTGTTCCTTATGTTGCTGTTTATGCTCTTGGATCCCACACAGGCCGGTCCAGTTTCAAAGGAAGTTTAACCAGTGGACCCCTTTTCCATAACTAAGGTGTCCAGGTTGATCTACACACAACTCAAACAAATCCACTTTATATTTATAGAATCGGCTAACGTATGGGACACTAATAATATAACATACACATATGTGTTTATAAATATATCACTCATAAGTCGTTATAAATCCAATTATAAATATATCACGCTAAGAATAAAACTTATCTTCAAAAGGGATCCTTGAGAAATCGGGGACAGGCCTTATTTTAAATAGTGTTTTACAATTGAACCGAGACCATATTAGCTATAATACCAAAGATTAACAAAATGACAAGGCCCAAGGAACAAGCTTATTAAAGTAGTTCATCTTTCATTGTCAAATAGCAAGGAGCTGATCTTATTGACAGCTTCAACCTCTTCTGTATGCCATTCCCATGCATACACACGTTTTCTTCTACTCTCAAGCAATATCAACTGTCCAACCAACACTTACATTTTATTTTTATACATCCACATAAATGACCCTCTATATAAACTCTTTATATCTCATTTTTCTCCGTCACTTGACCTCAGAAAATCAACTTCTCAATTCCAAGACAAATTCTCTGCCAGCTAGAATTGGACTCGTAGTAGAAGAATGGCTTATTCAAATTATAAGTTGGACATGGCAAGCTCAGTGTTTTGCTCGGCTTTGTTTCTTTGTCTGCCTCTTATGTCAATGGCAGCAGCTGCGTCACTTAAGGTGGATTTCTACAAGGAAACTTGCCCCTCGGCTGAGGCCATTGTGAGAAGGACGGTGTACAAAGCGATGACTCTAGATCCTGGACTAGGAGCTGGAATCATCAGAATGCATTTTCACGACTGTTTTGTTAGGGTACTATCCCATTTCCCTAGCTCAACAATCCAAAGACAGTCTAGTACATAAGACTCCGGTAAAACTAAAATCTAGAATTTTTCCATGAACTGACAGTGTCAAATTTCTCTCTTTTTTGCAGGGATGTGATGCTTCTATCTTGCTTGACTCCACCCCCGGGAGTCCAGCTGAGAAAGAACACCCAGCCAACAACCCAAGCCTACGAGGGTATGAGGTGATAGACGAGGCAAAGGCCGAGATTGAAGCCACATGCCCCGGGACTGTCTCATGTGCTGACATCATCACCTTAGCTGCACGTGACAGCACGTTTATATTTGGGGGGATAAACTATGCAGTGCCAGCAGGGCGCCAAGACGGGCCTATCTCTAACAAGGATGAACCCACCCAGAACCTACCTGCACCATCCTTCAACCTCACACAACTCCAAGACAGCTTTGCCAAAAAAGGACTTTCCTTAGAAGACATCGTGACCCTTTCCGGGTCACATTCCGTAGGGGTGTCCCACTGCTCATCGTTCTCCAAAAGGCTCTATTCGTTCAACACCACAACCCCACAAGATCCTTCAATAGACCCAGCTTTCGCCACTGATCTCAGGAACCAGTGCCCTTCGCCATCTAATGAACCGAACTCTACATTGCCCCTAGATGGACTAACCCCATATAGACTAGACAACAAGTACTACAACAACTTATGGAAGAACAAAGGGTTACTTACATCAGATCAAACTCTAACTAGTAGCCCTTCGACAGCAAGGACGGTGAGCCATTTTGGACGGCACGGTGGAGTTTGGGCTCGAAAGTTTGCTAAAGCAATGGTCCGAATGGGATCAATTGATGTTTTGACTGGCAATCAAGGTGAAATTAGAAGAAACTGTAGGGTTATAAATTATTAGTTGAGCCATATTTAAAGCTTTTGATGGGAGAGGTTAAATTTTGTAAGGGCTGTACCTAATTGAGTCATCATTCTTTTGTTCTTCGTTTCGTTTGTTCTTCTGTAGGTTGAATTATAGTAAATGTACTAAAGAATTGTCATTATAATGAATTTGTTGATTATGGAGATTATTATGCCTTGGTATATTTTCAGTATTACACAGTCTTCTCTTTTTTGTCCGGAAGTACTGAGTATAATATACTTCACATAAAGCATCCAAGGCTTTGTAGAAGAGAAACAGGTAGAAGAGAAACAAGGCCCAGTCTAACATAAAAGGCTAATTCCAGTAATGTACAAGGGAAATTCTGCCATTCCTATGATTAAAAGTTCTACCATGTCCATACCAAATAGCAGGGATTTTAAAAAAAAGAAAGAAAAAAAAAAAAAGAAAAAGAAAAACAGCAACAGTAACATACTGACCTGGAAGAACATCTGCAATCTAAGTTCAGCACCTATCTAGCAACTTGCATCAGTAACCACAAAACTGAGACTTCATGAGATGGTAATTGTCATGATACAGAATCTCTACCGCAGCTTTGGGCGCTTTGGCATGCTGCTGCTGCTAGGACCTGGTCGAGACCTCCCAAATGCTTTCATCCTCTTCTTTTGCCTCTCCTCCTCGCTATCCGACTCATCCCCTCTTTCCCGGTCCGCATTGCTTGCTTCTCTCTCTAACTCCTCCCACGACTTTCCTTTCTCTTCTTCTGAGTCCTCTTCATCCTCTTCATCCTCTTCGTCCTCAGTATCTACTAGAGATTCACTCTCTGACACCTCCTCCTCAGACTCTGACTCCGCCTCCACATCAGATGGCTCATAGCCTTTGTCAGATTCCTGCGAATCAGAATCTGAATCACTAGCATCCATATTTAAGAACTCCCATCCTCCATCTTCTATGAACTTCTTTGGGTCATCAGTGATAGTCTTCAGTATGACTCGCCAGTTCAGATTCAATCTGCTCTCATAGTACTTGATGTCCGTGGTGTCCAGCCACTCCTTGATGCTCTCCAAGGAAGTGGTGGGTATGGAATCAATTCGGAAGACATCTCGCTTGAAATCCTTGAACACGATCGTCATATCAAAGTTCTTCTGCCCAAATCCAATTCTCTCCAGGTTTACTATCTCAATTTCGCTCAGAGTGATCACAAGGAAAGGAGTCTCTATCAGCTCAACAAGACAGCTTGAGGTCGGCACAATAAAAGCTGATGCTTTGTGGGGCACACCATGAAACCCGAGCTCCCTAAGGGGCACATCAAACTCCAAGTCAAGTCCCTTGAACTGAGGCTGTGACCAAAGATCATTCACCCTGTTCACAAAGGTCTCAAAATCCACGTTGATTTTGTTCTTCCTCTCTCTTTCTCGCTGCTCTTCTTCAATCTCATCAGGGTCATAAGCAGATCTTTTGCCGCCTCCTAGTGTCTGGACAACTTCCATCACCTCGACATAGAACTGCACATCCTTGGTCTTCTTGTTCCCCACCATGATGTGGTTATGAAGGTGGAAGTGAAGGAGGGTTATCATCTCATTCTCTGCCGGCTGGAAAAAAGCGTGCTTGATATTTCCAAACATAACATCGACACGTTCATCTGGCCTAGATGTAGAGTACCGGAACCCATTTACATGAGCTTCTAATGTACCTGATAGTTTCCTCCCACGGCCACCAAAAGGAGGACGGATCCAAAGGTCAGATAACCGTATTGGTTTAAATTTGTTCCCAGCAAGAACAAGCTTCTCTTGAGTAACCAAGGTTGCCCTCTCAGCTCTCTCCGATTCCCTAGCAGCGACCTGGCGCCGGAGTGTCTTTATCTGTGCCACCACTTCATTAATGTGCCTGGAATCTTTTGAGCGAAATGATACTTCCTTCACAAAAATAGCCCCTTGGTGCTTCATGGAGGCATCATTTGGATTACTAAATGGGGTCCCTGGTACATTGAAGATGATCCTAACATAGGAGTTCCGATTGGTATCGGACTGACTAGTAATAGTTTTCACTGCAGCAACATGGAAGGGTACCATGCTCCCATAGATGGGTAAAAGTATAGCCTCGTTCCTCTGATCAATCTGAATCATCATCTCCCCCCTCGGAGGTGGCAAATCATTCACATTTTTGTATGCTACCAGCTCAGTGGAACCTCTAACTGCTGCACGATTCTCTCCTGTACCACTGCTCCCCCCGGCAAGTCGTCGAGCAGTCTCCTCGTTCTTTTGACGAGCAAGCTCGGCTTGATGCTGCCTCCTGAGCTCTTCCTTATTGATCTCACCATGGTCAGATCGAAGGGTCGTCTTAGATAATACAGCCTCATTCCCGTAAGGCTCATGCTTAACCTGTAATCCACAGCCCAAGTCAACTAAAACAGGAAGGATACATAAAGAAGCATCAGTAGGCAAATGAGGCTCAAAGAACAAGTACTGACATAAACAAATGTTTTTGCTACACTTTGTTCGGTATGTACATCAGACTATATATCAATTCCCTTAAGACGCTAATATGCTATATATATACTGACATACCATATAATTTAGTAATACATAACATCATGACAGCCCATCAAAAAAGGAAAAAACACTTGAATACAGGGGAAAAGGATTTAGATTAGACAAACAGCAATGCAAGCATGGCATCTCCGTAACACCCGAGACATCAATAGCAGCCCCACGTCACCACACAGATACATTATCTCAGTCCACACTCGCATAACTGCATATAAGTATATGATCAAACTAGCCCATGTTCATAAAAACTGGATATATGAACATTTTACAGGACAACAGTCAAAAGTTAACAACTCAAAACATTTCCATCTGATAGGTTAATAAACATCTCAGGGAAAGGTTGAAATGTTCACTAACACTGGATTCATTCAAATACATAAGGAACTTCTACACCGATACTTCAGCCAACTTTGGAGTACCAGAAACGCAAAATCCAACATGCAGAACCCACATTTTACTCACATGAAGTATGTTGCCAAACAGAACCAAAGAAAGGACTGCAAGTGTGCAATATTGGATCAAGAACCATATCATTCAATAAAATCATCCTGCCCTCCCCTCCCGAGCTCCCCTAATCACTATCCTTCAGTAAAAAGCCTGTGCCAGTGACAATGATGCCTGACTTATATATCACAGTTGTTTTCCAATCACATATGAGAACCTTGCAATATAATTGCCGAATAATGCAATTGTTTGAAATTGTCTAAAAGTTTTAGGTCACAGAAAGAAAGCAAAGGGGATAATTCATATTTCCTCCAACAAAGGAACTCAATTCTCAAATGAGAATCTTAAAAGGATGAGAGAAAACAAATAGATGAGTTAGTAATATCACCTTGGGCGGCTCTTCCTCTTCTTCCTCGTTGAATGAATAAGCAACATCCTTAACCGCGTTGGAACTTATAGAAGTCACAACCTCCGCGCCTTTTTCCCCAACAATGACCGTGTCCGCAAGCAGCAAGGCAAAATTTTGGCTCTTTGGATTGTTGGTCTGGGCCTGCAAATTCTGGAAACCAAGGGACACGTTAAAGACCATCCCTGGCTTCAGAACCCGATCATTCTTGGCATTCAGACTCAATCCTGACTCCCTGAACTCAAGCCCGATTCCCGTCCCAGCTGATTTTGTCAAATTCTGAACCAGTTCTGGAGCATCCCTTTCAACCACTGACAGAGCCGCTTGGTACACTAAGCTAACCTTATTACCGGGCTTCAAGGCACCTACAGCGGCCTCATGGGCCTTAAGTAGAACCTCATAAGCCTTGCTCTGCGAGCTATTGGCATCAATCAAAAAGGTCCTGGCAACATTTGAACAGTAGCTATTATAACGTGATCCAACAGCACATATAATCACGCTCGCTGACTCATAATACAGATTATCATCATTGCTCGATGCACTAGGTCTGAGATCGAACTGTCCACCACTTTGAAATATAGGAGGGTAACAAATGTCAACATTCTCCGCCTTCAACTTCACCTTAATCCGCGCTGGCTCCAAAATCACTTTCTCGGTATCATCCATCAAGGACGAATGAGCAACTTTCTTCTCCTCATCTATTATCTTCTCAAGTTTCGGAACCACAAAATTCTTCATCACAGAGGAAGTCAAGAAAGCAGCCTTCTTTACATTCGTAATTTCACCGCTATCCTTCACCGCGAACAAGTCAGACAACCCATTTGTAATATCAGTGAGCTGCAAGTTCGAGTCTTTAAGCTTCTCCGACCAAGTCTCGAGAAGATTACCTTCCGGGGCCTCTTTCGCCAAGTACCCCACAACAGGGCTTCCCCCGTCTGCCCTAATATTCCTCAAAATGCTATCAATCTGCACCGACCCATCCTCGCTCTTCGCTTTAACATGCATAAAAACATCCACAGCCAACGCCTCCTTCGTGGGTTTCTTCACAACCTCCAACAAAGACGCCTTTTTTTGACTACAAAGAAAATGAATCTGCTTCCTAGAGAACATCATAATAGTCTCGGGGAACTCGTACCCTAGCAGCCATATATTAAGCGCTGAAGACTTCAAATACCTTAAATCCTCCGAAGGCGGGGGCGTTGCGATTGCTAGCGCATCCGCATCACCCCACAAATCAGCCTTATGCCCCTTCCAGTGCGAGTACATCGCCTTCAACCGCCTCGAGAAGCTCTCCAAGTTGATCTCGTACGGGTTGTTCCCCCCGCCGGCCTTCCCATTCGTCGGCTGCCCATTTGCGTTACGATGGTCTGCCATTGAACTTCCAATTTCAAGTTCACGATGTAGTGGCGGAAATTCTAGGGTTTCGCTAGGGTTAGGGTTTCAATTGTGAGCTAAAAAAGTAAAACAACGATGACCCCCCAATTAAACCTTCGATTTCAAGATCGGAACCAATAACTGAGGTTCGTATCACTCCTGAGGACGGCGGTACCCAAAGCAGCGATGTGGCGGCGGAATTTACGGTTTCGCTAGGGTTAGGGTTTCAATTGCGAGCTATTAGAGTAAAATTGGATCAGTAGCTAGGGTTTCGAATCGATTTGAGAAGGGGAAATCAAATCAATTACTGGAAAATCAACGAATAGAAATGAAAATTCGAATGAATTTGAAGATTGAAGTTCACATCGAAGAATTGAGACTCTAATTAGAAGAAGCGAAAGTGAATTCCACAGATGGCTTGCGAGAGCGAACTGTGAATTTCATTACACGAAATGCAATAGAAAGGGTATTTATAGAGAAACATATGCAGTATAAAATGGGCATATAGTTGAAGGAAATTACGGGAAATGCCACCGTGTTTTACGTGGCGAAATTACGGGTTTCGCCCTTGACCCACGGGCTTAGTGGAGGGAAATGCTTTAAAATTGTAATTTAAATGACGAAAAACACCCTTGACTTGTGCTCCCTGGACGCAGGGGAAAACGACGAAGGGAAGTCATTTGAGTTTTTGTTAGGGGTAATATGGGCATTTCAAGTAGCAGTCTTGGGAAATAAGGGAATTGTGGGCATTCGAGTTACTCATACGGCGTCGTATTGATAGAAAATGGACCGTGTAGTGTAGAAAATGAAGGCGGGAAAATGGATGCACTCCTTCACAGCAGTAGCGGGAAATTAATGGTATGTATTTTTTGTTTTTTTTTTTGTTTTGTTTTTTTTTTTTTTTGACAGAGCAATGCCTGAGGGCACACTACATTCCATTACAATCAGAACAATTGAGTTTCGTATATGTGGGGGATTACATCGATAGTCATGAAAACAACGAGACGATTCGTGTATTTTAGCCATATAATGGGCAGCATTATTACAATGCTTGGGAATCCAAGTAAAAGCAACATAATCAAAAAGAATAACAAGAGACTGAATATCATTAATGATAGCAGAATGTCAATCGAGGTATCCGTCTCCTCGTTGATAGCAAAAATGGGCTCTTTGCAATCAGCTTCGAATATCACAAATCTCCAACCACACGTCAGGGCTAGCGAGCACGCCGTCCGCAAAGCTAAAGATTCAACCACAAGAGGAGAGGACGTTGAAAGGGAGCCACACCAACCACCCACCATAGAGCCCATGCAATCCCGGGCCGCCGTCGCCGCAGCCACCAACCGGTCTCTGTGCTTCCACGGGCATCACAATTGATTAATGAGATAGGGAGCCGGGACAGACCATCAGAGAGGAGGGGGGATGAGCTGGGTTGGGGACCCGATCGGTCTGGTGTGCAAAGCCCGTTGGAATTCTGCCGCAAGTTGAGCCGTCGAAGACGCGACCTCGATCGAGTCTCTAAGCTTCTTATCGGAGATGAAAAGGTTTCGGGTCTTCCAAATCTCCCAACAAAGATAGGCCAGCATGCTTAAGACATCCAAATGACGATCCCTATCAATAGAAACATGTTCCCACCACCAAGTGAAACATCTGAACCCGACTACTTGGGAGTAGAAGCCGAACTCATAAGTGAGCCAAGATGCACGAGACGACGGACAGAAGAAAATAATATGGTCGATACTTTCCTCGTCAACACCACATCGAGGACAACAATCCTCCATGATAATATGATGAGCTTTGAGATTTTCTTTAGTTGCAAGGACATTCACGAGGGCCCGCCACATGAAGTGCTTAACCCTTGGCAGGTCTCGAGCTTCCAGGTTGAGCTGATGGCTTGACAGGAGGGGGCAGACAAGGGGGATGCGGCCATGGCAGCATGTTCGAGAGATGACTGAGATTTCCACACACGGTAGCCAGACTTGAGTGTGTAGATACCAGAACGAGAGAAATGCCAAACGAAAGAGTCATCATTTTCCGGGTTGCCACCGGTAATAGAGCGGATTCTCTTGGCCGTAGACTTGCCAAACAATGAATAAATGATTCTCTAATACCAAGTGCGAGCGCCCGGGAGAATGAGCTCATTAACTGAATAAAGAAGCCTGGCAGAGGATGTAGGGCGCACAACTGGAGAGAGAGGAGGGGAGGAGATCCAAATGTCAATACATTAAAAGGAACATACTCAGTGCCTCAAGGGCTCCCGCCTACGCAAGGTCTGGGGGGAGCGGATGTACGCAGCCTTCCCCCTTCAGGGTGTTAACCTGAAGAGAGGCTGTTTTCCAGTGCCCCCAATCTGAGGGTGAGGACTTCCCAGGAGGTCACCCATCCTGGTACTACTCTCGCCCAAGCACGCTTAACTTCGGAGTTCTAATGGGATCCGGTGACGGCGTGTTGGTGCCCTCTTTGGTCCAAATGTCAATACATTATAATAAATTATAATAAAAAAATTTGTACATTAGTATTATGAAGTTTAGTTTATCAATTTTTAGTTAAAAAATTTTGTAAATTGATAGTTTAGTTTGAATTTATATATATTTAATAAAATAGTACGAATGACGATTTCTAAGAATGTAAGATAGAAGTTGTACCCAAATCTTTTTTATTAGTGGTGTCACGATATTACTGTTTGTATGTGGGAATAATGTTAAGTTTACACTTTACACCGTTTTACAGTGTTATTTAGACGGTTTTAATAAATACATTGGACCTTTAGATTAAATATTAGTTTTTTACAAAGTTTATGTGTAAAATAGATGTCTCACCCAAATTTTCTTTATTGGTAGTGTCTCAATATTACGATTTGTGTGTTGGATGGGAGGAATTGCAAGGGGATGATTGGTTGACCAACAAACAATGCTAAGTTTAAATTTTACACCGTTATATGGTGTTATTTAGACTGCTTTATTAAATATATTGGACATTTGGATTAAATAATTATTTTACAAAGTTTAGGATTAAAAAATTAGAATATTAAACTTCGCGGTACTAGTATATAGTTCTAAAATGAAAATGATTTAATACTTGTAAGGTCGTACTATTTATGAGTAAAAAACACTTCTGCTGTGATCTATTTGATTTTTGAACAATCCAAAAATAAAATACGGTCAGCGAATACTAATATTTTAAAAAGGAAAGGGATTACAAGGGCGGCTAGCAGGCGGTGGCATGGATAGATGAGGGACTAATTCACCAATTGCCAATTAGCTTTGAGATGGAGCCTCTTTTGGTGTGTATCAATGGTATTGAAGCCATCGATCTTGTGCTATAGATTGCTGATTGAATGGGGTGATACCATTCATCGGTTATATGGGGGGCCGATGTTACTTGATGATCTTATGGGAGACCGATGCATGACGTGTTAAAAGGTCAATTGTCGCTAAAATTATTCAAGCTTTACGCCCGAGTTTCAAATAGTGACGTTGGTATTGCTGTGTTTTCCCTAGACTATAGGAGACTCTAGTGTAAAGCCGTTTCCATTGCAATATGATGTCATCGGAGCTGCAGTGTTTGCTCACAACTGGATGTTTAGTGCAAAAACAGTGCGTAGTGTGCATATGGTGATGCCAATATTGTAGTGTTTGCCTAGGACTAGTATATAGTATATAGCCATCTCGGGTGGACACGAGATGCAGAACACGGTGGATTGATGCGTCCCGCATCGTTGGGATAGAGCAGAACATACTACTCACCACTTATTAAATGGTTTTGCGATGGAAACTCCTTTCGTCTGTACCACCTTGTCAAAGCATATGTAAAAAATGTTAAATACTTATATATTAAAAATGTTTGATATAATATATATAAGTTTGGTCACTTTTTTGTCTCCATGTAGTTACGATTTACTGTTTTTTACTACAAAATTACCAGCCTAAAGAGTTATTATCCACCATAAATTAGGGAATTGCATTTTATGTAACATGTTTCAGTACTTGAACAAGTATTGTTTAATAAATGATTGATGACAATATTGGAAAAGTTTGCTTTTAAATTAGGGAAATCGTACGGATTGGACCCCCCAGGCCCCCCTTAATGTTTTTTAGACCCCTTTAACCATAAATAGACTCTTTTGGACAAAAATGCCCTCCCACCTCACCCCCCCCCCATCCGTCCCCTCTCTCTCTCTCTCTTTCTCTCTCCTCATTTAATGCAAGGCAGGCAAAAGTACACTCTTTTGACCTTTCACTCTCCTTTTCTTCATTTTTTTTTTCCTTTTGAATTTTTTTTTGTCCAAAAAAAAATATAATTTCTAAATTTGCCCTTTCTTCTTCTTCCCTCCCAGACCTTGTTTAGGCATGCTTGAAGTAATTAATAAAATCATACACTGGGTATGATTCCTTTTAATGGTGTAAAATGAGCTTATTCAGGTGTATCACAAGAAATTAGTGGTAAAAGACTTATCATACACAATGTATGATAGGTTATAATGGCATAAAATCAACTTTTGCTTTTTGTTTCAAGTAATTAGACGTACAGTTGGATGAAATCGAATCATACACTGGGTATGATGCGTTTTAATGGTGTAAAATGAACTTATTCAGGTGTATTCCAAGCAATTAGTGGTAAATGACTTGTCATACACAATGTATGATAGGTTATAATGGCATAAAATCAACTTTTACTGTTTTTTTTTCAAGTAATTAGGGGTATAGTGGTCTGAAATCGAATCATACAATGGGTATGATGAGTTAAAATGGTGTAAAATGAACTTATTCAGGTGTAGTTCAAGCAATTAGTGGTAAATGCCTTGTCATACACAATGTATGATAGGTTATAATGGCAAAAAATCAACTTTTGCTGTTTTTTTCAAGTAATTACTGTTACAGTGGGCTGAAATCTAATCATACAATGGGTATGATACTCTGAAATGGTCTAAAATGAACCTTTTTAGGTTTTATTAAAACAATTAGTGGTAAATGACTTATCATACACAATGTATGATAGGTTATAATCGCATGAAATCAACTTTTGCTGTTTTTTTTTTTCAAGTAATTAGACGTACAGTGGGATGAAATCGAATCATACACTAGGTATGATGCGTTTTAATGGTGTAAAATGAACTTATTCAGGTGTATTACAAGAAATTAGTGGTAAATGACTTGTCATACACAATGTATGATAGGTTATAATGGCATAAAATCAACTTTTGCTGTTTTTTTCAACTAATTACTGTTACAGTAGGATGAAATCGAATCATACAATGGGTATGATACATTTTAATGGTGTAAAATGAACTTATTCAGGTTCTTTTCAAGCAATTAGTTGTAAATGACTTATCATACACAATGTAGGATAGGTTATAATGTCAAAAAATTAACTTTTACTGGTTTTTACTTCTAATTACTGTTACAGAGGGCTGAATCGAATCATACAATGGGTATGATGTGTTTTAATGGTGTAAAATGAACTTATTCAGGTTTATTTCAAGCAATTAGTTGTAAATCACTTATCATACACAATGTATGATACGTTATAATGGCATAAAATTAACTTTTGCTGTTTTTTTCAAGTAATTAGGGGTAAGTGGTCTGAAATCGAATCATACACTGGGTATGATTCGTTTTAATGGTTTAAAATGAGCTTATTCAGGTGTATTACAAGAAATTAGTGGTAAATGACTTGTAATACACAACGTATGATAGGTTTAATGGCATAAAATCAACTTTTACTGGTTTTTTTCAACTATTTACTGTTACAGTGGGATGAAATCGAATCATGCACTGGGTATGATGCGTTTTAATGGTGTAAAATAAACTTATTCAGGTTTATTTCAAGGAATTAGTTGTAAATGACTTCTCATACACAATGTATGATACGTTATAATGGCAAAAAATTAACTTTTGCTGTTTTTTCAAGTAATTAGGGGTAAGTGGTCTGAAATTGAATCATACACTGGATATGATTCGTTTTAATGGTTTGAAATAAGCTTATTCAGGTTTAGTTCTAAACAATTAGTGGTAAATGACGTATCATACCCAATGTATGATAGGTTGTAATGGCATAAAATCAACTTTTGCTATTTTTTTTCAAGTAATTAGGGGTACAGTGGTCTGAAATCGAATCATAAACTGGGTATGATGCTTTATAGTGGTGTAAAATGACCTTATTCAGGTATATTAGAAGTAATTAGCGGTAAAGAGCTTGTCATACACAATGTATGATAGGTTTTATTGGCATAAAATCAACTTTTGCTGTTTTTTTTTCAACGAATCAGGGGTACAGGGGTCTGAAATCGAATCTATATACGTGTAGTTCAAGTTTTATTGGTGTATGATGCACTTCATACACGGTATATGATGGGTTATATTTGTGTAAAATCAACGTGTATTTGTGTATTTTAGTAATGTGTATTTAGAAAAAAAATATACATTTTGAGTATAGTAATCCGTACGATTTTCCTTCAAAAAGGCCCTCCCATTCACCCCCCCCCCCAACCCGTCCCCTTTCTCTCTCCTCATTTAATGCGCAGCCGATTACTGTACTTTAGCCTCTCTCCACTCCATTTTCTCTCTCTTCATTTAATGCAAAAGTACATATTTTTACTTTATGTCATGTAACTTGCTTCTCACTCTATTCCTCCCTTCTTCTCATTTCCCGCCCATTTACTCACCTCTTATTCATGGTATTTGTTACTTTTCTCTTAATCTGAATTCCCCAAGTCCATTTTTCTCTCATTTTTCTCTCAATCTGCTACATTGGGCCCTCCGAAGAAGAAGAAGAAGAAGCCATTTTAAGATCGTGTTTGAAGCTTCGTGGCATTGCTGTAGGTTCAACGTTGAGTCCTTACACACATTTCATGGTTTTCAGATCAGATACTGAAGGTAACATGACCATTTGCTGACATTGTTGTTAACGTATCCTTGTCCTATAAGGTCGGTGTGTTACAAGTCGTTTATGGTTTATAATTGGTTTAAATGATGTATTATAACTTTCTTTTGGTGTGTTTGAACTCATTAGTGGTGTATGATTAGTCATACCTAAATAAGGTCATTTTACACCATTAAAATGAATCATACCCAGTGTATGATTCGATTTCAGACTACTGTACCCCTAATTACTTGAAAAAAACAGCAAAAGTTAATTTTTTGCTATTATAACCTATCATACATTGTGTATGATAAGTAATTTACAACTAATTACTTGAAAAACACCTGAATAAGTTTCTTTTATACCATTAAAACGTATCATACCCATTGTATGATTCGATTTCATCCCACTGTAACAGTAATTAGTTGAAAAAAACCAGTAAAAGTTGATTTTATGCCATTAAAACCTATCATATATTGTGTATGACAAGTCATTTACCATTAATTTCTTGTAATACACCTGAATAAGCTCATTTTACACCATTAAAACGAATCATACCCAGTGTATGATTCGATTTCAGACCACTTACCCCTAATTATTTGAAAAAAAACTGCAAAAGTTGATTTTATGCCATTTTAACGTATCATACATTGTGTATGATAAGTCATTTACCACTAATTGCTTGAACTAAACCTGAATAAGTTCATTTTACACCATTAAAACGTATCATACCCAGTGTATGATTCGATTTCAGACCACTGTACCCCTAATAACTTGAAAAAAAATAGCAAAAGTTGATTTTTTGCCATTATAACCTATCATACATTGTGTATGATAAGTCATTTACAACTAATTACTTGAAAAACACCTGAATAAATTCCTTTTACACCATTAAAATGCATCATACCCAGTGTATGATTCGAGTTCATCCCACTGTAACAGTAATTAGTTGAAAAAACTAGTAAAAGTTGATTTTATGCCATTAAAACCTATCATACATTGTGTATGACATGTAATTTACCACTAATTTATTGTAATAAACCTGAATAAGCTCATTTTAAACCATTAAAACGAATCATACCCAGTGTATGATTCGATTTCGTACCACTTACCCCTAATTATTTGAAAAAAACAGCAAAAGTTAATTTTTTGCCATTATAACGTATCATACATTGTGTATGATAAGTGATTTACAACTAATTACTTGAAATAAACCTGAATAAGTTTATTTTACACCATTAAAACACATCATACCCAGTGTATGATATGATTTCAGAGCACTATAGCACTAATTACCTACAAAAATCTGTAAAAGTTGAATTCATGCCACTAACACCTATAATAATTTGTGTATGATAGGTCATTTACCACTAATTACTTGAAACATACCTGGAGAGGTTCATATTTAACAATTTTAACTTATCATACCCATTGTATGATTCGATTCAGCCCTCTGTAACAGTAATTAGAAGTAAAAACCAGTAAAAGTTGATTTGTTGACATTATAACCTATCATACATTGTGTATGATAAGTCATTTACAACTAATTGCTTGAAAAACACCTGAATAAATTTATTTTACACCATTAAAATGTATCATACCCATTGTATGATTCGATTTCATCCCACTGTAACAATAATTAGTTGAAAAAACCAGTAAAAGTTAATTTTATGCCATTATAACCTATCATACATTGTGTATGACAAGTCATTTACCACTAATTTCTTATAATAAACCTGAATAAGTTTATTTTACACCATTAAAACACATCATACCCAGTGTATGATACGATTTCAGACCACTATAGCACTAATTACCTACAAAAATCTGTAAAAGTTGAATTCATGCCATTAACACCTATAATAATTTGTGTATGATAAGTGATTTACAACTAATTGCTTGAAATAAACCTGAATAAGTTTATTTTACACCATTAAAACACATCATACCCATTGTATGATTCGATTCAGCCCTCTGTAACAGTAATTAGAAGTAAAAACCAGTAAAAGTTAATTTTTTGACATTATAACCTATCCTACATTGTGTATGATAAGTCATTTACAACTAATTGCTTGAAAAGAACCTGAATAAGTTCATTTTACACCATTAAAATGTATCATACCCATTATATGATTCGATTTCATCCCACTGTAACAGTAATTAGTTGAAAAAAACAGCAAAAGTTGATTTTATGCCATTATAACCTATCATACATTGTGTATGACAAGTCATTTACCACTAATTTCTTGTAATACACCTGAATAAGTTCATTTTACACCATTAAAATGCATCATACCTAGTGTATGATTCGATTTCATCCCACTGTACGTCTAATTACTTGAAAAAAAACAGCAAAAATTGATTTCATGCGATTATAACCTATCATACATTGTGTATGATAAGTCATTTACCACTAATTGTTTTAATAAAACCTGAAAAGGTTCATTTTAGACCATTTCAGAGTATCATACCCATTGTATGATTAGATTTCAGCCCACTGTAACAGTAATTACTTGAAAAAAACAGCAAAAGTTAATTTTTTGCCATTATAACCTATCATACATTGTGTATGACAAGGCATTTACCACTAATTGCTTGAACTACACCTGAATAAGTTCATTTTACACCATTTTAACTCATCATACCCATTGTATGATTCGATTTCAGACCACTATACCCCTAATTACTTGAAAAAAACAGCAAAAGTTGATTTTATGCCATTATAACCTATCATACATTGTGTATGACAAGTCATTTACCACTAATTGCTTGGAATACACCTGAATAAGTTCATTTTACACCATTAAAACGCATCATACCCAGTGTATGATTCGATTTCATCCAACTGTACGTCTAATTACTTGAAACAAAAAGCAAAAGTTGATTTTATGCCATTATAACCTATCATAAATTGTGTATGACAAGTCTTTTACCACTAATTTCTTGTGATACACCTGAATAAGCTCATTTTACACCATTAAAAGGAATCATACCCAGTGTATGATTTTATTAATTACTTCAAGCACGCCTAAACAAGGTCTGGGAGGGAAGAAGAAGAAAGGGCAAATTTGGAAATTATATTTTTTTTTGGACAAAAAAAAATTCAAAAGGAAAAAAAAAATGAAGAAAAGGAGAGTGAAAGGTCAAAAGAGTGTACTTTTGCCTGCCTTGCATTAAATGAGGAGAGAGAAAGAGAGAGAGAGAGAGGGGACGGATGGGGGGGGGGGGGTGAGGTGGGAGGGCATTTTTGTCCAAAAGAGTCTATTTATGGTTAAAGGGGTCTAAAAAACATTAAGGGGGGGCTGGGGGGTCCAATCCGTACGATTTCCCTTTAAATTACTACAACAATAACATTAATGATAGCTAATAATAAATAATATCAATTAATTTTTAACTATGGTAAGATTATCAACGATCATCAAGATAAGGTTGATATATAAATATTTTCCATCAAACTTTGGTAATTTCTGTCATATAATAATAACATGACATATAACTTACTGACTTATATATAAGATAAATAAACATAACTAAGAATACGGAGGTTAAATTGATGCAAAAGTAAAGTAAATGATCTTTAACGTAAATAACCATTTAAAAAATTACTATAGTAATATCACGATAATAATATTGCTAATGTTTATTTTTGTTGGGCCCTAAGACAGTTTAATAGGGTGACCCGTTTTATTGTCTTTTGTCATTTTCATAGGGCTTGTGGTCACGATTGGTGGGATTCTATGCCCCCATGCTTGTTTATCTTGTAAAGGATGATTTTTTTAGTAATTTAGTTTGCCTTCGGGTTTCTTCATGTTAAAAAAGAGAACACTTATCAAAAACTAAAAAACAAAGTACGCTAGAATGAGCATCCAATAGTAAGGCACTGTTTGATACGTATAAAGTAGATGCAATAAGTAGAAATTTATGGGAATTATGGACTTTGACTTTTATTTGGTTGACATGAAGTAAACAAGATGCTGGATAAGCAATTTTCACTTATTTCAAAACGTAGTAAGTAACTTTACCTCGTCCCCTTATGCCTTGTTTGGCAATTGGGTAAACGAGGTAGAGAGGAAGAGGGTAAAGAAGGGGAATGTAAAGTAATATCTTATCATTATTTGGATATGTTAAAATAAAAGGAGTAAGGATAAAGAGAGGTAAATGAATTAACCTTATTTGACAATTGGGTAAAGGGGTAAGGGTAAAGAAAGTTATAGTTAAAATACGGATAAAATTGTTCAAAATTTTTTAAAAATTCACCTTACCTCCATTTATCCCCAATTTGGGAGTTAAAGAAAATGGAATGTAAAGAAGGGTAAGTTTTTACCCCTCATTATCTTGTTGTCAAATAGAGGGTTAAAATTTTAATTCTTTATTTTCTACTAGCCCCTCGAAGAAAATTTATTTCTCATTATGATAATCAAACATATTTTAACTATTTTCCAAAAAATTAACACGTAAATTAAATTATTAAAAATATAATTTTTTGTAAAATTTTAATTAACGTGACAACCAAATCGGACCTAAGTTTTGGTGCGAATATTTGACCAGCATACTTATTCGGGCAACACAGGAAAAAGGGAAAACAACAAAAAAGCTAAAAGTACTGAAGACTCTTTCACTCCTCTTCATGGATCTATCCTCCTCTCTCTCTCTCTCTCTCTCCCCCCTGATCCAAGGCCATTGATATATTCTCTCATATCAATCGCCCCCTGATCTTCTTCATCCGTGAAATTTGCATTTTTTAGGTACAATTTGATCTTCCTTTACTCCAATTTGTGCTTTCATTTACGAGTTTCTAGGGTTTCATGCGAAATGCATCTTTCCCTGCTTCTTTGTTTTCGTTTTGTTGTACTGTTTTGAAGTGATTTTTGTGATTTTGGTTGTAATTGTACTATCTTGTTGGTTGGATTTGATTTTCCTTTTTAGTGGTAGTATTGTGTTTAAATTATGTGCTGAAATTGTTTTTTTAGGGTGTTTAAATTGAAGGCGAGTCTGGTCTCGAGATTTTAGGAGTTCAAAGCAAATTTGATCGTTAGGCTGTCGAGACGTCTTGATTAGATTAAACGCGCCTCAGAGAATCTACTTTATATTCTAACAGCAGTTATATGTGGGTTTTGTATTACACATGTATGTATGTGCTTATATTGTACCATACGTAGTGTTGGTAACCCTTGGAGGCACTGGGTTTGTTGTTGTTGTTGTTGACGTAGTGTTGGTAAAAATTAGTAGGGGTATTGTATATGCAAACGAGGCGAGTAGGGGTAGGCGAGAAGGAGTGGGGAAGCTATAGTATTGATGACCGGACAAGTCTCCTCTAGCATGCTACACGCCTTTCCTATACTTGCCAACTCTTTCTCTACCAGTAAATTTGCCCATTGCGCCTTATCCTCACTTGACTACGCCTTGTTCCACTACTTGAACACTAGACACTACATACACGTGTCTGTTAAACAATGAGGCCAAGTCCACTTGGCAGCCAAGGAACAACGCCAATGCCTTGTGTCGGCTAATGAGTAAACGCTAAGTGTCTTGGAGGACAACCCATCCTCATCTCCCCTCCCTATAAATATTAAGCTAAAGCTTGGATTGAGCAGGAGACAAGTTGTAATACTCCACGCTGGACAGTAACTAATACACATCAAGCCTTAGTCCCATTTCCTTTCTCAAAGAGCATGAGTTCAGCTTTTCCCAAGAAACCTGCACGAAAACACATAGATTGTTATTTTTCCATTTAAAAATGATAATATGCGATAGAAATAAGGTGATTAAATAACCAATTTTTAGAAGGGACCCTTAGAAACTTGGGGCCCTAAACAATGGGACTGATTTTGAGGCAACTGAAACCCTAAGCAAGAGGTCTTAAACTCGAAGTTCATTCCCTCCATATACCTCTATAGTTGGTGCCCGTTGAGGGAAGTGTTTATCCTCCCGACCATTTAAAAAAGAGAAATGAGAGAAGTACATTGATTACAACAACAAACCCAGGCCACACAAGGGTTCCTGCCAAGTAGGGGGGGGGGGGGGGTGTTGAGATGTATACAGCTTTGCTACCCTAAAAGGAGACTGTGTCCGAGGATCATCAGCAATTATCTAAAAATAAGCCTCATTACTGCTGTCCCTAAATAGTGATTGTAAGGATCATTAGCAACACAGGCTGCAAACCGTTGGGTGTGTCCTTATTGATCAATTAGGATTTTTCTACCCGTTGCTCATATACTTAGTGTTTGTTTATGACACTAGCTGTCGAGTTCTTTATTACTTTCTGTATTCGTTGTGCCTGGAAGTATTATGCATTGTAAATTTGCTCAGAAGAAAAGTGCTTATGTGTTACTTTTATTGCTTCTTAATTTAGTCTAATTTCTAATGCTTTATATTTGCTTCTCATACATCATGCTTCAGCCATACAGCTGTTTTAGTTCGTGCTGCTTGTATGATCCACATGAAAAAGTGATTGAGCTCAATTAAGAGGCGCATATTTGGAAGATGGCTTCAGTTGGGGTAGCGCCTACATCTGGAGTGAGAGGATCTAATAACCATGGTGTTGATAGGCTTCCTGAGGAATTGAATGACATGAAAATTAAGGACGACAAGGTGCACAATGCAATAATCTGTATTTATTAAGGGCTTGTGCAATATCGCTTATTGTTTACAGCATTTTGTCTTTTATAAACCGTCGACAAAAATATTAGGATGTTATTCTGCAAAAATCCGAGTAAGTACGGATTTGGCCCACTAGGAACGAACTAGGCCTTGATACGGTTGTCAATTTTGTTACTGTCCACCTTCTGTCCGGCAGGTTACTCCCCCGCACAGCACTTTCTCTTCTGGTCTATCCACTCCCCTTTCCCTCGCTGGCCCTACTAGGGTTGAGGGATAATTGACAACCACTGTCACTGCTAATGTACTTGCTTGTCGTGTCCTAGCACAGGCAAGTAAGCCGCTTAAGTAGCGAGTGCCAAATATAAGTTACCACTGTGACCTTCTTGCCCATCGACCCTCCAGCCTCACTCGCCCACCTTGCCGGAGTACCAAGTTCACCCTCCGAGCTCCGATCCAAATCCTCGAGAAGGGACCCCTAGAGTCTGAAACCTTACTCGGCATGTACAAGCCAAAGCTCAAGCTGGAGGAAAGGGTGTTCCACACATCACTTCACACTGCTTGCCTAAAGCTTTCCATATATTGGTCTCCTTTTTATCTAGAGCTCAGGTTCATCTCTCCTTACCCAAAGAACCTACTAAAACCACTAACTAAAAAACTAGGTTTTCAAAATAGATCTTTTTGCCTTTTAGTTTTCAGTCAAATTAGGAAAAAAAATAAAAATAAGAAACCAATCTTAAAAAGGTCTAACTAAATGTGGTCGTTAGTTTGTAAAAACCAAGAACTGCAACAAAAAAGGGTATTAAACAAGCCCTAAGAAATGACAGGTTATATGGGCTGTTTACTTCTTGTTCTGAGTTTAAAACTGGCTTTGGTTTGTAGGACATGGAAGCCACAGTTGTTGATGGTAATGGCACAGAGACGGGTCACATAATAGTTACAACAATCGGAGGCAGGAATGGCCAGCCAAAGCAGGTGAAAGTGCCAATATAGCCTTTCAGGCTGCCAATATTTCAGGCTTAACATTTTGTGATTCTGTCTTTCTTTACATTTTCTGATGCCTTGCTAGTTGCACATGATTTCAGACTATTAGCTACATGGCAGAGCGTGTGGTTGGAAATGGATCATTTGGAGTTGTGTTTCAGGTATCTCAAGAATGTGGGAAACATGTCTAATCTCTTGTCACCTTGTCAGTTTGTGGTGTTTGTGGTGTTAAGATGGACTCCACATGTGAGTCTAGTACGAAATCCCATATCGGAGTTGTGAGAGAAAAGAAATTAACATATAAGCCTAATGGGCTACTCCACCTAACACCAATTGGTTTTCGAATGGAACCTCACTTGGATTTATATGTAGACTTTACATATGCAAACTCCATGGTTTGGGCCTAAGGTATGGTGAAATTTGCTAATAGATATTCTCATTATATAGGCCAAGTGCTTGGAAACGGGGGAGACTGTGGCCATAAAGAAGGTTCTTCAGGACAAGAGATACAAAAACCGTGAGCTGCAAACTATGCGTCTTCTTGACCACCCAAATGTCGTGTCTTTGAAGCATTGTTTCTTTTCAACGACCGACAAGGAAGAGCTGTACCTTAATTTGGTACTTGAATATGTTCCAGAAACAGTTCATCGGGTGATCAAGCACTACAATAAATTGAACCAGAGGATGCCTCATATATATGTAAAACTATACGCATACCAGGTATCATTGTTAGACCTGTGATTGTAATGATATCCTTTATGCCTTTTCTGCTATATTTGTGCAAAGTGAATACTTTACCAGTCAATGCTTCTTTTATTCCATCATTCCTTGTGCCTGTTTTTCCTTCTCCCTTTGGCGTATTTTGAGTTTTGCTAATGGCAGTCTTATTGGGTAATTTGACAGATCTTCAGGGGATTGTCATACATCCATCGGTGTATTGGTGTATGCCATCGGGACATCAAGCCTCAGAATCTTTTGGTATGTTTTTTTAAGTCGTTGAATTGGCTATGTTGCTAAAGCATGATAGAGATGCGTCTGATTTTGTCAAGATTCTTGCAGACGCATTCTAATTAGTCACTTGGTCTCTTATTTTGGTTAAACCGTTGCTTGCCTTGGTATTAATAGGTTAGGGATTGGTTGATCTTTCTATATATATTTTAGAGAAATTTAATTTAGTGGTTATGTTTATAGGGCTAGTGTACATGACCCAGGAAGGGAATATGTCCATAGACGAGCATCTCTTGACCAAGGCTAGTCCCTAGATTTTAGGGGTTTAAAGCAAGTTTGATAGCTGGGCCCTTTTTTTGGTAACCAAAGTGTTCATGCAACTTAAACATACCTCGAATAATCTACTTTATATTATAATACCAGTTTGGTAACCAAAGTGTTCATGCAGCTTAAACACACATCGAATAATCTACTTTATATTATAATACTGGCAAATATGTGAGTCACTTATGTTATATATGGATGTATGTGTTTATAATGAATCATAAGTTGGTTGTTATTTTTTCAATTATTAGTGGTAATACGTGGTAGACGCAAACTAATAATATAACTTATTTTCAAAAGGGACCCTTAACTAAGAGGGGACCTGAAGCATTTGTTTCAGTTGCTTGGGGTCTTGACCGCCCCTACTCTTGACTTGTGCTAATTTCATTCTGCAATTATCCCCCTTCCCATGCTTATCTATTCTGTGGACACTCGTAGATCTCTTTATAAGTAAATAATGTTAATCTCCCCACAGGTGAATCCTCATACTCACCAGCTTAAACTCTGTGACTTTGGGAGCGCGAAAGTCTTGGTATGCTTGGTTAATTTTGATTTCTTTCCTTCGTCCTCTGGTCTATCAGTTGCTTATAGGTTGGAACTCTTAATGATTTTGTTACCATGGCACTTGACAGGTTAAAGGGGAGCCTAACATTTCATATATCTGCTCTAGATATTATAGAGCACCTGAGCTAATATTTGGAGCAACCGAGTACACTACAGCTATCGACATTTGGTCCGCTGGATGTGTGCTTGCAGAACTGCTGCTTGGACAGGCAGGGCTTTACTGCATAAAAGTTCTGTTCTTGGATCTCTGTTCATATATTTTCATACTGATGTCATTTCTATATTTGCCAGCCTCTATTTCCCGGTGAGAGTGGAGTTGATCAGCTTGTTGAGATCATTAAGGTAAGTGATCATTTCAAAGTCCAAACCATAGATCATATTTTTTCAACATGTCCGTAAATTTGTCATCTTCTTTGATCAAATTGATGCACATTTTTCCCTCAAGCTTTTGTTCATGAAAAATTCAACGGAAAAAGAACATTAGATTTACATGATTCAACGTCCGCAGAGTTGTAGAAAATTTTCACTATCTTTTTGGAAAGAGTTCAAGAGAACTTTTTCCTTCTTTCACATGACACCTTGCAAACCCTAGGCGAGATATGGCCATACAAATTCTAGTGCGCCTCAAAACACCCTTAGATGGGCCTGGGCATCATCCGCTCCATGGATATGGCCTATTATTATAGAATAAAAACAGGCTCCACACAAGAAGCCCAACGCTTCATCCATCTTGTACACCAACGATGTTGAGCTTAGAATCAACAAGCAGTACATGGGCTGTGGTGAATGTCACTAGATGGCAATAAAAAACGTTCAAATATAGATGGATTTGCACCGTTTTGCTTCCAACTAGTCAATTTTGTCGAATGTTTGCTTACGAATTGCAGAACTTCTGTCATTTTCCTAGTACTTCCTCTCTTAAATATGCACTACTTTTTCACCATTAATGTTGAACTTCTTCAAAGGTTTTGGGCACACCAACAAGGGAAGAGATCAAATGCATGAACCCCAACTACACAGAATTTAAGTTTCCTCAAATAAAAGCTCATCCGTGGCATAAGGTAACATTGGCGAGACTCGGGCTTGAATTCAAGGCGAACTCTTCTTTTTAGTTTGAATGTTCACTAATGTCTGTTTGATTGTCATCCATTCAGATATTTCACAAACGTATGCCACCAGAGGCAGTTGATTTTGTTTCAAGACTCTTGCAGTATTCTCCTTACCTACGGTGCTCAGCTGTGAGTATCAATCTCTCTCTGTCTCTCATAGAGCCATACCTGCAATAAGCTTATTCCATGTAATCAATAAAGTTCAAGGAAACCAACTATCTAGTAATAGAAGTTACTCCCGATTTTTAGTGACGAATACTGATACTTCTTTGGTATCGTTTTTTGTTTGTAGATTTTGTGTTTTGTGAAACTAAAAATCAAGTTTAAAAAGAAGTTTCTTGATTTTTTAGTTTTTTGTTTTTAGTCAGATTAGAAAAAAATTAAAAACAAGAACCTAAGAACAAGAAAAGATCATTTTTAAAAATATGGTCTTTAGTTTTTAGAAGCTGAAAACTGTAAACATAAAATGATATCAAACATATGTCGTAAGTTGTATTCATAAGGTGTTTCCCTTGAAGTAATTTCTCTTCTCCGCGAAGCATGACAGCATAAAAACTGTCAAGTACTATGGGTTATTGTTTAGCTCCCCATGTATGCATTATTAATGTTCTGATCCAGGATTTGTGAAACCATTATGTTGTACTTGTGCTTCAGTTGGATGCCTTGACTCATCCCTTCTTCGACGAGTTACGAGACCCAAACACCCGCTTGCCAAATGGACGCTACCTACCCCCGTTATTTAACTTCAAGCCACATGGTAAGTGAAACTATTGTTTTGTTTGCCTCGATGAAAAATATTTTCCATCTTAATTCTACTGTTTGTTTGCGTAATTTTATAGAAACAATTACAAATATGGAAAATGTTTTCCTCCATTGAAGGGAAATTAACTTCTCAACAAAAGAGGAAATCGTTTTCTTGAATACCTTAACGTTATATTTTATTTTATTTTCAAGTTAGTCAAGCGTGAACCTTGTACAAGTTTATTGGATGAAACTATTTTCTTTAGATATAAAGGAAAAAAATATTAAAAGAAGAAAATTTTAAATGAAAATAAGTTTGTGAAGAAAAATTTTATGTAAGGAAAATGTTTTCCTTTAAACCAAATGGAGCATAAAATCTCTTAGTTGTAATTTTTCCATAAAAAGGGTAATCTGGAACAACTTATCTACACCTCGACTAATTCTTGAGTTGCAAGTACCGCACAATCCACTACCCATTTAGAAATTTCTCTACGTGCACTACAATAGGTAAGGTGGAGCCCGTAGACTCAATAGATGGTATCAAGGAATCGTTTGCACTAAATGACAGGATTCGAATGCTAAACTTGATGTTTCATAACATGTTAGCTCGTGTCCTACTACTTAAGCCAGCCCTCTAAACGCTTCATCCTGCAAAAACTTGCAACTAATTGTAGTTCTTTCGTCATGGCGATTACCCTGACAGAGTTGAAGGGGGTGGCGCCAGAGACGCTTGTCAGGTTAATACCAGAGCACGGAAGGAAGCAGTGCCCGATCGGGTTGTGAATTCGATGATGAAATGTGAAGAACAAGAACAAGTTAATGATACGGTTTAATTTATCTATGCTCATTTATTCTCTTTACTATCTTTTAGTTCTGATTATGTTGTCATTGTTTGTGAGTTCTGTTTTCTTAATGCGATCACCTTTTTCACAATACGCTGGAGAATTACTAAAGAAAAAGAAGAAAAAATGGGGAGGAAAAAGGGATTTACAAGTGTGGTTTCTCTTTTATGAGCTCTGCAAATTGCCAAGGACTCAACATCTGAGTTTAGTAACAATCTCACGCTAGAGTTCTATGAGAGAGGAGATGAAAATGTAAGGGTTTAGTTACTAGGCACTAATGCATCAGATCCTACTAGTACTTAAGCGTGCTTGGGCAAGAGTAGTATCAGGATGGGTGACCTCCTGAGAAGTCCTCGTGTTGCCAACCCTATAAGGTTGGGATCTTTGGAAACAGCTTCTTGGTAAGGTTACATCCTGAAGGGATAAGGCTGCGTACATCTACCCCCGACCCCGCTTAGGCGGGAATCCTTGAGGCACTGGGTTTGTTGTTGTTGAGATGAATATATAAGCCTAGTGAATAACTTTACCTAATGTCGATTGGTTTTAAGGTGAAGTACTACTTAGGCTTATGTGCGGAGCTTATATGTTCTATCTCTGTGGGTCGGGTTTACGGTCCTATAAACTTTTTATAAAACGCAAACTTGTAAGTTGTGCACAAAAAGCATGCTCTAAGTCAACTTTGCATGAATCATATTAATATATTGTTAGGGTAATATGTTACTAACAAGGCAAAATTGTTATTGTAAAAGAAAAACACGTCAATTTGATAATGCATGTACTCAAAATATGCAAAATCATGTACATTGCAGATGCGTCCTCCCAGATCCTCCTAATGAATTAAATGAAAAACTTTCGGATCCGAACAACTCAATATTATTCTTGCTATTTATCGGGTTGTGACTGTTACTACACGTAGGGAAACTCGTAAGTGGATGCATACATGTACACACACATATGAGTACAACAAAGATAACGGATGGATTTGTGCTGGATTGATCCGGGTAGATTGTAGGTATGATCTATATTCGTAATCACATAAATAATAAAATCGATAAAAATGAATAATAATATAACAACCGTTTGTTTCAATATGTTATGAAGTTCATCACTTTTTTTAATCACTATCCAGAATCAATTTTTCACATTAAAAGTAGTGACACTTTGACTTTAAATTTAGATCCAAACAAAACCAAACTACATCTTTTTTGTATTTAGGTTTCATTGATCGGTAATCTCGTCTTGTGTTTTGATCAAACTTCGCTAACCTTAAGAACACAAACACCTCCTCAACTATTCAATTTTTTTCTTCTCTTTTATTCGGAAAAAAAGACATAGGCTCCGTTTGTTTTGGAGGAAAATGAGATTCTAGGAAATGGTTTTCATATTTTCCGTCGTTTGGCGCGATTTCTTTGACGGAAATGAAAATGTTTTCCCCCAATGGAAGGAAAATGACTTCCCTTATAAAACAAGGGAAGTCATGATTCCAAGTGGCACAAGAGCCTTCGCAGTAATTATCTTGCGGATAAGGATCGAACCGAAGTAAACCGAATGGAAAGGTAAATAAGGTATTTTATAAGGTATTTTTTGTCAAAATTTAGTAGATTTAAATAAAAAATTGTTGACATGGAACACAAGTTTCAACATATATGTATGCCTATCATAATTTGGTGATTTCTTTTGTCAAAAAATGCTAGCATGACACTTTAACGAAAATTCACTGATTCGAACGAAGAGCATATTTAGGTGATAGATTATCGTATCTCAGAGCATCTTATTATTTATGTTAAAACGATAGAATACTGAGGTAATAAATGCTCGAACTTTAAGGTATACAAGAGATAATTTTCCTATTTTATATGCCTTTGATAGTTAATTTTATTTTTTAATTACTTTTCTTATATGGTGTATTGCTACTTATATTGTCCTGTAATACTATTTCTTTTAAACCATATAAGAAGACAGTAATGTGGAAGCAAGTTTTCCTTTGAAACAAACGAGGGAAAACCTTACTCGGATTTCAATTTTCCTTGAAAAATCTTTTCCAACGGAAAACTATTTCCTAGAATCCACTTTTCCTGCGAAACAAACGGAGCCATAATGTTTCATGCTCGATCCAATGTATAAATTTTAATCTCAATTATTAAAAACCAAAACTAAAAAAAAAATTGTCTAACAATTGTGACCTTTCGGCCATTCCTGCCACTGCAAGGAGCCACAGCCACCAAAATGAAGACTTTTTATGGTCGGCTCATATGCTATGTATAATGTCAGTAGTGGCCACAGTCCAACTCTTTCTCATTGCTAGGATTTCCACTATGAATTTCTTTTTCATTAATCGAATTGTTGTATTGTATAGTATCTCGAACTTATGTTTTCTGGCTGCTTCTTTTTCCTCCCCGACCCTTATTCAAAAACGAAGGTTATTGGTGGCTACAATCTCGGCCTCCTCTCAACTCAACTTGCTCGTTAATAGAAATTAGGGTCTTTCAACCACTTGATCTTCAGATCTATTGATCCGTAATCAAGAGTTTTCCACACCTTTTCTCATCAATTTCTTTAAGTTGTTTACATTTGCATCTAAGTCGAATTCAATTCTTAGATATTTATTCTAACACTAATCTCAGTAATAAATTTGGCTAAATATACAAAATTATCCTTAAAGTTTATTTAAATCATGGCAATTTTTGTGCAAGTTGGGTGGCACCCATACACCAAGTTGGTCACATATAAAAGCTCAAGTCTTGGGTTTCAATATCCACTTCTAATTACATAGGAGGGTCTACTTCTATGCCCTAGACATTCCCATACTATTCATAGTTCCCTCATTGTCACTACTCTCGAAATTCGTTTATCTTTTTAAACGTATCGTTTGTTGAACTGGGTATGACTTTCTCTTACGGTATTTTTCTTCTGGCGTCTGTCTCATGTTTCCTATTAATGGGTGTTGGGCTAGTTCAGGGAAGACTCATGGTGCATAGGCTGCATGCATTTTCACGAATTTCTATGCCACCTTCTCTAGCTCCCGAAGCCAATAGCCCAAGCTATGATGCGGGTTTTCCTAACCCTAATGTAGTCGTTTTTGATGTTCGGTCTTTTGGTGCCATTGGTGATGGCATGATGGATGACACTATTGCGTTCAAGGCAACATGGGATGCTGCTTGTCAAGTTGAATCTGCTACGCTTTTTATCCCTCGAGGACATACTTTCATGGTCAAACCCACGATTTTCACTGGACCATGCAAACAAAACCTTGTATTTCAGGTAAAACGGAAATGATATATAAAAACAATATCATGTCAAACAAATAAGTTTCTTTTATGATTGCTTCACTTGTTTGAAAAAAATAAGATTTACATAGGCCAATAAGTCTTTACTTTTACGATAAATATATCACGATTCAGACTTTAGACTTTCTTTTCTTCAATCTTGCTTACTTTGAAAGGGAAAAAACTGCTAAAAACATATAACTTTTTAATGATTATAAGATCGAAGGAACAGTTATACCGCCTGATGGACCAGAGTCATGGCCAAAGGGTATAAGTAAAAAACAATGGTGGATCTTCTACGAGGTGCATGGGATGACCATGCATGGCGGCGGTGTCATCGACGGCAAGGGCCAAAAGTGGTGGAATCTTCCTTGTAAACCTCATCGAGTAAGTCTTTCAAAATCCATATATTCTGACTTTCCTTCAGCTAGCAAATGAAACTATTTCTTATACAAAAGATTGGTATATACAACGACAATAATAACAAACCGTGGTGCCTCAAGAGCTCCCGTCAAAGCAGGGTTTGAAAGGGTGAGATGTATGCAACCTCACCCCAACAAGGTGCAACCCTGAAAAGAGGTTGTTTCCGTTAAAACAAAAATAAAACGAAAAATATTTTTCATCAAAACAAACAGTGTTTTTTTCCTTGACTACTTTCTTCGAAATAAAACAGGTAATAAATGGAACAACAATGCATGGTCCTTGCGACAGCCCGGTGGCCATAAGGTTCTTTGGCAACTCCAACTTGATCGTGAAAGGACTTAAACTCATCAATAGTCCTCAGTTCCATCTCCGGTTCGACAATTGCGAAGATGTTCATGTCGATGATCTCTCCATAAATTCACCTCGAAATAGCCCAAACACAGATGGTATCCATGTCGAAAATACAATCAATATGAGAATATACAATTCCATCATCTCTAATGGTACTATTTTCTTTGCTTCTAACAACCTCCTTCTGTCTACTATAGTACGGGTTGGACAAAACAAAAGATTGATAACGGGCAATACATTGAATTGACTATCTGCTTTTGTTGAAATGATTTCTTCAATCAAGGTCTTGATCAAGGCCGATGCTTTAATGTTTTGAAGATGTTACTCCAAATACGAACCATGCTGAAATGAAAGCTAATAAAGGTCTAAAACTAGAAATGCAGATTGGACCTCGTGATCATAGACCAAATAACCCCAGATTGAATAAAAGCGGATCGAATAGAATGATGCATAACAGTCCAACCAAAATATTAGAACCAACCTGAATAATAATACATCATGTCAGATGTTGGGCTCTTTTAACACACGCAAGATACTTGTGACTCACTCCTTATTCAACCTAATGTCAATCAAGGGCCAAAGAAGGTGTTGTTCGAAGGTATGATTGAGGATCAAATTGAAAGCAAGTAATTTATTAGTCTTAGGCCAAATTCTGACCATATGTGAATTTTCGTTCCAAACCGATATGTTAACTACTTATTGTAAGTAATTACATTGCATTTAACTCATTAATTTAATATATATTGAGATGCAGGGGATGATTGCATATCAATAGGGCGAGGCACTCATAATTTGGACATTATGAATGTCACTTGCGGTCCTAGTCATGGTATCAGGTCTCTCCTTCATTCCCTATCTTAACCTTAAATCCAATAGTTTATTCTTTTCGATTTATTTTTTTAGTACTTTAAGTTTTGTATGTATTAAATGGGTACCCTCTTCGATAATCCTAATATCTAAAACATGAAAAGACTAAACTTTTCATGACAAAAATGATGCCTTATTGAAGCTTGATTATTTAGAGAAAACAAGAAGTTGGTTTACTGGAATTTGAAGAAGATGATAGCAGAGGGTGTATCAGATATATCAAAGACGCTGTAGTTTTGTTGGAAAATACTTCAAAATGGTGCGTTTCATTCTCCCCAACAACACAAGAATAATCATAGTGTCAAACTTTAATGTTAGGCTTCATTACGACATCGTTTTTATTATGGACAATTTATCTTTTCAAATTTCCGATATTGAGTTCCACTATCCTTTTTCTTGTTATTTACAGCATCGGGAGCCTAGGTGTC
This sequence comes from Simmondsia chinensis, assembly GCA_018398585.1. NCBI lineage: Eukaryota > Viridiplantae > Streptophyta > Magnoliopsida > Caryophyllales > Simmondsiaceae > Simmondsia > Simmondsia chinensis. Next base: position 3,419,790 of record JAGTTD010000009.1, read on the forward strand.
CACAACACCCGAGCCTGCGTCTCCAATGTAACAGTCACTAACGCCGTTATCAAACACTCCGATAATGGCGTCCGTATCAAAACCTGGCAAGGTGGCTCCGGCTCCGTTTCCTCCGTTAACTTTAACGGGATCCGTATGCACGCCGTTAAAAATCCCATCATAATTGACCAGTACTATTGTCCGTACAAGTCCCACTGTCCCAACCAGACAGCCGCCGTAGCCGTCACCGCCGTCACCTACACCAACATTAAGGGAACCTACGACCCCCGGGGCCCAGCTGTACACCTGGCATGCAGTGATGCGACACCGTGCACTAACGTTACGCTATCTGACGTGGAGCTCTATCCGGCGGCTACTGGCGGCGGAGATCACGTGGGGGTGGGGCCTTTTTGTTGGAATGTGTATGGGACCCACGTGACCGTCGTGGTCCCACCTGTGCATTGTTTGCTGGATGGGTTGCCGTTAGGTTTGCCGGCGGCTGATGTTGGTCAATGCTAGTCAAAATTATTAGAAAACGAGAAAATAAGATAATATTATTGTAAAGGCAAAAATACTAATATCAGAACAACTTTATGAAAACTTATAGTCATTATTTGGTAGAAGTCATGTTGCTGCTACGATAATACGAATTTTTACTTCAACAATAGTAACACCCAAAAAATATTGTATAAATCAATATTATGTGTTCAATTATAAGATTATAGGAGTTAGTACAGTAGAAATACTACATATTGTGAGTCGACTTTTCATCAGGTGCTTCGAGATTTGGTGTTTTTCCGTTTCTTAGGAAAGCCTGCTCTCAAAGTAAGATCCGAAGGGTTTTCCCTAAGCCCACCAAACAAAAAAAAATTGTTTATGTTATGTATATAAGAATTGTACAGGTTCGATTTTTTGAGTTTAGAAGTCTAAAATAAGTTTGATCTCTAAACTCCTTTTTAGTAACCAATGTGTTCAATTTAGTTTAACACATGCATTTCTAATATATCACATATAAGTTGTTATTTCTTTAACTATGAATAATAAATACAGTAAAACAGATTTATAATATAGGTATTTCTCTAACTATTAGCCATATTCAAAATCCAAATAATGTGAAGAACCTCCCGAGTTCAAACCAGTCATCTTAGAAAAAATAAAAAGACAACACACACCGACAAACATTACTTGAAGTTTTACGAGTTGGTGTAGCAGTAACTATCCCACACCAGTTCAAAAGTGTCCCGAGTTCAAAGTTCATCATCCTCTCCCTCGGTAAAGGCTCTTAACGCCTTTCCTTACCCTCGAAAGAGAAAAAAAATAGTTACTTTGATCATAGTTCCAATACAATATGCTCATACACAATAAAAGACCCATTTGTTGTCTTCATCAACTTAAACACATCAATATCACAACCCAGAAACTCCAGTTGAAGCCCTCTCCCAAGAGCCAAAAAAGACCCAATTTTTGTGATTGAAAATTCACACTTTTTATTCCACCGTGTACCGAGGCGATACGAAGCGATGGCAACCTGACCGAGACGAGGATAAGTGAGAGAAAATGGAAGTATAATGCTAAGGGAGCAGGGATGCAAGTACCTCCAACATTGATGCTGCAAACTGCATCTGGGTTGTCTCGTCGATGGTCAAGAAGAGAGGTACGTGTACGAAAAGGGAGCGGATCCCGTTCTGCTCTGCGAACCGAAGGGAGTGATAGTACACGTAGTTGCACACGAACCGGCCTGCGTCTTCAGATGTCATAACGTCATAGCCTTTCTTTGCTAGAGCGGCTGCTATTTCCTCCACCGGGAGAGAAGTCTGCATGGCAATGGAAGAGTGAGAGGCCTAATACATGGGAATTGTATGTGTTGGGGAATTAGTTATGTTAGGCAAGTGCTTCAGAACTCGATTCGATTTAGATGCGGAAGTACATATCTAAAAGGACTTGACAAGAGATGAGAGAAAGAAAGAACAATAACACAAAGATTTATGTGGAGCAACTCTCAAATTGAAGGATAAACTAAGGAATCCACTAAGAAATTTAAAGGAGAATACAACAGGTATCAACATATAGCAACATATATACATGCAAAGCAACAAACCCTAGAACTCACTTAACGAGCCTGATGAGCCGAAGCAAAAACCTCTGTATCTAAATCGAAATATAAATTCGAGTCACAATAAAACTTCCTAGGTGAACTTCCCACAAAATCAAGTCGTGTGTTTGGTTTGTAAGAAGAGAAATACAACTTCTCAGGAATTAAAACGTAACGACCTTTCCCTTGGTAATTCAATCCCTCCCTCCGTTATTCATTCACCCATTTACTTTCTTCTTCATTTCATCGCTGCATTTCAGCTTGTACAGAGCCAGGTGCTCATCTGATCTTCAACAATTCGTCAGATTCAAAAAGGGGAAAAAAAAAAAAAAGAAGAAGAAGATCCCTCTAATTGGGATATCTTGATATTAAACAAATCTTCATATTATGCATGATTTCGACATATTGTCATGACTTGTGTATCAGATCCTGGCTCCCTTCTTTTCCGATCCCAGCTCAATGCAGAAAAGAAAAAAAAGGAACTGAACCCACGTAGTAGAATAGCCATGGTTAAACGGGACCTCTATCGTTCTAAATGGTTTTCTTTTGAATTTTGCTGCAGAATTTTTTGCTTCCGAATGTAGGTACGTAACATGTTAGGGAAAATCAACAGATCAAATGTTATTACTTTCTCGATTCCGTGAAGAAGGTCAAACTAAAAAGGCTGACTTCTGATAATAATAGCAACCAATTGAACAGTTCTAGAAATATCAAGGCCTGTTCCGTATCATTTTCCTTTTACAACTTTTTTCTAGTTGATGTATATAGTTTTTCAGTCTTTTATTAATTTGACAAAAACTGAAAACCAAAAAGAACTGTTTTCAAACCTGATTTTTAGATTTTTAAAAACCAAAAACTGCGAACCGGAGAACGATGCCAAACAAGCCCTTAGCTATAGCTATAAATTGCTTCCTCAAAAATAGAAAATGTAAAGATCATGGGATTCAACACATGGATCGAGCATGCGCGGTAATGCTATGCTAAATCAAAACAAACCCTTTTACCTCTCTTGTTCTAGTGATCCCTCCATCCGCAGGAATAATCGGGACTTTCTGCACAAGATAAAATAACGAACATTCAACAACATATGAAACCTTAGGAAACAGGTCAAATAATAAAATTGCAGCCCAAGGAAATGCATAGAACCTGAGGCTTCCAACCCATCTCATCGGGGCAACGGAAAGTAGCTTCATTCACAGCTTGATGCTCAATGGCAAATCTCGTGGCTCCACTGTTAACCCCAAAGTGTAACTGAAAAAAAGATGGAGTCATAGACCAGCAAAAGATCCATAGAATTAGCGGATGGATCGTGAAAAGATCATGGGTTGGCCTTATTATAAACATGCCCATAATAGGTGATTTCGACATGAATAAAAAGATTAATAATGCCAACTGAAAAATTTCTCAGCTTAGAATAGAATGAACTGACAATAAGGGATATTGAAGACTACAACAACAACAGCAGCAGCCCATTGCCTTAAAGAGGCTCCCGCCAAGGCAGGGTTTGGGGAGGGTGAGATGTACACAGCCTTGTTGCTCTGTAGAGAGGTTGTTTCTGAAAGGATATTGAAGGATATATAATATTGATAGAGATTAGCATCCCTGTGCCTCATCGAGGGGTTCCTAGGCATCACTGTGCCTAGGAGGATGGTTGAACAGCTCTGTGCCCAACCAATTAAGTATCCCTATACTTAACTTTAAGCAGCCATGTGCTTAAAAAAATAGGAAACAACTGAATTCTTATTCAATAGTATAATGATCTGCCATTAAGGCTCAGTATACATTCCTAATTATAGAAATATAAAACTAGAGTCTTAAAGGAAAATAAACTCTTTTAAAGATAATAACAAGCTAATCTAAAACTAATATCATAAACTCCTCATCTAGTAAATCAAATAAATATAAAATCTATCCTAATCTCTAACCTAATTAAAAGTTCTAAAGTATAAATTTTAGAACAATATAATTTATCTTCAAGGTAGATCTCATTCTTCTCTCCTCTATCTCTATCAGATATATAATGATTCCCCATATGTAAGTTTCAATTTTATCCCTCTTCCTCTTATAGTAAGATTACCCATACGAGTAACATCTAAATGCGTAGCTTAGGGCTTGCTTGGTATCGTTTTGTATCTACAATTTAGGGTTTTTGAGAAACTCAAAGCTACATTTTGGAAACGTGGTTTCGATTTTTGGTTATCAGTTTTCAACTCTCACTCGAATTAGGGAGAAAAAAAGGAAAACAATAAATCAAAAAACCCAAAACAATCGTGTCCAAAATATGGTTTTAAGTTTCTAAAAACCAAAAACTGTTAACGGAAAACGATACCAAACAAGTCCTTAACCAGTCAGTAAACCAACAGCTTCAGTCATCCATTGCACCCAAGCATCAATGAAAATCTTTAATTCATCATACATCGGCAATTGTGGTTGCTTTGAAATAGGAAGAATACATTGAAACTACAATTGGCATCAAGAACAATAAAGAATTCAGCAATTAAAAGGAACAAAGAAAAGAATCAAGGCATTACCCAGATAATTCTCCCGGAATTTGAAGATTCGCTGTCCTTATTGCCGATAGCAGATTGTAGAGTCTGATATAGAGGAACAAGCGCCCCTTGTCCCGCAGTTTCGAGAATATTGCAGCTCCCAAGAATTAGGCCTTTAGGCAAGCCTCTTTTCTCCACATACTCTTTCAAATTATTAACAATCGTCTCGGTTGGGTTCTCTGAAACTCCATGAAATTTCTTAAACCCAGTGACATGAACCGTTATTGGCAATGGTCCTTCGGACCCCATTCTTTGAGAGTTGTTCTTGACAAGATTTAATGATCCTTTATACCACTAGAATTAGAAATGATAAAGAGAATCTGTGCCAGAAGGGGTCACAAGATTGAGTTAAGAACGACAAATTATTAACTTTTCTCCATAATAACACTACACAGTTGCATATAATACTCCTTGTACTGATCAAAAAGAAGAAGTTGCATACAATGCCAACAATTTTGGCAATGGAGTCTTCATTGAGTAGTAAAAACACCGACAAAGTTGAGGCCGTAGGAAAACTAAGTTTCAAATTCAATGTCCCCCTACCCAACTTACATATCAAATTTAGATGATAACATCATTGCAAATGAATATCTCTTCACACAAAGTGATCCCACAACTTAAAGGCTGTTTGATATCGTTTTCTATTTACAGTTTTTGGTTATTGAGAACTAAAAAAACCAGGTTTTTCGTTTTCAGTCTTTTGTATTTCTCCCTTGTTCGAATAAAAACTGAAAACAGAAAACTAAAAACAAGAAAAGATCATTTTTAAAACTTGATTTTTAGTTTCTTAAAAACTATTATAGTACTATCCAAAATATAGTGGTTAAATGATGGGTAACTTAGGTCTTAATAAAATTGGCCAAGTCCTTTAATATCAACTATATCTCTCCTCTAACTCTATGAATAGGGGCTTCATTGCAGAGGAAGGCCGTGGACTAATCATTTGAGAATCTCTCTCTCTCGGTCTCTCCCTCCCCCTTCCCTCTCTCGGCTATCTGTCTCTTTCTCTCCCGTACCTTCCCTTATCCTATAACTTATATTTATGAATCCTATACTCTTATACGGATTATATCAAGTTATATACAAATATACTGCAACCTTTGAGTTAATCGATTGCTTGATCGTTGATCTTTGGGTTGAATTGGTTGGATTGAGTATTCATTCGATATCAATACATAAGGCATCTATTATTACAATAATTTTCATAATTACCATCCAGAAATTAATTAACCCTCCTAAATTCAACTAAATTCTATCCAACACAGCAGCATAAAAATCTAAACTTTGTGGGCTTACTATAATTAACAAAAACTTCTGAATTCTACACTAGCTCGAGCTCTTCATCTCACAGTAACAAAATATGAAAAATTAAACATAAATAAACACCCAATAGAACTATAATCCAACTGGGTATTCTTCAGAATCAACAAATTCAAACAGAACAATCACAAAATCCCCAAATCTCAAAACCCTAATCAACGGATTTTACAATTAACAAGAAGATAATTAAATGAAAAAAGGAATCAAAAACACAAGAAAACTGACCTATAATATAGAGTTGAACCTGAAGTTGTGAGGATTAGAAATCAAGAGAGGAGAAGTGGAAGAAGCAAAATTATAATAAAAAAGGAAAAATCTTATCAACAATAATGAAGAGATGCGAAGATGGGCTCAAGAAAATGACACACCCACCAGTCTTATCTGTTCTCCATCTTCATTTCTGGATTCCCATTACAATTAATTTCGTACCAACACCAAACTACTTATGCCTTATTTGATACGCAGGAAATAAAATCTTATAAGAAAATATAATTTTATGTTGTTATTTGGTTTTCGAAATTAGATAAAATGTAGAAAATAAAAATTACTTCAAAATATTGGAAATAACTTACCTAATCCCTTTAGATAAATTCTAATTCCTCTATTTTTAACTAGTCTCTCACAGAAAATTTTATTTCTCACTCTGATAATCAAATATATTTTACTTACTTCTTGATAAGTTAATATAGGAATTGAATTCCGAAACAATACAACTTTCCGCATGAATTTAATTCCCGTGTCAATCAAACGAGGCCTTAGTGTACATGACAAAAGAAAATGTTATTGTCGGAGCTGCTCTGATATGACTCGTAAGGAATAATATCCTACATATTTCTATAAAGTTGCTCTAATATTAATATTGTTGTTAGGTCGGGCAGTTTATATTCAAATTCATGACCTCTTGATTAACGAGGCTATGATATTATGTCAATGAACCAACCATCCTACAAACTTAAGGCAGGGTTAGACATAACCTAATTGACCCTAGCAACCGCTTAGGATCTCTAAATATTACGGCAATTTTAGAGGCCGCAGTTTTTAAAAAATTAATTGTTAATATTAATAAGTTTTATAATTAAAATCTTTATAATATGTCGTATTAGTATTATGTTGTTGGAAAAAATGTCATTATATATGAAAAGCTTTATTTAAAACTTTTGCTTAGGATCTCAAAAATATCAAAACCGACCCTAGTTTAAGATGATGAGTAAGGCTCTAAAATGACTTTGTACTCCAATGCTAATTTTTGAAAATTAATGTTTTAAATTTTCTAGTTTTAATTCTTACATCAAAAAATTAAAAATAAAAAATACAAAAAAGAACTCATCTTTAAGATAGTGGCTGGTCATTTTCAACGTTCACACCAAGCCACCCACAGAAATGATGTCACGTTGAATATTATACGTTAGTTTACCACGTGAAATAAGCATTACATTTTATATTTTGTATTATTTAACTCTTTAATTGTAATAATTTCTCTTCAATTTATATACTAATATTAATTTTATTGATGGACGGGTATAAAATAGGATTCTATTTTCCCGTTAAATTTTTTATGTTGTGTTATATCAGACCTTGATGCCACGTTTACGAGATAAACAAATGGGAAAACGAAGTTGAAGTGGAGACCGAAGGTCTCTCCTACCTAAAACTCAATAGGAATTTTAGGGAGAAAAATAGCTGAAAAATAATATATTATAATTTTTACTAAAAATATGAGACACTGGGATAATTATTGTTATTGTACTAAAAAACATGCACAATTTTAAAAAATTAACTTAATTTTTTTAATTTTTCAATGTCACGTTTAATGACATGGTGTTGAATTATTTTTTAAAAATTATTTTTCTAAATATTTACAAATTTTTTAAAATTTTAAAATATTTTTTAAATATATAAAATATTTTTTAAATATATAAAATATTACATTTTTAAAAATTATTTTAAATTGTAAATTTCTAATTTTTTTTAAAAATATTTTATCTTTTGCTTCATATGCTATGTTAGTAAAAAACTAACGGATGTTAAAGACATTATATTAAGGCATGATACCGAAAAAGTTAAAAAAATTTAGGTATGCGTTGAAAAATTAGAAAATATGTGCAGTTTTTTTACGCCTTACCTAAAATTTAGATTTTTAGTAAAAAAGACCCAATATATTATGGTTGTATTTAGAATTAGGAAAGTTTACAAGGAAAAATAATTATTTTCTTGTTTGGATGTCAAAGAAGAACAAGAAAAAAAATGTTTAATTTTTCAAAAAAATTTGGGGCTACATATGAAAAGTTGGAAAATGATCGATTGCAATTGACAGGATTGAGAAATAACGGTTAGAGTGAGCATTGAGCTGCAGTGAGTTTGGGCCACGAATTTTTTAGTTTATTCTCTGAGAAATATAATTTTTCTTAAAACCTATTATAAGTTCTTAAAATTTTTCATCCTTTTTTCCCCTACTATTATAAATATTGGAAAATGATTTCCTTCATAATCATCTTCCCTTTGTAACATTTTTAAGGTCTAAGTGGAGCTTAACTTATTGGAGAAAAAATCCTGTAAACGACTATTGAGGTGAATTTGTGGTTCTAGTGCTAGTTGAAGGCACGTGAGGAACTGTGGGCCAACTTTCTTTCAGTTCGCTATGATTATATGTTATTTCTTTTATGTAGGACAAACTGTACTCTTATGTTCAAAACTTACCCATCATTTACAATATTGAATAGTCCGAGGGGGCAACTAGTGTTGTTGTATATATGTCGTAGATCAGTTGCACGTTAGTTTGTACCTTTTTTGAGGAAAGATCTCTCGTTATGTAGTGATTTATTTGTACTTCCTCTTTAACATTTAATGATAAATAATTGTTTAGATTCTATTAGTTCCTATATCATGAGAGATTTTTTTTTTTTTAGACGTTATAGATTACACTATGAAAGAGATATAAGGTTGAAGTCTAAACCATAAATAATATGGTAAACTACGTGTTTTCTTGATATTATTTATACAATACATGTATTACACTACATGTAAGCATTTTTTATTTAAAAAATAAACGATAATTTAAAATAATCAATGTGTATACCTAAACTAAATATAAATAATTTATATTATGCTAAATTTGTTTTTTAACTCTTGAATATTTGTTATACCCTACTATTTATTACATGTTATATTTCTGCCACCGTAATTGAAAACTGACATTGTCCTTGATTTTAGTCAACAAAATATTGACTAATATTTAAAGCGAATAACAAACATATGTATTAAATCCTATTTATCGTCCACTATTTTACTAACAAGCCCTAAGGCATAAAAGTTTATTTAATTTTTTTTAAAAATACCCTTATATATTTTATTTATAAGAAATTAATATTAATCTTATAAATTTGTTAAATCTAAACAATCAAACAAAGGCACAAAAAGTTTTTTAAACTATTTTTATCCCTTTTAAAATATCCCTGTATTTTATTTTAGAGTAATTTATAATAAAAATCTCTTTATATTTAATTATTAAAATAATTTAATTTTTGTACTTTTAATTATGTTAATTTAGGAGTTATTTACATCATTGGTCCCGTATCTTTTTAAATTTGTTCAAATTAGTCCCTTATATTTTTCCTTGTTTAAATTGATTCCTAATACTTACAACTTTATTCAAATTGATCCCTCAACTTTTTAAGCTTGTTAATTAGTCCCTTGTCCTTTTTACTTTATTCAAAATGATCCCTCATGTTTTGTCATATTTTTTGCATTGCTCGAATTCTTCGTTCTTCGTTTGATCTTCACAGGTTTGATCGTCATCTTGTTTGTCGAATCGCTGACTTGCTTCCATGACGACACGTTTCACAGGTTGTGGGTCATCGAAAACAGCCCATCTTTAGGGTAGCACCCTGAAGGGAGAATGCTGCGTACATTTGTCCCTCCAGAACCTGCCTATGCGGGAGCTCTTGAGACACTGGGACTGTTGTTGTTGTATAAAATTAATCCTCCATATTGTGAACAAATTAGGTAAAAATTAAAACAATGAGAGACTAATTTTGTAATAAAATAAAATACAAGGATCCATTTTGAATAAAAGAAAAAATAAGAAACTAATTTTAACAATTTAAAAAAAGGGGGACTAATTTAAATTAAATAAAAAATAAAAATTAATTTAAATAAAATTAAAAAAATATGAGGGACCAATGATGTAAATAACATGTTAATTTAGTAATACTTTGATATGATTCACCGAAGCAACGGCAAATGGCAAAGGAACTGCAAAGAGGCGGCAAACGACTGCACTTGGACACTGTTCTTCCCTCCATCTTATCGCACACATAACGCAAAACCCTAACCCTAAATTTCCGAATGTCCCTTTCATTATCTCTCTCTGTGCATTCTCTTCGAGAATCGCCGATTCGACGCCCGATCACCGGCGGTGTTCTTGCTACGATCGCCAAAAATCGGAATTCTCTGGTCAGTTTTTAGTTTTTTTTATTGCGAGTGTGTTTACTTGGAAAATTTTGAGTTGTGGTAGAATTGCTGTATCAGAACCCTCTGTTGCTGCTCGCTATCAGTCAATTTGATAAGAATCAAATTGATCACTTACCCAGTTCAACCAATGAATCAAATAATCAAGCAATCAATCTACCTCAAATGACAGAATCTGGAAAGTATATTCGTGTATATATTCAGTATAATACGTATATGTATGTAAGGATTTACAGGCGTAAGGTAAGATTGTAGAGGGAGAAGGGAAGGATCGACGAAGAAGAAGAAGAGAGAGGGAAAGGAGGACGAGAGGAGAAGGGAGAGAGAGAGAGAGAGTTAGGATCGTAATAGCCGAACTAACACACACTCCTTTCACCTTATTTGTACTATTCCTCCTAATACATAAAGTATAAAGGAAATTACTAAATATATGCATCACAATTAGGAGATGATTTGCTGAATTTTAGGGTAATTAGATTTAGATGAATGATTTTTGATGCTTGACTGCATGCTGTGATACGAACCGAGATTGAAAAAAAAAAAAAAAAAAACTAACTAGAAAACATTAAAATGTGGAAATTGAAGTGATAAGGAAGAAATATGAAAGATTACATTCATTTTCATTCATCCCTTGGATTACAATGACTACCCCTATTTAGAATTTCCCTCCCTTCCTGGGGCTAGGCCCGCTGAACTTCTTATTGTGCTACCTTATTATTCTAGGCCCATATACCTAATTTGGGTACATATCATGCTGTTTGCTGTTATATTTGGATCAAATTTCTCATTTTATTGTATTATACTTCTAGTTTTATTTTTCAGATATTTTGATGTATTTTAGATATTTTCGTTTATCTAGATATTTTGTTCTTTTGTTAGTTATGGCTGTTTTGGTTTTCCCGCCTTTTTTACTTCTTTTGTATATAAGGTCCTTTTGGTCCTCATGTCTAAATTTATGAAAAATACTTTCAGGCCTTTGAGCCGTCATTCTCTCTCTCTTCCTCTTATTTCACTGTAGACTTTAATATGGTATCAGAGCTACACTCCTAGCTCCATTTCTTCCGCTGCAAGCCATCAAAAGTCACTGTTACTTCATTTCCTTTTCTTTTCTTTCTTCCTCCTCTTCCGATTCTCTGCTTGTTCGTCCACATTTCAATGGCGAAACCTAATCTGGAGAACGCGAGGAGTGCGATCGAAGCATCAGGTGATCAGAACGTTGTATATCAGAAAGTTCCTTCCAACAAGGCTTCTTTGAACATGCAAATCGTTCCATTTGAGGATTCGTATGCTTCACCTTACTTCTTGAGCAACAGTGATAATCCTGGTATGATTCTTGTTCCACAACCTCTGATTGGACCTTCGAACTTCAATACTTGGACCAGATCGATGAGAACTGCTCTCAGATCAAAGAACAAGTTAGGCTTTATTTCAGGAACGATTCCAGAACCTGAAGAGGATGATCCTCTTTTTGAACCATGGCATAGGTGTGATTCTATGATTATTTCATGGATTACAAACTGTGTTTCTGCCGATATCGGTTCGAGCATCGTTGGTGCTTATTCCTCTATGGAGATGTGGTCTGACATTAAAGAAAGGTATTCACAAAAGAACAGACCGCGTATTTTTCGACTTAAGCAATCTATCACTGAGTTAAAACAAGGGAATATGGATGTAACTGCTTATTTTGCTAAACTGAAGACTCTCTGGGACGAATATATTGGATATAAGGCCATAGCAGCCTGTGCATGTGGAGTAAAGGGATGTAAATGTGTCCAAACGATGCAAGAAAGTCGTCAGGAAGATTATATCACGACATTCCTAATGGGACTCAATGAGCCCTACACTGCTGTTAAGGATCAAATCCTCTTGATGGAGCCTCTTCCTGCAATCAACGTCGTCTTTTCAAAGATAACACAACAGGAAGCACAAAATGAGATCAACAATGTCAAGCCTCACATAGCACCTCCGGTTAAAAGTCTGGCGATGCTTGGAAAGACAGAGGAATCGAAACTACAAGTGAAACAGTATAAGAAAGAACGCCCTTTCTGCACTCATTGTGGGATGGCTGGGCACACCATTGATAAGTGCTTTAAGCTGCATGGCTATCCTCCAGGCTACAAGCCCAGGGGTAAAGGGAATGGCTTTGGTCCTAAGCAAGCTGCTGGATCTGTTGTGGATTCGAAGGAGAAAGGTTCTGCATTAATGTCAATCACACCGGAACAGTGCCAACACCTTCTTACCCTGCTCAGTGGGCATTTGACAAGCACTTCTATGGGAAATGCCAACAGAGATCCTGCTGCCAGTCAGAGTGGTAATGTGCCTGGGTATCCTCATTCTCTAACAGGTATAAAGTCTTTTGCATCCTTTGATTCCTTTGCTTCCACCTCAACAACTCATGACTTTTTTGTTAATTCTTGGATTATAGACTCTGGTGCTTCTCACCATATGTGTGGGAATGCCCTTCTCTTTGAGAAAATGACTCATACCATAGAAGGAAATGTTGTCCTTCCAAATGGTATCTCTTCCCCTGTCAGTCACAAGGGTATTGTTAGAATCACACCAACACTTGTTCTGGCTGATGTTCTCTTTCTGCCTAATTTCAAATATAACCTGTTATCTGTTGGACAATTATGTCAATCTTTGGGTCTTTCTTGTACATTCACCCTTGATTCTTGTCTCATACAGGACCACACCCAATCGAGTACGATTGGAGTGGGTAAACGATGTGCTGATCTGTATGTGCTGCTGCCGGAAAGAGGGCTGGCGGCTGCATGTGGTGCATCTCCCTCCATACCCAATGACTGACTTGATTTCAGACCTGCTTCCATTCCAAGTATTTGGTATCTTCGTCTTGGACATCCATCCAAGGGTAGAATGCAGGCACTCCAAAGATTTATCCCAGATATCATGACAACCACATCTGATTCACCATGCTTAGTCTGTCCTTTAGCTAAACAGAAGCGTTTACATTTTTCTTGCAATAATAATCTTTCCCCCAATCCCTTTGACATTGTACATTGTGATATATGGGGTCCTTTTCATGTTCCTTCTATTAGTGGATTTCGATACTTTCTTACCATTGTGGATGATTGTACACGTACAACATGGGTTTATATGATGAAGTTGAAATCTGATGTTTCTCGGTTACTTCCCTTCTTTCATGCCTATGTTTCCAATCAATTCAGCACTCCCATCAAGTGTTTTAGAACTGACAATGGTAAAGAATTTCAACTCAATGAATTTTATCAAACTCATGGAATAATACATCAACATTCTAATGTTGAGAGACCTCAGCAAAATGCTGCAGTAGAAAGAAAGCACCAACATATCCTTAGTGTAGCTCGTGCCTTGCACTTTCAAGCCAACACTCCCCTTTCTCTTTGGAGTGAATGTGTCTTAGCAGCCATTTATATCATTAACAGGCTTCCCTCTCGTTTACTGGCCAAAAAGACTCCCTCTGAGTTACTTCACAAAAAGGCACCAGACTATACTCACCTTAAAGCCTTTGGCTGTCTATGTTTTGCATCCACCCTCACTTCTCAACGCAATAAGTTTTCTCCCAGAGCTCGAGTTGCAATATTTTTGGGGTATCCTTTTGGGGTTAAAGGATACAAGCTGTATGACTTACACAAACGAGAAATTTTCCTATCCCGGGATGTAGTTTTCCATGAAAATGTGTTTCCCTTTAAAACACTACCACCACATGATGACCTCTTTGCTCACATCAACATCCCTAGGCCTCACACTATCCAAGATGATATAGCTAGTACATCCTATGATGAACCTCCTTCTGCCTCCTCACGTGATAACCCTGCACTCAGTGGACAAATACCAACTTCCTCCCCTTTACCTAATGAACCACAAAATACTTCTCCCAACTCTTCCCAGTCCACTGAACCCCCTCCCCCTTCTGTCCCTCCTGTCCTTCCTGACAGTCCTTCTTCCTTTTCTCCTTCCTCTCCTGTCTTGTCTTCTCCTGTCTCTCCTCCTCCTGCCCCAGCTCCTCCACCCAGACACTCTACTTGTCCTCATAACCCTCCACATTATCTCAAAGATTATCATTGTAATATTCTCCACTCTACTTCTTCTGTATCTTCTTCTTCTACTCAGTTCCCTCTTGCTAATGCCGTGTCCTATCATGGCCTTTCCCCCTCTTACAAGGCTTTCTCTGTCTCTCTTTCTTCCCATGAGGAACCCACATTTTATCACCAAGCTGTGCAACATTCTCATTGGCGTGAGGCCATGGCTCAAGAAATTCAGGCCTTGGAGGCCAATGGCACTTGGGATCTGGTCCCCCTACCTCCCCATCGGAAAGTTGTGGGCTGTAAATGGGTTTACAAGGTAAAATTACGTTCAGATGGTTCTCTTGAACGCTATAAAGCTCGTTTGGTAGCCAAGGGCTACACTCAACAAGGCATTGATTACTTTGACACCTTCTCTCCGGTTGCTAAGCTCACTACTGTTAAACTTCTACTTAGTGTGGCTGCCGTCAAGAACTGGCATTTGTCTCAACTTGATGTCAACAATGCCTTCTTACATGGTGATCTGATTGAGGAGGTCTACATGTCTCTCCCTCCTGGCTTTCAGGTTCAGGGGGCGTCTCAGCCCTTGGTTTGTCGCCTCAAGAAAAGTCTCTATGGGCTCAAGCAGGCATCCAGACAGTGGTTTGCTAAGTTCTCACAGGTTTTACTGCATTTTGGTTTTATTCAGTCCAAAAATGACTATAGCCTATTCACCATGTCTACTTCTTCCCATTTTACTGCTGTTCTGGTTTATGTCGATGATATTATTATTGCCAGTAGCTCCCCATCTTTTGTGGCCACTTTCGAGCAGGATCTGGATCGATTGTTCAAGCTCAAGGACTTGGGTCCTCTGAAATATTTCCTTGGTCTTGAAGTTGCACGCAGACCCTCTAGCATTACTTTGTGCCAGCGTCACTATGCCTTAACTATACTGGAATCTGCTGGTATGCTGGGTTGTCGCCCCTGCTCCACTCCCATGGATCCTAACACTCCACTTAGCCCTGATGATGGTCCTCTTCTTTCAGACCCTGAGTTCTATTGCAGGCTTGTTGGTAGACTTTTATACTTAACCATTACACGGCCAGACCTCTCCTTTGCTGTCAGCAAGCTTAGCCGCTATGTCTCTGCACCCAGGCAGCCTCATCTTGATGCTGCACTTCGTGTACTGCGCTACACAAAGCCTCACCCGGTCAAGGCCTTTGTTACAGCTCTTCTACTACTTTACACCTTAAGGCCTTTGCGGATGCCGACTGGGGATCTTGTCCTGACACACGCCGCTCAGTTATTGGTTTTTGTATGTTTCTTGGAGATTCTCTCATCTCTTGGCGCTCTAAGAAGCAACCAACTGTCTCCCGTTCTTCAGCTGAAGCTGAATATCGCAGTCTCGCTGTTGCTGCTTGTGAAGTTATTTGGTTATTGCGGCTCTTGCTGGACCTTGGTGTTCCTCATCCACAGCCTGCCTTGCTCTTCTGTGACAACCAGGCTGCAGTCTATATCACGCACAACCCTGTGTTTCATGAGCGCACCAAACACATCGAGCTTGACTGTCACTTTGTTCGTGAGAAGGTTCTTGCAGGCATTCTCAAGGTGCTTCATAGCCCATCTCCTCATCAACTTGCAAATGTTTTCACCAAGCCCTTACATGGTCCTGGTCTCTCTTCCTTTCTACGCAAGTTGGGTCTTCTTGATATCTTTGCCCCAACTTGAGGGGGCGTATTATAATTCTAGTTTTATTTTTCAGATATTTTGATGTATTTTAGATATTTTCGTTTATCAAGATATTTTGTTCTTTTGTTAGTTATGGCTGTTTTGGTTTTTCCGCCTTTTTTACTTCTCTTGTATATAAGGTCCTTTTGGTCCTCATGTCTAAATTTATGAAAAATACTTTCAGGCTACTGTAGACTTTAATAGTGTTGGTGTTTGCTACTTGGTGAAGAACCTAGAATGAATTATACTCTAATATGCAACCTCACTAGAATGGCTATTGAGTTTGAGGATGGATGGCTTAAATATTCACCTCATGGCTTAACTGTAATTATATTTATATCGAGAACACTGTATGTTAGGATTCGATCATAGGACTTTTGATTAAAGAGGTTGTAATGCCATGATGATGAACAAAAGCTCAAGTTTTTAGATAAAGGCCAAGAATCATTTTATACTTTAATATAATAGTAGCTGCCTGAAGGGATGGCCTTGTCCATCATTCCAAAGAGGGACTATTTCTTCTTTAATTATTTTTCCAATTATCAAAATTAAGAATAGAGAGACACCCTAGGATGAGCTAGAAAGTTGTTTTTCCTTCATTCTACTGTTTATTACATGTTACAGTCTTTTCAGAGGTACTTAGGAGAAACTCATGCATTATCTTGATTATATTTGTAGGTGGTTGGAAATGTGTTGCCATCAACAGTAGATGGTCAATTTTCATTGTACAAGCATGATATCAGCCTTTGCTCCAGGTTTCGTTGTCTAAAACTCCGGAATTTTGAGAACTTCAACATTAAGTGGACCAGCAAAAAACATGCACTGGAGGACAAGTTTAAGACATCAACAGTTCTTGCTAAGGATAGTTTTGCAGAATTTTCGGGGACAACTCCTGCGTGTAGTATACTGGCTCAAGCAGGGTCAGAGACGAATAATCCACTGAATGGTTGGTATTTGTATCGCATGACCATAAAAAATAGTAATGTGGTATTTTAGGAGTTGATAACCGGGACCAGTAATCTCCGACATTCACATTAGTTGAATTCATTGTCCAGAATTTAAGGGCCCTCCAATGAAGAAACTGTACTTAGCATGTTTCTTGGCATAGTTGAAAGACATTTCTGTGCCACTGAAACTCGAGAATCTCAATCTGGTTTTTCACTTCTTTCGTGATGGCTTCAAGTAGGTACATTATGCTTTTTAGTCCACGTTGAGGACTATCTAATAATCCCAATGGTAGTATATGCAGAACCTATCGGAGAAATAAGGAAAAATGTTCCGCAACCTGATAAGAGTTCTAGCAGTGGTCCACAATCTCGCGTCTGTACAAGAGTAGCTGCTTCAGATAAATCATCTGCCTTACTGCAAACACATCCCTTCAATTTTGTCCCCCAGGGGGCTGAGGCGCCATCACTTTCTATAGCAATTATAGGGGCAACTGGTGATCTGGCTAGAAGGAAAATTTTTCCAGCATTATTTGCTCTGTATTACAGTGGTTATCTTCCTGAGGTGAAGCCTTCTATACTGATGTTGCAGTCGGGCTTTCATGCATTATTCAAACTAATTTACGTGCTATCGTTTCCTATGTGTGATTCATTATGCATAGTTTCCTTTATCATTGAGAAGATCATATTCCTACTCGTATTATCTCTATCATTATAGCATTTAGGCCATTATATGAACTTCTAATGGTTGACCTCCATTTGTGATCATCATGACTGAGTAATAGAAATGACAAGTGGGAGTAGGTTCTGGTGGGCGATGGCCTGCCAAGCATGTGCTATGGGCATTTAGACTTAGAAGGTGGCGCCCAGATTGCTTGTTCTAATCTAAGTAGCTATTAGAATATAAAACCATCCCTTGGACTTCAACCATCAGCTTAAGCTTCTGGGATAATTGGTTCATTGACATGGTATTAGAGCCTTGTTGATCAAGAGGTCACGAGTTCGAATACCCATGACACCCTCCCAATGTAATACAATTTCAGCCTAGGTATGAGGTGCGTATGTGCACTATAATGCTATCCACGCTTAAAGCTTAATGGACATTTGTGTGAGAGGGTAGGTTAGGATATAAAACCATCCCTTGTCCTTCACCCATCATCTTAAGCTTTTGGATAATTGGATCACTAACGGTATTAACTACTGACTAGAATGGTGACGAAACAGCTCTTTGATTATTGTGTATAGTTTTTGTCAAATTTAGCAATTAGTATGTGGTTAGAACTGTGGACTTTTCTGCAAAGCGCGATTGTATATGTCTAAGGATCACAAGGACATTCCATTAATTAGGAGTATATGTCTAAGTCTCAGCATATATCATGAATTGGTTTCATTTTCTGACTGTTCATTTTCTTGTTGCAGGATGTTGGTATTTTTGGATATTCAAGAAAAAATATGACAGATGATGACTTGCGATCCTTAATCGCATCTACTCTAACATGCCGTGTCGATCATCAGTACTACCTCTGTCTCACTATAACTACTTTCTGTGTATTTATTAACTGATATCTGATTTTGGAAAAAAAAAGGGGTCCCATATTGCAGTGTTTTTCTATGAGAACGGATTCTGAAATGCAGTTTTAATAAATGACAGCTTTATACATATAACATGAAGAAAAACGTGTACTTGTATTATTGACAATTATATGTAAACGGTTTTAAACTGGAAAATACGGATACATGTTCAATATGCGTATTATGTTGAGTTCATGTTTTGTGTTTTTTTTTTTTTTTTGGGGGGGGGGGGGGGGGGGGTCTGTAAAATTTAATCTGAGTTCATACTTATTGTCGGATTATCTGCCACTCGGTATGGTGAGACTTTATAGTTCAATGTAGCGGGTTTTAGTTAACATTGCAGGCTTAGAAGCTGGTTAATCTGACTTGGGAAGCACACTTAGATCACACTCGCATGTGCGTTCATAATGCAGTAGATCCTAGTATGTTCAGTATTATTAACGAACAAGAATCAATGCGCAGGGAGAATTGTGATACCAAAATGGATGCTTTTCTCAGCAGAACTTACTATGTCAATGGGGGCTATGACAATCGAAAAGGGATGGAAACTTTAAATGCCTGGATGAATCAAATTGAGGTAAACAACCCCTAGAACTAGAATGTGCAGGTTGAGTTTTTCCTTCATAGTTACTGTCTGATTGGTGATTAGGTAAGTGCTCACTAAGTGCATTTTGGAAGAACTTTATGCAGAAACACTTTTGTGAAATTTGCTCTGAATATGATTGTGACAACCTACCTTCTTCGGGGGAGACATAATGCTAATAGTGAAGCCCAACTGGTCCTATGTATTTGAAATTTGATTGTGATAATCTACCTTCTTCAGGGGAGACATGATGCTAATAGGATATTCTACTTATCTGTGCCCCAAGAAGCAGTACTTGAAGTTGCATCTTCTCTGGCTGAGAAAGCACAAACTCAGAAAGGATGGAATCGTGTAATAATTGAAAAACCCTTTGGCTTTGATGCAGCCTCATCCAATATTTTATCCCGATCCCTGCTTTTGAAGTTTGAAGAGAAGCAAATATATAGGTGCTTATATGTATCATGTATCCTCCCTGAATGTTGATTGGCTAGTCGTTAGCATCTGAGTCAAATTATCTTTGCAGGATAGATCACCTGCTAGGGAGAAATCTTATAGAAAACCTTACTGTTCTGAGGTTCTCTAATCTTGTTTTTGAGCCATTATGGAGCCGAAAATACGTTCGCAATGTACAGGTGTGATACTGTTCTTTGTTAAGGTTTTACATGTATGTTAAGAAGTATGTTTCTTCCTGAGTGTTCATTAATTTCATTCAGGTTATTTTATCAGAGGAACTAAATACACATACCCCAGGAAGGTATATGATTTGAACCTAACGTTATCTTTTATCGATTTCTCTGGCTTTACATGAGTGTTTTTATCATTATCCCATTTGCAGGTATTTTGATGGTTATGGAGTCATCCGTGATATAGTTCATAGCCATTTACTCCAAACAGTTGCACTGCTAGCCATGGAACCACCTGTGAGTCTCGATGGTGAAGATATTCGAAATGAAAAGGTGCATAATTTTTTTGCAACAACACTTTCTGTTACGCAGGATGCATGAAATGCTTCTTTTTAAATGGTAAGGAGGTATAACATTGCCCTAAACAGGGTCACTAACATTTGGGGGAGGGGGAGATGAGCTTCCAATCCAAGACTTCGTGCTTGAGGGATGGTTAACTTAACCACTACACCAAATCCAACAGTTATGCAAGATGCATGAAACGATATTTGATTAGAACTTTACATGCATATCTGCAGGTCAAGGTCTTGAGATCAATCCGTAAACTAGAACCTAGTGATGTGATTCTCGGTCAGTACAAAGCAAAGTCCATGGACAGGGTAGACACGTCTTTGGACACGATGACCCCCACGTTCTTCGCTGCAGCTTTGCACATTGATAATGCGAGATGGGATGGTGTGCCCTTTCTTATTAGAGCTGGGACTGGACTCACCAAGCACAGGTATATATCATTCATTAACTGCTTCTGTGTGTATGAGACCATTACATTGGTCACCTCGTTAACAAGTTTAGTTTTAGGTTTGTATCTGAGATTATCCAGCCTAGGATATTTACATAGTTTTATATTTGCTTGTTTGACATTAAAAGCACTTCCCTTCCTAATCCTGGCTCCAAATTTGCATTTAGATTGGCACCAAATCAAACTGTATTTTTAGGTAACCGGTAGAGCTAGTCCCTTCATTTTTTTTATCGAAAATGAAAAATAGGAAATACTACATGCACCAAATTAGTGTACCTAATTATTTATCAAATTACACAGTATAAATTTATTGGCTTACACTAAAAGTTATTATTTATTATTGTTCTCAGGCCCTGTTAATGCCAGGGGTATAATGCTAATGCTAGAGCAGTCTTTAATGCAATAAACGATTTAAAATAATAATTTGTTTTGGCAATAAAAATTTTGCTTTGGCCTTAACAGAGCCCTAGTTTTGTAGTCATAACGTTGAGGTGCCACATCATTGGGTATTTAAGATGGATACATAAATTGTAGCATTTTTCAAGATATATATAGTCAAGCATTCAAATCCATAACGAGAATCTTCTGTAAAGCAAACTTCAATTGACATTCAATTGACTTATTGGGTTCATAACAGAACTTTGGATTTGGCTTCATCTATGGATCTAGAAGCTCCTTTTTCCGCTTTGTGTTGTCAATATCTTTGTTTTCTGATGACTTCTTTTCTTGCATTAGATTTATGTTTGCATTGTTACAGCTATGGTACTGTACTCTCTATATTCACAGGATGGAAATACGAATAGATTTCCACCATGTTCCCGGAAACATATACAAGGAGCGGATGGGGCGTAATATTGATCTTGCAACCAATGAGATAATTCTTCGTGATGTCCCAGACGAGGCCATCCTAATCAGAATTAACAACAAGGTTCCGGGTCTAGGACTTCAGTTGGATGCTTCTGAATTGAATCTACTCTACAAAGACAAGTAAGCTCGAATCTCTCTTTCATATTCACTCCGGTAATTTTGTTTCCATTATCCCAAATTAGTCTTACTGTTTAAAATAGTATCTCAAAAGGTTACGACCTGTTAGATAAAGGCTCATAAATGATTTTATACTTATCCTGTGCTTAAGGTACAACTCAGAGGTGCCTGACTCGTATGAGTGCTTGCTACTCGATGTTATTGATGGAGACACGCATCTGTTTATGAGAAGCGATGAGCTAGCGGCTGCATGGAATATTCTAAGCCCTGTACTTGAAGAGATCGACAGGAAGAACATAGCGCCCGAGTTATATGAGCTGGGCGGGAGAGGTCCAGTTGGAGCATACTATCTCTGGGCGAAACATCGAGTCCGATGGGTCGAAGATTAGCTATCCATCGTATCTGCTGTGTAGTAAGAAAACCTCTTTTAAATTTTTGTTAGGCAAGTTAAATATGAGGAAATTTGAACTTAGAACCTCTTGTCCTAAGCTTACAGTATAGAATCATGATTCATGACCATGGATAAATTGAATACCAACAAAAATTGCACCCTTTTTGATTGCTTCAAAGAGAATTTTTCATTTGGGTGTCAACAAATTTCATTCAGAAAGAATAGTGTTGAAGATGTTATTGTAAGTGAACCGAACTTCGAGGGCTAGACTTTAGATTTCACTGAATACCATAGCTGTATAGAGGAACTTTGGATTGTTGATACTCTTTTTTTAACATACCTAGTGCCTCAAGGGCTCCCACCTACGCAGGGTCTGGGGAGGCGGATGTACGCAGCCTTCCCCCTTCAGGTTGTTAACCTGAAGAGAGGCTGTTTCCCAGTGCCTCCAACCTAAGGGTGAGGACTTCCCAGGAGGTCACCCATCCTAGTACTACTCTCGCCCAAACACGCTTAACTTCGGAGTTCTTATGGGATCCGGTGACGGCGTGTTGGTGCCCTCTTTGGTGGATTGTTGATACTCTTCCATGTCATAATTTAACTCAAAAAATAAGAGATTGACATGTTACCGTATTGATGACCAAATCCTTTTTTTTTTCCCTTCCTTACATTGGTAAGAACTAAGAAGTTCACAACTTTCCTTAAGCAGGATTCCGACTTTGCAAGGGGACGAGAGAGGACGAGCTTTGAACTTAAGACCTCTTGCTTGAGGTGGGATAGCTTAACCACTACGCCAACCCTATCCGCTCCCCAAGCAACATAAAACTGAGTTTGAACCACATCACTTTTGTGTAACATGAGATACAACTCATCATGACCTCGTCAAGATTTCTCTGTATTTGCAGATGCACTATCCAGGCCTTATAACTGATGCGAAAGAATCAAGTTTTGTTCAGGTTACTGTCCTGTACTATCTGGTCTATTTTGTAAGGTAAACAGCAACTCTACCACCATTTGGATACAGATTCTGATGTTTGACAAAACAAAGGTGCAACTTGATTACCAATAGTCTCGACAAGAGCACAAGCCATCTTTAAAATGGTGGAATCGATTTGCATCTCTTACTATAATCTCTCGACCGGTGATCTTCGCTATCAGTTTGATAGACGAATGACAATCCCCACAAATCCTAAGATTCTTCATCACTCGTATTGGCATCCCTTCTGGCACCTTCAGAAGCCCAAAAGCTACTGCAAGTTTCTCACTATGGTGACCCAATGTCTGAGCCTTATCTTCGTCATCTAGGTCATGCAGAGCAAAGTTACGATCGGGATAGTATCCGGTTTCTCTTAACTTACCACCTAGGTTCTCTAGCATCCTTACAATAGTCAAATAATCCAGGTGAGCCTCATTGTCTAACCCTGTAAATATGTGCACTTTTTTCTCAAATTCGATCCAGCTACAACCCGGTGATTTGCTCACTTTTCTTGTCTTCATTTTTCTCCTTAGATGAACGACATCGTGCCATCTGCCTTTTGATGCGTAAATATTTGACATCAAGGTATAATGCCCGGAATTTTTTGGTTCAAGTTCAACGAGCTTTTGTGCTGCAACTTGAGCCAAGTCTGTGTTCATATGCATCTTGCAAGCACCTAAGAGAGCACCCCAGACCACAGCATCAGGCTCTACTGGCATGTCATTGATCAATTCCTTTGCTTCAGGGATAAGGCCAGCTCGACCAAGTAAATCAACCATACATGCATAATGATCGTTACTTGGCTCGATCTGGTATTTGGGTTTCATCGAGTCAAATATTTCTTGTCCTTCTTCCACTTTTCCAGAGTAACTACACGCTGTAAGAACACCGACAAATGTAATGTTGTCAGGAGCCATGCTGCTGCAGCACATTTGATGAAAGAGTTCTAAAGCTTGGTTTGCTGAGCCATGTTGCGCATAGCCCGTAATCATAGAATTCCACATAACAACATCTTTCGAGGCGAACCGGTCAAAAACTAACCTCGCCTTGACAAGATCGCCACATTTGACATACATCGTGATCAAAACAGACGAAACAAACACATCAGTTTCAAATTGCGTTTTTATCAATTTCGCGTGAATCTGTCTGCCATTGTCAAAACTTGCGAGACTTGCACAGACTGATAGAATGCTGATCAAGGAAGGGAAATTCAGTGCAATTGCTTCCTTCTGCATCAATCTGAATGTCTGCAAAGCCTCCAATTCAAACCCGTTTCTCTCATATGCCTTTACCATTGCACTCCATGTCCCATCATCTCTTTCCTTCATGCTATCGAATATCCTTTTCGCGCTACCCACATCTCCATTCTGGCCAAACCCGAGAATCATCCCATTACAAGTGCCAACCGACTTCTCTGGCATCGCTTCAAAAAGCTCTGCTGCCTCTGCCATTCGTCCACTTTGCGCGTAACCCATAAGCATCGCTGTCCAAGAAACCTCGTTTTTCCCCGGCATTACCTCAAAGAGCTTCCTAGCAACGTCTACCCTTTGGTTCTGCGCATACCCATTGATCATTGTAGTCCAAGTAATGACATTTCTTTTCGGCATCTCATCAAAGAGCATCCTTGCCTCGCTTAACCGTCCAACTTGACAGTACCTGTTAAAGATACCACATGTGAGTCTAGTAAGCGATTCAATGTCGAAGTCATTAGGAAAAAGATATCAATATATAAGTCTAGTAGGTTGATCTACTTAGAATAGAACATCACTTGAACTTATATGCTAATTGTTGAGGATTTTAAATTTTCAAATGCGAATCAAGTAAGAAAGCTCATATTAAAGTGCGAGAGAGGAGATCAATTTATAATCATAGCAGACTATTTTGCTCCTAATGCCAATTGATTTAAGGATAGCACATGAGCTTATATATGGATCTCATATGTGCCAACTTTGCAGATTAGACCTAGATTTTGAAGTTTAATGCCGACCTCACATGGAAACTCCACGAAAAAGTTTCAAACTTGATGAAATTTCACGGTACCCTGCAATCATACTAGTATATGCAACTATATCTTTCGCCGGCATGCTGTCGAAAAGCCTCCGACCTTCATCAATTTGACCATCTTGAATCAAACCACCAAGCATCACGGTCCAAGAAACCACATTCTTCTCCGGCATCTGTTTAAACAACGCTTTCGCCTCCATTATTATCCCTTCTCGCACATAGCCTCTCACCATTATTGTCCACGATACAACATTTCTCTGAGGCATTTCATCGAACACCTTCCTTGCCTCTTTCACCATCCCATTCTTCACATACCCAGAAACCAAATTATTCCATGAGACGACGTCTCTCTCATGCATTTCATCGAACAGTTTTCGGGCTTCATGGGGCTTGTGGTTTTCAAAGTACCCAGCAATCATCGAGTTCCATGAAGCGACACTTTTGTGTGGCATTTTATCGAACACCTTACGAGCATTGTGGATTTCCCCAATCCGAAAAGAACGAGAGATCCGAGAATTGTAGGAGATATTCGCCAGAGAAGTACAGTATGACCTATATCGAATACATAGAGCCCGCATTGATAAATTAATCACTAATTATGGAAAATTCTACGAGGATTTCAGAGGCTACAAAGAAGAAAAGAGATGAAGCTCATAGAGAAGAGTGGGAACGAGAACGGGAGTTTTCCCGCGCTAAACATCTAATTTTCATTTTTATATGGGTAAATGACATATTAATGCCCATGGTTTGGTGTATTAATTTTTTAGAGTTTATTTACCTAGCATTAATACACCGGATCCTATTAGAACTCCGAAGTTAAGTGTGTTTGGGTGAGAATAGTACCAGGATGGGTGACCTCCTAGGAAGTCATCATGTTGTCAACCCTATAAGGTTGGGGGTCCTCGGAAACAGCCTCTTGGCAGGGTTATATCCTGAAGGGGTAAGGCTGCGTACATCCACCCCCAAAACCCCACTTAGGCGGGAGCCCTAGAGGCACTGAGTTTGTTATTGTTGTTGGTTTGGTGTATTAATTTTTCAGTTCACAAATATTGTGAAATAATTTTATGGTCCAAAAAATAATATGTATTTAATAAAATAATCCAAATACCGATGTGTAAGAGTGCAAAGCAGGTTTCGCTTTCATTCTTTTATATTGTTATTTGGACTATTTTATTAAATACACGTCACTTCTTGGATAAAAAATTATTTCATAAAGTTTGTGAATTAAAAAATTAATACATTGAATCTCAGGATATTAATATGTAATGTACCCTTTTTATTTTCTATACCAGTAAAAAAAAGTTAATAGGAGGTTCTTTTAAAAAGGCTCAACCTAATGTATCAGCTGAATAATAGGCCCCGTACCTTGGCTGGGCTTGGTTTCATGATGAATTTAAAGTCAAGTTAGTGACGTACTTTCTAATAGCACAATTATTATTAGATGTAAATGATCCAATATAAGCTCACCATGACTTGATTATTAAATCTTTTGTTGTAAAGATAATGCCAATTAACTCTATGATTAAGCTGGTATATCGTAAATAGAATATGAATTAAATTAATATAATTAAAGATATAAAGAAGTAAATTAATATAATAGATAAAATACATTAATTTATAGCGTAACCCCTTAACTCATATTATGGTAATGTAGGATATGGGGTGTAAACAAATCATACATTCAATGAACTCTTGGTGTTGAGGGTTACACTATAGGTTTCTGTATTTTGTTCGTTATGTTAATTTAATCTTTATATTGAGTTTAGTTTGGTCCAGTAGTGATGATTTGTAGGAGCCAAAGGCGTCACTTGGGATCGAATCTCACTAGTAATAAAATACTCACATCCCGCCTTAGCAACCAAAAAATATTACAATTCGTTCATTTTCATTTTTAGGACTTGGGCTGTGTTTGGTTTAGCTTTTTAATAGCTTAAAGCTGTGGAAAAACTCTTTTTCACTGTAGGGCTTGCGTTTGGCTGGCAGAAAAGATCTTTTTATATCTTTTTGCAGCTTAAATAGAAAGATAAAAAAGTTATTTTATAACTAAGCAAAAAAAATGCAAAACTGGATCTTTTTCACAGCTTATTTCAGATAAATGCTCTAAAAATATTATATTAGCATTAAATCTTCACTACCATGACCTACTTTTAGTTGTTATCATCACTCCTACCGACCACCATATATTTTATGGTCATGGGTCGCTACACTCAATAATTTCCACTACAATGGCCAACTAGTATCATGATCCTGTCTTACTTACTATAATTAAATAGTTTATATTATTAAGTCATTTTTGTGATTATAGTAGCTAAGTTACTTTTTAAACTTGTATTGAAATGCTTTATTTCGTAAAAAAGATCTTTTTGTACTGCACAACCAAATACTTCAATGCAAAAAGATATAAATTTTAAATGGACAGATCTTATTAAAATAGATAAGCTGAACCAAATACACCCTTAATAGTTTATCAAGGTGAGTTCAAGTAGGTTCAATAAGCTTAACATACCAAGTTCAAATAAGAGGTGTTGAACTCGTTAACTTTGAATGCATACAATGCGATAAGATCTTTTTGAAAGCTTGTCATTGGTGCGCCAAAACTCATTAATGCTTAGTCTTAATTCTAGAATGGATCAACAATGGCTTAGGGTGCGTTTTGATCTATCCATTTAAGATTTGTGTTTTTTTACAGTGAAGTGTTTGGTTGTACAGTGCAGAAAGATCCTTTTTACAAAATAAAATATTTCAATACAAGTTAAAAATTAACTTACCTACTATAGTCACAAAAATGACTTAGTAATATACATTATCTAATTATAATGGATAAGAGGAAATCATGATAATAGTTTATTATGGTAGTGGAATGTGGTGAGTGTTCCGACCCATGACCATAAAAGGTGTCGTAATTGGTGAGAGTGGTGATAACAAGTAAAAGTAGGTCATGGTGGTAAAGATTTAATGTTAATATAATATTTTTAAAGCATTTTTCTGAAATAATATGTGAAAAAAATCAAGTTTTGCATTTTTTTCTGCTTAATTATAAAATAACATTTTCATCTTTCTATTTAAGTTGTGAAAAAAATATAAAAAAATCTTTTCTACCGACCAAACACAAGCCCTACAGTCAAAATGAGCTTTTTCACAGCTTTAAGTAGTTAAAAAACTGAACCAAATACAGCCTTAACAGTAATTCTAACTTCTCTAATCAATAGCGAGCTTCACTCAATAGCAAGTGATGTAGCAAGCTTGACTTATACCTTAATAACACATATCTATATTTTTTTCCAAATAAGAAAAATTAATGATCAATTAAAAACAATAAATACTTATATCTACACGAAATACTCATATTCTATATCTTTGCTAAATTTTTTACTCTTAACTTTTAAACTGTTAACTTGTGCCTTTACTTTTTATTGTTTGTTATGCTTCTTACTATCACTATAATATTAACATCAATAAACAAAAGTAAAATCAATAAGATTACATAACTTCAATTATATAAGCATTTTAAAAAGAGTTATTACAAACATAATATAATTATATATATAATAATTTTAATATATCAACGTATTAAACTCCATTTAATTTATACTATCTATTATATTATACTAAGATCTCGTTTAATATGTAAGAAATAGATACGAACAATAAAAATTAATGAGAAATATGGATTCCAGCTCTTGTTTGCTAAGCAATTTCCAATGCCTTCAAAACATAGAAAGTAACTTATCTAACCTTCAGGTAAGTTTTAATTCCTTTAGTTTTAACTAGCCCCTTGAAATAAGTTATATTTTCTATCTTGATAATTAAATATGTTTTACCTACTTCAAGTTGGTATAAAAATGAATTCCTTAAAAATATAATTTTCTGTTAAAATTTAATTTATGTGACAACTAAACGAGGCCTAACTATACAGGAAGCTAAAATGGAGAACCACACCACACACCACACAGACAAAACGGCCGTGAAAGCATCGTAGCGCCGTGAAGACCTCGACGTGGTGTACATGTACCCCATCTATAAATATCAACGACGCTGCCCTAGCTTTTCTCTCTCCTTCGACTTCTAAATATCAATCTCCTCATCTTCAACCGGGCAGTTTCCCCAATCTGCCCGCTGCGTTTCCAGCAGATTCCGAGCCCTAACCGCCGTTCCTTCTCCCTGTAATCTCTCTCTCTCTCGATCGATCGATTTTCTTAATTCATTTTTCCGAGAGTTTTAGATCTTGATTCGTGTTTAGATCTGCGCGGTGATTTGATTAAATAAGGCGTGTTCGATTTGCGATCTATTTTGTTGATTTTGAGTTGCGTTTGTGTCGTGATTATCATGTACGAAATGGTTCGGGTTTGATGTGTTCGATTGAGCTTGTTTCGCACGCTATGCAAATGTCAGTTATATGCGCGCATTTCAGCGATCTGTTATCTTTCTTATGATTTATGTGGCGATTTGATTTACTCGTAGTGTGTTCGGTTTGCGTCTAATTCGTAGATTTTGGGGTCTTATTCGATGTAATTTGTGTTTGTGTTGAGATTATCATGTACGAAATGGTTCGGATTTGATGTGTTCGATTTAGCTTGTTTCCCACGCTATGCGAATGTCGGTTATATACGCGTATTTCAGCGATCGGTTATGTTTCTTAGTCGTAGGAGATCATTTCTTTGTGAAGAGTGCTACCATTTTATAAGTGGAATTTGATGATTTGAACCTCTGATCTTTATATAACGGCCTTTATTTTTCTAGTTTTGTGACTAGACCAAGATCTCTTTGGTTAAGATCTAGTTATTGCTTGTAATTCGTCATTTCTGGTGAGTGACTTGAGGATTTCCGTTTTATGATTATTTTTGTTTGTTAAAAGATTTCTGCTTTGAGGATGCTTACTGGAAATCGGATCTCTGTTAGTAAATTACGGTAATGAAATTGAACGGGATCTAATTTATACGTGTGTTATTCAACTGCATACACTAAATTTTGATCAAAAGTTTGTTGAGTTATAAGAAGTGAAGAATATGTTAGTTACAATAGCGATAGCAGAAACGTAGCACATAGTAAATAATAGGATACAATCATTAATTTGAGAGTTAAAAAGCAACAAATGTAGAAAATTATGGCTGTGTGTTATAATATGTGTATATGCAGATAATATTAAGAAAATGCGTATTTTACCGTAGTATTGGCAATGATATGTAAACGGCCTTTTTAAATAGGAAAGTGCGAGTACGTATTCAAAATGTGTATTATATGTGAATTTTACTAACAGGGATGGGATTAACGAAGTAGATCTGGATGTTTTATGGATCACTATGAAAATAAAAGACCGGTGTTCACATTTTGATGCTGAGTGGAGTTGTCTGGTATAGATTTTGTAGAGATGGGGTTGTCGTTCACCAAGCTTTTCAGCCAGCTGTTTGCCAAGAAGGAGATGAGAATTCTTATGGTGGGTCTTGATGCTGCGGGTAAGACCACTATCCTGTACAAGCTCAAGCTGGGAGAGATTGTGACCACCATCCCAACTATTGGTAAGTTTTTCTAGTAGTTGTGATTGTCACTAATTATTTCGTTGCTTCTTGTTTATCTGAGTGTTTGTACTTGTGCTGGATCAGGATTCAATGTTGAGACGGTAGAATACAAAAACATAAGTTTCACAGTCTGGGATGTTGGTGGTCAGGACAAGGTAAGGAAATTTAAAATATACTCTGAAATAGATGATTGTTGATCTGCTTCATTGCTTGCTTGTTTTGGTATTATGTGCCTTTTCTTCTTATGTTGCTACTAAGAATGACCAAAAATTGGAAGTGTTGGAAAAATTTGTTAATTGATCCTAATTAACCTTTGGATCGAAGTGGTGTTTGTAATATTGACTGTGCTTATTGACGGTCTTGTGCTGATTAGTTTTTCCCATCAGCACATAACATAATCATAAGCTATATTTACTATGCCGCCACCTCATCTTTCAGTTTTTCCTTTGGCTATTCAAGGTAAAGCTGTACAGGATGTGGCATGAATATTTTGTCCTTGTTGCATCTGACATTCCGGACGCCATTTTGTCTTTGGTATTTGCAGTTTTTCAAGTCTGTATATTCCATGCAATGTTGGTGGTTTATAATGTCTGTGGTCATGGGTGATCATGTGTGTAGTAGTTTTCCTCTCATCTACATTTTGTATGGATGTAAACTGCGTCTACTATTGCCTCATCTTTCACATTTTCCTTCCAACTGCCATGAGAAGGCTATCGATGCTGTAGTGCACTGGCATTTTCTCTTTGTCGTCTTTCATCCCAGATATAAATACCCTAAAGCTTCTTGTCTTTAAACAGGTATTCCTCCCTTGAATCCATCGTAGAATTCCGGCTCCACGTGCTCTTCCTTGTTGGGGGCTTGTATAAGCATTTACTACCTGTTTAATTTATTTGTCTTATATGGATGGTCCTCTGCTGATGGGATTTCTTTGCATCGTTGCCCTATGTTTTCATGAGCTTGATCAATAATTAGCCTGCTGAGAATACCCTGGTTTATGCCCATGCTAATACTGATTTGATGATGTAATAATGTTAGCCATTGCCAGCCATGGTCATGAACGATTGCCATGTGTCTACATCTTGCTACCTTGTCGAATTTGGATGTGTTATTGTCTTGGGCTTTACTGATTCCGTGCTGTAATTTTTAGTTTCTGGTCAATCTGATTTTATGAATAAATGATGTTTTATATTTTGCGTTTCATTGTGTTGGTAATCCAGATTCGCCCACTCTGGAGGCATTACTTCCAAAATACTCAAGGGCTCATCTTTGTGGTGGATAGCAATGACCGTGACCGTGTTGTTGAGGCAAGAGATGAGTTACATAGGATGTTGAATGAAGTAAGTTCCTCAGATGGACATTCTAACATTCCATATTTTCTTCAAGATCGAGTAAATCTTGTACCCAGATAAGCTCTATGTCTAGTAAAAAATTATCTAAGCTCTTGTTTGTATAGGATGAACTGAGAGATGCCGTGCTGCTTGTGTTTGCTAACAAGCAAGATCTTCCAAATGCCATGAGCGCTGCTGAGATCACTGACAAGCTTGGTCTCCACTCGCTGCGTCAACGCCACTGGTAATTGCAGTTTATTATCTCCCGATTCTCTTTGTATAACATTAGTAGTAAGGTTGAAATGTTATGTTCGAATGCCCTATTTTGCTCGTCTACCAATAAACACACTCCATCTTTTACGTTGTGTATCGTTGACTGCTATGTCAACTTAGGCTTACAATAAGAGTGGCATTGTCGCTTGTAGGTACATCCAGAGCACCTGTGCCACATCTGGGGAGGGACTGTACGAGGGGCTCAATTGGCTCTCTAACAACATTGCCAGCAAGGTATGTTCACAGCCACGGTTACCCCCTTGAATATCAATCTGGTCCACCTGGGCCGTTAATGTAATGGAGTTATTAAATCAAGTAAATGCCAAGCTCACTTTTTAAGTATTTGTAACCTACATGTGTATATATTTACATAGGTAAGGAGGGGACAGAGTATTTTTGCTACTAGTGGGCTTCAAATCCCGGGTGACGTCTTTGGCCTGGAGTGATCATTATCACTATACCAAGCCTTGCTATATATATATTTACTAATTATATTCTTGAACATATTTAACATTGAAAATTACCATGGGGATTAATAAACAACCATTTTATCAATGTTCATCCAAAATTTGAGAAACATAAACTCTTAAACAAAATCATTTTCCCTCTCCAATAAGATTACCGTGAACCATTACATAATACCTGCTATGCGTAATTAAGGGGCTACAGAGGAATACATAATAATCAAAATATGACTCAAGCTGAAAGTGTTTTACAATGTTGTATGTGACCCCTGTACTTAACGCAGGACAACTATTGCACCATACAAATTATATGAAGATGCTGCGACTTTGAATCCATATATCATGATTCCTACTAAATTTTTTTATTTTTTGTTTTGTTTTGACAGGCTTAAATGTTGAGAGTTGGGACTCTCGATGGGCTTGCGAGCTTTTGTACTAGTTGAAGTTTGGAGATGATGTTTTGAGGTTTCAATTTTGTATTTCTATCTCTGTGTTTGTTATCACAAACTCTTATATTATATGATACATAGAAATTGTTGTAGTCACCTCAGTTGTGGTGGGGTTCCAGAACAACTGATGTACTCAGAATAGAGCTATTATTACTTAGTATATATAAATTGTCTGAACTTTACATTCCTCGAATTACAGCTTTGTTTAGGGGGTGAATACATGTTAATGGCACGTAAATAAACTGAGTTAAGCCTAATGCTCATGGGGTTCGCGGACGTTAAGGTTTGGGCTTTGGCTTAGCTCATCGTAACTCGACTTAATTCAGCTTGCCTTGGCTGGTTGGAAGCAAGTTTAGCTCAACAAGATTTGAGCTATGCTCTTCTTGTTTAGGGCTTATTTACTTTTGATACATTATACTAATATACTTGGTCCAATTGAAGTTCATAATTTATTCTGAAGGCTTGCAAGTCTCCAAGCTTAAACTCTGTACCATAATGGAGGATGTCTGGGATCTATTATAAGCATTTCGAGAACTGTTGGATTTCTCATGTGTTTTGTGATGGTAATGAGTCGATAGACATGTAGGCAAAGATTAGTTGCTGGGGGTTCGCTGTAGCAGCATTCGAGGAAAGGAGCAAGTGGTGGTGGAAACCTTGGGAGGTTCCTAAGATCGATAAAAGGTCATCAAAAGCTCATTAAATACTTCTTAAGAGTTTGTTAAGAATCGGTAGTAGTTTGAAAATGATTTGATAATGGCTCGATAATAACTTAAAAAACTCAATTTAATAGTGAGCTTAATTCATAAAAGCTCAGCTTAGTTATGAACTTTGATTCAGCTCCATGACAAGCTCAACTTGATAACAAGCACAGTTCCATGTATCAAATATATTTTGCTGCTAAAAGATGGTGAATACTGTAGAAGTAATCGACGTTTAGTATGAAACATACTAAACTTCCTCTTCACTTGTAACATAATCTAAATACACAATTTTGACACTAGCATCAACACTGTAAAACACAAAATCAAACACATTATACTAAAATCATACATCACATACACAAGCCCTATTATCTACCTACAATTTCTGAACCAAAAAAAAAAAAACACGCTAGAAAAATAAAAGAGAGTCTGGCTCAGGCGGCAGATGGGGCGGCAACATAAAGAACACCACCAGCCTCCAACAATGCCGCCCTGAATGATGGTTGCATCTTCTGCTCGGCCTGTGGCTTGTAGTCAAGGGACTCGTCATCGTAGATGTCCCACCATTTCTTCACCAACATTTTTATGTCGTTTCTATCCATGTTCTCTCCCTCACCATTGTACCTCCACGGCTTCGACCCCTGTTCATTTTCAAGTTATCACCAATACAGGTCGAGAATCAGTTATTCTAAAAGTTTAACCATTACGTGTGTAGGAATGATCATAGGCTCAAATAGACTCCCTCACAAATGTTAACAATGCTTGAACGATGAATTAACTATCGAGAAATCAACTACCTTAAAAATCTAGTAGAAAATTATTTAGAAATAGCGTTATACTCTAAAACTTAATAGCCGCTCATAAAACAATTGTTTCTCATGTAAAGAGGATTGGAAATCTCTTTGGAGATGGTGTAAGTGAATTTTATGAATTCTAATACCCGTTTTCACCCTGTGTTAATGACGAGCGACAAATTTGTTAAATTTTAAAGCCTGATCCATTAGAATTGGCATACATAAAATCTACATATATAAGTACACATGGAGTTCAATATATAAGTACACATAGAGTTCAATCCTAAACAATTTGGCATTAGGTGGGATAACCTATTAGACTTATATAACGGTCTCCTCTCTCTCACAACTTTTATGTGGGATTTACATTAAACTCACATGTAAAATTCTTAACAAAAATCGATTATTAAAGAGGGAGGGAGGGGGGGGGGGGGGGGGGGGGGGAACTTACAGCAGCGCAGTAGTGAACAACTTTGACATCATCTAAGCTGACGTTCTCAGGGTGGCGCCACAGCATCGCCATTACCAAGTTGTATACACACGGCAATGCTCTGTATGTCTTGTTGAAATACATATTCAAGAAATCCTGCAACTCCCTCCACATTTATGTATCGGAATGAATATTACTGTGAGCATACCCAATAGGGTTGCGAACATCATATCATATATAAAATAATATCAGTTGCCATCTTAAGTGTGAATAAAATATAAGCATAGTCGGTCTCGAGATTTATGGACCCAGTAGCAACGTACCCAATGCCCTAAGGGCTCCCGCCTAAGTAGGGTCTGGGGGGCGGATATACGCAACCTTCGCCCTTCAGGGTATTACCCCTGAAGAGAGGTTGTTTTCGAGTGCCCCCAACCTGAGGATGAGAACTTCTTATGAGGTCACCCATTCTGATACTGCTCTTACTTAAACACGCTTAACTTCGAAATTTTAATGGGATCGGAGTTCTAAGAATCATAATATATGATATAACCAAATTAATAATATATTACCTTTCAAAAAGAGACTCTCAATAAATTAAGAACCCCAAATAATTGCTTGTTTCGATTAGTTCAAATCCTTACAACAACATATCATAAAGTAACCCTTAAATAAATTACCTGTTCGGCAAAAGGCGTAGGAGGGGTGATTTTAAGGGTGCGAAGGAGATCGCGGTAGGTTGACATGCTAGGCTCGAACACGAACATGCCAGCGTTAAAGTACAAGGGAGGAGGTGGGCCCAGTTCGTCTTCGGGCCAGCGAACCCTACCTGGGCACTGCTGACAATAGCCAATCTTGTATTGCCGGGACGAGCTCCACGTTTTCTCGCAGAAGCAGTCCATGACGGCGTAAAAATAGCCGTTGGGAAGGTCAAACAGGGGGTCGATGTTGTCGTACACTTGTATGTCCCCATCTAAGTATATCATCTTCTTGTATTCCACAAACTGCATTTTCAAATTCAAATTTAGTTTTATTTCTACCAAATAATGCTAAATAAATCAAACTCGGAATTTTAAGTGCCTGATAATTTGCGAGAAATTTTATCAAAAGGCTCTAAATCGTTCAACATTCAATAACTTAAATACGTTTGATTACTGATTAAACATTGGTCTAGTCTCGATGTTCGAGTATAAAGTCGTTCTTTATATAGTCTTTACTCATTAGCACGAGCATTGAGCATAAATCAAATCTTTACGCTATTAGAGCCTGTTGACCAAATAGTCACGAATTTGAATTATAACACCATCATCCTTACGTTAATATGGTTAAAGCATAACGCATAAAAAGACTATATTACATTATCCAAAATCAAACTCAATTGACAGTTGTGTATGAGGACATATTTGACTATACTATACCTTCCAAATCCGAAGCTTAGAGTAGTTGATAACATAATAAGCCATCGCAAACTCGGTTTGATTTTCCGGGGGGTAAACCGGTTCAATCTCCCTTACAACACATCCTTGTGCCACCAGCATGCAGCGGTGCTCCTCAGGCACGTCGGGCAGCACCACCACGACTAATGGGTACTCACTATTAACCTTTCTCAGTCCTTTTGCCAAACCCACCACTCCCTTCACGTAATCCCCATTTCCCGACAAAAACGTCACATAGGCACGGCCCCCGACTGTGGTCTTCACCACTGTATCCACGGTGGGCCTTGTCGGGTCCTTCACGAGATTATTGGGTGGCACCATTTTGAATAAAAGAAAAGATTTTTATGAAAAAAATTGAGCTAAGTAGGGAGTTGTTTGGTTTTTGAGGTGGAGTTGGTAGGAATGAGGAGTTTATATAGAGAAAACGCTAATAAATAAATATTATATTTAGTAATTGTCTATTATGTAGTAAAATGAACTAATTTAATACTGTTCTTATAATTTAATAATATTTTATATAATTCAATGTATAAAGTGATTGAATACTTTTGGGTATTCTGCATTATTTTGTGGAAGAAATTTAAAAAGTTGAAAACGTTTTGATCTTTTTACCAAATAATTAACTAATATAATTTTATAATTTAATAATATTTTATATTATTAAATAAATAAAGTAATTAATTAAATATTTTGAGCAGTTTCCGTCAAGTAATTGGAAGAAATTTAACGTTTTTTTATCTTTTTAAAATTTCATAGTAAATATATAAAACAATTAAATACTTTTTGGTTAGTTTTCATTAATTAGTTTATGGGAAGAAATTTAAAAAGTTGAAGCCTTTTTTATCCTTCAACAGCAACGATAACAACCTCATGCTTTAAGGGCTCTCGTCTAAGCGGGGTCTGGGATGGATATACGTAGCCTTAACCTTTCAGGTTGTAGCCCTACCGAGAGGCTGTTTCCGAGTGCTCCCAACCTTATAGGGTTGGCAATACAATGACTTCCTAGGAAGTCAGCCATACTGGTACTATTCTTACCGAAGCACGCTTAATTTTGGAGTTCCAATGATATTCAGTGTATTAGTACCTGCTAAATGAATCCATTTTTCTTATCCTTATTATTATTATTTTAATTTACTTAAATGCGTCTGTGTGAATTAATGATGTTGCTATTAAATGGTATGAATAAGTTAGGAAACTAAGTGCTTCATGTTTACATTTAGGTACATAATTAATGATTTTAATACATGTTATTATAGAAAGTAATTAAATTATATCTGACTATCGCCTATGATATTCTTACCATAAGATGGAAAATAATGTGTATTGCTTCTTAAATTTTACCTTATTTTTAGCCCAGATCCATGGAATTGATCTGTAATGATGTCCACGTATAAGTTCAAGTGAGACTTCATCCTAAAATCATTTGGTATTAGGTGAAGTAACTCAATAACTATATAAATCGATATTTTAACTTTTATTTGCAATTTTTATTAGACTCATATGTGAACTCTTTACCCTATTAAGTAAAATAGTAGCAATTTATATTAAAAATCATGATATGCGTTATATTTATAAATTTATCACATAAATACTTTAAAGCTTCGTAAGTTATAACCTAGTTAAATTTTTTGTGTAATGAGGAACTTGGGTTGCCCCAATAAACCCCGTCCTATGAGAAGGCCCACAATCTCCATGAGCAGAAAAGTCACAGGTATATCCTCACTGAGAATCGAACTTCTGACCCCTGGGTGATGACCGCATGGGTAGGAGACGCCACCAACTGAGACTCCCCTGTGACATATACCTGGACAAAGCTAATGTTTTGAAATTTCGTCACCAGATTCTCCAAACTTTAAATTAGGTGAATTAGTGAATTATGGCAAAAAGTATTGATGGGTAGTTTCGACCCAAGGAATATGTACTTATATATTGCTAAAATCATGCTTTATGATAACATATTTGTATCTGAAAATCCATTAGATTCAAGTAGAACATACTCATTAACCATCGCAACATGTCTTACAAAATTTCCGTGAACTCTGACATAAATACTTAAATAGTAACTTTTAAACCTTTGTAAAATTTAAAAAATAAAAATTGAAATTTATGGTACGTTACTGTTTTAGTAAGATAATTATAATTGGATAATAATAAAAAGGGTTATTAATGTAAAAGGTTTCTATATTTTACATAAATTGTTAATTTAGTCCATATATTTTTAATTATATTAATTTAGTTTCTAAAGTAAAATTAGTGTCAAGTTGTTAATAAAATTATTAATGCTCGCTAGACTCATGAGCTTATATGGACTTAATGAATGAGTTTTTTTTTTAACATGAATGAATGAGTTTATATTGGGTCATTTACACCTTATATAATTAAATAAAAATTATATTATTAATTTAACTTTAATTTTAACTATAAAACCAAATTAAAACAATTTAAATTATATAAAAATTAAATTAATATAATTAAAAATATAAAAACTATAATAACTTTAAATAAAGTACAGCCACCTTTCAACTCTAATAAAAAAAGACAAGAGTGAGACGGTGGGAGAGGGGAGGTGAGAATGGGGCCCAAATCGGACGGTGGAAAAGGAGAAAGAAAAGATCTGACGGTGGAAAGGGGAGGAGTTACGAGAGGAATCTGAAACGCATCTGACAAAGATGGTACACTGGAGACATTTGGATATGCTTTGATCCCACAAGATTCCAAGTTCTTCCTCTCTTTACTAATTTACTCTACTAGTTTTTTTTCCGTGCCATGTAGGAATTGATTCTAATTGATTCTATAAAATATATATATTTTTTTATAAACTTTATAAATAAATTTATTTTTTTATATTTGCTATAATTGTAGTTTTATCATTACAAGTATATCTCATAATTTAGTTTATTTTAAATGGATTTTTAGCCTTTGAAAAAATAAAGTTATTTTTCAGTGTGGTATTATTTTCGAGGAGCACCTGGTTTTAATGCCTTTGACTTTTTTCTATAGGATTTTTGGGTGGATAAATGGTGTGGATATGATTGTTTTTGAATTCAAATTTTAGATTTATGACACTGATTTGTGATGTTCTCTATTTTTTATACATCGTCATTGTAATTATGGTAGTCAAATTATGTTACAAATATTCATTGTCAAATAATGCATATTTATTCAATTTAATCATGGTTTTATGGTTGTAGTTACATTCTTAATTTAGTTCATTTTATGTAATTTTGATCCTTAGTTTTATAGAGTACTTTAACATTTATATTTGAAATTATTTGATTAAAATTAGTTCATTAATATATATATTTAAAATGTTTGATATTTGCGGTCTTTAGAAAGTAACTGAGATTTAAAATATTTAAGAAAATGAATAAAATATTTTTTGCCAAAAAATAAACTTAGCCAAACATGTTTTAGTACTCTAAAAGAAAGTTGAATAATGATCCCCTAAAATTACTTAGTTTGGATATTGAAGGCTTTTATAATAAGTAAGTATAAATATTATGATTATTTATATTTCAGGACTCTACGTATGTAAAAATAATAAAAAGACTTATAAATTTATTTATTTATTTTTTTAGTATTTTGAACTTTTTTAGTATTAGTAAATAGGACCATTTTGGCATGTCTATCTATATACATATAGAGAAGTTTCACCCCCTCTAAAAATCCTTCCCACCCAAAATACTAAATTTTGAGATTTTTTCTTTTTCTTTAATTACCTTTTTTACCTAATCCCTTTTTCTTTAATTTTTTTCTTTTTCCTTAATTTTTTTTCAATCATAATTCTTACATATTTACCTTTTCATTTTCCTTTTTTCTTAAAATTTTTTTTTAATCACCTAATTAATTTGTGTATTGAACATCAACAATTGTTATTTATTTGTAAATTAAACAATAATAATTAATCTAAAAGTAACCCAACTATATCTCAACTTATCAAAGGGATGACAATGGAGCGGGTGGGTATGGCGTGCCTCCTGTATACCTGCCCCATTACCCTAATGTGCGTATAACATTGGTAAA
Organism: Simmondsia chinensis; assembly: GCA_018398585.1. Classification (NCBI taxonomy): domain Eukaryota; kingdom Viridiplantae; phylum Streptophyta; class Magnoliopsida; order Caryophyllales; family Simmondsiaceae; genus Simmondsia; species Simmondsia chinensis. The sequence continues at coordinate 3,460,210 of JAGTTD010000009.1, forward strand.
TAATTTGGATTATTGAATTCAAAGGCATATTTTTTAACTTTAGGATTAACTATATACAAAATGAACCACTGGTGGGTATGAGGTGGGCCGGGCTGAGTATGGAGCATGGCTGGGTGGGTCTTCACTTATACCCGAGCCTGCCCTGTTTAACTTTGGTTTATAAGATCTAATTATTAGACAACAGAACTAACGGTACCCACCACCCGAATCCTGCACCCATACCTACCCCATTACCTGTCACGGGTATGAAGTGGATACCCAACAATAATTAATCTAAAAGTAATCCAACTATGTCTCAACGTATCAAATGGAGGGTAATGGGGCGGGGTGGGGCAAGTCGGGTACGGGGTGCCTCCTCCACATCCGCACCTGCCACCCAAATCCTATACCCGTACCCATCCCATTGCCCTAATGTGCGTATAAAATGATTATCTATATCTGCTCATATTAGTTATTTAATATTACTTTACAAAACAAATTATTTTATTAACCATTGGTAAATGAGATTATCTATACCCACTCCTATTAGTTATTTAATACTATTTTAAAAACAAATTATCTCTTTTATAACATTGATAAATAATTTAGATTATTAAATTTAAATACATATTTTTTAATTTGAAGTTAACTATGTATAAAATAAAGCGCGTAAGGTAGGTATGAGGTGAGGCGAAGTGGTTATGGAGCGGGGCAAGGCAGGTCTCCACTTATACCTGTACCCGTCCCAAATGGGGCGCCTACCCACGAGTAGAGGGTTTCAACCGCCTCATTGCCACAAAATCAACAGGGTATGGTGGGTATGAAGTTGGATGGGCCGGGAATGGAGCGTCGCGGGGCGGGTCCCCACTTATACTCATACCTGCCTTGTTTGACTTTGGTTTATAAGATCTACACACTAGACAACAAAACTAACCGCACTCGCCACCCAAAGCCTATACTTGTACTCAGCCCATTACCGGCCATGGGTATGAAGTGCATATCCTTACCCATCCCGGCAGTTACAGGCCCGTACCCCCTACCCGTCTCATTACTCGCGGATATCCATTACCTGCCCTGTGCTTCCTTAGTATGCGTACAGAACGATTATCTATATCAACTCCTATTAGTTATTTAATACTATTTTTAAAACAAATTATTTCTTTTATAATATTGATAAAGATTTTGGATTATTAAATTTAAACACTTATTTCTTAATTTAAAGGTTAACTATGTACAAAATAAAACGCGTGTGGTGGGTATGAGGTGTGTAAAGTTTGATTTTAGTTTATAAAATCTACGCATTCAATAATAAAACTAAGATACAATAAAACTTAATTCATTAAAACATAATCCTTAATTTTGATTCTTGAATTTAAACACATATTTTTTTATTTCAAGGTTAACTATATATAAAATTAACCGATTACGATGGGTATGGGGTGGAGCGGGGCAAGTATGAAGCGTGGCTAGGCCGGTCCCCATTTATACCCAAGCCGCCCTGTTTCAATTTGATTTATAAGATCTACGCATTAGACAATAAACTAAACGTAACCGCCACCCAAATCTTATACCCGTACCCGCCTCATTACCCGCCACCTATATGAAGTGTATACCCAACAACAATTAATATAAAAGTATCTCAACTATATCTCAACGTATCAAATGGATGGCAATGGGCCTAGGCGGGTGCGGGGTGCCTTCTCCATACCAGTACTCGCCACCCAAATCCTATACCTGTAACCACTTTATTATCCTAATGTACGTACAAAATGATTATCTATACCCGCTCATATTATTTGTTTAATACTATTTTTAAAAATAATTTTTTTTAACATTGATAAATAATTTGGATTATTAAATTTAAACCCTTATTTTTTAAATTTCAAGGTTAACTATGTACAAAATGAGCTGGGTATGATGGGTATGAGGCCAGGCGGGGTGGGTATGGAGCATGGCGGGGCGGGTCACCATTTATACCCGTACTCACCCCGTTTGACTTTAGTTTATAAGATCTACGTACTACACAACAAAAATAACCGCACCTGCCACCCAAATCCTATTCCGGTACGCAGCCCATGGCCCGCCATGGGTATGAATTGCATACCCGTACCCGCCCCACCAGTGACTGACCCATACCGCTACCCGCCTCATTACCCGTGGGTATCCATTATCCACCCCGTACTTCTTTGATGTGCGTACGGAACAATTATCTATACTCGCTCCTATTAGGTGGAGTCCATTGCCATCCCAACATCTCTTAGTCAAAAAATTACCCACCGCCAACTTTTTTATCAAAATAAACCAGAGCGTTATTCCATGCGCCATACTGAACCACCAATTCAATATCTTTTCAAATCGAATTATTTGAGTTTGATTATTTTTAAGTTAGAAAAGTTATAGTTGGGTTATTTTGATAAAAAACCTAACGCATTTTGCCAAACGTATATTCGTGTAAAGTAGTACATTTTTTATTTTAGACTTTTCTTATGTAATCCAAGAACAGGGCGCGGGTTAGACCTCCGACAACTCGAAAAAAAAAATAAAGAGTTTTCGTATTTAGTCCACGAAGTGCGACATTTTGCGTGCCTACTACGAGAAAGGATTTATTTTAACCCTATGAGGTATATAATTTTGACTTTGGTTTATAAGATTTACGCATTATACAACAAAACTAAGGTACAAAAAACTTAATTAATTAAAGTTCCAAAAATTAAAAAGGAAAACATATTTTCAATTTAAGACTTTTCGTATTTAACCTATAAAAAAATAAAAAAGGTTCTAAAAAAGGCCCCTAAGAACCGAAAATAATAAAGAAAATATTAGGGCAATATATTATTATTTTAGTACTTCTCTTATGTAATTCGAGAATAGGGTACCAGTTACACATTCAACAATTTCAAATTAACACTTTTTGTATTTAGTCCATAAAAGAAAATCAAGTAAACTTCCTATAACCAAAAAATAATAATAATAATAAAATTTTAATTTAAGACTTTCTGTATTTAATTCATAAAAAAATCTGTAAAAAAAAAGAACAAATAAAGTCCCTGTGAAAGATTTAAAATAGGAAATATAGTTTGTCTTATTTTTTGTTAAATTTTTTACAGTTACTACTCTAAAAATTATGTAAATTGAACAATATTATAGACAGCAGATCAAATAAGATGTTAGTTCGATGCAAAAAATTATGGATATAAAAAAAAGTGATCAATAAATACCGTCCGTGTATCGCACGGGAATAAACCTACTATACCATATTTTAGAGATAAAGTTAACAAACAAGTCACTTTAAATACCTATTACAATATATTGACGTAAATAATCCATTTGATAATATGTAAAGTTGTTTTAAATACCTATTACAAGTGAGAGAATTATTGGATTATATGAGGAGCCTGACTGTATTGGGTCAGTTTATAAGATATAGAATTTGGTCAATCCTATTGAGACCCATGACATACTATGATTTTAGTATGGTAGCTCTATATATACACATTGTTGTGTATGTTACCGTTAGGTATGAGAAGGGTTTGAGAGTTAAGGTTGAGAGTTGAGACGTCTCATGTAAACTCCAATGAAACAATGAAATTATTGTTCTCCCCTTCTTGAATGTAGGCTTCGGTTGAACTACGTAAATTCCGATGTTCTCCCCTATCTCCTCTCGTTTACGATTGTTACTTCGGTTTGTGGTTTGTTATCATGTGAGTTATTCTAATAGGTTGCATTAGGGCTCCAACAAAAAATAAAATCTCTCTCTGAAATCGCAATGATTTTTAAAAAATTCAAATAATTTTTAGCATCTATGAATAAGGGAATCAAGGACTTACGTAAGAGTTTCACAACTATATCGGAAATTTTTTTTATTTTTCAATGCACACGTGTGCTCTTTCTTTCCTTTTTCTAGAGATAGTCGTACTATAACTCAAATTCTATCTTTTAATAGTGTGAAGTAAAGAAAATGGATAATTGCTTAAAAGTAGTTCTTTTAAACAGATGCACGTAAATACCGGTTACAAAACTCATAATAAAATACTAAATATTTAAAATTTACAAATAATCCAACAAAAAAAAAAGTGACGTAAAAATTAAAACATGAAATTCGACACTATGAGAAAGCTCAAACAAAGTGATGCGAAGCAATGGTTACCTGAAATCATAAAAGGATAATAATTGTTATTATTATTGATAGAAGAAAGTATTTTAAAAAAAAATATAGTACTAACGATAGTTTTGTGGGGTTTGATTTGAAAAAAATAAATAAATTATTCTCTAGTTATGGTCTGAACTATAAGGACGTTATACCAGTAAGCCCCATCATTCTTTATTGGTTTAAAGTCCCTGCTTATGCGGGAGCCCTTTGAGGCACTGGATTTGTTGTTGTTGTTGTTGTATTCTTCATTGGTTTAAAGTATGACAGATTTTTTGTTCAATGCAATCCAAATTTAGAGTAATAAATATTGTAAAGTTAGAACGAACCTAGCTATTTAGTCTACAAGTTAACTATGTCGATTACTATTCTAGTTGGTCCTTAATCCTTGATTCAATTCCTCGTCAATTTCTTGACCTAGCTGCATTAATGTGTGAAGTAAATAACATTTTTAAAATATAAATATCAGTTAAGATAAAAAATCAAATCGAACCAAATCATTTAGCTTTAGATCCGACGTAATTAGTGATTCTTTAGTCGAATCCTCTTCCAACATTATAGCCCTTAATAGTCTATAATCCTACCTAATTGATTTCGGTTCGATCTACAATCAGATTGATAGAAATTATAGAACCTTTTAAACTATTTGCAATAATTTTACTCAAATTGATAAATTCTCTAAAATTTGTACTTGAAAAACTTGATTGTAAAAAAATATATACCAAATAACAAAAAAACTGAATCAATTTTTAGAATCTAATTTTCGGTAATAAACTTCTGGAAGAAAAGTAGAATGGATGGATGCTAAGGTAATGGGCCATTTAGCAACCAAATTAATGGAGGCCTCAAAATAGAACACGTGTATCACTATCTTGCATTGTTGACATGTAAGCATTGCCTATACACGTGGCGCCATTCCAGACATGTGACGTGGCACTGAAACTCCGGCATATACTTCGATGCCACGTGTGAGGTCACTTTGCGTCTGAGACAGCGCCACGTATCATAACGTCTCATACAACTGATCTTTGCCACGTGGTACATGCTTTTTTGAACATGCTTGATTGTACGGTTTTCCAGCGTAACGTAGGGTGATATTCAATTTCTTATATTAGTTTATAGTTGTTTTTAAGGATGGCAACAGAACGGATAAAACTTGTTATTTGTGGGTATTTATCTCGTTTGGAGGGGGTATGGGTATAGATGATATGGGTAACGGGTACGGGTAGGGTGCACATTTTAATACCCGTCATGGGTATGGGGCCGGTACGGGTATAGGCTTGTACCCGCCCTGTACCCGCCCCGACCCGACCTGCCTCGTACCCGCATGTATCCACCCTGCTCTTTCCCGTACCGGCATATCCCCGTTGTGTTATTTTATATAAAATAAATTTCTCAGGTAATTTGTAATTATGAATTCATGGTTATTATTGAAGGAAAAAAGAAAAGAATTTTATGTGTAATAAGTTGGACAATGGATTGGTAACAGGGTGGGTACAGGGAGCGGATACGGGGTGGGTACGGGCGGGTAATGGGTACCCGTTGGGTACCCGCGGCGCCTCCCGTACCTGCCCCGCCCCATTGCCATCCCTAACTTCATTAAAATTTTTGTAATTGTATTAGTTTTATTTTATTATAAGTTATATTATTACTTTAATAGTAATATTTTTATCATGACCATAGCAATACCCTTTATTTTTGAAAATTTAAATATTCAGATATTTTATTTATAAAATGATATATTAGATATTTAAATATTTTACCATATAAGTACTTCATCTAAAAATTTGATAAATTTTAGTCGAAATCTATTTGTGGAAGATTATAATGTATATATAGTGCCTTAGTGCATATAATACTGCACAACAAACTCTAATGTGTTATGAACTTAAATTATATCGCCCAAATCCTTTATTAAATAAAAAAAAGGCTTAATAAAACCGAGCTCCACATATAAACTTAAGAATATTCACTTGCCATTGAATTGAACCACTGTTAAAATTTTTCTTTTTGTGAAATTCAAAACCAACTAAATCCAATCGTAATTTAAACTAAAGAAAATATTTTTGTTATATAAATTTATATGAAATTTGTGCTTTTGGAAATTGCACGATGTAAAATTAATGGGAAAATTTCTTATTGTAAAGGAAAATGTTTTCTCTTTTCAATGAAAGGAAGTCCATTTTTCACCAATTTAAAAAATATATATTTTTTGTAATTCATATTGGTGATAAAAAATTTTCAAACTTAGAGATAGTAATGGAGCGGGTAAAACTCCTCACCCGTGGCTGCTGCCCTTTTTGAGACGGTTATCGATACAAGTTAGGTGGATCAGGTCGGATATGAATTATAATACCCGTCATGGGTATGGGGCAGGTATGGGTAATGACGTTATACTTGCTCTGCCCCTCTTAATACCCGCCCCACCCTTGCCCCATACCCATCATTCCTACCCCAATTTATATTTTATTTATTTAAAAATAAAAAATATATATATTGTGTTTAGTTACTCAATTTTATGTCAAACATTAGAGCAAAATCATAATGGGTATCTAAAATATAATATTAAATAATTAATATTAACAGGTATAGATAATCGTTTGGTAACACAAATTAAGACAAGTACAGTGCAGGTAACAAATATACGTTGATAGGTTTATACCAGTTGAAACGAGTATATGTATTCATTTTATACACGTAGCCAGGTAACGAGGGGCATATAGATATGATTTTGGGTAGGAAACACGGTTATGAAGGAGAGACACTTCATGCCAACGCAAGCTAAAGCCCACTCCAGAGTCTAACAATCATGGGCCGGGCCTGCCAGGATCCTGTTTGTTACAAACGGGTCGGGGCAGAACTCTCCTCGCCAAGGTGAGTTCTTTTTCTCTTCTCTTCTCTTATTGGATCTCCCCGACCCATCAACATCTCCACCGGCGATCGGAGTTCTAGAGAGAGAGAGAGATGCTGCAATGTATATACATCTTGTCCGATTCCGGGTACGTCCCCAATTACCCTAATCTTCAGTTCGCCTTCCAATTTCTTGAAATTTCCATTTCGATTTCTGAAATTCTATGATTTGATGACAAATTTTTCGGAATTCGCAGGGAAGTGATGCTAGAGAAGCAGCTGACGGGTCACCGGGTGGACCGGGCCATATGCAATTGGTTCTGGGATCATGTCATTTCTCTCGGTGATGATCCCTCCCAGGTAACCCTTTATTCTTATTGGGAACTTTACATGTGAGTATAGTTAAAATGTCTTGTACTGGAGTTGTGAGTGAAGAGCGATCAACGTATGAGCACAATGACCTATCAAAAAATTAGGGTAAATTATGTATTCAATACGCTGAAGCATGGTACCCCACCTCTCCATGGTACCCTTGATTCTTGTTGGAAACTTTGCTTGTTGCTTGTGTTTATAGTTAAAATGTTTCACATTGGAGTTGCGAGAGAGAAGAGATTATCATTATGCATTCTGACTGTTCAAAAGAAATAGGGTTATTTATGCCATTACTTCGTATACTTTGTCTATTGTATCTATTTAGTCATTAGACTTTAATAGTGTCAATTTGATACTTGTATAGTTCAATTGTTCCAATCAAGTCTAATTTTAAAATTAGTGCTAATTTTTGACTCATTTACGTTATAATTTCAATTAATATTGTTGAAAAGATATGCAAGTAATAATTTTTTGAAGTGGAAAGCATATGCAATTGGTAATTAATTTTATAATTTTAATCATCAATTAACATTGGTTTTAAAATTGAACTTGATTGAAACAATTTCAATTGTATAAGTACTAAATAATACAATTAAACGTACAAAGATTAAAATTAACACAATTGTCAAAGCACGGGAACTAATGACTTCAATATCCCAAAAAATATATACCCAGTGAGCTACTCCAACCAATTTCAATTGGTTTTGGAACAAAACTTCACTTGGGCCTATATGTGAACCTCATTATGCCAACTTCATGAGTCGGACCTTCACGATTCTGCAAAAAACTATAGATTTCCTTTTTTTTTTGGAATTTTAAAGTATGAATTGTATTTAATGAAACAGCTCCCGCCAGTGATTGCTTCTCCTACCCACTACATATTCCATGTTGTGAGAGATGGGATCACATTTTTAGCATGTACCCAGTCTGAAATGCCTCCTTTGATGGGAATTGAGGTGAGTCATTTTTTCTGCTCTTCCCCTTCTTTATGGACTATTGAATTGATTGCTAGTTTTGTTTGCACTTATGCTGGCAACTCAGATTCCTCAAAAGATATGGAAGAAACTTAAATCCTTCTATTGCATTGTTTCTGTTCATTTCAAGAGGGATTTCTCTGACTCTGTATGGGTGGCAATTATGTTGTTTCATAATCACTTCGACCTGACACCTCATGAAACACTAGGTCTGGGGTTAGAATCCTGCCATTGATGCAATCCCTGGGGCTAGGCATTGTGGATCTCGAGTTGTCATGTTGTAAACTTTGCAGTGGGTGTACCACCCGGGGATTTGACAAGGTTTTTGTAAGATTTTTTCATCAAACTTGTAAAGTATCTACCGCTCTTCATTTTACAGCTCCTAGTGTTTGATTTTGCAATTAGTCCTTACTTTCTCCAAGTTGTTCAACTTTCTCATTAGAGCAAGTAGTAAAGCTTCAGTTTGGTAATGGGTGGGATTTACTCCAACACCAAGGAGCTGAAATGTCTTTCTGGTGATAAGTAGCGTCTCAGTTGATTTACCCCCTTAAATCACCAGCTGATACAACACATGATTCTTGTTGTTGCCCTTCTCATGATGCTTTTCGGGCATTCCCTATCACTACCTCAACAATTTTCTGTTTTCCATCCATGTACAAATTCATCTACATATTCGGTATTTCAAAGTTACATGTTAAAGCATGTGTAGTTATACTATCAAGTCATTACTCTAGTGCTTACTTCTCATCATCTCCATCTTGTTCGCCTCAGTCCTTCCTGCACTTCATTTAATTATTCGCATCTTGCCTTCACTTTTCTGATATGAACTGAATTGAAACTCAAGTTAAAATGTTCTGGTCAGTAGATGAAAGTTTTCGCATTTCAATTGGTACTTGGCGCTTAACGACTTGATCTTAGTTTCTTTGCAGAGCAGCCGATGTTCTTTCAGATTACCTTGGAGGATTGAATGAAGATGTGCTCAAGGATAACTTTGTCATAGTGTACGAGGTAATTTCAAATACTCACCCCATATTGCTGCTAGTTTAAATTATTGCGGGATTGTTGAGCATTACATGTGAATCAAGTTAAGTACCTCAGAATTATGTGAAGGGTCATGTTAAAGCCATCTGCTGCTGAATTTTTTTTTTTTGGCAGTTTTATGCTTATCACGATGTCTTCATCCTGTACAGCTTCAGTATGCTGAATTCACATAGACCCGTGTTCTGGATTGGGTCAGCTTCATTGTTCAAGTTGGTATTTCAACTAGAGAAATCATTGAGGGCCTATTTGGTATTGTTTTCTTCTTGTAATTTTTAGTTTTTTTAGAAACTAAAAACTGTATTTTTGAAGCATTTTTTTCTGCCTTTTGGCTTCTTGTTTTCATTTTTTTTTTTTCCTATTTCGAGCGAAAAATTGAAAATAGAGAACCGAAAATCAGAAAAACTATTTTCGAAACCCTGTTTTGAGTTTCTCAAAAACCAAAACCGCAGCCGTTACCAAATAGGCCCTTAGGAGGACTACTTAGCTTTTGGTGCTCTAAAGTAACATTTTGGTGTACATGCATCTTGCGATGGGGAAGAGGGCGTCATGGTTGACATGCCATAGTGGTTGCGCATGTTTTGGTGTCTTAATTTTGTTGTTTTAAAACTCGACGAAGAAAATACCGAGGAAATGGCATCTAAGGAAAAGAAAGAGAAGAAGATAAGCTTTTGGATGGAACAAGTGCTTAACATTACGTTTTGGCATTTGCAGCTTCTTGATGAGATGATAGATAACGGCTTCCCTCTCACAACCGAACCTAACATTTTGAGGGAGATGATAGCTCCGCCAAATATCGTTAGCAAAGTATTGAGTGTTGTAACGGGAAACAGTTCCAATGTGAGCAACACCCTCCCGGGTGCAACAGCATCTTGTGTGCCATGGAGGACAACTGAACTGAAGCATTCTAGCAATGAAGTTTATGTTGACCTTGTTGAAGAAATGGATGCTGTCATAAATAGGTTGGTAGCTCCCTCTCGCCCCCTCACATTTTGCAACTGTTTGCATACTACTTTTTTGGTTAGGTTACTGTTCGGAAACCTAGAAATCGATCCTTGATCCAATTTGGGTACCTCTCTAGGGTAAACCATTTTTTTTAATCAGTGAATAATTTATCCAGAATTCATGAATGGGGCTTGAATAGATGATTCATGTTGTCGGCAGTGATGAGAATCAATGTGTTAATAGCCGACATAAGTGGGGTTCAGGGCTTTGAGAGCTAAAGGCTTGCTGTTTTTTGGTCGTTGCTATCCAAAGGAATTCAAAGAAGACGGTTCAAAGCAGCCTAAGCCCAGCGTGCTCACTTTGTGCCAAAAAGTATACGTTTTTTATTTCCATAAGCAGCTCTATGACACCCACAATTCCCAATAGTGAGTCGTCAGCATAATAATATTTACTATAGGTCAGGGTGATGAAGCTTTTGTCAAGTGTTAAAACTACCAAGGTTGAAGCTCTAGGACAAAAGGGGTTCAGTTTGGATTACAATTGGGTAAAAGGTTGACGATTGAAAGACTGAATAGTGGAAAGGAAGAAATGACTGCTGCTCAAGGAATCGAATACAAGGATGTTAAGTGATGGACCTCAAGCTAGCGGATTCACTATTAGCTGTGACCTGAAGGCTTTTTTTGTAATGACCACCAAAATGCATGTTTATTTTGTTTTAGTTTGTAGAACATTCTTATTATAAATGCATGTACAAGTTTAAAACTATCTTAGAGATACTTGAATTATTTATTACATGGATGAGTATGAAAACTTTTGTTTATTATAAATCTTAGAAATAAGTATATTTTCCTAGGGAACTCAACATGATAGCATTACCTGAAATCCAATAGCAACACAAAACATCCATGATCTAGAGAAGTTTGATATGTATTAGGTCTCAACTTTTTCCTACTACAAATTTAGTTACATCAGGTTCCATCTTTGTCAATCCGTAGTGTTGGTTCAATTGATAAGACATTGGTATTTGTCACCTCGTTATAATCCTATCACTGGGAGGAAACAATTTCTTGTGTCCACCCACCAAGGAGTTATTTACTCTGTTGGTCCTAATGTTTATGAGTTTGTCCATGTTAGTCTATTGTCTTTTGTTTTGTTTAAGGTAGTCTTAATGTTAGTATGTTTGTTCAAATTAGTTCTTCGTTTTTTCTATATTTCAATGTACCCCCCATGTTGTGATCAAAATCAGCTAAAAATTTAAAAGATGATGGACAGATTTTGTCATAAAATAAAATATGAAGGACTACTTTAAACAAGAAAAAATATGTAAGGGACCAATTTGAACAAACTTACAAACAATAAGGAGTAGTTTGAACAAAAGAAAATATGAGGAACCGATATGAACGAACTTACAGACTTTAGAGACCAATTGAGTAAATAACTCCCTATTGGGTCCATGGGGCCCAACTTACCCTGTTGCACACGGGGCTCACAGGAACACGTAACTTAAGTATTGGTCGAGGTGTATGTATAAGCTGACTTGGACACCCCGATTACCTATGAAGAAGGTTCCATCTTTGTAATGCAACATATTCCGTCTTGTAATCTTCTTTTTTTTATTTTCCTGCTCAGAGATGGGGTCCTGGTGAAGTGCGAGGTCTATGGAGAAGTTCAAGTTAATGCTCTTCTTTCCGGTATTCCAGATTTGACCCTCTCATTTGCGAATCCCGCTATCCTGAACGACGTTAGATTCCATCCTTGTGTAAGGTTTCGACCATGGGAATCGCATCAGATTCTGTCATTTGTTCCGCCTGATGGACTATTCAAACTCTTGTATTACAGGTGAGATAATAACTGATGTTTTGCCTACCGGTTCTCATATATGAGCATTTTTGTTATTTAGCTTCCTTCCTTTTTTTTTTTTTTTTGATCATATTTACGCCATCATATCTACGCCCGAAGGCAGGGGGAGGGATGGGGGAGGTGAGAATCGAAACTGGAGTAATTGTGTAGCACACCAGCTCCACCACCAGTGGAGCCCCCCAGCAGATCCTCGGCTTCCTTTTTGTTTTGATGGAGTACTTTTCTATCACATTTCGATATTTTGATCGTACAAATGAGTTGACTTCATCTTGGGGCTGCAATTGACTTTTCCGTAAGGAGAAAGAATGACATTTTCCTCCACAGAATATAAAATATTTTATGTCGTAATGTTACAGCACGTGCTATATCTTACTTCAACCTAAACTTGCCGAAGTGTGAATGCCTTATAAAGTGAATTTCCTCTCAAAGGAGAGAAATATTTTCCATATTTGTAGTTACGAAGTTTTGCAAAAAAACAATAGAATTGAGCCAATGTTTTCAATCAAAACAAATGGAGCCTTATTCTATTGACCCTATTTATAGACATAAACAGTTGTTCTTGTTGTATCTTACAGGATTAAAAAGTTGAAAAGTATTCCGATATACGTAAAGCCACAGTTCACTTCTGATGCTGGGACATGTCGCGTAAGTGTGATGGTGGGAATGCGACATGATCCTGGAAAGACGATTGACTCGGTAAATGTGCAATTTCAGTTGCCCCCTTGTGTTGCTTCAGCCGATCTGACTTCAAATCATGGGACCGTAAACATACTTACTAACAAGGTGATAACTTCAAATCTTTTCTCCATAGTTTCCTCTAGTTTTAAAAAAATTTCTTACATTTACTGTGAGGTTCTATGTAATGTTTTTTAGAGTACATCATTTTTTGTACTTTGATTAAGCATCCTTGTGTTTAATTCTATTAAGAATATCTTATCCTTAACATTTTGTACATTTCGTTTGCCTTAATTCTATTTCTTTTGCTGTAAATAGAACTCCTGATTACTGAATTTATAAACAAAATCTACCCAGATATGCACATGGTCAATTGGAAGAATACCGAAGGACAAAGCTCCATGTATGACTGGAACATTGCTGCTGGAAGCAGGCATGGACCGTCTCCATGTGTCCCCGACATTTCGAGTCGAGTTCAGAATAATGGGTGTCGCTCTTTCCGGTCTGAAAATCGATAAACTGGAAGTTAAGAACGTAGCGAATCGTCCTTACAAAGGTTTCCGAGCTCTGACGCGAGCTGGAATTTACGAAGTCAGGTCATAGGTGATCATGAGTACCGAAGTTGGTATACAAAGTCTCTGAGCCATTCAACTTTTGCAATGGATGCCAATTGTTTTCTGCAAAGATTGGTTGAATTTGAGATGGTTTCTTGCCATTTCTTGCAGCTTTTGGCCCCTTTAAACTTAGGATATGTTGTTTTCTGTTTATATTTTTTGATTTTTGAGATATCAAATACCAGGTTCGAAAATCGATTTCTTCTTGTCTTTAGTTTTATGTTTTTAATTTTCGCTTAACTAGAAAAAATCTGCTAACTATAAATCAAAAAGAAGAAAAAATCGTTTTCAAAATATGGTTTCGTCTTTCGTGAAACAGTAAGTACGAACTGAAAACAAGCTAAGATTTTTAGCTCCCTATCCGGCCTGAAACTTGCCTCTGCACTGTCATTCTTAAGGAGTCTCACAGTATAAAATCATTTGAGTGCCTTTGATTGATTGGTCTTTTTAATCGATACTTCTTAAGTCCGATATTCTCCCCTATTTGTATTCATATGAATATCATTCGTGCATACGGTGTAAAGTAGGCATGTGTATATCAACATTTGAAGCTTCATCGGTGATGGTGCAAGTACGTGGGTGCTCTTATTTTTCATGGGTGAGCGAGACTGTACGACTTCATTAGAGGACCTCTTGTCGCAAATCTTAAATTACAACAATGTTGTATTAGCAGATCATATTTTATAGGTATTAATTCGAATACTTACAAAACATGTCGCCTTTTGTAATATAATATTAGCTTAACATATCGAATCTTTTTCATGTTAAAAATATCGACCATATATGTTTGTCTTGAAATTATCTAACCAATCGTCCAAAAGAAAATCTAAAAGGACACATTAATTCTCCATAAAGTATAAATTACTCATTTAGCACTAATTTTTGAGAACCTACCAAAAATACTTACTCAAGTAGCTTATTATGTTTTACTACAATCACATATTTGTAAAGGAATCTAGATTACCACCAAGATTCGGCCTTAGTCGTTGAAGGCAGGTAAGAAGACAGGGTACAATTTTTCATCAAAAGGTCTATTGGCTCGTGGTGTGTGGGTTGCCGCATGAGCCACGATTTATTTGATAACTGAGTTCCTCGTTAGCCAAAAAAAAAAAGGGAGCATTTAGATTGGAGTTTAATTTTTTTATTACTTAAATATCACAATATTTATATATAATTAAGACACTATGAGATTTAAATATCTTATTATCTATTTTTTTTTCTAATGTTGATATACATATGTCATATTTTAACGCAAAAACTAATCTTCCATCCCAAATAGGCAGGCAATAAAATCCGGCGGGAAAACAAAACGCTGCGTTTTAACTTACCAAAAGATGAAAATAAAAACAAAACACAAGGGCATAATTGTATTTTCCCTCCCTCGCCTTCTGCAAGACACATTTCTCTCTCCTCGCTATAAAAAGCAAACCGACCGTTTGATTAACCGACGGCGCGTCCGACGAACTTAACCTTTTCATAATCTTCGGCTCAAATTCAAACAAATTTTTACCTTTTCTTACAGATTTTCATGCCTTTATATAGATTTTGGTGCAAATTATATAGATTTCTCGAACGATCAAATCGTGAACACTGCGAGATTCTGTGATTCCATGTAAATTTTCATCTCTTGAGGGAGTTATGATTTGAATTTACGGTTTCAATCGATAGAAAAATTCGATAAATGAAGCCTTTTTGTCGAATTCTTTCTAGTTATAAGAATTTAGGGTGTTATTGTACCTTACAAAGCCCAAATTTGCTGTATTTAAGCGGAAGTTTGTGGAATTTTGGGAGATTTTGTAGTTATTCAAATCAATTTTTGGGTGTTCAGCGTATAATTGATCATGGGAAGAGTGAATTTTGCCATTCTGGTTCAAGTTTGGACCTTTCTAGGATTTGTTGTAGGACTGGTTTAGTTCCCTCTATGGTTGGGTTATATAGGAAGTTGTGTGTAATTAGATATGCTGTGTCTGACGTGAGGAATTGTTCATTGACGACACCAACATCGAAAGTTGAGCCCTGTGTCAAATTTAAGCAGTTCGTGGTTGATAGAATCACTAAGGATGTGGGGAGCGAGAGTGGAGAGATTATTGAAGAAAAGGTTGAGAATGATAAGAGGGAATCAGATAACTTTGAAGTTCGGGCCCTGAAAAGGGAAGAATCGGGGATTGAGAAAGACGCGTGGAGGTTATTGCAAAACGCTGTTGTGTCATAGTGTAATAGTCCTGTTGGCACCGTGGCTGCAAATGATCCGAACGATAAGCAAACCCTGAATTACGATCAGGTGTTCATTCGTGATTTTGTTCCTTCTGCGCTTGCCTTCTTGATGAAGGGAGAAGGAGAGATTGTCAAAAACTTCCTTATTTATACAATGCAGTTGCAGGTGATTATAATTTCTCTTATGTTTTTTGAATTGTTTTCTTCCTTAGTTTCCACGATTCTAGCTTTAACTGTCTCAATTGTTTAGCCATTGGATAATGTGTTGATTATATTTCCTCAAGAATAACGAGAGTTGCGCGAGAGGAATGTCGTCTTTTGTGGTGTTCGAGATTAATGTACTTCTACAGAATTTAATGATTCCATATGCTATAATGGACATTACAGACTTGTTCAAAATCTTTCAACTTTACCATTATTATCACACTCGGTATTCTTCCCGTTTCCAAATGTCACGCTCTTTAATGTCATCTGTGGATTGTGATTTACCATCAATGGATTTATTTAGACAACGAAAGAAAAAGCATCAATGGAGTTACTTTATTTTGGTTAGAAGCAAAGGCTAGGAAGTTACTAGCAATGGTGCTTCTTTTGGCTTTCATTTTGAGCCATATACTAGTGATTGGAACTAGTAAGCGAGTCAAGTGTCTATCCTAAATTTAAGCTGCTTGTATTAATTTTCACATAGAAATGGTTACCTGTTGTCCTTAACTATTTGACCTCTAATACCTTGTGCTCGGGTAAGTTCTTCTATCTGTTCTTCAGAGTCGGGAGAAAACAGTGGACTGCTATAGCCCAGGTCAGGGGTTGATGCCCGCAAGTTTCAAAGTCAGAACTATTCCTCTTGATGGTGCTGATGGAAAATTTGAAGAAGTTTTGGACCCAGATTTTGGTGAATCTGCTCTTGGCCGTGTTGCACCTGTTGATTCTGGTAAAAAATCATATTATTTCATAAATATTGCTATAATATTGTAAGGAAAAAAATACCCCAAATACTCGTTTTGATTTAGATGCCAAAATAGATTTGAACGTGAATGAGAAGAGAATGAGAAAGAGAAAGAATGGTGTCAAGATTTACGTCGAAAACCCTCAAATAAGGGAAAATTCACGGGTGCAGGAAGAAAGTTATATTGTGTGCTAGAAATGGAGGATACAAATTCTGCCTCTTTATGGCTAAAACCCAAAAACAGACATATATATAGGCATACGAGCAAAACCTTAGCTAGAACAGGGTAATACTGGGCTAACGTGAATATAAGTGTCCATACCACAGGGGTTGAAGGGCTCAGGATCATAACCCAACACTAACCTTTGCTTCGAAATCTAGACTAAAATTCGAAACACAACACATACGTTATTAAATACCGAACACAATTGACTAGCATTGGTTACGAGGTCTTGATTGTACGCAAAAGAAAAGGTAAGCTATAGTTAAATAATTTTCATGTCAATTTCAAGATTCAAATCGTTGCCATGCCATGTTGACATATTTTATAGGATTATGGTGGATTATCTTATTGCGGGCTTATGGGAAGCTAACTGGTGATTACTCCTTGCAAGAAAGGGTTGATGTTCAGACTGGAATGCGGTTGATCCTAAATCTGAGTTTGACTAATGGGTTCGATATGTTTCCTTCTCTACTAGTCACTGATGGCTCCTGTATGATAGATCAGCGCATGGGTATTCATGGTCATCCCCTTGAGATCCAGGTATGCTGAATCGTTTTGCCACACGAGTTCCTGGAGTTCCCCTTATAATAGTTTTAGCAGAAATACAGGGCTCTGAGTATTGTCTTTTCCATGATGCGGAATGGAAGCACAAACACAATTTGAGCACGTAAAAAACCGCCACTAAAACTAGGGTTTGCATTTTTCAAAATCCGGAATGAATGGATAAATGGCAGCCAAGCAAAACTAACAGAAAGTCTAAAATGGGAAATTAGGAAAATGCATTGAACTAATCGTAAAGTACATGGAGGCCAAAAATACATCTTAGAGGTTGAATTTGGGCAAAATGGACTGGATCCCATAATTCCTTCTAGATCAAAAGTTATGTTTGTTTAAGTTGCAACTGCATTTCATTGCTTTTGACTCAACCGTTTGGGCATATAATGGTCCAATTTGCTCCATGGACTCCTCGGCTACTCATCCTGGTTTTGGCATTTGAATCTTTTTTCAGCCTTCTGATTTCTTCATAGGCTGATGTATAATACTATGCTAGTGCTGATGCTTGATAACATTTTGTGCTATAAAGCCATTGAGCATGGTCATACTATTTGTATATTTCTTAGGATCAAATTACTAGGGACCTATTTTCACAAAAAAAAAAAAATTATTAAGGACCTGTTTGGTGTTGTTTTTAATTTGTTGTTTTTGGATTTTGGGAAACAAAACTGAAGTTTTGGGAACTCTTTCTTTTAGTTTTTGGCCTATTCTTTTCCGTTTTCACTCAAATAAGGAAAAGACTGAAAAAAAGAAACCCAAAACCAGAAAAAACTGTTTGAAAAATATGGCTTTTAGTTTCTAAAAGATCAAAAATTGTAAATAAAAAACAATATAACACAGGCTATAATCTTATTGTTTCTATGGCTCCAACTTTAACCACAATTATTTTTGATAGGCCTTATTCTACTCAGCTTTGCGCTGTTCTCGTGAGATGCTGAACGAAAATGATGGATCCAAGAACCTAGTGAGGGCGATTAACAATAGACTCAGCGCACTCTCGTTCCATATAAGAGAATATTACTGGGTTGATATGAAAAAGATCAACGAGATTTACAGATACAGGACAGAAGAATACTTGATGGATGCGATCAACAAGTTCAACATCTATCCTGGGCAAATTCCTCATTGGCTTATGGATTGGATCTCGGAGGAAGGCGGGTATATGATTGGAATCTTCAACCAGCTCACATGGATTTTAGATTCTTCACGCTCAGGAATCTGTGGAGCATTGTTTCATCATTGGGTACTCCGAGACAGAATCAGGCTATTTTGAATCTGATTGAAGCTAAATGGCATGACATTATAGGGAACATGCCTCTTAAGATATGTTATCCAGCAATAGAAGGCGAGGAGTGGCATATTATTACTGGCAGTGACCTGAAGAATACGTAAGTAATATAATCGATTTTTGAGGAATTTTGAGCTTATATAAAGGCCTCGTGTTAGAATTTGTTAATTAAAATTGATATTTTTAACACTCTTTCCTTGTAATCCTTGGTCGTATCATAATGGCGGGTCTTGGCCAACACTATTGTGGCAGGTGAGTTTGGTAACAATTTCATTCTACTTTTGAAGCACTATTTCCACTCTAAATACCCATAAAAATGAGGATATATATATGAGTTAGTCTGAAACTTGACACCCAAATTAGACCAAAAATATAGAAAAAGCTTAGAAAATAGCCTGGGTCACCTCTACACTCGTACCTATCTCTCACTATCATACTTGAGTCTAGGTAACATTACAGTATGGACATATGCACGTGATATTCTGAACTTGTATACATCCGCTTTTTTTCTTGCTAACTCCCATACTCTACCTTCTGAATCTTTGTTCTTATTATCATACACAAACTCCCCTAGAATAGTCTTATCATACTTCGACTTTATTTTATCCTATCTTGTTATTTATCTGATTGTCCTATCTTGTTTGCAGTTCTCATTGGCTTGCCTAAAGATGGGTCGATCAGATTTGGCTGGGAAAGCGCTAGAAAGTGCAGAAAAGCGTCTCCTTTTGGACCGTTGGCCCGAATACTATGACACGCGACATGGGAAGTTCATTGGGAAGCAAGCACGGTTGTACCAAACATGGACAATAGCCGCGTTCCTGGCATCGAAAATGCTGCTGGAGAAGCCAGAGATGGCATCTTTGTTGTACTGGGACGAAGATTATGAGTTGCTTGAGATACGTGCTTGTGCTCTCGCTAAAAGTGGCCGCAAGAAGTGCTCTCGTCCTGCTGCTCGTTCTCAGACTTTGTATAATCATATCTTAGTAATGGCTAAAATACTTTAGAAGGGCAATAAGTTTTGAAAAACGAGCAAGAAGAACTAGTTTAGAAGTACGTAAAAGGGACGGCATGGCATTGATATGATTGTCGCTTCTCGAGAAGTTGATTGGGATGCGAGAAAGTTGACATAGTTCTTTTCTTATGTCGTTGGCCGGATGCCTTATCCCCTGTTTGGTAAAAGGTGGAAATAGATAAAGAGGGATAAATGTGACAAGATTTAAACCTTTATCCGTGTTAGGCTGTTACCCTCATTTTCTTTACCCTCAATTTGGGGGCGAGGAGGAGTACAATTTTAAAAGGTTTTGGACAATTTTGTTGTTATTTTACTGTAACTTCTTTTTCTCTTACACTTCTACTTAATTGCTAAATAAGGGTGTATTAACCTCTTGTCCTCCTCATTTTTACCCCTTTTTACCTTCTTTCCTAGTCCAAACGAATTTTTTTTTTAATCGGAAAAAGACCTACTTGCCAAACAATTAGAAGTTAGAAATGACAAATACTTTTGAAAGATGATAGGTTAGTGAAAATGAGCACAAACAAGTTCAGAAATGTAGAAGAGACGACATAGGATTTATATGATTGTAAAATGTATGAAAGTTGACGTGATTCTTTTCTTATGTTGTCGTTTCAATAGATAATGGTCATGCCTACTTTCAGTATGTTGGTCAAGTAATTGATCAATAAGTGATATGAGTGTATTTTTGTTTCTTTTTAAAATATATTGTATCTTTTATGTATTCAGGAAATTATCAGTTCCCCTGTGACGTTTCTTTTTTATTTCGGTTATTAAAACTTGTACATTAGTCTAAGGAGGGTTTGATGCATTTTTCACTATGAATAATAGTATTATGGGCAAATTTGGTATGTTTATTAAATATTTATAGCAATTTTTTCCCCCCCCGAATATAGATAATAGGTCTTTTGATTATGTTATACTGTAATACTTGTGTTATTCGTTAGGTAATTGAGAGTTTTTTACTCCAATGACAGTTTCAAAAAAAAAATTATCAACATAGCACGGTTTAAAAAATATTTACCAAAATAGCACGGTTTATTGCAGCTTCTTCAACATACGCCGTTTAAAACGCCGTGCAACCCAGTTTTACTGTCATATGCTGTTAGGTGTGAACATTTTTTTATTTTTTTTTACAGAAGTACGGCTAATTTGTGTTTTTAAAAATTATTGCATTAAAATTATTTTACATAAATTATTTTAAATTTTAACTAAGAATAAAAAATGACAAATAGAAAACAATACCAAAGATTGCTTATGGCTATTTACATGGCATCCGAAAATCTTCTTTACTAAGAATATTATTTTTCTCTGGCATTGCTCTTTCTTCCTTGTTTAGTTACAAAATGTGACAAAGATAATGTTGCTCACTAAAAAATGAAGCAAAATTCTTCAACTAAGCTGTATGATCAACTCTGCGCAAAATTTATGACTTTCATAACACCAAAGTTCCAAAATTTAGGAAAAGAATGAAATTGTATCTTCTTACGGGTAACACACTGGTATTTTGACTGTTTATTTTTTCAAAAGTATCCATATTATATTGTGATACTTTTGTTTGTATAATTCTGTGTACTTAAAAAGAGTATATAAAGGAATTTGTCCTAGAGCTTATAGATATGCCTAAAGGGAGACATTGGGGCATTGGGAATGTATGTTGCTTTCTATTTATTATATTTAATATAATAAATAATAACGATAATATACACAGGTCATGTTATCATTTAGGTACTCATTAAATTTTTGTTGAACCAATATTATATACATGAAAATTATGCATTACTTTTTAGATTAAAAACATAAATAGTGAAAGTTTTCAAAAATAATATTATACACAGTAAGGGCTACATACTTTGCAAAAACGACCAAGAAGAAAAATATTATTTAGAAAAAGACTAGGAAAGGTATCAGCTATTTATAAGTGACCAAAACAATTACTCGAAAAAATAACATGACAACCAAAAAAAATATGTAGTAGATAACTTGACAATAAAAAAGATGACACATATAATGTTACGATGAAGTTAATATACCTTCATAAAAAATTTAAAAAATTATTAAAATTTTAAATTATTTATGTAAAATAATTTTAATGCAATAATTTTTCAAATATAAATTAGCTGTGCTTCTGTAAAAAAAAAATTATTGTTTAGTATAACCGGGTCGTACGCCGTTTTAAATGGCGTACGTTAAAGAAACTACAGTAAACCGTGCCATTTTGGTAAATATTTTTCGAACCGTGTTATTTTGGTTTTTTTTTTTTTAAATGTGCCACTGGGATAAAAAAAACTCGGTAATTGATTGAGAAAATATGTACGACAATTAAATATTTGTCAATTGATTTATAAATTTTGATGGTGAGTTGAAAGGTAACTATAATATTTAATGATTAAAATTATAAAGGGACTTTTATATGGATGATTGGCTAATGGTTAGACAAAAAGTTTCGAATGTATACGATTAAAGAAATGAAGGTTATAACTAGTGGTTTTCTAATAAGGGTTTCTCTATTATGTGCTTATTGCATACATGTTAAGGTACATTAATTATATTATATTCTAATATTTTATTAGTTATTACAAAAATAATAATATTAGATGATTTGGTAATAAAATGAATGAATATAAGTATAGTTAATTTACCTTAACATTTGTCAGCCGGATGTGTATTTATAATTCTTAATTCATATGAATCTAAATTGATAGAAAGCGATGACTGTGGTGTCATGGAAGAGTGATAGTAGTCACATTTTGTAATAAAATTAAATTTTGATTTCAACAATTATTTTTTGTCTTCTTTTATCTTTTAAATTAGTAATGAATAAAATGAATTATCAATAATGATGTAGTCAATTTTAAATATCTAATTAGTACTAATAATATTGTATAATATAATTAAATTATTAAAAGAATAAAACCTAATTATTTTTTATAACTAATGACTTTTACATATTATATATATATATATATATATATCAAATATTTTTAAATTAATAATAAGAATTTTCTAACTCGTATCCGCATGATATATAATAAGGCATATTAATTACATTAAATTGATCTTCTTTTTTTAAATAAATCAACCAATTATTAAGAAATATTGCTCATAATTAATACATGTACATTATTCTTATAATTAATATATTACACTTTCATTATGAAATATTGCCTTGATAAAAAAAAATGATATATTAAATTAGAATTCATAAAATACAATAACATTTTTTAGTTGTTATAAAAATAAGGGAAAATTATAAGCACACCCCTGAACTTTCTCATTACATGCAATATACCTCCTACATTTTTAATTTCATAAAATAGTTTTATAAATTTTACAATTAAATACAATACTTTTCTTGCGTTTTTATTTTCATAACATAGCCCATAAACTTTTTTATTACATACAACACACACCCTGAATTTTGCGATTAAACACAATATACCCCTTGCACTTTTAATTTTGAAATATAGCCCTTGAACTTTGTTATTACATACAACTCACCCCGAACTTTGTTACTAAACATAATATGGCCTTTACACATCAATAAAAATTTGAAATTCAAAAAATGTACAAAATTAAAAATATTAAAACAAATTATGACAATATAAATTTTTTAAAGAAGTTTGAAAAAAATGTAATAGTAACTTTAGCTTTTTTTTCAAAATTTATTCTCAAATTTTTAAATTTTTATGATTTTTTAAATTTAGAATTATTAATATAGTTTTGAAATTTCCTCTCAGGTTGGGGGTCCTCGGAAACAGCCTCTCTTCAGGTTCACACCCTGAAGGGGGAAGGCTGCATATATCTACCCTCCCCAGACCCCGCTTTTGAGGGAGCCCCTGAGGCACTGGAATTGTTGTTGTTATTGTAATATAGTTTTGAAATTTATTTTTAAAAAATTTATTATATTTTATTTTATAATATTTTATATAAAATTTTAAAAAATATTTTATTATCTTATAAATTTATAATGTTATTATTATAATTAATTAAAATAATTATTATGCATAAATATAAAAAAATCTTCTTATCTTTTACTTATAAAAACTTTTATCTTTCCCTTAAGAGAGTATAAAATCTCTATTTTTGGTATAAAAGTAAAAAAAATTTAATTTTTATTTTGATAAATTTTTTTAATTTTAAGTTTATTAATCTAATTTATATATTTTTTTCAAAATTTTTCATTCATAATTTATTTTTAAATTTTAAATTTCATATATTTATTTAATTTCAAATCTATTAATGTTTAAACGATGAGTTCTACGTAGCAACAAATTTTGGATAAATTATGTGTAATAACAAAGTTCAGAGGCTATTTTATGAAACTAAAGGTTTAGTGGGTATGTTGTATTTAATTATAAAGTTCATGAGACTATTTTATAAAATTAAAAGTGTAAGAGTATAATATATTTAATTGTAGAGTTCACAAGACTATTTTATAAAATTAAAAGTACAAAAAATTTACTGCATATAATTATAAAGTTTAAGAAATCGTTTCATAATTATACTAAATAATTTGGTGACTAACACAATAGTATTAGCTAAAAATTAAAAGATAATTTTGTTACAAAATAAAATATAAGAAATTACTTTAAATAAAAATAGACGAAAGACCAATTTGAACAATGGTACTAAATAATATGACAACAATTTGTCATAAAACCCTAACAAAAACCCTAACAAAAACCCTTCGTCTATCTTCAATCATCACACCCACAAAACCCTAACCCTAACCCTAACCCTAACCCCTCCATTATCGATCTCCCCTTAAACCTTTAACTCCACCCTTCTCTCTCTCTCTCTCTCTCTCTCTCTCTCTCTTCATGCAGCTCTCTTACATTTCTCCCTCTCTCTCCTCCTCCCTCTCCCCAAAACCCTAGAATTTCATTCATATGTCGAATGCCCATTTCAACAAAGGCACCAAGATCGAGATTTCCACCAACGAGGACGGTTTTCGCGGCTCCTGGTTCGCCGCTACTGTACTGAAACCACCGTCCAAGAAGAACAACAAAGTGTTAGTCGAGTACGAATCTTTGGTCTCAGAAGAGGACGAATCTTTGCCGTTGAGGGAAACGGTCGATTTGGTTCAAATTAGGCCGATTCCGCCAAGAGAAAGAAGCAGATTGTTTAAATTGAGCGAAGAAGTTGATGCGTTTTATGAAGATGGGTGGTGGGAAGGTGTGATTACGGAGGTTTTCGAAGATCGGAGATACGCGGTGTATTTTAGGGGAACGAGAGAGCAGATTGAGTTTAAAGGGTCGGATTTGAGATTGCATCGTGAGTGGATTAACGGGATTTGGGTTCCTCCATTGGAGGAAGAGGAGGTAATTTACACTTTATTAGGGTTTGTTGGAAAGTATTTCAATGTTTTTGGCTTAATGTCTGTTTCTAGATGATACAATCCAAAACTAGAGTGGTTACGGGTAGTGTAGTTTAATTATTAATAAATAGGCTAAGTCTTTTAATCCAATTATAACCGTTCTCAACTCTAAAAATAGAGACCTTTAGTGTAAAGGAAGAGTATGAATAAATGTTGCATATCTCCCCCTCCCCCTTCCCCTCTATACTGTACTTTATGCTTATAAATTTTTGTATCCTTGCATGGATTACCAAGTTTTATACTAATATACTTTTATGTTTGAGTTGGTTGATTGATTGATTTGGATCCTATCACTAGAGAGGAATTTTATTGCATAAAAGGTTCAGCATATTTGTGGTTGAACTCAGATAGAAATAATTAATGGCAGTTAATAATTTGTATTTTGTATTTTGTACATTATAGCTTATATTTTATTTTGTACTAGCATTTGAGAAGTTGATGGTGCCTAACTCTTTGTTTGGCAATAGAGTAAAAGGGCATAAAGAGGGGTAAAGAGGGAGAGGGTAAAGTAATATCCTACCCTTATTTAGATATGTCAAATTAAGAGAGGTAAGGGTAAAGAGGGATAAATGAGTTACTCTTGTTTGGCAATTAAGTAAAAGAGTAAAGGTAAAGAGAATTATAGTTAAAACAAAGGCAAAATTGTCCAAAATGTTTTAAAAGGTTATCTTACATCCCCCCCCCCCCCCCCCCCCCCCCCCCCCCCCAAAAACAAAAATTTTGGGGTTAAAAAAAATGGGGGTAATGGGGGATAAAGGTGGGTAAGTTTTTATCCTCCATTACTTCCCTTTGCCCCTCTTACAAAATTGCCAAACAGGGGTAAGGTTCTACCCCCGTTACCCTTACCCCTCTTTACCCCCCAATTATCCTGTAGCCAAACAGGGGGTAAGTTAAATTTGGCCATTTACCCCCTATTTGGCAACTGCCAAACAATGGAATCCAATTATCCATGTATTTAACAGATCTAAATAAGGGTAGGATAATCTTTTACTTTTCCATCTCTACCCCTCGTTACCTTCCTTTAAACAGAGTATTATTCTAAGACATTAGTAGGCATTTAGTGTATGGCATTAGTGATAGGAATTATGGTGCCTTTTGGCTTTTTCCCATTTTGGGTCAGTCGCTAGAGCATCCCAGGAACTCTTGGGTTGCCTTGTTCTTTTTTAAGTTGTGCATATTTGGCAATGAAAATCATCTTGATATCTCGTTTTTTAAAGAGTACGGGGGGTGAGAGATGGGTTGAGAGAGTAGTGGTGCAAAGAAGATGATTTTCTTTGTTCTTAAGAAAAAAGTCAATTCCACCCATTGAGAAGATGTTTTCCCTACCAAATACTTTACCTACTCAATCACCTACGTAAGCAATAACAATGGGTAGACAGAAGCATTGACAAGTGGAGACAACAACAATCTAGAGGCTGAAATGTACACTACTTTACCTTTACAGGTTGCTACCTTGAAGCGAGACTATTTTTGAGGGCCTCCTACCCTAAAAAAGTCAAAGTAAAGTGAAAGTAATAGTAAAAATAAAAAATAAAAGTCAAGTCAAATAAAGTAATACAAAGACTTGTGGACACGGAAGCATACAAGCAACAAAACAGTAGCAACAATAGCAAACGTGAAAATCTAGGAGTGTTGTGGAGTGCCCTAATTGTGCTACTTTCTCGTGAAAATCTAGGAGTGTTGTGGAGTGCCCTAATTGTGCTACTTTCTCCTAACAATTCAATATGCATAATCCTTTGCACAGGAAAATCTATACACCATACCGAAATAGTTGGAACTTGAGCCTTATCACAGTAGTTCTTTCAATCTGGATGTCACTTCGTTTCCGTTAATATTACCAGTGTGTGTGACAATTTTTATGCAGATGGTGCCCATGTTGTCAGAATCAAAGTTTGAGACATTCTCTAATGGGAGCTTAGTTGAAGTTAGCAGCGATGAAGAAGGTTTTCAAGGTGCCTGGTACATGGCAACAATCATAAAGGACAGCGGGAAGGACAAGTTCCTCGTAGAATACAAGGATCTGAGAACCGATGATGACAAAGAGTTTCTTCAAGAAGAGGTGGATGCTGTGCATATAAGGCCATCCCCACCGGAGACAGTTGTAACGGGCCGAATCAAGATGTATGAAGAAGTAGATGCTTGGTATAATGATGGGTGGTGGGTAGGTGTCGTGTCCAAAGTTCTTGACGGGTCGAAGTATGTGGTTTACTTCAAGGGTACGAATGAGAAGATCGAGTTTGATCATTCCGATCTAAGGCCTCATCAGGATTGGATCGATGGCAAATGGGTTAGTGCTTCAAAGGTATATCTTAGATCCCACAATGCGGTTTCTTTTGTATGACTTGTATTTCCTTGGCGAACAGATTTCATTATGTAGCCCAGAAAATGAACAAAGAAAATCTATGGAATAAAATGAAACGCCAACACGTAAACTAAAGAGTTACTCCACACACTGTCAATTGGTTTTGGGATATAACTTCTTTTGGTTCATACCCCGTTTCTCATGACTCTCAATTGGGCACCTGGGATCTCTCTGTCCTTAACTTGTTATGTATAGTATGTATCTTGGACTAAAAATAGGACTCATTGCAGGCTTTGAAGTTGTAGGGCTGAAGAAAAAGGCAGAGACTTCCGCATAAAGAACTTGCAGAATGAACAAGTACATCCAAATCCAAAATTCCTTGTCAATAAACTCATTTATAGAAGAATCAGGAAATGCAGAGATCACTTTCCTGCATGCACTAAATGGTATGTATGGTTTTGGTGCCTTAATCATCATGGTATGTTTTCCCTAACCATAGTGAAATAGAGTTGTTGAATCATATGTTGATAACCGTTGTAATCATATCCTTGGAGGGTGTCATCGTTGGTTGGTTGTATCGGATGGATGCTTTGTAATTTTTGTACCCCCGGTGGGCTTTGGGTTTAAGAGAAGTTAAAAAGGAAGATTCAAGGTTTACTTCCACAGTATATGAAGTTAAACAGTGTGTCTGCTATTATCTTGGCAGTGCTCCCATGCTGTGAATACAAAAGTGCTAACGGGGGAGTGATTGAATCTTTACCAACATATTCTTCAATAAATTTTAAAATAATAATAATAATAACTATAAAAATGAAAATGATTGTAGTAGTAATAGTAATTATAACATAATAATAATAATAATATAAAACAATAATAAAATAATAATAATAATAATAACAATAGCAATAATAATAACTACAAATATATAATAAATACTAATAATAATAAATAATAGTAATAATGATAATAATTGCAACACTAATAATAATAAAATTTTAGCCCAATTTCTTTTTCACATTTTCAAACTTAAAGACGCCTTCAGTTATAAAAGTATGAAAATGAGAATGCATTTTATTACAACTCTCACCCCCTTCCCATTCCCACTCCCACCTCACTATTCCCTCACACAAAACGGTCCCTCGGAGTAGATTGTAGGTTTAATGTAAAAAGCTTACTATTATTTTTAGGTCATACTTAATATTGGTCTTTTTACAGAAAAATTTTATAGCTAAACATTATAAAAAAAAAAGTGTAAGAAGCTAAAAGAAATTATGATAATAATAAACAATTTTATCTTGTAGATGTGATTAAGTGGAACTAATTTTTTCTCATTCAAATGCTCCTGTTTAACCAGCTTATTTATACCCCTACTCTCGGTGTTTAATTGTTTATAAATTTGTTCAAAATTTATTCTTTATTTTTTTCATTGAAGATGTTCTTTAAAATTTGTAATTATTAACTTAATAGTCCCACATTCTACTTCATGATAAATTAGTCTCATTTTCTTTAATTTTTCCCTTGTGTTAATTATCAAATAGGAGATAAATTTTACCATTAAATAAACAATAATTATTGAAAAAAGAAAAAAGTATTTTGAACTTTAAAAAACACTGAAAATATTTTGAATAAAGGAAAAAAATAAGAATAGCTTGAATAAACTTCCAAATATTAGGGTTCAAATTAACTCAAAATGTTAACCAAATTTCACCATGCCTTTCTATGAAAACAACAATAACAACAAAAAACCTAATGCCTTAAGAGATCTCATATAAGTGGGGTCCGGGAGGTTGGAGGGTGAATGTAAACAGCCTTACTCTTTCAGAGTACAACCTTAAAGGGAGGCCGTATCCGAGGGCTTCCAATCGATGCCTTTCTATGAAAAAAGAAACAAAAAAGAGACCTAAGGGTCCAAACTCAAGTGAATCTGATACGCACCAAAGGAGTTTTCATTCCAAAATTAATTGGCAATAGGTGAAGTAACTCCTTGAGTGTATATATATATGCATTTCCTCTTCTAACTCACCGATATGGGATTCCATTTTTGCACTATTTTTTAACCGTATCAAGTCCCAGCTCAAACATGTAAACAACAATAGGCAATGAGCTTGACAAATTAGGACTTCATTTGGTCAAATTATAACCCCTAGCTGACAGCAATAAGCCAAATTTAACAGTAAATGAACAGGTTAAGAAAAGTTGAATTGACCACAATCTGAAAAGAGTGAGCTAACTTAAACAAACTTACAAACATTGCGGATTAACCGTCTAAATAACTCCAAAATCTAGACAAATTCTTTTCTTTCGGTTGGCGATGAATCATGTGCACGGCTGCTCAAATCGCGTCAAAACTCCCACAATAATGGCAAGGAAACTACAATTTTTTCATGTACAAAGAAATTGGAATGCAAAGAGATCGGACAAGAGTGTACCGCAAAAGATTGTGATTAATTAGTCGCTCCATCCGATGATCAATAATATAATGTGGGACTGGTTTACCTTTGACAAGCATATCTTTAACCCGAGACAGCGCTTGTTACGCTACCGTTCTCGAACTCTGGTGTATGGCAGTAGCTGTTCAGCAACGATTCGATATGATTAATCTCTTTGGGCATTGAAGCCGTCAGCACCTGTTCACAAACACTATCTAAGTAGCCATCCCAGCACCATTGAAACAATGCAAAAGGAAAGTCTAATAATTCAATTTCATTCAAAGATAATGTTTGTAAGATAAATAAGGGTCCTATTTATGGAGTACATACCCTAAATTCAAAAAGATAAAGTCTAACTCAAATCTAACTAACAACAACAACAACAGTCCCAGTGCCTCACGGCTCCCGCAGAAAGCAGGGTCTGGGAGGGGTGGATGTACGCAGCCTTACTATTAGTCAAATCTAACTAAGATAAACAAAATTATAATCTTTAGGTTTATCATCCTATCCTAATTAGAAACTCTAAATTTAATAAACTTTGAAGGCTGTATAATTGTCTCAGGCCAAAAGAGAATAAAAAATACACAAAAAGGATTCCTAATTAATCATAAACTCTGCTTATGTAGTTCTTTCTAAAACGCTTAGGTCATTCTAAATCAATATGACAAACTTACTATTAGTTAAAGCTAGTACCTCGTATCCGGAATCCGTTATGAGAACTTCATCCTCTATCCTTATCCCAACACCTTGATACCTGCATTGTACGAAGTTACTTAAAAAACAATACCCAACTCAAAACAAAGCATTACAACAACAACAACAGTCCCAGTGCCTCGCGGCTCCCACAATAAGCAGGGTCTGGGAGGGGTGGATGTACGCAGCCTTACCCCTTCCGAGTGGAAAGGAGGCTGTTTCCGAGGACCCCCAACCTGAAGTGTGTGTAAACCTGCAAGTACAGAAATCAATTTATCACCAATGGATTTAGTAAAAATAAGGTACCACCTGAGTTAAAGGAAAAGGCATGCAAGCATTTAAGTGTGTATGTATGTATGCCAAAACAAAGCATTACCTAACATGAAAAACATGAATTTCAATTCAATCCCCCTCCCCCAAACCGACGAGTAAAACGAAAACGAAAAAGGAAAGGTTGATATGTCCAAGTGACCTGTGTCGAGTGCCCAACACACAAAATGAAGCATTACACCCTTCTTGATCTCATAATCGTCAAAACTAAGCACCTTGACAGATGACAAGGGGCGACGTCCACTCGACTGTCGCATAGATATAATTATGGGGGCAGCATAGCATGCCTGAATAATAAGCAATACGATTTACTGTACATGAGTAAGATGACCAAAATGACAGCAACATGCACGCCGAGAGCTAATAAGATGTGGGACACACAATGTTTTCTTAGTTAATAATGAAAAATCATCATACAAGATGGGGACAGCAAGTACCTCTCTGGACCATCATAGAAAGATGGGATATATACTCCTGGCTCAATTGTTATAACCTGGAAGTGCAAATTTTAATACTAAAACACAGGGAGAAAAAAAAAAAGATAATAAAGATACAACTCTGTTGTCTCAGGCCGCTTATAAGTGCAATTACATTAGATAACAACCATTAAATGTCATGTCCAGAACGGCAATAAAACACGTGATTGGGATGTCACATTAGTGACCAACTCGGCTTGTCCAAAAGCTCGACAGGCTCAGCTTGTTTCAAGCTCAAGCTAAGTTGAGCCCGGTGAAGCTTGAGCTCATAGCCTCATGAACCTAACCAAGCCTATCTGGATACAATTTACTAGGCCAAATATGCCTAATCAAGCCAAATTTGAGCCCAAATGAGCCAAGCTCGAGCCAAACGAGCCTAGATCAAGCTTAAATAGCCTAAATAGGGTGAATTTAGCTCAGAGCTTCCCATGTTGGGTTCAAGATCGACCAAGATAAGCCGAGCCTATGACAAGCCAAGCTCGAGCTTGAAATTTCCAAGCTCAGCGAGCTTCGAGCTTGAGCAGAGCTAAATGTTAATGAGCTGAGCCTCAAGCCCGATGAGCTCGGGCTGAGCTCGGCTCATATACACCCCTAACCAAGGGTAAGATATCATATGATCAGACAGTTCAGGACAAATCCATCGAAAACAGGGTAATACGCCAAAAGGAGGGACTACTAAAACAGGCACACATGGATATCTGGGGAAGAAACAACAAAAGAAAAAGGAAAATTTCACAGAAACCAAAATGAATGGCAGAGAACTTACAACACCTGGCTTCAGAGGGCGGTCATTGCTAATCATAGAACAATCATGAACATCGATACCAAGATAGTGTCCTACAGATTGAAAAGAAAACGAGTGCAACTACATGAATGAACAGCCAACAGTCGGCAAATACAACAAGCTTTTCATAATACTCGAGAATTAAAAAGGTAAAGATCAAACTACAATGACCAGGAAGCAGAGACAAACCTATATTGGTTGGATTCAACTGATGATATGTTCTGTAACTGCTGCGATGATCTTTCAAAATACCAATCTCTATCAGTCCTCTGTAGAGTTTATCAACCTACAGAAATGTTCTGTTAGGTATTAGGTAACAAGACAGACCACAAAGCTCAAGAAGGATTAAGCATCCAGTTAACATAAGCAGCATAAAAACGAAGGCCGCAATAGTTCTTAAAATTATTATTTTTGCAACTGCTCATAGTGAGCATCAAAATTCATTTTTTCAGGTAATGTAAGCAGGGTTCAAGGAGAGAGGATTTGAACTCAAGACCTCTTGTCCTTGAGCCTCAACCTTGATAGAGTTCTCACGATTTGACCAAGGTTTCATTGGCGAGCAACAAGACCCTGCTTGATGGTCTGCAAAAATTTCAAAATTATCACTTCCATTGTAGACAGCATATAAGAAGCAGGAGTTCTCATACATCCAGTCTTTAGTTAGTTTTTATGAAGAAAGCAGAAAAGGAAACTAGGGACCATACCGATTGCTCATGTATATGCCGGAGGCTTATGCCAGGTTGGCAAAAATTTATACATTCTTTGTTTGTCTCTAAAATAAGATGATAGAGCTCCGCCTGGACCAAAAGCAAGCAGCGTACTCCATTCAGAAAACCAAGATCGATAGGAAATGATATGATGCAATGTCAAAGAAACAGGTTGAACTACAAGTCCCAAAAGACTATAAAATTGTCTGTGGATATACAAATAATAAGAAGATCAAACCAAACTCCATCTGAAATTTAGTCATTCGTACACAACAGACAGTAAGACATGAATGTTCACAGTTACAGGATGCGTGTTCATAGTTAATTTTTCATGCTGACTAAATAACATGAATCAAGATACAGGGTTTCCAGACCACATCCGATTCTAATACCTGGCGTTAAGCATCCCTAGCGGTACGAAAAGAGAGGTCGTGATGATATCATCTACGTCCGTGCCACTCCTCGTGGAGTAGATCCCGCATCCAACTAAGTCTTTGACCAGGGAACGGGAGAATTCCCACTACCGCGGGCAGGCCAGCCGGGCCGTGAGCGCGGTGGGAACGGGCTTCCCAAAAAGCCAGCCCGGGCCGGGGTCAGCATAGAATGAAGGGGACGGCCCTAATATTGTGTTGGCAAAGCATTAAATTCAATACTTGTAAGGGGTCAGTCAATATTGTCTTCAAGAAATACTTAAAATCAGCATACACAGTGAGACTACATTTGAGCCCCAGAAAACTACATGTCACAACTGCTAATGTATTTCTCTTTGCTGTACTTCTAATGAGTTCTCTGGTAAAACAGCAAAGGTCACTTGCAAGGAATATTCATAATGAAAATGTGCCAAACATCACAAGTAACCCAAATATTAGTTCAACGACAATGAAATTCAAAGGACAAAATTTCAAGAACAGCAAAGCTTGTTAAATATGTCCACTAGGTGGCCAATATAGAACTGACATAGCCTTCACCAATAAAGCTTCTGAAACATAGTGTGGAATAGGCTCACATACATGAACAGATGAAAATCTGCCGCAAGGTGGCCAGGTACGAGTCATGTCACTAACATAGCCATGCAACTCACACCCAACATCCATCAACACAAGGTTCCCATCTTTAACCTGCAAGTCACTTATGTAGCATTAGAGAGATGGATAAAATTGCTCTGATTGAAAGAAGCAGAGAGAAAATGGACCCACCTTTTGATCATTTCGAGAATAATGTATGACAGAGGCATTCGGACCACCGCCCACGACAGGATTGAATCTAATAAAAAAAGATGACCATGTAAGTTCAAAATCTTCCACCAAGTATCTTGATTATGCAAATCAACTAAATTTATCAGTCTTTAGCATCAAAAGTGCCTCTAGAACACACCCATAAAAAGAAACCAAAAATCAAGCTTTATCAAAATCATGGAAACATAAGGAAAAACAAAAACAGAAGCTCATGCAAGAGATCAAGAGACAAAAGGAGGAGAATTATATTGAAATGTTGCCAGCCAATATGTAGAAGTTACATGTCAAAGAAGACAGACTTACGCCATTCTCTGGGCACCTCTCATTTTGCACTCATACTCAACTTTAGCTGACAGCATACTCTCATGTGGGAAGGCCTTCGAATGGAACATCGTAGACAAAAGAGCCTATCCAAAGAACGATTGTTTTGGGAAATCAGCGGAGAGATAAATAATGGATTGAGAAGAGAAAACAGATCATCAAAGGCACTAGTGAAACAAACATTAGATTTGAAAAAAGTTTTGACATAAACCACGGCATTGATTATCTTAGAGTAAAATGGGTGCTCAAGCAAACAAGGACTCTGTTTGGCTCCACTGTGAGCTGTTATAGCTCTAGTTGTAACTACGCTATAATTGTGTTGTGAAGGTGTTGATGATGTGAGGACAAACAACTGAGAGGTTTGGCAACTTTTTTGGAAATTGCTGTAGGAAGTGTTATAAGATGCAAAATAAAATATTTCAGCCATTAGTTTAAAAAAATTTGTTAGGTTATGTCTCAAATTACTTGTTTTATTTTTATTGGGGCTGCCTGTCACGGATCGCTTAGTTCCGTAATAATTTTGTATAATTTTATTATGTATCGATGTACGGTGGGAATGTTCCAGAAGGCCATAGTTCGCTCTAGGCTCTTCTAGAATATTCTTACGGATATATTTATGTACGTAGTCCAATTTTGTAAGGACGCAAACCTTTGGGGAAGTGCTCGGCACAAATCCGTAAAGGAACGGGTCCATAGGACGTTATGTAAAATACGTGTAAATATCGTATCGGGTAAAAATAAAATAAGATGTAAAGGAGGGCTTGTGGGGGACGGCCAAGGCAAAGGAAAGAAGGGCAAGGCATTTCCCTCCAAAACCCAACACATGTAAATGTAGTGTAGGAAAAGGGTAGACCAAAAAGGTAAGCCTAGGACAAAAAGGAAGCAAAAAGGACGGCTAGGCTAGGGACAAGGGAGACAAGAGTACAATGCTTTTGCTTTATTGTCTCATGTACATTTTCTATATATAGGCAAGTGTAAATACCAAGGGAATCAATTCCCCATTTCACAAAAACTCTTCCATCTTCTCTCTCTCTCTCTAAAACCGTGACTCTCTCTCTCTCTATGTGTATGTGTGGTTCTATTTCTTTTCCTTCCCAAATTATATTATTCCGCTGCGTAACTTAACACTCTCACATTTTCGGGGTTAGCCTGACTTAGCGAGGTACTTTCGGAGTGAAGCTAAGTGGCATCACGGGTCTTAACGAGGGACCTTAGGGGTGAAGTTAAGGGCATTGGGAGGCCGTGACACTGGTGAAAGTGTCATCCCGTGACATGCCGTAGGGTCACCGATGGATCGGGAGGGAATCCGATCGATCGGGTGATTTAAGGAAAGATTCAGAATTTTGGCCGTGAAGGGGTCGATCGATCGGGAGTCGTTTCCGCAGGCCCTAATTATTTTCTATAAATAAGGGCTTAGGGTTTCGGTTTTTGGCGAGAGAGTTTTTTCTCCAATTCAGATCCAATCAAAGGTTGTGAGCCGCCATTAAGAAAAAGAGGTGATTTCATAATTCCTCCAAGATATTCGAGTGCTACGAGAGTTCAGAGGGAGTGATTGTAATTCTTCCATATATCTCGTTTGGGAAGTGACGTTGTAATTCTTCCGTTCAGTTAATAAAGAATCTCCATCTCCGCCCGTGGTTTTCTCCCCTCTTGATTGTAGAGGGGTTTCCACGTAAATATTGTGTGTTCTTGTTTTGTTCTTTCTTTCTCCATATTTGTTTACTTCTCGTTTTGCGTGAGTTATATTATTTGAATCGAATCAAGTTTCCAGGGTCCACGCTTCCACATTAAGATTTATTCTTAACAAATTGGTATCAGAGCATACTAGATTTGTTAAGTTTCATTACAAAATTGATTCTAACTTATTATTTTATAGTACATGCTGTGATACATATAATTTGCCACGGTTACTTATAAAAATCTATAATCAATTATAAATGAATTTAACATTTTATATTATTTATATACAAGTTAGAGATACTATACATGCAATACATATATTTTTTAGTATGAATATAATACAAATTATGAGCAAACTTTTTTTAAACATATAATTAGATTATAGTAATTATTTTCCACAGCTGTTTTAATAAAATATTTTTGTAAGTCATATATTATGAGCAAACATTTATTTGTTATATATCATTAAAGTTAGCAGGTATATTGTAATTTGTGATATTTAATAATGATAAGTTTACATTTCTTTTCTCCAAAACTACTTATTGTCTTCTTGGAAAGCAACTAATTAAAAATCAAACTTATTATCACAAGATGACTAATCAAATAAAAAACCTCCTTAGTTTCTCAAAGAAAATTGACATCAATGAAGCAGTGCCACCATAAAACTGACCATTACAGAATCCCCATACAGAATTGTTGAACATAGACAATCGAAATAACTACCTGGCAAGCAATTGATGCAGACTCTTTCATCAAGTTAAGTTCAGCTGGTGATTTTACCCAGCGCAACTCATGCGTAAAGACAGAGAGGTCCTCTACAGCACCCTTTCTGAATGCTCTTTGAAAGGACTCCAAATCCATGTAGGTCTTTGTGGCTGTCTTGACATTGTGGAATAGCCTAGAGGATCCTTTTATCATGGCTGGAAGGATCTGCATTTATCAGTGAGGACTAAACGGTTGAAAAGCACATGCATGAGGGAAACGACGGGGAGAATAACAATTGTCTGACAACTTAAGCTAAGAATAGCAGTTTTGCCCGAGTACAAGAAAGTATGTTATGCATTTACCCTTCAACAGTAGCTACACAAGGGCCCAAGCTATCATAGACAAAAATATAAGATGTATATGCGAGTAAAACACACAAATATTTCTCACATGCCAAGCATGGGATGGCCTGTTTATGGATTTGATGAATTTCCTGATAATGCTACACAAAACCCAGTTTAGTGTCAAGCTAATATTCAAAAACCAGCACTTTATGGAAATGCCAATAGCTCTTCTTCCTCTTCTCATTAAGCTTTTACAGACAAGATGATGTAACCTCTAACTATTTGCAAACTAGATATGATTATGATAGTACTGACACAGAAATTTCCTGAATCAGCTTGAAACTTCATGCTAGCATATATGGATGTTTCATCTAAAAACTTATTTTTGGATGTCAAATCATGAGAAAATGCACCAACCTTACCTCAGAAAGTTTGCTCATTGGAAACGCTTGTTCAGCTTTAAAAGTCCCTAGAGCTTCATGAACCCCAGCAATTCGTCCTTGCCAAGTGACGTCCTGGAATTTGAGGCCAAAGACACCAATTGGATAGTCTTTCAATAGGTAAAAGTAACCATGACAAATATTTCAAACATACAGCAATTGGTTGGCACTATCCTTAAAAAAACGAAATACTAATTCTTTTTGGCATGTTCAACATCATTGAACAACAAAAACCATTGAATGGAACACTAATGGATAAATATCAGTTCTCTTCAAACTACATTCTTTTGTATCCAGACGGAGTTGTTCGTGGGACGTAATGGTAACTTTTCTAAATGTCTTGAGGAAGACATACTTACATGAAGACTAGCCTCTGGCATGAACATGCATAACCCAATGTCATGACCAAGAACTGCCACACCACCAGGCTGTTGACAGCCAGTGATATATAAGTAATCAGAATCTTGTCGGAAAGTGTAAGGCACAACATCAGTCATCATCTTTATGGGGGCAGCTGCAATTATGGCAATACACTTCTCAGGAAGAAGCTCCAACAACTTTTTTCTTCTTGAGATGTATTCATCACAAGTTATGCCGGGGGTAATCTCCCCTTCTTTTAGCAACTATAGAAAAAAATAAGGACTATATAATTAATTATATTATTTGCATAAATTGAGGGAAAAGAAACAAGATTCACATAATAGATTATCAGTTCAAGGTGCAATACCTCAGGATGAGATGCAGCAGTCGGCTGGCCAACATCAAACGCCACAGCGGTAGAATATTTATAGCAAGTCACCTAAAATGAAAGACAAAGCACAATATATTTTTAAATACAACACAAACACACACTTGGATCTGAATGCAAGGATTCTATGCGATCCAAGCCCTTCCTAGAATGAGAAAATTTGCATCCTGCCTCCTAAAGATATAACAATTAATTTCTTATTCGGAAACCACCACTAGTCATCACCAAGACAGGGGTGGAAAACAAGACTATGCTGAACTTGTAAACAAACAAACATGCTTCCTGGTACAAAATTAAGGTACCAAGTGAAGTGGTCAACATCTGTGGGGAGAAGACGCTATTAGATTATTCTTCCTATGGTCCATTAGCTTCTTGCCATGTCTATCGAGAACTCAAATTGTGTACAATTTGCGTGTACCAGCCGATAGCATTGCTCTAAGAACATATGCTAACCCCCACTGGACTGAACAATATGCGTATATAATGCCCATAAGTGGAATCAGCATAGACACATATGAAAGCCCAGAACTAAGGAAATAATTTTACAATCATCACAAATTGTTAATCATCGTACATAAAAATACTCACCAGGATTCAGCTTTCTGAATCAAACACCACAACTTGATGAATATCTATGATAAATTGAACTAATCAATCGAAAGCGCATACACCAATTTTGTTGGATTCTCAAGTCGGAAAATGAAAAATCAAGAGAACTTCAATCAAACATTTGCAAGAAAATCTCATAAAAAAATTGAAGAAAGATGGATGGAACAGCTGATAAGAGCTGAAATATAACGTACTCTGTTGAGCGAAGAGATTCTCTGGAACAATCTTGTTCTAAAAGATTGCATTTTTCTCGAGGATCGCTCTCGGTAGAGTGCAAATGTCCCCGATTTTGATAAAGATTTGGGGAAATATTGCTAATTGAATCGTTTGATTTTGTCGGGATGGCGTAAAACCCTTAGTCTAGGGTTTAAGCCCTTCGTCTGGGGAAGTCTCTGTGGCAATTAGGCTCCTCAATCTGTGGATTTACAGATACTACGTTGTACGCAACCTGACCGCTAGTGGCATCGGCAGCGGATCTAGAAAAATTTTTCACTGAAAATATATATAAGTGATTATATTAAGCGACAATTAATAAAATTTAAAATTTAAGCTATCATTCACAAATTTAAACAAAATTGAGAGATAATTTGCAAAAAAAATTTCAAAAAATCACAAAAAGAACCGTATAATATATTAACACAAAAGTGATGTGCATATTTATATAAGTTAATAAATTTATTCAAAATAAAATAAAACATCTTATAAAAGAGGAGTAAAGAACTAAAATAACAGTTAAAAAAAAAAAGAAAAGAAGATACATAAGGCATTGAACCTGCAACCCCTAGCATCATCTAAGGATAATTTTACCGCTAGACTACTAGCCTTATTATTATTTCTAAGCACGCATCATTAAATATATAGTATTGACTGGGGGCACGTGCCCCCAGTGCCCAAGGGCTGTGTCCGCTCCTGAGTGGCACATAGAATGGTTCGTGTTTGTCTCTCATTCTCAGGGGGGGAGGGGGTTCCTTTTCTTTTGATTTTTTTTTTCGCAATAAACACCGCTTCCTTCTTTATTTTTTTAGGCTTCGTTTGATACGCAGGAAGTAAAGACGGGAATAAAAAATTATGAGAAATATAGATTCTAGCTCTTGTTTGGTTAGCATGAAATAGGCAGAATGCGGTAAGTTTTTCAAAACGCAAGAAGTAACTTACATAAGCCCCCAAGTAAGTTCTAATTCCTTCATTTTTAACTTTTCTTCCCTAGAAATTTTCATTTTCCATCTTGACAACTAAACGTGTTTTACCTACTTTTTGGAAAGTTGACAATGAAATTGAATTCACATAAAATACAACTTTTCGCAAGAATTTAATTCATATAACAACCCAACGAGGTCTTAATCTTATCGCCTTGAACGAAGGCAGGATTTGATTTTAGATGTTAGTAGTGGAGACCTTATTAACTTAGCTAATTTACCCATTTACCCCTTTTTTTAAAATTGATTTGCGTGCACTATGCATCACCAAGCGACTGCTCATGTATACTCTCGAGTTCATTTTCTAAATGCTTTGCAAAATTACATAAATATTTGACATACATTTCCCTTTTTTTTAATATGAAAACGCCTGTGAGCAAGACTAACTTTTCATTAAATCAAAAGATACAATTGACAACAGTTGGGTGGGAATCAAAGTCCACCAGAGATGAGAACAATACTTGTCAATATGGCACCTAGCAGCCCAATGGGGCGCTCTATTACATGTCCTAGGAATCCAACAAAACGAAATGAAAGAAAAAGAACTTGAAAGCAATCTAATATCATCCACTATAGTGCGGATCGACCATGGGCAATGAGTGGGGTCGAGGATGGAAATAGCTGCACATTTGTTGTCGGATTCAATGATGATCCTGGTCCAACCATAGGACGGAGCGAGGAAGCATGTGTTTCTAGTAGCGAGCGTCTCTCCTATAACACTAAACTTGCATGGGAGGAAGCACACCAACCACCCTGAATACAACCATGACTGTCCCAAGCAACAACTGCCAAACCGAAGTAAGTGGAAGGAGAGTTGTAGGCCGCATCGACATTGAGCTTCATAAAGCCCGGGAGGCTGAGACCAAGTGGAATGCCGCTGTTGGATAGATGGGATCTTGGGCAGGCGAAATCCCAAGGAGGATTGAGCATGATGGTAAGCGGCAGCTTGTGAGCTCCTTTATGGGCGACGACGCGCGGGGAAGAAGACGAGGATTTGATAGTGAAGGCATTACAGGACTTCCATATCTCCCAACAGTGAAAAGTAATACCCACGAGGGTAGTCTCATCGAAAGAACCTGAAGCTGAGGACCACCAAAGAGCAAAGCTACCAAAGCCAAGGGGGTCAAGAGTGGAGCTCAAATCTGATGCGAAGCATGAGGACTTAGCAACCGGACAAAAGAAAATGATATGTTCCACGGCTTCTTTCGTAGATCCACAACGAGTATAATATGGGTCCTCAATAATTCTCCTAATAAAGATTTTCATTAGTAGTAAGGGTGTTTAAGACAGCTCTCCACATAAAATGCTTAATTTTAGGGGGAGACATTAAAGAACTATATTTTACTCATTGCCACAGTAGATGACTGGTTTGAGGACAAGGAACTTTTGCTGCTGCTCCCCGACATTCTAATCGCGGAAGACCAGAGGGCATAACTCGATTTCACTGACCAATAGCCATTCCAAGATTTACTTGACATATATTATAATACTCGTACATCTAATTAATTATGTAAATAGAGAGAAAAAGAATTTGAAATGAGAAATTTGACCTATAAAAAATTAAGCTTTAAAAGTAACTAGTTCACATTTTCGTTTTTTAAAGTTAAATGGTAGAATTTAAAAATAAATTTTTATACTTTTATTTTTAGTATTTTTCTAATTAAAATCTAATTTTTAATTTTCTATACAACCAAAATACCAACCGTGCCGTAATAAAAAGAAGTCATAAAGGGATATTTGGATCTTTTTCTATAGTTGAGTATAAAAAACCAAAAATAATAATTCCCTAAGTTTTAATTTTATCTAAAAAATTCTCTTAGTTACTAATTTATGTCAATTAAATATAGTGCGACAATCAGATAATCTAATTTGTTGATAAAGTTAAAAAAAGATAGTATGAAATTAAAGTATTAAGTTTAATTGAAAATCACTTTGTATTCAAGTTATTTTGAGTTTCAACACGAATTGGTCGAGTTTTAGTTGGTCTAGGTCAATTCGTGTTTGAGTTGTCACGAATTTTGGGTCAATTGGGTTAGAGTCATTTTTAGCCATTTGAAGTTGACACGAGATTGAGGACGTAGGATTGTGGCTGAAAAAAAGTTTTCTCCCTGAGAAGAAAAACAACTTCCTTTCTTGAAAGAAGATCAATCTCTCCTCCACGAAGCAAATAATTTTCTCCTTAGATGATTGTTACTACTGAGTCATGTAAAAAAAATAACAAAAATGGAATGAAAAAAGATTTCTACTAAACCAAACAGCCTAAGACACTAATATCATCTTTTTAAAGATATTTCATTGTTGATTCTCTCGGTTACAGTTATACTCAAAACCTGAAAATCTAGGGCTGTATTGATCAGGATCAATGACAAAACTACTGTACGACGAAGAAGAAGATGAAGGAGAGGGAATACCGATCCTTGCCATGGGCCTCATCATCATCGTTGTATAATCATCATAAACTTGTGGCGGCATGGAACTGGTAGGCGTCACATCCAACATGCTAGTGATCGGATCTAAGAAAGAAGTACTGGGAGCAGCGTAAGTGTAGCGGATCAATTGCATAATTTCTTGAATATCTGCAGCATTAGTGTCCATAGATGGATCCAGAATCATGGGCATTAGTTCATTTGAGAAATTCGGTTCACTAGTTTGAGCATTTTGGTTCACATTTTGACCTGCAGTTAAGTTCAATCAATCTGTTAAAAGAATATCATAAATGCAACAAAATGAAATAAAATAGATGAGTGACAAAATGATAAAATTCTGTATTTTATCTCGCTTTAGAGGAAAAAAACCACAGATCTCAAATGAGGTGGCTCGGATGCAAAATGTCATAATTCTATCAATATCTGGTCAATTAGATGTGTATCCGATCAATTGAATCAGCCTATGCCAAGTTTTTTTGTCGGTATTTGATTGATTGAATACCTACTTGAATTATCATATCGAATATTGCTAGGCGGTAAAAACCCGAAAAACCCGTTTTTACCAAATTTCTATGTTC
Organism: Simmondsia chinensis; assembly: GCA_018398585.1. Taxonomy (NCBI): domain Eukaryota; kingdom Viridiplantae; phylum Streptophyta; class Magnoliopsida; order Caryophyllales; family Simmondsiaceae; genus Simmondsia; species Simmondsia chinensis. The sequence goes on from JAGTTD010000009.1 coordinate 3,503,285, forward strand.
TTCGTAATTTTCATTCTTTTTCAGTATTTTGCCTTGTAAAGGGATTAGTCATTCATTGTAATTCATTATTTACTTGATTAATGAACTTTGTACTTTGATATTCAATTTTAACTCCCTCTTTTTCTTAATTTCTTCCTCCAATTTCCCTTTTTTTACCTTCTCCCTCTTACCCCAGTATTGATTATTACCCTAACTCTTCTCTCTCAGTCAGTTTCTTCTCGTTTCATGATTGGATATATAAAATTTTGTACATTGGATCACAACAAAAAATTTAGTAGATCAAAATCAAATCGAATCAAGTACATTAAATTAAAATACCTGACAAGGATGATCCGAGATGCTGAATAGAGTGATGAGATACAAACTGATGACCAGATTGGAATCCGATAGCAGGTGCATTGAACTGTTGAAGAGGTAGATTGTTTGAAGGATGAAAAAGGGAATTAGGGTTTGCAATGTATAATTTTTTATTGGCGCTAGTGATCGGATTTTGGTTCACATTTTGACCTGTGGTTAAGTTCAAGCAATTTGTTAAAGAATATCATAAATTTGACATAGTGAAATAAAATAGATGAGTGACACAGTGATAAATTTTTGTATCCTTATCTCGCTTTAGAGGTAAAAACCCCGGATCTCAAATGATGTGGCTCGGATGCAAAAATGCTGATTTTGTCAATATCCGCTCTGTTATCCAATTAATTGGATCAGCCTACTATGCATAAAAAAGCCGATTGATCGGATCCGCCATTGCTAGGCTGGAAAAGCTTTTTATAAATTTTTTAAGTGTTTCATATTTTTCATTCTTTTTCAGTATTTTGCTTCGTAAACTCTATTAATAGGGATTAGTCCTTCATCGTAATTCATATCGAAATCAAATCGATTGGAGTACATTAAAATAAAATACCTGAAAAGGATGATCCGAGATGCTGAATCGAGTGACGAGATACAAACTGGTCACCAAATTGGAATCCAATAGCAGGTGCATTGAACTGTTGAAGCGGTAGATTGTTTGAAGGATGAAAAGGGGAATTAGGGTTTGAGAAATTGATAGAATCGGGAAAGAAATTGGAGACATTGTGAGGAAAGGGTTGCAAGCTGAGATTGTAAAGGTATTCGTCAGTTTGCAAGAGCTTCTCGTAATGCTTTCCCAACACCCTTGGTTCAAACTTCAGCTCGTGCCTCCTACACATTCAACAAATCTGTTACGGGGTGTAACCAAGTCAAGCCGAGCCGAGCCGAGACTCCCTTTGTTATTGAGGTCGAGTGCAAGCCGACCTCTTATACAGAAAACCTGAAAGAGAAAAATTTAATGAAAAATTTTAAAACTTTACAATTGAATTGGAGGAAAACAATTGCAACAAGAGGAAAATGGGGGGAAAAAATGATTCTCGGCCCAAATCATCTCAACCCACTATGTATTAGACTTGATCCAAACTTTATGTTTAATCAACAAGGTTCGAATTTTTGTAGTAAAACGTTAATATGATAGGACGCATTATTTGCTAATATATAGATATCTTCCGTCATAGTTCAGTAAATTATTTTTGTAATCTGCTAGATTTTCATTGATAACATTGATATAACTCATATGTATTATTGTAATCATGTATTACATCAATATTCCGGCATAGGGTACTTCAATGTAAAATTTTGAAAGCTCATGGTAACTCATTGTATAGATTAAAATGTCAGAATACTTAAGTGATAAATATTTAAGCCTTGGGGTACCTAAATAATAGTTCCCTTATTTTATAATAATTTTAAAATTTAGAATATTTTTAAATTCTAAAAAAAATTATTAAATCCTTATAAATATTTTAATTATTAATTAAAATATCTCATTTTTTTTAAATATTTAAAAATGATCATATATTTCAAAAATATTTAATATATTAAAAAATATATTTAAAAAACATTTTAAACTCATGTACCTAACCCAAATTTTTTCTGAAATTTTTAAATCTCAAGACCTATGATAGTATGTATTGAAATGTCAGGTACATAGGTGATAATTAACCTCAAGGTTCGTAAATAATAATTTCAATGGAACAATATCCAAAACGGTCACTAGAAAAATCACACAGCTTAAATGATATAAAAAGGACACAGCTTATTAAGTGAGATAATAATTATTCTTTTCCATTCTATTTTCTATCAACCAAACAAAAGAAAAAAAATTTGATCTTCAAAACATATTTTTTTCCTTGACTTCCAAACAATGGAAAAAAAAAAAAGTTCCTTTATTTTCTTTCCCTTCAACTTTTTTTTCCTGCATTTTTCTTCCCTTAAAATTTTTTAAATTCCAAACGTAGCCTTAAAAAACACTTAAGTTTTGGGTGTGGTATTAAGTACCACATAAATTTTGTAATTTTTCAAAAAATATCTAAACTTCGTTACACTTTAACATAACACCACTAACATTTGTTAGTTTTTGCAGAAAGAGAAATAAATAAGGTGTGCAAATAAAGTACCTGCATATGAAGGCTTGACCATTGGTGAACTCCGAGCTGTATTGAAGGGGCGCCCAGCGTGTGTGCAGTCGTGGCTCAGGAGGATTCACCTCTTTGAAGAACGCTGGTCTATTTTGCAGCTGCATCCCCCAACTTTGTTAATTTTAAGTGCCTATTTATTGATGTTGTTTTGAATTTAAAAAATATTTAATTAAATTTTTATCGGTGTTTGGCCTACGCAAGAAACTTTAATATAAACACATAATCTATTGTTTTGGCACATGAAAATTTAGTTTTATACATAGTGCTTTCCCTCAAACATTAACAGAGCTCTTCGTGCATCCACTGATTGAGGGCTTCCCTCTGACCAATTAAGCTCTATCACTCATAATGAAAAAACCTAAATTATAACTGAATATGATATGAAGTAACTAAATTTAAACGGGTTTATAAAGAAAATTTGGATTATAATACGAAAGAAGTAAGAGTTGAAACTGACCAAAATATGAAGGTAACCAGGATGATCAGGGGGAGAAGTAGTGGCCTGAATGGCAGCGATGTCATGCCAAGAGAGCTCAATCTTGTACTTCAAGCTCCCACACAACACTTCCCAACTTAACTTTTTCTTCCTGAAGTAAATCCTTGCGACTAGGTCATCTGCATTCGTTGCTTCCTTCTGCATTTTTTATAATTAAGTTTGATACTCAATCAATACAAAGTGGGTAAATGTGAACACACACGGAATATGCAATACATACTCGCATTATTCAAAAAAAGGCCAAATAGAAAAAGAACGAGATACAAAGTCACTTTGATTTCAATGGATCGGAACCTACTCCAAAGTTCAACTAAAGCACCCTATTGTTCAAATTCGAACTTGAAAAGTCTTGAAGAGTTTGAAACGAAATCCAGCCTTAAACAAAGACCATTATTTGCACTCAGCTTCATAAGACATAATCAGTATACTCAACATTGGGTTTAGCTTAATTTATTAGTCTAGTTGAGTAGAATTAACCTTGTTTTCAAACAACTAACGGACTATTATCTTGCATCATATGACTATCATTTGACAAGTTAATTGTGATACTTATGAGCCATTATTTCGCATAGTAGTTGTCATTGGACTAGCTTTCAAGCTATTAAAAAGCTATTATCAAGTCATTATGGAACTAAAATAAAGCCACTGACATCGTTTTGCTAAGGACTCTACGAGTCTAGTAAGAATCCCGTATAAGAGCCATAAAAGATAAAACATCAACATGTGGACCTAATGGGTTAAACCACCTAATGCAATTGCTTTTAGGATGAAACTATCGTGCTTATACGAGGACTCATGGTTGCCAATTACATGGACTGGACTAAAGACCCACTAAAATGTATCAATTTTATGAACTTTAACAAGTCAATCTTTATTATCGAACATAATTTGTTAAGCATTCAAGCATGCTCCAATTCGACCCATTTATCTACCGAGCCCCAAATAAATGAAAATAAGCCTTAATCAATTTCAACGCGAATAACTTATCAAATTACCCCCAGTAAAGACAGTTCTCTACAAGAAACCAAATAAATCTTGGTTTAGTAATAATGATCATCGAGGACCAAAGACAGGACCCAATATCGAATCCCGCTAGTAACAAATATCCCCGCCCATCCTTACCAACGGAAAAAAAAATTACAAGAAAGAACCAATTTTCTGACCCGCCAAGAGCCAATCTGAAGTGACAACATAGGAAACTTTCTGGCCTTCAACTCATCTTCTGGCCGCAGTCGGGGCGGTCGAGCTTGCGGCTGCTGTGGCAGCGGTGGAAGCGCAATTGGTTGCTGCGGTGGTAGCGGTGATGGTTGTACTGGTGGTTGCAGTGGTGGCGATGATGGTGGCGGAAGCACTACTGGTTGAAATTGATCAACCAGGCTTATGAAAGAGGGTGAAAGCTCAATTGGTGGCCTTCTTGCAAGATCAATATCAAAATCCTAAGGGAAAAAAAACAAATCAAGAAATCATATTTTTAAAAATATAATAAGTTTAATCAATCAAAAATTATATAAGTACTTATTTTTTTTAGTATTAATTATAGTATGAGCAAAAAGTTGGAAAGTTCGAGATCAAAATAAAATTATATGCAGAACATGACATGACGGAAGTAACCTCCTTATAGAGTAGTATCTTGTAAAGGTAAGATTGCGTGCATCTCACCTTTTTCAGACGTTGCCTTTGCTCGGAGCCTTTTAAGGCACTCAGTTTTGTTGTTCTTGTTATTGACAAAACATAAACTCCTTTGATCAAATAAATCATATAATGCGGTCAAAACTAGGAAAAGTGGCTAGATTACATTGTTCGAAGCTTTAACTAAGGATTGATAGCAGAAACTGGGGAAAAGTGAGAAGAAATTGAGAGAGAGAGAGAGATTTTTATCAACATTCATTCATATCTTATATTACAACTCTAATCCCCTATTTATAGAGATCGAGGAAAGGGATAACTAACTAATATTTTAATTACGCAACAAAAGAGAAAATAGCCTAAATTCTTACTAAAATAAAGCTAACTATTAAAATACTATTTAATCACATATTTGACAAGTGATCAATTTATTTTTTCTATAACATCGCTAGAAGTAGAAACATAGAATCATAATAATGAAAAAGACTTGAAAAGGGAAAAGAAATCAAAATGTGATCAAATTGAAGTCTTGTATTGGAGGGAAAAAAATTAATTCTATGTTAGACATGTGATTAATATTATTTTTATAAATAATATTATTTTGATAATAATATAGGTAATTTTTTCTTTTATTACGTAATTAGGATATTAGCTAGTGGTCCCCTCTTCTAATCTCTATAAATAGCATATTAGAGTTTTAATATAAAATGAATGATTAATTTGAATTCTTTCACTTATTTACTTTTCTTTTCTCCGCACTCAAATTTTCTCTCCCTTTATCCCCAATTTCACTATCAAACCCTACTTAAGTTTTGCGAGAGTAATCTAGTCACTCTTTATGGTTTTAACTGTATCTTCTTAATCCACCCGTGTCAACATTATAGAACAAGAAAAACAGAAAAATATAAAGAAATAACACTCGACGACGTATAATATGTATACGCAACAACAACAACTCAGTTGCCACAAGGAGGCTCCCACCGAAGCAAAGTTTAGAGGTGTAACATGTACGCAATAACTGTCGGCATAATATTAATCCGACTGACACTAAAAAAGAAAATCATCCCGGAACAGATACGATACGATACGATACGATACGATCAAAATCAAATTAATGAAAAGAGAGAGAATCGTACAAGACTTGGAACGATACGATCAAAACAGTTCGCAAGAACATGTTCACCGTCATAATCATCCCGGAACACCACCTTCTCTGGCCACCATTCCGACGATTGAGCTGCCGGCAGCTGCTGCGGAGGCGGTGGAAGTTCAAGCGACTCCTCGGACCGTGACGGTGGTGGCTGTACTGGTCGTTGCGGTGGTGGCGGAGACAACGGTTGAAATTGATCAACCAAATTCAAGAAAGGGAAAAAGAAAAAAAAATCAAGAATCTTATTGTTACCAGTGAGAATTCATACAACTTAAAAAAAAAAAACAGAAAACTAAATTCAAGAAATATTATTTTTACCAATCAAAACTCATACAACTGATTATATTTTTGGGTAAATCACATATTAATACCAGAGATTTAATGTATTAATTTGGGAAATTATTACTCAGGTATCACGAGGTTTAACTATTTATTACTTTGGTATCTTAACACTTTAATATATCCAATGGAATACTTGAGGTTTAAAGATTTTATAACTTAGGTACCCTTACGTTTTAAAATTTTGTTAATCAGGTACCTTTCTTCCAGAATTCGATTGATTTTCGTTGAAAAATGCTATAATGAAACATGATTCCAATGGTATATGTACATATATTCATTAGAATTTGATTTTTTTTTTTTTGAAAAATTGCTAATGTAACATATGATTTCAACAATGTTTATATAGTTTATATCCAAATTTAATGAACGTTTTATTGTAATTCATTGAATTCTTGTTGACAATTCCCATTCCCTGACATCTCCCACTCCCGTCAAACCCTAGGCCTGGGCCGCCGCGGACCCCCTGTCTCCCCCCCCCCCCCCTTTTTGCCGCCGGTTGCTTTTGCCGGCGGTTTCTCCCTTCTTTTTGACCTGTCATCGGTGTGCTCTTCAGTGGCTTCCCCGGTCGTGCTCGGGGCTGGCTGTTCGGTTGTTGTGGGGTCTGGGTTCGGGTGTTGGGTGCCGGGCCGGGGTTGGTGTCTCGGGTGGTGGGTCGTGTCAAGTGAGGGCTTTCGCACGTGCCTACGCGTGTCTTTTCCCTGTGGGCCTTTCACCGCCGTGCCTCCCTGTGCGTGTCTCTCCTCCTCCGTGTCCCTCCTCCGCTGCCGCTCCCCTTCCTGCGCCGCCGGCTTCCCCCGCTGATGCTTTTGCTTGGTGAGGCCTAAGCTTTTTTCGTTCGTTGGTGTTTGTGGGGTGAGTTTGGGTTCGGTTCTTGTGTCTTCGCTCTCTTTGGGTTTCTCTCCGACCCGCTCGGGACCACATTTGTTTGGGGTTGATTTCCATTCTCCACTCCATTGTGGCCCTCCTCAGGACATGGATTGCTGAGCTTTGGGGTCAAGTTCGGGTTCCATTTTGCTCCCTTGCCCCTTTCTGATGGTGCTTTCCTGTCTGTCGCCTCTTCTTTGCTGGTCGCGGTTGATGATGGGTTTTCGTGGTTTGGGGTCTAGGTTCGTGAATCCAGGTTGGTGTCGTTTGGGCTTCAGGTCGTAGGCTGGTGTTGCTCGGGTGTTTGGTCTTGAGGGGTCGGGCCTCTTCAGTTTGGTGTTGATGTAGTCGGCTGCGAGGTGTGTCTCTGCCGTCGAGATCCCGTTCCCTCGATCCGTGTGCCTTGGGTCTCCGTGTCCCTGCGTCTCTGTTGATTGATTATGCCTCCGGTTGCCCCCTGCCATTGATCACCTTATCTACAACCGCGGCCTTGCGGTGCTCTTCCCAATTAAGATCCCGTTAAAAGGACTAGATTGGGTTGATGTCTCCGCTTGGTTGATTGGTATCTTTTCTCCTTCTTGTCTTGAGATTGTTTGCACTTTCGTTTTTTTGGGTGTCTTGGGGTGTTTTTCAAGCTTTTTGTTGGTGTTCTGTTGGTGTTTATGTGTGTTTTGTTGGTATTTTTTGGGTTTTCTTGGGTGTTTTTGGTTTTGGTTTGGGATGTTTGGGTGTTTTTTTGGGGTTTTTGAGTTGTCGGGTTCGTTTCATGCTTAGAATCTCTCGACAGATTTGTAAACTGTACTCTTCTACCTTTTTAATAAAATCCCATGATGGGTCAATGATAAAAAAAAAATTAAAAAAAATTTATTATTATTATTATTATTATAATTGTGCACTACATTAACATCTTTTGTATAAAATGGGTTTAATTTTCACCAAAAATCATCAAATTCCGACATAGAGTGCCTAAGTAATAAATATTCATACCTCAGTATACCGCATCATATATATTGAAATATCAAGGTACTTAAGTGATAAATAGTCAAGCCTCATAATATCTATATGAAAATTAATGTACTTATTCAAATGATTCAGATAATAATGTGAAAGGATATAGAGTTAGTTATTTGTTAGTATTAGTAACGCACTCATTATCCTAATTTGATAGACGAACCACAATATTGTGAGATTGCTAATGAAGAAAATTTTGATGAAAGATCTTTTTTTTATCTAAATGAGAGATCTATTTTACATTCTTACTTACTGTCATTTAAACTATTTTATTAAAATACATGTAACTTTTGAGCTAAATATTATTTTATCAAAATTTACAGAAATTAATATACTAAATCTTATGGTACAATGCATCTCTAACAAATTACTAAAGAAAACAGATACATTGGCGAACTTGAAAAGTTCAACGAGAAAAATCATAAAGAAAAGGTTATTTACACAAAGACTCTCGTATTTCTCTACTAGGAACATACCCAGTGCCTCAAGGGCTCCCGCCTACGCAGGGTCTGGGGGGGCGGATGTACGCAGCCTTCCCCCTTCAGGGTGTTAACCTGAAGAGAGGCTGATTTCCAGTGCCCCCAACCTGAGGGTGAAGACTTCCCAGGAGATTACCCATCCTGGTACTACTCTTGCCCAAACACACTTAACTTCAGAGTTCTAATGGGATCCGGTGACGGTGTGTTAGTGCCCTCTTTGGTATTTCACTCATTATATTAATTTAGTTAGTACTTTTAATTATGTTAATTTAATCCCTTTACAATTTATATTGTATCAATTTAGTCATTTGGTTAAAATGAAATTAAGTTAATGAGATAATTTTGACGTCACTGATACATTAGATACAAGTAAGTCACTATAAATCTATATTTTGACTCAATTAATCCAATCCGGGCCAAATTATTAAATATTTTATTAACAATTGAACATAAATTTTATTCCAAAAACGAAATTGACATAATATTACTTATAAAATGACTAAATTGACACAATTAAAAGTGAAGAACTAATACATTAGGTAAAGTCCAAGGACCTTTGATATAAATAACACAAACAAAAATTATATAAACAAAACATAAGCTCCTTGATCGTCTAAAGACGAAGAAAAATATATAAAAGGAAACCAAAAAATAAGACTTAACCGCGAAAAAAACACCAAGCCGTTATCCAATTGAGGTTTCAGTCCATCAATATAATATGTACGCAAACTTACCCTTATAAAATGCTACCCATAGAGAGGCTATTTCCGCATGCTTAATTCTACATACACTAAAAAAAAATTTAATGAAAAGAGAGAGTCTAATACAAAACTTGGAGCAACGTGATCAAAGCAGAGAGCAAGAAGATCTTCAACATCATAATCGACACCATCCGGTAATGGAGGACTAAACCTTTGCAAGTACTTTTCTTTACTATTATTGTTGTTGTTATCGTTGTTATTATTATTTCCGGGCACCATTGCGGTCTCCTCTCTCCTTGGCTTATTTATCGGGAAAAAACATAGGAAGAGTTTTGAAAACTAAGGATACCTTACAAAAGTAGGGTAAACATTTTTACTTTATTTATTATATCAATTTAATTATTATTAATTTAATTTTTGGGTTATTTACACCAAAGGTCCCTGTACTTTTCTCATTGTCTCAGTTTAGTCCTTGTACTTTTAATTGTGTCAATTTAGTCGTTCCACAATTCATATTGTGTTAATTTAGACATTCGATCAAATTCAGGTTAAGTTATTGAATATCACGTTGTACTTTGATATTCAATTTTAACTCCCTCTTTTTCTTAATTTCTTCCTCCAATTTCCCTTTTTTTACCTTCTCCCTCTTACCCCAGTATTGATTATTACCCTAACTCTTCTCTCTCAGTCAGTTTCTTCTCGTTTCATGATTGGATATATAAAATTTTGTACATTGGATCACAACAAAAAAAATTAGTAGATCAAAATCAAATCGAATCAAGTACAGTAAATTAAAATACCTGAGAAGGATGATCCGAGATGCTGAATAGAGTGACGAGATACAAACTGATGACCAGATTGGAATCCGATAGCAGGTGCATTGAACTGTTGAAGAGGTAGATTGTTTGAAGGATGAAAAAGGGAATTAGGGTTTGCAATGTATAAATTTTTATTGGCGCTAGTGATCGGATTTTGGTTCACATTTTGACCTGTGGTTAAGTTCAAGCAATTTGTTAAAGAATATCATAAATTTGACATAGTGAAATAAAATAGATGAGTGACAAAATGATAAATTTTTGTATCCTTATCTCGCTTTAGAGGTAAAAACCCCGGATCTCAAATGATGTGGCTCGGATGCAAAAATGCTGATTCTGTCAATATCCGCTCGGTTATCCAATTAATTGGATCAGCCTGCTATGCATAAAAAAGCCGATTGATCGGATCCGCCATTGCTAGGCTGGAAAAGCTTTTTATAAATTTTTTAAGTGTTTCATATTTTTCATTCTTTTTCAGTATTTTGCTTCGTAAACTCAATTAATAGGGATTAGTCCTTCATCGTAATTCATATCGAAATCAAATCGATTGGAGTACATTAAAATAAAATACCTGAAAAGGATGATCCGAGATGCTGAATCGAGTGACGAGATACAAACTGGTCACCAAATTGGAATTCGATAGCAGGTGCATTGAACTGTTGAAGCGGTAGATTGTTTGAAGGATGAAAAAGGGAATTAGGGTTTGCGAAATTGATAGAATCGGGAAAGAAATTGGAGACATTGTGAGGAAAGGGTTGCAAGCTGAGATTGTAAAGGTATTCGTCAGTTTGCAAGAGCTTCTCGTAATGCTTTCCCAACACCCTTGGTTCAAACTTCAGCTCGTGCCTCCTACACATTCAACAAATCTGTTACGGGGTGTAACCAAGTCAAGCCGAGCCGAGCCGAGACTCCCTTTGTTATTGAGGTCGAGTGCAAGCCGACCTCTTATACAGAAAACCTGAAAGAGAAAAATTTAATGAAAAATTTTAAAACTTTACAATTGAATTGGAGGAAAACAATTGCAACAAGAGGAAAATGGGGGGAAAAAATGATTCTCGGCCCAAATCATCTCAACCCACTATGTATTAGACTTGATCCAAACTTTATGTTTAATCAACAAGGTTCGAATTTTTGTAGTAAAACGTTAATATGATAGGACGCATTATTTGCTAATATATAGATATCTTCCGTCATAGTTCAGTAAATTATTTTTGTAATCTGCTAGATTTTCATTGATAACATTGATATAACTCATATGTATTATTGTAATCATGTATTACATCAATATTCCGGCATAGGGTACTTCAATGTAAAATTTTGAAAGCTCATGGTAACTCATTGTATAGATTAAAATGTCAGAATACTTAAGTGATAAATATTTAAGCCTTGGGGTACCTAAATAATAGTTCCCTTATTTTATAATAATTTTAAAATTTAGAATATTTTTAAATTCTAAAAAAAATTATTAAATCCTTATAAATATTTTAATTATTAATTAAAATATCTCATTTTTTTTAAATATTTAAAAATGATCATATATTTCAAAAATATTTAATATATTAAAAAATATATTTAAAAAACATTTTAAACTCATGTACCTAACCCAAATTTTTTCTGAAATTTTTAAATCTCAAGACCTATGATAGTATGTATTGAAATGTCAGGTACATAGGTGATAATTAACCTCAAGGTTCGTAAATAATAATTTCAATGGAACAATATCCAAAACGGTCACTAGAAAAATCACACAGCTTAAATGATATAAAAAGGACACAGCTTATTAAGTGAGATAATAATTATTCTTTTCCATTCTATTTTCTATCAACCAAACAAAAGAAAAAAAATTTGATCTTCAAAACATATTTTTTTCCTTGACTTCCAAACAATGGAAAAAAAAAAAAGTTCCTTTATTTTCTTTCCCTTCAACTTTTTTTTCCTGCATTTTTCTTCCCTTAAAATTTTTTAAATTCCAAACGTAGCCTTAAAAAACACTTAAGTTTTGGGTGTGGTATTAAGTACCACATAAATTTTGTAATTTTTCAAAAAATATCTAAACTTCGTTACACTTTAACATAACACCACTAACATTTGTTAGTTTTTGCAGAAAGAGAAATAAATAAGGTGTGCAAATAAAGTACCTGCATATGAAGGCTTGACCATTGGTGAACTCCCAGCTGTATTGAAGGGGCGCCCAGCGTGTGTGCAGTCGTGGCTCAGGAGGATTCACCTCTTTGAAGAACGCTGGTCTATTTTGCAGCTGCATCCCCCAACTTTGTTAATTTTAAGTGCCTATTTATTGATGTTGTTTTGAATTTAAAAAATATTTAATTAAATTTTTATCGGTGTTTGGCCTACGCAAGAAACTTTAATATAAACACATAATCTATTGTTTTGGCACATGAAAATTTAGTTTTATACATAGTGCTTTCCCTCAAACATTAACAGAGCTCTTCGTGCATCCACTGATTGAGGGCTTCCCTCTGACCAATTAAGCTCTATCACTCATAATGAAAAAACCTAAATTATAACTGAATATGATATGAAGTAACTAAATTTAAACGGGTTTATAAAGAAAATTTGGATTATAATACGAAAGAAGTAAGAGTTGAAACTGACCAAAATATGAAGGTAACCAGGATGATCAGGGGGAGAAGTAGTGGCCTGAATGGCAGCGATGTCATGCCAAGAGAGCTCAATCTTGTACTTCAAGCTCCCACACAACACTTCCCAACTTAACTTTTTCTTCCTGAAGTAAATCCTTGCGACTAGGTCATCTGCATTCGTTGCTTCCTTCTGCATTTTTTATAATTAAGTTTGATACTCAATCAATACAAAGTGGGTAAATGTGAACACACACGGAATATGCAATACATACTCGCATTATTCAAAAAAAGGCCAAATAGAAAAAGAACGAGATACAAAGTCACTTTGATTTCAATGGATCGGAACCTACTCCAAAGTTCAACTAAAGCACCCTATTGTTCAAATTCGAACTTGAAAAGTCTTGAAGAGTTTGAAACGAAATCCAGCCTTAAACAAAGACCATTATTTGCACTCAGCTTCATAAGACATAATCAGTATACTCAACATTGGGTTTAGCTTAATTTATTAGTCTAGTTGAGTAGAATTAACCTTGTTTTCAAACAACTAACGGACTATTATCTTGCATCATATGACTATCATTTGACAAGTTAATTGTGATACTTATGAGCCATTATTTCGCATAGTAGTTGTCATTGGACTAGCTTTCAAGCTATTAAAAAGCTATTATCAAGTCATTATGGAGCTAAAATAAAGCCACTGACATCGTTTTGCTAAGGACTCTACGAGTCTAGTAAGAATCCCGTATAAGAGCCATAAAAGATAAAACATCAACATGTGGACCTAATGGGTTAAACCACCTAATGCAATTGCTTTTAGGATGAAACTATCGTGCTTATACGAGGACTCATGGTTGCCAATTACATGGACTGGACTAAAGACCCACTAAAATGTATCAATTTTATGAACTTTAACAAGTCAATCTTTATTATCGAACATAATTTGTTAAGCATTCAAGCATGCTCCAATTCGACCCATTTATCTACCGAGCCCCAAATAAATGAAAATAAGCCTTAATCAATTTCAACGCGAATAACTTATCAAATTACCCCCAGTAAAGACAGTTCTCTACAAGAAACCAAATAAATCTTGGTTTAGTAATAATGATCATCGAGGACCAAAGACAGGACCCAATATCGAATCCCGCTAGTAACAAATATCCCCGCCCATCCTTACCAACGGAAAAAAAAATTACAAGAAAGAACCAATTTTCTGACCCGCCAAGAGCCAATCTGAAGTGACAACATAGGAAACTTTCTGGCCTTCAACTCATCTTCTGGCCGCAGTCGGGGCGGTCGAGCTTGCGGCTGCTGTGGCAGCGGTGGAAGCGCAATTGGTTGCTGCGGTGGTAGCGGTGATGGTTGTACTGGTGGTTGCAGTGGTGGCGATGATGGTGGCGGAAGCACTACTGGTTGAAATTGATCAACCAGGCTTATGAAAGAGGGTGAAAGCTCAATTGGTGGCCTTCTTGCAAGATCAATATCAAAATCCTAAGGGAAAAAAAACAAATCAAGAAATCATATTTTTAAAAATATAATAAGTTTAATCAATCAAAAATTATATAAGTACTTATTTTTTTTAGTATTAATTATAGTATGAGCAAAAAGTTGGAAAGTTCGAGATCAAAATAAAATTATATGCAGAACATGACATGACGGAAGTAACCTCCTTATAGAGTAGTATCTTGTAAAGGTAAGATTGCGTGCATCTCACCTTTTTCAGACGTTGCCTTTGCTCGGAGCCTTTTAAGGCACTCAGTTTTGTTGTTCTTGTTATTGACAAAACATAAACTCCTTTGATCAAATAAATCATATAATGCGGTCAAAACTAGGAAAAGTGGCTAGATTACATTGTTCGAAGCTTTAACTAAGGATTGATAGCAGAAACTGGGGAAAAGTGAGAAGAAATTGAGAGAGAGAGAGAGATTTTTATCAACATTCATTCATATCTTATATTACAACTCTAATCCCCTATTTATAGAGATCGAGGAAAGGGATAACTAACTAATATTTTAATTACGCAACAAAAGAGAAAATAGCCTAAATTCTTACTAAAATAAAGCTAACTATTAAAATACTATTTAATCACATATTTGACAAGTGATCAATTTATTTTTTCTATAACATCGCTAGAAGTAGAAACATAGAATCATAATAATGAAAAAGACTTGAAAAGGGAAAAGAAATCAAAATGTGATCAAATTGAAGTCTTGTATTGGAGGGAAAAAAATTAATTCTATGTTAGACATGTGATTAATATTATTTTTATAAATAATATTATTTTGATAATAATATAGGTAATTTTTTCTTTTATTACGTAATTAGGATATTAGCTAGTGGTCCCCTCTTCTAATCTCTATAAATAGCATATTAGAGTTTTAATATAAAATGAATGATTAATTTGAATTCTTTCACTTATTTACTTTTCTTTTCTCCGCACTCAAATTTTCTCTCCCTTTATCCCCAATTTCACTATCAAACCCTACTTAAGTTTTGCGAGAGTAATCTAGTCACTCTTTATGGTTTTAACTGTATCTTCTTAATCCACCCGTGTCAACATTATAGAACAAGAAAAACAGAAAAATATAAAGAAATAACACTCGACGACGTATAATATGTATACGCAACAACAACAACTCAGTTGCCACAAAGAGGCTCCCACCGAAGCAAAGTTTAGAGGTGTAACATGTACGCAATAACTGTCGGCATAATATTAATCCGACTGACACTAAAAAAGAAAATCATCCCGGAACAGATACGATACGATACGATACGATACGATCAAAATCAAATTAATGAAAAGAGAGAGAATCGTACAAGACTTGGAACGATACGATCAAAACAGTTCGCAAGAACATGTTCACCGTCATAATCATCCCGGAACACCACCTTCTCTGGCCACCATTCCGACGATTGAGCTGCCGGCAGCTGCTGCGGAGGCGGTGGAAGTTCAAGCGACTCCTCGGACCGTGACGGTGGTAGCTGTACTGGTCGTTGCGGTGGTGGCGGAGACAACGGTTGAAATTGATCAACCAAATTCAAGAAAGGGAAAAAGAAAAAAAAATCAAGAATCTTATTGTTACCAGTGAGAATTCATACAACTTAAAAAAAAAAAACAGAAAACTAAATTCAAGAAATATTATTTTTACCAATCAAAACTCATACAACTGATTATATTTTTGGGTAAATCACATATTAATACCAGAGATTTAATGTATTAATTTGGGAAATTATTACTCAGGTATCACGAGGTTTAACTATTTATTACTTTGGTATCTTAACACTTTAATATATCCAATGGAATACTTGAGGTTTAAAGATTTTATAACTTAGGTACCCTTACGTTTTAAAATTTTGTTAATCAGGTACCTTTCTTCCAGAATTCGATTGATTTTCGTTGAAAAATGCTATAATGAAACATGATTCCAATGGTATATGTACATATATTCATTAGAATTTGATTTTTTTTTTTTGAAAAATTGCTAATGTAACACATGATTTCAACAATGTTTATATAGTTTATATCCAAATTTAATGAACGTTTTATTGTAATTCATTGAATTCTTGTTGACAATTCCCATTCCCTGACATCTCCCACTCCCGTCAAACCCTAGGCCTGGGCCGCCGCGGACCCCCTGTCTCCCCCCCCCCCCTTTTTGCCGCCGGTTGCTTTTGCCGGCGGTTTCTCCCTTCTTTTTGACCTGTCATCGGTGTGCTCTTCAGTGGCTTCCTCGGTCGTGCTCGGGGCTGGCTGTTCGGTTGTTGTGGGGTCTGGGTTCGGGTGTTGGGTGCCGGTCCGGGGTTGGTGTCTCGGGTGGTGGGTCGTGTCAAGTGAGGGCTTTCGCACGTGCCTACGCGTGTCTTTTCCCTGTGGGCCTTTCACCGCCGTGCCTCCCTGTGCGTGTCTCTCCTCCTCCGTGTCCCTCCTCCGCTGCCGCTCCCCTTCCTGCGCCGCCGGCTTCCCCCGCTGATGCTTTTGCTTGGTGAGGCCTAAGCTTTTTTCGTTCGTTGGTGTTTGTGGGGTGAGTTTGGGTTCGGTTCTTGTGTCTTCGCTCTCTTTGGGTTTCTCTCCGACCCGCTCGGGACCACATTTGTTTGGGGTTGATTTCCATTCTCCACTCCATTGTGGCCCTCCTCAGGACATGGATTGCTGAGCTTTGGGGTCAAGTTCGGGTTCCATTTTGCTCCCTTGCCCCTTTCTGATGGTGCTTTCCTGTCTGTCGCCTCTCCTTTGCTGGTCGCGGTTGATGATGGGTTTTCGTGGTTTGGGGTCTAGGTTCGTGAATCCAGGTTGGTGTCGTTTGGGCTTCAGGTCGTAGGCTGGTGTTGCTCGGGTGTTTGGTCTTGAGGGGTCGGGCCTCTTCGGTTTGGTGTTGATGTAGTCGGCTGTGAGGTGTGTCTCTGCCGTCGAGATCCAGTCCCCTCGATCCGTGTGCCTTGGGTCTCCGTGTCCCTGCGTCTCTGTTGGTTGATTATGCCTCCGGTTGCCCCCTGCCATTGATCACCTTATCTACAACCGCGGCCTTGCGGTGCTCTTCCCAATTAAGATCCCGTTAAAAGGACTAGATTGGGTTGATGTCTCCGCTTGGTTGATTGGTATCTTTTCTCCTTCTTGTCTTGAGATTGTTTGCACTTTCGTTTTTTTGGGTGTCTTGGGGTGTTTTTCAGGCTTTTTGTTGGTGTTCTGTTGGTGTTTATGTGTGTTTTGTTGGTATTTTTTGGGTTTTCTTGGGTGTTTTTGGTTTTGGTTTGGGATGTTTGGGTGTTTTTTTGGGGTTTTTGAGTTGTCGGGTTCGTTTCATGCTTAGAATCTCTCGATAGATTTGTAAACTGTACTCTTCTACCTTTTTAATAAAATCCCATGATGAGTCAATGATAAAAAAAAAAAATTAAAAAAAATTATTATTATTATTATTATTATAATTGTGCACTACATTAACATCTTTTGTATAAAATGGGTTTAATTTTCACCAAAAATCATCAAATTCCGACATAGAGTGCCTAAGTAATAAATATTCATACCTCAGTATACCGCATCATATATATTGAAATATAAAGGTACTTAAGTGATAAATAGTCAAGCCTCATAATATCTATATGAAAATTAATGTACTTATTCAAATGATTCAGATAATAATGTGAAAGGATATAGAGTTAGTTATTTGTTAGTATTAGTAACGCACTCATTATCCTAATTTGATAGACGAACCACAATATTGTGAGATTGCTAATGAAGAAAATTTTGATGAAAGATCTTTTTTTTATCTAAATGAGAGATCTATTTTACATTCTTACTTACTGTCATTTAAACTATTTTATTAAAATACATGTAACTTTTGAGCTAAATATTATTTTATCAAAATTTACAGAAATTAATATACTAAATCTTATGGTACAATGCATCTCTAACAAATTACTAAAGAAAACAGATACATTGGCGAACTTGAAAAGTTCAACGAGAAAAATCATAAAGAAAAGGTTATTTACACAAAGACTCTCGTATTTCTCTACTAGGAACATACCCAGTGCCTCAAGGGCTCCCGCCTACGCAGGGTCTCGGGGGGCGGATGTACGCAGCCTTCCCCCTTCAGGGTGTTAACCTGAAGAGAGGCTGATTTCCAGTGCCCCCAACCTGAGGGTGAAGACTTCCCAGGAGATTACCCATCCTGGTATTACTCTTGCCCAAACACACTTAACTTCAGAGTTCTAATGGGATCCGGTGACGGTGTGTTAGTGCCCTCTTTGGTATTTCACTCATTATATTAATTTAGTTAGTACTTTTAATTATGTTAATTTAATCCCTTTACAATTTATATTGTATCAATTTAGTCATTTGGTTAAAATGAAATTAAGTTAATGAGATAATTTTGACGTCACTGATACATTAGATACAAGTAAGTCACTATAAATCTATATTTTGACTCAATTTAATCCAATCCGGGCCAAATTATTAAATATTTTATTAACAATTGAACATAAATTTTATTCCAAAAACGAAATTGACATAATATTACTTATAAAATGACTAAATTGACACAATTAAAAGTGAAGAACTAATACATTAGGTAAAGTCCAAGGACCTTTGATATAAATAACACAAACAAAAATTATATAAACAAAACATAAGCTCCTTGATCGTCTAAAGACGAAGAAAAATATATAAAAGGAAACCAAAAAATAAGACTTAACCGCGAAAAAAACACCAAGCCGTTATCCAATTGAGGTTTCAGTCCATCAATATAATATGTACGCAAACTTACCCTTATAAAATGCTACCCATAGAGAGGCTATTTCCGCATGCTTAATTCTACATACACTAAAAAAAAATTTAATGAAAAGAGAGAGTCTAATACAAAACTTGGAGCAACGTGATCAGAGCAGAGAGCAAGAAGATCTTCAACATCATAATCGACAGCATCCGGTAATGGAGGACTAAACCTTTGCAAGTACTTTTCTTTACTATTATTGTTGTTGTTATCGTTGTTATTATTATTTCCGGGCACCATTGCGGTCTCCTCTCTCCTTGGCTTATTTATCGGGAAAAAACATAGGAAGAGTTTTGAAAACTAAGGATACCTTACAAAAGTAGGGTACACATTTTTACTTTATTTATTATATCAATTTAATTATTATTAATTTAATTTTTGGGTTATTTACACCAAAGGTCCCTGTACTTTTCTCATTGTCTCAGTTTAGTCCTTGTACTTTTAATTGTGTCAATTTAGTCGTTCCACAATTCATATTGTGTTAATTTAGACATTCGATCAAATTCAGGTTAAGTTATTGATGTAATTTTTAGCGGTACAATTAAGTTGGATACAAGTAACTCACTAAAAATCCATTCCTCGGCTCAATTTAACCCAACCGTAGCTGAAACATTAGAAATTTCATTAAAATATGACATAAATTTTACTATAGGGATCAAATTGACACAATATCAAGGGGCTAAATTGGTACAATTAAAAGTACAAGGACTAAATTGATACAATGAGCAAAGTATAGGGACATTTGGTGTAAACAACCCTTAATTTTTATAATTTATACTGAGTTGTTTGATTTTAAGATAAAATTAACATTAAGTAAAACTTCTTATATTAAGATCTCGATAGAGGGAGAGTCTTTATCCTGAAAAATGCTTTTTTTTTGGAAAAGATTTTCAGGGAAAAATTACAGTTCAATCGGAGTTTTCTCTTATTTATTTCAATGGAAACATGCACTCACCTTATAATATTTTTTTTGGTTAAAAAAAAAAATAGTTTTTATCTGTCATCTTAGAACTCGTTATAGCACAAAATAAGTAAAAATACAACGTAAATGACAAGTATGGAGAAATAAAACTAACTCTACAAAATATATCGAACCATGATTTGACATTTCAAAATGATAAAAATTATTTTATTGAAACAATAACAAAGTAATATTTAGGCTTCATTTGGCTGTCAAAAAGTTAAATATTTTCAATTAAAAATATGAGCTATAAATTATTGGGTGGATAAACTTTCCCTTCAAAAATCATTTTTCATCAAAGAATACGGTACAAACAATTAAAAAAAAAAAAAGAAAATCAGTTTTTAAAATCAATTTTTCTATTAAAAGATAAATTTACATAGGGATTTAATGGAAAACCATCTAAATTTTATGTGAGATTTTAAAAAATCACCTATTTATAATTTTTTAAAAAGAACTTAAACTTTACAAAATTTTTAATGTTACACCTTAATGTTAAAGTTGTTAAAATTCATTAGTTTTTGATTTAAAGTATTTGAAAATTATTTTGAATATCAAAAAATTTGTAAATACATTAAAAAAAATTTCTATTTTAAAAGAATTTGTAAAATATTTTTTAAATACAAAGTTAGCAAAACCTAATATATATTAATCATTAGCTTTAATTATTACCTGTTCATAATTTATGTTTTTTTAAGTAAAAGTCAGATTTTAAAAATGATTTGTTAATATTTTATTTTAATATTTTCTTAAATTACATTTAAATTTCAAAAGTTATTTTTTAAATCTATATTAAATTTCTCAAGAATAAAAACAAATATAACAAAATACCAAAAATTGCCATAAAATTATTTATAAATGGATATATAACCATTTTTTGGGATAAATTAGACTTCAATACTAGGAGATTTAGTTTATTAGTTATTTTAGTTCACACAACCGTCTCCATTTAGTTTCGTAAATGTTGCAAAACAATGCTTTGTAGCGACAATAATAATAACAAACCCAATGTTTCAAGGGCTCCCGCATGACCAGGGTCTGGGAGGGGTGGATGTACACAGCCTTATCCCTTCAGGGCGTAACCCTACCGAGAGGCAATTTCCGATACAACCCCAACCTTATAGGGTTGGCAACACGAGGACTTCCTAGGAGGTCACCCATCCTGATACTACTCTCGCCCAAGCAAACAATGCTTTGCAAGATTCTATTAAATGTTTTACATACAATTTTCTATTTTTCAATCAAGTTTCCATAATACTGTTTCATCCAATTAGTTTCCGAAATAGTAAACTAATCATTTGCTTCAATTTTTGAAATAAGATATTTGACTAAAAAACTAAGCAATTTTTCCCATTTTTCGTTGCTTTTAAATTAATTAAATGCCATATTTTAAAAAATAATTTTTTTATTTTTACTCTTTTATTTTTTCTAATTAAAATAAAAAGATTATATATTTTTTTTAAAATTTAATTTTTAAGTTCTCAAAAATTAAAAAAAAGATGCAAATTTATATTTTATATAGAGTGAGCCGTTTAATTAAATGTTGCATCCTTTTCACGACCAATCACTTGCATTGATTTTTAACTTTTCGGTTTATTTTAATAGTGTGTGTGTGTATAAAGCATATCAAATTTAAGAAGTTTTAAAAAAAAATATTTAACATAGTGTTCCAAAAAAAAAAAAAAATGTAAGAATATGAACTATTAAATCTAAATAAAAAGCTTATATTTTAAAATTGCTTTTACAGCTCTCGTTATTATCCATGGCTCTGATTTCCTTGACCTAAATCCAACTGTCCATTTTCTGTCACCTTATCTCGTAGGACTCACACGAGAAGGAGAATATGGACTATTGGATCTAAATTAAGGAAATGTGGACTATTGACTATAGAGGTGTAAAAATAATTTTAAAATATGGGTCCTTGATTTAAATCTAAGGGTCCTTATTATCATATCCCCTATATATATATATATATATATATATATATACTCTCAGGAGATGTTTGGTATGAGGGAATGGAGGGACGCGAGTGGAAATGAACACTTCATTCCCACTTTTTAGCTCTTCGTTACAGGAGAATGGGAAGGGGGTAGGAGTGGGAATGAATTACATTCTTATTAGGGGTGTGTTTAGAAATGTGGGAATAGAAATTAGATAAAAATTTTATTATTATTATTATTATTGCTACTACTACTATTACTGTTACAATTACAACTTCTGTTATTGTTATTGTTATTATTGTTGTTGCTGCTGCTGCTGCTGCTGCTGCTGTTGTTGTTGTTATTATTATTATTATTAGTATTATTATTATTATTGTTGTTGTTGTTGTTGTTGTTATTATTGTTAATATAACAACAACAACAACAACAATAAAACTTAGACCCCATGCAAGAAATTAAAACGACTCCATACTTGGACCACTATAGACCGACCTAAATCATCCGCACTACTTTTACAATTCTTAAATATGACTATTATTTTTATTATTAATAGTATTATTATTGTTCTTGTTGTTGTTGTTGTTATTATTATTATTATTATTATTATTTTACTATGCTTATTATTATTATTATTATTATCATTGTTGTTGTTGTTGTTGTTGTTGTTGTTATTATTATCATTATTATTAGTATTAGTATTAGTATTATTATTGTTGTTGTTCAATGGAGGAGTGGGAATACTTGCAGTCATTCTCACTCCCCCAAAGTAATTCCTATTCCCTTATTTCCACTCTTACAAATTTATTTCCTCGTACCAAACAGTCCCTCAAGGCTGTCCATGGGGAAATGCTCAGGCTAAACAATAAAATTGAAACTATACAAACTGTTTGAAATCACAGTAAAATGGAAAGCAAAAACTCAGTAAAATGACCTTAATTGTCAACTAAACAGGCAGTATGTGCTTCAAGAGAATCACCTGCTTTGCAATGATCCCCTACGTTTCCGAGCAAAAATATCTTAAAAGAACATTATATTACAAGTATAAGAAAGATACTTTTACCTTAATTGCGTTCAGAATTGATTTTCTTGATTGCAATCATACCCAGAACCCGAAAATTGAGGGCCATGTTGATCAGGAACAGTGGCAGAACTACCATGCGATGAACAAGGAGAGAGAATACCCGTGCTCGCCAAGCTCCTCGTATGATCATCGTAAACTTGTGGCGGTATGGAACTGGCAGGCATCGCATCTAACACGCTAGTGATCGGATCTGACAAAGAAGTACCAGGAGTAGCGTAATTGGAGTGTATGAATTGCATATTTTGGTGAATATTTGCAGCATTAGTGTTCATAAATGGATCCTGGATCATGGGCGTTGGTTCATTTGAGAAGTTCGGTTCACTGGTTTGAGCATTTTGGTTCACATTTTGACCTGCGGTTAAGTTCAAGCAATATGTTAAAAGAATATCATACATATATGATAGAATGAAATAAAATAGACAATTGACAAAATGATAAATTTCTGTATCCTTATCTCGGGTTACAGGAAAAAACTATGGATCTCAAAAAAATATTATGATCCTGTTGTATATTCGATCAATTGGATCAATCTACGCAGAATTTTTGTTAGTATTCAATTGATCTTATACCTACCAGATTGATCAGATTAGCCGTTGCTAGGTGGGAAAAGGCCCATTTTTACCAAATTTTTATGTTTTCTATATTTTTTATTCCTTTCAGTATTTTGTCTCGTAAAATCTATAAATAGGGATTAGTCCATTATAATTCATTATTTACTTAATTAATGAAAGGACAAAATATAGTAAGACCCCCTGAACTTTGCAATTAATTACAACACACCCTCTGCACTTTCAATTTTAAAAAATAACCTTATAAACTTTGCAATTAAATACAACACACCCCTTAAACTTTCAATTTCGAAAAATAGCCCCCTAAACTTTGCAAATTAGTACAACACACCCCTTTACACTTTTAATTTCACAAAATAGCCCTCTGAACTTTGTTATTACATATAACTCACCCCCCGAACTTTGTTACTAAACATAACACACCATTTAGACTTTCATAAATTTCAAAATAAAAAAAGTATGAAATTAAAAACTTTAAATAAATTATGAAAGATATTTTTTTTTGAAAAAGTATGAAAAAATATAATAATAATTTTAAATTTTATTTTTTCTATGTTTTTCAAAATATATTTTTTTAGTATTTATTTTTAGATTTTTGATTTCGTATAACTTTTTAGTTCTAAATTTGTAAATGATTTTAGAATTTATTTTTTTAAATTATTATATTTCCTCTTATAGTATTTTTTATGTAAATTTAAAAATATATTTGTTATTTTAAAAATTTATAATGTTTTTACTATATTAATTAAAATAATTATTTTTTATAAATATAAAAAAATCTCTTATCTTTTACCTAGAAATATAAAGATCATACTTTTTGTCTAAAAACATAATTTTCTATCTTGTATATAAAACTAAAAAATCTTTCATTTTTAATTTGATACAAAACTCTTACCTTTGGTCTAAAAATATAATATTCCTATATTTTGTACAAAACTAGAAAATCTCTTATTTTTAATTTGATGAATTTTTTTATTTTAAATTTATTATTCTAAATTTTATTAAAGTTAAAACATATTATTATAATTTTTTTAAATTTTTTTTTCACAATTTGTTTTAAAATTTTAAATTTGATATATTTTTTAAATTTAAATTTATTAATGCCCAAGGGGTGAGTTAAGTTTAGCAATAAAGTTCGGGGATGAGTTGTGTGTAACAACAAAGTTCAGGGGGCTATTTTATGAAATTGAAAGTGCATGGGCTGTATTGTGTTAATTTGTAAAGTTCATGGGACTATTTTACTAAATTAAAGTTCGGGGGTTATTTTCAATTTTATTAACTCTCTCTTTCCCTCTTAATTTCTCCCTGCAATCTTCTCTCTTCTACCTTCTCCCTTCTTCCCTCATGCTCTTTCTTTTCCTAATTCTTCCTTTTCTCCTTCAATTTCTTCTCGTTTCATGAAGTTTTGACCTAATTACTAACATTGAGTTGTCAGAATTGGTGTGAGAACCAATTTTTTACCCAATTATTACATTGGGCTCATAAAAAAAATCCAAAAGATCGAAATCAAATCGATTGGAGTACATTAAATTAAAATACCTGAAAAGGATGATCCGAGATGCTGAATCGAGTGACGAGATACAAACTGGTCACCAAATTGGAATCCGACAGCAGGTGCATTGGACTGTTGAAGCGGTAGATTATTTGAAGGATGAAAAAAGGAATTAGGGTTTGCAATGTATGAATTTTTATTGGCGCTAGTGATCGGATTTTGGTTCACATTTTGACCTGCGGTTAAGTTCAAGCAATTTGTTAAAGAATATCATAATCTGACAGAGTAAAATAAAATAGATGAGTGACAAAATGATAAATTTTTGTATCCTTATCTCGCTTTAGAGGTAAAAACCACGGATCTCAAATGATGTGGCTCGGATGGCAAAATGTTGATTCTGTCAATATCCGCTCGGTTATCCAATTAATTGGATCAGCCTACTATGCACGAAAAAGCCGATTGATCGGATCCGCCGTTGCTAGGCTGGAAAAGCTTTTTACAAATTTTTAAGTGTTTCATATTTTTCATTCTTTTTCAGTATTTTGCTTCGCAAACTCTATTAATAGGGATTAGTCCTTCATTGTAATTCGTTATTTACTTAATTAATGAAATTTTTACTTTAATATTCAATTCTGACTCTCCATATCTCTCTTAATTTCTCCCTCCAATTTTCCTTCTACCTTCACCCTCCTTCTCTCATACTAATTCTTCCCCTCGCTCTTCCTTTTCACCCTCAATTTCTTCTCGTTTCATGATCGTTACATAAAACTTTGACCTAACGACTATATTGGATCACAACAACACAATTCAATAGATCGAAATCAAATTGATTGGAGTGCATTAAATTAA
This sequence comes from Simmondsia chinensis, assembly GCA_018398585.1. NCBI lineage: Eukaryota > Viridiplantae > Streptophyta > Magnoliopsida > Caryophyllales > Simmondsiaceae > Simmondsia > Simmondsia chinensis. Next base: position 3,529,019 of record JAGTTD010000009.1, read on the forward strand.
AGTACCTGAAAAGGATGATCCGAGATGCTGAATCGAGTGACGAGATACAAACTGGTCACCAAATTGGAATCCGACAGCAGGTGCATTGAACTGTTGAAGCGGTAGATTATTTGAAGGATGAAAAAGGTAATTAGGGTTTGCAAAATTGATAGAATCGGGAAAGAAATCGGATTCATTTTGAGGAAAGGGTCGCAGGCTGAGATTGTAAAGGTATTCGTCAGTTTGCAAGAGCTTCTCGTAATGCTTTCCCAACACCCTTGGTTCAAACTTCAGCTTGTGCCTCCTACACATTCAACAAATCTGTTACGGGGTGTAACCAAGTCAAGCCGAGCCGAGCCGAGACTCCCTTTGTTATTGAGGTCGAGTGCAAGCCGACCTCTTATCGAGCTTTTGAATCTTTGTTTAAGCTTGTTTCGATAAGATTTTATGGGGTTTGATACTCAACTCGGCCCCGCTTGGCTAAATAAGTTTTATCGAGCCAATTGGAGCTTGTTATTGAGCGAAATTGAGCTCATAATTGAGTCGAACTCCCCATCAAATTGAGATATTTGAGTTAGCATCGAGCTATTTTCGAGCAAATATTAACTGTTAACGAGCTTTTATCGAGCTCTTATCAAACTATTCATGAGCGATCACCCCCCTTTGTTTGAACTCAGCTCGTTAAACTTATAAAACCAGTGCAACTCAGCTCGATAAGCTATCAAGCCTCAATAACGAACATGAAATAATTGTAATCAATTTCGAACTTCAAGTAGTTCGTTAAATGTTTAATTTGTTTGCACAATTCATTACAGAGAAGTGCCTCCATCATTAGCATATATTGTTTTGCATGTATTATTATTATTTTTTTTATATCATGTCATTTTAAACTAACAGTTATCTATATCAAAGTAATGGCAATTTGGCAAAGGACGCTCGATAAGAAAGTTATCAAAAATTAGGACATTCTAAAAATATTTTCAAATATATGTTCTCGAAATAGTCACATCATCCGTGCATTACACGGTAATCCACTAGTTTTTCTTATTGTCAAATCGTCATTTCTGTAACCCATTTTTTCGATAATTGAGATTTCATTGATCATAAGGGAAATTACAAGTCCTTTAACTGTGAAAGGACAAAATCAAAAGATCAAAATCAAAAGGATAATTAATTGAGATTTCTGTCACCCATAACACACTGAATATATTTTTTATTCTTTTGTTGAAACAATTTAACATTATTGATCCTTTTGCCGCACATATGTGCTTTTTTGTGCATATTAATTTTCTTTGCTGGTTTTCTTATTACAAAAGATTGTTATTTCTGTCACTCCTAAGTATGAAAGGATAATTATTATTACACCGACCTCTACAAACTCAAGCGTGGGGAACTCATTTTGAAAACTAGATCATAAAGATTGAGCCTAACTCTGCAAATTTGAGGTTAAACGGAGCTCGATTTGACCGGTTTGAACACATGATTTAGCTCCATAACTATTGATATAGACTTTTTCTTTGTCATTGAACATAAGTTTTACCGAGCTTAAACTCAACTCACTAGTGAAATAAGTCAGATCAACATGACTTTAGCTCACAAGTGAGTTGGGACATCCAAACTAGAGTATTTAAGTAAACTAATCCTGATTAGTGAGGTTACAACAACAATAACAGTCCCAGTGCCTCACGGCTCCCGCAGAAAGCAGGGTCTGGGAGGGGTGGAAGTACGCAGCCTTACCCCTTCCGGGTGGAAAGGAGGCTGTTTCCGAATAGGTTGCTAGTTCAAATTCTCTTATCAATAATCGTACCTAAAGAAAAATAAATAGGGTGTATTAATAAAGTACCTGCATATGAAGGCTTGTCCATTGGTGAATTCCGGAGCGTACTGAAGGGGCACCCAGTAAGTCGGCCTCCGTGGCTCGGGAGGATTCATCTCTTTGAAGAATCTCGGTCTATTTTGCAGCTGCACCCCACAACTTGTAAATTTTAAGTGCCTATTTACATGTGTCTAGTCTGTGTAAGAAATTGGTTTTATATAAGCGCGAAATTTATTCATTTGGTATATGAAAATACATAATACTTTCCCTTAAAACATGAGCAGAGCATTTTGTGCAGCTGAACCGATAAGTGAGGGCTTCCCTCTGACCAATTAAGCAGTGGTTACTCAAAATGAAAAATGCCTAACACTATATTTGAAACACTTGACAGGTCGTTGGTAAACCCCTTAACTCGTGAAGTGCCCTTGAAATAGCAGACTGAATATGCATCATACGTGCCTCCCATACGATCTACTAAGCACAAGTGCCTATTGATATGTCATTTGGCACACAAGTAAAGAGCTCTACGTTCCTTCTTTATAAGCCTTGATATTTTTCTCTCTCGAGCTCATTTTTCCCTTCTAATGCAAACACTAACTTAGACTCAGAGGGAATTTCTAAGGTAGAAAGCCAATGTTAGCGTTCCATTGTTTAAATCACAGTCAGTAAACCAGCTAAGCTGTGATGCAGCTTGCGCATGTAGATTTACCCATAAAACGCAACTGAATAGGATATATGAAGTGACTGAATTTAAACGGGTTATAGAAAGAAAATTGGTTATAATACGAAAGTAGTAAAAGTAGAGACTAACCAATATATGAAGATAACCAGGACAATTAGGAGGAGAAGTGATAGCGTGAATGGCAGCGATATCCTGCCATGAGAATTCAATCTTGTACTTCAAGCTCCCACACAACACTTCCCAAACCAACTTTTTCCTCTTGAAGAAAATCTTTGCCACTAGATCATCTGCATACGTTGCGTTCTTCTGCATTCATATAATTTATTGATGTCGGAAATGTCATCATAAAATTAACATCAAACAACATATTAAATTTACATGAAAATCCTTTCTGAGCTAGAACAAAAACAAAAGGATCTAGTCAGATACCTCATTCACTACTGAAATTTAGGACTACGACTTGAATCATAAACTAAAACCCAATCTCTCAGCTCAAGTGTGACTTTTATACGAACAAACAAACCCTCCGATAGTGTAATTTTTGTACCGAAATAGCCACTAAGACTCTCATATAATGACTTTTGAAGGGAAAATTTGCAAATTGCTAATAGAAATGATCCAAGCTCAACTCTCTTCTTACTCGGATCAATTACATATAGAATTGATTTACATGGAATCACTTCAATGTTAATGGACCATGACACTTTGTATCGCGATTTTGTCGCTAATTATCGAAAAAGGAGTGGAATTAAGCTTGTTTTCAAGAAACTAGTGAAACCGTATCCTATATTATATGACTATAATTTGACAAATGATCTGTGACTTTTTTTTTTTGATAAATTCGAAATTATAATAATACAAATTAAAAAAAAATTACAATTTGACAAATTATTTGTGATACTGATGAGTCATTATTTTTGCATCAAAATGGTTGTCATTTGACTAACTATTCAAGTTACTAACAAATTATTATCAGTTCCTTATGAAACTAAAATCAAGCATTGACAAACATTTTGTTGAAGACTTTGCAAGTCTAGTAAGAATCCAATATAAGAACCGTAAAAGACAAAAATTTAATATATGAGTCTAATGGGTTACTTCTTCTAGGATATAATTGCACTTCGACTTATATGCAGACCTCATATTTGCCAACTCTGTGGATTGGGCCAAAAGGGCTAATGAAATTTAATACCTTTCGCGAACTCCACCATTCAAATGTAAAAGGTTTTGGGTTAAAAGTTTATCATCCCTCCGTAAAGTGTTAATTTTCCGTTTTATGGAATTATCTTACTCATTATCAATATAAAAGAATGCTCCAATTCGACCCATTTATCTATTGATCTCCAAGTAAATAAGTAGGGGTGAGTAAAATATCCGAAAACCCAAATACCCTGAAAGCTGAATTGTACCCGATCCGAGAATAGCCAGTTAGAGTACACCCGACCCATTAATATTTAGATATCAGTTTAGTTATGGATATTATTTCTGAAATTTTCGGGTATCCGACCCGCTGCCCCGAAGTACTGTTAACAAGATGTCGGTTTAGCTTGGTTAGTTAGCATGTTCTAACCTCAATGTGACCCATTCTCTCCCAAGTCACTCCCTTGTTAAACTTTTATGTATAGAAAAACTTTGTAATGTAATACTAAATTTTTTATTTATTTATTTTGACTTGAGTTAATATTGAACTTTTTTTTATAAATCAATTCTGTAATAAATGTCAATTAAATGGTTAGGTAGCCGATCCATTATGATTCGACCCGATCTTTTAAGGTGGCCGATAAATATGGATACCCGAGTTCTTTTATCATCTTATGGGTAATGATTTTGATGGTTTATATACCCGACCTATGCTCACCAAGATAAATAAGCCCTAATCGATTTCAGACACTAACAACTTATCAAAATTACCCAAGAAAGAAAAAAAAAATTTAACCTGCCAAGAACCAATCTGCAATGACGACACGGGGAAGTTCCTCGCCTTCAAATCATTCAATTGCATCCGTGGCTGCTGCAGTGGCGGTGGAAGTGCAAGTGGTGGTGGCGGTGGCGGCTGTACTAGTGGTTGTTGCAGTGGTGGCAGTGGCGGGAACACCGGCTGAAATTGATCAACCAGATTCCAGAAATCCTAAGAAAACAAAAACAAATCAAGAAATCATATTTTTACAGAGCAAATATATGTTTAATCAATCAAAAATGGGTTATTTACGCCAAAGGTTCTTAGACTTTTTTTATTGTCCCGATTTAGTCCTTGTGGTTTTAATTGTGTCAATTTAATCACTATATAATTGGTACTGTGTCAATATAGCTTTTAAAGTAAAATTTATGTTAAGTTATTAATAAAATGGCAAGGCCATGGGTTGGATTAAATTGAGCCAATAGGTGGATTTGTAGTGGATTGCTTCCACCTAACGTCATTGTATTGTTAAAAATTACGTCAATAACTAACTTGAATCTAACCAAAGGACAAATTGGCACAATATGAATTCCAGAGAAATTAAATTGATACGATTAAAAGTATAAGGACTAGATTAATACAATGAGCCAAATACATGGATCTTTGGTGTAAATAAAATACAAGAAATTATATTTTTAGCATTAATTATAGCATGAGCAAAAAGTTGAATGCTAGTGCAATGCATCATGAACAAACTAGTAAAAGAAAACAGAGAAAGTGGCAAACTTGAAAAAGTTCAAAGAGAGTTTATATAGTATTTTTATATGGTAGCATCTTGCAAAGATAATACTGTGTACATCTTATCCTTTTCAAATCTTGTCATGGTGGGAGCAGCACTGAATCTGTTATTGCTGTTATATTTACAAAAGATGAACTCATTTTTATCACATGAATCACAAGATGAAGAAACACATAATCATAATAATGAAAAAGACTTGAAAAGAGAAAAAGAAATCAAAGTGTGATCAAATTGAAGTCTTATATTACACAAAAAATAAATTAATTATATGTTAGACAGTAACTAAAAAGTATTTCAGTAAGTAACTTTATTTTAATGATAATGTAGGTAATTTTCTTTTTTATTACGTAATTATGATATTAGATAGCGGTCACATCTCCCAACCTCTATAAATAGCGCACTAGAGTTGTAATGGAGCGTATGAAATAAATGATTAATTTGAATTCTCTCTCTTTTCTCCGAATTTTCTCTCCATTTCCCCTCGATGTCACTATCAAACCCTAACTAAACTTCGAAGAGGACAATCTAGCTATTCTTCCTAATTTTAATTGTATGATCTTAATCCATCTAGATTAACGCTATAGAGTAAGAACAACAGAAAAACGTAAAGAAATAACACTCAATGAGCAAAAATGCAGCAAATTACTACCATGTTGAGGTATTAGTCCAACAATATTTACGCTATAAATTAAAAGATTTCTGATTCAAATCCTTAATCTTACTTACAACAACAACAACAACAACTCTGTGCCTGCTCCCGCCAAACCAGCGTTTAGGAGGCGTAATATGAACTCAACCTTACCCCTACTTTATAGAGATATTGTTTCCGAAAGCTAAATCTTACATTGAAAAGAAATTAATGAAAAGAGAGATAATCATACAAGAAGATCTTTGCCATCGTAATCATCGCGGGACACCACCTCTTCTGGCCACTGTCGTGGCGATTGAATTGCCAGCGGTTGCTGCAGTGGCGGTGGCGACGGCGGCTGTGGCGGTGGTGACGGTTGCAGTGGTGGCGGTGGCGGAGGCATTGATTGAAATTGATCAACCAAATTCAAGAAAGAAAAAAAAAAAAAAATCAAGAATCTTATTGTTACCGATCAAAACTTACACAACGAACCAAGAACAGAAAATTAATTTCAAGAAATCTTATTGTTACAAATCAAAACTTATACAACTGATTATATTTTAAAGAAATATTGCATATTAGTAGCTGAGATTTAATGTATTAATTTGAGAAATTATTACTCAGGTATCATAAGGTTTGACCGTTTAAATTACTTAGGTATTCTGACTTTTTAATATATATATAATGGGGTATTTTACGGTTAAGAATTTTTATCACTTAGGTACCCTGAAGTTTTTAAAATTTTATCAATCAGGTATCCTTATTCCAAAATTGGATTGATTTTTATTGAAAAATGCTACAATGAAACATGATTCCGACGGTATATGCACATATATTCATTAGAATTTGATGATCTTTTATCAAAAAATGTTGATATAACACATAATGTCGGCCATATATAAGTAGTTTATATCCAAATTTAATGAATGTTTTATTGTAATTCGTTGAATTTTTTCTGAAAAAATATTGACATAACTTATATTATGCACTACGTTACATGTTTTGTATAAAATTTGCTTGATTCTTCTAAAAAAATCAAATTCAATATGATTTCTAAGTGATAAAATATTCAAGCCTCAGGGCACCTCACTATATATATTAAAACGTTAAGGTACTTAAGTGATAAATGGTTAAACATCAAGATGCCTAAGTGAAAATTAATGTACTTGATAAAAATGATCCATATAATAATGTGAAATGATTTAAAATTTGCAATTATTTGTTAATATTAGTATCCCAGCATCGCCTCCTTATTCGCCTAATTTGATACACGAACCGCAATGTTGTGTGATTGCTAATGAAGAAGAGTTTGATGAGAGGCCTATTCTTTACACCCGTACTTACTGTCATTTAAACTATTTTATTGAAATATACGTAACTTTTGGAATAAATGTTGTTTATCAAAATTTGCAAACTAAAACATTAATACATTAAATTTCATCGTACTTGTAATATACCCTCAAATTTTTTTAAAATTAGATATATTGGCGAACTTGAAAAGTTCGGCGCAAAAAATTACAAAAAAAAGGGGTTATTTATACCAAAGGTTTCTATATTTTTTATTGTATTAATCTAAGTTTGTACTTTTAATTATGTTAATCTAGTTCTATTAGAGTATGAAATTATTCCCCGGCTTTCACCCATCAGCTTAAACTTTTGAGATTTTGGTTCCTTATTATGGTATTAGAGCCTTATGACCGAGAGGTTACAAGTTCAAATCTCAACAGTCCTTACTTTAATATTAACATTATTTAAGCACAGGGTATGAGGTGGCCATGTGCAGTATCCATGCTTCAAGCCCAAACACTAGATTACTAAACTCACAATGCTAGACCGAAATACTGGTGTAAAAGTCCAAACCAAAAATCAAAAACCGAACCGAACAAAACTGGTCTAGTTTAGGCGCTGCTTGATTCGACATTACACATTTTTTAGAAAATATTCTAAATTAACAATATTTTTTTCTTAAACATTTATGTCTTTCTAACTAAATAAAAATGTTTCATTTTATAAATCTATATGAGCTACAAGCTCAATCAAGCTGAGATTTAGTAAAACATAATGCGTAAGATTACAATGAAAAATATTTTCCATCCATTTAGGAAAATATTTTCCACTTCCGTTAAAATTTCCTTTCAATAGAATAAAACATTTTTCATATTTATAATTATTATAATAAACTTATGCCAAAAAAAATAATAAATTAAACTAAAACAGAAATGTTTCTATCAAAATAAACATAGCTTTTTTTTTCCAATAATTATCGGCAAAACCGAAGAACAACACCGGGCCTCAATAAAGCGAGCCCTGACAACTCCAAAAAACGGAGACGGAACAGGCAAACAAAATAGAGAAAAGACAACGGGGGAGGGGCAACAGAAAAACAGGGCAAAAAAATAACAAAATAGGAAACCAACCCACATACTATACAACACGAAAAAGGAGACCCAAGAGCAACAAAAAAAAAAAAAAAACGTAGCTATATTTCGAGACCAATGGATGCAGTATATATAGATTTTACATGAACAAAACAATATTCCTATTTTGTTCATATTGATGTCACTAGTAGAAAATGACTTAACAGAAAGAAAAAAACACGTGAGACGACATGGAACTGGGGATTTGGATTAAAAAATTGAAAAATATCTGGAGGGAAATATCCCACAGCCACAGTCTCCCGCGCTGGGGACACATGCAATATTTCAGTTCTTATGAAATTGATCCAATTGCTCGTCAAAAATACGTGTAGCTGATATATCTGTTAGGAGAGGATAGTACAACGATATCAGTTCATAGCGCCTTTAAACTTACATGCTCACTAGTGCTGTTAGGGATGGTAATAAAGTGGGGCGGGTAAGGAGGGTGCATCCTTTATACCTGTACCCGCTGTTCAAATCCTAAACCAGTACCCGCCCCGATAGGTATAGACCCATACCCATACCCACCATATAACCCATGGGTATCTATTACCTACCCCGTACTCTCCCTAATGTACGTTAAAAAAATGATTATTTATACCCTCTCATATTACTTATTTAATACTATTTTTAAAAATTAATTATATTTTTTTATAACATTGATAAACAATTTGAGTTATTGAATTTAAAAAATTTGAAGGTTAATTATGTTTAAAATGAAGCAAGTATGGCGGGGCGGGTACAAAACTATTCCCGTACCCGCCTCATACCTATGACGAATACGAGACGGGTCCATCTAACCCATACCCATTACCCGCCCCACTTATACCCGTACCTGCCCCAAACAAGGCGGGTACTTGCGGGTAGCGGGTTTGATCTGCCCTATGCTATTGCCTTATTATTTGACTTTATGGTTACAGGCCCTTCTAGAGGAATAAAGTTGCGTATATTTTATCCTCCTTAGACCTTTTCCTACCTTAGCATGAGCCTTTTAGGGACTGAGTTTAATGCTGTTATATGAAATTGAAATAATGGCCTCTTTTGTTGCATATGTCAAGTAAGTCAAAGAATTAGAGGACCCGAAAAGAGAGAAATTCATAAAGTAAAACGACCATTAACAAAGAGAAGAATAAAGAAATCCATATAGGGTACATGGTAACGTCAGGTCACCTAATAATTTATCATATCAAATAAGTCAAATTATTTTTTAGCTAGTGATCTTTAATAAATGTTTGCTTGTAGTTGTCCCACCATGACAAAAGTTGCTTTCACCATAAAATTATATTTTAAAAAATGTGAAATTACATATGTCCTAAGATGATTTACAAATTATGTTATTACACTATTATTATAATTTAATGACAATTAATATGGTTTAAGTAAGCATACTAGCACACCAAAACTTAAGAATGAAGGAAAACTACTTCCCCTTTAGTGTACTACCCTGAAGAGAGGTTGTTTCCGAAAACTCCCAACTTGAGGGGTGTAACACGAGGACTTCCCAATAGGTCACTCATCTTGGTACTACTCTCATCCAATCACGCTTAACTTCAGAGTTCTAATAGGATCCGGTGCTTGCGTGTTAGTATACTTTTAGGTATATAATGTTGTGTTTTTTCTTATATTATTGCTAAGTTTTTCCTTCCTCAAAATCTCTCAAATCTCAAATCACGCAATTCTAAAGCTCCCTTTTTCCACACTTTGTGTCATGGGGCCTCCTTGTGAGATGTTGGCTTTTGTATATCGAGTTTGCCCTCGCTACTAAAATATGCAATTCCAAAGCTTTACATAAAAGTTAGCAAATAATAAAAGAGTGAAAAATAAAAAAATAAGTAGTCATGTATTTAAATTCAACACGGGACTACAACAACAACAATAACAAACCTAGTGCCTCAAGGGCTCCCGCATAAGCGGGGAAGTCCTACCCCTGCAAGGTGTAACCCTGCCGAGAGGCTGTTTTCGAGGACCCCCAACCTTATAGAGTTGGCAACACGAGGACTTCCCATAAGGTCATCCATCCTTGTACTTCCTCGCCCAAGCACACTTAACTTCGGAGTTCTAATAGGATCCGGTGCCTTAGAGCCTGATAAATCAACACGGGACTAATATATAAAAATTAAAAAGCAAATAAAAGTCAAATAAAATCCCAATATAATAACATGTAATATTATATTCTTAAATATAAACATCTTTGTGTATCGCACGGGATGACATTAGCATATAATAAGAGCAACAACCACAATCCTAATGCCATAAGGGTTCCCGCCATGGTTGGGACTGGAGAGGTGAAATATACGTAGTCTTATCCCTTCAGGATGCTATCTTAAAAAAAGGCTGTGGGTGTGAGAATACCCAAAGCATACAATAGAAGCAAAGCAACCTTGAAATTAGAAGCAATTTACAAGAAAATAGAAAATAAAGCCACTCAAAGTCAATTAGAATAAAAATAGACTAATAGGGTGTTGAAGGAGAAAAGTAAATATTAATAAAGAGATAAATGTTGCTTATATCCGTTGATCCACCTTCTTACAAGTTCAACACGCATCATCAACCCTAATTAATTACGTTTCAATCTACTCACTAATTAGCCCCCCTCCTCTTTTTTATTTTCAATTTTTTTACTGAAAATTATCTATATTTTATGTGAAGTTTCAAAAAATTATCTCAATTTTTAATTTTTTAAAGTCATACCTAAAACTTTTTAAAATTTTCCAATATCACACCTGATGCTGACGCCGTTAACTTTCAGTTAAAATAACTAGGAAATTATCAAACTACCCTCAAAATTTTGTAGTTTTTTTTTTTTTTCTTTGTGTTCAAATAATTTAAATATTTTTGAAATAATTTGGATTTTTCACAATTTATATCAATCTTACTATTTTAAACTACTTTTTCAACTATTTCTATAGTTTTTTTTTTTTTTTAATTCTTTTCCTATGCTCAAATTATTAAGAATTTTCATTTGAGATTCTTGAAATTTTTAATTATTTTTTCAACTATTTTTTAAAATGTTTTTCACTGATACAAACCAAAATATAATATAGCTATAATCAATAGCAATCACAAGCTAAAGTATTACATTTGATAGATAGACTCCAATAATAGAGGATTTATATAAAAGAAAGAGAGAAGACGTAGAAAGAAATAGGGGAGAGATAGAAGAACACGCATAATTTCTCAACATACCTAAGCCTAATACATCACCTACCCATTTATAGAAGAAACCTCCAAAATATCTAAGATAAGGTGGCATGCTATAGAAGGCTCTGGAAGGAGGTTGCTGGTGGTAGTGTCGAGACATGGCTGACGAGCGAGTAGGGAAGGAAGGCGCTGATGGGGTCTTGGCGGTAGCTAGGTGTGTGTTGAGGTGCCGCCAAGTATAGAGGATTAGCGGGAAGGATGGCGAAATGTGTGATGGCGATAATGGAAGACAAGATGCTGTCGAGTATGGGGATCTGGTTTGCTGTTGGCAACCAGGTGGTTGAATGTGTGTTGACGGTAGACTGAGAGGGAGCGTATGGCGGTGGGCGTGATGGTAGTAACCGGAAGAGACGGCTTGGCGGCTAGGCGATACTCGTATTGTATCAATCACTTCTTCCTTCAATTTTTAGAAATTTTATTTAATATTTACAACTTTTCAATAAATTATAAATAATTTTATAAATAAAAAATACTTAATGTTTTTTTTTTTTAAAGGCTATAACAATGCCCAAATCTTTAATAATTTTACAAATTCAGATGTAAAGGGCAATTTCTTTAGTTACAAAATAGATTACTTAATATAATTTAATTATATTAAGTTAAATTTAGTGTTTTGATATATCTATATATATATATATTTTTCTTTGAACAGTACAAACGCCTTAAAGGCAGGGGAAGGGGGGATGCCGGGCATCGAACACTGGATCCCGTGGGTGGCAAATGCCTACCCAACCATTTGGGCCAGGAGGGCTTTGGCGTGTTTTGATATATTTATATACCCCAAAATATGGTATTTTATTAGATAAAAAGTTAACGACATTAACATTAGATGTAATATTGAAAATTTTTTAAAAATTTTAAATATAACCTTAAAATATAAAAAAATAAGATAATTTTTTAAAATTGTAGTTAAATATAAATAATTTTTGTTAAAAAAAACGCTTTTATTTTTTCGTCAAAAGAGAAAAAAAAAATCGGGGTAAAGGAAACTTAAAAGGGTAAGAATAATAGGCCGCGTTGGATCCGCATAGAATCAACGGCATGTAACGCTGACCGTCGATCTAACAAAACCCAAACACCCCCTTAATGAACGGCCCAGATTCCCCACCAAAGAACATTAACGAAGTAGCGTAACGAATCCCACATCATCTCTCTCAAATCATCGCGAAAGAGGTCGCCCCCTCACACTCATTCATGGCTTCCTCTAGAGAGAGAAACTAGAGAGAGAGGAGAGAGAATCAGATATGGCGTTTCAGTGGTGGCCTGCGGCAGCGTTGCGGTGGCTAGAGACTGGAATTTCATACCTCACGCCGCGGATGTCGAGCTTCAGCATCTCCGGTTACTTGCCGGAGAGCGTTTTCCGGTGGCCGGCGTCGGTGCTCAGCTTCTCGATTGTCGACGACGTGCTCTGGACGGTCGTGACGGCGTTGGAGTCCGTCGCTTTGGTGTCTATGCTCTGCTTCTTCTTCGTCTTCTGCGGTTGTAATATCTGATCTTAACCTCTCTATTTGAATTTTAAATCGAGTTCTAGAACTTTCTAGAAGATGAATCCTTGTTCCGCCGTTACATCGCCGGAGTTCGGGTAGGCGGCGGAGGTGGCGGTTACTGACGGTAATGCCGGGGGTTTAGGGGTGATGAGCGTGTGACGGAGAGGCGCGTGGCGTGGTCTTTTCCGTCAATTGAGGGGGGTTGTAGATGAGGGGTAGTTAAGACAATTAACTTGCCCCTTTTTTGGGGTCAAAATTTTAATTAGTTTTTTTGCTTTTCTTTCTTCCCCCCCCCCCCCCCCCCCTAATTTGGGGTTGGAACTCCATGAATGGTATTTGTCTATTTTGTTTTATAATTTGAGTGTTTAATGAATGTATGTATGATGGGATTTTAGGTTTAATGCAGGCTAAATCGCTAAGTGTTGTGATTTTCTTTCCAATGCTGTTTTTAATTCAGTTTGTAGAGTCGGTGTAGCTGGGAGTCCTTGGAAACAGCCTCTTGTCAAGGTCTTACCCTGACGGGGTAAGGCTGCGTACATCTTCCCCCTGACCCTGCGCAAGTGGAGCCCTTGAGGCACTGGGATTATTGTTGTTGTTGTTGTTTGTAGAGTCGGTGTTGTTGCTTTGTTGCTTCAGTTTTGCTTTTTAGCTTGGGGACGTCCAGACATAGCTTTTCTTTAGAATAACACTCACAAATGGTAAGGCTGCATATATCTCGCCCTCTCACCTTCTCCGGACTGTATTTTGACGGGAGCTCTTGTAATACAGGTTTGAGTTTGAAACTGATCGTTGTATTTTTCATTAGAAGATATGGCATTGCATTTCTGGTAGCCCTAAATAATTAATTGATTTGCGAGTGCAAAGTTTACTGTGACCAAATAATTAATGATCAGGCTCACATCTCATACGAAATTAATAGAAAAATAATAATAATTGTATAATATTGTTTTCGTGTAGGGTTTTTTGGCAAAGAGAGTTGAGCTTAGATTCTTAAGAAAGGAAATAGGACCGGTTTTGGGGATGCTTTTATATGTACGTTGTGAGATTACTTTGAGATTTATCTTACTATTTGTAGCCTACGGAAAGAAATGGGGTTGAAGAGATATCTCTAGGGATATTTTGCTTTATCCTTTCACACGTGTATATGGTACCCGAGATGAACAATCGATGGGTAACATTCGGGGTTCTTCTCGGAGACATTGGTATCCATAGTTCAAAGGACGAATTTGGGACTCGCTAGGTGGGTAAGTAAAGATACCAATCCAAAATAGAAGTTTTGTATTCAAAGTTCGTCTTTACTAATTTAAAAATACGAAGATTCTAATTTGAAGAAATGGTGGTGCCTTTATCATCCATCACCTTTTCCCTTAATTGGTTTGCATATTCAAAGTTTAATCTGACCTAATGATCAGACTCAAGTATCATATGAAATTCAACAACAAGCCTAGTGCTTTAAGAGCTCCTGCGTGAGCAGGGTCTAGGGAGTAGGATGTATGTAACTTTACTCCATCAGGGTGATACTCTAATGAGAGGCTGTTTCTAAAGATTCCTAACCTGATAAGTGTGAAGAGCATGGAAAACATGGAGAATCATATGAAATTAATGAGAAGAATTAATAGCAGGATGATATAATAGATCATATTCATGAGGACGGTAGGGTAGAAGTTGAGTTCATACTTAAAGTAAGTTATTTTACAGGACCTTGGCACATTTTTTTTTGAATAATTGGATTTATTCTTCACATGTTTGAGCAGGCTCGATAAGTTTAACAAGCCGAGTTCGAATAAGGGGGTGCTCGGCTCGCTAATGTTCACGAATAGTTTGATAAGGGCTTGATAAGAGCTCGTTACGGGGCTCGATAAGAGCTCGTTAGAGGCTTGTTATGAGCTCGATAACTGTTGGTCTTGGTTAAAAAATGGTTCGATAATGGCTAAATAATAACTTAAAAAGCTTAGCTCGTTAATGAGCTAGACTCTATTTCGAGCTTGGCTTGGTTTGAAACTCGATTGGGCTCGATAATGAGCTTGACTTGACTCGATAACGAGCTTGACTCGGCTCAATAAGCCTAACGAGCCGAGCCGAGCCGAGTGTTCAAACAAGGGTTAGATATGCTCGATAAGAGCTCGGCTCAAACTCGAGCTTGATAAGCCTTATCAAACTCGAGTTTGAACAAGGGGGTGCTCGGCTCGTTTACGCCCCAATCTACAGTGTTAGCAAACAATAGGACAAACATAGTTTGTGATTCTGCTCACAAAATTCAACTTGGCATATGTTTTTTGAATGCAAAGTATTGCCAAATCTTTTTAAACGCAAATTTCAACCGTAACTATTTGTAGTTTTTGCTAAGTTGTCAGTGAAGTCGACCTTTCGGTGTTTGAGATAAAAACAAATGGAAAACATCACTAATATATGTACATAAACTTTTTCTTGATTAGTAATTGAAATTACAGGGTTAGTTCCTTTTAAATTTGTTATCTAACATCCAAAACAGGGTTTAGGATATTAGGGGGATTTAAATTATAATTCTAGCTCAAAATCTCTTAAATTTAGCGAGAAACAACGAGTTTTGAAGAGAGAATATGTGTTGCCTTGTGATATAAAGTGATTTTTGTCTTATGAACATAATTCTTATATAACGCTGATTTGTAGCTGACTCCTCTTTGAACAATTGGGTTTCCTCCTCTCTTGCATCTTTAGACGAGTGGAACTAAAAGGAGCAGTTGGACATAACATATGGTAGCGGCACAATTGGAGAGATTAGTTGGCCAAATTCTCACGTTCTTAGATCACCGTGTCATCGATGCGAGGTGCCATGGAGTCTTGTTCTTCCCTTAGTTCCGACAATTCTCTAAATCTTTGACCGGGTCTCTTAAGGCAGAGAGACCACCCAAATTCCCAAGTAGTGAGCTTGACTTCTTATTCTAGCTTTTTATTACTCTAACCAACTACTATTTTGGTTGACCAGAATGACATTTATATGTTATATTAACTGTTAGACTCCACGTATAAATATAGTTAAGTCTCACATTAAAGTTCTAAAATAAAAGATATTACGAGTTACTCTATATAATACTAATTGATTTAAGATATAAATTAGAACCCACTTAAATTTATATATAAATTTTATATGTTCCAATTTCATGAGTTATGAAATATGACATTGACAAATTAAAAAAAAAAAAAAAAAGGTGATAATAATGATGAATAATGATGAGTTCTCTACTAGAGAATCTCTAGAATATTTGCAAAATCACGTGAAGTAAAACCTGTAGAAAAACGTCACGTGAGTAAAGGCAACAGATACAATCAAAACGACGCCGTAGCGGATGTAGAAGTCATTCATCCCCCAATTAAACGAAAGTTTACGCCTTTTTGGGAGCTGAGAGTCCAAGACGAGACCTTCAAACCCTAGCTGCCCCGGTTCTGGAATTCCCCGCAAAAATTCCATAATCGGGTCAACCCGGATCCGAATCCAAATCATGGCGTCATCCATATGGCGGCATCTCACCCGCACCTTCACCGGTCCGTCGCCGCCGCTCAATTCTGCCGCCACCGCCGCAGGTGTATCAAGATTCTTCTCTTCTTCCCCGTCCTACGTAGGTAAACTTCTCTAGCTTCCTCTTTTCCGGATCGAAATTAATCGTATTATTTGACAAAAGGATTTCAATTTTATATGAATATGGTGTGAGGTGAGGAATTTGATTAAGGATTTAGGGTTTAGGGTTTTTTTAGGTTTGAATGTGCATTTCTTGTTTTAGTTTAGGAAGTGGGAATTTATCACTTAGATAGCTTGAGGTTCGAGCATTTATCACCTAAGTACTCTAATGTTTTGATATATACAACGAGCTATTATGGGGTTTCAAGATTGTCACTTAGGTACCTTATGGCTAAACTTGATGAATTTTGTAAAAGTCTGATCAATTTGTGCTGTAAAATGTTAACGTCGTACATGATTGTAATAATATATAAATATGCAGTGAGGTGAGGAATTGAATTAACCATTTAGGGTGTAGGGTTTTTTAGGTTTGAATGTGGTTTCTTGGTCTACCCTCAGTTTGGTATAAAAATTAGTGATTAAAAATGAGCAATTAGGGAAAACTAGAAAAAAGCAAAACGTGCGAAAACTATTAGTTGTCACTTGTTTGGTTATTGATCAGTTTCTCACAGCTTCTCTTAGTAAAACAACTAGAGTTTTACTTAGTTTTGCTTTTCCCGAAGTTTTGCTCTCTTTTCCATCCACTGCGATGGAAAAGTTGAGAAAGATAAAACAAATAGAGTTTTACTGTGTTTTTCTCAATTTTGTTTTCCCCAGTTTTGCTCTTGTTAACCAAATACGCCTAGTTTTTAAATTGACATAATTTTGCTTAGCCTTTTCTAGTTGTACTCTTTACTAAAACTAAATCAAACTGAGGGAATGGGTTTGATGTGGTGGTGGCAGTGAAGGTGGGGATACCGGAGTTTTTGAAGGGGATAGGGGGAGGAGTGGAGGCGCACGTCGAGAAGCTGGAGTCCGAGATTGGGGACCTCCATAAGCTGCTTGTTATCCGCACTCTCAAGCTCAAGAAACTTGGAATTCCTTGCAAACATGTAATTCTTTCTCTCTTTTCTTGCTGAAGTTAAATTTTTTCCCCTCCTTTCCTTATATGATCATTGATTTTTGATGCACTTTAGTGAAAGTTGTGTAGAGGAACCAACTTTCCTAAAAGTTTAAGTTGATGGGTGATGATCCAGAAATGATTTTATACGCTAATATTTTCCCTCACGCGAATGCCCATTGGGCTTGAAGTGTGGATATTGCACTGGCCCATCTCATAACTTGTGCTTGAAATATATTAATGTTTAGAGTGGGGGGCTGGGATTCAGACTCTTGACCTCTCAATCAATTCTGATACCTTGTCAATGAACTAACTTTTCTAAAAGCTTAAACTGATCGGTGATGATCTAGGAATGATTTTTTTCTCTAACAAGTTGATTGGGTCTATAGCGAACATAAAGTGTTGGCATATGATATTGAAAAATTTTATCGAGCTATAAGCCTCACCCACGGAATTGGGATATCTGAGATCCGCATATAAGTCTAAGTGGAGTTCTGTCCTAAAACCATTTAACATTAGGTGGAGTAACCCACTGTGCTTGTATGTTGATCTTTTCGCTCATAACTCTAATGTGGGTCATTTTTTTAGTATACTCACATGTAAAGTTCTCTACATGATAACTGTATATAATAAACTAAAGTGAGGCTTAATCATAAAACTAATTGTATTTTACATTGATCTCACTTTTATTACAACTTCAATGTGAGACATTCTTACTAGGCTTACATGTAATAGCTTCAACATGTTTTGCTGGTGGGTTCTTCAGTATATAGCGCTTCAAGTTGAATCAAACACTTGTCCATTTTTCTTCCCCACTCTTCCCGATGTTCTGAGGAAAGTGAGTATTATGCAGCTGAGTTTGTGGGGACCCGGTTTCTTTCTTGGCTAAATATAACAGGGCACAAATTTGAAGCATTTGGTTGAAGTCATCTCTCTTCGTTTTAGACTGAGAAAAAGAATAAGTTGGTTAACTTAATATTATGATTGACATTGAATAAGATGGTTCACACTAGCAAAGCAGATCTATACTTTATCCTGGCTGTTTCTAGGGTAAATTTTTTATGCCTGTAGATGAACAGACATGTCACATTTAAACAAGAGGGAAATCATGTTCTGGTTGAAACCAGTTGGAGACTTCATACTATATCGATGAAGTCAGATGTTTAATGCTGGTTGCCTATGTATTTAGTCCGTTTTCCTGTAGAAGAAGATGCCCTTTTATGACCTTTTTAGTTAAAAGAAGAAATTACTATTTCTTGTTTCTATTTAAAACCTAGTATGAAGAGATACACCAACTTGAACCTATGACCTTCTACCATAGGTTTTCAATTTGACCCGTGTTTTAACCACTAAATCAAGGCCTCGTTGGCCTTTGTATCTATTCCCTTTATAATTTGCGGCTTAGTTATCCGGGTAAAATTAGAGTAGGGAGGCATTATTCTCGTTCTTGCATCGTGTTACTATATGGGGGTTTGGACCCTGCTTCCTAGGAATTTCTGGAGGTTTTGTCATGCTCTGAATTGGCACCCTTCGTATGATGTAATAAAATTAGTTTCCTTAGCCAAACAAAAGAAATTTTTGGGGAAGAAATATTAGTTATAAATATGTTGTGGGGGAAAGATGTCTTCCCTCCAACCAAACCGAACTCACTATTGTATTTTGCAAGTAAGATTTAGAATGAAACACTTGATTCGGAATTGCAACTTCAATTTAACTCTTGTTTGATGATTTACCTTGGCTGCGTTCTGACTTTTGTACTCTTCTTTCCCACAGAGGAAACTGATACTAAAGTACGCACACAAGTACAGAGTTGGACTATGGAGGCCTCGAGCTGATCTCGTTAAAGTTTGATTATGCGCTTACCCATACTCTCGAATATCCCGGGTTGCCTGTCAGTCAAGTATCTGGCATCTTGCAGCATCTTTGGATCAATTGGGTCTGATAGTTAATGCAATTCGCAGATGGATCTTGTTGCTTCATTTTGCTGGAGTGATGAAACTCACGGCTTGTAAGCATCAAGTTACAGTTTGTAAGTCATTTGGTCAACACTGGGATAATTTATTTGTGGAGAAATCAAGGGTTGTTTGGGATTGTTTCTGTTCGTAGTTTTTGGATTTTAGAAACTAAAAATCATATTTCCAAAAACGATATGAAATAGGTGTACTTGCTCCAAATAATGTTGCCTAATGTCAAATTCATAACTCTTTTTTCTGGGTTTGCACAGCCAAATCCATCTTCAACCAAGGATGTGTTTACTTTGTGAAAAATATCCAATCTTTTAGGAATAATTTCCATACCCCTTTTGTTTGCTTTGAAAAGTTCTATAAAAAAGGCCAGAAATATTTTTATGGACGGACCAGCGGTGTATAAATGAGTTAAAGCCCAAGCTCGTGAGCTTGAGATTCAGCACGGCAACATTTTTCTTGGCTAAGGTTCAGCTCAAAGCTTGTGGAACCTCTAGACATTGAGAGCTTGGCTCAGTTGAACTCGAACCTAGATCGGTGAGCTTCGTCCTACACGTGCCGCATTTTGGATCGTTTAAGCTTGATGTAGGCTCATTTGGGTCTAACTGAACTCATTTACACTTGAACTTAACTCCATTGAGTACATCGGATTTGTTTGGCTAAGTTGTGAAAAAAACTATTTTTTAGAAGTAGGGTTTTTTTTGTAAAAGTGTTTTTAATGAGTATTTTAATTTAAAATATTTGTAATTTTTACTTCTTTTTATACATTTAAACAAGAATGCATATTTCTGTTTCTACTTTAAAATAGAAAAATAATTTATACCTCTATTAAATTTTTTTTTTCAAGTTAGACATCTTTAAATCTTGAAAAAAGTTTTTCCCAAAAAAATAGTTCCTTTTCTGATTTAAAAAAAAAAAAAAAAAAAAAACCACACCTTATGCTCTTAGTCCATAACGTATATATCAAGGTGGGCTAAGGGCTTTAACAAGCTAAATCGATTCTATTTTTAAACATTTTTTGCAAAAAGGAACTGAATGTGCTTCGTAAAATGATATATACTACATAGTGGGCAATGCAGCTTTGAATATATTTATCCCCAAATAAATAAAATTGAATTTTGGATAAAAAAATAAATAAATACTTTCCTCTTTTTTAAAAGCTCTTAATGCATTTGCAATTTTTATTTATGCTCTTACTTTTTTACTTTATGATTAGTAACTTTCCACATTGCGGGTAAAGTAATTAATTTTAAGATTATCTATTCCAAAGATTCTTATACTTTCATTATGGTGTTAATTTAGTCTTTATACTTTTAATTTTATCAATTTAGTCATTCTACAATTCATAATCTATCAATTTAGTCTTTCGGTCAATTTCATGTTCAGTAACTGAGATAATTTTTAGCGGCACGAATATGTTAGATGCAATAATCCATTAAAGATCCACCAATTGGCTCAATTTAACCGAATTTATGGCCGAACCATTAAAAATTTTATTAAAGACTTAGCATAAATTTTACTTCAGGGACCAAATTGACACAATATTAATTATAGAGAGACTAAATTGACACAACCAAAAGTACAAGGATTAAATTAACACAATTGGCAAAGTACAAGGATGTTTGGTGTAAATAACCCTTAATCTTATTTTACAAAAAGATATTTTTTATAATTAGTTATCTTTATTATATCTAGTAAGAATATTTATCATTTTATCTTTTATATTATTACTTCCAACTAAAATAATTTTGCATTTAATATTTCAAATAATTAAAAAAAATAAAATAAAAAAGTGATAGTCCAATAGATGTCAAGGCCACTGGGCTATAATGGGCCAACATTGCAGTGACCCGTTATAGATTTATTCAATTTTATTGTAAAGATTATTTTCTATTTTTTTAACAATTTACCCATAATATGTAAACAAAGACAATGATAAACAAGGAGTAGGACCAGACGATGAAGGAAAAATTTTAAAAATAAAATAAAATAAAATAAAAAAGTGATGGTCCGATTGACGTCAGCCCACCGGGCTATAATGGGTCAACAATGCAGCGGCTCGTTATTCATCAACTGCCGGGAGAAGAAGATGTTCGATGCTTCTATGAAGCCAGCCTGATGCAGTTCCCTTCATCACTTGACCGAGCCTTTGCCTAGTCCCCATGACACACTCCTAGCTTGGATCGGCCAAGCCAACTTTAGTGCAACTATTGAACTAGCTTGGATATTGTCAGATTTGCTTATACGTGATAAGATAAAAAGTTGCAGTTTTCCGGTGTGGGAGTTAGCAACGACCAAACAATGCGCAAAAATGGATTTCATTCTTTGTTTTTTTATATTCTAGACGCAGGGTCGGTCCTGACATTTTTAGGACATCAAACAAAATTTTTAAATGGAGCCTTTCATATATAATAATATTTTTCTTAGAACTTATTAATATTAACAATTGTTACTTTAAAAACGATGATCCGAAAATTCAGGGGCCCCAAGTGGGTGCTTGGTGTTATGTTTGGCCATATAGACGTAAGATTTATTAAGATATATAGATTTTTAATTTTCCAAAAGGTATTATATGATATATTATTTTATAATCTAATTATATATATATTTTTTGATAATTTCTTCTTATGTTCATCGCACGTCCGAAAGATTAAAACAAGAACCTATATAAATAAGGGAAAAGGGATGGGTAACTACTGCTTCTGATTTTACGCAAACTTGTTTCTAGACCTCGAGCCTTCCATGATTTGCTGGGATTCCTCCCAATAAAGCACGCATTAATGTCAAAAATCTTTTTCTCAACGTCTTCCAACTTCTTCATTATTGTCCTTCAAACTCACGTCTCTTTTAGCTTCTCAGACTACTAGCTCGAGATGGAGTGCTATTCTATGCATAGTATCCCAGATAATGACTTCAAGCTCAAGCATCTGACATTCAACAACATCCTTGGTAAAAACTTCGAGTGCTCGCATGTGCCAAACACGTGCCTTATTAAATAAAACAACGTTGTTTACCCGTCAGTTCTCCTGAATAAACAACACAAAAAGCAGCTCATAACATAACTAATTTTAAACAAAACCCTCAAAAAATTATGAGTTTCAAACGACTACTTCCGTTTTTCGGGGTTCCGACCGGCCCGACTTGACAGAAGATACATGTTGGAATCCAAGAATAGTACACATTGAATTGGGGGAGTGCCATAAAGAAAGGGTCATATGCAAAATCCAAGCACCCACCTCCCCAAGTGGGTCTATTTGGGCACAAAATGAGGATTGAAAAGCATTGTAAAAGGAAAAGGAGACAAATAAAACAAACAACAACAAACTCAGTGTTTTAAGGGCTCCCGCATATATAGGGTCGGGGGATATACGTAGCTTTATCCCTTCAGGGTGCAACCCTAAAGAGAGACTGTGTTCAAGAACCCCCTACCTGAGAAGTATAAAAATAAAAAGCAATAAAAGCATCTAAGCGTAAAAGCATAAAAACAACGGTACAGAACAAACATATGAAAAGCATAAAGCAGCAATAGGCAATAAAACAGCTCACAGTCATATCAAGTAAAACAAACAAGCAGACATATAAGCCTAGAGACAGTAGTGTTTATACTCCTCTATTATAAACCGCTACATCGGATATCCCTACGCTAGCCCTCCAGTGAGCTCTATCTAAGACAAATAAAATAAAAACAAAAAAAAATAAATAAAAGAAAAAGGAAAAGAAAAAAAAAAAGGTTGAAAATATTTAAGCTTTCTTAATTGAAGGCACATGCGTCCATGTGCTCTTTTGTGTGGACCTCTTTCTTCGCTTCTTGCACCCCTTGCCTCTCCACCGCCCTACTAAATCTTAATCCTTGTTTGGTCGGTCGAAAGTAAATGCGAGAAGTAAAAATTTATAAAAAAGCAAGAATTTAGGCTTTTGTTTGATTGACAGGTGTACGAAATAACTTACATAAATCCTTGGGTAAGTTCTAATTCATTTGTTTTTAACTAACGTTCCTAAGAAAGTTTTATTTCGCATCCTAACAATCAAACACTTTATACCTACTTCTTAGAAAGCTGACATAAGAATTGAATTTATCGAAAATATAACTTTTCATAGGAGTTTAATTCCCGAGACAATCAAACAGGAGCTTAATTTTGGATATAATATTCTTTTCACAGGTAAGGAAAACACAAAGTCACCTAAACAAAGTTAGGAAAGTCTAACAATTCATGATGGGTTACCTAAAACAATTGCGTTAGATTTTGCATAACGACCAATTTATTCTTTTTGGAAAGAAACTATAATTGAAAATTTTTCAATCAATTACTTTTAGTTTACGGAATTAGCATTTCATGGAAAAGTTTACATGTTGTGAAAATATGTGATAATTGAGGGAAAACTGATGCAATTATCACGATAATTTAAACTATATTTATTTATGTTTACGACTTAAGTTCAAACCCACATATCTCGATCTCGCAACTATTTTTACACAATCTTTTCCAACCAACTCAACTTTTTTTTTTATTTTTTATTAGCACATGCTTTTTCACAAACTCATAAAAGTCCTTGCCGATAGATAGTCGATTGAATAACTTTAGATTATAAATGGCAATTTTTAAAAGAATGTAAAATTAAAAATATAATAGTTAAATAAAAAAATTACTCACATTTAGAGATAATTTTATGTAAAAGACCCAAATCATATAATCAAGTTATTGAGCTGCAGGATGGCATATATAGTGGTTAGGCTACCCGCCTTTCGAATATAAGATCTTAAATTTGAAACTTATCTAATGTCCCTTATTAGAACATTTTTGGGTGATTTTTGAAAATATCGCTTTTGGGCATTTTTATTTTCAAAATAGCAAATAAAAAAACGACGATTTTCAAAATAGCATGCTCATCGTGCCACGTGATAAGGTACCAAATAAGTAAGGGTAAAATGATTAATTTGTAATAGTGGACTAAAAATAATTAAAATTTAGAAAAAAATTTTTATGGTAATGTCGCTCATCTAATATGAAAATAATTCGTTTTTAAGTTATTCACATGACCCTAGATGTTTCTTTTAATTTTAATTTTTTTTCAAATTGATCATTTTACCCCGAAAGCATGCTGATTGGGTGTATTTTAAAATTTTTCAATTTTGGTATGTTATATTAAAAATTTTGAACTTTCACGTGCTATTTTAAAAATAAAAATATCCAAAAATACTATTTTGGTAACCCCATATCATTTTTAAAAACATGTGATGAAACAAAAATGTTGTATATTGTGAGAGCTCTTGAGGTATTGGATCTGTTATTGTTGTTGTCGTTGCGAGAAAAAGAAGCTATGAAAATGTGAACTCTATAAGATAGAGAGTCCTTGGAAACAGTCTCTTGACAGGGTTACACTCTGAAGGAGTAAGGCTGCATACATTTACTCCTCCGAGACCCCGCTTATGCATGAGCCCTTAAGGCAATGAGTCTGTTATTGTAAGAAAAAAAATTTATAAAAATATTATGAGAAATAGATACTTGAAAACTAATTTGTCATTAATAATAAATTATTACCTAATCGTGATATTTTCATGTGCTTTCTTTCCATATCGTGTAGCATTACCGGTAACAAAATTGGCTGTGTAATGTGAAGTGGTGCAATAGGATACACACATTACCCATCATATACCAAGTGACGTGTGTATCCTGAGTGGTGATCTGGACATAGGAAATCTGACACGTGGCGTGGTACTTTAAAGAAAAAAAACAAAAAAATGACAGCTGGGCAATAAATGCAGCACACGTGTTGGGGGGCCCCGCATACCCCCGACAAAAAAGGGGTTTGCTGGACAACATGTGATGTTGCACATGCTCCGTTTTCTTACTTATGTCCTTCCTATATCCTTGGCTTTTTTGTCCTTTTCCTCACCACTATTACCATTTTAACCTTACATCACATTAGCTTCAAATCTGTGCATATTTATACGAGAGTATTTGATTATAGTGAGATATAAAAGTTTAGATCTTAATTATTGAATTTAAAATAAAGAGCTAAGATTGTACATAGAAAAATATCCTAAAAACTCTCTCTTTCTCTCTCTCTCTCCTCTTCTTTATATGTGTAATCTCAGCCCTTCATTTTAAATTTAATGGCTGAGATTTAAGCTCTCATATCTCACTATAGTCAAATACTCTTATTTGATATTCACCCTATACATACATACGTGTATATATATATATATATATATATATACACATATGTGTGTGTGTGTGTGTGATGACTGTTATGAAAAAAAGGAGAGATAATAAGGAGGATTCTAAATCATACATTTGGTTAAAGTGGAGAAACGGGATGATGTCAGCAATTAAATAAGTGGTTCATAATGTTTCCTCTCTCTCTCATCCTCTTATAGGAGTTATGCTTATATATATATATATACTCTTATGTTTACGAACTATTGTAATAATTAGACTATCCATCTTCAAGTGTGAAGTATTGGATTCAAGGCTCGTTTCCCCCTTTCTTCAGTCATTGGTGGTCCTTTCTAGGGCGCGGTGTACTCAGAAATATACTTATATTTACACAAAGCTCTGATGAACGGCACTCTCTTAGAGGAGTTGGTTCGAAGACGGGCAGATAGGGATAAGGATGCTGTAGACCACACGGTGAAGTTTGTAGTGCTGGCCTAACATATACGGATGGATAGGAATGTGATCATTTTTCAAGGCAAGAGCTGTTATCCAGGTAGGTCGCTTGCTCTAGCTAAGAAGCTGGTATAGGAGTGGCAATTTCGTAATTAGTTGGATGGTGACGATAGATTTGATAATGATGGTAAGTCGACTACCAGAGAAAGAAATAAGACTGGGATAAATGGTATAACTAGAATTTGAGAAGTGTAAAGATAAACTTTGATGGATCATAGAATGGGAGGTCGTTGGCACTAGAACGTATCATTGGAGACGGAGCTGGCTGGTTTATTACAGTAGGTTCTAGATGGATAAGAAATGCGTCCATTATGGTTGTTGAGGCACCGGCGACTAGAGACAATGTTATGAGAACAGTCAATTAAGGATTCAAAAGTATTCATATACAAGACAACAATAAGATTGCGATTGATATTCTCAATGGAAAGGTCAGACCTCCGTAGCAAATCCAGAAAATTGTTCAGGATATCTTAATAATGAAAGGAATAGGAATTAAGTATCCGTTTTAACCACTGTTTAGTGAATCAAATATGACTGCTGATTGGGTGGCAATGTCTTATCCCTTTTGTGGTTCAATAGTCCTCGTTACCCAGCGCGTGGCTAAGCTTCGTTGTATATGCTAACGCGTTAGAAAGAACCATCCTCTAAGAAGTTTCTCTCTTGTATAATCATTCACTCGTTAATTTTAGACTTTAGTTCTTTTTTTGATAGATAGCAATAAAATGCTATGCAGAACCCGACATTCCGCAAGAGCGGAACTCGACTTACAAAAGTGGCTGCAGACAGGCAAACAAGCAGTTTTAGACTTTATAAAACATTGGATAAAAATTTATCTTATTTTTTATATAAAAATTCATAAAAGTTCCATAAAATTGGAATTATTCAAGCAAGAAAGCGAAATCAAAGAGGCTTAAATTTAACCATACAATTGAAGTACTATTAATCCTAATAGAGTTGAGTTAATGCGCTTCACATTGACCATACGTTATTATTATCAGATCGAAACTATTCTAGGATCGTTTATATTTATTAAAACTCGATTATATATTATCTTCTATAAATTTTACTACAATAATCACGCTTGATTTTTAGGTGTCACACATTTTTTCCATATCATTTGGTTAATACGAGAAGTCATAAAAGCACTTGGGAACACATTTTTCGCTCATAAATTATGAATTGCTACAGATAAAAACTTTTAAAGACGTTGCCTTTTCATCCCTCTAAGAGATCATTGGCAAACCCCTCTTGCAGGCTTCTCTCTTTTTTTCGTTTCTTCAATAATTAGTTAATATGTCACATGATTAAGATAGTGTATATATATATATATATAAAGATATCAGTGTTAATCTATATGAAATCTTATCAAATTATGATAAAATATATCAAATTTCGGTGAAATATAGTTATACATTATTGAAATAAAGATACTTATATATAAATATGAGAATTATATTCCACATCAGCATCTTCTAACAAAACATTAACGAGTTTCGATAGCAGATATTTAATTCATAAAAGTTTTAAATTTAAAATAATTCATCACATAGAATAAAATGTAAAAATAATTAGGCAACCTCTCCTACTGTATGTATGATTGAACACATGTTAACGGGTATCAATTAGTAAGGGTGAGTAAATGCAGGGCAATAAAAGCACATGCATGATGCATGTGATGGGGGCGGCCTGTAGTAACAGTAACATTCAAAGTGTTTATTAGGGCTTGTTTTAATAACACAGGACAAGTAAGAAGATAGAATATTATTTTAAGTTAACAGATTTAGAGTTTGATTTTCTTATTAAGCCTCTTCCTAAAGAATTAACTGACTCATGTGATATATGAGTCACAATATAAGTTAGAATTTACCGGATAACTGAATCTCTTGTTAGAAAATAGTAATATTCAAGTATGTTTATGTATATTATTGGGCCAGGCGTGGGGCTCCATATAATCTTTGTGTGATCCCACATTTCCCTCTTTTATTCCCCTATTTCTAGCCCCCTAAAATAGGCAAAGCTGTAAAAAATTTATTTTTTTAATTTAGTTTTTGTATATATATATATATATTTGTGAACATTAGTAAATAATAAACATTGTTCTTATTATCAATATTTTTATATGACAATTCCTAATTTTCAATTTTGTTTTTATTTTGAAGGAAAAGTAGTATTTTTCTTTTTCTACTTAAAAATATGAAATAACTTCTATTTTTATTTAAAAATATATAATTTTTTTTTGTTTCTAATTATCCTTAAATTCTAAAAAATACTTTTTAAAAACACTATTTTGCAAAAAAAGAAAATTGGTAAAACAGAATCTAAGCAGAACAATGTTAAATATTTAAGTTATATGGCTAGTACATATAGTAAGAGGGCATTACTTTATAAATAAACAATTAATTTAATATTACTTTTTTTTCTCATTATTTTTTATTGTATTATTAGGTTTATAAATTAAGAATCTCAAATGATATAGTTTAAAATTTTCAAACAAATATTCAGACACCTTTTAAATTTTATCATTTTTACATCTGATGTAAAATGGTTTGGATGTGCTTTTGCCTCTACTACGGCGTTCGCTCAAAAAGTTTGATAAATTA
Organism: Simmondsia chinensis; assembly: GCA_018398585.1. Taxonomy (NCBI): domain Eukaryota; kingdom Viridiplantae; phylum Streptophyta; class Magnoliopsida; order Caryophyllales; family Simmondsiaceae; genus Simmondsia; species Simmondsia chinensis. The sequence continues at coordinate 3,557,755 of JAGTTD010000009.1, forward strand.
ATCAGATTGTTAGCTTACTCTTCCTGAATTGCTAAAGGCTTTGGTGATTTGTTTTTGCTTTTAGGTATGGACCACTTATGGGTATGCACTGTGGTTAGGTCGGGATCTTTTCTGTCGGTTATTGTGATTTTGAATTTTAAGTATCGAGTCGGTATCTTAAAATTATTTAGATTTTTCTTGTTATTTTTCCTTTACTTGCATTTTGTGTGTGTATCTTAGGTCTCTCTATGAGATGCTGACTTTTATATCACCGATTTCCTTTGCTAATTATCTAAAGCAAAATTTGACCCAAAATGGTGCCAATTTTTTTACAATTCTTTGTTATATTCTCATGCAATTCCTACAAGAAAAAAAAAAGCAATAAAAAACGTACAAAATCATTTATATTATGAAAATACAAAAGGTTTAAAGACGGAAAATTTATGTTTTCAAATTATGTGAAAAAAGTTCGGATTTGAAGCTGCTTTTTTAAAACGGTTTTGAGATAGATTTGAAACCACCTTTTTAAAACGGTTTTGTGACGAATTTGACCTTTTAAAAACGCTTTATTTAATTTATGTATGATGACCTCTTATGTTAAGAATATATGAGTCTACTAGAATGCCACTGAAAAGTTATGAGAAAAAATAGATCAATCTATAAACTTAGTGGATTACTCCACCTAACACCTAGGGGTGTAAATGAGCCGAGCAGGCTCGCAAGAAAGCTTGAAAAGCTCGGATCGTTGTGAGCTCAAGGCGGGCTAAGCCAGCTCGTTTAGCTTATCGAGCCGAGCTCGAGCCCAGTGAAGCTCGTGCTCGTAGATTTGCAAGCCTAAATGAACTTAAACGAGCCTTTTTCAGTATACTACATCTGCTTATATATTGCCCAATGAAGCTAAATTGGAGCGTAAATGAGCCGAGCCGAGCCGAGCTTAAATGAGCCGAAATGAACCTATATCGAGCTTAAATGATGTAAAATATTGCAAGTTCAATATGAAGTTTACCGAGCTTAGATCGAGCCGAGCTGAGTTTAATGCTAACGAGCTTAGCCTCGAGCCTAGCAGGCTTGGGCTCGGCTCACTCACATATAGCCCTACTAACACCAATTGGTTTTAAAATATTACGGCACTTAGGCTTATATGTGGATCTTATGTGCGGCAACTCTATCAGTCGGGTTTACGGATACGGTAAAATTTAACTATCTTCCCCCCTTAATGGTGCAGTAATACAACGAGGCAAGCATGAAAATGGTTATCATTTGTATACATGGGGTGGTTTGTATTTCTTTTAGCTTTTATTAAAGGGGAAGTGCACATGAATGGCATATATTGCTATCATTGCTTTCATTTCAATCATCTTTTAAGTTTTTACCATAACAACTCCATTGTCATTTCTACTATGTTTTTGTCGATATAGCCCTTTAAAAAGGTAAGAACATCGGGGTCGGGATAGCGACATTAATTGATTCTGAATTCATTGGATATTTACTCAATCTGATCCATTTACGATAAATAATTTAAAAGTATTAAACGGAAAGAAAAAAAGAAAAAGAAAAAGAAAAATAGGGAGCAATTTGTTTAATAATGCTTTAAAGTACTGTTATTATATTGTTATTGTTATATATATAATATCATATTGTGATATTATAGTTTGTTATAGGAATTAAATGAGTTACATATTTGAATTGGATGTTTATTTCATTCGATGTATTTAAATCTGTGTTAAAAAAGTAAATGCATTTTTTTTTCCTGACTTGGGTTGGGTTGGGTTAGGTTTGTGTTGGGTTGGTTCTGATGGAGACACACCCAATTTAAATCCGACCCATTGTCATCCCTATCATACAAGTTGAAAATGGTTGAATATCTGAACGGGGCTGATATCTAAAAGCACCTCTTTCGACAAGACGAATGGACACTCCGTCTACTATTGAGGATTGCAAAGACTTTTCACTTATTTATCGGTTATATTTATAGAGAAAGTAGTCTTGTAACAAATTGTAAGTATGTAACAAGGATCACAAGATGCAAAGTTTTAAATTATTTTATTTGAAATCAACTTCGCCATGAACCATCTTCTAGAGTAAAGAGTTTCGAGAGTCGACTCTTTTATTACTTGACTTAGAGTGTGGTGTGTCACATTTGTTTTTTCAATCAATTGCGATACAAGCAGACCACTCGCTAGGCAGGGTCTGAGTCCACCCGTAACAAAACGGGGACCAAAAACAAACAACACAAAACAAAAGGACAGACCAACCGAAGCAGACGCTCGCCTCAAACACGAAACAGCAGACACCGAGTACAAGTCCAGACAAGACACATGGAACATGACAAAACAGCGATCAAGAACAAAGTCAAACAGGGATCTCAGCTGAAGATGAAGCAGAAGATCAGCACATGACACATGAACAGGACTGAAGCTGCCCATTCTTTTGATATCCTGTCTACATGCTCATTTTTTTGTATTTTGCTCAAACTTTTTTTTCTTTTGTATTTCCAATTCTCTTTTATATTTTGTATCTAATTATTATCGAGAAAATTTTCAACACAGTTTACACAAATGATATTTTATATGACGACAAATCCACTTTCAACACAAACTACATATTAACCTTTTTCTTATATTAACAAGAGAGATGTTAAATGTTAAGAGTATAAAACTATTCATGGGTCTTCACTCACAGTTTAAGCTTTTGGAAAAGATAGTTCCTTAATATGGTATCAGAGCCTTGTTGACTAGGAGGTCATGAGTTCAAATCTCATCGGCCCCCAAATTTTAATATATTTAAGCACAGGGTATGAAGTAGGTTTGTGCATTATCTAGACTTCAAGCCTAAACGGGCATTTGCCATGTTAGAGTATAAAACCAATCTTGGAACTTCACCTATCAGTTTATACTTTTGGGTGAGATCATTCCTTGATATAGTATCAGAGCCTTATCGACTAAGAGGTCAAGAGTTCAAATCTCAACAGCCCCCACTTTTAATATTAAAATAAATTAAGCACAAGGTATTAGGAAGGGCTATGCACTATCCACACTTGAAGCCCAATTGGCATTTGCATAAGGGGGCATGTTAAAGTATAAAACTACTCTTGAGCCTTCACCCATCAGCTTAAGCTTTTGAATAAGATGGTTTCTTGACATGGTATCTGAGCCTTGTTGATCAAAAGGTCACGAGTTTGAATCTCCAAGCCCTCACTTTTAATATTAAAACAATCTAAGCATAAGATATAAAGTGAGTCTATGCACTATCCACGCTTCAAGCCTATTTGGCATTCGCGTGAGCAGGCATATTAAAGAGTATAAAACTATCCTTGGGCCTTCACCCACACGCTTAAGTTTTTGGGAAAGTTGGTTCTTTGACATTAAATACACATAATTAAATTATATTTTTTAAAAATATTAAATAAATAATTTGTATATCCAATAAAATGGTATCAAAAAATGATTGAATTGTAACAAATAAATGATTGGCTTATAACAGTAAAAAGCAATAATGAAGCAATTACAAAACACTACATGCGCTATTAAAACAAGTTAATGCAAAATGTAATGCAGTAACATTATTTTTGCTGTTTTGAATTGACTCCTTTAATCAAATCATTGGCATTCAATCAAATCTTTTACCCTACACTAATTCAATCATTCGTTTATGCTAAACAGTATGTTTCCTTGCCAAGTAAAAGAATAATCACCGCCTCTTCAGTTAAAATAAAAAAAAAAAATTTCTAAAAGTTACGGAAAAAAACTCACAAAAATGTTACGAGAAGAAGAGTAGTTAGGAACAAGTTGGTCGTTAACGGCTAATTCTGCCCTATTTGTCGCATTGTCGTGCACCCCTTCTCGTGTTATATAGGAAGGATAGTTAAAAATTGGAGTACTTACTTGATAGGTTCATGTCTTTATTTACAATAGTAATTTCATATTTGTATTTTTAACATTTAACCAAGAAAAAATGTATATTTTTAATTATATGAATTTAATTTTTATATAATTTATAATTTATCAGTTTACTCTTACAATAAAATGACATTAAGGTAGTGTTAAGAATAAATCTGAATGCGGAAGCCTAAGCCCTGGAAACTTGATTCGATTCAAATAATATAACTCACGCAAAACGAGAAGTAAACAAATATGGAGAAAGAAAGAACAAAACAGGAACACACAATATTTACGTGAAAACCCCTCTACAATCGAGAGGGGAGAAAACCACGGGCGGAGATGGAGATTCTTTATTAACTGAACGGAAGAATTACAATGACACTTCCCAAACGAGATATATGGAAGAATTGCAATCACTTCCTCTGAACTCTCGTAGTACTCGAATATCTTGGAGGAATTACGAAATCACCTCTTTTCTTAATGGCGGCTCACCTCACTTTGATTGGATCTGAATGGGAGAAACTTCTCTCCCCTAAACTGAAACCCTAAGCCCTTATTTATAGAAAATAATTAGGGCCGGCGAAAAACGACTCCCGCTCGATCGGGAGGGTCCCGATCGATCAGCCCCTCCACGGCCAAAAAACCGAATCCTTTCCTTAAATCACCCGATCGATCGGCTTTCCCTCCCGATCGATCGGTGACCCCACGACAGCCCCATATAAAAATAAAACAAGTAATTTGAGACATAACCTGTCACGATCCTAGCCGTGACTCTGACAAGCCAAAGAACCAAACGGCTATTTTTCGCTTTTATTATTTTTGTATCGGTTATGTAATGTAAAATATAAAATTAGTTAAGTATAAAATAGTTTTAATTTTGAATTAGGGGGCCGGTTGGAGGGAAGGTTTAAGGAGCCAAGGGGTAGATTCAAATTTGAATTATCATGATGTAATTACTTAATTAGGTTGGGCTAGGTCTTAGGGGTCTTGGTTGAGGTGGCCGGCCACCCCCTTCTCCCTCCTTGGTCTATTTAAACTCATGAGAATTGTACATTTTGATCATTAAAGAATAAATCAATACATAAATTTAGTGGATTACTCCACCAAATGTTAACAGGTATTACCATGGAACTCTACTTGAATTTATTTATATAAGTCAAATCTAAGGCCCACTAAAATTTTACTATAAAACTATTATTTAACCTTCACCCGATGTAAACTTTTGAAAATTTGATTTTTTGACAACCTTTTAACATATATAACTTTCTCGGACACAACCTCCCTTTGGAGGTAACACCCTGAAAAAATAAGGTTACGTACATCTTATCCTTCTCGGACCCTGCACTAACTGAAGTTCTTGAGGTACCGAGTTTTTTTGTTGTCGTTTTTAACATATATCTATACTGTATATATATTGTGAAGTTGTCCCCCCCCCCCCCCCCTAAAAAGCATCCAAATCCCCAATTCTATTTTTTTAGATTTTTCCTTTTTTTTTTAAATGCTCCCTTAACCCTAATCCCTTTTTCTTATTTTATTTTTTTCATGTTTTCTTATTTTGCTTTTTTTGTATTGATTTGTAGATTAAACAACAACAATTATCTAAAAGTAGTACAACTATATCTCAACGTATCAAAGGAATAACAATGGGACACGTATAATTATCTATACTTATTTTCTTTTATAATATTGCCCACAATGGCTCCGGTATCTCATATATTAAGAGTAGAATTTTGAATATTTTCTTAGTTATAAATAGCACGAAAATAATGTATATCTTTATATGGTGAGCTTAGGGATGACAATAGGATGGGTATGATTATCTATACTTATTTTCTTTTATACTATTGCCCACAATGCTTTCGGTATCTCATATATTAAAAGTAAAATTTTGAACATTTTCTTGGTTATAAATAGCACGAAAATAATGTATATCTTTATATGGTGAACTTAAGGGGTATTGAGTCAATTTTAGTGAGAAAACTATTAGTATACCATAAAAGTCTTAAATAAAAATATGACTAATGTATTTCCTATTTTAAGTCTTCAATAGGAAATTTATTTTTCCTTTTTCTTTTGCCGATTATTTTTCTTTATGAATTAAATACAGAAAGTCTTAAATTAAATTTTATTTATTTTATTTATTTTTAGTTCATGTTATTTAATAAAAAATTATACAATATAATAGGGTGACAAAATTATTTTATTAATTTTTCTTCAAAAACTAAAAATAAGAAAAAAAAAAGGGAGATAAAAAGGGTATTTAAGAGTAGAATTGAAAAAAAAATAAAAAAAAGAAAAAAAATATAAGAAAGTATTAAAAAAAATATCCAATACAATTTTTGATTGAAAAATATAAAGTAAATCATATTTTAGACTCTTCTAGAGGTCTTTTCTTAGCCTAAGATTCAAAAACTTCCTAAATTGCCCACGATGCCTCCGATATCTCATATATCTTTAATGTTCGCCTACCACAATTATACAGTAAATTTTTTTAAGACTTTTCTTATGTAGTCCAAGAACAGGGCGTGGGTTAGACCTCCGACAACCCAAAAAAAAAAAAAAAAAATTTCTTATTTAGTCCACGAAGTGCGAAATTTCGCTTCGCATTACACAACAAGACTAGGGTACGAAAAGACTTAATTCATTAAAGTTTCAAAAATTAAAAAGGAAAATATATTTTTAATTTAAGACTTTCCTTATTTAGCCTATAAAAAAATAGAAAGGGTCCTAAAAAAAAGGCCCCCGATAACCGAATATAATAAAGAAAATATTAAGCCAATATATTATTGTTTTAATACTTCTCTTATGTAATCCAAGAATAGGATGCTGATTATACCTCCAACAATTTCAAATTAAGACTTTTCGTATTTTGTCCTTAAAAAAAAATCAAGTATACCTCCCATAATTAAAAATAAAAAAATAATACATTCTTAATTTAAGACTTTCTGTGTTTAATCCATAAAAAAAATGAATCGGTAAAAGAAAAAAAATTCAAGTCCCTGTTAAAGACTTCAAATGAAAAATATAGTTTCTCTTATTTTTTATTGAAAACTATTTCGGTTATTACTATGAGAATTATATAAATTAAACAGCATTATGGACAGCTGATCACACAAGATCTTAATTCGATACAAAAAATTACAGATATAAAATATAATGATTAATACATACTATCCGTACATCACACGGGACCGAAATTAGTATATATATATATATAAGTTAAAAAAATTGAAGGGTAGAAAGGGGTAACATTAAAAGAAAACGGAGAACATGGGTGAGCAGGAGTGTGTCGCGCTAACAAGGAACCACCCAGCCGCCCAAGCACTACCTTTGCTATACATCTTCAAACAAAATCCTTCCATTTTGTATTATTTATTTACTTTTCATTTTCATTTAATTTCGACAGTCCACTTATTAATATTGTATCAAAATGTTATTACTAAAGTTATTTATATTTTATTATCCAATATTTTCAAAAATAATAATAAAACTTTTAATTTTTTTAAATTAATAAAAATATCCTTAAATTTCTATTTTATTAACAAAAAGGCTCATTTCAAGCTTGATGACGTCCATTTTTATCAACAGATAGGACGTGACAATTATTTTTATTATATTGATAATTTATTGTCAATATAAATATTATTAATTCAATATATAATTTACGCTAGAGTTATACATCATCTACAATAATCCAAGGCACTTCACGTGAAACCTTACATCTTGTTTGGTTGTCTTATAAATTTCTTATAAATTTAATTTTTGTATCAATTTTACAAAAAATAGGTACAAAAATATTTAATTATAAGGATGGAAAATAAAGTTTTCTTAAAAAAATAGTTAAAAGAAAGTAAAACTTACCTAAACAGACTAAATAAGTCAATTCCAACATTTTAAAGAAATTATACCAACTTCTTGACAAACAAAGAAAAGGTCAAATAACTACTTTTTATTAATTGTACTTTCAAATTCCATGTCTAATTACTCTAGACTAACTAATTCATTAATTAAATACATAAAATTATACATATATAAATTATGTAACACATAATTTGCAAAATATTCTTAGGAAATTTAGAATATAATTAATATATTTTACATACATTATTTTAATACCAAAAATAATGGTGAAAAATAAAATAAGTCATTATTGTTTGGCATGTTATGTTCCGTGCATATCTTTTACTCCATATGAATTTCTGCTCTTTCAAAATAAGAAACAAAAAAAAGCACCACAATAATTATAAAAAAAAGAGAAAAGAAAAATGAACTTTCCAGGTGGTGGTCTCCGCTAAGTCCAAAATGTATACAATCAATAAATTACACAAATTTAAATTTTAAAAAAAAAGCCAATTAAAATTAAATTAAAAAAACCCAAAAAAACCGGCGGTTCAATTAGATCCACTCATTTGACCCCCATTAACCGGTTCGCTCGAAGAACCGCTCGTCGAGCCGGTGAGAATCTCGGCAATGGCGGTCATGGTTCGGACTTGCATTTGCAACGCCGCGATATAATCTGTAGCTTCTACTAGAAGGTTTGGGAACGACAATTTCCGGCAACCGGGAACTAACCGGCCCAGCGTCCGTACGCGCTTCTCTAACGGCGGCAGTTGCTTTTCTACACCAGGTCCTCTTGACCGGCTACATCCGGTGGTAGGCGCCGCCAGTTTTGACTTGGCCTTGACCTTTTTATGGCTCCGTAACCGTAACTTGAGCTGCCTTGATAGAATCGCGCGGCTCCACCGGTGACGGTTACTGGCGGAGACTGCGAGCGCCTTGTCGGCTGCGTCGCGAACAGCACGGCTCCCGGCGTACGGCGTCGCCGCCGTGGAGGAGCGGCGGACACGGCGGATGGCGTCGATGAGTTTAGCGGAGTAGGATTGTTGCTCCAACGCCGATCTCCATCTGATTTGGTTGTTTTGTGAAGGATTTTGAACATCGGAATCGATTCTTCTCCGTTTTTTTCTATTTGAGTCCGGTGATCTGTCTGTGTAGTCTTCGAAATTTGAGATTACCGACGCCATCAGATTGATTGATTGATTCCTAGATATTAATACGATGAATTTATTTCAGAGAAATTACGACCGATTTTTGAGATCTGCGCGAATCAACGAAGAGGTAAAGTTACTTGTCAATGGCGGAAACATCAAAAAGCTGAGTACGAATAAATCTAAAATGAAAAGAAAAATCAGAAGTTTGAAGCTAGCAACACAATCAAAACAAGTTCAAATCCGATACCTGACTTCTTATCTTGTAACTGTATTTGCAGTGGAGAAGGAGATAGAGAGGAAGAAGAAACTTTCCGGCGAAGGTGTAGCCGCACAGAAACGACGGAGTATTTTCCGGAGAATAATAGAGAACTGGAAATGAAGGGAGAACGGGGGGGTGAAGGGGGACTATAAATATGTGACAGAGAAAACAGGGAGTCACCCACGCGGCGCTGCTCTGCTCACATTTATTGCTCCCGCTCTCTCTCTCCTGATTTTGTGCGCCCAGGTTTGTTTTTATTTTCTAATCAATAATACGTAAAGGTTATTGGCAGCGTAGAATATTACGACGACGGATTTGCAGGCGTTCAAGTACTTCAGATTGAGGGTTTTCTAAAACAGCCTCCTTTCTACTCCAAAGGCGTAAGGCTGCGTACATCCACCCCTCCCAGACCCTGCTTTAGTGCGGGAGTCGCAAGGCACTGAGACTATTGTTATTGTTGTATTACGTAAGGTTATTATTATAGTAAAATCATTATTATTAATTAAAGACCCTATCATTTCCTTTCATTTTCAGTGGCTTTCGAGTTCTTTCGAAGAAGACTTGTTCAATACCAAGTTCCTTAGAAATTTTGGAAAATTGTAGATACTTAATATAGATCATACTGTGAGAAATGTGACATATAATGGCATAATAGTAGTCAAAAGTGTGATTTAGTCGGTCTCCAGTGGCGCCTTGTCGTAAAGTAGCTAACGTGACATGGCCTAAAGTAATTACTACATTGTACTCTTCCTAGGTTCAATTTTGTAATCAGCTTATTATGGTCGATAAATCATAGTTACTCAACTGTTGTAAATTCTTTTTTTATAATTAGCGACAAAGTTACAATACAAAACAAGTAATTCGTATAAACAATTATTGAGTCAAATCAAGAAAATAATATTACAAGCAGAAATAGGCGAAGCCAACATCCGCTGAGCAATTTGACTGTAAACATAAATTTAGTGCAAGATTTGGTTGTTTTCTTAAAAAATTTAACCTTTTTTATATTTTTTTTGGTGCTCTAAAATGGAGAATGTGGACACATTTGATCCACAGTGGCTGCTGCAAAAATAAAATTATTCTTTTTAATTTTGACAAATGATTTTAATTATTTAAAAATTGAAAAAAAAGAGAGAGAAAAGGAGGGGGCTGATAAAACATGGAAGCACATGCAAGCGCAGACAACGCACCCCCCCACCCTTACTGTCCTTTTCTTTTATTTGAAAATTCTACTTTTTTTATTTTTATTATTATTATTTTATTTATAACAATTAATTTAAAAGTAATTCAGTTATATCTTAATATATTAAAAAATAATCTAATTATATCTTCTAATTAAAAAATAATCTAACTTTATTTCATAATCAAAAAATAACCAAGTGTCATACATCGAGCCACACTCAGCCATCAATTCGGTATTTTTTTAAATTAATTTTTTATAGTTTAATTTTTTTGATAGAAAAGTTAAAATTAATTTTTTTTTATTAGAAAATATAGTTGGATTGTTCTTCGATAAAAAAGTTATAGTTAAATTATTTTTTGATTAAAAAATATAGTTGGATTATTTTTTGACACATTGAGATATAGTTGGTTTACTTTTAGATTAATTATTATTTTATCGATATGTTTAAATTTTTTTGTTGTCTACCAATCAACAACAACAGACCCAGTGCCTAAAGGGCTCCCGTCTAAGCAGGGTCGGGGTCGGGGTCGGGGAGGGGGGTGGATGTACGTAGCCTCACCCCTTCAGCGAGTAACCCTGCCGAGAAGCTGTTTTCGAGGACCCCCAACCTTATAGGGTTGGAAATACGAGGACTTCCCAAAACGTTACCCATCCTGGTACTACTCTCGCCCAAGCACATTTAACTTCAAAATTCTAAAGGGATCCGGCACATCAGCGCCTGATAAATGAACCCTTATATTGTCTATCGATATTATCTAATTACATAGTGAAGACATCTCTTATGTAGTAACTCGATCTTTTAAAAGGGATTGTGTTTGATGTTAGCGTCATAGTTTGGTCTAATCTTGCCGGATACAAAGTGTTTTTTTTTTCTTCTTGCTCTTTTGTAATTACAAAAAAGAAAATCTCGGCCTAGCGTGCGATGTTTAGGCCCCAAACATCTAGTGTTTTGTGATGGTTTGGTATAAATTAGGGATCAAAGTGAAGGCGTACTTTAGATTTTCAAATAGCCTGAAAGTAACATACGATTTAACTTATATAGTAAAGATATACGCCTCTCAAGAAGCCGGTTTTATAGAAAAAGTTGGAGCTTGATTGGCCAAATTGTGAAAAAATGTATTGTTTTAGAAATATTATTTGCAAATCACAAGGATAACTATTTCACCCGTTGAACTTAAAAATAATCTAGATTTCACCTTTGGAACTTAAAAGTGAGCAAATTTCAACCACAAACTTTATAAAATAAATTTTTAACTTTAAAAATTACATATATTTAATAAAGTAGTCCAAAAAGAGGGCACCAACACGCCGTAACCGAATCCCATTAGAACTCTGAAGTTAAGTGTGCTTGGGCAAGAGTAGTACCAGAATGGGTGACCTCCTCAAAAGTCCTCACCCTCAGGTTGGAGGGCACTGGGAAACAGCCTCTCTTCAGGTTAACACCCTAAAGAGGGAAGGCTGGGTAAATCTGCCCCCCCAGACCTTGAGTAGGCGGGAGCCTTTGAGGTACTGAGTATTTTTCTGTTCTGGTCCAAAAAGTGATGCATAAGGGTGCAAAATAAGCCCCTATTTTATTTTATTTTTCGCACCATTATTTGAACTATCTTATTAGACACATAAATTTTTGAAATTAAAAATTATCTTACAAAATTTATAAATTTATAAATTAAAAAATTAATATATAAATATATAATTTATTCAAATATTTAAGGCTATTCTTATTTGAAAAGAAATTTTAAATTTAAAGCTTTTTGTTATCTTTATTTATAAAAAAAAAGTGAAAAAAAGAATAGGTAATGTGGGATGATTGACTTTGAAGGCCATCACATCGATAGCCATACACCAATCAAAAATTCATCACATGCATTGTGGTGCCCCCCCTTCCCCCCAACTATTTTAACTAAATTGCTACATACATAATATAAAGTTTTTATTTTTCAAAACATTAAAATAATTATTTTTATAAGATATATTATTATATTACATTTCTACATTAAATATCTGGTTTAATTATGAATTTTGATGCAAGCGGAGCAGGTAATAGAGGTGAAAAAAATAGTATGTTTGAATTTTGATAGTTTCGACCCACCTACGGTGGTAGACTTGTTGCAAAATGAGGTGGTGGAATTTGTGGTTAAGACGTCAGTCCTGCTCCTAAAATCCGTGTTATTCGTCTGGTTTTTCTTCATTTGGGATCCCTGTCCGAGCTTGTTCTTGCCTGTCTTATCTGGCCTGTGCTTGGTGTCTGTTGTGTTCTGTTTGGGTGTTATGCTTTTGGTACTTATTTGTTCCCTGTTTGTTCTAGCCTCTTTTTTGTTCCCACTTCCGTTTTACAGGGTGGCTAAGGGTTTGTCTTTTCGAATTGTTTGTTTGTACCTCAGTTATGTCGATATTTATCAAAAAAAAAAGTTTAATATGAACTATTATATTTTGATATGGTTGATTACACTACTTTACCATAGAGGGCGCCAACACGTCGTCACTGGATCCTATTAGAACTCCAAAGTTAAGCGTGCTTGAGCGAGAGTAGTATCAAAATGGGTGACCTCCTGAGAAGTCTTCACCCTCAGGTTGCGGGCACTGGGAAACAACCTTCCTTTAGGATAACACCCTGAAGGGGGAAGGCTGCGTACATCCGCCCTCCCAAACCCTGCGTAGGCGGGAGTCCTTACTTTGGCCCTAACATGAGATCTTATATTCGAAGTTTGTTGTTGATCTTTTTTAAACTTTAGTAACTTTTTAGGACAATATTGTATCTTCTAACAGTATAAAAAACATAATTAGATGTATGTTTCAAATATTTATAAGATTAAGGAGAGAGATAGAAAAGCATACAAAAACGTACGTCTTTTGATTTTTACATTTTTTTAAGATATCTTTGTAATTGGTATTTTTTACTAAACGTTTTTCTGTATGTAGGCCTAAGTCTTACTTAGGGATGGCAATGGGGCGGGGCGGGGCGGGGCGGGGCGGATATACAAAATAATTGGTATTTGGGTTATTGAATTTAAACCCGCCATCCGGTATTTTTACATCACGGGTATGGGGAGGGTACGGATATAGTTTTGTACCCGCCCCGCCCCTCTCCATACCTACCCCGCTCCACTTCATGCCCGCCATACCCGCTTTATTTTGTACATAATTAACCTTCAAATTAAAAAAAATACGTGTTTAAATTCAATAATCCAAATTAGTTATCAATGTTATAAAAAAAATATAATTAATTTTTAAAAGTAGCATTAAATAACTAATATGATCGGGTATAGATAATCATTTTTTATGCACATTAGAGAAGGTAGGGGGCGGGTAATGCATACCCGTTGGATACCCACGGGTAATGGGGTGGGTACGGGTATGAGTTTGTACCCGCCGGGGTGGGTATGGGTATCCACTTCATACCCGTGGCGGATAATGGGGCGGGTACGGGTATAGGATTTGGGTGGCGGGTATGGGTATGGAGGAGACACCTCCCGTACCCGCCCCGCCCCATTACCATTCCTAGTCTTACTCTTGTAAGTACGTCAACTTTGTATCACGACTTTTGCCGCCAACTACCGAAAACAGAGAAGCAGCATGTGAAATGAAACAGTGAGGCACTTGGGGGACCTGCCAGTGTGGGTTTGCCTCCTTCCCCGAGACAACTCACCCACCTCTCCTTCCTCTCCTTCTATAATTCAAACAAATTTCGGTATTATTATTACACTAATTTTTATTAATAACAAAATAATTATAAAATTTATTATAATATAATCAGTTTTATATTACTCCAACATTAATAAAAATACTAATATTTTTATTGATATATCGATCTTTATTATCAATTTAAATTTTTAAGACAATTAATTAAAGCCTAATCAAGACCTCACTTTTAATAATAATATAATTTAAGTTAAAAGACAGATTTATGTAACATTCATGCTTTAAATCTAATAACATTACCATAAAAGAACATCTTAAAATATAAAGTTATTCTTACTCTTTGTCTATCGATTTAAATTTTTGAAACTAAGTTATTTAACAACATCAACCATTTCGAGTAATTGAAACACATCCAAATGTGACTTGAATAAGAGAACGTTAAAATATAATTTAGGGATTTGAAACTCTGACGGGGTTAATATTTAATTTAATATTTAAAACAAAAGGAGACAAAGGAGTTAATATTTTCATGCACTTTAACTCACCTGCTCCCTGTCATTCTGCATTTTTTTAACATTAATTAATCAACTCATCCATATTAGGATAACCTTGTGTACCTCTTTTTTTTTTTTTTTTTTTTTGATAATTATAACCTTATGAACCCTTATGTTTTTCTTGTACCTTTTCTGTGGGGTTGTTATTAATAGTCAAAAAATATTATTATTAACGTAACAATTTGACTTATAAATAATGAGAATTATAAAAATTATCTTGTAAACTATGATATTTCTTTGCCAATAATAATTTGCTTTAATAATGACACTAGGTCTTTTCCCGTGCGATGCACGGATGATATTTATTTTGTATTGTATTTTGTAGTTATAAATTTTTGCATTAACTTAACTATTATATTTTTAAGTTTCAAAATTAATGTTCGTAATTCGTATTATAGTAAATTACGAAACTCCTTATCTAAAAGATTACAAAATTGTTGGTTAGAAAATTTATAAAACTCCTTATCCAAAATATTACAAATTGTTGGTTAATAAATTCGATCTGATGTCTCCATTTATAGTCCTGTTTGAATTATAGGTTTGCTCCCTTATAGCAAAAGTATGCTATAATTAGTAGTTACACATATAATTTGGTTTACCTTCAAATATAACTCGAGAGTTATGAGTATTTTTCTTTTCCTAAACTCCATGGGGGTGTCCTATTAGAAAGGCGGTGCGTCGGTGTAATGTGATTTTCTTTTTATGGTTCGTATTGTTGACGTTGCAAGGGGTGGAAAAGTGGGGGCCTCGTTTGGATTTTAATGTAGAAATAGGAAATGATTTAGCATATATGCAAATAATAAATTAAATGATTTCAATATTAGACCAAAAAATGCGTTTTAATTATGTAAAAAAAGTGTGACATAACTTAATGGTTGAATATGCACTTGTAACTGTTGTATTAATTAAAATGGGTTTCAATTATATAAGAAAAGTATTTAACCTGACAATCTTATTGATTGAATTGCATCAATTATCATTTTTAAATGCTTAATTGAACACCCCAATTAATGATATAATAACCCATTTTTTATTTATAATAACATCACTTATTATTTTTCTTTGAAAATTTTTTATGTCTTTTGTTTTTGTTTATTTCACTTTAAAAGATTATACAAATACTTTTTCAGTTACAAATTTCTCATGGGCAGATTTTGAAAATTTGGAATGTTAATTTTCTTTTTTTAACCCATTTAGACATTATGAATGTGTGTTTTGTTTTGTATTCAAAGTGTATTTTTTTTTCAATAGCCTTTTATTCTCTGTAATTTTCGGGATTTGAATTAATTTTTGCAGTTTAAATCTTTAGTTTTAATTTATATTGATATTTAATTTTTTTTCTTGATTTAACAACCTTGAGAGCAGAAGTAGACATCTTAATTATTGATAGAATGACCAATTTTTTCTATTTAAAATAAAGGCATGCATTATTTTATTTTCTACTTTTTACAATAATTTATTTTATTTGTTCATTTCACTTTATAGGTTTAAGTGAATATTTTTTTTCCTTTACAATTTATTAAAGGATATTTCGTGTCTTGTTTTGATATTTAGAATGCTATCTTTGTTTTCGTTGATCTTTATTTCTCTTGATTTTTGTATATTTTTATAAATTTTTATAGTTTTAAATCTTTAGTTTCATTTAAGTTTCATGACTTTGAATTCTATTTTTTAATTTCCTTTTAAATGCCTAATTAAATACCTTATTTGAATACATATATTGTTTATTTATTTTCTTTTAATTTTTTATAGCTTTTTATTTTCTTTGTTGATTTCACTTTATAGGCTTCAGTGAATATTTTTTCATGTATAAATTATTAATAAGTACTTTGTACCTGTTTGTATTTATAAAACTTATTTCTTTTTTTGACCTTAATTCTCTTGACTTTTAAGTATTTTAATGAACTTTGATAATATTATATTTTTAGTTTTAGTTTTAGTTTGTGTTTATAGCTTTAAATTATACATAAATGAATATCTTAATTGATGAGAGAACATTTTTTTTTTATATCTACAATCTAAATATTTATTATTTTCCTTTTTATTTTTTACGACCTTTTGTTTTCCTTGTTGATGTTACTTTATAGGTTTAAGGGAATAATTTTGTTATTTATAAATTAGTGAGGATACTTTTTTTTTTTTCCCCTTATTTCCGAGCGTTTTTCTTTTCTTTTACATTTCATGCTCTTTATTTTTTTGTATTTTAATTAATTTTATGGTGTTAAATATTTAATTTTAATTTATTTTTTATGACTTTTAGTTTTATTTAATTTCCTTTAAATGCGTAATTAAATACCCTAGTTATTGATTTTTTTTAACATTCATTATTTTGCTTGTAAGTTTGTATGACCTTTTTATTTCTTTGTTGTTTTCACTTTATAGGATTAAGTAAATATTCTTTTCAACTATAAATTATTAATAATAGTTTTTTTTTCATATTTGGTACTTTTTTGCTTTTTCTTGACATTTCATTGTCTTTATTTCTATGTATTTTAATTAATTTTTATAATGTTAAATCTTTAGTTTTAATCTATCTTTTGGACTTTCAATTTTATTTGTTGATTTGACTTTTAATGCCTAATATTTTTTTACGTATTTCAATTTTGTTTTGATTGTACTTTAGATACATAACTGAATACCTAATTAATGACATAATAACTATTCTTTGTGTTAATAACAATCATGACATTCATTCTTATGCTTTTAATTTTTTATGTCTTTTTATTGTCTTTGCTAATTTTTACTTTAAAGGCTTCAGTTTTTATTTGCAGATTATTAATGACTACTTTGTGATTTATTCTTTACATATTTCGGGTGTTAATTTTCTTTTCTTTGAAATTTTTATATCTTTGTTTTTAAGTGTTTTTATCAACTTTTTTGGTCTTAAATCTTTAGTTTTAGCATATTTTTTATAACGTTTAATTTTGTTTGATGATTTCACTTCAAATCTATAGTTAAATATTTTAATTGATGATTAAATAATCATTTAATATCTACAGTTAAGACATTCGCTATTATAATTTTAGTTCTTTTTTTATAAATTTTCATCTCTTTTTTGAGCTTACTTGAAAGGTCATAGTGAATATTTTTTTATTTACTTTAACCATTCCTCAAATTTTTTGTTTACAACGAAAAAATCCCTATTACCATTTGTAAATCTATAAAAAACAAAATCAAAACCAAAACTCAAAAATGCGTCATCAACCTATTTGCCTATATTATTAGAGATATATTTGTGGTTGTTAATTTTTATTTTTTAATTTCTGAAACATACTATAAGAAATACTATAATCCAACTGTTAATTCAATTTACATATTATTAGCATGTTCGTCTGGTTTATCTTCTGTTGGGATCCATGTTTGAGCTTGTCTTGCGCGTCTTGTCTGGCCTGTTCGTGGTGTCTGTTGTGTTCTGTTTGAGTGTTTTGTTTTTTGTGCCTATTTGTTCAGTTCTCTTTTTGTTCCCACTTCCGTTTACAGGATAGCTTAGGCCTTGTTTTTTTGAGGTGCCTGTTTGTACTTCGGCTATGCCGATAATTATCAAAAAAAAAAAAAAAAACATATTATTATCATATGGGTATTTGGGTGTACCTGTCACTCTCGCATTATTATGCAAAACTGTTGTCTGGGAGTTGAGCTTCTTCAATGTTCGACATAGTAAAGAAATGGTTGATACTTTTCTCACAATTTTATATTATCTCATGTTGGAAAAAAATTGAGTTGTTTCAGACTCAAGGTAATTGGTTCTGTTAGCGATAAAAAAAGAAAATGTAATTGGGTTTCTTTTTTAAATTTCTATTGCCCACTGTGTTTTTTGATATTGTTATTGTCTGGCTAAAAGTTATTATTGTCAAAGTAATGATGTAAGTTGTAGTAACACCCACAAAATTTTATGAACTTGATTTGGCATTAATATTTTTGCCCTCTCAATAACATTAGTTTTTAATCTCTTTAATTGGTGTTCATTTTGCTTAGATTAGTTGATTTTCCCTCTTTTGAGGGTATTTTTGGAGAATTTGAATGTACGCCGAAAGTTTGAAATAGATATGCTTCATACCTTGAAAAATATGTTGTTGATGGTGTACAGGTTGTGGGATGCTCCAGTTCACATGGTGTTGATTCCGATTTTCATTCTCTTCATTCTACGCTCGTGAATGAACATTGTTGTTTTGGGGTGTTTTTTATTTTATTTTATTTGGGCTGAAAAAGGAGAAATGATTTTGATTGTGATTTTTTTAGTGACCCTTGTTATACATTTTCTTTGGGGTTTAATTTTCTTTGGGGTTTAATTTTCTTTAAGTAATCAATTTTGTTAAGCATTTATTTATGTAATTTTCATTGAATGAGGGTGAACTGAATTGGGTGAGGGGGTTGGGGATGGGGAAGGTGATCGATATTGGGGGGAAGGCTTCTAAAATTGTAGTGTTTGATGTTGGGAGGGTTTTTAGGGGGTGGGGCTTTTGCAATAATAGATTAAAATAGATTACCTTATTGCAATCCAGATATGCACCCATCTATCTCAGAATAACTACGTAATAAATTTTTTAATTTTAAATTGTGACATTTACAATACTAAATAACGAATTATAACATAGATTAACCTTTTATCTAAACTCTAGTTCTATCTTTCTATTTTTTGAAGAACAAATTATGCAAGGTATGACCGAGTTAGCGGACGTATACCTTGACTAATAATGCAATTATGCACATTATTCATTTGAAAGTTTTCTCATGTGCAATTTTTTTTTGATAAATTGCGACAAAGTTGCTAAACAAGCCGGCCACTCGTTAGGCGAGGCCTGAGTCTGCCCGCAACAAAACGAGGACCAGAAAAATCTAACACAAAACTAAAAAACAGGAACAAAAAACGCACTCGGCAAAAAACGACACAGCAATCACCAAGCACAGGACCAGAAAAAACACAAGGACAAGAAACACAAGTGGGCACAGGCCCATTACACACAGGAAACCTAGAAGAAGAAGAACCAGAAGGCCAACACAAAAACTAGGACAAGGACTGAAGCCACAACCCAAACACCCAACCCAAATTAAGACCCACCTTCTCTTCTATCTCTATTACCCGTTTCGCTTTCAGGGTCCTCTCATGTGCAATAAAACAACTAGCTGATGGCATATGATAGTAATAGTTTTCAGACTTCAAACCTAATTCGTTATGTGTCACTCTAGTGTGGGACACAACTCGAATTTTTAAAAAATATGGAAAGGGTAGAGAAGGGCAAGTTTTACACTGTTAAAAATTTTTGGTTTCTTTATAGAAATTAAAAACATATTTTGACATCGACTTTTTCTATTTGTCTAATTTTATTTTTGTATTTTTCATAGTTTGAGTATATCAACAATAATAACAACCCAATGCTTTAGAAGAGCTCTTGTAAAGGCAGGGTCTGAAAAAGTAAGGTGTACGCAGCCCTACTCCTATAGGATAACACTCTACAGAGAGATTGTTTTTAAATGGCTTCAAACTCCAAAAAGAATTATACTCCATCAAATGAAAACAAATATGTCTGATGCAAACAGAAATACAGACAAATATGCATGACTCAAGTCAAAACACATCTTTTAGAAATTAAAAACACACCTTGAAATCGATTTTTGATTTTTTTTTTTTATTTTTGCTTTCTTTTTCGTTTTCATAGTTTGAGCATGACAACGATCCAGTGTCTCAAAGAGGCCCATGCAAAGGCAGGATTTAGGAGGATAAGATCTATTAACCCTACAGGATGCTACCATATAAAGAGATTATTTTAGAATGTCTTTGAACTCTAAAAAGAACCCTATTCCATCAAATAAAAATAGACATGCTTAATACAAACAGACAAACATGCACTACTTAAGTAAAGTAGCAATAATAACGAACATGCAAGACTAAAGGCACCGTTAATTGCCACGGATGTGCTCCTCTCTCCTTAACAGCTGGATCAGTCACACGTATTTTTAACCCCTACATTACTTTATCTAAGACTTCTCTTCAATTTCAGAGACTATTAAAAATTGTAAAAAAAACAGCAAAAAAAAATCGTTTCCGAACATAAATTTTAATTTATAAAAACCAACAATTAAAAGAAAAACCCATATAGAAAAGGCCCTAAATGTGAGAAGCAAATGATAACTGGCCCCGGTCCTGCGAACAATAAATTGATCAAGTCAAACCAAGTCAAAAAAAAAAAAAAAAAAAAAAAAAAACACCTTATTTCCCAGCAGGGTATGAATCTAAATCACCAAATCTCATTCGTGTCTCCCTCAAAAACTTTACTAAAAAAATGATATAGTCTCGACATATTATTATTAAGTTCCTACCTCCTTTAAAAATCTTTAAAACCAAAATCATACATCAATATCTGAATGTTAAGACATCCAATAAGGTACTTTTAATCAAGTTTATCTATGAATGACCAGATAACGAGCATGGGTTATAATGATATCAACTAGTATCCAATATAATGTACAATATAATATTCAACAAGATAACTATATCTAATCAATTTTAATTTGCATAAGACGTATAAATTGTATTACTTAAAATTCCAATAGTACTTGTGCATTGCCAAAAAGAAAAAAAACTAGTAAGTAAATTATTTAGCAGTAGAAACATACACGACACCAATACAAATACAATGTGCAATTGGGACGCTGAACATAGTCGCTAAACTCATATAAATAAAAAAGAACGACAAATATAACAAGAAAAAGGATGAGAAACTAGTTTTATGATAATTGAATACAAAATAGGTCGATATTTCGAAATACCTTGTTTGACCCGGTTAACAGTTACTATATTCTCTTCTTTCTCTAAGCCAACATGCCAGAGGTTGTTGAAGCCTTGGTGGGATTCTGATCAAGATAAAAATGACGTACGTTATATAATATGCACATTAAATTAAAATATAAACATACAAAGTCTTAGTATCTTGTTTTCATTGACTTTTATTTTCTGTATAACAGTATTTGGGTTTTTATTTCAGCGGAAAATCTCTCGCAAAAAATTTTTCTTTACAAAATATTTTTTTCTTCTATAAATTTGCAAAAGACTCACATTTGCCCAAAATCAAGATTGAAGTAGAACACATAATATAAGATTACCATAGAAAATGTTTCTGCCTTTATTAGTTAAGGAAACTATTTTCTGCAATTGTACAACAACAATAACAACCACCCAGTGCCTGCAAAGGGCTCCCACAAAAGCAGGGTCTGGGGGGTAGATGTACGCAGCCTTCCCCCTTCAAAGGATACCCTGAAAAGAGGCTGTTTCCGAGGACCCCCAACCTGAGAGGCTCATATATTTTCTGCAATTGTGATTGTTATAATTGATTATAATGATAAGCAGAGAAAAGATAGAATTAAGACGAAAAATAAACAAAAGGAGCCTTAAAGATTAGAAGACTAAAAATGTTTAAAATAGATGTCATTAACACATAAAAAAGCCTAGACTAAACCCCAATTTGTGAGTTGTTCGTGTGGATAAGATCATAATAAGTTATGCGATTAGAGAGAGAAATGGAAAAGGAAAAAAAAATAATGCAAGGGAATGCGTGTCAATATCTGTGTACTGCTCCCTGAATGGAGACAAATTTGAATACCCCTCCTCCTATATACTCGGCATCTTCGTAATTATAAAAAAAATATTAAATTCTCTATCTATAATCAGCATAGAATAGAACACAAAAATATGCTCAAAAAAATAGAATAGAATATAGATTAGTAAGAGAAAAATCAAACATACAAATCAAAGTTGTTATTATTGGAGCATATGGGTCAATAGAAATTCCTATTTTTAGTATTCATTTTGGACATCATGTTTGAAAAAATGAACAAAAATATAGAAAATAATATATTCTAAAATTAAAACCAAAAGCATACCAATTTAACTATGATGTGACAACTAAAGAAAATGATTTCAGATAAGATATTTTTGGTAAGTGATTTGAGATAAGATAGTTTATGATGAAAGTGAAACCAATTGCTTTCTCACTATCATTTTTTTTTCTAACATATATTACTCTTTAATAACAACAATCTAATGCATCAAAGAGACTTCTGTCAAGATAGGGTCTAGGGAGGATAAGATGTACGCATCCTTACCCTTACAGAATACTATTCTGAAGGAAAACTGTTTTTAAAGTGTTACACTTTTAATCTATGTATTAAAAATATTGTATTCATTTTACTCCTATTTTGTAATAACAATATCCTACCATTTTTAGTCACAGATTTCAAGGATTCAAAGGCTTTTAATTTCTTCATTTAAGTGTCCCTGCTGGCCCGAGTTCCTGTTTTCTTATTCAATGAGAGCATGTGGAAGTGGGTTTCAAGTATAGGATTTTATTTTCTTTTTCTAAAAAATAGGGCAAGTATCAAGATTTTAGAGGAATACCAGATACTCTTTTCTCACAATGATGTTTTATATCGGGTATACACATACATCATTATTTCACCAATTATAAATGTTTGGATAAAAGCAATCCATAGTATAATTATTTTCAAAAGGACTCTTAATAAACCGGTAAACCCAAACAACTGCTTAGGTCGCTAGCATTGTTCGAAATAGAAAGAAAAACCGAGTTCCAATAATTAAAATTTATCAAAGTCTACCTCGATATTATTTACTGTAGTAAGAAACTTTATCAGCTACAGCTCAGTATCATAACAATTTAACACAGCTTTTAAACTTTTAACCAAGGATAGGACTTCACACTGAAGTTTTTCATATAATAAAGGCATATTGAATGCTAGGAGTACGTATATGAAGAGGGATAAATATGCAAAGGGAAAGAAAAATCTTACCAGGGGATATCATCAGAGTAATTTTGCAGCTTCTACCAGATAGATTTGTGCTATCTCAAGCTTCCGTTTCAGTTTTTGACAATCAGTATTAACCGGGTAAAAATAGGGTCTGACTTGTCTTCATTCTGCCACACCACCTCCTATTGTCTTCATTCTGCCACACCACCTCCTACTGTCGGAAATTTATTTACTTTAAGGGTAATATTATTGTCTAGATAAAATTATTATTGTCAGAGCAAGATCGTAGTATTTAAGGCAATTTTGTGGCTGTCATTTTTTGTAAATCACATTATTCCTCCGACAATAACAATTTTTATCCTATCAATAACAACTCCCTATTCTAATATCAAAGTTTATTGAAAAAAGTAAATAAGCTAGGCTTGAAGATGAACAATTTGAGCTTAACCTCAGCTGGGTTGAGCTCAACCCCAGCTGCGCTCGGCTTGTTTAAACTCCAGTTTTAAGGATCATATAGCCTTATACTTGGATAATGTGTGTTCAAGAAAACTTGGGTGATAGTTTTTAACATATTAGCTTGTTTAAGCTTTTTTTCTTTATTTTCTTTTCTATTTGGGTTCGTGAGCCACCATTAAAACAATTGGAACAAGCAAAGCATTGGAAGTAAATGTTGAGAATTTGTGTGAATATAATCATTAACATCCATATTAAGGTTTTGAAAGAGAAGATCAACATATAAATCTAATGGACAAATTTACAAAACTCATTTGGTTTTAAAATAAAACCTCACTTGGATTTATTATATGGATTTTGTACATCAGTTTCATGTGCTAGACCCCACGATATTTTAAAGTAAATGACAAGTGGTGACCAGCAAACTAACTCGGCCAATTCATCTCCCCATAATAATACCACCTTACATCAATGAAGTGTACGGTGCATGCAGTTCTACTGAAAATGGACTTTCTTTTGTTAATATTGAAAATGGAGTTGGGTAAGTAGTATTATAGCAGCTAATCAGGAAGAACACATACATGCAATGTATACAAACCAAAACAAAGCCCCAATCATCGGATTCAAGTTTGCTTAAAGGATGTGATCATTTGATAATATATAGGGCCGGTCAAGTCTCCAAATAACGCAATCGGCTACGACACCCAAAACTCTGATTACCCCTGAATTATAAGGTTCTTAACTTTACACATACCTAAATTTCTATTTTATAATTTATTTAATTAATATTTTCTAAAAGATATATATATATATATATATATATATATATATATATATATATATATATATATATATATATATATATATATATATATAAAGAGCCCAATATACCAAACCCTGCCTTAGCGGGAACCTTTCATGCACTAAATTTGTTGTTATTGTAAAGAGCCTAATATCCGTTTCAAGCCATAAAATTCCTAGGGCTGGCCCTAATCATGTACTTACTTTGCTTGGTGTGGAGGGGACTCATCTGGACCCTTTGTTTTGCATAATCTAATTAAAAATGGGAAGAAAAATTCGACAGGTGGTTCCAAATTAATTATAGGCCAAGCAAAGCCATGATTAGAAAATAGAAGCAGTGGAGGGCATGTGCAAACGAGTACATACATGTACCTTCACGATGAATCCATCCATCCTTTTGCTTAAATCCTGAAAAATCATAGTAATCATTATCAGCATATAACATATTTAATGAATGAGGACGACCAAAATAGGATAATTAAAGGAGCAGCCAATACATAAAACCTTTACTAAGGTCGGATCAAATAAATTAAGTACGGTGTTACCAACATTTACATAAAGTCCGTGTTTCCAAGATTTGAACCTATGAACTCAAGTCAGTCACAGCAAGTAACCTTACTAATTACACACAGATAGGTGTGTAAACAAGCGAAGTCGAGCCAAACAACTCTTTATTCAGACTCCAATTCAAAAAGATTTATTGAACTCGAGCTAGCCAGTTTTTTCCCGAGCTTTCGAATCTTTGTTCTAACTCGATTCGATAAAATATTAGTGTGCTTGATACACAACTCAACTCAACTCTATTCTGCTAGGAAGCCAAGTTGAGCTCGTTATTGAGCCGAGACAAGCTCAAAATCGAGTTGAGCTTACTATTGAATCGAGCAATTTTGGGTCAATATCAAACCATTGTTGACAATTTTGAGCTAATACCGATAGTTGACGAGCCTTATCAAATTATTCATGAATGTTAACGAATCAAGCATCCCATGTTTGAACTCGACTAGTTAAGCTTATCGAGTATACTTGAACTCGGCTCAATAAGCTATGGAAACCCCAAAATGAAAACAAACAAGCCCTAGTCTTTTTTAACGTGGGTAGTTCGTAGAACATTTGGTTTGTTTACACTGACACATCCAGAACAGAAAAAAGGAAACCAAGGAAATCATACAGCAGTCGCCCAAAATTAAGGGAATATTCACATGGCTCTTGTAAAAAGGCACAGGCAGCCAGGCAAGGCTTTATGCACAAAAATGCAGTAATGGGCTCGAGAAGAAGAGAAAGACAAAACAAAGCATTATAATTTGGGATAACAGTACGACATAAGCTCCAAGTGCTCAAAAACCATAGATTTAACAAGCAATCAAAGTGTTGACCAACCAGATTATAATATGGTCAAAAGCACAATTTAAGTACACCCTTCTAAGGCACAAACACATTAATCGACAAGTTCCCATTTCCAAGATACGACGCAGATCTTATTATATTGCCTCCTCTTTTCATTAATAACATAATAACCTTGAACAACTCACAAAAGAAAAGTCATAGGGCATTCTTTCCATCATCAACATTCTATACAGGATGACACCAATGAGAAATTGAGCAATAAATAATAATGTTGGGAGAATATGTTCTATATTCATTTAGAGAACCATTAATTTTTGGGCTATGGACAAGGAATCATATGAATATGGGGGCATCTTTCGACCAAAAAACCTACAAAATAATTAACCGAGCTATACTAACTTCCTGGCAGGTTTTATAGTCAACACATTCACGGACTGGAATAATTAATCAGGGAATCAAACAGACCTTACAATATATATGCATGGGAGCGAAGCATCAGCGTAGAGCTGGTGGTTGCACGCTTCCATTGTCATCTCTGGGCTTGACAACATATTGTAGGTTAACTTCCGCAGGAGATGAGTCCGGAGTTTCCTCTTTAAAGCGTATTTCAAAAGCTAAAGATTGATATAAACAAACTTCATCTTCTTTACAATAGTAGACCTGCAATACCAACACAGTTTCTTGATGTTCAGTGGCATGGGGTAATACTGAAAATTAAGAACAGTACCATGTAAAATGCATAAAATGTGAAAGACATTGGAATTCATGAAAGTTGGACTACACAACATCACAGCACGGGATGAGAAATCCATTTAGTTTATTCTAACACAATCTGCCAATTAATACAATTTTTTGTTGAATCATTAGCAGTACGTGGGATATACATTAAGCGACCAACTCTATGTTTTCACTCACGATTTTCCCGTCTTTTTTAGTTGGAGAGGGAGGTTGCTTTGGTTAAGAGGCTAACATGTTAGGTCCCAAGTCTCCTTACTACTAGCATTCTGGATCAACAGTTCCATAAAATATACTGCATGGAATGTAAAAGACGCACGAATTTATTAAAATTTTGTCCTTCCATCAACACAAGTTTAAGCTCTATTTAGAAGAGTCCGAAAATTGTCTAACAAGCATGCTAAAGTAACAAGGTGAAAGAAGAAAGAGGCGTGCCTTGCAGTTGATCCTTCCCATGAAAGCTGAAGGTGAATATCTCCTAAAATGAATAGCAGCGGATCCATCAGAACTGAGAGTCCCATCTGGGGGCTCGATAACAACTGCATTCTCAGGATCGGTTTCCACTGAAAATTTACTACGGGCCTCCTGCATATGAAACTTGGGTAAGATGCTTCAGATATGAAATAAAACATGCTAAGGACTCCACATGAGAGTCCAGCAAAATACTATGCAGGAGTCGCGAGAGAAAAGAGAACAACATATAAGTTCAACCGGTTACTCCACCTAAGGCCAACTGGTTTTAGGACGGAACCCCACTTGAGTTTATATGTGGACCTCATCTATGCAAACTTTGTGGATAAGGCCTAAAGGTCTGGTGAAATTTAACATGGTATCAAAGTAGGTGCATGATCCCAGGCTGACATACCATGTCCTGGAAAAGAGTGGTTGTATTTGAATTTGTAGCGTCAAGGACCTTTCCAATGAATAATTGGATGTAATTCCTAATTGGACCGGAGAAGGCAAGAGGTGCGATTAAAGAAGCATCACATGCAGGGGAGAGTGTTAAAGGACTCCACATATGAGTCGTAAAATCTTACACGGGAGACATGAGAGAGAAGAGATTATTATATAAGTTTAGTGGGTTACAAAGGGCCAATTGGTTTTATGATGGAATCCTACTTGGGTTTATATGTAAACCTTATATATGCCAACTCCAAGGTGAAATTTAACAAAATGCATGATCTAAAACACAACCGACATCTCAGCAAATGAACTAGAGTGGGAGGGGGACCTTCGAGAAATGGTATCCGTTAGGTACTGATATTGTCATGTATATATTGCCCTCAATTGCTGAACCACCATCAACCGTGATGATCTGTGTGTCAGCCGGTAATCGCCTTCTAAGGCGTTTCATAGCTCTACTTTTCTGTGCAGGAGGCTGCACCCCTTTCAGCTCTAATGTAAGAAGTTGAAGTTTGCTTTGGTTCAAGTCTATCACCCGGATCACACTATTGTTTGTATCAGCAATCAAAAACTTCCCTGCATGATAAACACTCGATGTTTAACTCATTCATTCATAATCCAGATTGGGACACACAACTCAGATAATTCACGTGCACTATTTAGTAGCCAATTAAATGTAAGTATAGTGCTTGATCAGACACACCTACCAGGAAAAAAATAAGGGATTTCTAATGTCAATAACTGACCTACTTTCACTTATGAGCAACTCACTGGACAGAGTTGTCATGTCACAAATGTATTTAGTCATCACTTAAGAAAACAAATATGAGACACGAACATCATCTGTCACAGCCTCAGGATATTCCATCTTGATCATGTTGAAAAGCACCAATTAAGTTACACCTTCATGAATGGAAACTTCGAGACCATTCAAGTTTCTCTAAATTCCCAAAGGGATATTACAATTAACAACAAGATAACCCTAGTGCTGCATTACATAGAAAACTCGCATTAATAAGGTTAACGGCATAAATAGTGAGACCGGCTATGTTGTATGGGGCAGAGTGTCGCTCAATGAAACAACATCACACCCAGAAAATGAAGGTAGCGGAGATGAGGATGCTGCGATGGATGTGCGGGCACACAAGGAAGAATAGGGTCAGAAACGACGCTATAAGAGGAAAGTTGGGTGTAGCCTCGATCGAGGACAAATTGAGGGAGCAACGCTTGAGATGGTTTGGACACGTTAGGAGAAGACCAACCACAGCTCCAGTCAGGAGATGTGAACAGCTACAAACGACGCTAGGAAGAAGAGAGAGAGGTAGGCCTAAGAAGAGTTGGATAGAGACGATCCGACATGACCTGACCCACCTAAACCTAAGTGAGGAGATGGCCTTGGATAGAGCTCGTTGGAGAGTGAGTATAGGGGTAGTCGATGTAGCGACCTAGAGTAATGCTGCGCATTGCTGCTAGCATAGGGTTTATAACGCGGTTTACCCATGTGGTGTGCTTATGTGCTTATGTGCGTATCCGTATGTGTGTAGGGTTGTGTCTATATGCGTATGTGGTCTATTTGCCTTATTATGTGCTGTGGATGTGTCTTTGACATGAACTAACCCTTTTTCAGAATGCCTTGCTTCCAAGACGGCAAGATTCTTCAGGTTAGGGGTCCTCGGAAACAGCCTCTCTTCCACTCGGAAGGGGTAAGGCTGCGCCCATCCACCCCCCCAGACCCTGCTATTGCGGGAGCACATGAAGCAAAGGGAATGTTGTTGTGTTACCTGGCTATGACACAGAAAGGAATTAAGGTTAAAGAAATTGTCCCTACATAGCCGAAACCTGAATTGATTTGAAATTCAACACCTAAACCCCAACCTAAACGTTGCACCCGATTTTAGGAAAAAGGAAAGAGGAGGCTCAAAGTGAAAGAATAACTTGAGCATCAGCTAAACTCTGAACGGCCAAACCCCAAATAGCCCTGCAAGGATCCAAACCCGAATTATGGTAATTGGATTGAGTATGACACAAACTAGGAAAATGACCAAGTCTCAAGCTGACTTGATCTGCACCTGGCCCAAATGTGGAATAAACCAAACCCAGATGAACCAAGAACTGGCCCAATACAATTATCACCTTTAACAATGACACATGATAGTTTCTAAAATTCAAATTTTGTGGATTATAACAATAATTGATGAACGGTAAGTAAAATAGAAAGAGCATACCATTGCCTGCTTCGACAATTCCTGATGGCTCCGAAAGCTGCAAGAGTATTGCAATGAAACATAGAGGATAAGACTTCCGCATATTAATACTATCCCTCTCCCCTTCCAAACCGGAAAAAGATATAACACCAAGAAAGCAGTTTCTAATTTAGTTGGTGCAGACGCTTAAGGATAATGAAACTTTGCTTTCTATCGATTCACACAGCAAAACGTTCAGAATGAAGCATTATATAAACCTGTTAAAAGAGCAAATCCACTATAGCAATGAAACTTAGACAACAAGAATTCCACATATTGTAACACCCCCCACCAGTGCCGCCCACCCCAGCCTCCAAAAAAAAAAAACCCAAAAAGAATATATCAAGAAGAAAGAATAAAAGTTTGCTTTCCACCGATTAATAAAGCAAGAAAATCAGAAGAACAGCATGCCAATGGCACATAACATATTTAATATCATCTATAGAGGGAAAGAACACAACAACTGTCACACATTAAATATCCTCCAGGCAGGAAAAAAAATAAAAAAATAACGACCTAGTAGTACGTGGAGTATATAATCTTGCAACTCATCTGTTGTTTGTCTGTCAAATTAACACATTCTACAATGAACAAAAGAAATTAGATAGATCTAGACGTTGCTCAGTCTCTGTAAAGAAGAAAGTGGAGTCTATTAATGAAAGCCACAAGATGTCCAACTCAGAGAAGAAAAAAACACCATTCTATAATTTCCTTCACCAAATCTAAATGTTGATTGCATGATTCCACGATCTAAATGCACAAGAGGATGTTAAAGAATATAACAAAGAAGGCAAATACTATAATGCTAACCAGCTCTATCCTGTACTAATTGACATCTTTTCTATAAGTAATTGGGAAATAAATTAACTATACACATTTCTTGGGAAGAATAACGTCAAGGCGTAATCAAGCAAACTATACGCATAGTAAAAATTTTCTCCCTGATCCATGTTTCTGTTGCTGTAAACAGGTTCAAGATAGAAGAATAATCAAGATTAGAGCCACATAGTAAAAATTTGCTCCCTGATCCACGTTTCCGTTGCTGTAAACAGGTTCAAGATAGAAGAATAATCAAGATTAGAGCCACACATTCCCTACCTGAGCAGTTAGTGCTGTTCCATCCTTGAATCCAGCTCTTCCCGTCCCAGCTAAAGTGGTCACTTGCTGACTAGATGGGTCAAGCTTCTTGATCTAATAATGATAAGGGAAAAAGAAAAAGAAACAATTAGCCTTGAACTAAACAAATACTCCTAATATTACACTAAAAATATGGAAAACAGAATGCAAGGGAGAATATGTGAAAAAGTTAGATCTTATGAAGGATACATGGTAGAAGTATCATTATTGCAATCCTTCAGGAAGGTAGAAAGACAGAGAGAACCAAAAGCCACCAACGATAAGGATTTTCACAGTGGTTGGGTTTTTATCACCCACTGCCGAAGCCACGAATATATAAAAGTCTTTTCCATGGTAAAATTAGCAACCAGTTTGCTATCTAGACATTACCTTGTGATTGTAAGAGTCTGCTACATAAACCTGACCATCTTGTCCAAAACAAACGCCCAGCGGATGCTGCAGAAGTACTTCAGAACCTATTCCATCATGGTCGCCAAACTGAAAAGGCAAAAGCATGGTGAGAAAAGGGGTCCAGTCAGATATTAAATTTGGTTAACTAACGAGGGCATATGCCATCAAACAAATTTGATTATTCAAACAATCAGTTATCCAAGTCTTGCGCATATTATGGTACAAAGAAACAGGCATTAAACCAATATGACATATCTACCTTGAACAAATTGTCAGGAAAAATAGGATCACCACCAGCCAGTAATCTTGACCCCCCTGTCTTGAGATCAAGTGCTCGAACAGAGCTACTCTCACTATCAGCAACATAAGCCTCCTTCAAATCTGAATTAAAACACAGCTGCATTAGTAGTTGGATACCCATAAGATAATAGTATATTGTCAGAATCTTCAAATTAAACATATTACCCGATGATAGTGATATCCCAGAAGGTTGTGCAAATGATGTGTTTGTAGAGCTATTTCAATGTGACGGCAGATCAACAGAACAAGCATTAGAACCATCATGCATGGTAACCAAACAAGCAAACAAGAAAAATCAGATTACCAAAAACCACAAGGAAGACAGGGACATTACTGTGGCTGTATTGCCCAAAAATACATAAGACCAAGAGTGTGAATTAAGCAGGACACAACAAAGGTTAATCACTTCTTCCTGAATCTTGACCTCAGGCATGCACTCGATATCAGCCTCCTTTGACCTATAGAGGTCAGAGTAGGCGCCATCCAATTAAGGAAAAAAAGTGTGAAACTCCCTAGTCTGTCCCTCTAATCAGACTCCTAAAGTGACATTCAGTCCAATGTCAACTCCAAATCCTTTGTGTCATGCAGCAAAGAACACATATGGTGCCAACAGATGAAGAATCATACTTGCAGTCACTTCATATCCATATTCTCATTGCATCTTATTGGCAGATAAAGATGAAAGATGACAAACTACTTGAAAACAGTCGATCATAATATAGTGAAAATACCTTGATCCATTCAAGTTTCTCTCATAACCATCGCCACTAAACACTTGAGTTGTCCCATCCAGTGTATTGTGCTCCCATATCTGATGCTGCCCTGCCATTGCAATATAGACCTTGTCGTTCACAGGGTCAAAGCAAACATCCCATGGAGAATTGAGGAGCTGCAAATACATAACGGTGAATGTAACAACCAATGAATCATCGAAGCAATTCACATATACACATTTGAAAAAGAGAGAACAGGATAAGTTTGTGACTGCAGCAGAGGAAGGAACATATCAACAGTAACAATTAAAATGCAGGCATAGAAGTCTGAAAATATCAAGTATTCATCCTTGCCTGAGCAGTTCCTTTTCCTCCCCCTTTATAATCAGAACCTTTTGTCCCATTGCCAGCAAGCGTTCGCACGGTCTCATTAACAAAATCAATCTCCCTAAAAGACGAAACAAAGTAAGGTCAAAAGATTCAAGCGAGAGAGGGGCAAGAGCAGTGTGCTTAATCATCAGTGTAACATGCCAGAAAGCAGTAACGGAGAAAAGCAATCACATAATTGAGTTATGTACTGCTAAAACAAGCACTTTTCTTTTTCCAGGAGAACACATGCACGCCTCGACAAGTATAAAAAGTAAAGCTGAAAATAGAGTATGCAATAGGGTCCAACACCGTTAGAATCAAGTTATGAAGTTGAATCAAGTCTAGGTCATAGTTGCAGCATCGAGGAAACAAACATGGAGATAAAATAATGGACAGCAGCAATTGGGTTTTTCAGGGAATATGAGTTTTTTCACACCTCAAGTTGCAAATACTTCAAATAAATGGCTATATATATACCAACTTTAATACCTCTTTTAGCTTTTAACGACTAAAGAAATTTAAAGTATGTTTCGATGTGCATACTGATGTACCTCAAGTACAGGATAATAGTGTCAGGGCTAACTCATATTCCGTTACATACACCCATTTACATTATGTAACAACTTTTTTTTTATTCAGCGACCACCAGAAAGCCACCTTGCACAATGATACAAACAGAATATGGTAGAATATTTCAACTACTCAATAATAGATTCTTTTTCCTGGTTGTCCTACAACATTGCAGACATGTCTTTCCGGGTATGCGAGGCCATTCGCACTCCCTTCTTGAGCGCATTTAAGTCATGTAGGACCTGGTGCAATGTTACATCTTTCCCCGGGTCAGAGTCCATGACCTTCTCATGGGACTCTGTTCACAGGGCAAGAGGCTACTGCCCAAAAGTGCAACTGACTGTAATAACTATAAGTGCAAGCCGTCTTTTCAACTTGATAGTATCCTTGATATCATTCATTCAGATAGAAATGTTCAACGTATGCAAGGAAGATAAATGTCTATAGGATTATTTAGTGGATACTTTATTTATGGCGAATGAGGCCTTCGTCGTTGGTTAGCACACTATCTAGCTTAAGGCTTTAGGACATGAGAAAAAGCAAACATCCTCATCCATGAAAGGCACAGAAAGAAGCAGATGTTATTGCATGTAAAGAGGGAACCAAGCAAAAGTATCAAAAGACCGTAGGAAGTCAGAGGCATACCTCAAAGCATGGTTTTCAGTATCTGCAACATAAAGTATATTTTTCTTTGCATTGTAAGCCATGCCCTGCAAACCATAAATACGGGCTTGTGACAGAAAATCTTATCACACTCAAGACGCTTTAACTGAATATTTCTTACAAACCTAAATACAAATCTGAGGGCGAAATGCGACCACAAATCATAAAATGAAAGCATCTTGCAATTTACAGTTATTGCCAAAATAGTTGAGTTGAGAATGCTATAATACAATAAGGTTAGGGGGACATGTTTAAGAGGGTTGCATGGATGGAGCTAGCCACAGAGAGAGAGAGAGAGAGAGAGAGAGAGAGAGAGAGAGAGAGAGATAGCATAGACAAACATTGACCCATGACGCTGATCTCACTTAGTGGGAGGAAAAGGGTAATTTGTTACTGCTGAAGGTATTGATATCCAATTTTTTCTGCAACTGGCTGTGAAGCTCTCACCTGAGGTCTGTAAAACGTGGCATCATCAAAATTCCCATCATGTAGCGCGTCCTCTCCCGTGCTCCCAATTTGCATAATATAATTCCCATTTAGATCAGTCACAACCTGCAGTTCCAGGAACAAACATCACAATGCCAAATACTCAAGTTTCATAATACACAATACACGCTTCAGCCAAAGGGCAAGCAAAGGTCTATGATCATAATTCACCAGCTTTGACTTGTTCACCTATTATGGACAGCAAAATATTTAAGTGTGACAAGACTATCATCAAAAAGATTTTCAGACCGTTGCTCAGCACCCACTTGGAATCAATGACTCCTTAGCAGACATTATGTCTTGCCTTCGTGCTGATTTAAGATACATCCACGAGGCCAGCCACCTCCATCTGGATTCCTACATTCAAGCATATGCTAGGGAGTTGTGTGGCATACCGGAAAGAAGATAACACTCGATGAATGGCTAACAATTAGATCAACAGGTTCACGTAAATACATTCTTTTCAGGATGTGATTATACAGAGATTGGTGGTCTAGAGTTAACCCAAAATCTGAATATCAGATGTCAGAATGTCCGGGTATTGATTAAGCATGGTCTGCAAGTGCACAGACACATATGTACTTTTATGTGGGTGGGAGGGAGACATACATGCACACACAGGGGGGGAGAGAGAACCCACAATACGATTATGGTTGCTGTCAGATATGAACAGCCTGTTATTCAAAATATCAGCTTCAAGCTTTCCCGGAAACTTCAATGGAGAGGTCAGCAATCGGGGATCATTATCCTTCTCCAAACGCAGTGGAAGTGCTGTGTTGTCTAACATCTTCTTCTTACCATAAAAGTGAAGAGCAGCCTCAACCAGATCATCTAGACCCTGAAGAGAAAATGAAAATAATTGAACTTTCTTCCTATTTGCCATTGGTGGCCCTTAGTATGCAAATTTTATTGCTCTCTTCTTTCACATGCCCCTGTTTCTTCGGAACATCTTACAGCAATGGTTCCTCAGATAACCATCACTCCGTTATTATATCAACTGTTTTACTGCTATTATCTCTCTTGCATCCAGGAAAAAAACCCAACTGTGTAAACTTCAAAAATATTCTGGTCAAGGGAACGTATAAAAATGGATACACAGGGTACCTTCCTATGACCTTCTCCAGATAGTTGTGCCAAAAGCCTGCCATTAGGTCCAACAAGGACAAATGTTGGCCATGAATTAATCCCGAGTTCTCTCCAGAAGAACATGTCTCCATCATTGACCACCTGCACTTGCATAACAAGCCAAACTTAAAGTCGAATAAGATTCAGTTGCCAAGTGGTTATGAGGATATAAAGATAATATAATCTAGCCTAGGAACAGAAGCGCCAAATGACACACCAGATTGCATCCCATATTCCAAGTAATTCTAGGGCTTTGTTTATATTACCTTGCAGAAGCAATGAGACCCCGCTACACCATCAGATAACCTCAAAAGTTCGGGGGGAACTTGAAAAACATCAACCTATTAGCAAATATTAACACATTGGTGTCTAGAGAAGCATTATTTCCCATTACAATGCGGACTTGGTTCTGACTGTACTCATAAATTGCCCTTGGTGGACATCTGTGGGAGAGTGAAGAGATCAGAGAAACAAATGGGGACTGGACAAAAGGACAACAAAATGACTACATAGGAATTGCCAATGTGAAAGTCCCTTGCATAAAAGAAACTAAACTTAGGTTTTTAAGACCACCTGTAACAATCCTTGCCTCTCATTACACTAATTGGGAAATGAATTCGGCCAGGCATGCATATTTAAGCAACACTATATACAGTAAATAATCTAAAATATCCCTAGGGAAGAACATCAGCATAATTCAAGATCCCGTTGGGCTTCAGAAAGGATGTATGCAAGCATGTTATCCCAGTTCAAGTTAGTGGCTTACAGGGTGAGTAATCCCATATCTTATCACAGCATTGCGAATCGCCTCCAAATCTTTCTCGTTGTCAAATTTAGCAGAATGCACTCCAATGACAACAAACTGGTGAACAGTGCAAGAAAAAGTTAATATGTAAAGGACACGAAATTAGAAACTAGGCCAAATAAAGATCCACTCAAAGATATCTTTAACCATGGAGCATAGAAAATACGTACCATCCCCCCCCCCCCCCCCCCAACTTTTTTTTTTTTTTTTTTGCAATTTACTTAGCCAAATAAGCTCCCTTGCAATTTAATATCCGCTCGTGTTGTTGCCAGCAATCATGTTGCCTATACTTCAAATATTTATGTCAGCAATCATGTTGCAATTGTAGTGGTTACTAATATTTCCATCAGCCTAACA
Source organism: Simmondsia chinensis (assembly GCA_018398585.1). NCBI lineage: Eukaryota > Viridiplantae > Streptophyta > Magnoliopsida > Caryophyllales > Simmondsiaceae > Simmondsia > Simmondsia chinensis. Next base: position 3,594,395 of record JAGTTD010000009.1, read on the forward strand.
GATGGTTTCAGACTTCAGAACCTCGAACCCAATCACTAACAGCCAACCTCTTTTATCACTTGAACAACTCATTGTTGCAGATCAAAATTTAAAAGTCTTGAAGATTTCTCATGCTCAACAAGCTTAATAACCATTATTGTTCGCCAAAACGGAGACAAGGATTTGTGTTGTATGCTTGTAGAGCAAAGGAAACACGTGCATCTGTCATTACTTGTCCAATATCTTGGTATTTATGGTTCAAGGGATCCGAGACGAAAAAAGAAGTTTTTTTATCATTAGGGGAAGAAATTAGAAGTTAAATTGTTTTTCTCTATTGCTATGGCAGAAATTCAAAGAACTACCAAATATTTCAAGGACTAAAATATGCTAATATACACCGGTAAGTCTTTTGCATTACCTCATAGCAAAAAGTTTTGAAGACTTTACTGATAAACGCTTGGTTGATTTGCAAAGAGACTACAGAACTTTCATATGTTGGTTTGCATTTTCATTTTATTTTTATCTTTAAGGTTGTACTCATTTAACTGTACATTCTTTCTCTCTCACGCAATTTTTCTCATATAAAAAGGATCCACTAAGTTTTATACCTTGAAAACAAAGATACATTCATGTTGTACAGATTCCACACTTTCAATTACTTGAAAAGCTTCATGTAGGATGAAGTAAGAAGAGTGAAGAATTGACTAGGTCAGATGCATTGGTAAATCCTTCTGAGCATGATTTCCCAATATAACTTTCCCACAAGTGATCTTATCATGATAATCATGATGTATTGGCGAGTAAGTTTATGGCAGTTGCACCCTACACAGGAGTTCCCTGAGACCTTGTGATCTTGTTGACTTTATTAAAAAATAAAATCGAACAAGAAAGACTCCTAGAATCGAAAAAAGCGTAGGATTGCGGATGACACAGATGGGAAGAGAGAGCGCCAACTGTCAAGTAGTTTCTTTAGGGATGAGAACATACTAAAGCAGATATAATGCACGAGTGAATATGAAGAAATGGCATGGCACCAGAAAACACGAGTTTGCAATAATGCTAGCCAATCAGGTACTCTTAGCATCACTAGAAATTCAGTTAAACTTTGAAAGGCCCTCAATGCCTGGCACCCAACTCAGCTAAATCTGACGGTTGACAGGACAATGAATAAGCTACTAGCAGGTAAATACATTCAATACACAGGTAGTGTAATTATTTTGAGGATAATAATTGACCATAGAGCATCATGGAGACGATCTGACAGGACCTCACATAGGTAGCATAAGGGTAGCCGATGCAGCGGCTTAGAATAGTGCATCTTTTACTGCTTGCACTAGTGTTTCTACGTTTCTTGATCCTCTTTGGCGCCCATATTAGAGCACTTATTTGTTTAACGGTGTACTTGAGCACTTGCGTACTTGCCGACTATTTGTCTGCAGTACCTTCCTATGAGTTTTGCTTCTTATCGCTTGGCTTGTGTTTTGTATTGCTCTAATACTATGTTGCTCTTATACTTCCGGGCTATATGCTTCCGCGATGACATGCTACTGAGGTTGGGGGTCATCGGAAACAACCTCCCTTCAGGGTACCACCCTAAAGGGGAAAGGCTGTGTACATCCACCCCCGCCACCAAAAAAAAAAAAAAAAAAAAAGGACCTTGCTTATACAGGAGCCATTATGGCATTGGGACTGTTGTTGTTGTTGTTGTTGTATAGAGCCTAGTTCTCGTAAAAAGCAATGTAAAGGGATGACTTACCGGCATGTCTTTGTATTTCTTCTCCAAAAACTCAAGATCAGGCAACACATGCATGCAATTTATGCAGCAGTAGGTCCAGAAGTCCAATAGAACCACCTTCCCTTTCAGATCCTGTAAAACATAGAACTGTTAAGAACAGGATGGCAAACCAGATGCACACTACAAATAGATGAGACTGCCGGTCATACATATATCTAATGGTGTTAGACAAAGTAAGGGAGCTTATTTGTTCAGAACAGAAAAAAGTGGGCCATCATCAGTCAAATTCACTGCCATCAATTCTTAACTAATCTGACATGGGACCCTCTGGCTAATATATTAGTTATTTACCAGAAAGCTCTCACGCACCAGATCCCATTAGAACTCCGAATTTAAGCGTGCTTGGGCGAGAGTAGTACCAAGATGGATGACCTCCTAGAAAGTCCTCGTATTTCCAACCCTATAAGGTTGGGAGTCCTCGGAAACAGCCTCATGGCAGGGTTACACCCTGAAGGGGTAAGGCTGCGTACATCCACCCCCCAGACCCCGCTTAGGCAGGAGCCCTTGAGGTGGTGTTGTTGTTGTCGTCGTCGTACCAGAAAGCTCTCGTGCTTATAGTCAAGGGATAGAGAATTGGTCAGAAAAGAATGTGATCACATTTGCAGTAACAAGAAAGCAGAGTCGATCAAAAAATAATGTAAGCTACGCTAAACACAATTTAATACTTTCACGGGGAAGCACTATAACAATGATCTATGAATCAAATTGAATGCAATCCCCAACTTCTGAGCCATATGGAACACAGTTTGATGCTTAAAAAGGGAAGAATTATAATCATTTTGGAATCAAACTGAATGCAAGCCCCACCTCATCAGAAGTCTAAAATGCCATATAGTTTATAAGAATATCAAAATCATGGCATGGATGTCCAAAAACATCAAAAGAGAGAGCGTGAGAAGCAGACATACTCTTCGACTAAAGGAACTAAAATGAAGAGAAATGAAGAAATAGTTTTTATAGGCAAGCATTTAAGCCTAATTGAAAAACCTAAAATAAATGTGCCTACTTGACAACACCATCTCTCCAGCAATAAACCACAGCTTACAAGAAAAACCAACGACTACAAAAAATCTGGTACAACATATTCCATGCTTGTAAATAAATATAGGTGCAAATAATCTAGCACTACCAGGAACTCGACTAACATTAAATCAAGAATAAGAGAAATAGTTAACCCTGCGCAGCTGAAGGGGAGCTGTATATAGCCAGTCAAGCTTAGAGGGAAATTCAGGCACAATAGGAGCATTTTTCCTGTAATAACGTAAATTTCATCACTTCTGAAAACATCCCAGAAAGCACAGTTATTCCAGGAAAGAATAATACAACACTAGAGCAAGAAATATTCTAGAACCTGAAAAGCAGAAAGCTGTTTTCACCTGTCTTCAATATCAGCAATATAATTCAGAAGTTGTTGGATCCTGGCATATCGTGTCTCGCCTACAGGAAACGGGATGAGATGAGCTCCACTACCGTTAAGGCATAACACAATTTAACTACATTTGATAGCATAAAAGGAAAAGTCTCAATTAAACATGAAGGCAGGTGAAGCTGATTAATTTCACAGGTCGGTGTTAATAAGAGAAGTTCTCCCTTCATAATTCCAACAGTCTCAAAATGGTACCATTTTGGTAACAACATCAACCCAGAGTTCGGGACAGATGCCACAATCATCAGAAGACTCTTCCCCACTTTTGTCTCTCTTTGTTGATTAAGCCATAAGCACGGCACAATGACAGATCTAGACGTTCTCAATCAAGTATTGGTAGAACAAACTAATTCACAAGAAGGATCTTATTATGAAGCTAGATTATTGTGCTACTGCAATTCGTAACATCTGCCAAAAAGGATAACATTTTTTTTATACAGATGGCTTCATCGGTATCACCTTCACCGCCATCAAAGCTTGGAGTGCTCACTCCAAATATCAGATTCCAGAGAGCTTTAGGTGATGCATATTGCATTGCCTGCAAATAAAAACTTCCATATTCATATACAAATTAGAGTAAGGAGAAAATAATAGCATCTGGAATTTTCCACACCTGTACATTCTATCCTAGACACTTGCTATTGCTTATCAAGTGAATCGTACCTTCCAGTTTGTGATGGCAATAAAGAAGCATGAAAGTGCAATTCCTAGACTTCCATATCTCACAACATTTCGCCTGGAAGCCTGCAGTCTGTCCGTGAATTAGTTTTGCAATCCCATGCTAACTGGTCAAATATAACTAAAATAATTGTTTTTTATCTTGCTGACAAAGGACATTAGCCAAAGTTATAAGGATTCAGCATGAGAACAAAAAAATCACATTTCAAAGGGTAATATTTCATCAGGCCTTAGGCCCAACCTTTGGAGTTGGCATATATGAGTATATAAACCCATGTGAAGTCTCATCCTAAAACCAGTTATCATTAGGTAGACTAACCACATAGACTTATATGTTGATCTCTTCTCCTTCACAACTCTTTATATAGGATTCTTACTAGACTCACATGTGGAGTCACTACACTCCGCCTCACATTTGAGTCTTCTTCAATCACACTCTCACTTTCTCCGCTTCAATTGGGAATTACACATAATTGAATCCAATGTTTATTGGAGAGGCCCTCGACGCGTCGAATTCAAATGCACCTCTCTTCTCGAGCGCAGGGCGCTTCAAACAGGAGCTCGCGATCATCATCATGCACCAATACCATGTAAAATTTCACGGGGCCTTCGGCCCAATCCAGGGGATTGGCATATATAAGGTCCACATATAAATCTAAGTGGGGTTCCATCCTAAAACCACTTAGCATTAAGTGGACTAACCTACAAGACTTATATGTTGATCTCTTCTCCTTTGCAACTCCTTTATGCAAAATTCTTACTAGCCTCGTATGGAATTCCTTAACTCAGAGAGAACATTAATATTAAAAAGGTATAGATAAACTGATGCAAATATGGACGAAAATAACCCGATCAAGACGAGAAAGAGAGAACGGATCCCTGGAATTGTAGAAATCGCTTCTAAGACAGAAAAGTAGTGCATGACTTGATTTTATTATGACTAGGATTTTAGGAATTTTTGCTAAATTTAGATCTTTTGTTTAATTAATATTTTATTTACTAGGGTTTATTTTATTGAATATGTAATTAGATTTAGGGTTTTTAAGTTAAGCTTGGATTATATTACGATTAGTTAGATTTAGAATATAATTGTCTTTTTAAGGTTCAATTTGAACTAAGAGTAAGGTTAGAGTACCTATAAATAGGCCATTAGTTATTTATTTTAGGGAGCTTTTGATTTTAAAAAATTTGAATTGTTTATTTGTTTCTCTCTTATTCTTTTGGTGAGAATTAAGACTGAACACTTATTTACCTCGTTCTTCCCTTACTTGAGCAATAAGAATTAAAAAAGGCTGTCAAATTCTTCCCTTTCCCCTTCTAATAAATTGGTGACTCACATCATAAACTAGATGAGTAAATAAGTTGCAAATCTGTTGCATACTCCTCCCTATATAAAAGTTTCAGTAAGACAGAAAGAGAAATACGAATAAAGATCCCTCGGTAAGACCTTTTTCATCAAGGGGAATATCATAATTCAACAAGATATGTCATGCAAGATTTTATCAGAAGTCACATGTAAGTCTAGTCCATCCACATCAAATTTATCCCAAAAAACGAAGCTCCTCTTGCCATTCCTCACAGGGAAGCTTGGTGACACAAGTGGGTGGGGGCAAAGGACTTACAGATTCTAAAGTCAAAAATTTTCCAGTTTTTTCCAATGTCAAACAAATTTGTCTAAAATATTTCAAATATTGAAGTCTACATTCTGAGACCGTCTTACCCCAAAAATGAGAAGCCATTTCGTTCTCCTACTTTGAGAGTTGTCTGTGATGATAGTGGTAACACATTACCATATTGAGATTCCTGCATCTTGTTATCTGCAATGTTATGTTCCATCAGACAGATGCACTTGAAATCATTAATACATCCAATACGCAATGAACTGAGAAGGAGCACATTATTGACATTATATTTGCTATGAACACTTAACAAATTCTCAGGAAAAAATTCCAATTAAAAGCCAACGATTTGGCATGAAGTAATACAAAACACGTAAAATCTTGGGCATATCAACACAGATTATAATAAAAAAATTGCTCATAATAGTTGTTGTCAGAAGATGGCATAAAGTCTGTCTCGAAAGTTTTACATCACCGATGCAGACATTCAAAGTACACCCTTGAAGCTACATACTATGGGAGCCAGATCCACCGCTGACAATATCATCAAGTGAAATGCTCCCTATCTCTTTTCTGATGAGATATGGACCAGCTTTTGAAAGGGTTTCTTCAGATAATGTTGTTGTCACAACTATACATCTGTAAGCACAAAAATAATACATCAAAACAAAGAAACAACCTGAAAACTGAGACTCAATGAGAAAACTAACTAAAACACCTACATATCAAAAAAATTAAGAACGCAAGATAAAAGCTAGAATATGTTCAGAGTGGAAACCTCATTTCTGCCGCTTTAGCAGCTTGCAGTCCAGCCAACGCATCTTCAATTACAATACACTGAGTAAGCATGAAAAAGCATTCATCAGAGCACTGACAAACCTGAATTAATAAACAACGTACAGCAAGTATAAAGCACAAATGTGCTTTCTCTGTTTACTGTAGAGTATAATTTGCTTGCTATAACAACAGATAAACATAATACAGAAACAAACAAAGGAACATCACCATCCTATGTGCGTACAAGGACAAAAGCATTGAGAGGTTCACTTTTATACCCATACACATACAAATAGAACCACCCACCCACTAAAATTGTGCATGGTGATGCTAAAGGAGTTACGAAAGGCATGTGACATACATATTTGGCAGCTCTCTTCAGAGACCAATTATCAGTGGGAGCAATTAGAAATCAAGGATTCTCATTCGTACTCAGTCATGCTAGTGAGGAGTTCAAAAGGCATGTAACAAACATACTAAAAGACAGCTTAAGAGACAGTTAACAGTCGACTCAAGGATTTTAAGGCAACATTTCTCACTTATGTGAAGAGAAAAGGAGTGTAACAACAGGGAAAGGAATAAGATACTAATGTGGATAAATCAAAGATCATACCTCACTTGGGGGCACATCCAATATTTTTGATGCAGCCAAAAATATATCAGGTTCAGGCTTTAGTTTCTCAAATGCATCAGCTGAGACAATAGCATCAAACCTGAAAGAAAAAGGAAAAAGAAGATTAAGAACGAACCAAGGTCAACCATTATATGTTAAATCAAGACAACTGGCCACCTGATGCCTAAGGGTCAAGATACAAAACATCCAACAAAGAGAACATCTCAATACAAACTTTTAAGATTTAGTGGCCTACTTTTCTCAAAGCAAGATAAAAGGTTCTTATGGGGTCATTTAAGTGGAGGAAACAATTTGCTGGTTTCTTTTTCTCTTTGAGGTGGATGGGGCTGCCCCGGGGAAGAGGAACCAACAATCTTTGCCCTGTTAGTCAGGACCTAATCCTACACACATTTTCTTAATCTAAAATGAAAGGTTATGATTTCATCACATGGATGTTTTAATCCCATCCATGCAAAGTGTGTCACGTGATAGATTATATTAGCTTTAGAATCCTATATCATAGGGTTAGGAGACCCAAAAGCTAACTCGAGGAAAGCAAGATGCAAACAAGCATTGGAAACACTCTTTCTTTTAATCAGAAATAGAAATAATAAAAGAGAAAAAGAATGTACAAAGTATTAAAGGTGCGATGTCCTTAATAAAATAGAAAATAAAAAAAATCAATGGCTAATATCATAGTGCCCTGCAGTCTCCCTGTAAATCAAACATGTCAACGGAACCCCAAAGCATTTTATTGAGAGAGATCCTAAAAATATCAGTTTTTCCAATAAAAGATTTACTTGCATGTATGGTCGTTGAACAGCATTGTGTTTCCCTATCCAAATACACTAGAAAATTGCAAGCTTAGAAGCAAAAAACAATATCTTGACATTTTTGCTCTTTCTCATACCATGAAATTGGATCAAAAGGGTGCTTTCAACAGATCTTGGTGACACCCATGTTTAAAACAATGAAAATAACCAGCACCATAAGTCTCATGTTTACGAACAATAGAACCATTTATAAATGGAGCATATTATACTAGTACCTAGAAACAAAGCCTCAAAAGGTCTCTATTTCTGCAAAGAATCTCGAGTGGGAAGCTTGTTAAGGAGGGACCATAAAAAGCCCTAATTGTAAAGGGTGGCTATCCAGAGAAAACAACATTAAGGGGAAAGATGGATGCAGTTGACTTTTTGAATAGGTTTTTCTAGACTTTGTGTTTAAATTAGGTTATTGCTGAGGGTGACTTTAAGTTAGTTTCAGTTTAAGTACCACACTAAACAAAAGCTAGAACATTCAATGGACTCAAACAATCTTTGTTCTCCTTAAGGCTACTAACTGGATGAGTAAGTATATGATAATTTAATACAGGATGCATGAGTACAGCATAATACAAAATGGTAATTCAGATATTCATCCAGCAAAACATAGGCAAGACGGCAGTAGCAGGTATACTCAAATGCTCAATCAAACAGCAAATTCGTCTACTTGCTTTTGTCTTACAGCGTAGCAGGCAAACCAGCAGCAGCTAGATTGGCATCCACCTTGATGCGGTCAGCACTAGATGCAACAGCAACTTTAAGGCCCTTGGATTTGCACTGTTAAAAGAAGCTTTAGTACAGGAAGCACTGTTTCAACTATAATTCGTGAAATGAAATACCTGTTGAATGAGTTCAAGAGCACCAGGGAATCCAATTCCAGAATTTGGCTTTGCATACTAACGAAAAAGGAAAAAACTGATGTTTAGAATCAACCAATACATGATAAACAGGAACAGATGCTTACAATGTAAATCCTGAAACAATGGCTAAATTCATTATTCAATCACCTTTTCCAGATAAATTTCAAAAAACCTTTTCTTTGCAGCCTCGGGATCAAATCCCTTAACTCCTTTCACTGAAGCAACGCCTCCTAAGAAGTTTGCTTCACCTGGACATTAATCAAGGTTAAAGGAAACAGTACCAAAAGCAAAAAAGGTACATGTTCAAGAAAGAAATAGCCTATCAGTTAACTCCCAACATGGACTTTGACATCAAAATTCATACATCCAAAAGATTAGCATATACAATACAGAAGCTTCTTGTCAACGTGGATTACTAAGTATCAACCATCATAAGGATATAAAGATTTCAACAAAGTATAAAAGTCCCTTTTTCAGCAATTAAAAAGACATTAAATAACTTCAAAGGCCTGACAGGAAGAGGGCCATGTCCTGGTTGATTACTAATTTACTGGACGCCGTAAATAGTTAACATTAACAATTGTCAGCTTTAAGATTTTTCTTATCTCCTTGTTGCTCACTTTTCAATAAAACGGCTTATGCACATATGTGACATTCGCTAACGAGCTGCTAAGTAATTAAGTTGGTGGGTGAGGGCCTCGAATTGGTTTTGTACTCTAACATGCCCCCGGCCAATGCCTATTGGACTTCAAATGTGGACATTGCACAGACTCACACCATACATTATGTTAATATTGGTAGTGGGTGGGCTCTGTTTTGCTTTCTAGGGTTGGGGCCCCAAGGACACAACCTCCCTTCAGGATAGCATCCTATAGGAGTGAGACTGCGTACATTTTACCCCCGCAGACCTTGCCTCGGTGGGAGTCTCTCAGACACTGGGTTGTTACTGTTGTTGTGTTGGGAGTGGGAGGGTCCATGGGGATATGAACTCATGACTTGCTAGTCAATAAAACTTTGATGCCATGACAAAGGAACCAATTGTTTCAAATGTTGAACCTAATGGGCGAATTGTAGAGGACTCCAATATGAGTCTAGTTAGAATCCCACGAGTTGTGAGAGTAAATAGATTAATAGGTAACTCTACCTAATGCCAATTAATTTTATGAATGCCAATTCCACTGGTCGAACCTAAAGTCCGTCCCATTAATGGTTTTATACTCTAATAGAATGTCGTTGTGCAATGACGTAACAGACACTAAACCAAATTGATCATTCCAAATTCTTACCAGTCCCCATAAAAGGTACAAAATCCTCGACAGTAACTTCAACCCCCATCTCCACAAACACATCAACAGCAGCCCTTCTAGAAAGATCCTCGCTGTTACAGAGCACTCCATCCATATCAAACAACACCGCCAACACCTTCCCCCACTCACTCCCTCTCCCCATGGTTTCCCCCTCCCCCATAACCGCCGCCTCTTCCACCTTCGCACACAGCGGCGCTCCGATCACTCCACCGCGCTGCCGCCGAATCACGTGATTCCTCCACCGCAATTGAATCGAAGTGTTCAACAACGATATCAAATTATACGATTGAGGGCATAAATTGGATGATTTCGAGACTAAAAAGTGAGAAATCGGAGGTGAGATCAATCGTAGAGCCATTCTCTCTCTCTACTTTCTCTCTGTTCGGTGAGTGAAATGGTGGTTAAGGGTTTGGGGGTGTGGCGGGGATGGGTTTTGAGTTGAATTGGTTGGGTGAATAAATTGCCCCTGAGTTTTGTAGAAATTACGGCGGTTAGTAAGAGAAAAGGGCGTAATTTTAGGGTTTGAGAAGGGTAGTTTGGGAAAAGGGTGATAGAACGTTAATGATGGAGAATTGCTTTATCCACTTTGTGGCGCGCAGTTGGGGGTAGGGAATTACGTGGAGGAAAAGGGCTTATCGAATTAAACTATTTAGGAAATAAATTAGAGCCTACAAAATCTAACATATTATTATCTCATTAAAAATATTAATATCAAAGTAATTACTTTGATGATAATACATTTTGCTTTATAAGTTATAAAATTTTTATTTATTTGCTCCTATTTTTAAATTTATTTCAATTAAATTTTTATATTAATAATATTTATAATTTTATTTAGTCTTTTTTTTTTTCATAATGCTCCATTATTTTTTATTTTATAAAAAATTAATTCTTCATCCAAAATTAAGTAAGTATTAAAATTTTAGTGATTAATTTTGTTACAAAACAAGATATTAGATACTATTTTAAACAAAATAGAAGATAACACATTAATTTGAACAAAATTGTAAATAATATTATTTTGAACCAAAAAATGACAGATCAATTCAGATATTTGATAACCCACAACCCATGTCACATGCCAAATAAATATTCCTTTACCGATACCATAAATCATCAGAAGAACACTTCTCAAAACTCTCTAAATTCTCACAAAACTCTCCTTAAATTCCTCAAAACTCTTGATCCCGCTATCCCTTCAGGGTTTAAGTTTAGTTATCCTAATACAATACCCCATCTAAACATATGTGTATAATTAGACTAGAGGTGGCCGGGCTAGGCCGGGCCTGGCCCTCAAATGGGTCCAGCCGAGCCACGGGCCTCACGATAAACCAGCGAGCATGGGCCCGGACTCGTCTGGCCTAGGCCGGGCCCGGACTGGCCTGGCTCTTCCCCTCCTCCCATTTTTTTTAATATCACGAAAATTTGACACAAAATGACACTAGTGGGATTCAAACCCCATGTCTATAACATATAAAGCACACCATTACCATGTGAGCTACAATTTCTTCGTGATTTTATTGTATAAAAATACAATTAAGCATATTTTACAAAAAAATTGACACAAAAGGGATTCAAACCCTATACTTCTAACATGTAAGCCTTACCAATTACCATGCGAGCTCCATTTTTTTTTTTTTTTTGATTTAATTGGATAAACAAACTATATAAGGCATACTCATACCTAATACAACTGTCTCTGTGTTTAGTTTAATATTTGTTATTTTTTATAAACATATATATCTCAAAATATTTTTTATAAACAAACTATATAAGGCCCGGATGGTCACCCAATTTTTTTGAGATATATATAATTTAATATTTTATTTACCCTAATATATCACAAAAATATTGTAACTTATATGGTAGGGGTTTTGCCTAACATGCAGGTGGTCTGGGATTTGAATCTTCCCACATTCATATGTTTTGACCTTAATTTTGGAGGGTTTCTATCTCCCAACGGGCTAGGCCTGAGCCCTCGGGCCTTCCCTCTGTTGGGGGAGCCCGGAGCCCAACCCGGGTGAAGTGCGGGCCGGGCCACTGGCCACCTCTAATCAAGACTATGTGTCATGTCAACATATCCCGACAAAAGCATACTAGATTTCAATTGAAAGATCTAGACTACGACGGATTGTGTTTTGAGAGATTGGGACATGATTGAGGGATAGTTGTCCTTGGCTACTGGGGTTATGGACTACAAGGGTTGTTTGCAGGATGGATTTTGCTCACCTCATTTTGCTACGTTGACTTTGGTGTCTAAAGCACTTGCTGTTCATTTTGCATTTTTTTTTTTTTGGCTTTTCAATGCGGGTGGAAAAGGATCCTGGTAAAAGGCGATGTCAAGACGATTATTGAATGCTTGATCTCGCCTAATAGTAGACGGGCTTGGGACATTTAGCCCGTGCTTTAGGATATCATATCGCTTATCCATATTTTGAGATTATTTATTTTTGGAAGGTTCCTAAATGTTATAAAAGGTTTGTCTATTATATAGCTACTGATCATTAAAAGGGTAGGTGTTTCCATCTATTGGTGCATTCCTCCTTTCCTATGGTTTTATCTTTGGTGACTTTAGATTTGTTGTGATCTCGTTACTTTTTGCGGCAGGTTATTAATAATCTTATTATATACACTAGAATATTAACACTACTCAATTAAAAAAAGGGTTTTTTCTTACTAAAAACACATAAAATCTCTAAAATTTTAAATTCACATTTTAACTTTCTAAAATTTTTCAATATCACGACATCTGTTAGTTTTTGTGCAAGAAAATATTTTTTAAATATTTACAATTTGTTTAGAATGTTTGAAAATTTCGAAAACTTAAAATATTTCAAAATTATTTTGGACATAAACTCGAAATTTTTAACATTATTTTCTCTTTTTTTTAAAAGCCACATCAGCAAAAGATAATGAATGAAAATAGTATCACCATTAAGATATGATATTAATTTTTTTTTAAAAATTTAGACAAGATTTTAAAAAATTAAAAAATATAGGTAATTATTTAAAATTATTCTTAAAATTTAACTAATTTTTCAGTAAAAAAAAAAAAACACACACACACACACGCACACACAACGCAAGTGTAATAACACTTTTTCTTAAAATTGTTTTATCCATTTAAAACCGGAGGGAAGAAGGCTACATTGGCGGTTAAAAAATAACGCATACACATTTTCTGACGATTTCTGGAGAGAGAATTTCTAGGGTTTCAGAGACTCCATGTGAACTGCGAAGGCGAGCTGCAATGGCAGAGGACTCCAATTTAGGGCATCGAAGAAGACGAAGAAGGATAAGATCAATGTTCGTCACTGCGCAAATGCCTCATTTCTCTACACCACGCTCCAATTATATCCATTTTCAATGGCGTTGTTGCGCGTCGCGGCTGTATAAGGTACTCTTTTTTGTTACTTGTGCTTGTTCGTGAAAATGTAGGGAAATGCGATTAGAAATCTGATGCAAGGTAAATATAGTGGCTAAATGATGAGTAATTTAGGTTTAATAAAATAGTAAAGTTATTTAATCAAACTATATTCGTCTCCTAATTCTATAAATAGAAGCCTTGTAGAGGAGAAGTGTGGATGATCACTTGAGTTCTCTCTCTTTCTCGGTGTCTCCCTCCCTCATCTCTTTATAGTCTTTCTCTCTCCCCCTCCCTTTCCTCGTAACATAGAAATCTTACATTATATCTGTAATCCATAATTACATCAAGTTATATATGAATGTATCACTTTCCTCTAGATTGGTTGATTGATCGATTTGTGGATTTGTTGATTGAGATTGGTTGATTTGTGTTGAAATGATTTGATTAGTATCAAAATCTCCTTTACTGCTACTTGTATGTTGAAGACTGAGGCAACATGGCTATGCGAAGTACAATAGTATTTTAATAGTAGTTTTATATTAGTTATAATTTTGATTATTTTTTCTTTTACTATGTAATTAGAATTTTAGCTAGTCGTCCTCATAGTATTTTAATAGGTAGTTTTATATTAGTGATAATTTTGATTATTTTTTCTTTTATTATGTAATTAGAATTTTAGCTAGTGATCCTTTCCCCAATTTCTATATAAATATTACCTAAGATGAATGAAAAATGAAATATCTCTTTCCCTACTATTCTCTCCTCTCTTCCCTTCCTGATTTTTACTATATTTCTCCCTCAATTTCTACTATCAATTCGGGTTAAGATTCAAGGAGTACAATGTAACCACTTTGTCTAGTTTTAACTGCATCAAACAGAGCGATCGTTTTTGGTCTGAATTTGACGATTTTGGTGCCTTGATGTCGCTGGTGCTGTTGCGAAAACTTCACCATACTACTCTATTCCGACATATTGATTTCTCCCGGTTATGAGCTTTTAGGGTTATAAAGTCAGTTTGGATCAATTGCCCCCTTTTTTTTTTACATATATAGGACATATTAAAGTCAATTTAATCAAACATTGAATAACTTATTGTGTATTATAGGACCGAATAATTGGTGGGTTTTTTATTTTTCATATCCACATATAAAATTATAATCTGTCATGCATAAGTCGTGGTTGCTCCCATTATAAATGATAATATGTAATAGAAATAAATTTATATTATATTATTTTTCCAAAGGGTCCCTAATGGACACATCATAAAAATGCGCATGCCCCTTGTTAATTACAGTGATTGCTGACTCGAGTAATATGCTGAACAACTTTGGTACATGGCGTGGCTAGCTGCAGTTGCATTGTTCATCTGAACCTTCACGTGGCACTAGGGGATCGGCTCGTCATAAAGCTCGAAAAGTTCGGCTCGCTTTGGGCTCAAGCCAGCTCGTTTAGCTTATCGTGCCAAGCTTGAAACTAGTGAAGCTCGAGCTCATAGGCTCGCAAGCCTAAACGAGCCTAAGTGAGCTTTTTTAGTATAATATATTTGCCTAAATATTGCCCAATGAAGCCACATTTTGGAGCCTAAATGACTCAAGCCCGAGCTTAAACGAGTCCAAACAAGCCTATATTAAGCTTAAATAAGCCAAAATATTGCAAGCCTAATTCGAAGTTTGCCGAGCTTAGATAGAGCCAAGCCGAGCCCAAACTTTTGACTAGTCGAGCTCGAGTCTGAACTTTCAAAGCTAGGTGAGCTTTGTGGCTCGGCTCGGCTCAAATACACCACTACGTGGCACTCATAAGATTCTTCGTGAAAGTGGAGATGTTTTTTTTTTTTTAGATAGATACACGTTTTGTGTTTCGAATTTATGTCATGATTCAAAAACGAAAGTTTGTGGCTTTGGCCCGTCTTTATATAGGCTTTCAGCAGCTCCCAATTGCTTATCTACTTTCGAATTCGAATGAATTTTTGTCTCCTTCACCCATGTTTTTCCCTTGTTCTAAGGGTTTTCCGCGTAAATCTGTGTGTTATGTTTTTCTCCTTCTCTCTTTTCTTATCTCAATTTATTTCAAATTTGTTGCGTTGTATCTAAATCGAACTTCGTTCCCAAGTATTTCCTAACAATAAAGAATACAAGTAAGACTTAACCAATGCTTATTTCTAAGCAGCTTCATTCTAAACAAACAGTGATTTTTGAGGTATCCCATAGGTTGAGAAACTGAAGGACAACTTTGCAAGAATGCCTGCATACAATTGTTTAAGTTTTAGTTTGATGGCCTTCTCATATCTTTGAAGTTTTCACGAGAACATCCCTCTTCAAAATCATAATACAACTATTAATTTTGTGGAGCTGCTTAGTTGTTGCCTATGCTCATTGAGTTAATATCTATTACAGCATCATTTGTGTTCTTTTTCTTATGGTTTATTCTTGTTTTGGCTAGGTTATTGAGCTACTATGGTCTATGTGGGCTTGTTTGGGGTGTCACTATGACGGATTTTGAGCTATCTGTCATGGGACGGTTTTTGACACCCTTGTCAAGCCCATGCGCCACTTAACTTCACTCCGAAAGTACCTTGCTAAGTCAGGCTTCTCGATAATCCAAAGGCTATGTTTATGTGGAATTAAAGGCAAAAGAGTGTTTAGGGGCAAAGGAAATAGAGTCACAAGTATAATAGAAAACACACGTATAAGAGAGAAAGAGATTGGATTAATTTGGGTGAGTTTGGACACTCGTGGCAATTGCCATCACTTTATTATATATACTCAAAAGAGGCTTACAATATGCATGAACCGTGTGGAATTCCCTAGGGGCACGGTTCATTCCTAAGGGACATGATTATTAAGTAAATACATGAATCTAGGCTAAGTACATGAATCATTAAATGAACAAAATTGGGAACACTCCCCCTTGGCTCCGTGTGCATGGACCGTGTCAAGGGTCCATGGGACACGCCTCCTCAAGTAGGGTCGTGACCTTTGGGGAAGGGGCATGGGTGCCCGTGTCAGTGCCGCGCCCGGTCCTTGTCAAGGGCCCAGGGACACTACCCTGACACTGTCAGGCGCTCACCCAGCCTTGTCAAGGGCCAAGGGATGCGACCCAACATTGTCAAGCGACACACCCCTTCGTTACATACGTGCATCTAAGTAAAAATAAGGAAGGCCTAATATGTTCTAGGGCCTTCTAGTACATCATCAAAAATAAAAAGTACTATAATATTAGCGGTGCGTGACACTCTCCCCCACCTAAGTCGTTGACGTCCTTGTCAATGCTCGGTAGTCTTGAATGTCTCGATCATCTTCTTGAATTGCCATAAGTCCTCCTCTTTTTCCCAAGTAGCTTCATTTTCTGGAAGATCTTTCCAACGGACTAAGTATTCGGTATACCTAGACACTCCTCTTCGTCCCATGATCCGGTGGGCAAGGATCTCGGTTGCTTCCTTGTCAAAGGATGTGATCACGGCCGTAGGTGCTCGATCTGACTCACTCCGACTTGGGTCATCATCATCCTTGTGGTACGGTTTCAGCATGCTCACATGGAAAACTGGATGGATCTTCATCTTTGGCGGTAGTTCAACACGATAGGACACTTTCCCAACTTTGGCAAGAATTGGGTAAGGCCCCTCTTATCTACGGATTAGGCCCTTGTGCACCTTGCGTAGGGCCTTGAACTGCTGCAGTAAGAGCTTCTCCATCACCAAGTCCCCAATTTGGAACTCTAAGAACCTCCTCTTCTTGTCAGCCCACTTTTTCATCTTGTGTGCTGCCTTATTGAGATGGGCCTTGGCAATGTCTAGTCTCTTGTTCCAACCCTTTGCGGCCTGGCATGCTGCGGGCTGCTCCCCGTGTACCCGGTTGCAACGGCTTGCGGTGTCAAGGGCTGTTGTCCCATAACGAGCTCGAAAGGACTATGGCCCATTGACGCGCTCTTGTGTAGGTTTTATGAAAATTAGGCAATGTCAATTAACGTTGCCCAATCTCGTTGGTTGGCCCCCACATAATGTCTCAAGTACAACTCAAGCAAAGCATTCACCCGTTCGGTTTGCCCAGTAGTTTGTGGATGAAAACTTGTAGAGTAGTGGAGGCTCGAACCCATCAATCTGAACAGTTCGGCCCAGAACTTGCCCGTGAATCTCGGATCTCGATCACTGATAATGCTTCGCGGTAGTCCCCAATACTTAACAACGTGCTTGAGGAACAACCGTGCAGCTTCGGTTGCGGTGCAGTCTTTAGGGGCGGGAATGAACGCCCATATTTAGAGAGTTGATCAACCACAACCATGATTGATCCACACCCTTCTGATCTCGGTAAGGCGGAGATAAAGTCCATGGAAACACTTTCCAATGGTTGGTTCGGTACAGGCAGAGGCTCAAGCAAACCGGCTGGGGTCTTGTGCTCAATCTTGTCTTGTTGGCACACAAGACATGTCTTGACAAAAGCTTCCACATCATCTCTCATATGTGGCCAGTAGTACGCTGCCTCGGTCAAGGCCACGGTCCTCTCGATTCCCGGATGCCCGGCCCATTTGGAGTCATGACACTCCTACATAAGCTCACGTCTCAAATTTTCCCACTTAGGCACAAAGATACGGTTCCCAACAGTGAACAACAGCCCCCTGTCAGCCCAAAATCTGCGTGTCTTTCCTTCCATAGCGAGCTTCAACATGTGTTATGCAAACGGATCATGTGCCATGCCTTCTCGGACCTTGTCCAAGATGTCTCCTTGAACCGTGCTCACACTAGCAAGGCTCGTTTTGCGGCTAAGTGCATCAGCGACAACGTTTGCGGTTCCCGGTTTGTACTCCAAGGCATAGTCAAATTCAGCAAGAAAATCTTGCCTTCTTGCTTGCTTTGGACTCAACTTCTTCTGATTTTGGAAATAGCTCGTTGCCACATTGTCAGTCTTGACAACGAACCTACTCCCAAGCAAATAATGGCGCCATACTCTCAAGCAATGAATAATGGCGGTCATCTCTTTGTCATGCATGGCCCTAGCCGAATATCCGAGAATAAACCGTCGGTAGTAGTTCACTAGGCCTAGGAATGACCGTAGCTCACTAACTCCCTTAGGTTCTTCCCACTCCTCAATTGCGTGAACTTTGGCTTCGTCCATGCGGGTCACCCCTTGGCCTATACGGTGGCCAAGGAACGACACTTCCTCCTGGGCAAATGAGCATTTCTTTCGTTTGACATAAAGCTCGTTCTCTTTCAAGGCTTAGAACACTTGCTTCAAGTGCTCCACATGTTCTTCCAAGAACTCACTGTACACCACGATGTCCTCGAGGTACACCACAACAAAGTTGTCCAAGAAAGGCTTGAAAATCTCATTCATAAGGGTGCAAAATGTGGCTGGTGCGTTTGTCAATCCAAACGGCATCACCAAAAACTCATATGCACCATACTGGGTCACACAAGTCGTCTTCGGCTCGTCCCCTTCGGCTATCCGGACTTGCCAGTACCCGGACCTCAAGTCAAGTTTGGAAAAGTACCGTGCCTTCCCCAACCGATCAAATAAGTCAGCCACGAGCAGAATAGGATACTTGTTCTTTACCGTGACCTTGTTCAAGTCTCGGTAGTTTATGCACATGCGAAGTGACCCGTCTTGCTTCTTTTGGAACAAAACCGGTGCACCATACGGGGCCTTAGAGGGCCTAACGAACCCTGCATCTAAGAGCTCCTTCAACTGCTTCCTCAACTCTTCCAACGCAGGTGGGGCCATTCAATAAGGCCCCATGGCGAGAGGCCTTGCCCCCGGCTTTAACTCGATCCTGTGGTCCACCTCCCTCCTTGGAGGTAGGTGTCTAGGCAACTCTGGTGGCATGACATCTTGAAAGGCATCAAGAATTCCTTTCACTTCCACGGGCACTTCCTTAGAATCGGGCTCCTTATCTTCTATCAATGTAGCAATGTAAGTAACCTGTTTCTTTCGGATTCCCTTCTTCAACTAAACGGTAGAGAGAAGTTTTGCCTCTACCTTCTCACGTAGTAGGGGCACAGCAAAGGTCTCTTGGCCATAAGTGATCTCCATGATGTTCTCTTTCGGAAATGATAAGGGCTTCACGGTGTCAAAGAAATCCATCCCCAACACTACCTTGAAGTCATCCATCGTAACCACAGTCAAGTCAAGTGTGCCGCTCCAATCTCCCAACTGGATGGGCACCTTCTTACCAACCCCAAGGATGGGCTTGGATGAAGTGTTCACGGTCTTCATCCAACCCAACTCCTTGACGTAGTCCAATCTGAGCCGCCTCGCCTCATGTTCTGACACAAAGTTGTGACTAGCACCTGTGTCCACCAATGCCTTTGTCTCGGCATCGTACACTTGGGCCTTGACATACATCAGCCCCTTGGTCCGTGCGCCCCCTGCTGGGACCGACACACCCCTGCTCGCCCGGGCCTGTGCCTGGACATGCGCAGCGCCTGGCGCTTGCGCCTGGGACTGGGCCTGGGTCTGGACAGGCACCCGGGCCTGCGCCTGGACATGCGCAGCGCCCGGTACCTACGTCTGTGTCTGTGTCAGGGTCTAGGCCTGGGCCCATGTCTGGACATGCTCCTGACTCTCTGCAGCCCTACGCACCCCCTGGGACATGGACGCCAGGACGCGCATAGAACCCATGCTCGTACCTCCGGTCCCTTGCTCTTGCGAAGCAACAAGGGCACTCAAAGCTTGACGTTCCGGATAGTCCCGGGCAAAGTGCGGGCCTGAGCATAGAAAACAGGACCTACACTTGCCTTGGTCTGACCGGTTGTCATGGTGTCGGTTGTCATGATGCTTGTTCTCATGGTGCTTGCCTTTGTCCTTCCATGAAGATGATTTGTAGGGCTTGTCTCCCCCACTCTTCCCCTTACTATGCTTGTAGTCCTTCTTCTTAGTAGAGTCTTTTTTGTACTCTACCAAGTTTTTGGCCTCGGATATTGCAGTGGCAAGATCTTGTACTCCTCTACGCTTCACCTCCATTTTGGCCCACGATTGCAAGCCATCCAAGAAATAAATGAGGGCCAATGCCTCCGGCATGTCAGGAAGTTCTAGCATAAGGGACTGGAACTCAGTGAAATAGTCCCGGATAGACCCCGTTTGCTTCAAACCCCTAAGCTTCTTCATGGCAACACTTTCGGCATTCTCCGGAAAGAAGTGTTTCTTGAACTCACGAACAAAGTCATCCCAAGTATCCATAGTGCAAGTCCCACGGCTTATGTCACCGTGGCGCCTCCTCCACCACAACGCCGCATCATCTTGCAAGTACATTGATGCGGTGTTGATCTTGAGCGTCTCATCATCAAGGCGAAGTGCCTCAAAGTATCTCTCCAAACACCACAAGAAATTATCAATCTCCTTGGCGTTCCGTCTCCCTCCATATCGAGGCGGGTCTGGGACCTTGACACGAGACACACCACTCGTACCACAACGGTCTTGCACAGCGTGACGTCCTCCTTGACAATGTCAAGGTCTTGACGAAGTCCGAACACGACATCCTTCAGTTGATCAAGTTGCTCCTCCATGGCATCCTTGATACCGGTAATGGTCTCAAGGACCTTTCCCTCCAATCCGATGACACTCTCCTCTAGGGACTCGATAGTGTCAAATTGGTCATGAACATCACCCATAACCAACTCTAATTTCGCCACATGAGCATCAAGACTACCAAGCGCATCCCGTGGAACTAATGGGTCCTTGGCCTTGCTTGCCTTTTTCGTGCACGTCTCCGGTCTCCCTCTTGGTGGTTCCTCCATAGCTTGTGACGTACTCACAATTCCTTCCTCCACAACACTGCTCCCAGCCATCACGTAAATCTGCTCTGATACCAACTGTCACGGGACGGTTTTTGACACCCTTCTCAAGCCTGTGTGCCACTTACTTCACTCCGAAAGTACCTCGCTAAGTCAGGCTTCTTGATAACCCGAAGGCTATGTTTATGTGGAATTAAAGGCAAAAGAGTGTTTAGGGGCAAAGGAAATAGAGTCACAGGTATAATAGAAAACACACGTATAAGAGAGAAAGAGATTGGATTAATTTGGGTGAGTTTGGACACCCGTGGCAATTGCCATCACTTTATTATATATACTCAAAAGAGGCTTACAATATGCATGAACCGTGTGGAATTCCCTAGGGGCACGGTTCATTCCTAAGGGGCATGATTATTAAGTAAATACATGAATCTAGGCTAAGTACATGAATCATTAAATGAACAAAATTGGGAACACTCCCCCTTGGCTGGCCGTGTGCATGGACCGGGTCAAGGGTCCATGGGACACGCCTCCTCAAGTAGGGTCGTGACCTTTGGGGAAGGGGCATGGGCGCCCGTGTCAGTGCCCGCCCGGTCTTTGTCAAGGGCCCGAGGACGCGACCCTGACACTGTCAGGCGCGCGCCCAGACCTTGTTAAAGGCCCAGGGACGCGACCCAACAATGTCAAGCGACACACCCCTTCGTTACATACGTGCATCTAAGTAAAAATAAGGAAGGCCTAGTATATTCTAGGGTCTTCTAGTGCATCATCAAAAATAAAAAGTACTATAATATTAGCGGTGCGTGACATATCGGCATGTAATTGGTGGTGATGTAATGATACTTTTGTAATAACCTCCATAATATATGTGTTGTATCTTATTTACTAAGCATTTATATGTATACTAACATATTAAAGTTTGTAACAATGTGTAAAAATTAATAATTATATGGCTGTTTATTCCAAATTTTGCTTACGTAATATTTTCTTAATAAAGATGCGCAGACCACCAGGCGCATCATGGATAGATGGCTTTGCCTAGTGCATCATCACATAGATTTCTCTATAGAGCCCTCACGGGTTACCCATCTACTCATAATCATCTTTGCGAAAGATGACCTGTTGCTATGGATAAATCTACCACGTTATTACCTATAAATATGAGAAACTTGAGCTGTCTCAACTTATCAAGCTTTTCCCAAATGTCCATAACAGCTCTTATCTGCCATGGGCATTTGATAATCTCTTGTAAGACTTTGGCTATGACCAAATTATCCCTTTCAATATATGCTCGATTAAAGCACATACCAATGTAACGGTAATTATCATCTCTGGCTACAGAAGCTTCTGCCACCAATCCCTTATCTAACGCGAACACAGTAACCCGTTACATGACATCTGGCATCCATGCCACAGAGACTGCATGATGACAGCGATGCGTGATTTGATTGCATGAAGGTTGTCACAGAGCCTGATTGAGATGCACTGGTAAGGCTGTTCTGTGTTTCCATCATCTGTTGCATATTTATTTTCTTTTCTGCCATTAACCAAAGGATTATCTGCTCGAACTTGGCAGGATCAACAGACGGATTGCACGAATAAGCCAATGCTTTATCTGTTGAATTGATCTTCCAGGCTCTCTCACGTTTGACAACAAGTAAAGAGGGGTGAGGGTAATGTGGCATAAACCCCTATCCCTTTTTGGCTGTTTATTTTAAGGGTAATGGATGATGAGACTTGCCCCATTTTTTTTAATCGGCAATTTAAGTGTACAGGGGGAATATGGTAAAAGTTAAATTTTAGACAATTCCCTTCCTATTTAACTCTTACCCTTTTACCCATTGTCAAACAATGATGACTTATTTACACCTCTAATTTAACATATCTTAAAAAGAACAGATAGTCTCTTACTCTCCCTTTCTTTACTTTTCCTTTCCCCTTCTTTAATCCGTTTGAGTTTTGCTTTTCCATTGAACTTCGCGACAAATATGTGTGTCATCTGTTGATAATACGGGGTGCAAAGTGCTGGACTATATTCCAAAAGATGCCCTATTTTTTGCATTCTCAGTGCTAATGCATTTACCTAAGCAGGTACCAATATGTAAGCACTGGATCCCATTAGAACTTCGAAATTAAGCGTGCTTGGGTGAGAGTAGTATCAAGATAAGTGACCTCCTGAGAAATCTCATGTTTCACCCCTCAGGTTGGGGGTACTCAGAAACAGGGGTAGCATCTTGAAGGGGGAAGGCGGCATACATCCACCCCCCAGACTCTGCTTAAGCGGGAGTTCTTGGGACACTAAAAATGTTGTTGTTGCTCAATGCTAATGCATTTGAACAAATTGGCATGGTATAAATTATGTCAGGGCCGGTATCTTGATTTTAGGGGCTAAAGTAAATTTTGGTTGGTGGGTCCTTTTTTGATAACAAAGGTGTCTATGTTAGGTTACTGGTTAGTATAAAAGTTACACCTAGGCAGTAACGAGCCTAGGAACCACTACCGCCTCCCCACATGGCTACCCTGGGACGGTAACGAGCCACTACCGCCTCCCCTGACCAACTAAACCAAGCGGTATGGGATCCAGGAATCGCTACCGTCTCCCCCCTGACCGACCAACCCAGACAGTAGCAGGCCCAGAGGCCATTACCGTCCTCTCCCCTAACTACCCCCAAGCGGTAGCAGGCCCAGAGGCCATTACTGTCCTCTCCCCTAACTACCCCCAGGCGGTATGAGGCCCAAGAGCTATCATCTCTCCCTTCATATCCTCATTCAGATAGTTGCGAATCTAGAAGGGCACTAACACCTCAGTCATGCAGGAGGAGGAGGCGGTAACCCTTGCCATTGCTTGGGGAACACTCATATCTTCCCTATAAATAGGGGGGAAGGCATCACAAATAGGACAAGGAACTTGAGCTTGGTTCTAGCCCCAAGATCCCAACCAAAAAACATCATAAACAAATAGGCGCCGTCTGTAGGAAGGGCATTAAAAACTCTTCTCATGTCAAACACTAGCCGCTCCTCCCCCTATAGGGAGCGCGGCAACCTCAATTATGTAATCCAAGGTCAGTTTGAGCAACTTCAACACCAAATATATCAGCTTTTCTCACACATGCCCACCAACAACACATAATACGTCCCGGAGCCTGGCCAATCTACGGCCGCGTCCCCACACACCCAGACTCTAAGCTCAAACGAAGTAACTGCCTCAGCGCCAAGCGCCTATCCAAACCACCCCAAGAGGGACTCCCGAAGGATTTCCAAATCGTCTGCAACCCACATCATACCCGGAACCCACTCGCCATTCACGCCTCGAATTATGTCAGCACCAGTGGGGAAAGTGAAAATCCCAAACATCGATCTGTTCGATGGTGCTCAAGATCCGGAGGACCATTTGGCCAGCTTCATGGCACGGATGTATCTGCAGGACGTGGGGGAAGACGCTTGGTGCAAATGTTTCCCGGCCACCTTGAAAGGAGTCGCGCAAAGTTGGTTCGCCGCCCTCCCAAATTCATCCGTGGATAGCTTTACGGATCTCTCTGAGAGATTCGCTCGGCATTTCGTCAGTAATAAGCGGAGGCGGAGGACGGCAGCGCACCTTCTTAAACTGCAACAACATGAGGCTGAACCGCTAAGAAGCTATGTGAAACGATTTACGCGAGCCATGATTGATGTCGCCACCTTATCCGATGAAACGGCAATTACTGCTTTCGCCAATGGATTACAGAATTCTAACTTCAAATTTGCGTTGGCAAAGGGACCACCTTCAACCATTGATGAGCTATGGAAGAAGGCCAACAAATACATCCTGGCAGAGGATGTCATGCAGGTAATGCCCAGGGCTGAAATTGTTCAGGCATCATTAGGATCAAAGGATCGCCCCCGGCCACCTCGGGATAACGTCCGGCTTGCCAGAAGACCTGCACCCGTTCTTAAGATTTCAAACCAGCACCCTGCACCTCGTCAGCTCTTAGAGGTAAAAACCAAGGAGCCCAAGGGGCCGCCTAAAGACCGTAAACCCGCCCCCTTGGGCGGCAGTAAGTCAATCTGGTGTGCGTATCACCAAGTCTCAACTCATGACACCGTCAATTACCGAGCCTTGGACTTTCGTCTCAAGGAGGCCGAGCACACCGGCCAATGGGAGGACTATACAACGTTGAAAAGGATGAGGGCTGGTAAAGCCCAGGCCGACAGCGAACGTGAAAAATGCCCTGAGAACATGACGGCTAAGGTCATCGCTACCATCACCCCAAGGTTTGCTTCCCCCTTATCAATAAGGGAAGCAGAGGTCACAAAAAGGGCGATGGACGTAGCCAGGAGTGCGCCCAGGTGTATCAGTTTCACTAAAGAGGACGCCCAGGGAGTGGACGCACTGCAAGAAGACCCCCTCGTGGTTACTGCCGACATCTGTAAGCACATGGTACACAGAATCTTGATCGATCAAGGAAGTTCCGCGGACATCTTGTTTTTGGAATGCTACAACAAGATGAGTATACCGCCTACAGCGCTCTCACCAGCTCCATATCCTGTTGTGGGCTTCACGGGGGCGCCCGTTCTTCCGCAAGGCAAGATAACGTTACCCACAATCTTCTGGAACGAGAATGATCAACGAACGGTTAAGATAGAGTTCCTCGTTATTAGCGCTCCCTCCTCCTATAACGTCATCTTGGGAAGACCCTCCCTAAATCGGCTAAGGGCGGTAGTATCTACGTATCACCTGGCAATGAAATTTGAAGCAGATACAGGTAGCGTTATGACAATACGAGGCAGGCACGGCGCACTCTCAGAATACTATCACACCTTCTCCAACTTGGCGGTGATGGCCGCTGAACCCCTTGAATTGAGTTCACCGCTAAAAGAGCACCTTTATTCAGCGCCTCTGGAAAGGTACGAACTGGAACCCGGGTGTTACACTTACCTGGGCACTTCCCTCCCTCGACATCTGCGTGAAGAAATTGGTGGACTCTTGAGGCAATACTGAGACGTTTTGCCTTTACCGCCAAGGAAATGCATGGAATACCGCCTGAGGTGATCACACACCAACTTAACGTTCGAGATAACAAGGCCCCGGTTAAACAACGGAGGCGTATCTTCTGCACAGAACGTAATGACGCCATCAAGGCTGAGGTGGAGAAGTTGTCCCAGGCCAGGTTTATACGGGAAGTGTTATACCCTGAATGGCTGGCCAACGTAGTCTTAGTAAAAAAGTCTAACGGGAACTGGAGGAGGTGCGTCGACTTTACAGACCTCAATGAAGCCTGCCCCAAGGATTCTTAACCCCTGCCCAAAATTGACCGGCTGGTGGACTCCACGGCGAGCTGTGAGCTGTTTAGTTTCATGGACGCCTTCTCAGGGTATCATCATATTCAAATACACCTGGCGGACGAGGAGAAAATGGCCTTCATCACGGCCGAGGGAACATACTGTTACAAGGCAATGCCGTTTGGGCTTAAGAATGCGGGAGCCACCTACCAACGACTGGTCAATAAAGTTTTTGCGCCGCAGATAGGACGCAACATGGAGGTCTACGTCGATGATATGATAGTCAAGTCAAAATGTACGCTCGATCACTTCTTCGGCCTAAAAGAAGCTTTGGAAGCACTCCGAGGATACCATATGAAGCTGAACCCAGAAAAGTGCTCGTTTGCCGTGCCAGAAGGAAAATTCTTAGGCTTCATCGTAAATTCACGAGGAATCGAAGCCAACCCTAAAAAGGTGCAGGCCATACTCTATTTAAAGCCTCCTCGTTGCCTTAAAGACGTGCAAAAATTGGCTGGCTGCATGGCTTCACTCAGCCGCTTCATTAGTCGGGCTGCTGAAAAGGCTTTGCCGTTCTTCAAAGTACTGCGTGGGAAGCAACCCTTCTTTTGGAACGAGGAGTGTGTAGGCGCCTTTGATCAGCTGAAACGGCACTTGGCACACCTCCCGGTAGTCACCTCACCTGAACCCAACGAGAAACTGGGGCTCTACTTGGCCGTCTCAGAAAATGCTACAAGTGCGGTCTTGATAGTGGACCGGCAAGGGCGACAGCTACCAGTGTATTCTGTAAGCCAAACTCTCAAAGATTCGGAGAAAAGGTATCCCGCCATTGAGAAAACCGCCCTCGCCCTGATCTCCGCAGCACGCAAGTTAAGACCGTACTTTCAGTCCCATGAAGTCATTGTCCTTACCAATCTACCGCTCAAGAAGCTGCTTTCCAAGTTGGATTGCTCTGGGCGGATGCTCAAGTGGGCGGTTGAGCTCTCGGAATACGACATACATTACCAAACTCGGAAAGCAATCAAGGCTCAGGCTCTGGCCGATTTTCTGGTAGAATGTGATTTTGAAATAGGGTCGCGTAGGCAGACGGAAGCCCTGGAAGAAATGCTCGTTTGGAAAATCTTCGTGGACGGCTCGGTAAATTCAGAAGGTCGAGGTGCGGGCGTAGTATTGATCAGCCCTGAAGGGGAACGAGCTGAGCACGCGGTAAGATTGCACTTCGAAGCAACACATAATGAAACTGAATATGAAGCGTTACTTCTCGGTATGGACCTCGCCAATGCCGTTGGAGCGGTTCACGTAGAAGCCCACAGTGACTCAGAGCTGATAGTAAACCAAGTTACAGGTAGTTATGGAGTGAAAGAGCCTCATCTGTCTCAATACCTGGAGTTGGTTCGAACCAAAAGTCTCAGAGTTTCAGGGCTTCAGCATACGGAGCATTTCCCGAGAAAGTAATTACCGCGCTGACGAACTAAGCCGTCTGGCCAGCACAAAGGGCAAGGACCTGGACGGACGCGTCCACATCCAAGAATCTAGCGTTAAGTGCGTGGATAAGGTCGCAGCTATGAGCGTGATGCAAGTCCAACATGAGAGTAATTGGATGTGCCCAATCTTGGACTTTATCCTGCACGGTAAGCTGCCTGAGAACAAGGTTGAAGCACGAAGGCTGAGGAGGCGTGCGGTACATTTCTCGATGATCGATCAACAGCTCTATAAGAGATCATTGACACACCCCTTGTTAAAATGCCTAATGCAAGAAGAGGGAGATTATGTTCTAAGGGAGATCCATGAAGGCATCTGCGGAGTTCACATTGGAAAACGGGCCCTGGCAGGGATGGCGCTACGGGCCGGATATTTCTGGCCCACTATAAGAAAAGATGCTGGCACCCTTGTGGGAAATGTGATAAATGCCAGAGGTTCGCACCGCTTATCCGTGCTCTCGCCGTGCCTTTGCAACCCATTGTAGACCCTATACCTTTTGACCAATGGGGAATGGACATTTTGGGGCCCTTCCCCTTGGCTCGCGGGCAGAGGAAATTCCTAATAGTAGCTGTGGATTACTTCAGTAAGTGGGTGGAGGCTGAGGCGGTAGCTCGGATTACAGACAATGCAACGCGACAGTTCTTATGGAAAAACATTGTTACACGCTTTGGAATCCCTAGGGCCGTTATTACTGACAATGGGACACAGTTCGCCTCGCCACGATTTCGGGCGTATTGTCAGCGCATGAGCATCGCTCTACACTTCACAGCCGTCGCCTACCCTCAGAGCAACAGACAGGCCGAGGCTGAGAACAAACAAATACTCAGTGGACTTCGAAAAAGATTAGACGAGGCTAAGGGGAGATGGACTGAAGAGTTACCTAGTGTGCTATGGGCGCACCGAACGATTTACCTTGTGGCTACTGGCGAAACCCCGTTCATGTTAACTTATGGGGCCGAGGCGGTAATTCCGGTAGAAGTAGGGGAGCCTAGCCACCGCATACTACACTACAATTATCTGCGCAATGAAGATCAGCGAAGATATGCTTTGGACTTAGTAGATGAAGTTAGGGAGGATGCCCTCCTTTGAACAGTAGCTCAAAAGCAACGCCTGTCACAATATTATAACAAGCACCTATGGACAAGGAGTTTGGAAGTAGGAGACCTTGCTCTACGACGGTCAACTACCGTGGCCCATGGGATAGGTGCTGGCAAGGTAGCCGCCAACTGGGAAGGACCCTACCGCGTGACCCAGAAGGTACGAGAAGGAAGCTATAAGCTGGAACGCATGGACGGTTCCCGGGTACCTCGGGTGTGGAACATTAAGAACCTAAAAAGGTACTATATGTAGCTTTGCCAGCTATAAACAGGTTGTGTAAAATATCAAACTTAACTAGAGGCCGTATGAGTTGTATTTCAAGGAAAACGGGGCGGGTACCCATGCGCATAAATAAACGGTACACTTCCAAAGGTTGCGTTAGCATAACTTAGCAAGGGCCGAGGCCATCAAAGTCAAGATGTGCAGAAAAATAACAAAAACGCACGATGAAATATCATTAGCTCCAATAAAATGTACATTAGGAAAGGGAGCAGGGGGACTTGTGCCCCTAGACATACCAAGCGTAAATACATGTACAAAGAAAAAATAGGGGGGTACTACAAAAAGGGCCCCCCCCTCATATTCTCTATACAGATACAAAAAGGGGGAGGGGATAATAGCACAAGTTAAGCCCTGGGACTGCACCTAACGGCTGCTGGCACCCCCTCGAGAGCGGATTATGTCCTGGCGAAGCCGATCTGCCGCTTGTTGAAGAGACTCACGGTTGAGCTGAGGGTGGCTTTGGGCTAGACACCGGGCAAAGGAGGACAGGCCCGAGGCAAATCCATCCCAGTAATATGTGCTCGTGGATGAACGAAACTCAGAACTTTCTTTAAAACTTGAGACCGCCTCCACAGCCTCGGTTTGGGCACGCTGAGCTTCGATGACGAGACTCTCTGACCGTGCTTGTTGGAGGACAGCTCTTCCCTCAGTCCTCGAGCTTCAACAGCCAGCGCCTCCTTTTCCCCGTACAACTTGTCAGCCCTGTCTTGCAAACTTTGCAACTTAGCAGCCAGCATATCCCTCTCTCTCCCCATAGCTCGGGCCTGCTCTTCTTTCTCCAGTTCGGCCCTCCGTACCGCCTCAGCCGCCTTCTTGTTTTCCTCCTGTAACCGAGACAGCTCTTGGTTAGCGGCTTCTCGTTCATAGAACCACCCCCGGGCCAGGGCCGCTGATAGAGAGCTAACCTGAAATAAAGAGTATCGCAACATGCGGTCAACATGCTAACAAAGCAAAGTTAGGATAGGCGGCATTTACCTTAGCAACACTGGCGGCTACCGTGTCGCTGGTCGCCACTTTAGGTTCCCCAGGTGGAAGGACCGCCAGGGCAGCACGTTGGATAGTGTCAACGCCTTGAAGGCTAGCAGGACCCTCAGACCGAGGGCCTTCAGTAGTAGTATCATCTCCACCCCTTGGAGCTTCCCTTTGGAGTTCGGGAGGGGCGTGTGTAAAACCATGAGGGGCAGACAGGTCTATGTGGAACAAGGGAAGAATGTCATCATCCACCTGCACGTCAGGCCTCACATCCGCCGGCACGGCCACTTGAGGCGACACGGGCGGTAAGAGGGAAGCCTGGACAGAAGGTCCCCCTTCTTGAGGCATGGACATCGATCCTACCGCCTCTGTCAAGGATGGCCCTAGTGCCTCTACCGGCACCCCTAAAGACTCCCCATCTTTTCCCTCTCCTTCAGGCTGTGGGGCTATGCCCGCGCCCACCCCAGCAGCCTCGGCGGTAGGACCAGCCGCCAGTATGTTTAAGGTAGGAGGAAGTTCAGCCACGGTCACCCCTGGCAAGGTAACCACAACAGTTGGCGCAACACTAGCTGCTTCCTCCACGGCAGGTCTTGGGACGACATCAGGGCAGGGCACGGCGATAGGGACTTCCTGATCCGTCGCAACCTGAGAGGGCCTCTCCACGGCAGGGGAGGCTTGAACTATGGGAGCCTCGGTGGCACCTTCATGAGAGGCGGATACAGCTGACTTGCGGCTAGAAGAAAGGACCTCCCCATGGGGTTTCTTAGACCGTGTAACCTTTTTTTTTTTGGGGGGGGGGGGGGGGGGGGGGGACCCCCGCCCTCTTCAGTACCGCCCTCTTACTCCTCCTTACTGACTTCCTACCAACGCCATCCCCTCCCTTGGTAACCGCCTCCTTGCCCTTCTGGGCGGTTTTCTTGCCCTCTTCTTCACCCCTGGGTTCCCTCCTGCCTTTCTCTCCACGGCACGCTTCTGTGAGAGATACGATGTCTACATCGGCCTCGGCTCCTGTCAAGAAAACCATTAAGGAGCCAGGGTAGCGTTAATAAGAGAAAACGAGAACTAAAAGAGAAGAATTCTATCATCCTCAGGGATTTACTCACCGCTGACAAGTCGAGAGCATAGACCTGCATGGATCAGAACTTTCTCCTGGCACAGCACCTCTTTGGTAGCCAGGTACTGCGTGCTCGGATCCCTCTCAAAATAACGAACTACCTCCCTATCTGAGTTAGATAGTTCGTCCGCTGAGGGGATGCTACATTTATTCAGGGAGGTCCAGTAGTAGGGGAAACCGAGGGGAAGCGGAGGCCTTACCCAAACGAACCTATTTTGCCAAAAATTTACCTTCGAGGGATTAAGCTCCACGAACTTAATCTCGCTCTTCCCCTCAAAGGTTACCACACCCTTTGACTGCTTGGCCCTAAATAAAAAATCAAAACTACAAGTGGAGGGGGTTAACCCCGCCACAAAACAGGTAAGGAGAAAACCGCAAATATTGCGGAAGCCGTTAGGGCTGATTTGGCTGGGACACACGGAATATTGCCTAAAAACCCATTCCAGGATGGGCGGCAAGGGAAACCGAAGGCCGGCCTCCAGAGAGTCCACACAAATGGTAAAAAATTCGGAAGAACGAGGGTATAAAATGTTGTCGCTCTCCCGAGGGCCAACGACATCATAATCATTGGGGAAAAAATACTTTTCACGGAACCTTGTCATCCCCTCTGCCGTGGCTAGCGAGGACACAAGGTGTCCTAGGGGAAGAGCCGCGGCTGCATCGGGATACTGAGCACGCACGGCCATTTCCTCAAGAGACGTTGGTGATGACGGAGCCAGTTGAGATAACGGCTCCACCATCATCCCCTCACCAGAAGATGCTTCTCCAATGCGGTCTGAACGCCCGCTCTCCTTCTGCACGCGTTTTGAAGCCATTTAACTAGTTCACCGAAATAAAAAGACAAAAATTAGAAGGGGTCTTACCCTACGAAAGAGAAGAAATCCCACCGGAATTTTCCGTTGGTGAGGCGGGGGCACTAGTGTCAGGTGGAGACAACACCGTTTGAGAACCAGTCAAGCACACGGAAGGGGAAAAGCCCTGATTGTCAAACACCCCCGCCTCCCCAGGTCCAATCGCAGGAACGCCGGCAAGAAAGGTGGCAAGGTCGGCTACGGACTGGAAATCCAGCTCGATGCCCTCTTCTGGTTCCTCCAAGGGAACCTCAAGTTCCACCATGGGAACCCTAGGTTCCGCCATGGATGCCCGACCAAAGAAATCCCCAAAAAAAAGAGCCGGGGGGGGGGGGGGGGGGGGGGAGGAAGAAGGGAAAGAACCCATAAAGCTTTCGAAAAACTAACAAAAAACGAGCAAAGTGCCTTTTAATGGTCACGAAAATGAGTTAAAATGGAAGGCTGAGGAGAATTTGAGGAGAATTCGTGGAGGAAATGCAGAAACAAAGTCAGGAGTGGCAGAGGCGAAAATGGAGAAAACGAGAGGTGGGGCTCTATTAGGGCTTTATTAGGGGCTTTATGTAGAAAAAGAGAGAAAATGAACAGGAAAGGGAGGGGGAGCGTCACGTGCCTCTCATATGGACGGAATGTCAACCGCCTGGCTTTCACCTAATGTGAATGCCTCGGTATGCTAAGTCCCTTAAACAATGGGGGCTTGGTTCTCTTGCTCAAGAAGAGCAAGAGGAGGTGGGGCGGTTATCCTTCACCTAAAGTGAAGGGACCGCCTGGCTTTCACCTAATGTGAAGGCCTCGGTATGCTAAGTCCCTTAAACAATGGGGGCTTGGTTCTCTTGCTCAAGAAGAGCAAGAGGAGGTGGGGCGGTTATCCTTCACCTAAAGTGAAGGGACCGCCTAGCTTTCACCTAATGTGAAGGCCTCGGTATGCTAAGTCCCTTAAACAATGGGGGCTTGATTCTCTTGCTCAAGAAGAGCAAGAGGAGGTGGGGCGGTTACCCTTCACCTAAAGTGAAGGGACCGCCTGGCTTTCACCTAATGTGAAGGCCTCGGTATGCTAAGTCCCTTAAACAATAGGGGCTTGGTTCTCTTGCTCAAGAAGAGCAAGAGGGGGTGGGGCGGTTACCCTTCACCTAAAGGGAAGGGACCGCTTGGCTTTCACCTAATGTGAAGGCCTCGGTATGCTAAGTCCCTTAAACAATGGGGGCTTGGTTCTCTTGCTCAAGAAGAGCAAGAGGAGGTGGGGCGGTTACCCTTCACCTAAAGTGAAGGGACCGCCTGGCTTTCACCTAATGTGAAGGCCTAGGTATGCTAAGTCCCTTAAACAATGGGGGCTCGGTTCTCTTGCTCAAGAAGAGCAAGAGGAGGTGGGGCGGTTACCCTTCACCTAAAGTGAAGGAACCGCCTGGTTTTCACCTAATGTGAAGGCCTCGGTATACTAAGTCCCTTAAACAATGGGGGCTTGGTTCTCTTGCTCAAGAAGAGCAAGAGGGTGTGGGGCGAGTACCCTTCACCTAAAGGGAAGGGACCACCTGGCTTTCACCTAATGTGAAGGCCTTGGTATGCTAAGTCCCTTAAACAATGGGGGCTTGGTTCTCTTGCTCAAGAAGAGCAAGAGGGGGTGGGGCGGTTACCCTTCACCTAAAGTGAAGGGACCGCCTGGCTTTCACATAATGTGAAGGCCTCGGTATGCTAAATCCCTTAAACAATGGGGGCTTGGTTCTCTTGCTCTAGAAGAGCAAGAGGAGGAGAGGCGGTTATCCTTCACCTAAAGTCAAGGGACTGCCTGACTTTCACCTAATGTGAAGGCCTCAGTATGCTAAGTCCCTTAAACAATGGGGGCTTGGTTCTCTTGCTCAAGAAGAGCAAGAGGGGGTGGGGCGGTTACCCTTCACCTAAAGGGAAGGGACCACCTGGCTTTCACCTAATGTGAAGGCCTCGGTATGCTAAGTTCCTTGAACGAGGGGGCCCCGGTACCGCTTATGAAACCAAGCAGATAACAGCGGGGCGGTTGCATGTGTCCCACCTAACATCAGGGACGGGTGGTAAACTCTCACCAGCTTGAGAGCCAGCGGTTGCGTGCCCCATCTAACACCAGGGCGGTTGTGTATGTCCCACCTAACATCAGGGATTGGCGGTAAACTCTCACCAGCTTGAGAGCCCTCGGTTGCGTGCCCCATCTAACACCGAGGCGGTTGCGTGTGTCCCACCTAACATCAGGGACTGGCGGTAAACTCTCACCAGCTTGAGAGCCCGCGGTTGCGTGCCCCATCTAACACCGGGGCGGTTGCGTGTGTCCCACCTAACATCAGGGACTGGCGGTAAACTCTCACCAGCTTGAGAGCCCGCGGTTGCGTGCCCCATCTAACACCGGGGCGGTTGCGTGTGTCCCACCTAACATCAGGGACGGGCGGTAAACTTTCACCAGCTTGAGAGCCCGCGGTTGCGTGCCCCATCTAACACCGGGGCGGTTGCGGGTGTCCCACCTAACATCGGGGACTGGCGGTAAACTCTCACCAGCTTGAGAGCCCGCGGTTGCGTGCCCCATCTAACACCGGGGCGGTTGTGTATGTCCCACCTAATATCAGAAACTGGCGGTAAACTCTCACCAGTTTGAGAGCCCGCGGTTGCGTGCCCTATCTAACACCGAGGCGGTTGCGTGTGTCCCACCTAACATTAGGGACTGGCGGTAAACTCTCACCAGCTTGAGAGCCCGCGGTTGCGTGCCCCATCTAACACCGGGGCGATTGCGTCTGTCCCACCTAACATCAGGGACCGGCGGTAAACTCTCACCAGCTTGAGAGCCCGCGGTTGCGTGCCCTATCTAACACCGGGGCGGTTGCGTGTGTCCCACCTAACATCGGGGACTGGCGGTAAACTCTCACCAGCTTGAGAGCCCGCGGTTGCGTGCCCCATCTAACACCGGGGCGGTTGTGTGAGTCCCACCTAACATCAGGGACTGGCGGTAAACTCTCACCAGCTTGAGAGCCCGCGGTTGTGTGCCCCATCTAACACCGGGACGGTTGTTTGCATCTTAGTTAGCATAGGGCCGGTAATAAGCTCACACAAACATAAGCAGGCGCAACGAAGTAGCAAACTTTGACAGGAATGCAAATAAAGTCTTAAAATCTATATATATATAACAAGAGTATATATTACAACAAAACTTCATTACATCAGGATGCCGCTAATACAACTACAACGCTAAAAGTAACATACAAAAAGGTTCCAAAACGCCCTCCTGCAATCATCACGACCTACTCAAACGGGGGATGGAGAATCATGGGATCATTCCCACAACGAAACAAAGAGCTCGAATATGGAAATAGCAGAGTATGGTATTCCCCCTGGTGATGCCCCAAGAAGACAGCACGGCCACGATGTTCGCCTTGGAGCGCACATTGAAACACCTGGTTATGCGCCGTAAAGATGATATGTTCCTTTGACACGGCAAAGCCTGTGATAGCCGGGTCCCATCTGCCCCCAGACCACGGCAGTCGGACGAATAATCGATCCCGCCTTACCCAAGAAGAAAGATCCCCTACGTTGGTTAACGTCCAGATGGTAACAACCGGGCTTCGAAGCGTAACCAGGCACAGAACAGGGGGTCCCGTTGCCACTCCCCACCATTTAGCAATTTTGGCCTCCCCGCAAGTGGACAAGTTGGCCCAAATTACGTCGGGAAGGGTCAAATGATGAGAGGCCCCCGTCTCGGTATTCCAACAGACTATATAAGGACGATTATTACTGCAGTCAATATAGTGGCCCCAGTCAGACAAGAAGAAAAGCTCCCCGCACAAACAGACATGATCCTTAAGGTAAACATTCCAAGGACCCACGTTGAGACCTCCCAACAGGTTCCAGTCACCCTGCCAGAAATAGACTTGATACTCGTTAGGCCAAAAGCCGTAGCATGGGTAAGATAAGTCCATTACCATAAGGAAAAGATAAAAGCCGAACTGCTGGGTAGAGTCAAAACAACCAAACACTAAGTTCAAGGGAACATCTAAGCAATCCATCAGGATGCCCTCTGGCAACGGTACCGGCTGACGCATGCCCAGAGCAGGATTACATACAAATAGCTTTGAAAGATTGTAATCGCGGTATAGCACTAAACCACCCTGAACACCGAGAACCCTAATGCTGTCCATCAACACTTCCATTATCTCCGGCGGCACGACTGGGGAAAAATCCCCAGTAAATGAAAACGCTCCTAAACTGCCGCGGGAAAACTCGCCTTCCGGTTGCAACAAAACCCCATCAGCGTCACGGTTAAGTGTACGAAAGGATTGTTTTGTAACAAACTCAGGGTTGGTAAGCAAACTATAAAACCAGGAAGACGCACACGAAAATCTCAAAAGTGACTTAGCAGGAAGCCAAGCTAACATTTCACGAGTGACATCTTCCATGGTTGGAATATTAACAAGAGACTGAAAAGAAAGGGATATCCAAAATGAGAGGAGTAGAGGGGTATTTATACACTTTGAGGGCAAAGAAACTTTGACCTCAAAGTGGGGGGCTAACTGGTTAGTATAAAAGTTACACCTAGGCAGTAACGAGCCCAGGAGCCACTACCACCTCCCCACATGGCTACCCTGGGACGGTAACGAGCCACTACCGCCTCCCCCGACCAGCTAAACCACGCGGTATGGGATCCAGGAATCGCTACCGTCTCCCCCCTGACCGACCAACCCAGACGGTAGCAGGCCCAGAGGCCATTACCGTCCTCTCCCCTAACTACTCCCAGGCGGTATGAGGCCCAAGAGCTATCATCTCTCCCTTCATATCCTCATTCCGATAGTTGCGAATGTAGAAGGGCACTAACACCTCAGTCATGCAGGAGAAGGAGGCGGTAACCCTTGCCATTGCTTGGGGAACACTTATATCTTCCCTATAAATAGGGGGAAAGGCATCACAAATAGGACAAGGAACTTGAACTTGGTTTTACCCCCAAGAACCCAACCAAAAAACATCATAAACAGTTACCTTAATCACATCTCCAATAAGTCACTATATATTATAATAATACTTAATATGTGTTATTTATATTGTATGTGTATAAATATATACACATATTTATAACAATATTATATATAGGTTGTCAATTCTCGAGTTATAATTAGGGATGTTTGGTGAAAGTAAGCACATATAATTAATTTTTAAAAGGAGCCCTTAACAAATTTGGGGCTTCAAGTAATTGCTTGAGTTGTGATGTATCTTCCATTTGAATGAATTATGCTCTGGTCTCTGATTGTACAGCCCGCAGCTACTCTCTAAAGCGCGTGCCTGCCCAACCTCCATTGATCCATTCAAGGTATGTAATGTTGACTTAAATGAATAGAAGAATAGTAACCTATGTGGATAGTTCTGTTATATTGATTTATCATGGATCTAATGGACATAACAAAAATTATTAGTTATAAAAGATAATTATTTGATAATACAAGTTATCCATGTCAGTATGCAATTTCTTGTCGTCCAATTTCATTAAGTGCAAGAGGGACGGTGTTGTGTCCATTTTTTCCTTTAAACTATGAAAGATTAGTGTAGTTTATTTTCACCTTGACTACATGACTAGAATTGTAGCGTTCTTGGAATTGATATAATGGTTAAACTACCTACCTGTTTTCGTATAGGGTTCTATTGTAAGGATAGTTGATATCAAACTCGGTTTTTTTTACTTTTCGTTTTGTTTGTTTTCTTTGTTGTGGGAACATCCCCTTTATTGTGATAGGAGAGGGTATCTATAACATGCCTTTACGAGAGAAACATGTGGCGCGATCGGTGGTTTCACTTGACTGGTGTTTTCAGTACTTAGGATTGTGCGGATAACCTTACCTTCTTTCCAGCTATAAGGGAAATCTAACCCAAAAGAACAACCAAAAAATTCAAGAAAATCAAACAATACGCAAGATTTATGTGATTCGGCCATTGTGCCTACATCCACAGAGTTGCAGGAATTTTCACCGTTTTGGGGAGTTTCTACTGAGAGTTTTCTTCTTCCTTTCATTGTTCTCCCAAAAACCTGGACGGTGTTTTTATAGCCAAGTAAGGGAAATCCTAGCCGCCTTAGAATGAACCTGCAAATGGGCCCAAGCTTGACTAGCTAGTCCATATTCGCTATGTGGGCATGGTCTATTACAATATATAAAAAATCAGGCTCCACACAAGGAGCCTATCACCAACAGCTTATTTGGCCCCCTCTTGTTGGGGGGAGCCTGACTTTGCCTGGGGGAGCTTGGTTTTGTGTCCTATCCTACTAGTTCTAATCATATTTGGTTTTGTGTCATCAATAGCAATGCTTCATTGAGAAATCTTGGGTTCAAAACTAATCCGGCCTATTTTTGTGCAAAGATAATGGGGTTGGGTCTATGCGGCCCCACCCCGCACAGAGAGAGTAGTGGTTTTTTTTTTTATTTTAATTTTTAAAATTTAATTTATATAAAATAATTTTAATATATAAATTTATTTATTTGACTATTTATCATTTAGGGATTTGTTAAATTTTTGTTTAAAATATTGATATTTTAACAAAAATTTAATAGGTACCTAAATGATGAATAGTCAACTAAATAAATTTATATAAATTAAATTTTAGAAGTTGAAATTAAAAAAAAAAACTATTTATCATTTAGATACTCGTTAAATTTTTGTTAAAACATTGATATTTTTAACAAAAATTTAACGGAAACCTAACTAATAAATAGTCAAATAAATAAATTTATATATTAAAAATTTTAAAAATTAAAATAAAAAAATCACCTCTCTCTCGGGGTGGGGCTGCAGTTAGGTGCTGTGGCGCCACAGCACTGGATCCACCCCCAAGATAATGACCTAGGAAAAGTTGTATCATCATTGAAAAAAAGACCTAGAGAGACCTGTACAGAAGAGGAACCCGCTTTGATGGGCTTGTTATTGCGGGCCCATTATGGTTGCGTCAGGCCGGTGAGGCCCAAAGGGCCGGTTTTACTTGGTGTATTGTGAAATTTCTAGAAGATGGCTGACTGGATTGGCTTGGAAATTGGAAAGGGGGTTGTAGTAAAACGATGCCGTTTTGGGCTTCGTGTCCGGCAAACTGCACGTACCCGTCACGGTAACTCTAGGGCTCTCAATTCCAAGAAATACCTCCTCGTAGTCCCTCCCTGTTTTAAAGTTGAAACATTTTTTAAGATCATTCTCTTAAATTTAAAAAAAAAGTAGTGTTTTTTTTAGTTTTTGGTTGTCTTAAAATTGACGAAGCTTTTGTATTGGGACCCATAAAATATTCCACCTGAGTAGAGACAAAATAATATTGGGCCTGCTTAATATTGTTTGCGGTTTCTATTTTTTGATTTTTGAGGAATTAGAAAGTAGGTTTTTAGTTTTTGATTTTTATCTTTTTATTTTTAAATAAAAATAAGAAACTAAAAATAAAAAGTATCTTTTTTTTAAAATATGATTTTTAGTTTCTAAGAGAAAAAAAAAAAATAAAAAGTATGATACCTTACAAACTTGTAGTGAATGGTGGTTCTTTAAGTGTTTATTGTTTCAAGGATTTATAAGTTTTATATAGGGGTGTATGAGTTGAGTTGAGCTGAGCCGAGCTCGTTTGGTCTAAGGCTTAACTTGTTTACATTTAGATCACCTTAAATTTAGTTCGAGCTTAAAAACTTCAAGCTCGAATAAAGCTCTAATAAAATTCTTCTGCATGAATATACTTGATTATATTATTATTACCATATTATAATTGACAAGACTACAATTATAACCCCTTAAAAGAAACGTTTGAGAATAGGTTGGAAGAAATAAGCAACAAGCCAACAAGGTGTTATCGAAAACAGAAGAATTACGCAACAATGCCTTCAGACTGCTAATATATAGCTAGCCTTTTTTTATGAAGTTATATATTGTCCTTTATTAGCATGGGTAGGCGTCAGTCACTATATGAATGCACCATTTCCAGTACTAGTAAAATACACTTTGAGAAAAGTTTCCCATCAATAACAATTTCAACTTTGTACATCATATTATTATTGGTAAACTATATGTTAATGCCTTGGGATTTAGCATCTTTTGTGAAATAATTTTTTAGTTTAAAAATTAATTATATTTAATAAAATAATTCAGATGGTAGTATGTAGAGGTGTAAAATAGTTCATACTTAAGATGAAGGGGCGAATGAGGGAATAGTGGAGTCATTAATAAATAATAACAAGTTCTAAAAGGAACATATCCAGTGTTTTAAGGGCTCCCCTCTATGCAGGGTCTGGGGGGCGGATGTATGCAGCCTTTCCCCTTCAGGGTGCTAACCTGAAGAGAGGTTGTTTCCGAGTGCCCCTAACCTGAGGGTGAGAACTTTCCATGAGGTCACCCATCTTGGTACTACTCTCACCCAAGCACACTTAATTTTGGAGTTCTAATGGGATATAACAAGTTCTAAATTCTCATATAATATTATTTAAATAATTTTATTAAATATATATAATTTTTATATTAAAAAAAGTTAATCTCGCAAAATGTATGAACTAAAAAATTAACAAAACAAACCTCATACTACAATTCTCTAATTTACCCTATAATTATTGAGAGTGCTAGACAGTGGCAATATCAATCTTTTCTACATCAAGAAAATCAAAGGAAACAAGGATTTTCTTTATATTTTGTGATGATAATAGCATAGGTACTAGCACGAAGTTGTACTACAAGCCACAATGAGTGCAATAAAGAGCTACTATTTATGGTAGAAATTTCCCCTTTGAAAGATTGATGCATTTCTTGTCTTTCTTTTCAAGGAGAATATTTAGTATTAGACTACTAGTTTCTTTGCTAGTTACAATGTGAATGCGTCACAGGCACGTGCACCAAGGGAAATTCATCCGCCTTTCTCAAGAAAAACACCTCCCCCGTGTTTGTCTGCGTTTGTTTCCCCCGCCGTTGATTACTGTGCATTTTTAGTTTTTCCTCTCCTATAGGCAATACAATAAATAGGTGGGTTTACGAAGCAAGTTAATGTGAAATGAAAATGTAAAATTCGATGCTAAATATAGCAAAATTGAAGGAGCTTGGAGTCCGCTATGTTGGAATGGGGGCTCAACAATAGCTAAGGGGGTATTTATTGGAAGAATAGTAACTATACTATAAGTTTTTTTTTTTTTTTTTTTTTTTGATAAATAACGAGACAAGCTCGGAATAAAAAGCACAGCGTCCTAAAAAAGGGGACCCGAAGAAGACCAACAAATAAAAGCAATACCCAAATAGAAAGGTATCATTAAAGCAAAAACTAGGTTCCTGGCTACAAAAACAAAATACCAGGCCTCCCACCCCAGGTCATATAATAGAACTCACCTAAATGCGCTAGCCGCAGCTTAATTCTTACAGGTTCATTGAGTGCAACTCATGGACTTGGCGACCAAGCTTTGAAGCATTGTATGTTGCAAGCTGAGTCCAATGGAGAATACGGAAATGAGCTACACCAAGCTTTAACCCAGAAGCCTAATCTGACCTTAATTGCCCATTCCGTGTCTTTGATGTTCCAGCGGTTCTCTTGAAACACGATTTTATTTCTTGAATTCCAGATCTCTCATATAATGACGAAGAAAAGTGTAATCCACACTTTCTTTTGAAATTTTTCACCCACTCTAGATGCGATCTATTGGAAGAAATGGTATTTGATGGTGTTAGATGCTGCCCAATTCAAACCCCACCATTTACAACATAAAGCCCAAAGCTTCCAAGTTTCTTTGCAACCTAGAAATAGGTGATCCACACTCTCCGGTAGCATGAAAGTGATCCAAAACACATCTATAGTCTGAATTTGGGCAAAACAGGTAGTGGCGAAGCACCTGGCTTTGCATAGTTCAGATCGAGAGCTTCCGTTTGATATGTAATGTGCCATGTAAACAAATCCAAATATATGGCCGTTTTAAGTCACAACTGTGGATCGCATACACATTTGGGTTTCTAGTAGCCTAATTGCTAGATAGAGATTGGTGGAGGGCTAGCATAAGGGTAGCATATGTAGCGGCATAAAATATAGGAACATATTTTGGCTAGCACTAATGCCCCTAAGCTTATATATCTGCCTATTTTACTTGATATGTTTGGGGAGATGTTTTATTGCTTATTGCCTATTACTGCTTCCTACTTCTTGCTTAGGCTTGCCTTGTGCTAATTTTTTTTCATACTCTTATACTTTTATATTCTGATACTTTATACTTATTGTTTACAGGCTGTCATGCTTTTGTGCTTTTTATGTTGGGGCTCCTCGGAAACAACCTCCCTTTAGGGTAGCACCCTGAAGGGGCAAGGCTGCGCGCATCCTTTCCTCGCCGACCTTGCTTATGCAAGAGCCCTTGAAGCACTGGATCGATGGTTGTTGTTGTAGTAGCCTAATTGCTCCGTGAATTCTTCAATCACTCGTCCCTCACCATAAGTTTGTTTTTACAGTAGGAATTTACATTACAAATGTTTGCAGCATTGTAGCTTGCTAGTGCAGATGTGCAACTAGCTGTCACGAACCTAAGTCCATGACTTGAATTAATTTAGGAAAAAGACCGAGAGAGAGAAAGAGAATAGAGATTAAGAAGAAAAATTATAGAATAAGTTAGAAAAAGAAGAGAAATTTTGCAGAAAGAAGAGGGAGAGAGTGACGGTTTGAGGAAGAGGGAAACAAAGAGAGAGTAAGAATTCAAATTTTGTACTTTGATTTTGATGATCCAAATTACATGACTTACAAGTCCTTATATAGAGTTTAGGGAGGGGGGGACAACCGGCACACATACACACACCTAGTCCCACAATAGCCCACACCTAGTCCCATAATAACCCACAATTACATTAACGCTAACTCTTGCTTGTAAGATAACCTAGCCTAATCTACTTTCACATGGGAAAACCGGTTAATACAAGCAACCGGTACCCATCCCCTTAATTTAAACTATTTTCTACTAATTAATATTACATTTTACTTTATATATTTGATACAAAATAATAAAACCAAAAAAAATGACTATATGGCATGGTTCAAGTAGATTGTACGGTCATAGCTCATGACACTAGCATGCAACAGGATACAGGTTTAATGTAGGGGGTTAAACATTAAAATGGTAAAAATTTAAGGGGTAAACTTCAAAGGTTTAAAAGATTTTCAAAAGCAAATATTTAATGGTATTTGCTCTTTTGACCCCCTTTTTCCCCAGGCCCTGCCTATACAGGAGCCTTTGAGATAATGGATTTTTGTTGTTGTTGTTGTTGTTGTTGTTGCTCTTTTGACTGTTTTAAGGGTCAAGGAGAAGTTCACATATCAAGTCCTCGTTTGGTTGTCATATGAATTGAATTTTTACAGAAAGTTATATTTTTCAGGAATTTAATTCCTATGGCAACTTTCTAGGAAGTAGATAAAAAATGTTTGGTTGCCAAGATAGGAATAAAACTTCCTTGAGTATGTTAGTTAAAAGCAAAGGAATTAGAATGTACCTGGAAGGCTAGGTAGGTTACTTCTTGCATTTTGAAAGAATTGAAAATTGTTAATAAAATTCTACTTCCTGTATTCGTTAACTTCCTGCCAATCAAATAAGAGTCCAAATCCTTACTTTTCATTAATCTCTACTTTCTGCATGTACTTCTTGCCAACCAAATAAAGCCTGAGTATATAATCGTGTTGCATTATGAATGGTTGCTCTACGAGTGGAATATTTTTCACCTGCTTGGTTCATTTTCTCTTGCACCATTTTAACCTTCTTAATTATTAATCTCTCCTTTGTTTGATTCCCTAGGTAAATGTTTGGAGGGGTAAATCTTTATTCCCAATTGCAATTGCATCACAACTAAACAAGTCCTTAAATGCTTAATCAGTAAATGAGCTGAGTTTCAACAGATTTTATAATCTTATGGAGCAAATTTGTATGAGGTGCTTAATTTTGTTAAATTTCCTGAATAAATTTCTCATACAACTCATTGAATTATAACTTGTTAATGAGTTGTTAGCTGCATGTTGATAGGTTCTTATGACGAATTAATCGCTAAACAACAGTTTGACTTGGCCTTGTTGCATAAATAAGCAAAGTTTAGTCTATATCCTGCATATTTTATTTTCTATATATCAATTTCGAAATTCAGTTAGTTTGGTTAGGAATAAGTATCAGAAGTAAGAATTTGTAAAAGCAATAGATATATTTGTACTCTCAG
The DNA here is from genome assembly GCA_018398585.1 of Simmondsia chinensis. Classification (NCBI taxonomy): domain Eukaryota; kingdom Viridiplantae; phylum Streptophyta; class Magnoliopsida; order Caryophyllales; family Simmondsiaceae; genus Simmondsia; species Simmondsia chinensis. Next base: position 3,638,574 of record JAGTTD010000009.1, read on the forward strand.
TTTGGCTCCATTTTTTTTGGATGAAAACACCTTCTCTTGGAAAAAATTTTCTTCTTTAAATACAACAACAACAGCAACAAACTCAATACCTCAAGGGCTCCCATATAAGCGAAGTTTGGGAGGGGTGGATGTACGCAGCCTTACCCCTTCAGGGTATAATCCTGTCGAGAGGCTGTTTCCGAAGACCCCCAACCTTATAGGGTTAGCAACACGAAAACTTTCCAGGAGGTCACCCATTCTGGTACTGCTCTCGCCCAAGCATGCTTAACTTCTTTGAATATTGTATTGATTAATATTCTTTTGTCAAAAAAATATTTGTTTAGATAAGGAAAATAATATAATTATCTATATTTATATGAAATTCAAATTTGATCAAATTGATCTTAAAGTAAGATAGATATTATAGTGAAAATTAACTTCTATTCTATGAAGAAAAATGTCATTATTTCTCTTTGAAGAAAAATAAATTTGCCTTCTATAGAGGAAAACATTTTTTTTAATAAAGTAAAAATTGCTATTTCTGTTTGTGAAATAAAACCATAAAAATAAAACAATAAATTTTTTTTGTTAAAACAAACAAAACCTTAGTAACCAATCACTAGTCAACGAAAAGTGAAAGCTTAATTTTTTTTTTTTTGAACAGAAGTTAAAACTTATTTAGAAATACTATCTTACATATAATGGAGGAAATAATTTACTTGGGGCAATTTTATTATTAAGTTAAAAATCTTTAAAAGGTTAATTTTCTGAAAAAACTTGATGCTTTATGGAATCAAATGAGACCTATTTTTATTTTGTGAATATATTATTTGGTTTTTTATGCTAATGCTCATCTCCCGAAACTTGTGTAGCAATTCCCAACAGCAAATACCTTACACTATGCCCAAGGACGCCTTGAGAATGGACACATTTCTAGATTGACTCGCTCTTAGTGGCCTTGAAAATTGAGTTGGCAAAGGAAAATCACAAAACCTCCCTTCCATCAATCCCAATATTATTGCACAAGAAAAAGGAAAAAAAAAAGGTTGTATTATTAGTAAAAAAAAAATATTATTATTAAACCTATAATATAATTTATAGTAGATGATAGTTATAAAATTTTTGTTGTTTGTATGTTTTATTATTACTTTATTTGACTTGACTTTGAGTTAATTTAATTTTATAAATATTGTTTTATTTTTGCTTTTTATTTTCAGGTGGAAGCTATCGGAAACAACTTTTATTTAGGGTAGTATCATATAGGGGTAAGGTTGCTTACGTTTCATCCTAGGCACCGCCTTGGTGGAAGCCAATAGAGGCACTAGATTTGTTATTTTTGTAATAGTCATAAAATTTTATAAATTTGATTTGACAGTAATAGTTTTGCTTAAATGATAACAATATTTGGAAGAAAAACTTGTGGACCTATGTCTTATTACTTTTTTTTTGTAACTTTTAGTTAATTGGAAATTAAAAATCTTATTTTAGACGCGATATTTTTTAATATTACTTGATATTGCAGATTGGAGGCACTAAATTTGTTATTATTGTTATTGTACTTGATATTGCAGATTCTTCTTTATTTAATTGAAAACTCAATGTAAAATATTAAAATAAAAGGATTAATTTTAAAAACTGATTTTCAACCCCTTAAACCTCTGGAAGGGTGATCTTTTGAATAAGGAAAAACTTGGCGGTGACAAAGCCCTCAAAACCCACGACTTCCCACATCATATTGCACAACCCAATGCCTCCCACACACCACAATATCATTTTCAGATAGACAAGAAAAGCATAGAGAGAGAAAGTGAGAAAGGCATAAATAATAATAAATAAATAAACAAACACAGTTTTAAACATACAACTCTCCCAGCAAAGATCTCTCCTCCCCCCATGTTTCTCTCTCTATCACATCAGTCAACTGTCACTCTTCCATGATTTTACATCTATTGTCATTTAGGACTTAATTCTTAATGCTTTCTTATCTTTGAATTTTATATACTTTTTGCTATTGTTAGTAATAATTGTTATTATTATTGAGTTCTGTTAATATTGGGTGAAAAAAAAAAAAAGGTAATTTCATAGCAATTTTTTTGTAAAGTTATAAATAATTAATTATAAGTCATATTATTATGTAATAATAACATATTTTACTTTAAATAGTTATAAATCACATCATTAATTATAGATCATATAAGTAACATTATTTTTATATTGTGTTTAAACTTTCTAATATAATGTTTGAATCAAGTTTACTGTTTTCGATAAGATTCTACAAGCACTGCTGTTCATGCCTGGCATGTACATTATCCCAAGCATGCTATTGTATATTCTATATTCAAACTTTTTAAATAATGAGACTAGGAAAGTTTCCTTGGATGGAGGAGAGTAATAAAGAGTGGGAGATTATGGGTATTTTACAGCATAACATAATGTGGGTGTTTGTTTGTTGGTTGCCACAGTGACATTGGACATGAAAGCACCCATCTTTTCATGTCTCTGTAGCTCCTCTTCTCTTGACATTGACACTTGATTTTTCACCTTTGCCTTAGCTTTGCTTGCTTGCTTGCTGTGCCTGTTCTGTTCTTGCCCACTTCTTTTGACTCTCTCTCTCTCTCTCTCTCTTCTCCAGCTCTCTTTGTTTTTTTTCTGGGTGGTTCTTCTCCATTAAGCATTTATTTGTACACGCACAGAGTGAGAGAGAGAGAGAGAGAGAGAGAGAGAGAGAGAGAAGAGATGGGTTCTCTAGGAGGCGATGAAGCAGCAAAGAAAGCAATGTGGTTGTACCCCAAGACTGTAACTGGTTTCAATCCGTCTGAGAGATGGGGTCACTCCGCTTGCTTCTTTCAGGGCCTTGTTTATGTCTTTGGGGTATTTTCTCTCCCCCCCTTTACTTGTTATTCATTTATTCGCAATTACAAGTTCAAATTTGAAAACTGTTAATTGTTTCAGATGATTTCATTTGACGTTTAGTTCAAATCTGCATTCTGTAAACTTTAGTTCAAATTATTTCAACTTTAGTTTTTGAACTTTTACTAACATGTGTTCTCAAGGTTTTTTGTTTTCATCAACTTTCTCAAGTTTTTTGTTAAGAACATAAAACCATTCATGGCCATACCCACCGACTTAAGTTTCTGGTATAGTTGATTATGTCACATGGTATCATAGCTTTGTGAGCCATGAGGGTCATGTGTCCAAATTCCAATAGCCCCTTTTTTAATAATATAATTTTACCACAAGTTATGATGTAAGCTTGTGTACTATTCATGCTTAAAACTTAATGGCCATCTGTGTAAGAGGGCATGTTAGAGTATAAAACTATTCATAGGTTCCGTCCAACAATTTAAGCTGTTGAAAAAGTTAGTTCGAGTGAAAACTAAAAACAAAAAACCCATGTTCTAAAAATCCTAGGAGAGGGTTTTCAAAAATGCCATATTAGTTTTTCAATATCAAAAACTACAAAGAGAAAGTGATACTAAACACACCCTTTAGATATCTTTGGCAAACTTGGGAACTACTTTATTTACACAAGTTTAAGTGTTTCCTTCCTTGTACTCCTTTTGTTTTATTCTACCATGTTGTCTGATGTTCTTTTTCTCTCTTTTTTCCTCGAAATTATGTTTAAATGTATGCTTACATGTAGCCAAGATGTTATGTAGAGTATTCATGTTCTTTCCTTCAGATGTTGCATTTATTTCATTTCACTGCTGTTGATCGTACATCTAATTTTTAAAAATGAGTGCATTTTCCTTGAGTTTTATTGTGTCTTAACAAAAAAAAAATGATTAATGATAGAGCCTAGTGGTAACAACTTTAATCCTCACTTTAGATTGTTATGGTTTTAGTACAGTACCCGTTAATTTTATTTAATTGCATGTAAAACCGAGGTAGTGACGGGATTTAAACATATAATCTCTTGTCTTATGACTTCAACTTTATTGATATTCATATTCATTAGTAGTTTCATTTTGCAGTTCTTTTCCAGTTTGATTTGTCACTTGAATGACCCTGAAAGCATTAGGTGATCGATCATTATTAAGTTATATGTCACCCAACAGTGATGATTAATTGAAAATCACATGAAGCTCTATATGCATCAAGCTGCTAATGGTTAATAAATCATGCTTGACAATTGTTGTGTTGTATCTTGAATTTATATCAATTCAGAAACGGAGGTCTAGCAGCGTGCTCATTAAGTGAGATCTAGGGCTTCAGCTATTCCTATACATATGTTGTTATGAGTAGAAACCAGTTATATCCTCTCCCCCAAATTTTTAGTTGACTATTTTCTCCTTCGCTCCTATTTTTTCCCTTAATATAATTTGTATGTTATTATTTATCTTTCACTCCTCTATTCTTAATTTCTTTCAAATCTGTTCTTTCACTCATCTACGCTAGTTTGGCCTTGCCAGCAGGCTCATTAAGTGAGATCTAGGGTGTTTATGCACAAAAACCTTATATGGTCTCCTTCAAATTATTAGTAAATTATTTTCTCCTCCGCCTATAGTATTTCCCTCAAGTTGAGGGTTTTCCACATTTGTTGTGTCTGTGTCTTTCTCTGATTCTCAATTTCTTTCAAATCTATTCTTTCACATCTAATCTATTTGTTGATCTATTTACCTTATTTTATATATGTCAGGGATGTTGTGGGGGTCTACATTTCAGTGACATCTTGGTGCTAAACCTTGACACAATGGCTTGGACCACCCTTGTGACTGGTGGCCAGAGACCGGGTCCTAGGGACAGCCACAGTGCAGTCCGATGGGGCAATCGGATCATAGTATTCGGAGGTACAAATGGATCTAAGAAGGTAAACGATCTCCACATTTTGGATCTCAAGTCCCAAGAATGGACCCGACCTGTTTGCATTGGCGCACCGCCTTCCCCTAGGGAGAGCCACACTGCCACCCTCGTTGGTGGCGATAAGGTGGTGGTGTTTGGGGGCAGTGGAGATGGACTTAAAAACTACTTGAATGATTTACATGTTCTTGACCTCAACACTATGATGTGGACTTCCCCCAAGGTTAAGGGGGAAACTCCTCCTCCCAGGGATAGCCATGTCAGCTTTGCCATTGGGAGCAAGATTTTCATCTATGGCGGCGACTGTGGGGACCGCTATCTTGGTGACGTGGATGTGCTCGACATGGAGACTATGACATGGTCAAGAGTATGTAATTGCTCTCTTATTTATCCTTTCGCGAAATGTTTTGAGTGTTTTTTTTTTTTTTTTTTTTTTTTTTTTGAGTTAGCAATGGGAGGGTTACATGCACCTTTACGCAAATGTGCGTTGGTACACTTCATAAGTTCTACTTCAATTATATTAACATTAATATTGAGAATGGGGATTGTTACGACTTCAGTTAACAAGACTCTAGTACTATATTAAAGAATAAAATGTCTCAAAAGCTTAAGTTTGTGGGTGAAAACCCATAAATAATTTTATATTCTAACAGTCATCCATTTTTTGCAGTTGATAACTCAAGGACCTTCTCCTGGTATGAGAGCAGGTCATGCTGCTGTGACCGTTGGGACAAAGGTCCGTGTCTTTCTCTAATGCCGATTTAAAATAGATATGTTTGTTAAGTTACCAACTATCTCAAAAGACTGACCGTGGTAAAAGTCAAGAATGGGTCCTCCACGCAAATACCTAGTGGACCTAAAGTATGTACCGTAAACAGACCCTCCTTACTCAGGGCCTTATTAGATTAAAATATTTAGACCTTTCTGTTAAATTGGCTTTATCCCTAAATTGTACTGGGTGAAGTTTCATAAAACGTTTTTATATTAATATATGTTAGGCAAAAACCAAGCGCTAAATTCAATTTAGATGTGAAAGAGTATATTTGAAAGGAATTAAGAGGAGAGAAATAGGAAACTTTAACACACAAACTTATGTGGAGAACTTTCAGATAGAGGAAAAACCATTGCCGAAGGAAAAACCAATACACTAGAAATTGAAAGGAGAGCGCACAATTGGTGCCACTCATATGTAAAGATTCCAGAAACCCTAGTTTTCATAACAGACTTGCTGTGTCAAGCTCGATGGGTCTAAGCTCTCTGGTACCCTCACAGACCTCTGTCTCTAAACCGAGACATAAATTTGAGATAGAACATAGCAATATCCAATAACGTCAACCGTTTTTCTCTTTCTCTATCAATATTCTTAAATACAGGCTTATATCATTGGAGGGGTCGGAAACAAGAAATACTACAACGATAGTTGGGTCCTTGACACAACTACCAGTTCATGGTCTAAGCTTGACATATGTGGCCAGCATCCACAAGGGCGGTTTTCCCACACAGCAGTTTTCACAGGATCAGACATTGCCATATATGGAGGGTTAGCTACTTAATCAATGTTGTTATTTGGGGTGTATTTGAGCCAAGCCGAGCCTGAGCATCAAGATCAAAGCTCTACTTGTTTACATTTAGCTCGGTTTAGGCTTGGCTCGGCTCGTTTGAGCTAGAACCCTAGTTGATGAGCTTCGAAACTGAGCTTGTAATTTTTAGGCTCAGGCATATTTAAGCTAATAAATTATATTAAGGTAGCCTTGTTTAGGCTCGCGAGCTTACAGGTTCAATCTTCATTAGCCTCGGGCTTGAATCGATAAGCTAAATGAGCCGGCTAAGCTTGAAACAAGCCAAGTTTTTCGAGCTTTCCTCGTGACCTGGCTTCGCTCATTTACTCCCCGTGTTATGATAATCCCTAATTTTTCAGTTGATTTTCTTCTTGCCTTTTTTGTTCACTTCTTCAGTGAATTGCCATTATAAACAGGTGTGGGGAGGATGAGCGCCCTCTACGAGAGCTTTTGGTATTGCAGCTTGGCTCTGAGCATCCTCACGGAAGATATAATGTATCTTTGTGCAAAAATTTTGGCAAGTACTGGAACCAAGGAAGTAGAAGGATCCCAGATGGAGAACAGAACGGCTTGGTAATGATTCGATCACATGATTGGTATTGATCATTTACGGTTTGTTCGGTATCATTGAGCTTATACTAGGACCTACGACAATGACGGAACGCCCGGAATAATCGACCCGTTTTTCGGGAAAACGATAACAAAAGTTGATCGTTCTAGAAAGTTATGGTTTTTATTGTGTTGTGTCTTGAATTTTTAGTTTAAATTTAGAAACGAGGTCCATGGCCCTTGGTATGGACCCTTAATTTTGGGTCAACTCGGTATTCCCCCTCCTTTTGGCAGATAGGGTTTTAAATGTATGCCAATAAATACTCCTTAAAGGCTTCTGTCCCTGTGTGCCTGAAAAATACTTGTAACCTTCATTTCCAAATGTAATAAAGCTTTATTTTCACCCATGGTTTTTCTCTCATTTGAAGCTTTTCCATGTAAATTGCAGCTTTTGTTTCCCTTTCTCTTTTCTCTTCTCATTTTAAGATCAGACCTTGTCTTGATATCTTAATCAAACTCAAGTTTTGAGATATTTTTGCCTAACAGTTTGCAATTCCTTTCTCTATTATAAATGTAAACTACATAAGAGTAAACAGACTTTCTATCTGGGTGTTTATATATCCACTCATGATGACATTGGTTATTGCATCTCTCCTTTAGATTGGTTGTGAATTTCTTTCTCCCCCACTCATGGTTTTTTCCCTCAATTTGAGTGTTTTCACGTAAATCTGTGTGTTATTCTTTTCTCTTTCTCTCTTCTCTTCTCAATTCTTTCAAATATGTTCTATCGCATCTAAATTTAATTCAGGTTTTGGCTATTTGTCTGACAAAGAACTACATGCATAAAATGGGTTTTGGTTTTTCATAATCAATAAATTGCAAACTACTCAAAGTGATACGAATGAGCCCTTAGAAATTGCAAAATAAGTTTTTGGGCATGACTTCAATGTGTCTCTTCTATTGCAGAAAACAATGTTGATGGGTAAATGCCTAGAAACTGATAGGAGGGAACCCCATGAACTTCACCCACTACATTCAAAGCGGAGGAGAACCATAAGCACGAACCCACGGGAGAAGGAATCAGAAAGAGAAGAACATTCTCTGTCACTCTCCCAGCATTCTTCTCCATCACAATCCGATCAAGAACAGACAACAACTGTTCAACGACCAGCTCGATCTCAACATCTCTTACCCTTCAACTCGTCGCTAAGACATACAAAGTCTAGTAATACAGAATCTGCCTATCAAAGTAGCCGAAATAAAGGGCAATGTTGTTTACCTTCTTGTCATATGGAAAGATCCATTCAGAACCCGGTAAATGTCTATCCTGTAATCTTTTTGGCTCTTTAATATGTAATCAGTAAAGTTGTTCCATTGTGATATGGAGATTATGGATTCAAGTCTTAGAAACAACGTTACCACAGAAAGGGAAGAGTAAGTTTAACCCTCCCAGGGCCTACTTTGATGCAGCCATTTCGAATTACAACAGTTTAGCGACTAGTACCCTAACTCAAATGTGAGACAGTTTATCTTGTCGCTGAACCATCTCAAATTTGAGATAGTTTTCCTATCACCAACGCGTTACAATCTGAACCAAATTTGAGATTGTTTACCTTGTTGCTAGACCATCTCAAATTTGAGACGGGTTTTGCCGTTAGAAAATCCATTTCGGACTTTCTTCTACAAATTCCTTTCTGATGCGGTTACAAAATTTTAGTGACCAACAATTTTGAAATGGTTTGAGATGAAATTTTCTGTATCTAGTTTTTCACTGACGTCTTTTTGTTGGATAAATACCGTCTCTGATTTCATTTTTTCTAGTATTGAGGCATGCTTTATCTTCAACCTCTTTGTTGACGACTAATCGCTAACGTACGTAGCCTTGGTCTAGCAGCAAAAGTTTTACCAAGGTTTATGTTAATCCTCTACTATCCAACTCGTTTGCCTGACCTGAAAATCTTGATGACAAAGGGTCTGTTTGGTTAGGCTATGAAAAAAACTATGTTTTAGTAGCTCTTTCACATGTGTAAAAGTGCTTTTAATATGAAATTTTTGTCTGAAAAGTTTTTAGCTTTTTGCTTTTACTTCTACTTTGAAGAAGAAACATTATTTTTTGCTTCCACTTGAAAGCAAAAAAATAGTTTCTACTTCTATTTAAAAGCACTTTTCTTCGTAGATTAAACACTCTCAAATCTTATAGGAGTGGTTTTTTTCTCTTTAAGAAACTCGTTTTTCTAGAAAAGAAAAAAAAAGAAGCTAACAAATAGGCTCTAATCCTTAAATCTACATTGTTTCACAGATGGGAGTGGAGGTGCAAGGGAAGGTGGATGGAGTGTTTGATTCTGGTTACCTGATTACTGCAACTCTTAACGGTAGACTCTTCAGAGGTGTCCTCTTTGCCCCTGTAAGCTCTCAGTACTCCCTTTTCCCCAAGAAAAACAAAGGGTGTATATTTGTGTTTGTAATTTTTGATTTTTAAAAAAACTAAAAGCTAATTTTTGAACCAAATTGGGTATTTGGTAGTAAAAATTGTTTTTTTTTTTTTTTTTTTCCTTGTTTTTGGTTTTTTGTGTCTAGTCTTTACTCAAATTAGGAAAAAATAAAAAATGAAAAGTAAGAAATTATTTTTAAAACATAATTTTTTGTTCAAAAAAAAACTAAAAAGTACAAATAGAAAATAATTCCAAGCAAGTCTCAAGATGATTGTATTATTCTGCACATGTTGGGGTAGAGCAAATGGGGAACACCAAAACGTGAAACCACTTGTGAAACTATTCTTGGACTTTCACTTGCTAGTTTGGGTTGTTGGGAAGTTTGATCCCTTGACATAGTATCAAGACCTCTTTAACAAAGAGATTTTGATTTTGAATCTTAGCAATGTCAAGCAATGTCCATCCCTCAATATTAATGTAATTTTAGTGCAACATATAAAGCTTATGCGCTATCCATACTTTAATCCCACTAGACATTTGCGGGGGCATGTCAAAGTATAAAACCATTATGTTCAAATTATAAAATGATCCATGGGTTGATACTTATTAGTTTAAATTTTTGGAATAGTTGTTTCTTGGTGTTAGATTCTTATAAGAGGTTACGAATTCAAACATCAATAGAAAACATTTCCAATGCCCCAAGGGCTCCCTCCTAAGCAGGGTCTGGGGGGGTGGATGTATGCAGCCTTCCCCCTTCAGGATAGCACCCTGAAGGGAAGCTGTTTCTGAGAACCCTCAACCTGAGGGGTGCAACATGAGGACTTTCCAGGAGGTCACCCATCTTGGTACTATTCTTGCCCAAGCATGCTTAACTTCAGAATTCTAATGGGATCTGGTGCTTGCGTGTTGGTACCCTCTTAGGTTCAAACCTCAATAGCCCGTCTCTCAATTATCAATATAATTCTAGAACGTGACATGCGGCGGGCTTGTACACTATCTACACTTCAACTCCAATAGACATCCACATGAGGGGACATATCAGACTATAAAATCGTTACTGAACCTTTACGCTTCACCGTATGATCTCTTGACAAATTCCTTGATAGAATTGAGTCATTCTAATCGATTCCTCATGCTTCTCTTTGATGTTCCATCAACTAGGGACCTAATGTTGCCTACAGAGGAACGACTTCCACTCAAAATCCCTCGTCCGCAACTAGCAAGATGGTCGTGGCTCAACCATGCAACCATGGCCCGACCCGTGGGTCAGGCACAAATTTGGGTTTGAATTCGAATCAGCAGATCAGACAGGCTAAAATGGCGCATCCGTCTCCCATTTTCAGAGGGGTTCAAAAATCGATTGAGTTGGAGTCAAGAGTGAGAAGTGATCTCCAAGGTGTGGTTTTGAGCCTTGGGGGACCCCAGAGTGACCCCGTTTGATCATTACATTAATGTTTTTCTCTTGGGTTTTTTTTTTTTTCCTTTATGTTTCTTTGTTCAGTTGTGTATTGAATGTATGATGTCAAATTTTATACGTTGAGCATCTTCTTAGGTTCTTCATAACATGATGTGTTCTGTGTGTATTATCGAGTCCGTGCCAAATTAATACTTTCTTTCTCGTTTAAATGAAGCCACACTTCTCAGGTTGGAGGTTCTTGGACACAACCTTCCTTCAGAGCAGCATCCTGAAGGAAGAAGGCTGCGTACATCCACCCCCCCCCCCCACAGACCCTGCTCAGGAGGGAGCCCTTGGGGCACTGGCAATGTGTTGTTTCTCGTTTAAATGAAGGAGCAAAGCTACGCTTTTTAGTATGAATTGGTTGAAGTTCCACCATATTCTTTTCAAGTTTGTTTGGCAGTTGAAATTTAACAGGTGATAATTCAACTCGAATATTATATTTGAAAATTTTTGAAAATTTTGAATGTAGTAACATGATTCAAGTTTTAGATTCAATTTGACATGATCTGCAAATTTTTAATAGACTCAAGATGTGGGTTTGTTGTTGTCGTGGTGATATAGGCCAAACACATTCCAAAAGAACTTGGTTTATTAAACAAAAGGTTTTAAATTCAAATTTGTCTAAATCTACAGTCAAGAACCCCTAAGAAAACCTCAATCTTACTAGCGCCGTCCATTGATCTATTCGAATCAAAGCACTTGTTTCAAAGATGAAAAAAATGCCAAATAATAGTACCACCTTTTGAATTTTTCATAATAAACACAAATTGATCCATGCACTTTCGGCTAATCAAAGTTTATTTTGAAATTGTAACTTAAACACAATTCTCTCATATACTTTTAATTTTATAAAATAGTTCTTGAAATTATGTTATTATATATATCACACCTCCTAAATTTTGTTGTTAGATACAAATCATGTCCTTTATATTCCATACGACCTCCGAACGTATAATGTTAAATGGAAGTCATTTTGTATGTATTTTTATTTTAAAGAATATGCATCTAAATTATTGTTAATAATCTTAATCACCCTAAATATTAGAATTTTTTGAACATTCCTAAATATTAGATTTAAAGAGTTATTATGATGACACGAATAATTATTATCAAAGCAAAGACATCATATGATTCACTTGACAATAATAATTTTATCATATCAATAACATTACCCCTCAATTAGGGGTGTATTCGAGACTCGGTTTGTTGGCATTAAGCTCGGTACAAACTCGACTCGGTTCAATCTAAGCTCAGTGAGCTTCACATTAAGCTTGCTAATTTAAGCTCAATATAGACTTATTTGGGTTCGTTTAAGCTTAGGTTCAACTCATTTAGTCTCAAATATGACTTCATTAAATAATATTTAAATAAATATATCATACTAAAAAAAACTCATTTAAATTTATAAGTCTACAAACTCAAGCTTCATTAGGCTCGGATTCACCCCTACCCTCGACTTAATATTTAACTAAAAGAAATAAATGTAAAAGAAGTGAGTAAGGACAAAGACAGTGACAGGGAGTGGGAAAAGGGACACCCCCGTGCATCACGCGAGGTTGTGTTTCCCAATCTCTAGTGATTTCTCTCTCCTCTCATTCACTCACTCGGTCTGTCAGTCAGTCACAGTCAGTAAGGTCGCTTTCACCCCTATCCTTATCTGTCCGACACGTCATCACCCCTCACTCTGTCACGTCCGTCATATGAAGTCCCCTCCACCTCACCCAATCGCAACAATTAAAAAACATTTTAAACAAAAAAAAAAGAAAAATTAGGCCTCCCTTTTTTTTTTTTTTTTTTTTTTACTGTGATGACGTCATCCATTCTCCCAAGTTATCTCTGATTACTATTTTATCATTTATTATATAGATATATGATATTTTAATATGTATATATATATATATAAACAAATGCTATAAAATTTTAAAGTTATATCGTTCAGGTATCCTTTAGCTTAATCAAGAAAATTGCTAATATGTCATGTGATAAAAGTAATGTGGATGTATTGTATCAGCATCTTTCAGCAAAATTTTTTAAATAGCAAAAATAGATTATTGAATTAGGGGGAAGAATTATTGTATAATGTTGAAGGCATGTCGTGTATATTAGCATTTTCGAACAAAAATTACACTAGATTATGACAAGTAATATCTCTTTGGATTCCGAAAATAAGGTACTAAGTAATAAATTTTAAATTACAAAGTGGCTAAGTGGGCAATCCATTAACTAATAGATTACCAAAAGAGGGCCTTGTACGGTAAGCCTTGTATCCTGGGCCCTTGTTTAATGCTTTGATCCAAACAAAGCCCAGTTTAGTCAGGCCCATATAGTTGGCCCAATATTAAATTAATGGGCTAACGGCCCATATTGTACTTAATTCAACGGTGTTCCAGATTTGGGCCATCCACCGTTAACAGTCCTGTTTACCCTTCATATTCTCTTCCTCTATACACTCTTGTACCGTGGTGTAATCCAAGTTTGGGCAATCCTTGTATGGGCCCCTGTTTAATGATTAGATCCAAACCAAGCCCAATTTAGTCCGGCCCATATGATTCGCCTATCATTAAATTAATGGGCTAACGACCCATATTGTACTTAATTCAATGGTGTTCCAAGTTTGGGCCATCCCACCGCTAACAGGCCCGTTCGAAGGGGGCATTTTTTTTTTTTTTCCTTGATCAGGAAAAGGCGGCCCCTAAGCCTCCGAACTTAACATTGCATCCGATAAAAGAACATTGCAAAGTTCTAATGACGGGACTATCCACCACGGATGGTTACATCTATTAATAAAATGGATCTTGGCTCCTACATAAGCTACTCTATTACAATTCCTATAAATCCAACTGAAATATATACAAACAAAATGGCCTTAAAGGCTCATGCTGGTTCGATGGTGGGTAGTTGGTGTAGTTCGAAGGGGGGATTTGTATTGGGTACATGGTGCCCACGGCGTCCTAATAATTTTTTGTGGATTTTTTTTTTGTCTTATCTCTCATTATTTCTGTCTTTTGCTTATGATTCTCTCTTTCTTTCCCGCATATACTGCATGATGATTCCGGATCATCTAATAATTACTGCTTCTGCAGTGGTAGGTAGTGCTTTTTCCCTATCTTTATGAAAAGTTAGATTTTCAAATTTAATTTTATATATAACCCATTTTTCACAGCCAAATTCATCATAAATGAATTGGGTTTTATAGATTCGGGTCTACTTGTCATCCCTAATGACAAGAAAGGGCCAGGGAGAGGAATGGGAGGGGGGAGGAAAATTTAAGTAGTTTCAAATAATTATATTAAATATTAATATGTTGATATCTTGTGATGAAAATATATTGTCAAATTATTGATAAAAAATCATTTTACCATAATCAGTGGGCTTAAAAATTATGCGACATAATTTTCAGATTAAAAAATTATTTTACCAATATAAGATACTAAGATGTAATATGTTAGACCAAGGCTGGACATAATTCAAAGTAACCCAAGCACCTACTTGGGGACCCCGAAATTTAAGGGTCCAAAATTTTAGAGGATCTTTTTTTTAAATCTTAATTGTTACTATTAATAAGTTTTAATATTATAATTTTTAAAATTTTATTATATATGAAGGACCTCCATTAAAATGTCCGCTTGAGGTCTTGAAAATATTAGGACCGAGCTGTGTTAGACATGTCTTATAAGTGAAATTCGTACATAAATAGGGGCCGTATTTAATAGTGCGAGGGGGGCCAGATCCTTGGCTTCTTGCCTTTTCCAGCTCGTTGCCCACATGCTTACTCGTGGTATCATCAAAATTAATGTTAGGTATTGTTTGATTGTCGAGTGAATTGAATACGTATAAGAGGTTGTTAAAAAACTTAAATAAATTTAGTATGCTCTGATACCAATTTGTTAAGAATAAAACTTAATGCGGAAGCATACACCCTGATAACTTGATTCGATTCAAATAATATGGCTCACGCAAAACGAGAAGTAAACAAATATGGAGAAAGAAAGAACAAAACAAGAACACACAATATTTACGTGGAAACCCCTCTACAATCGAGAGGGGAGAAAACCACAGGCGGAGATGGAGATTCTTTATTAACTAAATGGAAGAATTACAACGACACTTCCCAAACGAGATATATGGAAGAATTACAATCACTCCCTCTGAACTCTCGTAGCACTCGAATATCTTGGAGGAATTACGAAATCACCTCTTTTTCTTAATGACGGCTCACCTCACTTTGATTGGATCTGAATGGGAGAAATCTCTCACCTAAACCGAAAACCCCAGGCCCTTATTTATAGAAAATAATTAGGGCCGGCGGAAAACGACTTCCGATCGATCGGCCCCTCCACGGCCAAAAATCAGAATCCTTTTCTTAAATCACCCGATCGATCGGCTTTCCCTCCCGATCGATCGGTGACCACACGACAGCCCCATATAAAATAAAACAAGTAATTTGAGACATAACCTAACAGAAGTTATACAAGGTGTTTTGTTGTCATTGTGAGAAATATAACTTTTTTATAAAGATTAGTTTATAATAAATAAAATTAGAACTTACTCGGGGTCGGGATGGCAATGGGATGAGTACAGGGGTGCCTCCTTCATATCCGTACTCATACCCACATCCGCTCGTTATCCGCTACAGGGTATGAAGTGGATAACCACGCTCGTCTTGGCGGATATAAATCAATACACATACCCGTCATATTACTCATGATATCTATTACGCACCCTTTTGTCTGCCCTAATATGGGTACCAAATGATTAGACTTACCGGCCAATATTAATTATTTGGTAATATTTTTAGAATTAAGTTATATTTTGCTATAACAGTGTTCTTAACACCCCTCATATGCAAGTCATTTTCAACCTCACCCCTCATCTGGTCCAGTCTAATTGGAAATTATGTAAGTCCATTTGCATCCAACATTCATCGAAGAGACTATCGACACAACAAATTCAAATAAACCCATCGTTTCGAGGACACTTCATGTGTCAAACAAGAGCTTGAGGCCATTCATGTACTTTGATATAGTACTAAATTTCACAAAGCCTTTGAAGCCCAACACACAAAGTTGACATAAACGAGATCCAAATATAAATTTAAGTAAGATTCTATCATAAAATCAATTGACATTAGGTGGACTAACTCACTAGACTTGTGTATTCATATTTTTTTTTTCCCTCACAATTACAATACAAGTTTAAACTAAACTCACATATAAGACTATTTAGTGCAACTTTATAAAAATCAGCAACTATTATCACTATATAATAATATTTTTTACTTTAATAATAACAATATCATAATATTTTTTTAATTACAATTCTCATAATTCCTTAAATCAATGTGGATGTTGCTTTTGATGCTTCTTCTTGTGGGGTTGGTGTTGCCGTTGTTGCTCGCTCTTGTGTTGCTCCCCTACAAGTTGGCCGGTGTTCGACATCCCATGTCCGTTTGGCTTTAGCCGGAGAAGCTCATAAAGTTCATGCTGCGAGTATACTCGCTTGCTCACACGCTTGGGATCATATCATCATTGAATCAGACAACCTTATCATCATCAATTTTATAAAGGCTTCTACTCGTCTGATGTGGGAAATCGTTGTTGTTGTGGAGGACATCAAACTCTTGGCTCGTGCTTATGTTTCATGTTCTTTTGTATAGGCTCCTCGTTGTTATAATGTCGTGTCTCATGGGATTGTCTGTCACCATCTTATTGGTGGGCGAGTACTCCCCCTAATGCTTTGTTTGGCAACTGGGTAAAGAGGTGAGGGTGAGGTAATATCCTACCCTTATTTGAATGTCAAATTAAGACAGGTAAGGGTAAAGAGGGATAAATAAGTTACCCTTATTTGACAATTGAGTAAAATGCTAAGGATAAAGAGAGTTATAGTTAAAATAAGGATAAAAGTGTCAACAATTTTTAAAAAATCACCTTTATCCCCCAATTTAGGAGTTAAAAAATTTGGGGGTAAACGGGGTAAGAAATTACCCCTCGAACAAATTTATCAAATAAGGATAAAAAATGACCCCCTTTTATTTCTCTTTATCTCGTTGTCAAACAGAGGGTAATTTACTTCCTCTTGTACTTAGTGATTCTAACGAGATGTAATCCTGCGTCCGAGCTTTTTTGAAAAAAAAAAAAAAAAGTCCACATTATGAAATTGGTTCGTCCACCGAGGCCTTACATTAGCATTTAGCACCGCAAATCGGTGACCCCCCCCGCCTCCCCATCACGTGACTCCCTCACTCACTCTCCTCCTTTACTCTCTCTCTCTCTCTCTTCACTTTCCCTCTAATTTCATCTGAAAACCCCACGCGCCTCTCTCTCTCACTCTCTCGCCCTTTCTCTCAATTCAATATTTTGTCAGACCTCGTTTCCCCCATTTCCGTACCTTTCTCTCTCTCAGTCCCCCCTTTTTGAGTGTGTAGCTGTTAATTCAAAAATTTTCTCTGTACAAACAAGAGGGAGTCTCATTCTATCCTCAGATCTCTATTCTTCGCCGGGTATTTTCTCGATCCTCCTTAAGTGTTCGTTTATTTTCAAGCTTTGGCTTACATTTGGCTGTTTTGTAACCTGGGTGTGCATGTATGTTTTTGCTTTTTGAATTTGTTCCCATTATTTTGTTGAATCAACCGTAGTTTTGTGTTTCATTGACGACCCACGGGGAATTTGAGTGAAGATTTTCTGGGTGTGCTTAGTTTCGTGTTTTTCTAGCGTTATTTTTGATGGGTCATGTTGGAAATATTGATTGAGAGATTTGTTTAAGTGTTTTGATTGAGAGAGTTTTCATAGCTTCCTCCTTTTAAAGCTACATTGTGAGAGGGTTGGTGGCTGACCGTGTAGCAGCTACATTGAAGAGGGTTGGTAACTTACCGTGCAGTAGTTACATTGAGGAGGGTTGGTAAGCTACACTTGGAGAGGGTTGGTGACTTGCTGTGCGGCACTTACACTTGGAGAGGATTGGTGACTTACTGTGCAATAGTCACACTGACGATGATTGTTGATGATTGTATGGGGTTGGGGGTTATAATTAGGGATTGTAAACTTTAATTTCACAGTGGACTGAGGCACCTGGGTCTTGTGGCTTTTTCCTCTAGATGAGAGAGGGTTTTCATGTAAAAATATCGTGTGTTGTTTTTCACTGTTTTTGTTGTTTTTTCGCTTCCGTTGTGCTTGGATTGTGTGATTTTCCCAACAGATTGGAAGCTCTTGTTTTGAGCTTACATTTCTCTTTTGAGTAGGGTTTATTTTTAGGTTGTGGGCCATTCAAAACCATACCACCATGTAATGTTACGAATATCTTACCCTCTTTAAGTCTTCCTTGACAGGGGCCTCTTTGAAGCACTAAGTTATTGTTGTCGTTTACAATTATGTGGGAGACTACTTTCTTCCTCATCTGCCTTTTTATATTTTGTTAATGTTTTTGGGTTTTCATGCATTTTTGTTTCGAGTCTTGTTGTACATTCTCTGATAAATTCTAGGGTTTCATTTCGTACCTTTATTTTATTTTATTTTTACATTGGTAAGGTGGGGTGGGGCAAATGCCTAAAGTGGGGATCGAACCCAAGTGGCGCCTCTGCTCTCGGAGTTTCCAACCATTAGTCTATGTCTTCAAAAAACTATTTGTTTCCTACTTATCCCCCAATTTTTATTCCTTTCTAGTTCAGTGCTTGAAGAATGTGTTAAATTCCTTTGATATTAAAATGGCAGGAAATGGGGGTCATTTCCCGCAAAATATTTCCAGCATGTGGCAGCATGTGTGTGTGTTGCCCTGCTCTGAGATCAAGGTCTCGCCAGCCTGTTAAGCGCTACAAAAAGTTGGTTGCTGACATCTTCCCTAAATCACCTGTGAGTAATTTTGCTCCTTCTAGTTAAAAATTTGTTCTTTCCCATTTGAATATTGAAATGTAGAATCATGGAATTTCATTATCTTTTAGCATTGTCAATTTGTCAGTTAGTTCTTTGTTTTGGGTAAGTAAGCAGGGCTGGGAATGTGGGGAATGAACTTAGATTGACCTAGGACCTTAACTTTGGTGTTGTGTTACTTGTAAAACGTACTTGGGATAGACTAGACCAAGGGTCCAACAATGTGAGTGCCTGTGGGTTGAAATTTTTTGTTTGTGGGGCAGGGGGTTTTGACAGTCATTTGTGCAGTGGGCGTATGTGCTTGGTTGGCCTAGTCCAATGTTGTGTAGGGGACTTGGTAAGTTTGGTTTTGATTCAGCAACGAGTTTCTATATATTGGTTTTCATAATATGAAGATCAGTGCTGCCGTTCTCTTGGTACTATATGTTGACGCTATTAGTTCGATGCGCTCATTTGGTTCTGAAGTAATTGTACAATAAAGTGACAGCTCGTGGTAACTACGGGTACTTAAAGTTGTGGAGGAATATTACTCTACTAGGAAAGGGTACAAGGATTGAGTATTACTTACTCGATACAATATTTTATGGTAGGCGATGTGATGTTATGGGTCGGTTATTCAATTTGTTTGCTTAAATATCAAAGTGACTACATTACTTCCTTAGAGATTATTTGCCTCGGTCTCTCTCTTTTGTTTTTCATTCTTTTGCTCTCTAATGTTTCTTTGTATTTCATCATTACCTCTGCCAAGAGCAAAATAACAACCACCACAAGAATGCATGGAAAACATTTGAGTTCCAGTATTTCCTTAAATTTTTGTATAAGTGTGCTTTATTAATGAATGGTAACAAGAACATTTATATCACTTTGGGGTATGTCTAAGACTGTCATAGTTGAGAAGTACAAGAGTTATTGTGAAGAGTTGTGTTCAAGTCACTTAGTATATAGAAAAATGTTAAACCCTTTGTTTTCTATAGGATGAACAGCCAAATGATCGGAAACTTGTAAAGCTGTGTGAGTATGCTGCAAAAAATCCTATTCGAATTCCGAAGGTAAGTACTCATTGTGTTTCCCTGAATAGTTCCTGATGCTCTAATTGTTATTTGCTATTGAGGTTTTCTAGATTTTACTATCCTCTTAGATTACAAAATATCTCGAAGAAAGATTCTATAGAGAAATGCGGAATGGACACCAGAAGATTATCGCTATCATTATGGAGGCTTACAACAAGTTTATTTGCATGTGCGACAAGCAGATGTAAGTGTGTCTGGAGTAAGGTGATTCGATGTTCATTATATTGATAAATAATGCTGATTTGAATTTTTTTTCCCCTATTAAATACAATGAATTGTCTACGTATTCTGAATCATATGGACCATTTAGTTAATGGCGTGGGAAAATTCATTTATATGGTGGTGTTGGCATAAAAAACTGGAATGCTTAAGATATATTGTCTGTTGATTGGATTCATTGTTTCACTGGATAAGCAAGAACACAAATGCAGGTTTCTTCTTATGCAAAAGATATCATTATCTTATTTAACTTAGTCATTCCCAAATATTGAGGCTTTGCAACATTTTCACCTGCCATGATATCATGTTATTCGTCTGTACGTCTGCTGGTTACATTTGTTATTGACTGAATCATATTTCAGTCATGCTACTTGTCCTCATTGATCCATGTACACACACCCACTCCTTTACAGGTCTTGCTTTTACATTATTGCAAATCTGTGTTGCAGGTCGTTAATTGATAACTAAAAGTTTCAGTTGCAAATTGAGAAAAGAAAAATTCAGTTTTGGCATAATTTGTCAGATACGTGTTGCAGCGTGTATACGTGCTTTCATTGGTAATACTACCATATGTATGGCACAGCCATGGAGACCTAAACTGCAAATCATATGTTGAATTTTATAGGGCTTATTTCGCTGGGAGCTTGCTGACTCTAGCCTCTGAGCTTTTGGATAATTCAAAGGAAGTTGAGATGCAGATAACCGGATGTCAAACTTTAACAAAGTTCATTTATAGTCAGGTGAATTTCTGAAAGTGTTGTTTTATTCCCTTTGTACAGTAGCTCAAAGGTTGTCTGTTTGGAATGTTCTTGCTTTCTTTTTGTTTGTCTTTCTAAATTTGATGGTTTAGTTATTTGAGGCCTTGAGTGGACTTTTGCTTAACCTTTCTACCATGAAGTTACTCGTAAGATGAGATGTGCTGGTGTTAGAAAGTGCTTCTATGGCATGGACAGGTGCTAAGATTATGCACCGGTAACCAAGTTCTTCAATGGCCTAGGCAAGGGGAATTGACCTTGGCAAACAGTGCTTATGATGTTTGCCTTGTGTGCCTAATTAAAAAATGATAGTATTGCTTGCTTTTATCAGCTACTTCTGCTTGTTGTATGGAATACTTTTGATGAAACAAAGGACTACGGTTGGAGTATGGTTTTGTTTGTTTGCTGGTGGTTCTGTTGCTTTTGATTAAATTATCATGCTCATGATCTTTGGTGTGGCGCTTTGATTAAGTGTTGAGATGTATTTGATGCTTTTCTTCCGGAAAAACTTTTCGTATCATTAGATGTCAGCTGCAAGTATCATAATCCTTTTATTCTCTATGGTGTTTACATTTTGTGTCAACAATGTGCACCTCATTTCTCTCAGTCACGTGTCCACTTCTTACGCTTTGCATGCATAAGACCCCTTGGCGCCTTGTTCGACTTGTGCCTAAAAGAACGAGTGTGCTTTGTTTAAGTGAGGAAGGCCTCAGGAACTAGTACAGAAGTGATTGGTCATGACCTCATATTTGGGTCCTAAAGCGAATACCACCAGGGGAACGGGAGCTAAATTTCTTTGTAATTTACCACATTTACATGCAAAAGAAGCGATATGCTTTTCTTATGGGTATAACTTTATATGTGAAAATAATTTCTACATTTAATGTTACTAAGACCTGTCCTTGATTTTGATCTTGTTGTGCGGATACTTAGAGTTTGTATGCTCTGCTCCTTTCATTGACGTGTTCAGTAAAGCATTGCTGCTCGGTAGTTCTAATCCTTTGTGCAACTTTTTATCATCTCTGTACAGTCTGATGGAATTTATGCACGCAATGTCGAAAACTTAGTTTCCAAGGTGTGCGTTCTGGCTCGTGAAATCGGAGAGGAGGATCATAAGCGCTCCTTGAGGGCATCAAGCCTGCAATGCCTTTCAGCTATGGTAACTTACTCAGATTCGACCACTTTGCATCTTGACAGATTGGTTGAGATCAATATTTGATGTTTCTCTACCTTAGACTTTTATATATGGATTATTCTGTTTCTCTCAATATTGTTCTTTATATTTTGCCAGAAGAATTTAGCGCTGCTCTCTTGCATCACAGGTGTGGTACATGACTGAGCACGCCCAAGTTTTTGACAACGTAGATGAGGCGAGTCTTCTTCAATTTCTTTGTTGAAGGAAATCTTATGCAAATATGTTTAGCGCATGTTTGGCATATTTTTTATTTGCAGTTTTTGATTTTTGATAAACTAATTATGTTCTAGAAGGCTTGGCGGGAGCCTTTGTGAGGCATTGGGTTGGTTGCTGTAATTATGTTTTGAAAATGATTTTTTTTTTTGGTTTTATGTTGTGTTTTGGTTTTCACTTAAAATAGGAAAAAAAACTGCAAACGAAAAACCAAAAACAAAAAAAATCGTTTCAAAAACATACCTTCAAGTTTTCAAGATACGTAAAAACTATAAATAGAAAACGGTAACAAACAAGCCCTTGATTGTTTGATTTCTGATTTGGTCCTTTGGCTGTTGCTAGGATGATGAATTTCTTTTCGTGATTGTACATTTATTCAAACTGCAGATTGTGCATGCTACTTTAGATAACTATGGACCAAATTTGCATACTGAAGATGGTGAAATGGGAGGGCGTCATCACTGGGTGGATGAAGTCGTTAGATGTGAAGGAAAAGGAGGTGCCGGTCTTGGCAATGTGAATGGTAGCATTGCCATCAGGCCAGCTCCGGAAAAGAAAACCATTTACTCCTTGACTAAGTAAAAATTTTTGTTGGGTGATTTGTCTTTATAACTATATTGCATGAAATGCCATTGGAGTAGATTGTGATTACAGAAATTTAACCAAAACTTTTGTTGTGTTAATTTCTTGTAGGGAAGAAATTGAAAATCCAAAAGTATGGGCTCACATTTGTCTCCAGAGGATGGGTGAACTTGCAAAGGAGAGCACCACAATGCGCCGTGTTTTGGACCCCATGTTTCATTACTTTGATATCGGGTGCTACTGGGGTCCACACCAGCGTTTTGCTTTGGTGGTTCTGTCCGATTTGTGTTACTTTGTTGAAGTCAAAGGTATATTGTGTCTGGCTTTCTGTCTTCTCCAAACACCTTGGTTGTATTCTTTTTGCATGATGGATCAAACGCGCATGCTTCAATCCATGTTCTTGGCGACATATTTCTTGATAGTAATGCAGCATATGCCAGATGAGATTCAATGATTTCAGTAGATGTGGCAGTTCAAGTTAATTAAGTTTTGTTAGGAAGTTTGTTAGAATAGGATGTAGCATAGTGTTTGTTTTATAGTTAAATTCTTATTTCTAGGAAGTTGTTTCCTATTTGATTACTATAGTTTGTTTTAATCCACTGGGTAAATTGTTTTCGACTGACCAATTTAAAATTTCAAATATTTTTGGATGCATATGGGCCGATGGTTTAATTATCCATTTTTCCTGATACTTCGACTAATCGCTCCTTTGCATTCTATCATGGCCCCATTTCAGAAAATCAGCTGCTGATTTTGGCTGGTGTGATACGCCATTTGGATCACAAAAACGTCTCTCACGACCCTCAAGTCAAATCTGACATAATTCAAGTTGCTGCATATTTGGCTAAGCAAATTAGATCGGGCACCACTTTCTCTGAAATTGGATGTATTAGTGATTTGTTACGGCACCTGAGAAAGAGTCTCCAGGCAACTGCTTCACCAATTGGAGAAGAAGACACCAACTTGAATATCCAACTCCAAAACTCAATTGAAAGTTGCTTGCTCGAGATGGCAAACGGAGTGAGTGCAATTTTAATATAAGCCGTGGATATCGTTTTTGTTAAGGACTCTACATGTGAGTCTAGTAAGAAATCCCACATTAGAGTTCCAAGAGAGAAGAGATCAACATATAAGTCTAATGAGCTACTCCACCTAACACCAATTGGTTTTAGGATGGAAGCCCACTTGCTCTTGTATGTGGATCTCATACAACTCCATGGGTCGGGCCAAAGGCCTAGTGAAATTTCACCGTTTTCCCTCTTCAATTTGTTGCTTACGTAAAAATGACGCTTATGAGCTGAACCTTTTTTTTTCCGTGTTTACTAGATTAAGGATGCGGGGCCACTGTTTGACTTGATGGTGTTAACATTAGAGAAGCTGCCACCAGTTGGAAATGTTGCCCGAGCAGCTATAGGTTCACTGCTTATTCTTGCTCACATATTCTCGGTTGCATCGGTCTACTCCCGTTCTCAGAAGGTGAGATTTTTATCATTATCTTTGGGAGCAATTAGAGTGCATTGAATCTGCGGAATCTTCTTTAGTTTTCTGTCTCTTTTTTCCCCTAGGTTTTTTACGGAAAATGCAATACTCAACATTTGGAAGAATCAGAAGACACGGAAAAATGATCCATTAATTAGGAAATTTTGGAAAACAAGGAAATGGTGTTTTCTAGTTTTAGTACAAAAGAAAGAAAATTGGTGACCCGGGCAATTTTGCAAATTTTTTTGGATAATTGGTATATTTTCTTGAATGAAGTGCGTGTCTCTTACTAGAATCTTACATCTTCCATGCAGGTGTTTCCTGAAGCATTTTTAGTCCAACTTTTGAAGACAATGCTGCACCCAGATGCCGATACACGCGTTGGAGCTCACCATATATTTTCAGTTCTTTTATTTCCGGATTCTCGCAGATCAGCTTATTGTAATGAAACAAAAAGATGGAAATCTGGGAATAATTCATCTGCATTCGCATCAGTCACAGCATTACTTGAAAAGCTCCGAAAAGAAAAGGGTGGTATGAGCGAAGAAAAGGTCGGGAATGGTGTATTAGATGATTGTAAGGGAAGGGAATGTTCTGAAGAAGAGCATAACCAGGGCTTTGCTCGTAAAACTTCGCCTAAGTTTTACAAATTAACAAATATTATGGATCGTACTGTCGGGTCAAATAAATCTGCTGAGCCGGTTAGTGGGTTTCATCCGTATGCAAATTTGTTCTCGTTTATGATTTATTGCAACTAAAGTGATGAATTTATCAATCTGTGCAGGAATCTAATGTGATGAAACTAAGTGAAGATCAGATACTGCAGTTGCTTTCTGGGTTTTGGATACAGATGAATTTACCGGATAATTTGCCATCGAATTATGAAGCTATAGCTCATTCTTACAACTTAACCCTTATGTCTTTCCACCTTAAGGTCTGAAAACCGATGCCCCAGCTTCGTTTTTTGCTTCTTGCCCGAGCTTGCTCTCTCACGTTTGGTTATAGATAATAATCTTTCAACGGATTTGGAAATTTAGGCTCCTTTTGTCTGAACGGAAACTTTGTCTTCACTAAATAATTTCAATTGACGATTTTTTCCCCCTAAAGTTTATTTTTTCTAGCTAAAGGAGATGGTTTCATTTTGTAAATTTGCATATGAGGTTCACGGTTGTGCGAAGTTGAGGTTGAGGTGAAATATGTGTCGAGAGATTATGATAGAAAATGATTTCTCATCCATGAAGGAAAATGTTTTTCCCTTTCCGTTGAAAGGAAGTCAATTTCCCCTTAATTGAGGAAGACTTTTTTCGTGTTTGTGATTGTTCATACAAAGTTATACAAAGAAACAACAAAACTGGAATGAAGATGTTTTTTTTGCCAATACAAACGGAGCCTTATATGCAAAACAATTGTTTTAATGTCCCATTTATGGATCTTGTCTTTTTAATTTGTTCTCTTCGATTTTCCATTTTATAGTTGTGTCATTTACCAAACCATCATAGACTGAAGGCTTTTTAGTTTTCTTATTGCTATTTATGGCACCATGGATGACTGAGATATTAATGTTGCAGAACAGTGATTGCAACCTCGTTATCCGCTTTTTCCAGCTTCCGTTATCCCTACGAAGTATATCACTGGACCCTAGTAGCGGTATGTACTTGTTAAGTTGACGCTTAAAATTTCTATTTTCTTTTCCCGAGATAAAGCAATAACTAATCATACTCTCGTTTTTCAGGGATCTTGCCCCCTGCTTGCCAGCGATCAATTCTCGTTACGTCAACTGCAATGCTCATGTCCGCGGCGAGATTATACCATATTTATGAGCTGAATGACTTGCTCAGGTCCCTTGTTCCACAGGATGTGAGTGTTCCTTTTGCATTACTTCTCTTTCTACTTTAGGCTCCAATTTCCTCGCATTAATATTATTTTTTTCACAACGGGAGGAAATTGGCATCCCCTCAAAGATGAAAATATTTTTCTTTTTGGTGGGGAAATTGTTTTCCCCTGTAATTTCATGTCATACATCTTACTTGAACCTCAGCTTGGCCAAGTGTAAACCTTATACAAAGTTCTAGAATGAATTTATTTTCTCTAGCTAGAAAAACGAAAATTTTAAGAAAATATGTGTTTGATTCAAAATATTTTGAAAAAGAAATTTTCCATAAAGAAATATTTTCCTTTCATGTGTGATGAACAACAAACAATTGAATGAGGCGCCTTTGTTTCCTGTTCCCTTTTTATGGAGTGGAGTGCTCGAGTTTTGATTTGTTGTGATAGCAAAAGCATGGGATTCTCGGTCTTATCAGCTTGTCAATGCACAGGTTGATCCGTATCTGGGCATTAGTGAAGACTTTCAAGTATATGTCAAGACTCAAGTGGACATCAAACGATACGGGTCAATGGTTGATAACCAAGCAGCGACTGCGTTACTTTGCGAACTACGAGACAAAAA
Source organism: Simmondsia chinensis (assembly GCA_018398585.1). Taxonomy (NCBI): domain Eukaryota; kingdom Viridiplantae; phylum Streptophyta; class Magnoliopsida; order Caryophyllales; family Simmondsiaceae; genus Simmondsia; species Simmondsia chinensis. Next base: position 3,665,176 of record JAGTTD010000009.1, read on the forward strand.
CATTGAATCCGAAAAGACCATGCTGGACATCCTTGCACGTCATTTATGTTGTATAACTAAGGTACCGTCTTTTCTAGTGAATGATAGGATAGACAAATTGGTGTAGCACAACTTGCTAGGAACATACCCAGTGCCTCAAGGGCTCTCGCCTACGCAGGGTCTGGGGGGGGCGGATGTACGCAGCTTTCCCCCTTCAGGGTGTTAACCTGAAGAGAGGCTGTTTCCCAGTGCCCTCAACCTGAGGGTGAGGACTTCCTAGGAGGTCACCCATCCTGGTACTACTCTCGCCCAAGCACAACTTGCTACCTACCTAAAAACTGATCTTAATAATATTTAATCAAAACTAAAATTATGAATTGATAAGTTATATTTATAGAAGAAATACGAATTTCTAAGATAATATTGGATAAGGTGAGATAATTATCCTATTGACTAAAATAAGGATATAGTTTCTATTCTAATCATATCAAATTGTCTGACTAAATCTAATAAGATACAACTTAAAATATAATATACGATAAAATCATTAAATAACATCTTGTGTACTGCAGCACAAATCTTAGAAAATAGCTGAGTTTGACTTTCTTAATGCTCCTTTTATTTCCTTTTCTGCGGGGTCATAGGATTTAATTTGCAAATATGTTTCTTTAGGTGGAGGAAGAAGAAATACGTCGCGAGTTGCCAGGGGCTTTCTGTCCAGATGATGCATTCATGTTTGCTCCTCCATCGATGCGGGACTTGGATCATATCCGAATGGTTGGCCACTCAAAAGGATCGCCTTCTTTGGATGCTGTGGGTTCCCAAATTATTACATAAAGTTTTGGTTTCTTAACAATTGAGTTGAGCCTAGCTTTAGATATCTGTTGCTAAAACTGAAACCTTTTTGTTGCTAAAACTGGAAATGGTATATCTTTTTGCAGGATTTGTCAATAAGCTCAGCTGTTGAGGACGATGCAATAAGTGTTTGTTCTGTTGCAAACCTCTCTCGTCCTAGAGTGACACCGACCTCCACGCCTGATATTATGAGCATAGGGCAGCTTTTGGAATCGGTATTTATCTCTCTTGTAGTCTAGCTGAGTGAGTCTCTTATGTTCAGGCCTGTTTGGTCAAGCTTTTTTTTTGGAAAAAAAGCACTTTTCTCAGATTTTGTAGGTGTTTGACTTGGAAAGGAAAGTGTTTTTAAATAAAAGTAGAATTTGTTTTTTGCTTTTAAGCAGAACTAGGAAAATAGTGCTCATTCTTTAGAGCATTAGTGGAAGTGAAAACTAAAAGTTTTTCATACAAAATACCCCTTTAGATAGCACTTTGTTTAGGCAAAAAATGCTTGCTGTATCTTATGTGATATTTAGGAGCATTACTATGAAGAGTTCCCATTTGAGTATGGTAAATTCATTGTGGAAATTAATCATGTTTTTCTACATGATGATTCATGTATGCTTCAATGTGCAACATATTAAGTTGTGGCCCACAAATCTAGTGGGTCACAGTGAATTTTTGATGCGATTCTAACCCCAGGCCTTACATTTTGAGGCATTAGGTCCAACTGTCATACCATTTGAGGCATCTCTTGGGGTAATGGCTAACGGTGCAATATTTCAGGCACTCGAAGTGGCGGGGCAAGTAGTAGGAACCACAGTATCGACATCACCTTTGCCTTACAGCACCATGGCTGGCCACTGTGAAGCTCTCGGCTCTGGCACCCGCAAGAAACTCTCCAATTGGTTAGCTTATGAAACTCATCATACTACAGCCGCAAGTGATCCCTTCTCATCACCACGCTCTGATATCCGTGGCGCCATTAGTAAGGTAAGTTTGCGAGTCGGGGAACTACATACATTTATCCTGCTTCTATTCACCAGGCTTCTGGATTTGGATGATGGCAAAAAGCTTGGCTTCGTTTGTTTTGAGAGAACTTTTTTTTGCCCTTATTGTACTATTTCTTTGTGTATCTTCATAGCAACAACTACTACTCATTGGGTTTGGATGATTGCAAGATGCTTGGGCTTGTTTGTTTTGTCGGAAAACTACTTTAACGATAATGATAGTTTCTTTGCATAACTTTATAACAACAATTACAAATGTGAAAAATGTTTTTCTTCATTGAGGAGAATTAACTTTCCCTCAATGAAAGGGAAAAACATTTTTTTTCTCGAAGGGGAAATGTTTTCTGCGGTGATTGCACGTCATATGTCTCACTTCAACCTCAACTTGGCCAAGTATGAAACCCTGTACAAATTTGTACAACGAAATCATTTTCTTAACTAGAAAGACAAATTTTTAACGAACGAAGCCTTGATTCGAGACATCTTCCTCCATAACATTTTCTCTCTCTCTCTCTCTCTTTCCGGGGTTATGCAGATAACGGGTGATGCTGAGGCAGACTCTGGCATAGGAGTTGCATTCCCGAGGGACCAAAGCTTGAGTCTAAGACTGCCACCAGCGAGCCCGTTTGACAATTTTTTAAGAGCAGCCGCGGGTCCAGGCCTGGGTGTGGTGGAGCTCAGGGGCTAAGAATCAGTGGTTCCCGGCTCACCGCCCTCATATGGTTTAGTTGTTTAACTGTAGAATTAGTTGTACTGGTAGCTTGTTTAGGATCTGTAGATTATGTACTGATTTGCTCACTGCATTATGTTTTAGGTTAGTGATCTGTAATGTTTATGTTGTCTGAATTTAAGTTTGAATTAGTTGTACTGGTACCTTGTTTAGGGTCTGTAGATTATGTACTGATTTGCTCACTGCATTATGTTTTAGGTTAGTGATCTGTAATGTTTATGTTGTCTGAAATGTAAGTTTGACTGAGAGGGTTCTTGGGTTCAGGTTAGCTTGTAGCAGTACTAGTAACTTATGCTTTTGATATATGTATGGTAGTTTAGTTTCCTTTTGATTTCTTTGAGCATTGGCTGAATGATGAGGCCTGTTCCATTTCTTTTTATGATTATTGTCTTTTAGAAAGCAGGAACTACGACACCGGATCCCATTAGAACTCCGAAGTTAAGCATGCTTGGGTGAGAGTAGTACCTGGATGGGTGACTTCTTGGGAAGCCTCGTGTTGCCAACCCTATAAAGTTAGGGGTCCTCGGAAACAGCCTATCAGCAGGGTTACGCTCTAAAGAGGTAAGGCTGCGTACATCCATCCCTCCCAGACCATGCTTATGCGGGAGCCCTTGAGGCACTGGGTCTGTTGTTGTTGTCTTTTAAAAACTAAAAATCATACTCTGAAAATGATTTTTTTATAATTTTTGACTTCTTGTGTTTTGTTTTTTTCTTAGTTTGAGTAAAAATTGAAAGTAGAGAAAGGAGAATGAGAATAATCATTTTTAAAATTTGGTTTAAGTTTCTCAAAATTCAAAAACTAAAATTAAATAGCGATGTCAAAACCATTTTGGCTTCAATTATGATAATTGTTGGGAAACTTTACACAATCAACATAAGCGGAAGAGTAAAATCAACAAAATTAATGAAAAATCACCACACTAAATTTATGTGGAAACATTCTCTTAAATAAAGAAAAAAACCATGGGATTCAATGGGTGCTTTAATCCACTATGAAATTAAGGATTACAATTTCTAATTATAACCCTTGATCCCATGTACAATCATCAGCATCAATCATCATCTGTGTGACTATTGTACAGTAATTCACGAATTTTCTCCAAGTGTAGCTGCTGCACGACAAGTCACTAGCCCTTTCAAAGTGTAGCTATTGCATGGCGAGCCACCAACTCTCTCAAAGTGTAACTATTATACAGCGAGTCACTAACCCTCTTCAATGTAGCTACTACACGGTGAGCTATCAAACTTCTCAATACGTAGCTTCGGAAAGAGGAAGCTACAAAAACTTTCTCATCTCTTAATAAAATATCTCTCCCCTACTCGGGTGCCTCCCTTGGGCATTCCCTTACAAAACTCTTGAACTCTTATATCTTTTCTGTCTTTTTCTCTTCTCTCAAACATACATAAACCTCTATTTATATTGAGTTACCTAAATCTAATTTGATTAGAATATCAAATCAAATCAAACTCATTTAATAACTCAATATAAACATTATCTCACCTAAATAAAATCTAAATCACATCAAATTAATATTAATTTTGAGATAAATAATATCCTAACAATGATCTTAAATATTAAAGTTATCAAACCCGTGTTGGGTTGGCTGAGATGAGCCAACCAAGCGAGTTTTTGCGATGCAAGGTTTGTTCTAATGAAGTATAACCCTAGAGAAATACGGTGGCGAAGTTATAGTAAAGTTGATGGGGTTGATTATAATAGGAATTATTATTTCAGTATTTCAGTGTAGACAATTGACATTTATTTCTTATATTACTTATAGTTATACAATATAATTAAATGTATTTTAGTACTTTAGTGTGAGCAATTGCCCACTCACTTGTATGTGGTTTCGCCACTGGGGAAATATATTCCAAGTCGACCTAATTTAAAATGTCTCATGTTGGGATTGCAAGAGAAAAACATATAACTATAGCGAGTTACTCTACCTAATAACAATTAGTATTAAAATAAGACTTCATTTTAGCTTATGTTTGGGTCTTGCAATTGCCGTTTTGACTTACCTCCAAAGGAGAAAACATTTTTTTGTGACAATCTCATATCATATGCTTAATTGTAACTTAAACTTAGCCAATATAATCCTCATATAAATTTTTGTAATAAAATTAATTTGTTTAGTTAAAAGAGAAATTGTTTTAAGACAAATCTTAGCTGGAAGTATCTAAATACTTTTTCTTATTGTCTATAATAATCTGAGTTTTTTTTAATCATCTAATAATCTGAGTTATATTCCTTTACATTTGAAATTTGCTCCCTATCTATATTCAAATTGATCCATATATATATTTTTTATTCAAAATAGTTTCTAATATTCTATTTTTATGTCAAAATTAATTCATCACTTAGACTCCTCTCATCATCGCTGTCCCATTTTATTGAGGCACCCAAAAGGAGCCATAAAATGGGGCTTCACAGGGAGCTCCAAAATAATAAAAATATATTTTAAATATTAATAAATTTTTATATATTAAACTTGAGTAATTTTTTCTATTTAATTATTTATATTAAGTTATTTTTTACCAATATAAATCCTAATTTCATAAATTTAATTTGTTTTTTGAACATAGTTAATTATCTTTTAATCTTTTTTTAAACGTATTTTTATCTTTTATCTTAAATTAATTAAAATAGTATAAATGTCATTAACTATCAAAATAACTAAAAAAATATAAAAGATGGGACTTTAAATTAAGAGAAGAAGCCTCATTTTTTATAGAGCCTTATTTTTAATAATATGTCAAAATTAGGCTTTAAAAATAGGACCATAAATTGGTGTAGCATTTAATACTCGATTTACAACGGAGTAAATGAGCCAAAAAAAATCTCTGATTATATGGACCAAGGTCCGCTTCGACCCGTACCCGTTACCTCCTTACCGGGTCAAAGCTCAAAAAGACCTCCTTTCACCATTCCTCGCTCGAAGCCGAACCGAAGATAATCTGCAACACTAAGACGGTAACTGCTATCAGCTCGAGAAAAATGGCTCACTCTTGTATGGCTACTCATCTTTCAACCCCCAATTTCAACCCTAATTTCTCTGATTCCTTCTCCTTTCGCTCCGATTCTCACTTTCGATCCCTTCCGCGTAAATCTCTTCCTTTCAGGTATGTTTAATTGCTTATTGTGATCAGAAATTTGTTTCGATTCGTGTAAAGTCGAAATGATTAAGTTGTGAGTTGTTAATTGAAGTATTGGTTGATTTTAGGGGTGTGAAATTGAATTCGAACGAGAAGAATAGGCGAAGATCGGTGGTGAATGCGGTGTATTCCGATGGATTTGGTACTGTGAGTACGGCGGAGCGCAGAGGGATTTGGTCTATAAGGTTAGGGTTTAAATATGCAACAATTTTTATTTTTGCGAATTCGTGTTTATATTTGTATTTTGACAATTTTTGTTGAGTGAAGTTAGGCTCCATTTGGTTCGTAGAGAACATTTTATTTATGAAAAATTTCCCTTCACAAAATATTTTTATTTTTCTGATGGTTTTATTCTATATATTTGTATAAGGTTTGTGTTTGGCCAAGTTGATATTGAAGTGAGACATATAACGTGACACCACGGTGGAAAATGTTAAATGAAAGAAAAAGTTTTCCCCTTTCATAAAGGGGAAGTCAATGTCCGCTTAACGGAGGAAATTATTTTCTTCAATGTGGTTAAGTTATGTAAAGAAATAATAGAATTGAGACCAAAATGTTTCTTGTCGAAACAAATTGGAGTCTTAGTTGTGGATTTCTTTTGGGTTTCAGAGATGACTTGGTGGTACCCTCATCGCCATATTTCCCTGCTTATGCACAAGGACAAGGGCCCCCTCCTATGGTGCAAGAGAGGTTTCAAAGCGTGATTAGTCAGCTTTTCCAATACGTAAAGGCTTTCTTCCCAATTTCGAGTTATTGTGACTTTTTGTTTGATAATATTTTTTGTTTTTGCGTGTGCTCTAAATTTTGTATTTGCTGTGCTTTTTGGTTGGTTGAAGAGGATTATTCGCTGCGGTGGAGCTGTGGATGATGATATGGCGAACATCATTGTCGCCCAGCTTCTATATCTTGATGCTGTTGACCCTAACAAGGTTTGTTCTTTTCAATGTTTGTTAATTTTTTAGTGAACAATTGGTGTTGCTGAGAAAACTCTCGTGGAGCAAATTATGATATTACAATACTCGAATGTGAAAATTTGCAGATTCGATGTCTGTTGCATTTTTATTTGTAGAAATGCTCCTCATTTTGCATAACCCGGAATCCAAGATCCAAATCCATGGTCCTCAGAAGGGTTTTCAGTCCAATCTATAAGTTAGTGATAATATCTTTAAGTTTTCCCTTTGTGTCGATGCTTAGATTGCACAAATGTGAGACCTCATTAGCGTGCAAAACATAATCCATGTGTTGTCCTTTCATTCTACGATGATGGAAGTATCATACTATTAGAGCTTTTCTTTTTGATGTTTTCCTAGAGATCCGGAGAAACATGCAACTAATAGGATTTCTCTAATCCTCCCTTCCCAAAAGCTATCATTATCTGATGTTTATGGTATGTGTTATAACTCTAATTAGCTATCAAAATCTTTAATGGATGTCTTCCTTCTTGAGCAGGATATTGTCATGTATGTGAACTCTCCAGGAGGATCAGTAACAGCTGGTAATGCACTTTCTGCTTTGTCTTGATGAGTCTTCTGCAAAATTTTGGCTTTGTGATTCATTTGTTGAGCATGTATTTGTTGTTCTTTTGATATTTTTCGGGATAGGTATGGCAATATTTGACACAATGAGGCACATTCGTCCTGATGTTTCCACAGTATGTGTTGGACTTGCTGCAAGGTAAAACTTTCATTAGACATTGTATAAAAAGATTCAGCTATAACAAAATGCGTTCCCTTTTTTTTTTTTTTTGGTAAGTAACAAAATGCGTTCCCCTCCCAAAGTAGGCTAGTATATTCATCTTGAAAGCTTGATATGTTTATTTATGCAACTTTTAGATACTGGCTTGACTGTTGTGTTATTTAGACCTCAACGAGAACGTCTGTAGTTACATTATAACAGTTGCTTGATTGTAATTTCCACCTTTCTTCTTGTTACTGAGCTTTCTTTTTGCCGTACTCTCTTTCTTGGTGCACTTGCAAAGTGTCGGATTGGAATTCTGTTCTTTCCGCTTGTTTTATGTGCTTTGGATGTCAAGAAATCTTAGATCGTGCATGTGCCACCCACAAGGTTAGTCAAAAACCTGGCACAAGTGGCAGCTTGGAGTCCCCGAATTCTAGAAGCCCTCAAGTTATATAATCTATAATTTGGCACATATATAAATGTCTTTTATAATTTGTTTAATTAATATGTATATCACTGAAGAAAATGTTAATATATAAGGACCCCGTTTCAAAATATCTGCATCAAGTCCTAAAACTCTTTGGACTGACATTGACCACCCGCTTCAGTTTACTAATTGTTTATATTTTGGTGCAGTATGGGAGCATTTATTCTAAGTGCTGGCACCAAAGGTAATTCATTTATCAGTGCTATTAGCAGTGACATTCGACGTGCTGCCTCACTCTAGGGTTCCCGACATCTAACTGTGATACCTGATCTATAGGGAAAAGGTACAGTTTGCCAAATTCAAGGATAATGATACATCAGCCTCTAGGTGGGGCACAGGGTGGTCAAACTGACATTGACATCCAGGTAAAGCTCTTCTTCTCCAACATCTGGTACTTGCTAGAATTTGTCTATTTTAAATGATTTAGGTTTAGATTACCCGATACTAGTCCTGTTTGGTGGAGATGTACAGCAATCACGGCAGCATGGCGCATTATGCACCAGAAATGGTGTCCTGTGACTGTTGTCTGTGATGTCGCATTGTCCCCATTACATTATGCTCGAGTAAAGTTTGTGATGGCAGTGGAAAGATAAAATTAGTGTGGTTTATCCGCTTAGTCAGACTTTCTTTTGGCCCTTGGGTGGTGGGGATTGACCAGATGGCGCAGTTGGATGACTGAACCACGTAACCAGAAGAAAATGGTTTTGTAGATTCAAAACGATTGAGCTATGCGGTTACATAAACGCGATGGCTTGTAGACTATCAACAAAATGAACAGTCATTCAGGGAGCTGAAGTTTCTATGTGAAAGGCATTCTAGTCTTTCAGGCTATTGATGTGTTTCAGATTTGTCTCGCGGATGAGCCTTTTGTTCATATATCAAATATTTGAGATCTTACTTGGATTTGCCAAAATGAAGCACTTGTACTTGTTAGGATCAAATCACATATACTGAAACCTTAAATTTAAATGACGAGTACACAACAGAGAAAGACAGAGAACAAAGGACACTTGATTTACGTCGTTTCACCAAAGCTTACATCCACGAAGGGAAGCACCACAATTTCACTATATCAAAGATTACGTGAGAGTCTCAAGGCTACTACCCTAACTCAATATGCACAACCTTCATACCTATATATAGCCCACACATTAAACATTACCTCGTTTGTGGCTATTTATCAGCCATGCACCTAACTGTATGTGAGGATGGTCATGTAGAATGCTGAAAAGAAAGCTGTGTTTGCCGTTCCATGGTCTGTAAAACGACCAATTATGTTACCTTGCATGTCATCCGTAGAAACTTACTGGGATGTGCTGTGATTGATTGTGATTCGCTTGTTTTTTAAATTTCCAAATGTGTTCAAATTCCGCATTTTTCATAGAAACACCCCAAAGAAAGCATAGAAAATTTTTGCTAACCAAACACACTGTAATTTCGACTCTGCCATGAAACTCATTGACGCTGTGGTCGTCCACCAGGCGAATGAGATGCTACACCACAAAGCAAATCTCAATGGATATCTAGCTTATCATACTGGACAAAGCCTAGAGAAGATCAACCAGGACACGGACCGTGACTTCTTCATGAGTGCAAAAGAAGCCAAAGAATACGGGCTAATCGATGGTGTCATCATGAACCCATTAAAAGCTTTGCAACCAGTTGCCCCTGCCTCTGCGAACCAGTCATCATGATAAACTCCATTTTCAATTTCGAGGTTCAAATTTACGCATAGTCGGGCTTTAAACTTCAAGATTGAGAATTCAAATGCACCCGCGGTCATACTATATATGATCTGATTGCAGCGTTTGCTAGATCGAGTCACTTTGGTCTACAGGACTAAGTACTGTTATTTTCATCATGGGTGTGCGTGCCATGAGATGAACATTGATCTTTTAGCTCGTGTAATTTGCTTGGAGCTTAAATGTAACTGCATTTTATTGGTTTCTTACGGTGCGATTGGTCAAAATGTAACTGTACTTCAACGGTTTCTTAGGGTGCGGTTGGTCAATCTTCGGGCATTTGCTCCAAGGATGTGTTTTTAGAGTTTATCCAATGTAGACATGATAACAGTACAAGTCATTGCTGGGCCTTGAACCATCTCTGAAATTGACCATGTTTTTATGCATAGTGGTGTTGATACGCTACTGTAATAGTTATGTTCGTCTTTTAAGTTTCTTTGTTAGTGCTGCACAACTTTGAATGCTGCTTGTCATGTAAGATTAAAACCGCACATTATAATTAATTCATATTGATGTGTTCAAGCTAAAAAAAAGCAAACATTCATAGTGTCTCAAAGGCTTCTGCCTAAGCAGGGTTAGGGGGTGGATGTACGTAATCTTTCCCCTTCAGGATGCTACCCTGAAGAGAGGCTGTTTTCAAGAACCCCCAACCTGAGGAGTGTAACACGGGGACTTCCCAGGAGGTCACTCGTCTTGAAACTACTCTCGCCCAAGCATGCTTGACTTCGGAGTTCTATTGGGATCCGGTGCTTATATATTGGTACCCTCTTAGGTTGATGTGTTCAAGCTAGGACGTAGAATATGGTCACGCATTAACTGTTTTGGTGTTGGGTCCTCTAGCAAGAAGAGCCAAACTAGGGTTGTGTCCAATCTAAGCTCCATTTTTTAAGTTTTATTTTTGTCACATCATAAAAAATAGGGCTTCTCCTTTTCAATCAATGTCCCATTTTTAACTTCGTTTTTATATTTTTTTTAGTTATTTTAATAGTTAAGGTTATTTATATTATTTTAATTATTTAAAAATAAAAGATGAAAATTGCGAAGAGCTATTTGAATTTTGAAAAGGAGAATATTGAGAGAATAGATTAAAATTGCTAAAATTTCGGCCTGATCTTAGGCCCTGACTCACCCAATTATGATTTATATTTTTGAGAAATAAACTACCTAGTATTGGAAAGAACTATATTAACATGTTAATTTTTTTTTAAACACTATAATATGTTAAATTCATACATTGAATATTGTGATAAAATATAATTAAATTATAAAATTAATCATTAGATAATATTTTATATAGAAATAATTAATTTCTTATTATTTATTGATTATACGCATAAGGCTGATTAAGTTTTCAAATAGCAAAAGTGGCTCTTTTAGTACTTAAATTCTAAGTGTGTAAACAAGTCGAGTTGAGCACTTCCTATTTAAATTCGATTCATTAAGTTAGCTAAAATCCAATTCGTTAAGCTATTGAGACTTCATAATAAACATGAAGAAGTCATAATTAATTTAAAATACAAGTATTTTATCTAATATTTAATTTGCTTACACCCTTATTAAATCCTAGGATCTAAATTCTAAAGTCCTTTTTGACATACATATAAATTTATTTCATCATTTTATATTTTTAAAAAAAGTAATATTATTGCCAGCTAATATTAGAGTAATTTGTAGTATCAGCTTTGAGGGAGTAAATCAGGTTGACCGTGAGTCTATTCTGCAGGGGTTGGGGTTCGGTATTGAGGCCCTTCCTCTCAAATACTTGGGCATTCTGATCTCGGGGTTTAGACTAAAAGTTGATCAGTTTGGTCCTGTGTTTGATAGGATAAAGGAGCGTATTTTCAGTTGGCATCATCGTAAAATCTCTTATGCGGGCCGAAGGGAATTGGTAAATTCGGTCTTAAAAAGTGTTATGTCTTTTTGGGGTAATCTTTTCTTTTTCCCTAAAGGTGTGGTGCAGGAGCTCAAAAGACTCTTCTCTGCTTTCCTATGGGGTGGTACGGAGAAGAAATCCCGGGCTTTTATTCCACGAGCTTGGGATAAACTTTGTTGGCCACTTAATGAAGGGGGAATCGATATTAAACAAATTGAAAATTGGAACCTTGCTCAAGTAATGCGTACTCTTTGGCTTGTTCAGGAAAAGAAGGATTCACTGTGGATTCGATGGATCCATGAGATCTATATGAAAAAGGGTGATTTTTGGCAGGTGGATGCAATGACAAATGACTCTCCTCATTGGAAAACGTTAATAAAATGTCGGGACAGGCTTCTTGCCAAATTTGATTCGATTCAGGAAGTGCGGCGGGCGTTGCAGTACTGTGCTCGTGAAGGTCATTTTAAATGCAGTATGGCCTATCATTTATTGCGAGCCCATCGAGAGGAAAACCACTGGGGGCGCACAATTTGGGGTAAATTCTCTCTTCCTAAACACAGTTTTGTATTATGTTTAGCTATATCGGATGATTTGTTGACGGAAGATGGATTACAAAGAAGAGGAGTAATGTTAGCTAGTCGTTGTGCTATGTGTAAAAAAGCTAGTGAATCTATCGAGCATTTGTTTTTTGATTGTGTGTGGACTAGAGAGGTATGGTTCGGTATTTGTAAGTAGAGTGGAATTCGTTACTTCACATACTTTCAGAAATGTTTCGACTGGTTTGGGAAGAAGATTTGGAGTCGACTTTTTGAGTCACATATCAGACGGGCATGTTTAGCTGCGACAGTCTACATGATTTGGACAACTAGGAACGGACAAATCTTCAAGGAATTGGACGTGGAACAAGGTTGGGTGATAAGAGAAATTCAAAGATTAGTTTGGTACCGGGCCAATTTTGTGACTTAGTTTTCTTTGAATTTTTTTTTGGATTTCATTTATTAGATTGATTAGTTTTGGGCCGTGGGCCAATATTTTTGATTACCTTTGATACTGTTTGTACAGAATCTTTGATTTATACATGGGAATTGCTTTTGATTTTTGGCAAAAAATAATATTAGAGTAATTTTATAAAGTTTGTGGCTACTGCAGTCACATTATTACTCCAATAATAATTATTGTCCTGCAAATAACAACAGACTTAAAAAATATTAACAAATATGAAAAATCTCGTATCAGTTCCCACTATAAAATTCAACGGCTTTGTATTATATAGTAATAATAGAAGAAAATTGTTATTATTCGTAAGATAAAAATTGCTAATATGGAGTAATGATATAATTTATAAATAATAATACTATAAAATTACTTAAAAACTATAACTTTAATAATAATAATTTTGCCCAATTAATAACGGTACGCTGCCGGTATTGCTGTGAGTGAAACGTCAAGAACTAGAGAAAGGGAAGAACCCTAAAAACCTGCACATCAACTGAAACCCTCTCTGTCTCTCTCTCTCTCTCTCTCTCTCTCTGCGTTCGCGCTTCGCAAAGCAGCAGCATCGACGATCATCAACGTTCTGAATGTAGGTATTGATCCCTCACTCTCTGTCTCTCTCTTCCTCAAGTTATTTGTCACTCTCGAATTCATCTGTGTATGATTGACGTTGATTTTCTAGGTCTTAGTCATGGAAATTCATGATGAAATGTTTTTGATTGACGTTGATTTTCAACTTTGTGCCGAGTAATTGGATCCAAGTTGCTTGTGAGTTTTGCATTGTTAATATTAAAGGAATCCGTCAATTTCCTCGTGTATTCTGCACTAATTTTATTACAGGGAAAATAAATTAATCACGTGCAGGCCTGTGATCCAATAGTTTTTAGTAAGTAGTTATATTTTAGTAATAATTTATGTAATTTTTTACTTTTTAATAGTTAAATTAGGATTTTTTTAGCTAGTGATCATGTTCCCAAATCTCTATATAAACCCTAGTTAAACTTCGAAGAGGGGAATCGAGCTACTCTGCCTGGGTTTTTAACTGTATCAAAATTAAATTTTCCGCTTCCAAGGGGTACATCAGTCTCTTTCCGACTAAGGAATTGGTTTACTATTCGCAATCCAGTTACTCCTTGCTTGACTTAGTGTGAAATTCTACCAGGCGTAGGCTCAATTGATAGAGTATACATAAATGAGGTCCACATATGATTTAGTCCAAGCAGGGTTCTAAAACCCATTGGCATTAGGCGGAGTAGCTTACTAGACTTATATATTGATCTATTATCTATCACAATTTCAACGTGGGACAATTAAACTATACTCATATGTGAAGTTCTCAATAGTTAGGTTCACACAAATGTCACATAAAACTGCCTTTACTGCTGAGTAGTTGGCCTGCAGTTGAAATTGGTCAGCCTATAATACTAATATATGATAACTGCTTTTACAACTGAATTGTTGATCTGTGGTAAAAAATGGGCCGTTTATAATACAATTGCATGAAATGCAGGTAAATAGTATAGATTACTAGTGATGGCAGAGAGAGATGAGGACTTGCCAAGGGATGCCAAGATAGTCAAGTCATTGTTAAAATCAATGGGTGTTGAGGACCATGAGCCTCGCGTTGTTCATCAATTCTTAGAGCTATGGTATCGTTATGTCGTGGATGTGTTAACTGATGCTCAAGTATACTCGGAGCATGCTGGCAAGACTGCGATCGACTGTGATGATATCAAACTTGCAATCCAATCTAAAGTCAATTTCAGCTTCTCGCAACCACCACCTCGAGAGGTATTCAAGCTGGTTTTGTTGCTTCATTTACATTTTTTTTTCTTCTTTTTGATTAATAGTTGCACCTTTGCTCATTAAGTATTTGATTAATTCTTGCAGTAGCTGGAGCTGAGCTTGTTTTCTGTGTTATTAAACTGTTTCTTTTGGAGTTGAGTTTTAAGGTTAACCCTCCTAGTCTAATCTCACTAGGACTTTAAACTGTTTTTTTTCTCTTTTAATGTGTTTTGCATACCAGTTTTTATTGTATTTTATGTTGAACCCTTTGCAGTCATGGGTTACAATCATGTTGCGGTTTGCATATCAATTTATGGTTGTCATAAAGCATGACGAAATATGGCCGCCATATTATAGTCCAGTTTGCTTAAAAATTGGTAAGTTATGTTGGGTTCAAGGCAAATGATATATTATGTCTTTGTGGCAGACTTTGGCATCCCTACTTGTGATGGTTTTGGATGAAACTCTCACATGTGTTATATACAACTTTGTGTAATGTTGAGTTGTCTGGAGGAATAATGAGAATAAAACCCTTCTCATACACTGCATTGCAGCATTGAATTTTAGCTGAATATCCTTAGTTTTGTCACAATAGAAATCCATATAGCTGCCGGACGACGTAGTTTTAATGCAACAAAATACAACTGTCTCAGATATGAGTAAAAGATTATGGCAATGAATTAATCACTCAGTTTGGATCTTTTGATTGGTGTAATGACACCATGTCTCTTGTTCCTCTCATTTTCTTGATTTGTGCTATAAAACTTTTGAAGGCTTTCATTTTCTTGATTTCTCCTGACTCTTATAGTATATATAATCCTCCACCAGTTTATGTGTGCCACACCCTGAATTTTCTTTTCATAAGTTAAGAGCTTATTTGTATTATTTTCTATTTGTAGTTTTTGGTTTTTAAGAAACTAATGATCATGTTTGAAACTAGTTTTTCTTATTTTTGGTTTCCCCTATTATCTATTTCACTCAAAACAGGAAATAAAAGGTTAAAACACAAAATATGAAAGAATTAATATAATTTTAATGTCTCAAAAGCCAAAAATTGTACATAAAAACATACCAAACAAGCCCCAACAAATTTGCAACAGTTTTTTGTAATAAAATGCTGTTGATTGGTCGACAGGTCCTTCTGGAGCTAGCTAGAAACAGGAACAAAATCGCACTACCAAAAACAATAGGAGGCCCTGGGATCCCACTACCACCAGAAGAGGATACATTAATAAGTCCTAATTACCAGCTTCTAATGCCAAGGAAGCAGCAGCCTTCTCAGACCGTAGAAGAAACCGAGGAGGAAGACGAGGGTGCTGCTCCCAGCTCGTCTCAGGAACCCAAGACCGATGCCCCTCGACAAACACCTCAAAGGGTCTCCTTTCCTCTCGTAGCAAAGCACCCCAGGTGAGAGATCTCCCATACAGAATTTCGTGTTTTGAACCCTTCCAAAGCTTTCTGATGTAATATACAAAGTAGGTCAAACTGGGATGGGGAGGAGAATTTTCCAGAAGCACCACAAGTTATGCTGTTCATTCTGGTTAGATTGTGCTGTAAGGGTAACTTATTCTAAAAATCATTCAGAATTAATAATGAAGATTCTATGCTGTAGTATTTTGCTAAGGACCTCAATCTTAGCAAATTAACGGTATGAAGCCATACTCTATGCTTTTCATGTTTTTGGTAGTTAAGAGGGGATGGGAGTTCGTACCTAGAAGTCTTTTGTCTGAGGGTCTCAACCTTGATATTGAGGCTCCATGCTACCATGTTTTGAAATATATTCCCCCACTTTGATTGACAATATGCTACTTGGAATGTTAAATATTTTAAAACCCGTTTCTTTTGTAGAATACGGGTTAAATTACGGGTAACTGACATAGCAGTTTAGACTAGAGGAGCAGAACGAAGCTAGTTCATAGCGCCACTAGGCTTGTTTTCAAATGTTGCCGCCTTATTGTTGTTTTATTGCATGTTTGCTTGCAAATGCTTTCCGCTTTTAGGGTAGGGATCCTTGGATGCAGTCTCCCTTTAAAGCAGCATCTTGAAGCGGTAAGGCTGCTTATATCTCACCCCTTCCAAACCCTGCTTTAGCGAGAGCCCTTGTGGCATTGGATTTGTTGTTGTTGTTGGTTTCTTTCGTAGAATGTGAATAACAGTCTTTTCGTTAAGGCGGAGCATGTGTATTTATGTGGTGCTTGTTTGTGTTATGGTATCATGGGACAAAATTGATTCTACACTTGTGATGGTGGGTTTTTACCTTGTTAGCGTACTATCCCTTTTGCATTCTTTCTATAATGGAGTTCAATCAGCTCTTAGTCTATTCCGAAAATGAATGTCATATTATCTTTTTATTTGAGTTTATTTTCTCTTGAAAATTTATCCCCATAGTTACTTTGAGATTTGGCCTTATCACCCGGATGTCTTACGTTTCAAATGTGTTTTATGAGGTAAATATAAGCACTGACGTATAAAATGTTTCCGATAATATATAAGTACTCTCTCTAAATTTGGTTAATATTTACCCAAAATGCTTAACATAAGGCTTTATTTAGATAATATATGAGTATTTTCATTAAAATTTGGCGGATTGCTACCAAAATTTGATGAACTTTTGCGGAAAACACTAATATGACATGTACTTTGTCATTTGCTATGTCACCTTTTTGTTTTAGTGAAAGTTTAAAACATAGCCAGTACAAGATATCTAAATTTTCTAAATTAGCCCTATGTGAGAAAAACGTCATGTTACTGGAAGCATGAACTTCTGACCGCGAGTCTTAATTGATGGAACCTTTTTTATAACGGAGGCATCCAAATTCAATTTAAACACATATTGAATAATTCATTTTATCTTATAATATCAACTTATATATATCTTTTTATATGTACATATATGTTTATCACTATACTAGGTTGTTCCCCAATGGATTATAGTAATATGTGGTAGAAGTAAACTTGTAATTTTTATAAGGGGCCCTTGACAAATCGAGCCACCAATGAAGGAAATAATTTTTGAACTCGAGACCACATGATTACTACACCAAATCTAACGGTTCAAGAGCAATACAAATTTTGTCAATATAAGATTTACAGAACTCTATTCTCAGTACCTAAAGAGTATTACAAAGTACACAAACTTAAACGTAAAAAAAAAGGAGAAAAAAGTATACAAACTTATACATCAACGCAAATATACAGAAAACAGAATGGCCAAGAATACTCACAACTCATACGACTCCGAACTCTCATAAGCCGGTGTCGTAAGATCTGAATTTTGGTCAGAAGATTTCGACCCTCCGAATTCTTCATTACTCTCATAAGATGGAGTTTCATTGAGATCCGAACTTCTTTCAGACGATTCAGAATCCACATGTTCTTGTGTCTCATAACTATACAAGTCTTCTGATACCTTAGAAGTGTCAGATGGAGATCCCGACACTTCGTTTTCCACACTTTGAGCAAACTGAAGCAAGTGATGAACGCCGTTAACCACGTCATACACCATTAGCCCGATCCTCCCTCCGACCCAACTTCCCATATGGCTTCCTACAAGATACCCAAACCTCTCAAGCCGTTCTTCTCCGATGAACCCACCTGCATAGGTGCCAAATAAGGTGCCTGTGCCTCTGAGAAACCCTTCTGTCATTGTACCACCAAAGTAAACTGCTTCAAAGAAATCCCACCCTGATGATATGATCGGTCCTGTGATGCGTTTGGCTTGTCTCGATGCCAATTCCGCAGCTTTTTTCCCGTCTCTTTCAGCTTGTTTGGCTGCATCTGCGGTGTTCATTCCCTGTGAGAGTGAATCCGCCAGTGATTTCTTGATTTCTACAGACCGAGCTTTTTCGACGACAGCAGCTCTGATGTTATAGAAATAGAGTTTGACACCTTCCTTTACTGAGCAAGCAAGTGTTCCAGTGCCCAAGTCAAAGCAGTTTAAGAATGTGAAATTCCCACTCTTAGAGGCGGCCTCTTCTCCTACCAATTGCCTACATTTTTCAGCTGCAATATTGAAATAATACCCAAATGAAAACTTTGCACTTTGGAACAAAATATGAAAATACTCAATAAAAATACGTCATTTCATTTAACTATGCTATCTGATTTGGGATTAAGAGTTGGAAAATGTATGTCTAAAGATCATAATCGGCTATTTTTCAAGAATTTTCCATGTTTTTCATTAATTTTACTGAGTGTGTTCATGGCACTATCCAAATAATCTTATCCAACATGGGATATTCTATGGTGGAGTGCAGAGTCGAAGTACCTAGAGCAATTGCAAATTTGACATAATCTAGAAAATTTTACTTCAAATACTTGAAGACGCTGAAGAAATAGATGTCTCATGGTTCAAACGGGAATGGCGGAAGTCACAAAAGGCTGAAAAACAGCAACAACAATAAGCCCAATGCCACATGGACTCCCGCTACAGCAGGGTCTGGGGGAGTGGGATGTACATAGCCTTACCCGTTTAGGGTGTTATCCTAAGGGAAGGCTGTGTCCGAGGATCACAAAAGGCTGAAAAAGACTCAACTAATGTTATTCTCAAACCTTGCTAGCTTCCCCATCTCGCCAACTTTATGAACTTCCCTTTTTGTAATTCAGATGGATATCAAAACCAGGTACAACCATTACGTATGCCATTAAGATTAAGATATGAGAACAAATGCATCAAAAATAGTTCAACCAAACACATTTATATTCATGATGATCCCACAAGGGAGAGCAGGATCAGTGGTTCAACGGCTCACATGGGTGATAACAACTTCGCGGACCTACAAATCAGTAGAAGGCATCACCTAAGAACAATTTTAGTCTTATTCTTGTGGATGGTTCAAATACTTATGTTTACATCTTTACTATAACAATTTTGAGCACATTCATTTGTGAGAAATTGATACTCACATCAATATGCCACCTATTTTGGATTCACTATATCAATCCCTCCAAATTTTTGCTAAACCTAAGTGAAATCTCCCAAGAGTTGGATAACGATCAAATTTTCTTAACAATCTAATTCTAAATCTTTCCAGATTCATATCCTGCTACGCATCCATACTTCCAATAGCATCACACAAAATCTTGTCTCATTCTTGCCCTCATCTTAGAGATCTAATTAAGGACTCGCGATTCTTAAGACTTGTCTCATTTGACAAATACGAGCTACTTAGTATAACAAGAATTCCACCGTTAGGTACAAACAATAACTTGGCTTCACCCATTAGGTATGTGAGTCACAACTTAACCTATTGCACAAAGGGAAACTTTTGAATGGATGATATGTGCAAAGCCCATATTAGTTGAGATGTACATGAGTAGGCCCAAACACCCTAGTTTCAAAAGATACGTATTATTGTTTGTAACTGCAAATACTACTTTAGAATCACAACAAATTGTTGTAGTTGCAACTACCACATAATTAGGGCTTTGGAATCTTAAATTAGACCCCGAATCATTGTCAAAAGCATTACAAATCCTCTAAATCCACACAATGCCAACAAGAAGCAACGCCAGATCAAATGTCAAGCCAAGTTTAATTGAATAGCTTAAAGTTGATCTATTCTGCCATTCCAAATTAAACACTTCACCACTTTGTTCAACTCAAAGAAACTCAGTGTGTGACAACAACAACAGACCTAGTGCCTCAAGGGCTCCCGCCTAAATGGGGTGGGGGGGGAGGGGGTGGATGTATGCAGCCTTGCCCCTTCAGATTGTAACCCTGCCGAGAGGCTGTTTCTGAGGACCCTCAACCTTATAGGGTTGATAACACGAGGACAAAAACTTAATGATCACACACACTCATATATTAGAGTATCTAGATTCACATTTGCTACAATCATTGTTTATGTCTCATACTCTACTTCTATCACTAAATCTACATTTCGTATTATCTAGTCAGAGTTACTTTAATCTTCACGCTACTATTGTACTCTCTTATATAGCAGTGCTTGTAACCTCATCATTGAATCAATCACATACAATTTTATTATGTCGCAATATATCCTCCCATGTAATTGAACTTTACTCACTATTTCTCGTACTTGCAAACGCATAAATCCACATGGTTACACGATGATTTTTTACGCGAATGAATCAGCAAATATTACGAGTCTGAATCTTCTTATATACTAAGGCAAAGTTCCCAATCTTATATCTCTTCTCTCCTCCAATTCTCGAGTTCTAAAAATTTGGAATCAATTATCCAAGACAACCAAAAAAGTAAATGAACACATAAAAATCATTAGAGAATCACAATCTCCATTAACTAGTAATTAAATAAACGAAAATTTTCACTTAGGTAACCTAATGTTTCAGCATTAATCATACAAGTATCTCGACATGTTACTATATAAAATAAGTTACTTTTAATTTAATATAATAAAATTATTTTTAAACATAAACCATGCATCGCAAGGGGAGAAGATCTACCTCACATAGCACAAAAAATTTACAGGAAATTTACCTGTGATACCAAGAGCAACGATGCCAACAATGAAGAACAGCAGATGAACTTTCCTTTTCTTCAAATCGAGATCCATGGCGGTTATCAAGCTCTCATCCAACACCAAGCAAAACCCTAAGTTGTTCAATTCCTGCTTTTATACACTCAAAAATCGAGAAAACATTGAAATCTGGTGAAAAAACTTGGAAAAGAAGCAAGAATATCAATCTATGTGAAATGAGAGAGAGAGAGAGAGAGAGAGAGAGAGAGAGGAGAAGAATCAAAGGAGAAGTGAGATGACGGAAATGAGTGACTCTCCGTTGGCTGACGCTGGGATACGCAGCGTTTCATTGTAAGTAAGAGTAGAAAATAAGAACAGTAAGACGCGTTTTGATCTCCAGACACCGTTACCCCTTACGTGACGGAACCTTGCCTTTTCCACACAATAAAGCGAAAAAGGAAGTGTAACATAATACAATTAATTTGATTATATCAAGATTTATGGATACTATTTTATTCTTTCAAAATATTAGTGATACTATTTTACTAAATACATATAATTTTTTGGACGGAAAATTATTTCATAAAGTTTATGAATTAAAAAATTAATACACTAGGTTAGGATACTAATATGTAATTTACCATAAGGTATATTAATTATATATTTTCACTTAATTAATTAATTATTTTTAATATTAATTCACATTAAAAGATATTATATATGTCATAAATTTATATTTATATTTTTGATATTCAAAAAAGAAGATAAACAAAATGCACATGTATTTTTTTTGGGGGGGACAAAAAATGCACATGTAGACAACTCCTTTTATTTTTATCTCAGACGTCAAAAGAGTGTTTATCTGTTTAGCTTGTTTGGTTGATTTTCAAAATATTTTGACATAAAAATATACTGTTATCAAATAGTTTTGCTTTTTTTATATAAGATGATTTCGCTTTATAAATTTATATAGATTACTTAAGGTAAAAATAAAAATATATAGTGTGGATCACGAAGAAAAAGCAGGTTTTTCTTTTTTTTAGAAGGAAAAGGCATATTCACCTAAACGAAAAAAAAATTTCTATATAAAGCGTAATTGTCGTAATAATACAATTAATTTGATTATATCAAGATTTATGGAACGATTATTTGATTATTTAAACTCACATATTTCCTTACAATAATGTTCTGAAAATATGATAAAAATAGATGATTAACGTTACTTTTATGCTATAAACATGTCTAGTATTATTTTCTGATTTTGCTAGGTATTTTTATGAAACTAAAAACTATGCTTCAAAAAAATTCTCATCCTTGAATTTTAGTTTTCATATTTTTGTCTAAGCCAATGCTTATGAGATTTAAAGTGTAGATAATGTATAACACAACCCTTACCTTAATGCTAGATATCCATTCGTGTTTAAAGTAAAGACTATTGGAATCCGAATCCGTGACCTCTTTAATATCATGTTAAAAAATCAACTATTTTAAAAACTTAAACTGATAATTGACACAGGAATGATTTTATACTTAGAAATTTATATAAAATTAAAAATGGAAATTAAAAAAAGAAAAGATCATTATTCAATCTGATTTTGTAATTTATCAAAAATTACAAATTACAAATAAAAATAAATAAAATTCCTAAGTTAAAATGAGGGCGTATTGATCGTTAAAGGAATCGCAATATTCCATTATTTTCAAATTTTGAAGTATTTGCGAAATTATATACTACATATCAACTTGAAAACAATCTTGATTTGCAACACGGATGAACATAAATACTGATAGAAAATTATAACATGTCCAAAGAAACACACCGAAATAATGTCACATGACAATTTAATTGTAACAGAAAGGCATAGACATGCAGGACAAAACGCGAAAGCAAACAAACTAACAAAGCAAAGAGACAACATCAACACGCAAAATTTAAAAAAGGTAATACATTTATCCAAAATTTATTGAGTATCGAAGTAGCACACCTAATAATGTGTCAAAAAAATAATTGAATTATACACAATAATATAAAATAAATTAGTTAGTAATCTTTTCTTACATCTCCTTGAATAATAAAATTACTTGGAACCAAAGATTTGGTCTATGAAAATTCAGAGCTCAAAACAAAAAGCTAGGATGTAATTTACCAAGAACAAAATGCAGTGATGCACCGCACACGAGCTTCATCCCTTTGACGGCTTGCATTGGCTCGAGTACAAATCTTGTCCCGTAAGTTATGTAATGGTTGTTATGTCGTGTAACGACTTTTGTTTGATTTCATACTTGACTATATGCTTTCTGCTCAATGAACATACCGGGATCCATATGTATGGTCCTCGCTTGTTGCCTACTTCTTTTGCTTACATCTGTTTTCAATTCTGGGAAGAATGAAAAGGAGTAAGAAAGTGTAAGCCAAGAAGTCCTTATTTCAAAAAACTAACTATTCCAAAAGTTTGAACGGTCAGTTAAAGACAAAAATATGATATTATAGTCTAAAATACCATTAGGCTTGAAGCATATATTTTTGAAATATAGATGATGCACATGTCAACTTCTTATCTTTTGTAATAAAGCGCTATTGGGACTTAGAGTTCTACCTTCTGACTTCTCGATCAAAGAAGCTTTCTACCATATTAAGAGACTAACTAGTCTGAAAGCTTAAACTACTATGTAAGCGCCTGAAAAGGGTGATGTACTCATTTACATCAACAAGTCACTTGTCAATAGCATAGAGAAAGTTATACGGTCAATATATGATGAAAATATGCTATATATGGGGATGGAACTTGAAATATGCTTCAGGGTATGCTGCAATACCTGGCAGAAAATGACAAGCTCCAATAAGTAGCCGAATCCTGCTTCCCTACACATTTCCCAACATTGTTGGAAATTTATGCAAACCACATACCAAATAGCAGTTGGAGTTAGTGGTTAAGCACCCAATCCCCCAGATTAGAGGTCTTGGGTTTGAAGCTCATTCCCTGCTTCCAAAAGAGGAATTGAATCTTGTCCCTATTCAGAGAAATTTGTGCCTTCCTTACCAATATATATAAAAAAAAAGGATCAATTTGATTGCACTAAGCCCATCCCTGATCAAGACATAATAGATTGACTATAAAGATGTCCATCGATATCTGGAACGAAACCCTTTTCCATCATTTCCTCTTTAATTATATCGTATGTCATTCTATTTGGAATCAGACCTTTCTCCAGCATCTCGTTAAGAAGACCGTTCGCTTCTTCCATCTTACCCTTATTGCAAAGACCCTTAACTAAGACATTGTATGTCACAACATTTGGCCTCTTCCCCTCTTTCGCCATTCTCATTCTCAAAGTTATTGCTCCCCGAAGATTCCCTTCCTTACAGTATCCATCAATCAAGGTATTGTAAGTCACGTGAGACGGGCTTAAGCCCATGTCAAGCATCTCATCCAAAAGTCTAACCGCCTTTCTTGTCTCGCCTTTCTGACACAATGCACCTATGCGTATGTTATAGGTCACTACATCAGCTTTCAGGCCTTTATCCCTCATTTTGATCAGGACCTTGTTGGCTGCTTCGATATTTCCATTTTTTAAGTATAGACCAATTAAGCAGTTATAAGAAGAAACATCGGGATATACGTTTCTATCTGACATAGATTGATGCAATTCAACTGCTTCTTCAACCATCCCTACCTTGCCATATGCATCAATCAAAGTATTGAATGTTACAATGGTGGGTGCCAACCCCTGTACCGAAGCATCATCCAACAACTCTTTGGCTTCTTTCACCATTCCTTTCTTAGAATAACCCTTCATAAGTATATTATAAGTCACAATATCGGGTTTCAATCCTAGATCTGACATCTTATTCTGCAAAACTAGAGCTTCATCCACTTTCCCTTCGCTACATAATCCCCTGATCAATGAGTTGTGCGTGATGACATCCGGTTTCAATCCTTGAGCCTCCATTTCTTTGAATACTTTCATAGCAGCAGGCAAGTTTTCGTCCTTGCAAAATCCATTGATAAGAGTGTTATAAGTAATCTCATTGGGATGAATATCTTTCGATATCATCTCTCTCAAAAGTGCATCCGCTTTGTAGAGCTTCCCGATCCTGCCCTTCTTGCAATACCCATTGATAAGTGTATTATACGTTACCACCGATGGCGAGAAACCCCACACCTTCATGTCCTCTACAACATCCTCTGCCCTCTGCAACTTCCCAGCTCTGCAAAACCCGTTAATCACCGTATTGAAAGTAACAAGATTAGGGTTAATTCGCCTCCTAAGCATCCCCTTATACACATTCTCCATAACCTCTATTCTACCTTCATCAACCAAGGCACTCAAAACTGGATTACACGACAAAACCGAAAATCTAAACCCATAATCCCATCCTCTCTTCAAACCCTCAACTGCTAAATCAACCATAGAATTCCTCACATATGCCAACACCAGCATATCAACAACAATCGAATTAACACAAAAACTACTTCCAGACAACGAAAGCACGTGCAAAATCGACGAATTCGAGTGCTTCCCACTCTTAACAAACCCATTCAACACTTTCCTAATCTTACTATAGAGCTTCTTCGTACCCATCAAATGAAACAACTTGCAGTACATCTCAAGACTATGTTCAACGCCA
The DNA here is from genome assembly GCA_018398585.1 of Simmondsia chinensis. Taxonomy (NCBI): domain Eukaryota; kingdom Viridiplantae; phylum Streptophyta; class Magnoliopsida; order Caryophyllales; family Simmondsiaceae; genus Simmondsia; species Simmondsia chinensis. Next base: position 3,690,515 of record JAGTTD010000009.1, read on the forward strand.
GAATCTCTCTCTAACCATCTAAAATACTGAAGAATAACAAGTGGATCAAAGTCGGATTCAAACAACTGTTGTAGAATTTGATTAGGGTTCTTCTCTTGGTGTATTTGCTTCAATTCACGCCAGTGCTGCTTAGATATGAGCTCAGAGATTTCAGAGAGGTTGAATTTGTCCAAGTTAGGGTTTGTTTGTGATGAATTTGAAGTGCAGAACAACTTAAGAATACAATTAACGGAAGAAATATTAGGGTTTCTATTGTAGAAAGTAATTGATTTCGCGCAATTACGAAATCGGTACATGAAATTCATCTAGATTTGTGGAAATCAATTTGATATTCAGTAAGAAAATTACCGGCGCCGATGGCCGGAGAATCGCAGCGCCGGTGTCCGAATCGCCGGCGGTTATATTCACCGGAAGACTGGATCGCCGCCGCTGGTTTTGCAGATGGGGATAATCGTGTGGAAGAACAATGTGAGGAGTCATCTGTTGGGCTTTGTTTGGGCTCATGAGGCCCCAAGCCCAGTAAAGACAGGCTTTTTTTCCATGAATACTTGGATTTCATAATACTATGCATTTTAGAGTTGGAAGTCCTTTAAAAATAGTTTTTAAGGTAGCACCATATAGGTATAATATCCTCCCTAAACCCTGCAGTGGCAGGAGCCGCTTCTAGGCACTAGGTTGTTGACTTGCCCACTATGGGTGTAAATGAACTGAATATTCGATAAACCATTTATGTTCACAATCAAATATGACTTATTCTTGTTCATGTTAGAGGCTTGCTAGCTGTGTTTGATACTATAACGGGCCAAATATGAAAGGGGGTGCTTTCTCTTAAACGTTTGCAAAGGGTTCGATTAGATCTAGGTAAAATCTTGTTAGGGTACATTAAGAGCTCATTATAACTAGTATTAGCTTGAAAATGGTTTGATAATTTTTTGATAGTATTTTGAATGGCTCAACTCAATAGCAATCTTGACTCGATAGCAAACTCCTCTTGGTTATGATCTCAATTTGGCTCCATAAAGAGCTTGGCTTGACACGATAACGAGCTTGAATTAACTCAATTATCCTAACGAGAAAATTGGAGCCAAGTATCAAGCAGACTAAAATCTTATGGAATGGAGTTTGAATAAATGTTTAAAAGTTTGATAAGAGTTCAACTTGAACTCGAGCTTGAAAAGCGTATGGAACTTGAGTTCATACACGGGATGCTCCTATTCACATAGCTTGATAAGACACCTCAATTTTTAAATTACTTGGAATATATATGCCCTATTAAATTACTTAAATATAAATCAAGGCCGGTATAGAGAATGTATGGCATTTATAGGCAAGTATAATGGGTATGTGACATGACAGATACAACTAAACCTGTACTCGCTCTATACCTGTTGCGGATATGGCATGCCTCTAGATAGCGCAGATACCCGCGAGTAACGAATTTTACCGTACTATTGTCATAAACTAAATAAAAATATTTTCAAAACAAAATTGACATTGCTCCAATAAAAATGGAGCTAAAACACAACGTTTTATTAATAACAAGGCATCAGGCAAACGAAAAAAGGGGAAGGAGGTGAAATGGGGAAAATCGTTAAAGGCAACCGGGAAGAAGAAGAAATGGAATAGGGAGAATCGATACGACAAGATCTCGGAAGTGGAGTATGATGAGTTGATCCTTCAAGCGGAGTAGACAATTGACATGGGAAGAAGAGTTGGTTTTAATTTCGATGGTTTCGACACACCTATGGTGGCAGATCTGCTGGCTAAATGAGGTGGGGGGTTTTGTGGTTGAGGTTCAGTCCTGCTTCGGTTTCCCGCACTGGTCGTTTGGTTCTTTTTCTTTTGGGTTCCCAGTCTGAGCTTGTTTTGTCCTCGTTTTGGGTAGCGTGTGCTCAGTGTTTGTTTTGTCGAGTTTGGGTGTTTTGGTTTTGATGCTTTTTTGTTTCCCTTTTTGTTCCCCCCTTCGTTTACGGAGTGGCCTAGGCCTTGTCTTTTCGAGCTGTCTGTCTGATCTTCGGCTTTGCCGATATTTATCGGGGAAAAAAACAATGTTTTATTATAACATTAAAGTAAGATGCTATCAGATTAATATACTTTTTCAAATTAGTTAGTGTGTCAGAATAATTCTGAGAGTATTTACCCAATAAGATTACTGATGTGTGCTTTTATATGAGTTATGTAAAGAAAACTATAAGAGAGTCCTTCAAAAATATTACAAAGACCTCAGAGTATTCTAAGCATATTATCCTGGGATATTCTACCAGCAGTTCGAATAATAAATAAAGATTCTAGTTATTGAAAAAGATTTATATAGACCGGTATGCTTTGATTTCTAATTAACTGTTTGTAATGATGTAAACTAGTCCTAAATATATATGAAATTTTGGATTAGATATGTCATTTTATTATTTTTTTAAAAGCCACTTTTCAATCGGTAGTGTCCTTGTTGAATCAACTTGTGGGGGTTTAAGTCTCGTTCTTATAGTGAAATTATTATTCACTGGTACCTTTGGTAATTTTCATATATATGAGCGTATATTAATGGATACCTTTTATATCTCTATCCAAATCTATTTTATGTCACTCGTATTTTTTATGTGATTTTAACTGTGCAAACTTCGTTATTATTATTATTTTTTTTCCCGCAACTAGCTTTCATTTGCAAGTGAGAAATTCATATAATAATTTTTAACCACTTTGACCAGTGTGGTTGAAGTAATTTTCATTATTTGTAGTTAAATCGAATCCGGATAGATTCTATGGTCATCAGAGTTCTCCACCACTAAGTTATGTATCTTAGGAGCAATTTTTAAAAATAAAATACATAAAAAGTTTACTTAAAACTTATAAAATACAATAAATTATTATTTTGCGTTTTTAATTTGTCTTAAATGGATCTCACTTGGAACCCATCAAGTAAAAATGAATACTCCATGTTTAATTATATATCTTATTTGCTTGATATCTGAATACCCCATTAAAGTTTCCATAAGTATTTATTTTTGGCTAAACGAGGAAACCGATTACCCAATAAACTTCAGTCCATGTGACGATCCACACACCATAGGAGCCAATTCAGTCAAAGATTAATCAGAGAGAGGCTGAGGGAGAGAGGGGAATCAAACTACATACCTTTTGGTATAAAGCAATATTCTATCTTTTCACTTGCCTCCTACTACTGAGGCAAAACCCTAATAAATTCATAAAATATGTATTTATCCGACTCATCAATCTAATCGGGTTTTGCATATCTCATTAGATCTAACTATATGCATTTGTTAGAAAATAATAGTACACGTGCGTGCAGAAGGTGGGGCCTACTTAGATTCTGTGCATGCATGGATCATACTTTTTTTTTTTTTAATGAGGAACTAAGTTGTCCCAACCAATCCCGACCCATGAGGAGGCCCACAATCCCCATGAGTAGGTAAGTTATGAGTATATCTTCAGTGAGAATCGAACTTCTGACCCCTGGGCTATAACCGCATAAATATGAGACGCCACTAGCTAAGACGCCCCTCATAATGGGCATGGATCATACTCTTTAGTTATAATAAAGTAAATTGTGGATCATCTTACATGTAAAGCAACACATAATCTTATACTTTAATCAAAAAAAATTATCCAACTAATGATGCATTTAAAATGAAAAAGTTATGCACATGACATTATCTATATTAATAGAAAGGAAAATATCAACTATACTGAATATTAAATTTACCTATTTCAGATAGAAAGTAACTTTTAATTGTCTAAATTATGTGTTTGTTAGCATAAATCATCAAATTTTGATAGAAAATATTTAGAACAATGTTTCACGCTAACGTTTTCTTGATGAAATGAAATTCTATCTAATTAAAATTTTAAGGTACCTGAATGATAAATATTCAAATTACTTCAACATATGTAAGTGATAAGTTCTCTTAAATTCATGTATTATGCTGTAGAAAAAATTATTATCACATATCTTTGATATGTATGTTAAATTTTACACGTCCACCTTACGAAATTGGCACACATATGAGATCCATATATGAGCTTAAGTGTGGTTCAATTTTAAAACTAATTGACATTAGGTGGGATAATCCATTATACTTATATGTTGGTATCTACTTTCATACAACTCTTATATAAGATTCACGTTTTACTCACATGTAAAGTTGTTAATAATATAATTTTATATATTTAATTATAAATATAGCATTATTAAGAGAGAAAAGGGCGATTGATTTGGACAAGAACCCCACATAGATTTCATCGTGGCTTTCTTTTAGCACGCATGCGCAATTGCACAAAGCGCTACTCCAGTGGGGCATTTGTCTGACGTGGCCAAATTCTACCTTCCAATCATAGGATTCTTCCATAAATGAGTTATTTTCAACATCAGTTGTTATATTTTATCTATTATATTAATTTCATACTTTTTAGGTTGAGGGTTCTTAGACACAGTCTTTCTTCAGGGTAGCACCCTAAAAGGGGAAGGCTGCGTATATCCACCCCCTCCCCCAGATGCTGCTTATGCGGGAGCTCTTGAGGCACTGAAACTGCTGTTGTTGTTGTTGTTGTTTATGTTTTTTTAATTGTGTTTATTTAGTTGTTGAATACTTAAATTGATTTGTTACAATTATGTTTAATATTGAAATTAATATTAATTTTTGGTAAGAACTTTAAAGTTAGTCAACATGAATTGGTACACTGACATGTCGTGGATCGAGATTTTGGATAAGGTTCAAATTGGTACATACTTTTTTGTGAGACTACAACAACAACAACAATAGTGTACCCAGTGTCCTAAATGCTCCCGCTCGCGCAGGGTTTGGGAGGGGTAAGATGTACGCAGTCTTACCTCACCCGGGTGAGATCCTAATGAGAGACTGTTTCCGAGGACCCCCAACCTGAGAGTCTGACCCAATTTGGGTGAGTGTGTAGTATACCGGTAGATGTACAATTACTCATCCCTAATGAGACAAAAAAGGAGGAAAGAGAAGAGGAGAACAACAATAGCAAGGAAGCACGTAAGCACATAATCAGAAAAGTACGTATAAATGTATGTATGTATGTGAGTAAGTGAGTAAGTGAGTAAGCATGTATGCATGTATATATGCGCATGTGAACAAGGCGTACGAGACAAGGGAGGAAGAGAGGGAGAGGGGTAGGGGGATATAGAGATAGCGAGAGATAGAGATAGATACAGAGAGAAGATAGAGAGAGAGAGAGAGGGGGAGCATTAGAGAGATTGTGTGAGAGAGGATGTAGCGAGTATCAAAGAGAGTGAAGTGAAATAGGAACTTTTTTTGTAAGACTATGGTTAAATATTTTATACTGTTTCAATATACTGACATTTGTTAGATTCAAAATCTGTCACTAGAGTCTCCTTCTAAATTCTACTTGAAGACACTCCAGTCTATCTATCACTCTTAGTAAATTAAAAACGGGAATTTGTTATCTCCGTACATGTTTATTTTTTGCATCGAGGTTTTGATGAAAAACCTCCGAAAGGACCGAAACAAAAGACGGCCGGAATAGGCATCATATCTCAAAGTTCGTGGATGACTCCTAGCATTTGTCCTCTGTTATGAGGCATTTGGGTTTCCAATATGCGTTTATTGTATTTGTCCACTTAATTAGTTCGCCAAATTTGGTTGGCCAAAAATCCAATAAAATGAAACTAAAAAGCCTAATACGATCTAATTAAATGTCTCGAAACTCATGTGATTTAAGTCGAATAACTTAAACTTGAAATAACATACCCCAACTTAAACCCCGTCTCGTTTGGACTTAAAGTCTAAAGTGACCCAACTCGATTAACCTAAAATCCAAGATGACTAAATTTCGAAAAATAAATCTACCCAACTTGAATGGGATGCAACCAAGATGACAAAAATCAAAATTGACCCAATGTAATTCTTTTGAAATCTAAAATAACTCAAACCCAAAATGTCCAGATGAAACTCACTCCCAGCTTAAACTTGACAAGATATGAGAAAGATCCAAAATTTAAATGACACAACTCGACAAACCTAAAATCAAAGAGGACTCGAGCTCGAAATGTGTTGAAATAATCCAAACTTGTCTCATGCTGACCAGACTCTCAAAGTGACCTAATCTAATTAACTTGAAATTCGTGATGACTCGAACACGAATCCATCCCTACCAATTTAACCCAAGCCCCAGTTGTGTCAAAACTCATGGTTCTTGAACAAAACAATGGCCTTGCCCTACGAAAATCCGAACCAAGCTGACTAAAATTCAAAATGCTTCAATAGATGGAATTAAGATTCGTAATGACTCGAACTGTTATAATACTACAATACTTTCAAATTATTTATTTAAACAAACAATATAATTGCAATTTCATTATAATTTTAATTCCTTTACAATTTCAACTTCACAATTTAATTTTAAATCCAAAAGCCAAACTGAATTGAATCCATGTCGACATTTGCTTGAGGATAGACAGAGACCAATATTATATGTTTTCTTGTGCGTTCATCAAATGCCCCAGCCGAAAACGTACGATAAATATACTTGCAGTTGTTTGAATTATTGACATAAAATTAAATAATTCCCCAATTTAATTTTTTTAAAACAAACTATTCAGCTATAGGTTTACATCAATTATTAAGAAATACAAATATTTAAAGTAAATCATAGATAATAAATTAAGCATCCTTTTAATTTATAACTTTATAAATAAGATAATACATAGCTTGATCCTTATCTGTTGGTGAACTTCGAACAAGAGCAAGAAGATAGTAAATGTCGGTTTGTAAGCCTTCTACTCATAGGTGAGGATCTCAGTGGATAGAGGGACCAACAACCTTTATAAATAAACCCGGAATCCACCCATTAAAGACCCCTAATCTCTATAGAGTTTGTCCTCAACTTGTACCCAATTATACAAGTCGAAGATGGTAATTTTCTTAGTAATTTTAAGAGTTGTTGGCAATTAGGATCCCAAGAATTGCGTTTGAATAAGCAATTTAAGAAACACACTTATGCTAAAAAAAAAGACTTTTATGCAATTGAAACATTCACATCCCAAAACTTTCCAACAAATTAAACTCACTATTTTAGTTTCATACTACTTCTACTAATTTCGTCAACAAACTAGAGTTCATAATTATCGTACTGGACACCTTAATACTTTGAGTGTTGATGTATTAATTTTTTAATTCATAAGCTTTATGAAATAATATTTTAGTCTAAAGTTATTTATATTTAATAAAAGAGTCCAAGGACAGGTGAAAGAGTATAAAAATCATTGTTTGTTATTTGCGATAAACCCACCATTATTGTTTGTTAGTTGTTGATAAACACGCCATCCCTTTATTGTTCTCATCCCTCACATAGCATGCAATATTATGACACGGCTAATGAAGAAGAATCGAATAAGAAACGTATTTTACACCCTTATACACCACCGTTTGGACTGTTTCACTAAATATATGTAATTTTTGAACCAAAATAGTATTTCACAAAGTGTATGAACTAAAACAACTAACAAACTAAATCTCATAGTATTAAAGTCCAATTTATCCCAAAAATATGTTGAAATATCCATTTATAACTAATTTTTATTAGGCCATTTTTTGTATTTTGTTTATATTTTTTATTTTTGAGAAATTTAATAAAGATTTTAAAAATAATTTTTAACATAAAAATAAAATAATAAAAAATCATTTATAAAATTTGAATTTTATTAAAAGAACATAAAATATGAACAGGTAATTAGAGCTTCTTTTTTCCCTCCTACCAAGGCCTTGTCTCAATGGTTATAGACAAGTGAGAGGATAGAACATTGATTTAAGCCAAAAGATCTAAAGTTCGATTCCCTCATTGAATTTCTCTTTGAGAAATTCTCGATCTAACTGGTTCCTGTGGTGTGTGGATCGTTATATGAATTAGGATTTACGGAATAACCAGATTCCTGGTTAGCAAAAAAAAAATTTTTTTTGAGCTATTTTTTTTTTCTCTTTTTAACACGAGAATTAGAGCTTTTTTTTTTCTTTATTAAATCATCATTACAAACAGGGCCGCCATGTGTATAATTAAAGCCAATGATTAGTTTTCTATTCTCCTTCATCAACTTGTGGGTCCCTTGATGACGTAATCATATTTTGGATGATGTAGGATGAGACGTGTGCCGGTGTTCCGCCGCATATATATATATATATTTATAAGTAAAATATTTTATTTTATGCTAAAAACTAACCCCGTATTATATTTATTATGTTAATTTAATCTTTATAATTTTAATTCTGTTAATTTAGTCTTTATGTAATTTATATTGTGTGAACTTGATCCCTAAAGTTAATTTATATTAATTTTTTTAATAAAATTTTTAATAATTTAGTCATAAATTAGATTAAATTGAGTTAATGAGTGAATTTATAGTAGATTATTTGCATCTAATGTGAAAATTCCATTTAAATTACGTTAATAATTTAACTTAAATTTAATCAAAGAACTAAATTAACTCAAAGTAAATTATAGAGGGACTAAATTGACACAATTAAAAGTATAGGGACCTTTGATATAAATAATCCTAAAAACTATCTAAATTTTAGATGTGATTTCAAAAATATCTAATTTTGTATATTTTTCAAAAAATCGACTAAACGTTGCAAAACCTTTTGGTGTCACACCTTAACGTTAACGTCGTTAACATTTATTAGTTTTTATTGACGTGGTATTTAAAAATTATTTTTAAAAAATATAGATTTATTTTTAATGTATTTATAAATTTTATATTTAAAATAATTTTTAAGTATTTCAAAATTATTTTATATGTTCATTCGAATTTTTTAAAATTATTTTTTTCTTCAAAAGCGACGCAAGCAAAAACTAACGAATATTAATGGTGTTAATATTAAAGTGTAATATTGAAAATTTTTATTAAATTTAGGTTTTTTTTTCCAAAAAATTAAAAAAATTTAGATAATTTTTTGAAACTGCATCTAAAATTTTAAGTGATTTTCAGAAAAAACCTCTATAAAATTATTTTTTAGGCTCCAATGGAAAAATAGATTATAAGCAATTGTTTTTAATTTTTTTTCTTGTTGTTTGCAGCGTATTCTTCTATGAATTTTTTTTTCTCGAAGGGAATGTTTTTCCACTCAAAAATTTATAGCTCGTATTTTTAATTGGAACATATAACTTTTTAACAACCAAATAAAATCTAAATGTTACTTTGTCATTGTTTTAACAAAATAATTTTTATTATTTTGAAATGTCAAATGATGGTTCGATATATTTTAAAGAGATAATTTTGTTTTCTGTACTTGTCAATCCTATTGTATCGTTACTTATTTCGTGCTATAACAAGATATAGGATAACTGGTTAAAGATATTTTATCTAAAACCTAAAAAATATTATAAAATAGGAGCATGTTTTCCATCGAAACAAACAGCCAAAAACTTCAATTGAATCCTAATTGTTCTCCAAAAATCTTTTCCAAAAAAAATATTTTTTTAGGATAAGGACTTCCTGTCTATTGATATCTTTGAATAAGAAGTTTTACTTAATATTAATTTTATCTTAAAATCAAACAACTCAATATAAATTATAAAAAAAATGAACTAATATAATTAAATCTATAATAGTTAAACTGACATAATAAACAAAATAAAAACATATAATATAATTAATTAATTAGTTTTTTTAATTAATTATATATCTTAATCATGTAGCCGTTAATTTGTTAACAAGGAACCCCCCCAACCCATCTATGGTGCCTTGCTTTTGTAAGGTATCCTTAGTTTTTCAAAACTCTTTAACCTTGTTTTTTCTTCATATTCTCTCAAAAAAAAACCTTATAAGACTAATCGAACCTAGAGAGAGAAAGAGAGAAAAGGGACCACAATGGCACCTGAAAATAATAATAACGACAACAACAACAACAATAATAAAGAGAAGTACTTACAGAGGTTTAGTCCTCCATTACCTGATGCTGTCGATTATGATGTTGAAGATCTTCTTGCTCTCTCCTCTGAACTTGTTGCTCCAAATCTTGTATGATTCTCTCTCTTTTCATTCTTTTTTTTAATGTAAGTAGGATTATGCCTTTGAAAACAGCTTTTTTACGAGGTAGCATCCTATAGGGGTCAGGTTACGTAATATTATATTGGTGGACCGAAACCTCAATTTGATTACAGTTTGGTGTATTTTTCATGGTTTTGTCTTATTTTTTTGGTTTTTGTTTATATATATAAATCAAAGAAATTCATGTAAGTTCTTTATTTTTAATTGTATCAAGTTAGTCCCCGTACAAATAATATTGTGTTAAGTTAGTCCTTTGAGTAAAATTTATGTTAAATTGTTACAGAAATTTTTAATACTTTGGCCCCGGATTGGGTGAAATTGAGTCAACATATAGATTTATATTGGATTACTTGTATTTAATATTTTGTGGTGTCAAAATTATCTCATTAGTTTAACTTTAATTTGACCGAATAACTAAATTGGCATAATATAAATTGTAAAGGGACTAAATTGTCACAGGTAAACAAGTTCGCCAATGTATCTGTTTTCTTTAGTAGTTTGTTGGAAATGCATTGTACTAGCTTTCAACTTTGTGCCCTTGCTATAATAATTTTAAAAAACAATTGAGGGTAAACTATGCAGTACCTATTAATTTTTTAGTATGTGAACTTTGTTAAATAATATTTAGTCTAAATGTTGCATGTATTTTAATAAAATAGTTTAAATGACAGTAAGTAAGGGTGTAATATAGGTCATTGAACTCCTTTTCATTAGGAATCTTAAAACATTGTGGTTCGTGTGGGGAATTAGGAGAATAAAGATTATAGGTTTAATAACAACTAACAAGTTCTATACAATTTTACATTATTATTTGGACTACAACAACAACAGTCCCAGTGCCAAAATGGCTCCTGCATAAGTAGGGTCTGGGGGGATGAATGTACCAGCCTTCCTCCTTTAGGGTACCTGAGTAGCGTGTCATCCTCGATGCATATAGCTTGGAAGTATAAGAGCAATATAGTATTAGAGCAAAATAAAACACAAGCCAAGCGATACAAAGCAAAACTCAAAGGAAGGTATTGCAGGCAAATAGGCAAGTATGCAAGTGCTCAACTACATCGATAAACAAATAAGTGCTCTAATACTTACGGCAAAGAGGATCAAGACACTTAGAAACACTAGTGTAGGCAGTAAAAGATGCACTAATCTAAGCCGCTATATCGGCTACCCATACGCTAGCCTTCCACCGAGCTATATATAAGGCCATCTCCTCCCGTAGGTTTGGGTGGGTGAGGTCCTGTCATATCGTCTCCATCTATCTTTTCTTTGGCCTGCCTTTCCCTCTCCTCCCTACCCTAGTTTTATTAAAACATGTGATTATTGGACTAAAAAAAATTAATTTACAAAGTTTACGAACTAAAAAAATTAATAAATTGAATATCAGCTACTAGTATGTACAACAACAACAGTCCTAGTGCCACAAGGGCTCCCGCTTGTGCGGGGTCTGGGGGGGTAGGATGTAAGCAGCCTTACCCCATCAGGGTGAGACCCTAATGAGAGGCTATTTCCGAGGATCCCTGACCTGACAGTTGGAAAGTTGTCAAGAACCTGTAAAAAAAGGCATGAAATGGGGTAAGTAGGGATCATGTAGGGAGCATGTTGGGCCTAGATGTCATGCGAAACATGTAAATGTACAGACAAGTAATCATATAGGCAATCATATAAGCAAATACTCATGTAAGCATGAACACAACGTACGCATGGATTGATTACATATCAGCTATTAGTATGTAATCAATCCAAATATTAACGTTAAAAAATAAATTAATCACGTATTAGACATATAATTAGATAACATTTTAATAAGTAGTTTTATTTTAATAATAATCTAAATAATTTTTCTTTTATTATGTAATTAGGATTTTAATTAATGGTCCCTCTCAAATTTCTAATAATGGACGAGTGTTCAGTTAAATTCTCTCTCTCGTCCGTACTATTATGTTTTCCCATTGTTGATATCTCTCTCCTTAGAACTCAAGGATACAGAAGTACGAGCCTATAAAACAGATCCTGTAGTTCAGTTCCAAATAGGGTAATATAAGCATTGTTTCTTGTTTTAATCATATCAATTAATTAGTTGTTTAAGTTTTGATTGTTAAAAATAAGGCCTCCTTTAGTTGTCACATTAATTGAATTCGTATGAGAAATTGTATTTTCAGAAATTCAATTCCCGTGTCAACTTTACAGGAGGTAGGTAAAAAATGCTTGGTTTTCAGGACTGGAAATTGAACTTCCTTGGGGATGCTAATTAAAAACCAATGAATTAGAACTTACGCAGAAGCGTTTAAGTAACTTAATTCCTGCGTTGTGATGAATTAAAAATTGCTTAGAAATTTTTATTTTCCGCATTGTGTCTACTTCCTACCAACCAAACAAAAGTAAAATCTGTACTCTTTGTGAATTTCTATTTTTCGCATTTATTTTTTGCATATGAAAGTAAACCCAAGATTTTTGATTTTTTTTTTTTTTTTTTGTAATTTTCCTTTTAGGATTTTGATATTGATCCAACAAGAAGGCCACCAATTGGGCTTGCACTGACCCAATCACCCGCTTTCTTGAATCTGCTTGATCAATTTGAACCATTGTCTCTGCCACCGCCACCGCCACCGCCACCACCACCACCACCACCGCCGCAGCAACTATCAGTACAGCCATCACCGTCACCACCGCAGCTACCACTTGCACTTCCACCGCCACCGCAGCAGCCGCAAGCTCGACCTCGGGGACGGCGGCCAAAAGAGGGGGCAGCCCAAGATGAGTTGAAGGCCAGGAAGTTCCCCATGTTGTCACTGCAGATTGGCTCTTGGCAGGTAATAAAATTTGTTATTTCTTGTGATTTTTTTCCCAAGGTTGTCGTCTCAAACTCTTCAAGACTTATCAAGTTCAAGTTTGAACAATAGTTGAACTTTGGAGCATGTTCTGACCCATTGAAATCAAAGTGACTTCATGCAGATAAACCCGATAGCCAATGTGTTGCGTGTTCCTTGTCCCCTGTTGCCCTAAATTGGATTGTATCTGTTAAACTATATTATATAGGACTTATTATTGTATATATCTGAGCCCAATGGGTCTGCCTTGTATATGATGTAAAGCCCATTACTGTTCTATAAATATACGAGAGGGCCACAGCATAATATGCACTTCTCATTTTTTCATGGTATCAGAGCTCTCCCGAGCCCTCTCGTAAAGGCAAACTCTAGCCTTCGTTTTCAATTTTCATTCCTTCAAAAACAAAAACAAAAAAAAAAGGTTTCGAAAATCCTAAACCCGTCACGCCGCTACCCCTCCCCCGGCGGACCGCCGCCACCCTAACCCTAATCCTCACACTTCTGGTCGCGCCGCCGAGAACCCTGACCCCTGTCCTCGCGTGCGAACACCTGTCGTCACTGTTCTCGCGCTCTCAACCGTGTCGCCACCCCCGTCCTCGCGTTGCGACCGCCTCCCTATCGCGACGCCGGCCGCCGTTCAACCGTGTCCTCACTGTCCTCTCCCTCGCACCCTTGTCACCGACGGCCGCCGTCCACCGGTTTGTTAACATTATCAAGTGAAAATCAACCCTTGAGGTCACCAATAGCCGACGCAATGATTGGTTCTACTTCACAACTCAGGCTACCTTTCTTCGGTACTCCTATTTATGGTGAGTATATGTTATATCCACCACTTTTTCATATTGCAATTAATACTTATGCCACTGGATCTACTTTCTATTCAGGGTTTGCGTCTCCTCAAATTATTTTTCAATCTCTTACTTCTCATTCTACTCCTAAAGTTGATTTTCCCTGGATAATGGATAGTGGTGTATCGTCTCATATGACTAATAACCCCAGTTTGTTAACATCTCTTCGTCCTTATCATGGTTATGATAAAATATTAGTTGGTAATGGCGCTAGTTTATCGATTGCTGGGATTGGATCTGGTTCTTTTATTACACCTGTTGGTCATTTTAATTTGCATAACGTCTTCTATGTTCCTGGTCTTTCCACTAATTTAATCTCTGTTCGTCAATTCTGTAAAGATAATTCTTGCCTTTTAGAATTTGACTCGGGTGGTTTCTCCATTAAAAATGCTAAAACGATGTCCCTTATTATTTGTTGTGCTAGCTCAGGGCCTCTTTTCCCTGTTCCTAAACCAAACTCAATCAGTCGCCCTGGTCAACCCGGACAGCTAGTGGCATCCTCCCCACATGTTTCCCTAGTTGCTTCCAAACACACACAATCTCTCTGGCATCGTCGACTTGGCCATCCCGGGGAGCCAGTCTTGTCAACTTTAGTTAAACAAAAATTTATATCTTGTTCGAGTTTTTCTGAGTCCAGTTTGTGTCATGCTTGCCAACTCGGTAAGCATAGTCGTTTACCTTTTCAAGCGTCTGTAACTAGTACTTCGCGTCCTTTCGATATTGTTCATTCTGATGTATGAACATCATTTGTTATCAGTTTCAGTGGTTTTAAGTATTATTTGCTATTATTGGATGATTATTCTCATTTTGTGTGGATTTATCCTATGCGTGCCAAATCTGAGGTTTTTGCCCTATTTGTTCAGTTTCGCAATCTTGTATTGAATCAATTTGGTGTGGAAGTTAAACATTTCCAATGTGATAATGGCACTGAATATATCAATCGTGACTTTAATGGTCTCTTTCAGCAACGCGGCATTCTCAGTAGGGTCTCTTGCCCTCATACCTCCCAACAAAATGGGAAAGCTGAACGCATGCATCGTACCATTGCTAATATGATGCGTTCCCTCTTGTTCCAAGCTTGTATGCTGTTGGAATTTTGGGTGGAGTCGGTTTCTGTGGCCGCTCACATTATTAACCTCCTCCCATCCACTTCAATCAAGAAAAAGATCCCCTTTCAACGCTTATATAAAAAGAAAGTTGATTATAGTCACCTACGAGTTTTTGGTTGTGCCTGTTATCCCAATTTAAGTGCCACTACACCCCACAAACTTGCGCCACGCTCCTCTTTATGTGTTTTCTTGGGCTATCCACCAAGTCACAAAGGGTATAAATGTTTGGATCTTTCCACTAACAAAATCATTATTTCGAGGCATGTTATTTTTAATGAAACAGATTTCCCCTTGGCACGGTTTGGGACATTTTTCTCAAACTACGATGACACGTCTTCATCAAGTTTTTTCCCCGCCACTTATGTCCTCTCCGTTCGCTGGTACGCCCCTACTCCAGCCGCCCGACCCACCCGTCACTGCTGCGCCGGCGCCCCTTGAGCCACCAGCCCCTGTTGCTGCTGCATCCCCTCTAGCCGCAGCTCCTCCCGAGCTCCGTGAGCCATCCCGTGTTCATCCCATGGTAACTCGTGCACGAGCTGGTATTGTGAAACCTCTTCTGAAACCCTCTATGATTGCTCATAATTCATTGCCCGAGGTACCTTTTTCTTATAAACAGACTCTCACTGATGATAATTGGAAGAATGCGATGATAGATGAATTTAATGCCCTCATTCGTAATAAGACATGGGATCTTGTTCCTCCGCCGTCTCATGGTAATATCGTTTGCTCCAAGTAGGTTTTTCGCATCAAACAAACGGCTACAGGTCAGGTTGAACAGTATAAAGCTCCGTTGGTTGCTCAGGGTTTCACACAAAGGTATGGCATAGACTATGGTGAAACATTCAGTCCTGTTGTTAAACCTGTTACAGCTCGTACTGTTTTAACTATTGCTACTTCTCGCAACTGGCCTATTCATCAACTTGATGTTAAAAATGCGTTCTTAATGGCACTCTAAATGAAGAGGTCTGCATGAAGCAACCACCGGGTTTCGTTAACTTGCATCATCCTGATCATGTGTGTAAGCTCAACAAGTCCCTTTATGGTCTCAAGCAAGCTCCTCGTGCTTGGTATACTCATTTTGCCACGTTTTTACAGAAATTGGGCTTCCGCAGCTGTAAGTCTGATTCCTCTTTATTCGTCTTACATCGTGGACATGACATGGCTATATTACTGGTATATGTTGATGATATCGTTCTCACTGCCTCTTCTCATGCGGTACTTCACGGCCTACTTCGCTCTCTTAGATCTGAGTTTGACATGACTGACTTGGGGCGTCTGAATTACTTTCTTGGCATCTCTGTATCTCACTTATCTACAAGGTTGTTCTTGTCTCAGTCTAAATATGCACATGATCTCTTGGACCGAGCAAACATGCTTTCTTGTAAGCCTGTTGTCACACCTACGTATTCCAAATCCAAGCTTTCTCTCGAAGACGGCGAACTCATGACTGATCCCACACTATACAGGTCTATTGTTGGTGCTCTTCAATATCTCACCTTCACTCGTCCTGACATTTCTTACGCCGTTCAACAGGTCTGTCTATTTATGCATGCTCCACGATCGTCACACTGGATAGCTGTTAAGCGCATCCTTCA
This sequence comes from Simmondsia chinensis, assembly GCA_018398585.1. Classification (NCBI taxonomy): domain Eukaryota; kingdom Viridiplantae; phylum Streptophyta; class Magnoliopsida; order Caryophyllales; family Simmondsiaceae; genus Simmondsia; species Simmondsia chinensis. The sequence goes on from JAGTTD010000009.1 coordinate 3,706,940, forward strand.
ATATATTAAGGGCACTATTGATCATGGTCTGACTATCTGTCCGACTCGTCTTGATCAACTTATAGCTTACTCCGATGCTGATTGGGCTGGATGCCCTGACACTGGCCGTTCTACTTCTGGTTTCTGTGTTTTTCTCGGAGGCAACATTCTCTCCTGGTCCTCCAAGCGCCAGCCCACTGTCTCTCGTTCTAGTGCTGAGGCTGAATATCGTGCAGTATCCAATGCCGTTTCAGAATGTTGTTGGCTCCGTTCTCTCCTCAGTGAGTTGGGCCTCCTTCTTCCACGGGCTACCTTGGTTTATTGTGACAATGTCTCTGCTATGTATCTGTCTACCAACCCCGTTCAGCATATTCGTACGAAACATGTCAAGATTGACATCCATTTTGTTCGCGAGCGTGTCCAGATGGGTCTTGTTCGGGTGCTTCATATTCCTTCCTCTCAGCAAATTGCTGATATTTTTACAAAGAATCTTCCGCGCGCTCTTTTTCTGCTTTTTAAATCCAACCTTCGCATTTGTTTACCCCCTGCTTCGGTTGAGGGGGGATGTTAGACTATATTATATAGGACTTATTATTGTATATATCTGAGCCCAATGGGCCTGCCTTGTATATAATGTAAAGCCCATTATTGTTCTATAAATATACGAGAGGGCCACAGCATAATGTGCGCTTCTCATTCTTTCAGTATCCCTTTCTTTTTCTTTTTGGCCTTTTTTTGAGTGATGTGGATAGGTATTGCAAATTTTGTCTGTATTTACATGTACCCACTTTTGTATCGATATTAAGCATCAAACTTACTTATAAAAAATGCAGAAGGAAGCAGCGACTGCAGATGAACTAGTCGCAAAGATTTACTTCAAGAAGAAAAAGTTTAGTTGGGAAGTGTTGTGTGGGAGCTTAAAGTACAAAATTGAGTTCTTATGGCAGGACATCGCTGCTATGCAGGCTATCACTTCCCCACCTGATTGTCCTGGTTACCTTTATATTCTGGTTAGTTCCAACTCTTACTTCTTTCGTATTATAATCCATTTTTTGACCCGTTTTAGATTTAGTCACTTCATATCCTATTGAGTTGTATTTTATGTGTAAATCTGCATGCTTTTGGGTGGGTGAGAGGACAAGTTGCACCACAGTTAGATGGGCTATTGGTGACTTGGAGATCTATGGTTAAATAAGGGAAGACTAATTGTGGCTTATACTTTAGAAACTCGTCTAAGTTAGTGTTTGCGGTAGAAAGGAAAAAATGAACTCAAGAGAGAAAATATGAAGGCTTATAGAGCAATAAAGAGAAACTCTTTACTTGCGTGCGAAATGGATATATATAGGTACTGATGCTATATATACCATACGGGAGGCACGTATAATGTATATCCAGTCTATAGTTCCAAAGGGTATCTAACAAGTTAAGAGGTGTTTATCAGCAGCATATCAAGTGATTCAAATATAATCTTTTAGACATTTTTCACTTTGAATGACCAAAGCTTATTGGTCAGAGGGAAGCCCTCACTTGGTGAGCGCATAAAGTGTTCTGCTTATGTTTTGAGGGAAAGCACCACGTATAAAACAAAATTTGAACGTGCTCAAAGAATATATTACGTGTTTGTATAAAAGCGTTTTCTTGCATAGACCAAAGACCCATAAAAGCTTAATAAAATATTTTTTAAATTTAAAGCAATATGTAACAAAGTTGGAGGATGCAGCTGCAAAATAAACCATCATTCTCCAAAGAGTTGCCTCCTGAGCCACGAAAGCACACAAGTTGGAAGCCCCTTCCATACACTCCGGAATTCACCAATGGTCAAGCCTTCATATGCAGGTACTTTATTTATACATGTTATTTATTTCTCTTTCATTTGTAATTACGGCTAGTAGCAAGAAAATTTGAAACTATAATCTCTTTGATTGGGTCTCGTTTACTTTACGTAGTTTAACTTGGATGGCTCGGCTTATTGTGAATGTTAATCTTCCCAATGCTTGAGGTTTTAGAAATTGGTATCATTGTAATGAAATCCTTTCCAACTCGGGAGTGACCCATGTTCAAACTGCATTAGCCCTCTCTAATGTAAGATATTTCAGTTGATCTCCTAGGAAGTCCTCGTGTTGCCAACCCTATAAGGTCGGGGGTCCTTGGAAACAGCCTCTCAACAGGGTTACACCCTGAAAAGGTAAAGCTGTGTACATCCACCCCTCCCAAAGCCCACTTATGCGGGAACCCTTGAGGCACTGGATCTGTTGTTGTTGCTGCTTCTTTTCTACAAAAGGGCTCCTAGGATCTTTATTAATCCTTACCAAAATACAAAAATACTTCAAATGACATAACATAATTCTTTGAAAAATAAGCAAAAAGTTATTATATTTACCATATATTCAAAAAGGACGAGTGTTCCGAAAAAAAAGGCTAGGAAAGACAAGACATTTTTGAAAAAGAATAAGAAAGGCATTGAGTACATCATGAGTGATAGTAATGGTAGCATGACAATAAAACCGACGTGGACAACTAGAAATCTGATGTAATAATCGAATAGGTGCTCATAACAAATGATGTAATAACTATTGATGTAGTTAGTTAGGTCACTATGGAGCCCCAATGGGTAGCCTCAAAATTGAGGCTTGGGCTATGCCAACCCTTTTTATTTGGAATTGTGAATGGCTAAAAACGCGCATTTTGTCCTTAGTTATCTTTTTTAATTTTATTTCCAATGGTTATGTATGGAATTTTTTTTGGCTTTTTTTTAAAATTTTTGACCCTCCAACAACTATGTAGTTAATTATTTTTTTAATCATGTTCTTTTCAATGTATTTTTGTCATGTATCTTTAAATAATTAAACTAATAAATATAACATGAACTATTAATATATATATATAAGGCTAAAAAAATGAAGCATTGTTGGGTAGAGAGTGAGAGCTTGTTAGAAGTATAATTGGTCGAGTTTGGAATAGATTTGTCTATATTTGTAAGGTTGGGCAGTTTGCTTAGTTGAGTCCAGAGTTTTCCTTTTGTTTTTTTAGTTGATTCCTTTTGTATATGTTACTTTATTAGTTGACTAAATTCTCGTTTGCCGTTTGGCAAAAAATGGAGCATTGTCAGAAAAGAAAAACCACATTTTTAAGTGAAGCCCATATTTTATTTAAATGTCGAAAATGGGACTCCAAATTCTAAAGTTTTATCCGAGGTGACCTGATATATTTTTTACCAAAAGTTACCATATTTTCTATCCTTTTCCAAAAATATTATATATCTTTTTTTTTTTTTTGCACTTGGGTAAGAGTATACGCAAGCATCGGATCCTAGTAGAACTTTGAAGTTAAGCGTGCTTGGGCGAGAGTAGTATCAAGATGGGTGACCTCCTGGGAAGTCCTCGTATTGCACCACTCAGGTTGGGGGAAGGCTGCGTACATCCACCCTCAGACCCTGCTTAGGCACCCTTGAGACATTGGGAATGTTGTTTGCTTTGCTATTATATATATTTTTTGAAGTACATTTCCCTCTTAATTCAAAAAACAAATTTATTGAATGTGTAGGAAGCACAAGCTGAAGGTTGAACCAGGAGTGTTGGAAAAGCATTACCAGAAGCTCTTGCAAACTGACGATTACCTTTACAATCTCAGCTTGCGATCCTTTCCTCACAATGAATCCGATTTCTTTCCCGATTTTATCAATTTCGCAAACCCTACTTCCTTGTTTCATCCTTACAATAATCTACCGCTTCAACAGTTCAATGCACCTCCTATGGGATTCCAATTTGGTCACCAGTTTGTATCTCGTCACTCGATTCAGCATCTCCGATCATCCATTTCAGGTATTTAATTTAATGTATTCGAATCAGATGCTGTTAAGGCACTGGATCCCATTAGAACTCCAAAATTGAGCGTGCTTGGACGAGAGTAGTATCAGAATGGGTGACCTCCTGGGAAGTCCTCGTGTTGCCAACCTTATAAGGTTGGGGGTCTTCGGAAACAACCTCTCAGTAGGATTACACCCTAAAGGGATAAGGCTGTGTATATCCATCCCTTCCAGACCCCGCTTATGCGGGAGCCTTTGAGGCATTGGATCTGTTGTTATTGTTGAATAGATTTGATTTTGATTTATTGAATTTTTTTTGTTATGATTTAATGTAGTAATTAGGCCAAAGTTTTATGTAATGATCATGAAACGAGAAGAAATTGAGGGAGAAAAAGAGGAATTAGGAGAAGAATCAGTACGAGGGAACAACGGAAATTGGAGGGAGAAATTGAGAGAGAGAGAGAAAGTTAGAATTGAATATAAAGTAGAAATTTCATTAATCAAGTAAATAATGGATTTTAACGAAGGACTAATCCCGTTTATAGAGTTTATATGGCAAAATATTAAAAAATAATAAAAACTATAAAAAAATATAAAAATTTGGTAAAAGCAGTTTTTTTCCACCTAGCAATGGCTAATCCGATCGATAGGGTAGGTATTTGATCCATCGAATATTGACAGAAACTCCGCGTAGGCTGATCCGATTGATCGGATATACCTCTAACCGATCGAATATTAACAGAATCGTGACATTTTTGCATCCCAGCCACATTATTTGTGATCTGTGATTTTTGCCCCTAAAACGAGATAAGGATACAAAAATTTATCTTTTTGTCACTCATCTATTTTATTTAATTCTGTCACATTTATGATATTCTTTAACAGATTGCTTGAACTTAATCGCAGGTCAAAATGTGAACCAAAATGCTGAAACCAGTGAACTGAACTGCTCAAATGAACCAATGGCCATGATACAAGATCCATTTATGAACACTAATGCTGCAAATATTCACCAAAATATGCATTTCATACATTGCAATTACGCTACTCCTATTACTGCGTTGTCAAATCCGATCACTAGCGTGCTAGATGATATGGCTAGCAGTTCCATACCGCCACAAGTTTACGATGATCATACAAGAATGATGATGATGATGCGTTTGGCGAGGATCGGTACTCCCTTTCATTCTTCTTCGTCATATGGTAGTTTTGACATTGATCCTAATCAATATGGTCCTAGTTTTTCGGGTTTTGGGTATAACTCTAATCGAGAGAATCAACAGTGAAAATATCTTAAAAAGATGTTATGTTTGAATAAAAGGGTAAGAAAGGGATAATCGTTGCTAAATATCAAGAAGGATGATATTTTTGTCTTAGAGCTGTTTGGTTTGATAAAAATCTTCTTTCGTTCCATTTCTATTATTTTTTTTACATGACTCGTTGGTAACAATCGTCCGAGGAAAATATTATTTGATCCATGGATGAAAATTGATCTTCTTTAAACTTTTTCTATCACTATCTTACATCGTCGATCTCACGACAACTTCAAGTGGACCAGACGAAAATCTCATACAAATTTATTTAATCAAATATGATTTTCTAAACTAGATAAAAGAAAATTATAGAGAAAAAAAGTGTTTTTAGTTAAAAAAGAGGGTTATTTACACCAAAGGTCCCTATACTTTGTTTATTGTGTCAACATAGTCCTTGTATTAACTTAGTTCTTGTACAATTGATATTGTGCCAATTTGGTCCTTATGGTAAAATTTATATTAAGTTGTTAATAAAATTTTTAACAGTCCAGCCATGGATTGAGTTAAATTGAGTCAATAGATAGATTTATAGCTGATTACTTGCATCTAACACGATCGTGCTGTTAGAAATTTCGTAAATAACTTAACTTAAATTTGACCAAAAAATTAAATTGATATAGTATAAACTATAGAGAAACTAAATTAACAAAATTAAAAACATAATTACTAAATTGACACAATGAGAAGAGTATAGGGACCTTTGGTACAAAACAATCCTAAAAAATATTTAGAGCAGAAAAACTTTCTGGAACGAAAATATTTTCTGTCAAACCAAATAGAGCCTTAAACATATTATATGCCTCATTTCAAAGCACGCCCTTCCTGTGTATTTAATAAGTATTATCCCTTTCTTATTCTTCAAACATAATACTCTTTTAAGATATTTTTGCTCGATATTTTCTTGGCAGGTAAAAAGCATAGACAGGTTGTTTAGTTGACATTAGGGCTTAGTTTTGGACACCATTTGCTATCGTTTTGTTTTTGTTTTAAATTGTGATTTCAAATAGTTCTATTTAGTTTAAGTTTTATATATTAGCATTTATCTTATATGTCATTTTGAAACAGTCTCCCGTCAGGGTCTCAATCTGATGGAGTAAGACTGCGTACATCCTTTCCCTCCCAGACCCTGTGCGAGCGGGAGCCCTTGAGGCATTGGGTTTATTGTTGTATCTTATATGTCATTTTGGATGCTTGTTCCTTGCTTATTTTAATGGTTGGGGTAACAGTTGGCTAATCTTGAGAAGCGGGTTCGAATCCGGCATTTTTCTCCCCCAAGGCATACCCATGGTAAAAAAAAAAAAAGAATGCCGTTTTGGATAGAGAGCTTTGAGAATTAACAGCTAGTATCAAGACTAGACATAAATCCAAGCAAATACTTGAGGCTTCCAAATTTTTGGGGTTGTGGTTTTGAAAGTATAGATTCTTAATATTAATAAATTTTATGGTTTAATTTTTATAATTTGTTGTGTATGAGGGACCCTGTTCAAAATTTTCGCTTGAGACCCCGAAAATATCATGATTGGCTCTGAGTGTAATGTCTATTTATTACAACACGACTCTCACAATGGTAATTTTTTTTTTTTTTGAATTTGTCATTTATGTATCCTAATTTTATAAGATTTATCAATTAGGTATCTTAAAATTTTAATATATATGATAACGTATCCTGATATTTTAAAGTTGTATCATTTGGGTATCCTCCTACTTAATAAGTGATGTTTTTTTCTTTTTTTGGAACATTAGATGGAAATTAAGCGTGCTTGAGCGAGAGTAGTACCAAGATGTGTGACCTCCTGGGAAGTCCTTACCCTCAGGTTGGGGGCACTGGGAAACAGCCTCTCTTCAGGTTAACACCCTGAAGGGGGAAGGCTGCGTACATCCGCCCCCCCAGGACCGTGCGTAGACGGGAGCCCTTGAGGCATTGGGTATGTTCCCTTTTTTTTTTCCCTATTAGATGGAAATTGTTAACATGACACATGATTAGTATGATATAGATGCGACAAGTTTGTACTTTTGGTAAAAAAAAAAATTTGAATTCCAATAAAAAGTCACCTACCAAGTGCAAAGGACACATATACATTATCAAAATTATTTTTAATCGATAAATTGCGATGAAATAGCTAAACAAGCCGGCTACTCCCTAGGCGAGATCTGAGTCCGACCGCAACCACACGGGGACTACATTATTGAAATTATATTTTATTTTAGTATTTTCGGATGAAAATACATCGGATTATGGTGGACGATACCCATATGTTGTCATAATCATTTGCCATGTCAGCATTTTTGAATCAAAATTCTCCTAAGTTCCAATAAAAGTTATCTACGTGATAGAATATACACTCTATAATATATATCTATAAATTTGAGGTTAAGAATGTTTGAATTGTAATGAAATTTATACTTGAACGTAGAGTTGAAGAGTCTAAATTGCGAGAAAATTGTATACATTAAACATTATAATCCTTTTGCATTTTTAAATAAGATTTGCAGTGTATAGACAATGAGCAGTTTGTAAACAAAATTAGACTTCCAATAAACAAATTATTTCAAAATTTATTGTGTTTTACTCGTGTTTATTTCAAGACCTTATAGGCAAATTTGTTAAGTTTAGACGGCTGTAAACTTAATGCGTTGAGTTCTAACGGGATTCTCGACTCCCTAAATTCGCGCCTATTAAAGGCTTGGTAACTGCTTTTGCTGATTTCATAATGGATTAATAACAACTTCACCGTAACTTGAGCTATTCAATAAAACAAGTCATTAAATTAGTTAGGATCAAAATTTTATGTAAAATTTTTTGTTGTTCTACTAAATTCATGGACTTTTCACATTGCAGTTCCAGTTGAGTAACTAAATTAGCTATACTCGAAAAGGAGTTTAACTCAAACTCTTTCCTGATAATTGAGATTTTCAACTTAATTACATTTAAATAGATGTTTATGCACCCAGATAAATTACTTATTGACGTGATCTGAAGCCTACATCTTAACTTTTATAATACTTTACCTTTAAAAACACCCTTTGCAATGAGTAAAAAATGATAAATTACATATTAGTTTTGCTGTTTGGTATATCAAATTTTTGCACATTGACCAAAGAAAAAAAAATTTGCACATAAACTTTACAAAATAATTCTTTAGTTAAAAAACTGCATGTACTTTAATAAAATAGTCAAACAACGGTATGAAAGACATAAATTTTGTAGAACAAAATATTTTTTTTACCAACATAGATCAAAAAATTAATACACTAAATTTTAAAATACTAATATGTAATTCACCAAAAATGATTTTTTCAATTGAAAACCACATAAATTTCAGGTGCTGTTTTAAAATACTATCTATATTTTTTATTTTTAATGCCACACCTAAACTTTTTAAAATTTTTTTAATAGCACACCTTTAATATGACACATTTAATATCCATCAATTTTTACCGACATAGCATTATGAAAAAAGAGAAAATAATTTTAAAAATTTAGAATTTATACTTATACATAAAATAATTTTCAGTATTTTAGAAAATATTTCAAATATCTAAAAAGTTTGAAAAAAAAAAATCTAGAAGAACAATTTACATATTTAAAAAATATATTTTTCTAATATACCACATCAGCAAAAACTAACTGACATTAATAGTGTCATATTAAGTCTGACATTAAAAAATTTAAAAAAAATATAGGTATAACAACAATAACAACAAACCCAGTGCCTCCCAACGCTCCCGCAAAAGCAGGGTCTGGGGGGTATGTGTACGCAACCTTCCCCCTCCAAGGGGCTACCCTGAAGAAAGGCTGTTTCCAAAAAAATATAGGTATGATATTAAAATAGTAGATGATATAAGTGAATTTTTAATACCGTATTTAAAATTTAGATAATTTTAGTTAAAAAAATAAACTACCTTCGAAACCGTCACATAACGTCCTAATCCTCCTCATGACAGCCTCTTTTATCCTATTCAGCCGTCTCCTCCCCTCCAAAACCATAACGCCATCGCCCCTCCGCCGCAGCAACCACCGCCGAAACCCTAACCCCTCCACTCTCTTTCTCTTTCTCTCTCCTAAATCTGCCATGTCATCCCAACCCGACCCCCACCCGGACCCGGAGCCGGAGCCGGACCCATCCAGGTCAACCCGGATACCCGATGACTCGAAAGCTCCATCCTACCCCACCCCACTGTCCCCGCCATTGCCGCCGATATCGAAGGAAATTGAGCTTAGCAGAGCCATGACTGCGTCGTCCAAGTCAAGTGTTTTCTCTCTGTCTAGGAACGACGTCGTTTACGAGGATGAGTGGTTGATTGCTGTGAACAAAGCACAAGGGGTTTACTGTGAGAGTGTGTTGTCTTCGGTGCCTCGCCTTCTAGAAGAATCTTTGGATTTGGATTCGCTTGGTGAGGGTTCGGATCTTGTATTTAGAGTTTCGTTATTTGCTGGTTTGGTTTATTAGCTCTGCTTCAAATTTCACTAGTTAATGCATTGGTGCCGGGATAATCTTGGTTGGGTGATATTTCACATTTTATTTAGCAATTGCCATGATATTTGAATCGAATCGAATCGAATGCAAAAAATTGTGGCCTCATTTGGAATGCAGGAACTAAATGTAGGAGGTAGAAATTCATCAGAAGTACGGATTTCGGCTTTTGTTTGGTTGGTAGAATGCAGGAAATAGATGCTGTTTAGCAATTTCTAATTCTTTCAAAACATGGGAAGTAACTTACCTAGCCCCCTTAGGTAAATTCTTTAGGTAAATTCTAATTCCTTCGTTTTTAACTAGCTTCCCCAAGGAAGTTCTCCCGATAACCAAACACTTTGTACCTACGTCCTGTGACGTTGACATAGGAATTGAATTATTGGGAAATATAACTTTCCGTAGGAATTCAATTCATGTAGCTATCAAACGAGGCCTATAAATTGGAGCATCTGAATTCAGGATAGAGGTAAAAGATCAATTTTTGGGCATTTTGTTCTGTTTCTTTTCTTTTTTTTTGGGGGGGGGGGGGGGGGGGGGGGGGGAGTGGATGATGCTTTGTCATTTATGTGTATATATGAGGGGAAAGTAATTGAAAACTTTGATTTGGAGTAATGACGTAGTGGCTTAACTTTCCAAAACTGGTAACTTTGAATTTGTGTTGGTCTTATGTATAAAGGAAGGTTATTGGACTTCATTTCACATAGAGAATCGGCTTCCTAAGGGAGGGGCGGCCTCACCATAAACTAAATCATATTAGGCAAGGCTGGCTCAAGACTTCAAGGAACGAATGTAGTTGCCTGGGGCCCCCATTATTTAAGGTCTCCTTTTGAGAATTAGTTATATTATCAGTTTGCTTCTACTGCATATCAGTATTCAAAATTTGAGAATAGTGATCTACAATGATATATTATATACGTTGATACATCATACTTGCATATTTGGTACTGCTTTGTTTGTCTTTTCTTGGATTTTATAAATATTGTTTTGTTTTTGCTTTTTAGGTGGCCCATTGGAAACAACCTCTCTTTGGGGTTGCACTCTAGGGGTCAGGCTGTGTACATCTCATTCTCCCCCAAACCCTGCCTTAGTAGTAGTCCTTTGAGGCATTGAGGTTTTTTTTTGTTGTTGTACTCATATATTAGCTACTATAATAATATATAAATAGATTATTTGAGGTGTGCTTAAACCGGTTTAGGCACCTAAGTTATAAAAAAGGGCTCAACAATCAAACTTGCTTTGGATCCTTAAAATCTCGGAACTGGCCTTGTTATTAGGGCTCTCAGGCATATAGGATTCCAAAACACTCCTTATGCCTAGCATGGGTTATGCCATACCACCCCAAGCACCAATATTGGGGATTAAAACATTGTATGTTGAGCTTAGTTTTGATACCATGGCAATGGATACTGGGGTTAATTTATAATGACGACCCGGATGGTGCTGAGGTCACTCCTAGCCTACATCGACAAGGTTAATTTACCCTTGATTTCATTGATCTAGAGTATTGACTTGCTAGAGAAGGGACTTTTTCACCATATATAAACCGGACCATGTCAACGCTTCAAGGTAATGCGGGGTTCCAACAATATGCATTGCTTTGATAGCTTTGACAACTAATGAGTGAATGTAGTATAGGAGTAGGGTTTGAATTACATTTCCTTGTAGGTTCTGGTATGGACATTTTATTGATGAGAAACTTGAACGAAAAAGAAACACGCTGGATGGTCTACATGACAATTCAAGTTCAAGATCCCAGCAGAGACCCTTGGACAGGAGGTTTTAGGTTTTAATACCGACCTCTCTTGTCTAGAAAGAAAATCTACATGATCTGAGCTTGTATGTTCCTTGTCTCAGGGACCCAGGGTCCACGACTAGAGCTCCATCTGGCGAATAGGCTAGACCGTGACACAAGTGGTGTAATGCTTATAACCAAATCTCACAAAGTCGCTTCTAAGCTTGTCAAGGCATTTACCAACCACAAGGTTAGAAAAACCTACCTTGCTCTTTGTACTGGATCAGCACCGAACTGGGACAGAATCACATTAAAATCGGGCCATGGCAGGTCAAAATTCGGGGCCTGGCGTGTGTATGCGGCCTCTGATGTTGGTCGGGAGCTGCCTGGTGGGTCTGCGGTGAGGGACATGGAAACGGGTTTTGAAGTGTTATCGGTAAATGGAAATGCAGAGTTTGGAGAGCCATCTGAAGTGAGAGAGGATGCAGAAAGAACTATCGTTATTGAAGAGAAATCATCAATGGGTTCGGATCAAATGAAGGATGAGATTTTGTTGCGAGCTTATCCTAAGAGTGGAAGGACCCATCAAATTCGGTTGCACTGTCAGTACCTTGGGATGCCTATAAAAGGAGACGTGAAGTATGAGGGTGTTTGTGAGTGGAAGGGAGAGGTTTGCGATGGCCATTTGCTTCATGCCGAGAGTTTGTCGTTCCAGCACCCGGTTACTGGTCTTCCTGTTCTAGTTCAGGTGCCGATGCCATCGTGGGTGAGTCAGGCATTGCACCAGCAGAAGTTTCATGGGTGATATGAGATGGGATCGAGTGCTTGGCTTGCTAGTTTGGTCCATGGAGTTAAAATTAAGGTAACCGTTACTTAACTAGCTTTGATTTTCTATATTACATAATGATGCATTTGCTATTGCGTTAAGAGCATGTATGTGTTCTATATACTTATTTATACATACTTGTAAATGTGTTTAAATGGCACTATAAAAGGAGTATTAAAGAAATAATTCTACAACTTCTCGTTAAAATTTTTTCAAACATGAGGCTTAAGAATGACTTATATTTCCCTAGAAATATCCGACATTGCGGCCCATTACTATGAGAATGCAATCAAGGACCTTGATTTGTTCAGTATTTTCCCTCGAATTGACTAGCATGCACTGAGATTTTTGTTTTCTGAGTATAGCAGATTCTTCATGAATCATTGCCTGTTCTTCTTGCAATATATATGTATTTGAAGCTGAAATTAAAAGTCTAAATGTACATTGGTGAACAGAACACCAAGTATCACCTTCTCTACTTGTTGCTGGAACAAATTGTTTTCTTCCCCATACGCTCAGATGGTAGTCCAGCGACTGTTGATCAAAGTCCGGGTTCCATGTCATGGAAGTATGTTTTGCTGACATGATGTAGTAGCTCTTAGGCTCTTAGCAACTCTGTAAGGAAAGCTAAGAATGTGTTATATAATGATTCAATATGAACAATCCAATGTACTAAATATCTTGTTTGCTAATTGTGGGTCTTCATAACAAATTTGTTCTGTTTACAGCATTTGGATCGGAAGCAATTTTGTGTTCAACATTCTGCTGTTGAGATGGGAAGCAGAGGGGAGAGCATTTCTGAGGTACATCAGCCCCAGTACTGAAAATGGATGCCTATCAGTGCATAAGGTCCGATGCTAACTCAGTGTTTTAAAAATCATGCCTTGATGAGGTGAAGCATAGCACGAGCTTACCGCCTCACAAGGCTGAGGCGAAGCAGTTTTGCCTAGGTGCACTGAGGCGTGCCTAGTCGTGCCTTGGTGTGCATCTGTGTTTTGGACCTGATTTGCCTTAAATTATTTGATTTGTTTACTTTGTGTGATTGTTACCATTTATTTATTTTTTATTTTTTGTATTTTATGGTGTCTTGTTATTTTTGTTGAAATGCTTATGTTGAGTATATATAATATAGCACATTTTGGTAAATGTCAATGTCTTTTAGAGGTTCTTTTCTGAAGTACTATATATATATTATTAAAATATGGCTTCCATGTTACATAATCCCTTAATTTCATAGCTTATTTTCATAATATATATTATAACTATAGAATATGAATGTAAACTACAAAAATATGCACCTCAATTCGCTAAGGCTCTCGCATTAGCCTTGCGCCTTGAATGTAGGCGCTACGACTTCCTATTGTCTCAGTGCACTTTATGCCTTTTTATACATTGTACTAACTATATCCCAAGTTAGAGTTGTGATAAGGAGAGAATGATTGATGCTATTTAATTTTAGGATGAAATTTCATTGGAATTTCTTTGCGGTGCCAACTCTACGACATTTCACTACAACTTTGCTACTGGTAATTTGTTGGAAGTGGCTGGGATGGGTTTATTTGTATTGTAGGACATCTTTTCCAGAAGAAAAAAAAATGAAGAGAAGATCTCTTATGGGTACATTAAGTTGTAGTATTTTGTTTAGGGACGATGAGCTTTTGTAATGTTCTTGAGGTACCATAAATTATTTGATGTGTGTTTAGATACCTTCAGCCATCACTTGATCCAAACTTGGAGAAACCAGCCCAAGTACCAGTGGAGGTCGGAACACCAAACTAAGGGCTAAGGCCGAGTGATGACTAGTTTAGTTTGGTGTTTGATCGAATGACCCTGTCTCATACATGTCATGTTTTGCAACTTCAAGCATACTTATCTCTCTGATCCTAAATTAGATTGGATCAGACTCAGAATCTACAGAATGTGAATTAAGAGATTATGGTTGGACCACTTTAGTTCTAGTCTTAGGGTCTATTGGCCAAATTTTTTTTTATTTTTTCAGGAAAAAGGTGATTTTTTTCCCCTAAAGACATTTTTCCCCCTGATTTTAAGTTGTTTGGAAGAAAATTATTTTTAAATAGAAGCAAAAGTTATTTTTTTACCTTTAAGTAGAAGCAAGAAAATAGTTATTCTTCTTCAAAGCGAAAGGAGAAACATAAACTACAAAAGTTTTCAGACAAAAATACCTTTATTAAAATTACTGTTTACAAAGTGCTTCTAAAAATTTCTTTTCCATAGCTTGGCCAACAGGCCTTTAGTCTAGATAGTCCTTTTTGATTCAGATTTTCTATTTTGATGAGTATTTAAACATCAACAAATTAATGATGGCAGACCCATAATGTTTTTTTCCCTCAAATTGCCTAGACGTATGTGTTTTTCTGAGCAGTTGGTGGATGATACTTTGATACTGATGTTAACCTGGGATCCGTTTTCTTCACGGTGCGTAAACTAGATATTTTCAAGATCTTGCAATATATTACACAAAAAATACTATAAGATTATGGCAAGAAAAGAATGTTAGTAGTCAGTAAGAAAAAAGAATATTAGTACTCTGAATCAAAATTATTTTAGTGGATGATACTTTGATACTGATGTTAACCTGGGATCCGTTTTCTTCACGGTGCGTAACCTGGATATTTTCAAGATCTTGCAATATTTTACACAAAAAATACTATTAGAGTATGAAAAGAAAAGAATGTTAGTACTCATGAAGAAACAAGAATATTAGTACTCTGAATCAAAATTATTTTACAAGGTTGACGTTTGAGAGTTTTGTCATTCTATTTTATTATATCATTCTTATTTGACTGATGAATTGCTTGCTTGGAATGAAAATAAAAAAAAGGTTAAAGCCATGCTTGAAGGTTCAATATAGTGGAACCCTGCTCAACATGACATTATTTTATGTTTCGTAGTTGCAATTTTTTATACGGTGCGATTACTTGTGTACATATAAAGTACATCTAATTTTTTTTTTTTTTGCTTTTTTTGGACCAACAAGGACATTTAATTTGAATATATAATTGATGTAGTAAAATGCCATGGCAGGAGCTTCTTTGAGGCACTGGGTTGATTGTTGTTGTTGTTAGTTGATGTTAGGGGTGTAAATGAGCCAAGCCGGCTTGCGAGCCTTCGGGAGCCGGCTCGTCAAAAAGCTCGAAAGGCTCCGCTCGCTTCGAGCTCGAGCTTGAGCCGAGCCGACTGGTTCAGCTTATCGAGCTGAGCCCGAGCCTAGTGAAGCTCGAGCTCGTGAGCCCAAACGAGCTTTTCTTAATGTAATATTTTTGATTAAATATGACCCATGAAGCCAAATTTGAGCCTAAAGGAGCCGAGCCGAGCCGAGCCCAAGCCCGAGCTTAAACGAGTCCAAAAGAGCCTAAATTGAGCTTAAATGAGCCGAAATATTGCAATCTTAATTCAAGCTTGCCGAGCTTAGATCGAGCCGAGCCGAGCCCGTGCTTTTGACGAGCCAAGCTCGAGCTTGAACTTTCCGAGCTCGGCGAGCTTTGAGCCGAGCCTGGTAGGCTCGGGCTTGGCTCGGCTCAAATACACCCCATGTAGTAAAATATATTGGATCGTAAAAGATAATTATCAAATGTTACTTTCCTTACGTTGTAATTATTTTTTGTCACATTTATTATGTACTTAAATCTAAATTTTGCATATGAAGTATCTTCCCTTGACATCTACTAATGCTTTTGCATTTCATCTCAGATCATATAATAACTAAGATTGAAGGTATTTCTCCCCTATTTTATTTAGATTGCAAAAAGTTAAATTAAAGAGTCATTTGAATAAGAGTCGTCTTAAATCGACCAGAACTCTTTATTACTATTATGTTAAAAAAAACCCTCTTTATCTCAAGTCAATGTAATTTTTTTCGTAGCTCTTAAGTTTCTGAAACTTTATAGGCGTAAGCATGTACCATGTAACTTCATCCTCAAGCTTGGACCTAGAAATCTTCAAGTATCAAAATTGTTTATATATTACCTTGACTCTTTCCAATCTCTATTCTTCGTGGAACTTTCTCTTGCTTAAATTTTGTTTAAGTAACATCATAAAGAGCTAGGTTAAAAATTCATATCAACTTAATTCAAACCTATCCATATATTTATCATATATTTTTATTAGAAACTTCTTCTACAAATATGAACATTTGTGCATCAAGCATTCTTGTATTATCAAGGCTTTAGTTGTGGATAAATACAAGGCCCTCCATCTGCTGATCAAACCAACCAGTTAAGCATACAAAACTTGCTCTACCAGTCAATATACTCAAACCCACAATTTTTTTCTTTGAAAAAAAAAAAAAATTCTAAGCTCTCCTTATTTATGTAATGAAAACCCAATCCATCCAAAACCCACGTACACACATTGTGGACAAAACCCAGGTAAGCTGCCTCGTCCTCATTTCTGCTTTAGCTTTTTGATATTTATTATTCCAAAAAAACCCAAAAAACCACCAAAAAGTATGAAAAATCTTTGTGGGTAGTTTTAGTTTTTGATTTTTCTGAAATATGTGCTGTTGATTTTTGGCAATTTTGAAGGCGAATTCTGCAGCAATTTGTACTCAATAAACTTGAAAAATAGTGAATTGATCTTGCTGCTCCTGTTATTGTTGGCTTAACTTTAAGCCAAACTGTCACGTAAATCTCGTGTCTCCTTTTATTTCTTTTTTGGGTATTATATTTCCTGTGGAGTATGGGGGTGATGGGAGAGGCAGTTACACAAGTAGCAATACCTCTGGCGGGAGTTGTGGGGATTGTATTTGCCTTGCTTCAGTGGGTTCTGGTGTCGAGAGTGAAGGTGGTCGGTAGTGGTCGAGATGCTGCTGAAAACGGGACAGATAGATTGATTGACAAGGATGAAGAGGAAGAGAACATCAACACTAATGATGTTGTTCTCAAGTGTGCTGAGATTCAGAATGCCATTTCTGTTGGTTAGTTTTTTCTCTTGTTTCTTTCTGGGAAATTCCACCTTCATGATATTTTATATATATGCTACTGGGAGAGTGTTAATTTGTGTTCTTCCGTTAATCTGTTGTGGGAACTGTTTTTTGGTTATATTCTGGTATCTAGTTGCTTTTATTTGATGAATAGTGGGTGAAAATGCCACCAAGGCTCCGTATATTTTGACACAACATTTTATGTCTCAATTCTGTTATTTATTTGCATAATTTCATAACAAGGACCATAATATGGAAAATGTTTTCCCTTTGAGAGGAAATTGACTTCTCCTCAACGGAAGAGAAAAAACATTTTTCTTTATGGAGGGGAAAACATTCGCTGCTGTAATCTCATGTTATATGCTTCATTTTAACCTCAACTTAGCCATGAATGTTATACCAATTTATAGATTGAAACTATTTTCTTTAGCTAGAAAGATATGAGTTTTTAAGGAAAAAATATTATTAATGAAAATATTTTATGAAGATAAATTTTCCATGAGGAAAATGTTTTCCTTTGAACCAAACGGAGCCTAAAGTTCAGGTTTCAAATCCCATCACCTAAAATAGAACGTGTTTCATTCCTTAAAGAATTGTCTTTGCCACTTGCTCTTGTCTTATTTCAGTTCTAATTGACTGTTATGCAGAATTTGTCTTTTGTTTGCACATGATCTCCTTTTTTCACTAAATTGTACCCTTTTGATTTCTTGATATAAATTTGAAAGGAAACTATTACTGCCTTTGTTTAGGGGCCGCGTTTATTGTTATTGTTAATGTTATTACCTTGAATAGCACACCATTCTATATAGACAATACCATAACTATTTGAGGATTTTAAGTGCTAGCAACTAAAAAGTTCATGTTTCACAAAAACTTTCTAAAACATGATCGCCAATGCTTGATCTGATATGCTGCTAAGTCTTTACCTCATTCTAATGTGATTTGCCTGCTAAATTTCCAGGGGCAACCTCCTTTCTATTCACCGAATACAAATATCTATCTATATTCATGTCTGTATTTGGTGCCATCATCTTCCTCTTTCTGGGCTCTGTCAATGGCTTCAGCACCAAGACCCAGCCTTGCACTTACACTGAGGGCAAACTCTGTAAGCCAGCCCTCGCCAACGCCTTCTTTTGCACCATCGCATTTCTTCTTGGCGCCCTCACCTCGACGCTTTCCGGGTTTCTGGGTATGAAGATCGCGACATATGCAAATGCCAGGACGACATTAGAAGCAAGAAAAGGGGTGGGAAAGGCTTTTAGAATTGCGTTTAGATCGGGTGCTGTTATGGGGTTTTTGCTTGCTGCTAATGGGCTTCTGGTGCTGTACGTGGCGATCAATGTGTTCAGATGGTACTATGGAGATGACTGGGAAGGACTGTATGAGTCGATCACTGGGTATGGGCTTGGTGGGTCGTCAATGGCGCTTTTTGGGAGAGTCGGGGGTGGGATATACACGAAAGCTGCGGATGTTGGTGCTGACCTTGTTGGGAAAGTGGAGCAGAATATTCCTGAGGATGATCCTCGAAACCCTGCTGTAATTTCCTACTTCTCTCCTCATACTAGTTCTTTTTGCTAATGTATACATGTGCTATTTATAAGGTCATCATGTTGTGAGATGCTAGTCACGGATTCGATTTCTGGAAACAGCCTTTCTAGTCAAGTAAATTCTTTGACTTTGCTTGACGCAAATCATCATGATGGGTTTAGGGCGGTCGCAGATACCGATAGCATCCCAGGTGGGGTGATCTAGTCAAGGTAATGATCTTTGACCCATGTCTTGGCTCAGGCTCAGGCTCGGTCATTGTTCATATGTGGTCGGATCAGATACGGGCTGGTTGAACTTGGTCAACCTGACCCATTGGCCATGTATATATGTTCACGGTCTTTTCTTTGCAGTTAAGGTTGGGTCCAAAACTTAAAACTTGTTTTTTTTTTTAAAAAAAATCTCAAAATAGACAGTTTTTAGCTTATGAGGTCATGAAACACACCAAATCCCAAAATTTTGGTTTGGTGCGGTTTGAAATACTGTTTTAATCGTGAAAATGAAAATCCTTTGCTAAGTAACCCACGCTTTGAAACCCTAGATTGGGTTTCAAAGCAGTAAATAAGTAAGGGAAGAAAAGGCCCATCATGAGGGTGTCTCAGTTGGTGGCGTCTCCTACCCATGCGGTCATTGCCCAGGGGTTAGGAGTTCGATTCTCGCTGAGGATATACTCATGACTTACCTGCTCATGGGGGTTTGTGGGCTGTTCTCATGAGCCGGGGTTGGTTGGGGCAATCCAATCCCTCGTCACCGAAAAAAAAAGGTAAGGGAAGAAGGGGAGACGAGTTTTACGTGGTTCCACCGAAATCTACGTCCTTGGAGGGGGGCAACAAAATCACTGTAAGAGCAGAGGTATACAACAGCATTTCATTCACACTTTCTCTAATTTCTTTTTTGCTCACTCTACCGGACCAATTTACAACTAGAAAGGTCAAGGGAACCCAAACACCACCACCACTGCTGCCTCCACGTGCCATCTACATTAGTGAAGGAGGCCATTTGAAGAGACCCTAATAATGCCAGCCTTAAAGTGGTTGTCAAGGGAGCCCAACAGTCTCCACAGAAAGTATCAGCCTAACATCCCTTGCTGCCGTTCACCTATTGAAAGAGCTCCCAATACTTCAAAACGAATCTATGCTCAGTTATAATTTGAGTTTGGTTTTGATGAACGCAGGTTATAGCAGACAATGTGGGTGACAACGTAGGAGACATAGCCGGCATGGGATCCGACCTATTCGGATCCTACGCCGAATCCTCTTGCGCTGCACTCTTTGTCGCTTCCATATCCTCCTTTGGTATCAGCCACAACTTGACCGCAATGTCTTACCCGCTGCTCATAAGCTCTATGGGAATCGTGGTGTGTTTGGCAACAACACTTTTTGCTACTGATTTCTTCAAGATCAATAATGTAAAGGAGATTGAACCGTCCTTGAAGAAGCAACTTCTTATCTCAACCTTGTTAATGACGGTTGGGATCGCTTTGGTGACATTTACTTCGTTACCAGCAGAGTTTACCCTCTTTGATTTCGGCACTACGAAGACTGTCAAAAACTGGTAATGACTCTTGACTTTCATTATAGTAGCAGATTCAGAAATTTTGTTGTGTTACGGTATGGTGATATAAGTGTCTTTGATGACAGGCACCTTTTCTTTTGTGTTGCTATTGGGCTATGGGCTGGGCTTGTCATTGGTTATACCACAGAGTACTACACCAGCAATGCTTATAGGTGAGTTACAGCTTTTTCACGCAAAACATGTATTTTTTGGCCAAATGGCAAGAGCACATATATATAACTCAAAGAAACCCAAGGATTTACAGACTATAGGCTCACACCGAACAAGCCACCCCAACCCAAACCAAACTCACAACTCAACCTGAACCAAACTCAAACACAACCCTAATCCTTAAAAGAGGAAATTAAATCTACCCCATACAATAGAAATAATGGAATCAACTATTACATCTTCATCACACCTAAGATCACAAAATATTCTCCTATTTCTCTTGATCCATATGTTGTAAATAGTAGCTGCAACAGTAATCCTCTTGATCTTACTATGCATTTGCCTGTTACGAACTTTATCACAACATCCTTCAAAGAGTTCTTTATCAAAAGACAGTAAGCACCTCTCCACCCTGAGCCAAAGTCTGGACGAAAAAGGACAACAGAAGAAAAGATTATCAAGGTCTTCACAATCTTCTTCACATAGACAATGACGACTTGGGATGGACCAACCAATCTTCCAAAACCGATCATGGGTAAGAAGCCCCCCTTTCAGAGCTCCCCAAAGACAAAAACTATGCCCAGGTATAGCCAGGGCCCAAACCGAGCGACGCCAATGCCAAACACTACCTTTCACATGCATACAATCATAAGCTAAACGAATTTGAAACTTACCATCAGGGGCACACAAATGTAGCATCTGAACTGCATGCTGAGCACTCCCACAAACCTCAATCGAATCAATGCAAAACGTGTATTATAGGTGTATTAAATATGTATTCCTATTTTCCTGTTTAAAAGGCTTTTATGTTTGCAATATCTCCCTTTTCTTGCAGTCCGGTGCAGGATGTGGCAGATGCGTGCAGAACAGGGGCAGCGACAAACGTTATTTTTGGCTTGGCCTTGGGATATAAATCGGTTATCATACCCGTCTTCGCCATTGCAGCAGCAATCTACGTGAGCTTCAGCTTGGCTGCAATGTACGGGATCGCGGTGGCTGCATTGGGCATGCTCAGCACCATTGCAACCGGGCTAGCCATCGATGCTTATGGGCCCATTAGTGACAATGCTGGTGGCATTGCCGAAATGGCTGGCATGAGCCATAAGATACGGGAACGCACCGACGCTCTTGATGCTGCTGGTAACACCACTGCTGCCATTGGCAAGGTATCGTTTTATGTCCCTTAGGCTCTTTCTAGTTCAACGTAAAATTTTTATCCATAACATATTTTTAATTAAAAAATATCTTTATTGTTAAAAAGTCCTCATTCTAGAAAATGGTTTTATTTTGTAAATTCGTATGAGATTCACATGTGGTTAAGTTGAGGTTGAATCGTTGAAGTGAAACATATGGCATAAGATTATGATGGATAATGTTTTCCCATTCATGAAGGAAAATGTTTCTCCTTTTCATTGATGGGATGTCCATTTCCCTCCATTGAGGAGAACATTATCCATATTTGTGGTTGTTATGAAGTTATGCTAAAAAAACAACAGAATTGAAATGAAAATGGTTTTTGTCAAAAACAAATGGAGCCCAAGGAATGCCCAACATGCATGCTTTTTAAATGCGGTTGTGGTTATCATTGCGTTTGCGATTTGAGCTGTAAAGCCAGTGTAGCGTAAGGCAATTGTTATGTAACGGATAGACTAATTTCCATTATGTAATGGCCATTATGTTGCTTAATTGCCTTGGTCGATTAAGTTATAACCTGGTGGGAGTGTAAATGAGTGGAGCCAACCATTGAGGGTTGGTTCTTGACCTTGAAAGGCTCCACTCAATGAATCTCGATCTTAACTAAGCGGACTTGTTTTGCTAAATGAGTCAAATTGGAGGCTAGTGAAGCTCAATTATGCGATCTAATGTGTCTAAGCAAGCCTAAATGAAAGATTCTCGAGCTACATTATGTCCCTGAACATGTGAAAATTGAACCCAGCAGGCTCGAGCTGCAATGAGCCTGCATCTAGTCCAAACAAGTTTAAATAAGTCTAAATGAGGCGAGCTTAGCTTCAAGCTGTTGAAGCAATTTCAAGCTAAGCCAAGCCGATATCGGGCACTAGCTCAAAGTCTACAGGCTTGGCAATCTGTATATTGAGCTGGATGAGCGTGAGTTGAGCTTTTTTCCTTTACACCCCAAGTTATGGGTGTTTTTATGTTCTATATTCGATTTGGAAACTATTGACTTATGAAAAATAAGGGCAATGTTATCATCAGAGTAAAAATGTTAATGCCGGAGCAACTCTGAAATCACGTGACTATTATTTACTATAAGTGACATCATTCATCTGGCAATAGCAACACCTAGAAATAATTATCTAATAATAGAAGTCAATCCTTTCCATTTCTATTACTTTCCATCTTAACCCCTTGGCACCAACCACCAGGGATTCGCGATTGGATCAGCCGCCCTAGTCTCTCTAGCCCTATTCGGAGCCTATGTGAGCCGAGCTGGGATCAAGACAGTCGACGTGCTGAGCCCAAAGGTGTTCATGGGGCTCATAGTAGGGGCCATGCTACCCTACTGGTTCTCCGCCATGACCATGAAGAGTGTGGGTAGCGCAGCTCTCGAGATGGTCGAGGAGGTGCGTAGGCAGTTCAGATCCATCCCTGGTCTCATGGATGGTCGAGCCAAGCCTGACTATGCCACATGTGTCCAGATCTCGACTGATGCTTCTCTTAGGGAGATGGTCCCTCCTGGTGCGTTGGTGGTGCTCACGCCACTTATAGCTGGCACGGTCTTTGGCGTTGAGACGCTTGCTGGTGTTCTTGCTGGTTCGCTTGTCTCCGGTGTCCAGGTTTGGCTCTTTCCGCACTGTTCTTGTGTTATGATACCCTTAGAACTGTCAAAATCTGACCATCATGAACACTACACAAAGATAGCAGGTTTGGATCAGGATTTTTTGAGCTGGTTGAATTTAGGTAGACATGTTTAACCCGTTTAGGTAATTGGGTTAAATTTAGGTTTGGGTTGGATCGACTTGTTTTCAACTTGTTTAACCTATTATGTAGTTATGTTAGGTTTATTGGTTGGTATATTATTGCTGTTATATATATTTCTTGTAGTTTATGTCAATATCTATTATATTATTACAAAACCCTCACTCCCCATAAACTCCCCTAAAATTCTCCATTATAAAAATCCTGCAATTCTAAGCCATTTCATCATAAAGTGAGTTTTCCCCCGGGGGAGGGGGGAACTAAAGCACCCATTAAGAAAAAGACATATCTTGATGAAAGAACATATTTTTTAATAAAGAGGTATATGTTTTTTTAATATGTTTCTTAGTAAAAAGACACGTCTTTTTACTAAAGAGACATATTTATTAATGAAGAGACATGTCTACTAATAAAAGACGTGTTTATTAAACGAAAAGACACGACCAATTGGTGTTTTGATGGAAGTCACCCCCTTCTTCTCTATAAATAAGATTTTGATTCTCTATCTACCACAACATATAAACCCATGAACATGAAAGATAATTAAAAAAATGGTTAAGAGGGAGAAATCAGATTTCTTCGGTGTCCATACACTACGGTCAATCAAGAATTGCTATTAATAAGGTATGTACATAATTTTAATGTATGAAAATCATGAAGTTCAAGATATATCGTAATTATTATTGTATGCACTAATGTTTATGCATAATACAATTGTAATGTGATAATATAGAAAATTGAAACAATATAAACATCTCGGTGCATCGCACGAGATAACACTCGTAAGATAATTTAACCCATATTTGGTCATATCAATTTGATAATTTATTATAAAATTATAAATATGTCATCTATGTGTTTCTAGTATTAACCCTATGGGTGTATAACTGGCATGCTTACAAGTTAAAAATTACAATGTATTAGAAAAAAGTGACACCGGCAGCAAACCTAGTGTCTCAAGGGTTCCCACCGCTGCAGGGTTTAGGAGGGGTAGGATGTACACGACCTTAACCCTTTAGAGTGCTACCCTAAAGGGAGGCTGTGTTCGAGAACCCCAACCTGAAAAGCATACAAACAGCAGCACAGAGAGAGCATAAAGCATAAAGCAACAATAAGCAATAAAACCAAAAAAATTTGACATATTGTTAATGAGTTGACCCTCAGATGACCTATTTTATTAATTGGGTTGGGCAAGGGTTAAGGGTTCCTTATCCATTAATAAACAGGTTGGGTTTGGGTTGACTCCTAAACTCTTTGCGTGAACACGTACATGACATTGACACAGACAATTTTAATCATAAATGATCTTCAAGTTTTTGCTAATTGGTGGCCACAATTGGTAGGTTGCTATATCTGCATCCAACACAGGAGGAGCATGGGACAATGCCAAGAAATATATTGAGGTGACCCCTCCTTTTTCTTATTAACAATGCTTCATTTGTATTTTGTCTAACGTTCTGTGAGACTTGAATGACACCCAATTTGACATGTGAGTCAAGTAATCAAAAACCTTGGATTGGAGTTTGATACAGAAGAATTTCACATACAAGTCTAGTAGATTGCACTAGAGGAACAAAACTGAGTGACGGTGGAATGAGTGCAAATGGACTTTCATTTGGCTTTTGTTTGGTTCAACAACAAACATTTTCCTTGTGAAAATATTTTCAATTAAAAATATTTTTTCTTAAAAAATTTTGTCTTGCTAGCTAAAGAAAATGGTTTCATTCTATAAATTTGTATGGGATTCACACTTATTAGCCAAATGAGGTTGAAGTGGAGTATGTGACGTAAAATTTCTTGGGAAAACGTTTTTCCCTCGGTGAAGGAAAATGTTTTCCCTTTCATTGCGGGTAAGTCAAGTTCCCCTTGATAGAGGAAAATATTTTGTGTTCATGGTGATTGCTATGACAATAACAACTCAGTGCCTGAAAGAGGCTCCCTTCAAAGCTCGATTTTGGGGAAGGTAAGATGTATGCCGTCTTACACTTACAATAGAATTGGGACGGAAAATGTTTTCCATCAAACCAAACGGAGCTTGGGGCAAGTTTAGGCTAGAGCTTGAAGTCATCTTAGAAACCAGTCACATAATTAGAAACCAATCGCAATTTTATGTGACTTTATATACAAATCTCACATATCAATTCTTTGGAAAATGATGCAGGCGGGGGCGACGGAGCACGCAAGAATGCTAGGACCAAAGGGGTCAGAAGCTCACAAGGCGGCTGTGATAGGAGACACCATAGGAGACCCACTCAAG
Organism: Simmondsia chinensis; assembly: GCA_018398585.1. Classification (NCBI taxonomy): domain Eukaryota; kingdom Viridiplantae; phylum Streptophyta; class Magnoliopsida; order Caryophyllales; family Simmondsiaceae; genus Simmondsia; species Simmondsia chinensis. The sequence continues at coordinate 3,732,476 of JAGTTD010000009.1, forward strand.
GACACCTCAGGACCGTCCCTCAACATCCTCATCAAGCTCATGGCTGTCGAGTCTCTCGTCTTTGCCCCCTTCTTCGCTGCCCATGGTGGCCTTCTCTTTAAACTCATTTGAATCTTTCAATATCTCATCGTGTATTTAAGGTTTTTAAAACATAAGATTTAGAAAGAATTTTTATACTCCAGCGGCAAGTTACTTGATTTTGTGTTTCTACTATGGACGGGGATGAATTAAAAAAAGATATATTACTGTTAATGTATTTTTAAATTGGATACTTTTTTAACTTTCCTTTAAAGAGAGGAGCCTTTCAGCAGAAGCTATGCAGTTAAGAGTGAAGGGGCAAATGACCATAATTGCCAAAACAGATAGTGGTGTCAATTATGTCGTGTCATATATATATATATATATAAAGTTTTTGTCAAGACAGGGTCGGTCATAAAAACGATAAATTGATGTACATTATTTAGCTTAATCTGTTTGAAAGTATGTATTGAGTTCAAGTCAGAGTCAAGTTGTATTGTGTCATTGTCCAACATTGGCACTTAAAAAGTCGTCTAACATTGATGGGTTTTGAAAACGGGTTTTGTGCATTGATCATTGATTATCTGGGAATGCTCTTGAACCAGTATGTAAGAAAGTTATTCTCAATCTTCTATCCCCTCTTCTGAATTGTATATGTTACAACAACAACAATAATAAGCTCAGTGCCATAAGGACTCCTGCGTGAGCAGGGTCTGGGAGGGGTAGGATGTACACAGCTTTATCTCATTGGGGGGATGTCCTAATGGGAGGCTGTTTTTTCTGAATTGTATATGTTGGTTTCATTTATTTTGGGTATAGGCTAATTGGACTGTACTCATTTGAGAAATGTATTGTGTCATTTTGATTACAATATTCCTATTGTGGCAATCTCCATCATGACAATTCGCTTCAATACTAAGGCCTTATTTGGTTGTCACATGAATTAAATTCCTGCAAGAAGTTGCATTTTTTGAGAATTTAATTATTGTGTCAGCTTTTCAGAAAGTAGAAAAAATATATTTGATTGTCGCGATAGGAAATAAAACTTTTTTCGAGAAGCTAATTAAAAATAAAGGAATTAAAACTTACCTATAGGGGTTAGGTGATTTACTTCCCACATTTTTTAGGAAGTGGAAATTGCTTAGCATTTCCTCATTCTGCCTACTTATGGCATACCAAATAAGAGCTAAAATTTGTACTTTTATGAATTTCTGTTTCTCATATCTACTTTCTACATATCAAATAAGGCCTAAGCACCCAGAAATGGGGACTTATTTCCTTTTTGCCCCACTATTGCCGTTGCATCATAAAGATTTCTATGTAGCAATTGATCTGTGTTGAACATAGTGGAGTGCATCATAAATGAGTGAGTGAGAGATAAGATAAAAGAATATGGACTATTAGATTTAAATTATGTAATTATAGGTCATTGACTTTGATGAGAGGTGTAAAAGCAATTTTTAAATCATAAGTCCTTAATTTAAATGTAATGGTTAATGTTCCCTCATCTCATATCATGTAAGTCATATTATATATATATATATAAATATATCGTGTATGTATGTAATCTTATGGCATGAGTCACATTGTTATTTACAAAACAATTTTGTGACTATTATTTTTCGTTAGCCACATTATCTCCTTGACAATAAAACCTTTGCCCGAGCAATAATAACTCTTTATACAAAGTTGATAGAAGATAAAATTAAAGAGTAGTGTAATCGTAATTTTCTTGTACAACACATAAAATGACCTAACATAAAAAAAAAAAAAATTCTTTAATCCAGTGGTTAACATGCTTCATCGTTTAAATGTAATGTTAAGTTATGGATTTCTAAATTATTCATAAATTAATAAATAAATAGTAAATAAAATAATTAATTATCAAGTGCTATGAGTGTGCCATTATCGTGATCTACAATTCAATATTTTTGGCAAAAGTTGGTGACCGCCTGTTATTTATCTACTTCCCAATCAGCAATCGCCACGTCATCCAAATGACACAGAGATCGGACGTGTCAATTCGCCATTCGTCCACGTCATTTCTCTATTTCTAACTTCACAAGCTGTTAGTTTTCGCCTATATTAGGGTCACAGTCACAGACACTCAGCTGTCTCTCTCTCCCCTCTTTCGCATATTTTCGATGGAGATCCGGCGGTGGAACCCTAGCTTTCTCTCTCCTCTACTCTTTTCTCTCTTGGCCATCGCCGCCGTTGCTGAAGTCTTCTTCGAAGAACGCTTTGACGGTATCCTCTCTCTCTCTCTCCCTCTTTCTTTCTCTAGATCGGGCTGTTTGTCGATGAGAATCTGTCAGCGGTTGTGATAATGTGGAGGTCCGGTGAAATTTGGATTTGCGATCGAATTTATTGTAGATCTTGCTCACATTTTGTCTGGATTCGTGAAAATGGTAGATTTTTGGTGTAGATGAGCTGATAATTTTTGCTTGCATTTTGTTAAATTTCACCCAGACTTTAGACACGGAGTTAGCACATATGAAATTCATATATAAGTCAAAGTGAAGTTTCAACCAAAAATCAATTGATATTAGGTAAAATAACTCACTAGACTTATATGTTGATTTCTTTACAACTCCAATATAGGATTTCTTAAAATAGACTCACATGCAGAGTCCTATAACACCCCCTCACATGTCAAGGACCTAACTATCCTAAAAGTTTAAGCTGACGAGTGAAGGTTCGTGAATGTGTTATACTCTAACACATATGATCAGACAGTATTCTATTTTAATTTTGGCTGTACATTTTTACATGGAAATATGGTTTGCTTGATTGAATTGGTGCCAGATCTGTTTGCACTAAGATCTGTTGTTATCTGCGGGCGTAATTATGCATTTGCTGTCTGGTTTTCGATTGTCAATGTGTTTTGGCTGTATTCAATGCAGTATATAGTTCTTTTGCCGTTATGGATTATAGATAATGATTAAAGCTGAGAGCTTTTGAAATTGTAGTAGAAGTGGAGCTCAGTCTCTTGATTTTATTGCTACATTGTGCTTGGCTTTTACGGTTTGAAGTTCCAACTGGTAGTGGCTTCTGATGGCTTCTTGTTCTAGCTGTATGATGGAAATTTCATATTAATCTCTATTTGTTCATGCAATTGTTGTATGAGGGATAATGATTTCTAAATTTGGTGAGCTACTTTACTCAATGTCAAATAGTTTTAGGATAGAATCTCTCATTTTTATCAACTCCATTGGTCGGGCCTAAAACCTGTTGAAAGTTTACAGTTGTGTTTGCTTGACTTAAATAAAACCCAAAACCCGAAAGCATGCGCAGATGTTGTCAAACACATCCATCTCTCCATTTCTCTTCAATTTTTATGCTGCTTCATGATGTGTTTTAAGCCAAGATTGTTGTGCTTTAGGAGGCTTATTACAAGATCTTAAATGTCATCTGGCATTCAATATTCCCCGATCTATTTATTTATTTTTTCTCTTTCATACTTTCAAGATGGCTGGGAGCAAAGATGGGTTAAATCTGAGTGGAAGAAGGATGAGAACATGGCAGGAGAGTGGAACTACACATCCGGTAAATGGAATGGAGACCCCAACGACAAAGGTGTGCTGAACAACATGTTTTCTCGGTTGGTTGGCTTCTTGTCGAGTGAGCCCGTTCTTATTTTGTTTGCTTATTCTTCAATGTAGGTATCCAGACCAGTGAAGACTACAGATTCTATGCCATATCTGCTGAGTTCCCATCTTTTAGCAACAAGGATAAGACCCTAGTTTTCCAGTTCTCTGTTAAGCATGAACAGAAGCTTGACTGTGGTGGTGGCTACATGAAGCTGCTCAGCGGTGACATTGACCAGAAGAAATTTGGTGGTGAAACCCCATACAGGTTCATCAAAAAATTCTAGTGCTTCAATCTTGTAACTCAAGTTTCGTATTTTGTTGTGCCCAGGAGGACAGTTGAACAGTCTTGGGCCTAATCAAATAAGTATCTCTGATTTAGTTTTAAGCAACCATGCCCTTAAGAAATAGGAATATCCGAATTTATTCTAAATAGTGTAATGAGATCTACGTTTGGGCTTTAATTACATTAGTATTTGTAAAATAAATCTAGAGTCCTAATAGAAAAGAAACTCCTCAATTGATAATAACAAACTTCGAACATGATAATAACAAGCAAAGTTAATGAAAGCCACATTCTAATCCTAAAGCAATCTTAACCTATGTTAAATTTTAAAATATAAAAATTGTAATATAATTTGAATTATTATCAAATATTGTAAATCCACATCTTGATCTTCTCTGCTCTATCTCCAATATGATGCTGATTTGGGCTTAACTTGCTTTTGCAGTATCATGTTTGGACCTGACATCTGTGGGTACAGCACTAAGAAAGTCCACGCCATTCTTCATTACAACGGATCAAACAACTTGATCAAAAAGGAAGTTCCTTGTGAGACTGACCAGCTTACTCACGTTTACACTTTCATCCTCCGACCTGATGCTACCTACAGCATTCTTATTGACAACAAGGAGAAGCAATCCGGTAGTCTATATGACGACTGGGATCTTCTTCCGCCTAAAAAGATCAAGGATCCTGAGGCCAAGAAGGTAGATGCTTGTGCAAGATCCTAAAATTTTATAGTTTTTTGTGTAATTTCATAACTTGTTAATATTTTCTTATTTCTTTTTATGTGGCCAATCATTCCAGCCTGAGGACTGGGACGACAAGGAGTACATTCCCGATCCCGAAGATAAGAAACCAGAGGTATCCAGCTACTCTCAATCTTGGTTTTGGTGACAAATATACATGCTTGCCAATTTCCTCTTTTTAGAAATATTTTTGTCCAAATGAATTGTGTCAAATTATGAATGAAGACGTTTTGTTTTAAAATTTTTTGATTTTCTTTTGTTTCGAAGTAGAAAAACAACTTATATCTTTTATCTAGAAGCACTTTCATACTTTAGTCAAACACTTTGAAAGCTCTTTTTAAGTGTTCTTTTAATGACAAAGTACTCCAAAAATACTTGGCCCTAGATCTATATGTTGAACTAATTGCACTGTTTAATTTGTTTGATTTTAAGGGATATGATGACATTCCAGAGGAGATTCCTGATACTGATGCCAAAAAGGTGTGATTATCTTAAGCATGATGTGTAGTGTTACGCCATACTCGTGAACTTTATTGTGGCTAACGTGGTATGAACTTTGATTTCAGCCTGATGACTGGGATGACGAGGAAGATGGTGAATGGACTGCGCCAACCATTCCAAACCCCGAGTACAAGGGTCCTTGGAAGCCAAAGGTGTTGATACATGACTTCATTTGGATCTTTATCTATTTAATTGGCTATCCTTCACGTTAAAATTAGACTATTTTAGCTAAAAGCAACCCAAGGAAAATTTATTTACAAAATTTTTCCATTAAAAATATTAATGTCTTAAAAGTTATTGTCCTTTTGGCTAAAGAAAACTATTTCATTCTATTAAATTGTATGAGATTCACGCTTAGTCAAGAAGGTTGAAATGAGTCATATGACATGTGATTATTACAAAAAACGTTTTCTTCTCAAAGGAAAATGTTTTTTTGCTTATGTCGAGTGGAAGTCGATTTCCTAATAATGTAGGAAAACAATTTTCATATTTGTGATTGTTCCTATCAAGCTATGCAAAGAAATGGTAGAATCGAAATAGAAAAGATTTTCCGTCAAAACAAATAGAACCTAAATGTATGGTTTGTTACTCAGAAAATCAAGAACCCCAATTACAACGGCAAGTGGAAGGCACCCATGATTGACAACCCAGGTTCTTACTCTCTCCATTCCCTAATTCAATACAGTTCGTTTCTGTCATCCTGGGAGATACTATCATATCAAGTTTACATCAGCATCTAAATCAAATCTTCTTGATTTTTCAGATTTCAAGGATGACCCAGATCTCTATGTTTACCCCAACTTGAAATATGTGGGTGTTGAGTTGTGGCAGGTAAATTGATCGCCTTGTTTCTGTCCCACTTAATATTGTGATGCAATGTGGCTCAAAATATGATCGATAATATGAGCAAATGCTCTTGTTTCAGGTGAAATCAGGAACACTCTTTGACAATGTCTTGGTCTGTGATGATCCCGAGTATGCAAAGAAGTTGACCGAGGAAACATGGGGCAAGCACAAGGACGTACGTTCTGTTCTTGCGGCTTCACCATATGATAATTAATACAAAATCTTGATTTCTTTCATGCCTGATGCTGAAAATCATTTGTTTGCAGGCTGAGAAGACAGCTTTTGAAGAAGCAGAGAAGAAGAGAGAGGAAGAGGTATACGTTTCACATTCTTGATTTATTTTGAGTTTTAGGGTCATAGATGGGTGACCTCCTGGGAAGTTCTCACCCTCAGGTTGGGGGCACTGGAAACCAGCCTCTCTTCAGGTTAACACTCTGAAGGGGGAAGGCTGGAGTTTTAGGGTCATAGATGGGTGACCTCTTGGGAAGTCCTCACCCTCAGGTTGGGGGCACTGGAAACCAGCCTCTCTTCAAGTTAACACCCTGAAGGGGAAGGTTGCGTACATTTGCCCAGAGCCCTTGAGGCACTGGGTATGTTCCTTTTTAGGGTCGTGGATATTGTAGTCCTTGTATTTAGTCTATTGTATCAATTTCGTCATTATACTATTTAAATTGTGCCAATCAAGTCTAGTAACATTAATTTTTAAATAGAATTGTAACGTTAATCAACGTTTGCATATACTTTCTACGTCAAGAGGGTGTGGGTACTTGAAATCACCTTACCTTCTTATTTCACTTGTCCAAAGCTGCCTTCTGAAGTTTCTGCCAAGATGCAGTAGAGAGGGTTTGATAGCGCTGAAGTTTCAAAATTTTCTGTAGTCAAGTTTGTTGTCCCTCTCTTAAAATAATAGCCGTTATATCACCACATTACATGATAGAAATTAACTCAACCAGTACGTTACCACATTCCATGACTGTAGCAACACAGATACATCACGCTTTGTCTGCCGAAACCTCCTTTTTGTGACCCTGCAACTGTGACCTTAATTTCAGTCCATGTTATTGTTTCACCGTTCTCATGATTGACTCCTGGAAAACTAAGAAGAGCCTTGAAATTTTGTGTCAATTCCATAACAGAAAGAAAGGATTAGATTGTAATTGAGTGCAATTAGAGACTGTAATTTCAAAATTCATGGTGACTTTTTGATACACGGTTGGTCCGTGGCTCTTCCCTCCAGAGTAGAGAGGTTTTCCATGTTAATTTCGATGTGTTATTTCTGTTTGATTTTCGCTTTAGTTTGTGCTTGAATTGTGATCTCCCTAACGTTATGATCTGACTCATGTTTCATTCTTTACCAGGAAACTAAGGACGAGCCTGTGAATTCAGATGTAAGCCTCTCTTCATTCTCTCCGACTCTTTTGTCAATACTACCAACTTTGTGACCCTCATTCACTCCATTTTACTTCTCATTCTCTCTCTCAGGCTGAGGATGGGGATGACGATGCTGGCGATGCTGAAGAAGATGATGATACCGAAGCCAAGGACGAGGATAAACATGTGAGTTCTATTTATGTTCTTTCCCCGTCATTGAAGTAAACTACTATTATGTTACCATATGTTCTCTAACAAAATCTTAATTTCTTTGCATTTGATTCTGCAGGATGAACTTTGAAGGACCAGCGTCCTTGTGAGTTTTCAATTTTTAATTCCATTTCCATTTAGCTTAGAATTTTTCTGTAGGGAATAGACCAGCGAAAGCACCGTGTGGGATAAGAACTCCTTTGTGACACTGGTTGATTTCCATAGTCAATTTGAATGTCATTGAGTTTGCTAAAGTTTCTTTATTCAGTTTATTTTTCGTAACTGTTGAGGACTTGACATGGGAAACTAGATGAATATCACATTGGAGCTGTAAAAGAAAAGAGATCGGTATATGAACCTAGTGGACTATTTCACTTCATGCCAATTGATTTTAGGATGAAATCTCACTTAAGCTTATATGTGAATCTCATATATGCCAACTTTATCGGTTGGGTCTAAATGCCAAATGAAATTTAACAATTTGATGCTAGTCAAATCTTTTATATGTAGCATCATGCCCACCATATTATCCTCCCGTTTGGTTATACAGTAAAATTATTACTTAATTTTTGAAGGGTGAAAATAAATGCCAAAAGCGGCTTAAATGGAATCACATATCTCAATACTAAATTTCAAGGGTTTGGGCACACACTAGGCTGGCCTGAAAAATTAAGCATAATTTATTTCCAACAAAAGGGAACAGAACGAGGTTAGCCAAAAGAAAATGGTTCCCAGCTAGCTTGGCTTTGTCTCGGGCTGATGATCGCTGGGGCAAAGACGTCATCCGGGATCATCACTTGAGCAAAGACATTACATCTGGGATCGAATCCCTCTAGTAGCAAAAATTTTATCCGCCCCCTCCCTGCAAAGGGGGAGGCTTTTAAGCACTGGATTTGGGCATCTTGACCACAAGCACCGGGCACTTTGCATTTTGTACGCAGTGGTTGCTTACGCTCTCCAGTATTGTCCTGCATCATCGTTCACTTGATTGTCTTAGTTACCAATAGCATCATTTATTGTATAGATTACTACTGTTTGCTGTGTCGATTTAGTTCCTAACTTGTAATTGTGAGTAATTTAGTAGCTACATAATTTACATTGTGTCGATTTCGTCGTATAGTAAAATAGGTTGACAGCGAAATATTTTATGATCGGGTCATGCGTGTTTGTAGATTGGATCACTTGTATTTAACATACCTGGTTCTGTCAAAATTACATCACTTGTTCTTTAATTTGATTATTATACGATTAGTTTGACATAATATAAATTGTACGGACACTATATTGATATAATTTAAAGTTAAAAGACTAAATTAATAATATAAACAAATTGCAGAGATAATTTCAGTAATGATGGGACATTATATTCAATTATTTGTTGTTCATGTTGTTATGGATGTATATTATTAGTAATTAATAATGATTATTTAGTTTTAAGAAAAGAAATCAAGAGGGAGGGGGGGACCCACCTAGTGAGGAGACCATAGCCGTGGGAGCCCATGACGAGCAAGTAAGCAGAAAGAGCATCCACCATCTTGCATATCACATCTCTCGGGTCACCATCTTCAACTCTCACCTCCACCTTAACCTGCTATGCCACAACATTAGTCATCAGTCATATTAAAAATATGCTTCAAAACATAAAACTAGGTGTTGAAATTGTTATCCCACTGGAAATCTGCCTTGGAGCTTTTTCGTAAGTGCCCGGGCTTGAGTTCAAAACTCAAGTTTGAAGTTTGGAGCTCGAAGCACGAGTAATGGGTGAGGGCATCAGCGTGGGAGTTCTGTGTTTGAGCTATATTTTTGTCCCACTAAATAATCATATCATGAGTGGAATTTGTTACGTTATTTAATTCAAAGTTAAGCGTGCTTGGACGAGAGCAGTACTAGGATAGATAACCTTTTGGAAAATCCTCACCCTCAGGTTGGAGCACTAGAAAATAGTCTCTTTTTAGGGGTAATATTCTTATGGAAGAAGGCTGTGCACATCTACTTTCAGACCCTGCTTAGATGGGGGCCGTTGGTACCTTTTTTTTTTTATTTTTTTTATTTTTGGCTTTTATAAGTATGCGTTGATCATACGTGGTCATTTCCCAACAAGCCGTAATGACCATTTTGCCCTTGGACAACAAACAAAATGAGGGGCCACTCACATGAAAGTCACTGCAGAGATTCATAGCCCTCTCAACCACGATCCGCGCCACCTCTCTGTCACGCGTCTCTATTGACGCCACCGCATCGTGCGATACATATGCTGCTTGGCACAAACCAGACTTAGTAACATATCAAACAAATACTAAAAAGTAAAATAACTAAATTAACACAATGAGAAAGTACCGGTATCGTTAGAGGCCGGGTAAAGGAGGATAGGGCGACGGACATGGAGGAGGACGAGAAGGGTATTTTGGGAATTTGTAGGGACAATATTCTGTAGGCACCACGAGAGTGCATAGAAGCTCTCTTGGCTCTCATCCACCGCCACCACTATCTTCCTCTGCTCCACCGTCGCCGCCACTGCCATCTCTGAATCCATTGATTCAAGTTTTTATTTATTTTTTTTTGGGGGGGGGGGGGGGTAGTTTGTTGTGGAAGAAACCGAAAATTACTTGATTTTATAGAGAGAGAGAGAGAGAGAGAAAGAGAGGAATCTATTCGCGGGTTGTGGTTTGAGTTTTCCTGGTTATACAATTCTAATAGAAACAGTGCAGTTTGAAAACCGGGGTAATTGTTTTCAGGGGAAGGTTCTTTCGTGAGAATTTTATACCATCAGCCGTTCGGGTGAGAATACTTCCTTTATTCTTGTGCTTAGAAAGAAGTTTATTCTATTAACAAGGGTTACCACTTGGCATGAATGGTACGGTGATTTTATTTAATTAAATATTGATATTAGTGTTATCCCGTGCGATGCACAGAGGATGTTTATATTTTTAGAATAATAATTTTGTATGATAATTATGTGCCTAAAAGGTGAGCAATATTAAACTTAATAAATATAGCATTTAATGACATTTTGGTTCTGTGTTCTATTATAATTCATTTAGGCACTGCTTTCATTGCTAGTGATATGCACAGGGGAGAGTATAATGAATCGAAATTGTCAAGGAGATTATGTTTTGTTAATTTATATGATGTTGTAATTAATAAAAATGCTCAATATATCTAATTTAAATGCCTAATTTGTACATATATGATAAAATATCATTTCCTCCCCCTTTTTTGTCAAACGGCAAGTGCATATATATATATAGATCAAACGAAGCCACAGATACAAACAAACGTCACAGACACAGCCACACCAAACCCAAACCCAAAACAACACAAACAAAAAAACACACTCACTCAACAGTCAAACAGAAAATTATAACGACACCAGACAATAGAGATAATCGAATCCGCTATAACATCTTCGCTTCTCTTTATTTCATAAAAGATTCTTCGGTTCCTCTCCATCCAAATACTATAAACGGTCGCGGCAACAGCAATCCTCCTAATAGCACTGTAATTTTTTCGATTCTTGACCCGACTCCCCATCCAATCCATTATTTCACGAAGACGACTCAATCTAGAGAGGTCAAACACCTCCGCCACCCGCATCCAAACACGAATGGAGAAACAACAATAAAAAAAGAGATGGTCAAGCTTCACACCATTAGCTTCACAAAGATAACACCGACTGGGAAACGAGAGCCCCATCTTTCTAAGACGCTCATGCGCGAATAAGCCATCAACAAGAGCCCTCCAGAGGCAAAAAGCATGTCTCGGAAGAGCATACCTCCAAATTGAGCGCTTCCAATGCCACACAACCCCTTTATCCCGCAACTTGTCATAAGCTATTCTAACTTTAAACACATTTTCAGGGGCACAATCCTTCAAAGCCGGGGAAGAATCTCCAAAAACCCGGATCCACATATCGCGGCACCTGAGAAGGGACTTCCAGAATGCCGAATCGTGAACCCGACTTTGGACATTACATATATTCTCGTTCTTCATATACACTCCACGAATCCAAACAACCCAAAGCGAATCTTTTTTTCCTTTGAATATCCCACAATCCTTCAAACCCTCGGCAGCCAGGGAAGAATCTCCAAAAACCCGGATCCACATATCGCGGCACCTGAGAAGGGACTTCCAGAATGCCGAATCCTGAACCTGACTTTGGACATTCCATATATTCTCGTTCTTCATATACACTCCATGAATCCGAACAACCCAAAGCGAATCTTTTTTCCTCTGAATATCCTACAAGCAATGAAGAAAACAAGCGTAATTCTACTTGTCCACTTGCTTAAAACCAAGATCGCCCTCATCTTTCGGGAAACAGAGCTTGCTCCAAGCAATCGGAACACGGGACCAAGAGCCCTCATTGTGGCCCCATAGAAACCGAGAACACATAGAACGAATGCGATGGACCACAATTGCAGGAAGAAGAAACGAATTGCACCAAAAATTAATAATACCACCGATCACTGAATTAAGAAGCTCAAATCTAGCCGCAAACGAGAGATTCTTGCATTGCCAATCCTCAATCTTACTTTGGATTTGATGCAATAGACCATCATATTGAGAGATAAGCAGTCGAGACCCAATAAGAGGCAGACCCAAATACCGGATAGGAAGAGAGAGCTCCTTAAAACCCAACAAATGAAGAATATCAATCTTCAGCCTCTGATGAACCCCCCGCGAAACATATGCCTTACTTGAGGGCATTTGGCTCCAACCCAGACACAGCAGCAAACTGCTTAACAACATCCCAAATATTTATAATTGATTCCCGTTCACCTCGAGAGAAGATAAGAAGATCATCCGCAAACATAAGGTGGGAAACTCCAATTTTTTTGCATTTAGGATGAAACCTCAAGGCCTTAGCAGCAGCCGCATTCAAAAGCAAACGAGATAGGTACTCCATACATAAAACGAACAAGTAAGGAGAGATAGGATCACCTTGTCTCAAACCCCTTTTGCCTTTAAATAAGCCCAATAGACCCCCATTAAAATGCAAAGAAAAAGACGTAGAGGAGACACACTCGCGAATCCAACCGATAAATTCCAACGGAAAACCAAACGCCTCTAAAAGCTCAAAGAGAAAACCCCAATCAACTGAGTCATAAGCCTTATGAATATCGATCTTCATAAAGCACCTAGGAGAAATATTCTTCCTGCCATAATGGTTGAGGATCTCATTCCCTAAAACAACATTCTCAAACATATTCCTCCCTTTCACAAAAGCAACCTGAGATGGAGAAGTTATCTTACCAAGAACAAGCTCAAGACGACAAGCAAGGATTTTAGAAATAACCTTATAAACAACGTTACAACAGGAAATCGGACGGAAATCCCTCACCTCTTGAGGAGAGTCCACTTTCGGAAGAAGCGTAATGGCAGTAGTATTAAAAGACTTTAAGAGCTTCCCAGACACAAAAAAGTCCCCAATAGCAGCACAAAAGTCCTTAGCAATAATCGACCAGCAAGACTTAAAGAAAGCGGAAGAAAGACCATCAGGACCAGGGGCTTTAGCCTCAAGGATAGACCAAAGAGCATCTTTAATATCTTTAACAGTGACCGGCTGCAGCAGAACTGAAAAATCAGCACTAGTCATCCGAGGACCAAGCTGAACAACAAAAGCATCAATACGATGAGCCTTATGAGCTGCTGTCCCAAGAAGACCCTGATAAAAGCGAAGAAATTCAGCTGCAATCTCAGCTTGATCAGTGAGTAAAACGCCATCTCCATTACGAATTGTCCAGATTGAGTTATGCTTCCCGCGTTTCCTAATCCACGAATGAAAAAACCGGATTGGTTGATCCATTTGATTACTAAAATGGATCTTAGCACGTTGAGATAGGAAAGATTGCTCCGCTTCCAATAGACAAAACATATAATTCTTCATAGTCCGAGCTTGCTATTCAAGAGACGAATAGCAAAGCACCCTATCTTGGATATCATAGGGGGCTTCCCGAGCTTCCCTAACCTGAGCAGAGATGCCACCCCGGAAAAGATTTCTGAAATCTCTTTAAAGCACTTTTAACCGCTTGGAGACGTTTTTGAAGTCAAAACATAGCTGTTCCCCTAACAGAAATACCCCAAGCCTCATGCACAACATCAAAGAAACCATGCATAACCGTCAACCAATTGCCAAATTTGAAGCACCCATTAGCGATTTTCCCACGAGAGCCAATATTAAGGAGAATAGGAGAGTGATCGGAAACACCCGGATGAAGCGTTGTAGCCTTACAATCCACTTGTTCAAACCACAAAGTGTTAATCAACACTCTATCAATCTTAGACCAGACTCTCGCATCCCCAAATTGTTGATTGCACCACGTAAAGAACGGCCCTTCCATATCAACCTGGTACAAATCCAACTGCCTAATACAACACAAAAAATCATGACATTCAGCCTCCGAAACCTCAACACCACCCTTTCTATCATTCAAATCCAGGACTGCATTAAAGTCCCCAAGAATAACCCAAGGACGATCCACAGATGCTCCAAAAGAACAAGCTCCACCCACATGTCATTTCTATCAACCAATTGCTATAACGAAAGGAACATAACAAAGGCCCCAAATAAGACGCTTATGAATCACTTGCTGAGTCATACCAAGCACTCGAGCAGTAACAAAGTTCGGATCCCAAATCACCCAGATACGACCAACACTACCCGCCATATAATTGACTTGGTGTAACCAGCCCGAAAAAAAACAATTATGAATTTCTGCAGCTTTACACTCTTTTATTCAAGTTTCTAAAATTGCAAAAATGCGAATAGCAAATTTCAACATAAGTCTTCTAACTTCAGTTGCCTTGAAACCTTTATTCATGCCCCGAATATTCCACGAGCCAATCATAAAAAAACAATTAAACGAAGAGCCCCCCCCCCCCCCCCCCCCCCCCCCCTCTCATAGATTTACCCCTTTGACTCATTTTGCCCCACTATCAACACCAACATCAAGATGATCAGTTAGAGCCTCAAAGTGATTAGGAGATACCCGTATTGGATTGGTCCTAACAGCAACCCGAGACCTTTGCTCCATTGAAACATCGCCCTCAGTCACAGGGCCAACACCCCTATCATCACAGCCAACAGCACAAGGAGCAAAGGTCTACAACATCAGGGATAGAAGTACTAGCATCAACGCGAGCCCCCAAGGCTTGGTTCCTAGGCCTCTGAACAACCCTCCACTCAGCTTCTTGCCTCACTCCACCCATAGTAGTACCCTGTACCTCCGGCACCTTATCATTTGGGAAATCGTACGGTTTGGACCCCCCACCTTATTCTTTTTAGACCCCCTTAACCATAAATAGACCTTTTTGGATAAAAATGCCCTCCCACCTCACCCCCCCCCCCCCCCCCCCCCATCCGTCCTCTCTCTCTCTCCCTTTCTCTCTCCTCATTTAATGCAAGGCAGGCAAAATGACACTTTTTTGACTTTTTTCACTCTTCCTTTTCTTCATTTTTTTTTCTTTTCGAATTTTTTTGTCAAAAAAAAAATATTATTTCCAAATTTGCCCTTTCTTCTTCTTCCCTCCCAGACCTTGTTTAGGTGTGTTTCAAGTAATTAGTGGTGTCTGAAATAAAATCATACACTGTGTATGATGCATTATAATGCTGTAAAGTGAACTTATTCAGGTGTATTTCAAGTAATTAGTGGTAAATGACTTATCATACATAATGTATGATAGTTTTTAATGACATAAAATCAACTTTTGCAGGTTTTTTTAAGTAATTAGTCTGATTTCGAATCATACACTGTGTATGATGCGTTAAAATGGTGTAAAATGAACTTGTTGAGGTACGTTCCAAGTAATTAGTGGTAAATGACTTATCATACACAATGTATGATAGGTTTTAATGGCATAAAATCAACTTTTGCTATTTTTTTCAAGTAATTAGGGGTACAGTGGTCTGAAATCGAATCATACACTAGGTATGATGCGTTATAATGGTATAAAATGAACTTATTCAGGTTTATTTCAATTAATTAGTGGTAAATAACTTGTCATATACAATGTATGATAGGTTATAATGGCATAAAATCAACTTTTGCAGTTTTTTTTATGTAATTACTGTTACAGTGGTCTGAAATCGAATCATACACTGGGTATAATGCGTTTTAATGGTGTAAAATAAACTTATTCAGGTGTATTTCAAGCAATTAGTGGTAAATAACTTGTCATACACAATGTATGATAGATTTTAATGGCATAAAATCAACTTTTGCTGGTTTTTTCAAGTAATTACTGTTACAGTGGGCTGAAATCGAATCATACAATGGGTATGATGCGTTAAAATGGTTTAAAATAAACCTTTTCAGGTATGTTTCAAGTAATTAGTGGTAAATGACTTATCACACACAAATTATTATAGGTTTTAATGGCATAAAATCAACTTTTACAGGTTTTTTCGAGTAATTACTATTACAGTGGTCTGAAATCGAATCATACACTATGTATGATGCGTTATAATGGTGTAAAATGAACTTATTCAGAAATGTTTCAAGTCATTAGTGGTAAATGACTTATCATACACAATGTATGATAGGTTTTAATGGCATAAAATCAACTTTTGCAGGTTTTTTCATGTATTTAGTGGTACAGTGGTATGAAAGCTAATCCTACACTGTGTATGATCCCTTAAAATGATGTATAATAAACTTGTTCAGGTATATTTTAAGTAATTAGTAGTAAATAACTTGTCATACACAATGTATGATAGGTTGTAATGGTATAAATCCAACTTTTACTGATTTTTTCAAGTAATTACTATTACAGTGGTCTGAAATCGAACCATACACTGGGTATGATACGTTATAATGGTGTAAAATGACCTTATTCAGGTATACTTCAAGTAATTAGTGGTAAATAACTTGTCATACATAATGTATGATAGGTTTTAATGGCATAAAATCAACTTTTGCAGGTTTTTTCATGTATTTAGTCGTACAGTGGTCTGAAAGCTAATCATACACTGGGTATGATGCGTTATAATGGTGTAAAAAGACCTTATTCAGGTATACTTCAAGTAATTAGTGGTAAATAACTTGTCATACACAATGTATGATAGGTTTTAATGTCATAAAATCAACTTTTGCAGGTTTTTTGAAGTATTTAGTGGTGCAGTGGTATGAAAGCTAATCATACACTGGGTATGATGCGTTATAATGGTGTAAAATGAGCTTATTCAGGTATACTTAAAGTAATTAGTGGTAAATAACTTGTCATACACAATGTATGATAGGTTTTAATGGCATAAAATCAACTTTTGCAGGTTTTTTCATGTATTTAGTGGTACAGTGGTATGAAAGTTAATCCTACGCTGTGTATTATGTGTTAAAATGGTGTAAAATAAACTTATTCAGGTATATTTCAAGTAATTAGTGGTAAATAACTTGTCATACACAATGTATGATAGGTTTTAATTGCATAAAATCAACTTTTGCAGGTTTTTTCAAGTATTTAGTGGTGCAGTGGTATAAAAGCTAATCATACACTGTGTATGATGCGTTATAATGGTGTAAAATGAACTTATTCAGGTGTATTTCTATTAATTAGTGGTAAATGACGTATTATACACAATGTATGATAGGTTTTAATGGCATAAAATCAACTTTTGCTGGGTTTTTACTGTATTTAGTAGTACAGTGGTCTGAAATCGAATCATACAATGTGTATGATGGGTTAAAATGGTTTAAAATGAACTTTTTTAGGTATGTTTCAAGTAATTACTGGTAAATGATTTATCATACACAATGTATGATAGGTTTTATTTGCATAAAATCAACTTTTGCAGATTTTTTCAAGTATTTAGTGGTACAGTGGTATGAAAGCTAAACATACACTGTGTATGATCCTTTAAAATGGTGCAAAGTGAAATTTTTAGGTATCTTTAAAGTAATTAGTGGTAAAGGATATATCATACACAATGTATGATAGGGTTTACTGGTATAAAATTAACTTTTGCTGTTTTTTTAAATAATTAGTGGTACATTGGTCTAAAATAAAATCATACACTGTGTATGATATGTTATAATAGTGTAAAATAAACTTTTTCAGGTATGTTTTAATTAAGTAGTGGTAAATGACTTATCATACACAATGTATGACAGATTTTAATGGCATAAAATCAACTTTTGCTGATTTTTTCAAGTAATTACTGTTACAGTGTTCTGAAATCGAATCATACACTGTGTGTGATGCATTATAATGCTGTAAAGTAAACTTATTCAGGTGTATTTCAAGTAATTAGTGATAAATGACTTATCATACACAATGTATGATAGGTTTTAATGACATAAAATCAACTTTTGCAGGTTTTTTTAAGTAATTAGTCTGATTTCGAATCATACACTGGGTATGATACGTTATAATGGTGTAAAATACACTTATTCAGGTTTGTTTCAATTAATTAGTGGTAAATAACTTGTCATACACAATGTATGATAGGTTATAATGGCATAAAATCAACTTTTACAGTTTTTTTTATGTAATTACTGTTACAGTGGTCTGAAATTGAATCATACACTGGGTATGATGCGTTTTAATAGTGTAAAATGAACTTATTCAGGTGTATTTCAAGCAATTAGTGGTAAATGACTTGTCAAACACAATGTATGATAGGTTTTAATGGCATAAAATCAACTTTGGCTGATTTTTTCAAGTAATTACTGTTACAGTGGGCTGAAATCGAATCATACAATGGGTATGATGCGTTAAAATGGTTTAAAACCTATCATACATTGTGTATAATACGTCATTTATCACTAATTAATAGAAATACACCAGAATAAGTTTATTTTACACCATTATAATGCATCATACACAATGTATGATTAGCTTTCATACCACTGCACCACTAAATACTTGAAAAAACCTGCAAAAGTTAATTTTATGCCATTAAAATCTATCATACATTGTGTATGACAAGTTATTTACCACTAATTACTTAAAATATACCTGAATAAGTTCATTTTACACCATTTTAACACATAATATACAGCGTAGGATTAGCTTTCATACCACTGTACCACTAAATACATGAAAAAACCTGCAAAAGTTGATTTTATGCCCTTAAAACCTATCATACATTGTGTATGACAAGTTATTTACCACTAATTACTTTAAGTATACCTGAATAAGCTCATTTTACACCATTATAATGTATCATACCTAGTGTATAATTAGCTTTCATACCACTGCACCACTAAATACTTGAAAAAATCTGCAAAAGTTGATTTTATGCCATTAAAACCTATCATACATTATGTATGACAAGTTATTTACCACTAATTACTTAAAGTATACCTGAATAAGGTCATTTTACACCATTATAACGTATCATACCCAGTGTATGGTTCGATTTCAAACCACTGTAATAGTAATTACTTGAAAAAACCAGTAAAAGTTGATTTTATACTATTACAACCTATCATACATTGTGTATGACAAGTTATTTACCACTAATTACTTAAAATATACCTGAACAAGTTCATTATACGCTATTTTAAGGAATCATACACAGTGTAGGATTAGCATACATACCACTGTACTACTAAATACATGAAAAAACCTGCAAAAGTTGATTTTATGCCATTAAAACCTATCATACATTGTGTATGATAAGTCATTTACCACTAATGACTTGAAACATACCTGAATAAGTTCATTTTACACCATTATAACGCATCAGACACAGTGTATGATTTGATTTCAGACCACTGTAACAGTAATTACCCGAAAAAACCTGCAAAAGTTGATTTAATGCCATTAAAACTTATAATAATTTGTGTATGATAAGTCATTTACCACTAATTACTTGAAACATACCTGAAAAGGTTCATTTTAAACCATTTTAACGCATCATACCCATTGTATGACTCGATTTCAGCCCACTGTAACAGTAATTACTTGAAAAAATCAGCAAAAGTTAATTTTATGCCATTAAAACCTATCATACATTGTGTATGACAAGTCATTTACCACTAATTGATTGAAATACACCTGAATAAGTTCATTTTACACCATTAAAATGCATCATACCCAGTGTATAATTCGATTTCAGACTATTGTAACAGTAATTACATAAAAAAAACTGCAAAAGTTGATTTTATGCCATTATAACCTATCATACATTGTGTATGACAAGTTATTTACCACTAATTAATTAAAATAAACCTGAATAAGTTTATTTTACACCATTATAACGCATCATACCCAGTGTATGATTCGATTTCAGACCACTGTACCCCTAATTACTTGAAAAAAATAACAAAAGTTGATTTTATGCCATTAAAACCTATCATACATTGTGTATGATAAGTCATTTACCACTAATTACTTGGAACGTACCTCAACAAGTTCATTTTACACCATTTTAACGCATCATACACAGTGTATGATTCGAAATCAGACTAAGTACCTAAAAAAACTGCAAAAGTTGATTTTATGTCATTAAAACCTATCATACATTATGTATGATAAGTTATTTACTACTAATTACTTGAAATACACCTGAATAAGTTCACGTTACAGCATTATAATGCATCACACACAGTGTATAATTTTATTTCAGACACCACTAATTACTTGAAACACACCTAAACAAGGTCTGGGAGGGAAGAAGAAGAAAGGGCAAATTTGGAAATAATATTTTTTTTAACAAAAAAATTCGAAAAGAAAAAAAAATGAAGAAAAGGAAGAGTGAAAAAAGTCAAAAAAGTGTCATTTTGCCTGCCTTGCATTAAATGAGGAGAGAGAGAGAGGACGGATGGGGGGGTGAGGTGGGAGGGCATTTTTGTCCAAAAAGGTCTATTTATGGTTAAGGGGGTCTAAAAAAGAACAAGGTGGGGGTGGGGGGTCCAAACCGTACGATTTCCCTTATCATTTCCCCTTTTTCCAATCAAGTTTTTATGGAAATATTATTTTTCTATCCCATGCTTTTGTTATTTGATGTTTTTTGCTTTCATTTAAATCTCCATCAAAACGGAGATTTATAAAGTTATTATGCAATATTTTTCCTCCATTTTTTTGACTCAAGAAAATTAAAAGCATAAGCACTACAAAAATAAGTAAATTGGGTAAACTTTTATTGGATGAAGGTCATTTTTTGAGATAACTCTTTTCAACTTATAAAATTTTTTTTTGCCAACTTGTTTTAATATTATGAATTTTTTTCTTTGTTTTGTATCTTTCATTCATATATTATTACAAACTCAAAATTTTGTTGTTTTAAGAAATATTTTCAACTTCTTAGCAGTCTTATAAATTTGGTCTCAAAAAAAATTTTAACTGCAATTTTTTTGGTTATTTTTTCTTTGTTTATACCTTGATTATTTTTCTTGTCTGCTTATTTTGTTTGAAATTTTATTTTTACTAAAAAAAAATTGTCTTTTTTTCATTTTTTATGTCATTGTTGTGATGTTTTAATTTTAATTTTTTTCTTGCTAATGCCATTATAATCTCATAAATTAGTGATAGAGTGAGTATAACTTTCATCTTGTACTTTTTTTACTTTTATAAAATTATATTTTATTTACTATATTTCTCTGAAGTATAAGAGTAGATTATTTGTGTATTATTACAATTGTATTATAATTATGGTGGAAAATATGGATATTGTTGTAATTATATTTCATATTAGCAATTTCTAATAAACATCTACCAAATTTTGGAAAAAAGTACCTAATTGATAAAATTTTGAAACGCAATTGTACATTAGTGATAAAATCTTTAGATCTCAGGGTGCTTCAATGTATATATTGAAACATTGGGTTACTTAAATGATAAATCATCAACTCTCAGTGTACCTAAGTAATATATCAAAATATAGTAAAAACGTCCTAATACATAATAACTTTGCGTACCATCGTTTGCTGCCTTTCGCTCGCTCGACCATCAATAATGTCCGCTGACCATCGCCTCATCCACCTACACCAAAGACTTACTGCCCAACACACAACCCTCATGTAAGGAAGTATTATAGTTCGACTATTATGGGTGATTGTTAAGGGGTTGAATTTTTAGTGAACGATTTGTTAAATCTTTATCTTTTTTCACGGTCAAATAGAGAAAGTGAAATAAATTTTGTCCAACTGTTATTATTATGGGTGCTGTGGTATTACGATGAAATCTGCAAGGAAACAAAGAAAGATGGAGCAATTTAGAAATCCTCGATTCCTTATGTGATTTGTACACTAAAAGTGGTAAAAACTGATAGTGGTAAAGAAACAGTTAAAGGGAAGGAAATTTAAATTGAAAGTGGGCAGTTAAATATGAAAAAGAATGTGCTTGAGTATGAGTGTTGGTAGTTAACTTTTTTTGGTTTTCTTTTTCTTTTTCTTTTTTTTGTATAGTTCATAACGATATTTACATTATAGTTTTTTATAATCATACTTTATTTTTCTTAATTTTTTAAATATTTTATATTATTACTTTTGAACCTTATTGGTTTTTTGTTTTTATCTTATTTATACTCCTTTTTTAGATTTATGTGTAATTTTTTATTAAGTTTGAAGAATGGATGTGTAATTTTATTTTCTTTGTAGAATGTATCTTATATAGAATGGATGTGACATATTTATTTTAAATGTACATGGCTAATTTTGTTCCTTTTTCCATGGAAAATAGATGCGTTATCTATTTCTATATTATTGTAGTCAAAAAATATTAATTATGCTGGATATGGAGTACTTTTATAACATTTAATTAACAATGGTATTTTTTTTTTTTATTTGAAATGGCTATTGTTCTATTAATGTGGAAAAAAAATTTAGTTTATTGTAGGATGTATAAAAATAATATCCTAAAGTCATATTATTGTCTACTTTTTTTTATTACATTTACGTATGTTTTTGTTACACAGCTTCATTTTTATTAAAGTAAAATAATTAAAAGTTTTAATTATTGATTGATATATAGAAATAACAAATGCAGTGTAAAAGTAGCAAATATAGAAAAAAAAATGTGATTTAAGGAGGGATAAAGGAAAAAAAAATTAATTCGAGCTTTAAATTTTATATTAATGAGGATTCGAATGTACCTTTTTGAAATGAGTATGTACCCCTAATGCTTAAATTTTGCCCTTTTACTCTGCGATGCTGTCATTAACCCTTTGAATTTACCAAAATTTTGTAACTTACCTAGAAGGAAAAAATTATTTAATTCAAACTTTCAATCTTATATACCTAATATAAAAAGAATGTAATTAATTTAAAGATCCTACCAATGTCAAATTTCTGCCCCCAATGACAACCCCTTTTAGGGATAGTGTGAACCTGCAATTTATGGCATCATAATTACCACATGATCTTTACTAAATATGAAAAGAAGCAATAATAGAATATACGAAATAAACGAACAATACAAAGAGAGAAACAATCAAGTTTTGGAATTAACATAAATAAATGAGAATGAGAGATGAGACTACCAAAATGAGATTTAGAATAAAAGTACATAAAAAAGATATGTCTTCTATTCATTTTTCCTTCTTCCTTGTCCCTCTCTTGTCAAGGCATAATAAAGTTGTGGTAACTGAATGAAAAATTCGAAGCATTTGTTTGCCTTAGTATTATTTGGTTTGAGTGGTAAAGTAAAATCAAAATTATACGATGTCAAATAAAAAAGAATTTAGTAGATATTATGAAATAAAATTTTTAGTTAGTGTTAGTCAAAGTAATGGGGTAGAATAAGTGGGGGGATGAATAACTTCCACCAAGGTGGTGGGAAGTAACCCCCACCTCTTCTAATTGACCAATTTTTTTTTTTTTTTAATTTTTTATTTGTTAGTACGTAAATTAAGAAGCCTAGAATTGAAGAATGGAAAGTTTTTAGAGGACATAGGGTGGTTATCAACTTCAACTTAAAATAATAGATAGATTACACATAAATCTAAAAAAGGAGTATAAATAAGATTAAAAAAACAATCAATAAGGTTCTAAAGTAATAATATAAAATATTTAAAAAATTAAGAAAAATAATGTATGATTATCAAAAACTACAATGTAAATATCGTTATGAACTATACAAAAAAAAAAAACCAAAAAAAGTTAACTACCAACACTCATACTCAAGCACATTCTCTTTCATATTTAACTACTCACTTTCAATTTAAATTTTCTTCCCTTTAACTGTTTCTTTACCACTATCAGTTTTTACCACTTTTAGTGTACAAACCACATCAGTAATCGAGGATTTCTAAATTGCTCCATCTTTCTTTGTTTCCTTGCAGATTTCATCGTAGTACCACAACACCCACAATAATAACAGTTGGACAAAATTTTATACATATTAAATATATTAACAATTAGGTGATAAATAATATAACCTTAAACTTATAATGTGATAATTCATTGTTAGTTTATTATAAATATAACATTATACATTATATTAATTATGCTTCAAGTTAATGAACTCTTGACGATCAGTGCCAGTGCCAGCTTCCCCTCTCAGAACCGGTTTAGAAGGGCCCGGATGTGATGTTTCAATGATGCAAGCCACCTGACCAACCTACTATTGGTGCACTCCCAGAATAAGTAATTCCTTAAGAGGCCTCCTGACGACACATCATCTCTCACTCGCCAACCGGAATTTCTTCCCCCTTTTCCTATGATGTTGGCTCAGTACCATCCCTATCCGGTATGTTCCCTGCCCGATACCGTTGCACGCATCGCCGGGGGAGGGGCATTATTCCCCTCCTATTCTCCACCCTCTTCCAGGTCTTCGTTCGTCTTCAGTCTGGTGATTTTGTGTATGGCTCTACTTCGGTTCCCTCCTTGTCCTTCTAGTGTAGGTCTCTGTCTGTTTTTCCTGTTTTTGGTTTTTAGGTGTTTTTCCGGTGGATTTTTTGTGTCTGTCCCTGTTGTCATTTCCCCGTTTGTTTTGTTTTTTTCTATCGTACCCACTTCCGTTTACGGGGTGGCCTAGGACTCGCTTTGACGAGCTGCCTGTTTGTACTACAGCTATGCCTATAATTATCGGAAAAAAAATGTTTCAAGTTAATGACGTTAGTTTGTCGAAATTGGTTCTTATTTATCATGCACCATCCGAATACATAGCTCATAATTTTGCTTATTGTTACTATATTTCATGATTTAGCTTATGATAAAGTTAGTCTCCTTTTTAAGCATAAAAGCATACAAGTATAGGAGCAAAAAAAGGGCACAAAGCAAGCATAAAGATATCTCCGACCAAATCAACCAGTAACCGGTATTCTAGGACAGCTCCATTTTGCCTTTTTGTTTTATTATTCTAAATAAAATTTAAAAATTATTATTATCAAAATAAAAATTATCATTAATAAAAAAATAATATAATTTATAAATAATAATAGTCATAAAATTATACTAAAAACTATAACATCACTTTAGCAATAATAATTTTACGCCGACATTAATATTAGTTTAAATAAAAAATTATTATTTTTAGGTACAACAAACAATCTTTAGAATTTGCTAAGCGAGTGCACAGTAGTATCATAATAACTAGTGATCCCAATTTTCTCTCCCAACTCTCTCTCTTTCTCTCACCTAGGGTTTCTTCCTTTCCCCTGATCAATTTCTCTCCGAAAATTCGATCCATACTTCGGCGATTCACTAGCGTGGGAGAGAGGAAACATTCGATTCTTCCTCTCTTCGTGACAATCAATCGATTTATTCAGTAGAGAGAGAGAGAAGAGGTTCGATAATTTTGAAGTTTGTCGGTTGGATCCGAGCTTGATTTGATTGTGCTTTGAGAAAGGATGTTTTTGGTGGATTGGTTCTATGGAGTTCTTGCGTCGCTTGGGCTATGGCAGAAGGAGGCTAAGATCTTGTTCTTAGGGCTTGATAATGCTGGGAAAACCACGCTGCTTCATATGTTGAAAGATGAGGTTCGATTTTTCCTTCAATTCTCTTCTATTTCTATTGCGATTTCAAGTTATTTACACCGTTGGGCCTGTATCTGTTTAAATTTGTTGAAACCAGTTCCTAATCTCTTTGACGTTGTTCCAATTAGTCCATGTCTTTTCTTTTGTTCAAAATAGTTTTTAATGTTTTATTTCATGAAAAATGGTCTCTCATCTTTTTAACATTTATCTAATTTTGGTCTAGGGATGGTTTTGAACAAACGAAAAAGTGAGGGACTACTTTAAATAAACTTACAAAGACGAGAGACCAATTTGAACAAAATAAAAGATGAGAAACCAATTCAAACAAAATTAAAATACGATTGACAACTGTGTGAATAACTCCTTTTTATTTCTGTTGCTGATTGGAGGTTGTTTGTAGTGTACACGTTTGCTTTAGTGGGTCTATAGAATGAGATTTTAGGGTTATCATAGAATGTATTTCAAGTTATGAAAGAAGTTTAATTTTGGGAATTTTTGAATTAGATATATCACCTAAATATCCTAACATTTTAATGTATATATAACAACAATACCCTAAAGTTTAAAGATTTTATTATTTATGTACCTTGATGGCGTAAGGCTGCGTACATCCTACCCCTCCCAGACCCTGTGCAAGCGGGAACCCTTGAGGCACTGGGTTGTGATGATGATGATGAGGTACCTTGAAATTTTAGAGTTTTATCTCTATCAGTTAGATACCCTTTGCCAAATTATGATAGATTTTTATTAAAAATTGCTAACATGATACATAACTATAACAATGTATAGATATCATCTATCACAAATTTTATGATTTTTGTCGTAACATGCTAGCGTGACATTCTTTCACTAATATATCCATATCTTCCCATAATTTAGTGAATTTTTTTGTAATCCATCAGATTTTTGTTGAAAATATTGATACAAATCATACAATCATGTACCACACCAACATTTTATGGTGAAAATTAATCGGATTTTGACGAAAATTCACCTAGTTCCGACATAAGGTACCAAAGTGACAAAATTTTGAAACCTCAAAGTCTTCGTTGTATATATTGCAATGTTAGGGTGCCCAGGCGATAAATTCTCAAACCTTAGGTTACCTAAGTGATAAATTGCTTTTAGTTTTTATTAATAGCTTTATTAGAAGCTAGAAATTCAATATGTCATGCATTGGATTGAATTACCTGGAAGAATTGTAGTATATTGCCCAAGAGCGTAGGACAGTGAAAGTGAGTCTTCGCTCGCATTTTTGTGGTTTTGATGATTTCTGTGTAGGTTTTTGTGTATTATGCTTGGCACCAATGAGTTTCTGGGCTGCAATGAGTTTTCTGATATTGGCATTTTTTTTCATTTCGTGGGTGAATATATCTTGCAGAGGTTGGTTCAGCATCAACCAACTCAGTACCCAACATCTGAGGAACTGAGTATTGGCAAAATCAAGTTCAAGGCGTTTGATTTGGGAGGGCATCAGATTGCTCGCAGAGTTTGGAAAGATTACTATGCCAAAGTAAATTGCTATGTTCTTTCCGACTTTTTCTACATATGTTGTGGGCGAACTTGCAATTGGATATCATGTTATGGGTTCGATTTTCATCTCTGATGGTTATTCAACTGGACTTCATCCACTTATACAATCCACTACTTCATTTTCTGTAATATCCGAATGGGCTTAATTTGAATGTATTCTTTGGATATTGACATGTCATTCCCCCCTGTCTGCCTGTTCCATCCGAGGGGAGAGTTAGTTCTTGAAGCTGGTTGATGACACCTCTTCTTTTAAGCGGTGTTATAATAGTAACTTTACAGATAGGATTCCTTACTAATGTCTTGGTCCATTGTAGTTGTTTTGTTGAATGTCAGCGAAATATGGCCGATTAAACAGTACCACATACAGAAGCTGAAGGTGGCGGAGATGAGGATGTTGGACATAATAGGAAGGACCACATCAAAAATGACGTTATAAAAAGTAAATTAGGTGTGGCCCCAATTGATGACAAGTTGAGGGAGCGATGCCTGCAGTGATTTGGGCATGTTACAAAGAGGTTAATTTCTGCCCCCTTTAGGAAGTGCGAGCAACTACATATTACACACGGGAAGAGAGGTAGAGGCAGGCCGTAGAAAAGCTAGAGGGAGACAATTAGACATGACCTTACCCACCTAAAGCTTAACAGGGAGATGGCTTTAGATAGAGCCAAGTGGCAGTCAAAAACACATGTAGCCGACATAGATATTAGGGGAGGGAAGCGCATTGTTGCTAGGCCATAGTGTATCTGGTCTTCGTGTGTTTATTGTTGTGGCAGTCGTTTTATGGGTGTTTGCATGCTTGCATGTTTGATATTGCTTCATTTGATGCGACTTGATTTGATTTGACTTTGACTTTGAGTTAACCTGATTTTGTAAATTTTGATCCATTCGGCTTTCTAGGGTTTGGGGCTCTTTGAACATAGCCTCTTTTAAAGGTTGCACCCTGTAGGGCAAGGCTGTGTACATTTAACACCCCCCTGCGGACCCTACCTCGGCGGGAGCCTCTCAAGCACTAGTTTGTTGTGTTGTTGCTCCATCTTGGTACCGGTTTTTGCTTTTGTGTAATGGGTCTTGAGTCTTGACCGACACCAACAGCAACACACACCCTTCACCCATGGGCATACAGAATGCATGCACCCAGCTATTCCTATGTCTTCTTGTTTCTACATGTCTGGGCCTCCGGAAACACTCATTTGATCATTTTCATTTTGTTCAATCCATATCATTCTCATTTTCCTTTGTTGTATTCAGGGAGAGTTCTCGGTGCATTCTTCTTCTTCTTGTATTTAGAAGAGTCTCTGCCCTCAGTGGTACTCCCTTTCAAACATACCTTGGACGATAACTTTCTAGTCATACATCATCGAGTGTAATCTTAATTGTTAAGATCCTGTAGTTTTCAGTACATTTGCCTTCATCATTCCATATATACTTCCGTGTGTATCTGGATCATCAAAGGCAAAAATTATCATTGGAAGGTCATTCGAAGTGTCTTTCTATTGGTGGAAAGCGCTTTAGATTCTCTTCCAGACAATCATTGCTTGCCTTCTCCAAAGTGCAGATGCCATGAGTATGGATCACATCCACTATGGCTTGCGCCTATTTGTATATAGTTATTGCTTGACCTTACACCTTACTATCATCACTAGATCATTGCAAATAGTAGTAGTATGTGTGATTTTTCTGATTTTATTTGTGTGCTAATTCTCAATAGAAACGAAGGATGTAAGTATAATTTCTTCATATCATGAACATTGTGCAAATCAAGGTGGACGCAGTGGTGTATCTGGTAGATGCATATGACAAGGAGAGGTTCGCAGAGTCCAAAAAGGAACTAGACGCTCTCCTGTCCGACGAAGCACTGGCAAACGTTCCGTTTCTGATACTGGGCAACAAGATAGACATACCATACGCCGCCTCGGAAGACGAGCTACGATATCACCTGGGCCTGACCAACTTCACCACCGGCAAGGGAAAGGTGAACCTGGCAGACACAAACGTGCGGCCAATGGAGGTGTTCATGTGCAGCATAGTGAGGAAAATGGGGTATGGAGAGGGATTCAAGTGGCTTTCTCAGTACATCAAGTAAGAGGTAAAAATGTAACAAAAAGGTAAGAATTTGAGTATTTTCATATGTCAAATGGTAAATTTCTACTGGTTTGTTGTGTAGTTTGATCTTGAGTATGTGGGTTCTTTTCTTTGGAATGACAGGATGGTGAGTTCTGTGAATGATGTGGTAAAAATTTGGTACTATTTTGTTGAAATTGGTGTATGAATTTGTGGGTTGTTTAGTAGTTGAAATATAATATTGATTTTTGGTGATTTATAGGGATTGTAAATATTGGGGAGGAATGGATGGATTATTATTGTTTAGGCTGTCTGCCAGGTCACTGGAGGCTATACTGGTTGACATCCCAGCCTGAAGATCTGTTGGGTTATATTCTATTTGATTTTTATTTTTATTTTTTTTTTACTAGGAATTAAAAATTAGGTTTCAATAGTTTTCTTTTTCTGGTTTTAATTTCTTGTTTCTCAGTTTACTCGATTGAGAAAAAGAACTAAAATTAAGAAACTTAATATCAGGAAAAAAAAATATTTTTAAAATAATTGTTTTTAGTTTTAAAAGAAGCTAAAGGCAATAAATAGAGAATGATCCTAAACATGATCTTAGGGTAGTGGTTGGTTGTTTATGAGAAAGCAATACTGGAATTACAATTTATGAAAAGTGGGTATTTGTCCCTTATTTGGTTATAGGAAATTAGCCAGACATGGAAAGTCGAAATTCTTGGAAAGTTCTAATTTTTTTTGTTACACAGGGATAAACTTACCTAAATGATTGGGTAAGTTTTGATTTTTGAAAAGTTTTATTTTTTATCATGACAATTAAGATACCTACTTTTTGAGAAGTTGGTATAGAAATTGAATTTATGAAAAATATAACTTTATATAAGATTTTAATTTCTGTGTCAACTAAAAAAGGTCTTGGTTTAGAGACTTTTGTAGCTAATACTTTGGACATGGATAATGAGAGGGGTCTTATCATATTTATGCAAAGGTTACTTCTAAATCCATTTCTTTCTAGAGTAGTTATTATCCTTTCATGTTTAAAATTGTCCTCTAAAAGTTATTTGCCATTTTTGCTTATTTATCCATTTTAGAATTATTGTCACATTTTCCATCACTGTAGAATTAAGAATTTTCTAAATTGCTGAAAACATCTTTTTTTACATCCAATGCTCGAAATCAAAAGTTCGAATAGTTTTTGCTGTACGATCAAGAATGTATACATTGATGAATACCATGATGATTTTCTAGAATTCCCGATCAGTCAGTTCTAATTACATATTAACATTAACCAGCATATTGTCTTTCTCAAAATTGTAACTGCTACTCTTTTTATATTATTATTGTTAACTTTCCATCAATATTTTAAAACAAGAATTTGCATAGGAGTAATTATCTCAATATTTATACTCTAATATGAGATCTTGTGCTAGAAACTAGCCATCTCCCGTCTACATTGGTGGAAAGACAAAATGTTATATCCCACAAATGATACAACAACAACAACTGATCCAGTGCCTTGGGACTCCTGCATAAGCAGGGTAGGGGAGGGGAGGGGAGGGGAGGGATGTACGCAGCTTTACCCTTTCAGGATATTACTCCAAAGAGAGACTATTTTCAAAACCCCCCAACCTGAGCCCCAAGTGATATAAGATTTAACATATAAATAATCCACGAACATATCTCAATACTTGCGTTTGAATTACAAGATAATATTAAAGGTGAAATTATTGAGCTTCACACTCAAAAATTCTTGGCCAAAGTGATCCAATACTATATCAAAAAATTAATTATCCTAAACACTTAAATTATTAGATTAAGACTAGAAAATCAACCCCCAACTGCAACTCGACAACAGCTTGTATTGTATTCGAAGTTTAATCCCTTGTTATAATCTTTACTTATTAAAAAAACTTAATCCTCCTCCGCCATCTCGAATTGTAGAACATTCCAAATTTAATTTTTAAATACCCCATACGTAAAGGTGAGTTCCTTCTTCCGCATCTAAATTCTTACGAAAGACTCTACATATAAATCTAGTAATAATTCCACATAAAAGTTGTGAAAGAAAAGAGATCAATATATAAGCGCAATGGGTTACTTTATCCAATGCCAATTGATTTTATAATGTAACCTACTTATATGTGGATCTTATATATGTCAATTCCGTAAAAACCCAGTGAAATTTAGCATTTTCCATTACAACAACCACCCAGTGCCTGAGAGGTTCCCGTTAAGGTAGGGTTTTGGGGGGATAGAATGTCCACAGCCTTACCCCTACAGGGTGTTACCTTAAAGAGAGGATGTGTCCGAAGGGCCCCTGACCCTAGAAGACAAAACAAATCAACATTTCTAAAGTCAAGTTACGTCAAAGTCAAGTCAAGTCAGGTCGCATCAAATGAAATAATACCCAACATGCAAGCATGCAACACCCATAAAACAACAGCAGCAACGAAAGTGCACACGAAAGCTTGGATACACTGTGGCCTAATAACAATGTGCTAACCCTCCCCTGACACAGCCATTAAACCTGATAAATACAAAGGTAGTATCAAAGCAGGCATGGTAGTTTATCTAGGTAAGCTTACACTTACTATCAATTTTTGCAACGCCAAAAGAGCTCAGCTCTGAAATCTACTGAATAAAACAGTCATCTCATGCCAATAAAGACATATCCGGCGTTCCAAGGGCTCCCTCCTAAGCAGGGTGTGGGGGGACCGGATGTACGCAGCCTTCCCCTTCAGGGTATTACCCTTGAAGAGAGATTTGTTTCCGAGTGCCCCCAACCTGATGGTGAGGACTTCCCAGGAGGTCACCCGTCCTAACACTGCTCTCGCTGAAGCATGCTTAGCGTCGGAGTTCTAATAGGATCCGGTGACGGCGTGTTGATACCTCTTTGGTCATCTCATCTCAGGTCACTTTGCATATTCTAAAATTTGCAAAAATTAAACTCACTCTAGTAGTCTTAAGGTTGGTAGGTTTATCTACCTTCTTGCCTCTTTTTAGTCCATGTATACTCCACCAAAACCTTATATTATTTAAATACTAGCAGCCAAAAATCAACTCTACTTCAATCTTCTCGTTTGAAATGGCAAAGATTGCAGTTGGGCTTGGCAAAATCTAATAACACGCAACCTAAACATTATATGACACTAGTCAACTTTGTACTCAAACCCGACTTCATTTATCAATTTTTGAGCAAAGTAATCAATATGCTTGCCACATTTCGCCATGTTTTTAGATTAACTTCTTCTTTGTATGTGTTTCACGATTTGAATACAAGACATCTTGTCCAATGTGTTGGATTTCTTGTGTGGAGTCTAGTTTCTTCTTATTGTAAAGGGTCATATCCATGGAGTGAAAAAATAGAGCCAATTTTTGGGGGCTTGTTTCGGGCCAAGACCCATATCCAGGTTTGATTTGAAGTGGCTAGGGTTTCTCTTGTGTGACTATAAAATTCTGCATAAGATTTGAGAGAAAACTATCACTGAGAAGAAAATTCTCTATACAATTCGTAGAAATGGTGAAAATCCCTGCAACTTTGTGGATGTAGGTACAATGGGAAGAACAACGTAAACCTTGCCTTTTTTTTTTTTTTCCTTTCCTCGTTGAACTTTTTATTGTTCTTTTGATTCATTTCCCTTAACACGACGGTCTGAACCTTGGATGTGTTCTATCACTAAACTAAGGCTTCATTAGCATGTTTTTAAGACAAATACACATTTGACGTGGTTAATTATTAATACAAGACAATTGACAACCCTGATTGCAACCCTATACAAATTCCATCATAGCTTACCATCTCTACAAGCAAAAGTATGGTTTATCCACGACAACAGTTTTGTTAGTTTAGAAGATTAGTACAAAACATGGTTTTTTTTTCTCACCAAATTTTATGGAAATGTCTCAAACAAACATAACCCTTTGACCAAATAGAAAGGCCAAAATCAGAATAAGATAAGATGCTTGCTTAATTTATATAACCCTTCTCTGCATTGAATTGAGAGATCATTGCTTTAAACTTTTCTCTTGCACAGTCGTTAGCTACCTTCTTCCATGGCAGGGCGCTCTTTTCTTTGCATTACTTTGGTTGCCATTTCTGCAATGTGCTGTAATTCACGTAAGCATAACAAACCGAGAAAATTCAAGCTGTTTGCTGAAAACACAATGAATCCCATTTCATTTTCATGCTTGTCAGTAATATGTAGCTCTGATTTAATGTAATGTTTGTACAGAGTTTGTGCAGGATCCAACACAAATCGTTGCAAAAGCCTTGGCATGCTTCAATGATAAATATGTAAGAAATCTACCATGATTGAACGCACTCAGCATAGGCCAATGAGGCTCCGGTCTAGAGCTCAAATACTAGTAAGGCTAAGTTGTAGGATAAGAGATCCTCGGCTCAAATCCCCTCTCCTTAAACTCTACCTGCCAAAAGAATGTTGTCAGTACAATGGTAAAGAAATCTGTGTTGAAGGAACAGATAACAAAGTAGCAGTTAGGGGTGTATAGAAGCTGAGCCGAGCCGAGCCGAGCCGAGCCGAGCCGAGCCGAGCCAAAGCTCATCAAGCTCGAGGCTTGGCTTGTCTACAAATAGCTCACCTCGTGCACAGCTCAAAGCTCACCAAGCTTGGAAACTTCAAGCTCGAGCCTAGCTCTGCGGCTCATCAAAAGCTCCGGCCTTTGGCTCAACGCGGTTGATGTCGAACTTGGCTTAGGGAGCCCTAACTGAGCTCACTTTATTTAGGTTCGTTTAAGCTCGATTTGGACTTGTTCAAGCTCTAGCTCAGTTCAAACTTGGCTTGAATGACATATTTAAGCCAATAAATTATGCTAAAATAGGCTCATTTAGGTTTGTTTAAGCAGGCCAGCCTACGAGCTCGAGCTTTACCAGGATTGGGCTTGGCTTGCTAAGCTAAGTGAGTTGGTTCGGCTCCACTTGTCTTGGTTCAGTTCGAGCTTGAGAGGAGCCAAACATTTCGAGCTTTATTTTGAGCCCTCATGAGCCGGCTTAGCTTATTGACATCCCAAGTAGTGGTAATAGTCAGCTCCCACATGTTGTAAACTATTAATATTTCTGAACATGTAAGATACTGCCTGCCCGAAGAGGGGAAAAAAAACAAGATATAGAATCACTAAACACAAATGCGCCACCATGATGTTATGAACTGAAACACTGTTTCCGAAATTTTTGCCCTTCATTCAGAGTTTATTGAGTACCATCTTGCAGGTTTATAGTAGCTGCAATGAAGAATATAGATTGAGGCAGAATGGATACCTGAATGTACCACATGGCGCAACAGACCAGTTCTGCTATGGACCTTGTTTGGCAGAAACACATTTGCTCCTTGACTGCATCAGTCACACGCTACCCAGTTTCAATTTTTTTAACAGGGCCACGATTGAAGACATGAGATCAATGCTCGCTGCAGCCTGCAGTCACGGTAATCAGAGAGGTAATCTTAATTACATCCTCTTAGAGCACTAGAAGAGTAGCTATTAGCAGCTCAAAACCCACATATCAGACCTTAAATACTCAATTAAGATAGATGATCATCATCTAATACTTTTTCTAGTAATTGAAGTGTATGCGCCAGCTTACACACATCCCTGAGCTCCACGCACCACCTACCTAGAAGTTCCCTTACATGCAATAGGATAGGTAGCGGCCCACAGATCTAATGGGTGGCCTCAGTACTTGAACCCAACACTTAATGCTTCATGAGGTGCAAATTTCAGATGCTTTATCACTTGAACTAAACAAGGTTATCATAATCTATGTGGAAGAACGAAAATCCCCAGGATATGACTAAGATGAGTATCTTGTCGCTAGATTGTGGGTCCGATTCAACAATAATATAAGATCAACATCTAACTGTGAAAACTATTGTGCAGGCAATTTCAATGTGGAAGAGTACAGGCTGGATGACTGGAGCAGTGCATACCCGCTTCCCAACCAAAACAAGTTTTTGGTTTTCATTTTTCCTTTGCTGGTGTTAGTTCTCACTGCAGGAGCTCTCTGATGTTTATGCAATGACGTGAAGAATATCATCAAAATCCAAGTTTCAGCCCATTCAGGAGCAACTGCACAAATTTCTTGTATCGCGAGCAGCCACTATGGGATCCTCAAAGTTATATATAGATTACCAAATCTTATGTACACTAGAACCTAGTTTCACAACATTGTACAAATATTACCACAAATATTCTAAAAGTTGCAATCATTATGACTCAGAGACCTTCGAGTAGCCATCATAGTTTGGAGGGAGAAATCACACCCCGTATGTATTAGCAATTGGAAAAATGAGCTTTTCAGCCTTTTATCATTTCTGGACAATCAATAATCGAACTATCTCAACATTATATATAGATAGAGAGAGAGAGAATACTTGTAGATCCTGTTTGTCATCTAGAGTGGTATGTCTGGAGATGAAGACGCCTAGTTTCGCTTGGAATATACACTTCCTTAATGTTTGCCTTCTGTTCGCATAGCTAGGACAGCAAACCTCATTGTAAAGGTTTAAGGTGCCTCTCTATTCTTCAGGCAATCATCCAGATTTATTGATGTCCACCATGTTGTGTGCTACGAGCCTCATTTGTTTCATTGCCAATTTCATCCAACAGATGAGAATAAAATAAACCCACAACCAAACAACCTTGTGCGACTATTGAACCATGCTTTGACCTGCAGATTTTCTTATGCTTCTCTCCTTCATCAACAATCTCACTCTATCGACCTCATTCCATCTCCCTTCCTCTGCATAGATATTGGATAGTAGTACATAATTACCAGAGTTCCATGGTTCAAGTTTAATGAGCTCTTTAGCAGCGCATTCCGCAAGTTCTGCATCACCATATGTACGAGATGCACTCAGCAATGAACCCCACAGGGCAGCACTCGGTCTCATGGGCATGCTTTTGATCAAGTCATGTGCTTCCCTCAAACATCCAACTCGGCCTAGTAGGTCTGTCATGCATCCATAATGCTCAAGCCTGGGTTGAATTCTATGCGTGATGGTCATGGAATCGAACAAATCCCGACCTTTCTGTACCAAACCCATGTGAGCACAGCATGTTAAAACTCCCACGAAACTCGATTCAGTAGGCTTCACACCTCTACTTATCATCTCCTCGAACAACTGGAGCCCAAGCTCACCCATCCCATTGACAGCCAAACCCGAGATTATAGCATTCCAACTTATCACATTTCTTCTTGGCATTTCTCGAAAAACACTATAAGCAGCCTCTAGATCCCCACATTTACAGTAAAAGGTCACTATTGCATTGCCCACAGTAACAAGATCTCGAAAAAGCCCACTTGATCGAGCATACGAGTGAGCCCATTTCCCATCATCCACAGCACCTAAACGCCCACAAACAGGAAGAATGGTAACCACAGTCGCCTCATCAGGCTCGAATCCATGAACCCGCATCTCGCGAAAGAGCTCCAAAGCTTCATTATCCCTACCACTCTTAGCCAACGAATTGATCATCGAATTCCATGAAACAACGGTCCGATCACCCATCTGTCTAAAAAGCCCCAATCCCATATCAACATCACCAATCTTACAATACCCACGAACCATCAAATTCCAAACAATCACATCTCTCTGAGACATTTCGTCGAACACCTTCCGCGCATCCTCCATCCTCTCACACCCAGTATAAAACTCGACAAACCCAACTCGTACAGCACCACGACGATCCAACCCAACTTTAATAACCTCACAATGAACACACTGACCCACCCTAAACTCACCCAAACCACAACAAGACTTAATCAAAGGCGCAAAAGTATACTGATCAGGCAAAACACCAACCCCCTTCATATTACAAAACAGACCCAGAGACCTCTCAAACGGACCATACAAAGAATAACCCTTGATCATGGAATTGAAGAGGTGGAGATTACCGTTGTGCGCGCGGTGAAAGAGGAGCTCGGCATAGGACATTTCGCGGCGGAGTTTGGCGCAGACAGAGATGAAGTGCGCGAGGACGGTGGGGGAGTGGTGGAGGCCGTGGCGGAGGATACGCGCGTGGATTTCGTGAAGGTGCGTTCGGGCGTTGCGGTCGTGAAGTAGGCGGAGGATCCTGCGCTCTACCGCGCGGTTAGCGCGGCTCATTGTGTCAGCTCAGCGCTGCGTTGCGCGTGGAAAAGCTTGAGGCGGGAGAAATAGGATGTTGTGAAACCAGTGAAATAATTTTAGGTGTAAATTAGGGCGCCATTAACGATGGAGGAACTATATAGAATTTGTTATTATTATTTAATACAAGTTATATTATTACTTTAATAATAATATTTTTTATCATTATAATTATAACATTCTTAAATTAGTATATGTATAAATTAAATATTTATAAAATCTAAAATAAAAGGATAAATAGATGTTTTTTATTAACTAATTATATCTTTTGCTAATTAAATACTTTTTAAAGTATTTTTCAAAAAATTATATTTAAAATAAGAATATAGTATTTAATACATTTGTATGCATTTACAACTATTACATAAAAACGTACTTCTCAAATGATGGCTCAAAAGTCAAAAAATCTACAGTACCCTCAATTATTTTGCCAGCACAATAATTATAGCTAGGTGTCTCTTTACTGTAGCAGTAATTCAAGAATTTTACTGATCCAAGGACAATAATTACAGACAAATATCCCCATATCTCAATTCAGTTCAGAATTCAATTTTAAATCCAAAAGTATAAAGGGAGAGTTCTCCTTCAGTTTAAAGCAGAAGCGATTTGAGAGACAACCTTAGTGTTTACTTAAAATCTCCATGCTCACAAAATTTCTCTTGTAATATTTTATTTTGTCCAAGTCTTGCACTTATGTCGTCCATCTCAATTTGTAAGTTTAAATACTTTTGTATCTCGTTTCCATTTCTGTATTTATTTTTTTGTATGAATTTAGTTTTATTCTTTTAATAAAATCTTATTTCAAATATCTTTCTTTAATTTATAAAATTTGTTGTTATTATTCAATACAAGTTATGTTATTACCTTAATAATAATATTTTTGGCCATTGTAATTATAACATTCTTAAATTAGTATATGTATATATTAAATATTTATAAAATCTAAAATAAAAGGATAAATAGATGTTTTTTAATAACTAAATATATCTTTTGCTAATTAAATGCTTTTTAAAGTATTTTTCAAAGAAATAAATTTAAAAGAAGAATATAAGATTTAATACTTCTGTATGCATTTACAACTGTTGGATAAAAACGTAAAATTTTGTATGTACTTACTAGTTTTTAGGAGCAAATAAAATGCAGGCATTTTGGCTAAAAAAACTCTATAGTTGAACTCTAAATATGGTTGAAATATCGTTATATACATAAAGTTTAATGTTTTGACCCATTAAATAATTAAAACATAATTAAAAAAAATACTTACTAAACACATTATTTAAGTATTTGACTAGTAAAAATGCTAAACCCAACAAAAAATTTGAGAAAAGGCCCCGGTATGAGTATAGCTAGAGTTGAATATTTGTTTTTTTTTTTTTTTTTTTTAATTATCAAATTGTATCGGCCATCGAGCAAGTTTGGGCGGAGGATCTTTCCATCACCTATGATTACAACATTTCTCAAAACGGAACCTAGCTCCTATATTAGTAGCATCATTACATGTTCGAGTGATCCATTAAAAAAATATACAGTCAAAAACCGATTTAAGTCTAATAATAAGGTAATGTCAACAACAACAGACTCAGTGCTTCAAGGGCTCCCGTATAAGCGGGGTTTGGGAGGGATGGATGTATGCAGCCTTACCCCTTCAGGGTGTAACCTTACCGAGAGGCTGTTTCCGATGACCCTCAATCTTATAAGGTTGGCAACACGAGGACGTCCCAGGAGGTCACCCATTTTGGTATTACTCTAGCCTAAGCACGTTTAATTTTAGAGTTCTAATGGGATCCAGTACATTAGTGCCCGGTAAATGAACCTCGGAAATTTCACATGAATGATGAACTCGAAGGAGCGGCAGTGATGAATTTGAAATTTACAACGGGATTTAAATAAATGTAGGGGATAAAGGGACAACACGGGGCGTTTGGTCTAGTGGTATGATTCTCGCTTCGGGTGCGAGAGGTCGCGAGTTCGATTCTCGCAACGCCCCTTTGTCTTTCATTTTTAACATCAAGATCGGCACATTATATTATTAGTTCAAATTATGCTCCCAAATTACCACGTGTAAACTGCTCATAATTTTCATTAAACATTTTTTATAGTTTTCAAATGAAAATTCATGAGGGTTGTAAGATATTTATTCAAATATGCCATAATACGATAGTACAGAATATAAGTCACTATGAAAGTAATACACGATATTATTAGATTTTACACGATCTTACACAAGTTATCTCTGTTATATAAATATTTAGCTAATGCACTATATCTTATTTCTTTACAAGTATATATTTAATATAATCTATTTAGGTTGTGTCAAGTTCAATTTGTAATTAATTTATTTTTCATAGTTTAAAACTGTTAAAAAGTATTATTATTTTTAAGGTAAATTTAATTAACATAATAAATGTTTCAAAATTTCAATAAAAAAGGGTTCTATAATTAAACTTGAGAAATTCAAAATTTGATTCTATGTACAACTATATATATCTTAAATTGACATAATTACAAGTTCAAAAAACAAATTAATGCAGTAAGCCAAATACAAGATCGAATAGTATAAGTAGCTCAAAAATAAGTGTTATAAATAAATATATTTCTTATAAAAACCACCAAAGTTATAGGTGCAGTTTTAAAAAATCACGTAAATTTTTTAATGTGATATTTAAACTTTCTAAAATTTTTTAATGCTACACTCTAATATTAATATTGTTAGCATCCGTTAATTTTTGTTGATGTATATTTAAAATTTTTAAAAAAATATATATTTACAAATTGTTTAGATATTTAAGTATTTTTTAAATATTTTAATTTTATTTTAAATATAAATTCAAATTTCTTTAAATTATTTTCTCCTTCATTTCAAAAATCACGTCAGCAAAGCCAATAGATATTGACGACATTAATAATGAAGTACGACGTACGACAAAGTCTAATATATGATACCTAAACTAGTAAAATTTCTTAAAATTATTCTAAGTATATGGTACTGGCATTGGGTTTGTTATTGTTGTTGTTATATTCTAAGTGTATGGTACCTAGGTATTAAAGAAAACGTATTTTGGCTGTAACTATTAACTGTTATCTATTAACTGATGAATAATATATTTGATAAAATTAGATGTTTGAAGTTAGTGGATTATTGTAAAATAATAAATAGAATTTAATTGCGTAGTGTATGAAAAGTTAACAGCTAAGTTGTTTAGCTTTTAAAAAACTGATTTTTAAAAGCTAAACGCTATAAAAAAGGCTTTCAATAAAATTTTTACCAAACAATCCTTTTAGCTATTTGATTAATCAAAAAACTAAAAACTATGAAAAACGCTATGAAAATGGCTTGCTAGGCTATGTTTGACTGCAGCTGTTAGCATTTAACATTTACCTGTTAGCTTTTAACTTATTAATAGCTATTAGCCATTAGCAGATGGATAGTATATTTGATAAATTAAGATGGAAATGAGGGATCAAAAGATAAATAAAATTTAATTACGTAGTGTTTAAAAAGCTAAAAGTTAAATTTTTTAATTTTTTAAAAAGTTAAATACTATAAAAAATGTTAATAATAAATTTTTTATCAAACAATGCTTTTATCTATAACTTACCAAATATAGTCTAAATAAATAAAGTTGAAAACAGGCACTGCATCCGTAAAATTAGACTGGAAAATTGCAGATAACAGCGAACAGTAAAACAAAACCTGGTTGATTCAACCGCGGCCACCACCACTCGGAGACCGTAGGTGAAGCAAAAATGGCGTCTTCAGTTATCTGCTTCGCGATCGGAGCTCTATCTCTACTCCTTTTTTCATCAGCCTACGCGGACGACGTCGTCGTTTTGACAGAGGAGAATTTTGAGAAGGAGGTTGGCCAGGATCGCGGCGCTCTCGTCGAGTTCTACGCTCCATGGTAAACAACATTCTCTCTCGGTCCTCGATTGTTTGCATTTTGATCTTATATGAGCTCTCTGATTGATTTAATTGATTGTTTGCTGCCGTTGATTTGATCGGTTGACCGAGAGAATGAGATCTTTGATCGTCTTCTATGTTGTTTTAGATCTGATTTTATGAAATCATATTGTGTGATTTGAATTCCGTATGTTAGATTTCTTGGACGTATATGAATTTCAATTGTTAGTATCTTAAGATGCTCTTTGAAACTAGGAAAATTTTGCGGAAAGAAAAATATGGAGGAATTTTTTTTTTTTTTGTGTGTGTGTGTGTGTGTGTTTGGAAGGTGTGGAAAATGTAAAGGAAAAAAGTATTAGGGAAAATGCTATAGAAAATTTGGTTGATTTTGGCTCGTTCTACTTTCCTTCTAAAGGAATCATAGGCCTATAAAAGCCGACCGAGAACTGCTTTGAATAATAATTGATACGGACTTCGATTGAGCTTTCTGGTTTGGTTTAGACTGATATGTCAATATTTTAAATATATCCATTACTCCGACCTGAGTTGGAGCTGGCCAGGCTCAAAGTTTATATTTATCTGTTTCTCAAATCACTAAGAATCATTAGTACTTTATTTCTATGTTATCTATTTGTTTCATGGAACAATTTTCATGTGCGATGAAGAGAAATTGTTGAAGCTAGAAAACGGATGTATAGAAACAGTTGTGTTGTTATGGAACTGATAATTCAGCATAAGTCATAATCCGATAAATAAGAGTGTTAAGCTGTTGTTGCACCTTTTCTGAGTATAAATGTGAAATGAAGCCACCTTAGTTTCCTGCTTCTGCTTTCTGATATGAT
The DNA here is from genome assembly GCA_018398585.1 of Simmondsia chinensis. NCBI lineage: Eukaryota > Viridiplantae > Streptophyta > Magnoliopsida > Caryophyllales > Simmondsiaceae > Simmondsia > Simmondsia chinensis. The sequence goes on from JAGTTD010000009.1 coordinate 3,774,376, forward strand.
ATCTTGAGAAGTTATCTAATTGGTTGATTTCTTTTCGGTAAGTGTTACACAGTGAGTTATATATGTGTCTTGTTTGAAAGTGCCAACTAGCTTTGCTAGTAAAGTTTGTGTGAGGTAGTGTCTGAGACCTGAGATTGGATCTCTCCCTCATCAAAGGAAGGGAGGGTTTGGAGAGGGTTGTCCCCTTGTGTAGTCCATTTGGATTCCTTACCATGTGTAAAAAAAGGGTCTTGTTCAACATTTTGTGGTATGTGCATACGAAAACTGTGATATATCTATGTCCTGGATGCTGCGGTGCAGTTTGTGAGAGATGTACCGTCTGTTAAAGATTATTTCATGACTAGTTACTAATCTACATGTAGTTGCTGTGATTGTAACTGAAGATTCTTTGCTTTTGTGTTTCATTTGATAGGTGTGGACACTGTAAGAAACTCGCTCCTGAGTATGAGAAGCTCGGTGCTAGCTTCAAGAAGGCAAAATCTGTTTTGATTGGAAAGGTCAGCTTTTGATATTGCATTAGTCTAGTTCACCGAAATTTTTTTCCTGCGCAATATATTGAAGCTCAATATATTTAAGCTAGTTATTTTACTGAGTTCGCTGATCTAATATTTTGGCAGTGGAGGTGTATGAGTGACGCTTTGGCAGTTTCTAGTATCCTGATTCTCTTGTTGTGCACTTAGTTTATATGTTGTAGACCCTGCGCTAACAACATAATGCACCAATGATCTACTTTCTCTCCGTTATTGTTCTCTGCCTTTATCCTTTCCAACTTCCAGTACTGAACCGCACCTTGTAGGAGAAACTTTGTGGTTTTCTTCCTTGCTGACTATCAGGCACGGACAAGTATGTCAATTGCTGATGTTTCCAAGCAGCAACTGTCGCTATACATGTGAAAATTGTGATTACTGTTAAGACTCATCCCACTGAAGGAAGACAAAATGGGGGAGAAACTTGTGCTTTTCTATAGTGTCTTCTCATTTCTTTGTGTTGGACTAGTCCATCATGGGTCTGATCAGTTGTTGAGGGGCTCTTTTTTGCTCAATGGTTATTGTCCATCCATTGTATAACGTAGCCTTCACGGCCTAGTAAATTTTGGTCAAATGTTCTCAAACCCTCCATCTCATTGTCAATGTTTGATTTTTGGAGTTACCATATGCAGAAGTTGTTGATCCTCTAAATGTAAATGAGCGGTGCTATCTATCTGCTAACCTGTACTATGTTATGGAAATTATCTCCTCATATCTGCTGTTGCTGGGTGTTTTGCACAGATCATCCACTTCAAGCTTTTGAAAATTCTTGCAAATTTCTCACATTGATTTGGTGTTGTCTTCTTGTGGGCTTTAGTGGTCATTTTCCTGGTTGTGATTGATGCCTTTCTTTATATAGGTGGACTGTGATGATCAGAAGAATCTCTGTAGCAAATATGATGTCACTGGATATCCCACAATTAAGTGGTTTCCTAAGGGTTCCTTGGAGCCAAAGAAGTAAGTGCGTCATTTCCTTTCAAGGGAGTGGCACTAGATATTGTGTGAATAATTATGTTCTTTATTGTCTATGACTAACAAATATCCTTGCAAATTATCAGATATGAAGGTGGTCGTACTGCTGAGGCTCTTGCTGAGTTTGTAAACACAGAAGAAGGTAATTTACTCACATGTTGAACTTATTATTTGAATTATTTTGTACTCATTTAAATGAACCACTGATATAATTTTATTCTGTCGATGTTTTGTGTAGAGATGCCCTCTTTTTGAACTGTTAGTGGGGTTATATTGCCTTTTAGGATTGTGTTTTGTTGTTAAATAGCTATTAATGATTATTTTCATTCTGAATACTATGTTTCATTTGCTATCAGTTATTTTTTTAGTTCAGATTCTTTTGCCACTTAGTCGTCATGTTCAAAGCTTCCCGTGAAATAATTAGACCTGTTATAACTTTATGAATCCTTTCTCTAGAGTGATCTAGATTTTGGAAAATTGGGTTTCAGGTATTTCCTGTCAATTTATGGTACTGTCTTTATGACCTTTTAGAGCTTGACATCATAACAGGGACCTATAGCCATAGTTAGTTAAATACAGAACGGAAATAAAACGGAGTTTAATACGTATGTGTATTATTTAGCTTTGCACACTTAAAGTTTGGTTAAAATCTGGTGAAAAATGCATTGACCCATAGAAAACTTATACAAATGTATTCGTGTTTAAAACGGTTACATTTTCAAATATACAAAATTTCGGATTAATTTTTGCAAAATTAGATTATATACAAGCTAAAATAATGGGAAATTATCACTTATGTACCCTGAGATTGGACTATTTGTAGCATAGATACCTTGACATTTTAATATTCACAATAACAATGTTTCAATATTTTTATCATATAGGTATTTTATGTCATAATTTAATGAATTTTTGAACAAATCTGACCTATTTTATACGAAAAATACAAATATAATACATGCATACTATAATATACATAAATCATATCAATGTTTTCAACAAAAGTTCAACGAATTGTACTAAGTGATAAATTTTGAAACCTTATTTCGAAATGACATAACCAGATAAGTGAATTTTTTACAAATACTATAATACGTTCAACCTATTTTGTTATTGCAAAATTTCAGTATCATTTTTAAGCGTCAACGAATTTTTGGAAAAAAAAAAAACGTGATTATTTTTCATAAAATACATATAATACTTTCAATATTAAAAATGCGAATTTTTTTGTATTTTCTGGAAAAATATGTAAACGCGAGTATTGTATGGTATTGATACGGATTCGCATATAATACGCGAATTTACTAACTATGCCTATGGCTATGTGTAGATATGTATTGTTAGAATATTTATTCATTATGCTTTTAGTTCAACATCTTCTATGGATGGAGCCACTTGTATGACATCTGGATTGTCCTTGGTGGTATATAAATTCCATGACTGCATTTCTTGCTGCAGCCAAGTTTGATGTGTTCATCTTTCCTCAGCAAGATGATGTTTCAACTGGGACAGTTCAGTTGTATAAAAAAGAGAAAAGAAAGATGGAATAATAGCTGGGAAGAGGCAGGACAAGAATCAGACCTTGCAATTTTGGACCCAACTGACAAGTCAATCCAAGTCTGACCAGAAACTGAGGTTAAGGTCGAGGGTTTAAGGACCGCAATTCAATATGAACCAAACCTGACATGACCGGAATCTGGAATTACCTTACCTGAAGTCCTACCTGACTTGGGTGCTGTGTAGGAAATGTTTCTATTTGAGCATTGGACTATTATATTGATCTTGTATTAGTTGAGACACTAGTCACTTGTGGTTAATTAGGATTTTACGTACCGAAAGAAGGTTAATGATGATTTTAGGGTTAGAGTCAGGTATTCCATGACCCAAAACCTAAACTACTTGAACGCAAACGAGCCGGTCTAAACCTGATCCCGACCAACCCAATCGCCAGGGCAAATAAGAATGATAAAAATAAGTCACACAACACTTTGTAGCCACCTGTTGTCAACTACATGTCCTCACGGGTTCTTTCTTAATTATGATGCTTATACTCTTATTGTTGATTGAAACGATTTTAGTTAGACATCCATCTGGGTTTGAGTTCCTTTTATTAGTTGAATCTAGACATTGCTTAATTTTATATGTCCAAGCTTATATTTGCTAAGCCATTTGTCTTCTAATTTTTGATTCTCAGGCACCAGTGTGAAGATTGCTGCCTTACCGTCAAACGTGGTGGTACTAACGCCAGATAACTTTGATGAGGTTGTTATGGATAAATCAAAGGATGTTTTAGTTGAATTCTATGCCCCTTGGTAAGATTGAATGCAAATCCCATTTCTCTTTCTTTTTTTTTCCCTTTCTTTCTTTTAGTTCTTTGATATTTAGTTTTCTGGTTATCTCATTTCATGTAAAGAGTGGAAAAGAATCCTTGTTGGCTTTTCTTAGGTTCAGAAGTTGAAGTTGTTTGAGATAGTTGAGTTTAGACTTCCCTAAATCATCATCTATCTTTCGCAGGTGCGGACACTGCCAGTCCCTTGCTCCCGTAAGTGCATTAGTTGCTTCTTCATGGTGTTTTTAGCCCTTGTCTAAGGCTCAATCGTCAATGACCTCTTGAATCTTTTCATATTTTCTAGACCTATGAAAAGGTTGCAACAGCATTCAAGCTTGAGGAAGATGTAGTTATCGCTAATGTAGATGCTGACAAATACAAAGATTTGGCTGAAAAGTAAGTTCAATCTCAATATCTTGTATATCTGAAATTTAGTTTATTACCTTATTCAATTGAAAATAAGCTTCAGTGCTGTTTAGATTTGCATGAAGCAATATTTAGGCAAGTTTATTTTTACCTAGTCTGGTGTGGTTTCTTCTATATTCAATTACATAAGCAAACAACATTGATGCAATGAGCTTCCTGTACAGGTATGGTGTAAGTGGTTTCCCCACACTAAAATTTTTCCCGAAAAGCAACAAAAATGGTGAAGAGTATGAAGGTGGTCGAGATCTAGGGGACTTTGTGAACTTCATCAATGAGAAGTGTGGCACTAGCCGTGATGCAAAGGGGCAGCTTTCTTCCAGAGTATGACAAACTCACCTTTCTAGCTTATAGAAAATGAACCTTCAAACAAGATCCGGTTGCTGATCTTTTTTTGTTGAAAAATAGGCTGGGATAGTTGCAGCATTGGATGACTTGGTGAAGGAATTCATTAGCGCTAGCAGCGATGAGAAGAAGGTTGTCTTTGCCCGATTGGAGGAAGAGGTTGGGAAGCTTGAAGGTTCCACGGCAAGGTTGTAAGGAATATTTCTTCTGTTGCTATATTTGTTCAATATTGTGATTTTGAAGGTTAATCTCATTTAGAAGTCGTCTTGTTATGCTTATCCCGCTGTTTGGCAATTGTGTAATGGGTGGTAAAGAGGGGCAAGGGAAACAGGAAATAAATCATTACTACTGTTTGGCAATTTTTTTTGATGGGTAATTAACCCTCTTTTCTTTATCCTCCTATTTGGGGGTAAAGGGGTAGGCTAATGTTTCAAAAACTTTTAAACAATTTTGTTTCTATTTTAACTATAACTTTCCTTACCCCTATCCCTTCACGCACTTGTCAACCAAGGGTACTCATTGACACCTCGACCTTACCCTTCTTTATTAAATAATACCCGAATAAGGTAGGATAATCTCTTACCCTCCCTGTTTTTACCAGTTACCACGCTCTACCCAATTGCCAAACAAAGCAATTTGGTAGCATTTTCTTCTTTATGTCAACTTCAATATGCTTACACTGGTATCATTATTTGTATGTCTTACTCGTTACTTTCCCCTTATTTATTCCTACCACATCCTCTGTTCAGATGTGGGAAGATATATGAACATGCTGCGAAGAAGTCTATGGAGAAGGGTGCTGATTATGCCAAGAATGAAATCCAGCGGATTGAACGCATGCTTAGCAAGGTAATGCCTTGGCCCTTAATATGTCTATAAACACCTGGAGGATTGTGGAGTTTGAGGTACTTGAGAATGCATACACGCATGACATCTATATCCGCTGCAATCATACCTTTGCAAAAGGAAAGAAGTTGTCCGCTAAAGTTATGTAGTCGAGCTACACGAGAAAGTTGCCTAGGATACCAAATGTTATCCTAAGCTATGTTACCCGGATCGGGTTATCGTAGCAGCCTAGCAGGACATGAGTATCTGTCAGGAAGTCAAACTGATGAACTCGAATATTTTTTAAGATTCTTCTATATTTTTAGTCTAGTTTGAAGTTTCCCAGTGTCAGACTAATGTTCAAGTATCCTTATATGGCACATGTACTCTAGGACAGAATGGAGAATCAAAGTAACTACAGTCTTGAGTGTGCCACTTGTGCCTTCCATTGTCCTTTCTCTGTCATATTTGACGGTAACAATGCCATACGTGAATACAAGAATTCCAAATTGCTGTCTTCCCATTTTGCCTTACTGAAAATACAAGAAGTCGGATGCTTATTGGGTGATGAAAGGAGCACACGTAGCACTCCAACTGTCACGGAAATAGTAAGGCTAAAGAACGAGTTCAAACAATATATCAAGAGTTTGATGGAGATCAAAGATAAAAATCAATATTTTAATTTAGGATACTTTTGATAATCTAAATGGTTGTACTTTCTATGTTTTAGAATTGTTATTAGGTTAGAATTGTACTAGTACTATAATTCTATTTATTTAACTTTTATCAGTTTAGTTTTAGATTAGTTGTTATTATCAGTTTAGAAGTTTCTTTCCTATTAGGACTCTAGTTTCACCTCTATTAATACCAATGTAACCAAAGCCTAAAGAGAGGCCATTAGACTATTTTAAATAAATTTAGTTATTCATATTTGTTAAGCATGATATTGCTTAAAATTAAGTAAAGAATACTTAGTTGGTTGGCTACAAGGTTGTGCAACCGTCTTCCTAAGCACAGGGATGCCTAGAAACCCTTTCAATTACACACAGGGATACTTAATCCCTATTGGAGATTGGTTTTGCAACTTTGATAATAGCCTAACCATTACATTGAACCCAATCGTTCACTTGATAGTCAAGTGGACTTTCAGCCGATGTTATGGTTGTGATCAAAAGGATACTCCAATTTGTCCAAAATGCAAAAAAAAGTTTAATTCTGCTTTCGGAACTTGAACCCGGGTCCCCCTGGTGAGAAAAATGTTCGTGTAAAAAAATATGGATAAAATGCCTTGGATGTCCCAAAATCCTCTTCACAAAACTATAGTGCAGCTATCAATTACGCATGTTATGAATCTAGCAACCATGACATTGTTGCCATATTCTGATTTCTATCCCTATTCGAATTTCGAAAGCTTGTCTCATGATGACATGTCATTGTGTAATATGTTGCAGGCCATCAGCCCATCGAAGGCAGATGAGTTCACCCTAAAGAAGAACATTTTGTCAACCTTTGCCGCTTGATTCAGATCACGTGACAACTCATATCCACACATCTCGACACACAACTCCTGATAATACAATCGATTTTCTGGCGGTAACATAACCTGCTCCACATTTTTGCCCCAGAAACTTAAGCTTAATGGTAGGATAACAGCTTTTACATCATGACTTAACGATAATATAATGGTGTTTTTGGTGGACTGATTATCTGTGCCATATCGTAGAATTTGGAGCTCCTGTATTAGTAATATTTTCTTGTTCATCTGTATTATGACTGTTGCTCTGAAACACTTCCTTTTTGAATAATTATGATTATGAGACATTATAGTGCCATTTTTCCATTGAGGGGTCGATTCGAATTCAGTGTTACCTTCAGTTTGATGTTCTCTTTGGCACAGTTTGTGGTGCTTTTATACTAGGTTACTTGGACGCTGAGATGAAAGTCGCATAAAGGTATGTATTCGAGATAAAACTGTGTTATTTCCAAGATTTATGTGTTGGTGGCCTATTTGAAGTGTTTAATTATCATGTTAATGTCTAACTATCCTTATCGAACGTAATTACATTGGAGCGAAATAAAGAGTAGAAGTAAATTTATGCAGTTCTTTTGCCTTTCTCATGCTTGCTTTATCCATTCGCACTTTAATCCCCTTTATCTGCTTCGAATCACAAGACCTGAGCCAGAAGTATTTATAAGAGCTGAGTTCATTATTCATACAAATGAACTAACTATTCCAAAAACTTAAATCATTCGAGGCAGATTTAAAAATAATTTTATACTCTAGAATCATTGTTCACATGAATATTCATTAGAATTTAAAGGTGACTAGTTTATAGACCAATCTTTGTGCTTGAACTATATTTGAAGTGGGTTTGTCAGGATTCAAACTCCAGGTGATTAGAGAGGGGTTGGTACCATATCAAGGAGTTTAACTATTTCAAAACATAAGCCCTTATAATATTAAGGGCATGTTTAGTATATTTTTCTATTTGTATTTTTTTTTTTTTTAGAAATCAAAAATTATATTTCAAAAACGCATTTTCCGGTTTTTGATTTCTTATTTTTAAATTTTTCCTAGTTTTTAACTCAAACTAGAAACAGAAACAAAAGCTAAAGAAAGGGCACTTTTTAATTTCTAAAAAATTCAAAAACTACAAATAAAAACGACACCAGATATGTACTAAGTAGTTGAAATGTGAGATTATTATTTCAAGACGGGGGTACTATTCTTGTACATGGCATGTTGCGCATGGTGAAGGCATTCGAATAACTTAACAAGAAAATGCCGAGGAGTGGAAAACAAAAGGAAAAAGGTAACCCACAAGTAACGAAGAGAGGAGAGAGATAAAAAGCTGGGCCTTTTCTTACAAGAGAGAAAATAGGGGAAACAAGGTGGGTGGGTTCTGCAGACTGACCCCCCAACCCTCACATGTCACGTGTTTTGCGGAACCCTGTTTTCTTCCCCCACCATTCCCCGTTATGCTTTGATACTCTCCCGCTGTCAGGTCACATACTCTATGATGCGAACCAGCTTCTCAGGTTGGGGGTCCTCGGAACAGCCTCTCTTTAGGGTAGCCCCTTGAAGGAGAAAGGCTGCATACATCTACCCCCCAGACCCTGCTTTTGCTGGAGCCCTTCGAGGCAATGGGTTTGTTGTTGTACCATTCCCCGTTATGCCAAGCCCGTCTGACCTTTTCTTTATAGATGAATGGTAGCTGGGTGTAAACGAGTCAAGTCGACTCGAGCTGAGCATCTTTTTATTCAAATTCAAGGCTTATCGAGCTTGTGTTCGAATCGAACTCTTGTCGAGCTTTTGAGCCTTTGTACAAGTCTCAGCTCGTTTGACTAATAATTGAGCTGAGGCAAGCTTATTATTGAGCAATCAAGCTCATAATCGAGTAGAAGTTGTTACCGAGTCAAGCTTCCTATCGAGTTTAGCTATTTAAGTTACTATTCAACCATTTATCAAACTATTTTTCTGTTAATATTAATTGCTAACGAGTCCTTTCGAAACAAAAGAACCTTTTTATATGGCAGTAACCTTTAGGAGTGACACTGCATATATATTATTCTTTTCAAATTTTATCTTGATAAGAGTCTGCTTGAGCTACTACTTGTTTTGTGAGTTTACATTTTGTACGACTGAGACAGGGGGTAAATGTGTCAACTCATCCAAAAGGAAATAAAAGCTTTTCTATCCACTCACATAGGTATGTTTCTCTTCTCTTGAGCAAGCCCCCTTTGTGATAATCAGTCCTACTAGAGTTGATTAATATCATGATAATCACGAGTCTTATTATTGAAACTCACAAACTATGTCTTATAGCGGAATTATACCTTTTTTATAGTGCTAAGGAGTATAATATTTATTCTAAATGAGACTAACGAACCATTGGGAACGGGGGAACTTAAGCTTGAACCCAACCAGGGGCGATGGTATGTTGGATGGAGCAGTGGCTTTAGCTTCCCAAGTTGTTTTGATGAAATGTGACATGTAACACTGTAAAAAAATAAAGGCCGGCTTAAAAGCAAATTTTGATTTGTTAGATTGTGAATCAAAGTAGCCTCACATATTTGATGTTAATTAGCTATTTTTGAGTACTAGTATAAATTTGGTGGGAGAAGAATCAGGTCTTTGGCTGATGGATATAGACCATCTTTTTAGGTTGAGGGTACTTGAAAACAGCCTCCCTTCAGGGTAGTCCCCTGAAGGGGGAAGGCTGCATACATCTATCCTCCCCAGACCCTGCTTTTGTTGGGAGCCCTTGGAGGCACTGAATTTATTGTTGTTGTTGTTGTAATATAAATTTTTATTTATTTATTTGATTTTGACTCTATCCCCAGTAGAAAAATCCTAACTTCACCCTTGAACCCGAAATACCATGCTGTAGAGTAAGAATTTTTATTGCTACACCGATCAATCTCGTTATACCTTATTAATTTAACGATGATTAAAAATAAAAATACTAAATTAATGAAAAAGGTACAGTAACTTTAACAATAACCTCAATTTTTTTTTATCCTAAGTTTACTGAATGGAAAAGAGGAGGACGAAGGTGTCATTTCATGCAATATGGTTTACTTGATTCATACAGCAATGTAATGCTCTTTCTTTGTCAGAATTCTGCGAAGACGTGACGCAGGTTGGGTCCTTCTGATTTATTACTCATCCAAAAGATATTACTGTATAATTATTAGCACTAAAATATTATCATACTCGGAATTCGAAAATATTAGTGTTAGCTTTCGTTTGATTGCCATTGAAATTAAATTCTTATGAGAAATTATATTTTTAGTAATTTCATTCAAAAATAGATACAAAGTATTTAGTTGTCAAGATAAAAAAATAGAATTTTTTTTAAAGATTTGGTAAAAATAAAGGAATTATAACTTATCTAGAGAGTGTGGCTAAAGTACCTTCTTGTATTTTAAAGGAATTAAAAATTGTTAAGAAATTTTCTATACATTTTAATTTCCTACTTTTTAACAACCAAACTAAACAACGCGTGAAATTTAACTCTGCACTTCACTAAAATCTAAAAGAAAAGAGTCCGTTTAGCGTAGCTTCATAATATATAAAATATGCTAATATAGATAAAGATAACATATACAAATTATTTTGATATTTTTAATAAAACTTTAATGGGTACAACAACAGACTTAGTGCCTCGTGGGTTCCCGCCTAAGCGGGGTCTTGGGTGGAGGAATAGATGTACGCAGCCTTACCCCTTCAGCGTGTAACCCTGTCAAGTGGTTGTTTTTGAGGACCTCCAATGAGTAATTCCACAATCTCTCCTTCTCTCTGGTCCTAACCCCATTAATATATTACCGGTATTTTAGGTTATTAGTCTATGTACTTTATTTCAACTGTATTAATAATTTAGCTCGTGAACTTTTTTTTTTGTTTAACTGTGTCAATTTAGTTTTTATACAAATGAAAGTGCTCCAATTAAGTCTAATATTAAAAATCATAACATTATTTGATTGAAATTATAATATTAAATAGTATTTACAAAGTGCATTCACCATATGTAAACATAGACCCACATTCCCTTGATGTGGAGAGCATATGTAAGTGTTAATTGACATTATAATTTTAGTTAGAAATTAATGTTAATTTTAATAGTGAAATTGATTAGAGCAATTTCAATTGTATAGAGAGTAAGTTGACTCAATCAAAAGTTTAGAGGCTAAATTAACACAATAGATAAAATATATAACCTAATTGCATAAATAACTCCACATTGTATCACTAAACTCTCGTGATTCTTTAAAATAAAAAATACAAAGGGCACAAAATAGTGGGTGCAAGCACGCGTAGCTCATTAAACCCACTTTAGACCCACAAGATTTTACAGTATGAACTTGAAGTAAGATACAAGATGTGGCATCACAACGGAAAATATTTTCCACCGTATGAAGAAACTGGCTTTCTTTCTCCATGCGAGGAAATCAACTTTCTCTCTCTCTATATAGAAGAAAATATTTTCCATTAATGTAAGAATTACAAAAAATTTATACAATAAAGCTACAAAAATATGACAGAAAACTTTTCCGTCAAAACACACAGACCCCAAGTCGTTAATTCCCTAGTACTACTACGTGTATTTCTCATTTTATACGTGTCGTTTTTATTTAACAGTGATGCAAATCTTCTCTATATTGTTCCAATTTTAGGTAGATAAAACCAAATCCTTATCGTAGATATAATAATTAGGATGGCTCAAGGTTCATTTTCAAGACGTGTTGTCTGTAGTTAGCCTTACCACTTAGATTCAAGAGAGGTCTATTTCAAACTTTGCATTATCAAACAAATTGAGAGTTGCATGATTGACAAGTATAGTTTTGGCAACTATGCCTTGCTCCAAAATCAAATTTGTCAATGACAGATTTTTTTAAGCGTCGACATTTTTGGATAATAATAAAAATGACTCTGATATTTTTGATTTGTTAAAAAGGTCCTTAAATTTTTCTTGTTTTAATAAAATTGCCCCTCTCAACCGTGATAATATCATTTTTTATCGACATCGCTGACATGGCATATTTTATTAATGCTATAATAAAACGACCTAAAATACGCTTTGACATCTATATTTTTACTTTATAAGCACGAAATTTGAAATGTTATGTTATGTAGAAGCCATATGTTTTCGCTTAATATGTTTCAAAATATGGTTATTAAAGGATATTTTTGTCATTTTACTTTAGCATATATAAAAATACAGCTGTCACATCTACTATGTCGACTAAAAATCACATCATTATGTCGGAGATGAGCCTTTTTTATTAATATGACAAAATCTTAGGAGCCTTTTTATTCATACAAAATTAGGGGCCTTTTTGATAATTCAAAAAGATCAGAGTCCTATTCATTATTTCTACAAACGTCAGGGTACTAAATTGTAAATAACCATTTTTTTAAAGGTAAATGTGAGGAGAATTCCGAAATAACTTTCTTTTATGGTGATATCCTGATGGGGTAAGGCTGTGTATATTTTATCCCCGCTAGACCCTGCCTTTATGAGCGCTTATTTGAGGAACTGGGTTGCTGTTGTTGTAAATGTGAGGTGAAATGTCTTCGCAGTTTATATAATAGTGCAATCTCAAAATAGTATAAAGGGGAAATTTTTCAAAGTAAATGTCAATTGTTAAGCAAGTACTGATGTGTACCATGATCAAAATCAGACAATAAACGAATAATCTATCGTTTTCTGCCTAGTTTTACAAAATGGTCTATACAAAAATATGTTTCCCTATTAGTATGTGCAAAAGTAATTTCAACGAAAATTTTTGATATGACATGTAATTTCAACAATATAAATACCATTTTGATAAAACTTTTGCAATAATTAAGCGAACTTTGCTAAAAATGTTGACGTGTCACATGGACATTGCTAGAATCGTATTCATCGGGATTCTCGAGGATGATAGCTAAGTGATGAAATTTATACAATTACGATACCTCATATTATATATATTCAAATGACATAGTACAGAATAATAAACGCTTAAAACTTTATATATCGAAATAATAATTTTGTAAAAGTCGTATTTTTGGGCCCCTGTATGATTCAAAATTTATCCCTATTATAGAGCAATAATGGTGATGGATATCAGACAAGGATAGAAACATGTTACAAAGATGTGAATTGTAACACTTCCGATGTGGGGTTCTCAAACTTAACACGCCACTATTGTGACCGTTTGATCCTACTGATAGAAACATGTTACAAAGATGTGAATTGTAACACTTCCGATGTGGGGTTCTCAAACTTAACACGCCACTATTGTGACCGTTTGATCCTACCATAAAAAAACTATGTTTTTAAAAAGTATTTTTGTAAATAGTGCTTCCAGTATAGTATCTTTGTCTGAAAAATTAAAATTTTATTACTATATTTATTTAATATGAAGCATTATTTTTCTACTTATACTTAAAATTTGAAAAAAATAACTTTTATATGTATTTAAAAATAATTTTTTTGTTCAAACTCTATGCTTTTTTTTTGAAAAAAAAATTGACGAAACTTATTATTTAACAAGTAAATAAAATCAAAAACAATTCCGAAATAAAAATTAGCCTTAAAAAAATCTCATAACCCCACTTTAGGAGACACCAAAACCCCACATGCTATAATTTTTTTGATAAATCGAAATAAAAATATCAAAGAGGGCACCAACACGCAAGCAGTGGATCCCATTAGAACTCTAAAGTTAAGTATGCTTGAGCGAGAGTAGTATCAGGAAGAATAACCTCCTGGGAAGTTCTCACCTCTCAAAGTTAACTTGAAAACAGCCTCTCTTCAGGATAATACCTTGAAGGGGGAAGGCTGCATACATCCACCCCTCCCCCCCCCACAATCCTGCTTACGCAGGAACCTTTAGAGCACTGAGGATGTTGCAAAAAAAAATTGAAATAACAATAATAAACGAGAGGAGATATGGGAGAACACAAGAATTTACGTGGTTCAGCCGAAACCTACATCCACAGAGGAGAGCATGATAATTTTATTATAATAATTAGAGTTTACATGAGATATCTCAACTCTCAATTCTCTCAAACTTTTTTCAACCCTAATGGTAACATACACAAGTTATTGTATATATAGAGTTAGCACACTAAAACCCTAGTTTGTTATGAGTCTCAATAGGATCGACCCAATCTTATTTTTCGTAAACCCGAACTAATACAATCAGGCTCCACGTAACTAAGATTAACAACTCTACCCCTTTCTAATTTTAAAATAATCACATTCTTAATAATCCAATGTATATAATAAAAAAATTATTAAATAGTAAAAGGCTATTGATATTGAGCTACATTTCTGTAGTTTTATTGTATAAATGAGTAGTAATCTTTACTTTAACGAAAATAGTTTCCTATAAAAGGAAATTGACTTCCCTTAAAGAGAAAGAATAACATTTTCCTTCATGGAATGGATATATATATATTTTTTTAATTTTTTTTTTTGAACATCAAAGCCCGAGGGCAAAAACTAGATTAATAACCAATCAAAGTTTACAAAGGAAATCAAAGGTGGAGGGGGGGGCCGCCCACCAGTGATGAGTACAACGACGACACAAGTGGCAACGAGCAACAAAATAGGCCACCCTATTACATGATCTAGGTGACCAACGAAAAAGACAAGAAATAAAACAAGCAGAAGAGGCTAACATAAAAATATCCTCATTAATAGCACTACAATCCCACATAATGGGAGAAGAACAAGAAATAAAGCGAATAGCAACCAAACAATCAGACTCAATGATAACGTTCTTGCAACCATAGGAGGATGCAAGGGAGCAAGCGGCTCTTATTGCAAGACATTCGGCGATAAGCGGAGAAGAAGCTGAAATGTTGCCACACCATCCTCCCACAATCAAGACCGAAGGAGATCGAGCTACAACCGCTAGAGTAGCTGAGGAGTGGGAGTCAAGGGCGGCATCAGTGTTGATTTTGATAAAGTTATCCGGTGGTGGAGTCCAATGAGAGGGATAAGCAGGAGGAGGAGTAGCAGCCGGGACAGCAGCATCGGCTCTTATTGCAGGGACAGCAGCAGCCGGGACACAGTAAGTAGCAGCCGGGACAGCAGTTGGGTTGTTACCGATGGCTGCGGAATAAGTAGCACAGAGAGCAATTGACGTAGGCGAGATGACGGTTGATTCGAAAATAAGCTTGCATCGTCCTTTCCAAATTTTCCAACAAAGAAGGGTGATCCTGGATAAAGAGTCAGCATTAAAAGCGTTGTTAGAGCAAATTGAATCCCACCAATGATGAAAGCCATTGAAACCTTGCGCGGAAGGGCGGAAGCCGAGGGGGGAGACAAACCAACAAGCCTTTGCCCATGGGCAAAGAATGAGGGTATGCTCGGTAGACTCGATGATACCATCACAACGAGGGCAAAAGGGATGGGGAGTGAGATTTCTCTTCCAAAGGTTTTGTGAGGTTGCGAGAGCATTAGAGGAGGCTCTCCACATGAAGTGTTTTATTTTTGGAGGGAGGGGGAGGGACCAAAGATTACGAAGGCTAGAAGGGGAGCAAATGGAGGAACTTGTGGAAGCGGATGAATGATTAATAGGATTTTGGAGAAGAGACCAAAGCTTATAGCCTGCTTTGACGGAGTAGGTACCGTGCTTGTTGTGGTGCCAAATGAGAGAATCATCCCTGTATGGATTTCCGATTGGGATTGAAAGGATTGCCTCGGAAACACGATTTGGAAAAAGGTGAGAAAGAGAGTCGGATTTCCATTTACGGGCACTTGGGATAATAAGATCGGAGACCTTTGAGGGGATCTCGTTTCCGGACGGTTTGGGCCCAACCGAAAAAGAGGGGAGCTGAGGGACCCATTAATCATCCCAAATGTTAATGCAAGTACCACTGTTAACGTTCCATCGTAATCCTTTTGCAATAAAGTTTCTTCCATCAATAAAGCTTCTCCAGCCCCAAGAGGGGTTAGAACCAAGAGGGTCTTTAAGGATGGAAGAATTTTGGAAATAGACGCCTTTAAGAATTTTGACCCAAAAAGCGTTTGGATTTTGGAGGGCCCTCCAAACTTGTTTTGCAAGAAGAGCATTATTGATCCCTTGAAAATCGCAAAAACCGAGACCTCCAAAAATTTTGGGACGTGAAATGAAATCCCAACTTTTCCAATGGACACCTTTGTCCTCAAAGGCACCTCCTTTTCACCAAAAACGGGCAAGGGAGCAGTTAAGCTTTTTAATGACACCAAGTGAAATTTTGTAGCAAGACATGACATAAAAGGGAATGGACGATACCACGGATTTAAGAAGAATTTCACGACCCGCGTGGGAAAGAAGTTTTGATTTCCATCCTTGCATTTTGTTACGGATTTTGTCAAAAAGAAAGTTAAGAGCGCATTTTTTTGATCGACCCCATAGGATTTCAGTTCCGAGGTACCTGTCATTCTCATCCATTTCAGTCACTCTAAGAGTCTCCAAACATTCTTCTCTTACCCAAGAAGGGGTGTTGGAGGAGAAGAAAGCATGGGATTTATGGAGGTTAATTTCTTGGCCCGAAGCCGCACAAAAAGTGGAAAGAGTTTTTTTGATATTTTCGCAAACGGGTTTGTATGCATTGAAAAAAAGGACGCAATCATCCGCAAAAAAAGGGTGATAAAGGAAGGGAAGGGGGGGGGGGGGGCCGAGAAGGTTTGATTTTAAAACTTTTCCAATCCCCTAATCTTTCCGCTTCTTGGATAAGAGTGGAAAGGGCCTCCATAACAAAAAGAAAAAGAAAAGGGGAGAGGGGATCACCTTGCCTTAGGCCCCGAGCAATGGAGAAATGGTCGATTCTTTCACCGTTAAGGATCGGGCTAACTTTAACCGAAGAAATACATTCCATGATCCAACCAACAAAAAGATCGCAAAAACCTAATTTTTTTAGGACACATTCAAGGAAGGGTCATTCCACCTGATCGAAAGCTTTAGAGAGATCGAGCTTAAGAGCCATGAAATGGTTATGTCCTTTCCTTTTGTTTTTGAGAGCATGGAAAGCTTCCTGAACGACTAAAATATTGTCTTGAATTTGCCTCCCCTTGACAAAGGCGGATTGAAAAGGGGAGATGATGGAGTTCATAAACGGCTTGAGACGGTTTGAAATTATTTTTGAAATAATTTTGTAACAAAAGTTACAAAGGCTGATAGGGCGAAAGTGGTTTAAACATTCTGGTTTGTGAATTTTTGGGATGAGAACAATGTTAGTAAAATTAAATTTTTTTGGTAACTTCCCGTGAACGAAAAAACTTTGCACCGCCTGGCAAACGTCATTTGAAATGATATCCCAAAAGGAGGTAAAGAAAATACCTGGAAACCCATCCGGGCCGGCGCTTTGTGGCCCCCGAGCTGGCTGACAGCCGACTAGACCTCACTGCTGTCAACCGTGGCAGTGAGGGACTGGTTCATGAAGTGGCTCACTTTTATTGCAATATTAGCGGTGGCTTCGTCAGTCCCAGTGCACCCTTTTGATGAATAGAGGTTTTTGAAGTGGGAGGAGATCATGTTTTTGATTTGGTTTGGGTTATCAATCCAAGTTCCAAAGTTATTTTTGAGTCTTCGAATTTCGTTTCTTTTGTTACGTTGCCTGGTGGTGGCATGGAAGAAGCGGGTGTTTTTATCACCGTATGTCAACCAATTAATCCGAGGGCGTTGGTGCCAATGTCTCTCTTCCGCTTCCCACCAAGAATTGAGCTTCCTGTTAAGATCAGATTCCTCCCTTGCGACCTCAGGAGAGGCCGCATAGCATTGAAGTTCAGTGAGCCTTTTGAAAATGAAGTCAAATTTTTTCACCCGTTCTCTTCTTCTTGTAATACTCCAATCCTTTAATTTTTGCCGGCGTGATTGGAGTTTTGCAGGAAGGAGAGGCCTTTGTGAATCCCTCATTCAAGAGGACCAACCAAGGTTAATGGTTTGTTTGCAATCGTCTTCAAGAAGCCATTTTGTTTCAAATTTAAAATCTCTTTTGCGCCGGTGTGCGAACTCTCAAGCTCAATGAGCAAGGGGGAGTGGTCGGATTCGACCGCGGGGAGGAGGGTAACCGAAGTTTTTGGAAAAAGGGTTTGCCAAGCCACGCAGGCCGCAGCCTTGTCAATGCATTGTTTAACATTTTCGGTTCCTTCTTGTTTGTTAGACCAAGAGTAACGACATCCATTGGATGGGACTCACACAAACCACACATGTCATAAAAATCAAGGAGCCAAGCAAGTTGAAAATCGGTGACAGGGTTGCCTTGTAGTTTATCATTAGGGGAAGAGATAGTATTAAACTCTCCTGAAAAAATAACCAGTTGTGGAAAGTTTTTGAAGTCATTCGTGATGCTTTTCCAAAAAAGAGGTCGCTTAGATTTTTTAGGTTCACCATAAAGGAAAATATGCGACCATTTTTTATCGTTAAAAGAGTCGACAATTTCGGTTGAAAGGTATCGATTAGAGGAAACAACAACACAAATGTCAAATCTGTTATTCCAAAAGAGGGCAAGCCCGCCCGAAGAGCCGATTGGATCATGGATGTAGGAGTGATTGAAGTTCATTCTTGTTTTTATGTTTTCTCGTAACTGGTTTTATTTTTGGTTTCCATTAAAAAAACTAAATCAGGCCTAAATTTGTTATTGAGCTCTAAAAGAGCTTTGACTGTCATGACCTAGCCCTTGACAGTTCCAATAGATGAGACTCATGGTTCGCGAGGCAGTTGTTCTGGGACAACTGCCGCAAACCCATGGGAAGAAGAGGCCTCAAGTTCAGGCCACAATATGTCAAGGGGTAATGTGGGGCACCTTATGCGTTTGCCAAAAGGTAACACATACGTCCTTTTAGATTTTTCGAGTTCAGCCTTTCTTTTCGCTATTTTTTTGATGCTTTTTAGTTTTGATGGACTATTCTTACCTAGGATACCCTCCTTTGTATTGGAGGAGGACACACTAGAAATAAGACCTTCATCTTCATAAATGTTAGAAATCATACGTGCACCGTTGAGAAGGACTTTGGGGTCCAGAGACCAGTTACCCATTTTATCAACGTGTACCATGTCTGTCACGATGTCAAGAAAGGAGACTTTTGATTTTTTCCTTGATGTGAACTCCTCGATGAAGTCGGACCTGCATTTGCCCTTTGTGGCTGAAGGGCTGAGGGGGGGAGCTGATTGAGATGGCAAAAGTGAGAGCTGGATAGCTTTGGCTGTGTTGAGAGACCACTCAGAGGAAGCCCAGATATTGTCATCGGTGCCTGGGGATTCTTTTTCACGGGTCTCGGCGTCCGGTTCCATGAGGTCACGTGTAAGATCTTCCCCTTTTTCCGCTATGAGGAGTCTTACTTTGTCCGAAGTGCATTCTTTGGCTCGGAGGTACCCGCTGAACATTGGGTCGTCATGAGGAGCCTCATCATCCCTACATTGATTTTTGACATGGCCAAGCTTTCCCCAAACATAACAAAAGTCACCAAGTCTTTCGTATTTGAAGTAGACCCACAAGATTGGTTTATCCTTTCTTTCCAAGTAAAAGCCGCTTAGAAGGGGTTATCACGTTGATTTGAACCTTCATTCGGATGAACCTGGACCATAGCATGTTTTCCTCTTCCTCCATGTCCAACTTGATTATTTTTGGGAAAAGTCTGCCAATTCTGATAGCATTGATGTAGGACATCATGCTGATCGGGAGACCGTGGACCTGAACCCAGAAATCAGTGGTAGAGAAGTCGATCTCCTCAAAGGGGGTATCTCCCTCCCACTCCTTAAGCACCATATGGGCGTCATTAATAGACCATGGGGTACCTTCCCTAGCTTTTGACTTGTGTTTTTTGTTTTGGAAAGTAAAGAGGAAGAGGTTTGGGGTAATTTCATGAACTTCTAATTTTCCTTTGGGTTTCCAAGCTTTATCAAGAACAGCCCTCAGAGGTCCTGCCCTAATCGTTTTTAAGGAGAGGATTTTACCCACCAAGGTTTGGTTTTTTAGGGCGTTTGAGAAGTTGGCATCTTCATGGAGCTCAAGGTTTTGAAATTTTTTGTAAATGGAATCAGGATTAGGTTTGGAAGGGGGTTGAGCCATGGAAAAAACAGGGAGAAAAACAGCTTCAGGGGGGAGATAAATTTTCTTGAGGGGAGAACTTAGGTATGGCTGATTTTGTGGGATGGTCCTTGGGTGTGGGTTGAATAAATAGGCGAGGGGTTATGGTGGGTTTGATTGGCAATCCATTAAAGAGGTAAGAGATGGGGGAAAACGTGGTCAGAGATGGAGAAAAGGAGGAAATCGGAGGGGATTGGAGAGGGGAAAGCTGAAAAAAGAAACCTAGAATGGGGGAAGGGGAGGGAGACACAGCTGGAGGTGGATGAATATGGAAGTCTTGAATGGGAGTGAAAGGACGAAGTAAAGCAGAGGTGGTTGGGGGAGATAGGGACGAAGTAATTGGAGGCAAAAAACGGGAAAAAAAACGAAAAAGGGTGGGAGAAGATGGAGAATCGGGGAGAAAGACTTACCGAAAGAGGCAGTGCAGGCTTCCATCTTGTTGTCCAAGGTGTGCCGAGATGAAAAAGGGAGGCAGGGGGTGGTTGAGCAGTGCAATTAATGGTGATTTAGGGTTAGGGTTTGGGAAGGCACAGAGCCTTAAGGATCTCCACGGGAGGAAAAATATAAATAAATAAATAAAAAAGTTTAATGGATATTTATATAATAATGTCACATTTATACCTTACTTTAACCTCAACTTGATCATGTATAAATTTCATATACACATAGATAATAAAATTATTTTCCTTAACTCAACAAAAAATTATTCACTAAAAGAATATTTATCAATGAAAGTATTTAGAGTAGAAAATTTTTTCCGATAGGAAAATATTTTCATTCGAACCAAACAGAGCTTTAGGCTTTATTTGATTGAATGGAAAATATTTTTCTTTTAATTTTTTTTTATTTTTAATATTTTCAATGAAGTGTCTTGTGCTAATCTACTGCAAAATCGATTGAACTAGACAAGTTATAGGAAAATATCGAATGTAAAAATCAAAAAAATCAAGAAACAACAAAAACAAGAACAACGTAAAATTTCCATTGTTCAGACCGAAAATTGGTCTTGTCTCCACGATCTCTTAAACCAGATGAGACTAGGTATAAACTTAACCGGAATCTTAAGAATTTGCTCAGAACATTAGAGAAACACTAGAGGCTACTCAAAGAAGAAGAACGAAGAAAGTGAGAGGTTACTTTCATGGAGAGCAGAGAGAGAATCACACCAACACAAGAAACGCAATCCTTATATAGGGAAAGGATGACCTTTGTAATACATCAGTCATCTGGCTCATCAGAGTCGTTTGTTTTAATTTTGTCGCATTTTATCATAATGCCTCCACAGCGTGTATAATTTTGTTATCATCGATAAGACTTTTAACATGATGATTTTTAGTAAAACCAATTATGACTCGTGCTCATGTAAACTCAAACCACACGTTTACAAAGTATCTTCTTACTAAAATCTTTTGTTTGTTTATCAACATCTACGAGGGACTTGCCTTGGTTGAACCAAGGTTAAAATACAATACATAATATGAAATTATAAAATAAAATATTTTTCGTCGTGGAGAAAATATATCTTACTGTTGACAGCAAATCCTTTCAAGGAAATAATTTCTATTGACGTAAAGATTACTACTCCTCTGCAATGTAACATAAAATAGCAAGCAACATTTCCAGTGCCCCAAGGGCTCCCGCCTAAACAAAGTCTGGGGAGGGTGGATGAACGCAGTTTTCCCCCTTCAGGGTGCTACCCTAAAGAGAGGTTGTTTTCGAAAACACCCAACCTGAGGGGTGCAAGACGAGAACTTCCCAGGAGGTCACCCATCTTGGTACTACTCTTGCCCAAGCACGCTTACTTTCGGAATTCTAATGGGATCCAATGCTTGCGTGTTGGCACCCCCTCTTAGGTCAATATTAACATAAAATAAATAAAAGGAACATACCCAGTGCCTCAATGGCTCCCGCCTACGCAGGGTCTGGGGGCCGCTGATGTACGCAGCCTTCCCCCTGTTTCCCTACGCACCCAACTTGAGGGTGATGTGATAAAAAAAAATAGTTTCGCTTTTAATACTGAATTATTTTCGTTTTAAAGCAAGGTGCTCTAGATACCAACCGAACAAGATTCCCCTTATAATACAAAGGAACCCCAGAGTGCTGGGAATTCCAGCAAAAGAAACTAACACTTCGAGAAAGGATCGTTGAGTTTTGAATTCAAGTCTCTTGTTTAAAGGATTAAAAGACAAACTATTAATACCGACGTCTTTAATTGACGAACCCAAGTATAAATATGAAGCACATCACTGGTCTAACTATGTTGCTTATGAATTTTCGTATAAGAGCTCTTGTATTTGACATAGTAATTAGACTACTGATTTCGCAAGCATGAGATTTTAGATTTAAAACTCGATCCTCTTTTCGCAGTTATTGGTGGCCCATCGGAAGGCAATGTTATATGTTATTAGCTACTAGAAGAGTGAACTTTTATATAAAATATTAGACTTATTCTTAAAGTTTAATGTAAAATAAAAGATGAGAATAATACTGGACAAAGAGAATTCCGAAGTATGATTCAATTTTTCCATAATAGCATGCAAATCTGCACCACTTCAAAAAGTAACATATCAAAATTGGCTGACACCCCCATATCGAAGACAGTAGGATTCTTTTCTTTTTGAGGCATACAACAAAGGCCTCGTTCGGTACACGGGAAATAGATGCAGAATGCAAGGACTGAAATTCATGAAAGTACAGATTTTTATCTCTAGTTCGGTTGGTTAAAAGTATACAAAATGCGAGGAAGTTGAAATTGCTTAATAATTTTCAATTCCTAGGTAAGTTCTAATCTCTTATTTTAACTAGCCCTTTAAGAAAATTTTATTTACTTCCTAAAAATTTAACAGAGAAATTAAATTTTCAAAAATATAATTTTTTGCGGGAATTTCATGTGGCGGGCAAAACAAGGCCAAAGAAAAGTTGGCCTTAGCATGATATTTCTTTTTTGGATTATTGTCAAAAGAAGAATATTACTATAATAACAATAATATAACTTATAATGAATATATAATCCATTTTATATAAAAAGTAACATTTACAGTGCTCCAAGGGCTCCCGTCTAAGCAGAGTCTAGAAGTAGATGTACGCAGCTTTCCCCTTTTAGGGTACACCATGAAGGGAGGCCGTTTCCGAGAACCTCCAACCTGAGGGGTGCAACATGAAGACTTCCCAGGAGGTCACCCATCTGAGTCTTACTCTTGTCCAAACACATCCAATATTTACATGTTGGTACCTCTTACGTATGTGACAATAATCCCTCAAAAGAGACAATAAGCAAGGAAAGTATGTGAGCTCTGAACTGGAAATACAGTTGAAAATTTTAACGACTAAATCGACGAAAGAGTTCAAAATTATTACAGACATATCATAAACCCATGAGTACATTCATTCAAAAGGGTACCCGTTATCAAACCCCAAGAAAAATAAAACACAAAGTAGTAGAAATTCTATACAATATATTTTTCGAAACCCAATAATATAGTGGTGTTGAGCTTCACACTTTGGATTCATTGATCCTATCCTTTTAGGTAGCGTCTTACGGGTAAGACTGTATACATTTCACCTCACAGTCTGCTTTAACGGGAACCTTTTAAGCACCGAATTTGTCGGAATTGTTAATTCTATCTCCTCCTATTTTTGGCTTACCTGGAAGAAACGGGATTGAGAGCTCTAGCAAATCCATTAATGGCGCCATAACTCTTGGAGTTGAACCCTAAGCACCCCAACAACCCTTGCTTGTACGGCAAGAATGTCCTCTTCCTCATCTCCTCCGCTTGCGCCCTGTTCGCCGCGTAATGCCTCTCGTGCGCTGACGCCACCGCCCTCCTCTTCCCTGGCGCCATCGCTGCTCCGTTAACCGCTGATTTCTTCCCTCTTTGTTTCTTCAAGTTCTCCTTCGATTGAGATTCACATGAATTTGATTGGTTTGAGTTTGGATTCGAGATTTTCTTATCTTTAATGGGAGAAAATGAAATGTTGTGCCAGAATTTGACGTTGTTTCTTCCCTCACTCTTGCTCCTCAAGAAATCCTTCAGAAACACCCACCGTTTCGAGCTCCTGCCGGCGGACGAGCACCGTGATGAGGTGGCGGAGCAAGACGGCGTTGTTTCAATCGACGCTTGGTCTTTATCGCCGCCATTCTCATCTACTAGTTCTTTCTTTGTCTCGTCCGTTACTCTCTCCTCCTTGGCGGGTACCTCAGCATCACTGCACCACTCAAACGGCGTCGTATTCCTCATTGGAGAAAGCGATCTCGTCCGCCGACGAACAGATCTGTCTCTAAGCCTCAGATCTCTACCCCTACGGAAAACGTCGTCGTTTTGATCCCCATCATCCTCGTTCTCATCGTCGAGCAATGGAGCGAGCACCTGCGGTCGCTGAAGATGAGCGGAGAGCTTCATCGGCCGAATCTGGCCGTTGACGAAGAGCTCGTCAGCGGATGACATCATCGCCGCCGACGCTGACGTCGGCAAAGCGGTGACGTCAGCGTTGAAGCGAGCAGAGAACTCGAACTCGAAGGATCCAGAAGTTCCCGTCGACGAGGCGTCGGAGGGGGAGGGGACGGCGGAGGAGGCGGCGGCAGCAGCTGTGAGAAGGAAGTGCATGGGACTGGCAGGGGCGCTGTAGAAGAAACCGCCGCCGGTGGGCCGCCCGGGGCTGGAGGGGGCGCTGACGTAGGGAGTGGAGCAGGTGACGTCATCGTCGGAGGTGGCGCATTGGTGGTCCGGCAAATGCACGGCGGCACTTGGAGGTTGGAGCCGAGGGGCTGCCATGGCTGTGTGTGGTGGGGGATTTTGCAAGGAGGGGATGAAGAGATAATTATAAGAAGGGGAGGGGGATGGTGGATTTACATTTCTGCCCTTGAATTTCATGGTTTATTTACGTTATTGCCATTTGCCAAATCCCCCTCTTTATTCTTCCGTACCGTTCCAAAAATAATTTTAAATTTAACATTTTTAATAAACATAATAATAAGGTACGAGTGTTATACAGAAGGTGTTTATATTTTTTAATCTTTTATATTTTATATTATAATTGTATCAAGTTTTTCTTTTTTATTTTATCAATCATATATATTTTTTAAGTTTTATATTATATTATAAATATATAAAATTTAAATTATTTACATAAACATTAGTATGTAAAATAATAATTTTTATAGATCTTAAACTTTATGATTTGAGCGTTCAAAAACTTTATAATTTGCATACTTTAAAATAAAGAATATAACTTAATTAATATCAATATATGATTGATCATTAAGCATAGACACAAAAAAAATTTAATTTAACTTCTTTCTTTAATGTATATTATTGGATGGAGTATTTTAGTTTTAATTATATTTCATGTTCATGTGTTTATATATTATGATAGAGAAAGGGCCATAATATTATTTATAGAGGAGCAAGGGGTGTCTTCTATTGAAACACCAATAGTTGTGTAGTAGACGCGCTTTCATTAATATTTATGTCTTTTTATTAATAGATATATCTCTTCACTTAATGATATGTTTATTACTAAAGTTCATATAAAAAATACATACCTCTTTATTAAAAAATATATTCTTTTATTAAGATATAAATCTTCTTTTGAAGAGACATATGTCTTTTCCTTGATAGGACTTTAAAAATATACAATTTAAAATTTGAAGACTTTTCAAGATTAGAGACAATTATAACTTTTAAGATAATTTTATAATTCTTATTATTTATAAGTCACATAACCTAATACAATATTTTAATTATAGTGAATATTATTGACATAGCCTAATATTTGTAAGTCATATTATTATTTTGACAATAATTTTTACTCTTGACAGTAATAACTTACTATTTTAAAATATCATAATTTATCACCTGACCTAATACTATATTATAGTTATAGTGGATATTGTTGACCAAAAAAAAAAAAGTGATAATGAATATTTCACAAAATTCAAACAATTTTACCAAAAAGAAACGTACTTGATAGTATATATTAAGTTAATATTTTCAGCAAAATTCAGAGATTACAAAGAAATTAATCAAATTCTAGAAAAAGATATATGTTAAATAAATCACGTGTAATGTCAATCATTCAGGACAAAAAAATAAGATCGTATTTCACATCAACATTTTCTAATAAAAATTCAAAAAATAACTATAATTATATTTTACATCAATATTTTTAAATAAAAATCCACCTAAGTCCAACAATGATTACAATAAAACTTTTAAGGGTTCATTTACCCATTGCGTATATATTAAAATCTTAAAATATATTTTTATAACAAATAATTATTCGCATTTATATTTAACAATTTTCTAATATTAATTTTCACCATCCTCAAGGAAAAAAAGGGAAAAAGAACATGTGGGATGAGGGAAGCACGTTCACTTACACCCTGCAGATTTCGTAGTCCCCCATACACGTGCCCTGTTTCCTCTTCCCTGCACTCTCTGCATCACAGCCGTCCGATTCCCTTTTCGGACACGTGGCAGCTGCACACACCATCAACCAGGAATCTCAGCCAAATATTCGTATTAGCATTTAAATATGATTCCCTCCATTAGATGCTGATTAATTAATCATCGATTACGCGCTACAAATTGCATAAAAAAAGGAAAAGTAATTCATTTTTTTTTTTTTTTTAACACAATGAAGCCCGAAGACTAAGCAAGCATTACTAACCGATCAGATAACACAAGTGATACAAGTGGAGGGGGGTAGTAGTCCCACCAATCATGACCACACCTACCGCCTAAGTGACAGAACGCAACAAAATGGATCACTCTATTACGTGTCCTAGGTGCCCAGCAAAAACGAAAAGCATCAAAAGAGCTAGATGAGGCTAACATAATAATATCCTCAATAACAGCACTACATTCCCACGCAAGGGATACATTCCGACATATATAGTCAATAGCTAACTTACAATCGGACTCGACAATAACCTTCTTCCAACCCCTAGATGAGGCGAAAGAACATGCAGTCTGTAAGGCCATCGTCTTAGATTGGGGTGTAAACGAGCCGAGCCGAGCATCCCCTTGTCCAAACTCTGTTCGTTAAGATTTATCGAGCTCGAGTTCGAGCCGAGCTTTTATCGAGCTTTCCAACCCCTTGTTCGAGATCGGTTCGTTGAGATTACGTTATGCTCGAAACTCGGCTCGGCTTATTAAGCTAATCGAACCAATTCGAGCTCCTTATCAAGCCGAGCCGAGTTCGTTATCGAATGAAATCGAGCTCATAACAAACATGAGCTTATTATCGAGTCGAGCTCCCTATCGAGCCGAGTTATTCGAGTCACTATCGAGCCATTATCAAACTATTTTGGAGTTAATATTAAATGCTAACGAGCCTTTAACGAGCTCTTAACGAGTTTTTTAACGAGCTTTTAACGACTTCTTAACTAGCCCTTAACGAGCTCTTATCGAACTGTTCACGAACATTAATGAGCCGAGCACCCCCCTGTTCGAACTCGGCTCATTCAGCTTATCGAGCCTGCTCAAACTCGGCTCGATAAGTTATCGAGCCCTAATTATGAACACAAACGAGCCATAATCGATTTCAAACACGAGTAGTTCATTGAACGTTCGGTTCGTTTACACCCCTAGTCTCAGCTATAAGGGGGGAATCCGCAGTAACTGAACCGCACCAGCCTCCAACAATCCTCCCACAGCTTGAACGAGCCACGATAGCCAAGGCCGCGCCTCAGAGAGGAGAGAACTCAGCGTTTGAATTAATTCTAATCCAATCAGTAGGAGGGGGGATCCACCTGGCTGGCGCTGAAGTATTTCATTAAGTTGTTCGCATCAGCTCACTCAAATCTTTACTAGTCTCGGCTTGGCATGTACCACCTAGTCGAAAGTTTTGCGTATAAACAAGGTAAAGTGGGGTGTTTTTGGTGTCGTAACTAGCTGTCTACCCCTCAAGCAAGAAGCCTTTGATTTAAAACCCATCCTCCTCTAGCAAAGCCTTATTGACAATTAGGTAAAGCAGGATACAAAGGGAAACGATAAGGGTAAGGAGAGGGTAAAAAAAAAAAAAAATGTGAATGCAAGAGGTTGTCTTAGTTTTATTTGTGTACGTTTAATACAGATTGGCAAGGTAAAAAGGGTGAAATGAACTTACCCTTGTTGACAATTGGAAAAGAAGAAATATTAAAAAATTATAGATAAAATAAAAGTAAAATTGTTCAAAATCTATTCAAACTTTACCTTCCCTACTTTACCTCCCCCAAATTAGGAGGGAAATAGGTTTACCACTTGTTACCTTTACTCCTTTTTACCCTCCTATTATTCAGTTGTCAAATAAGGGGCAAGTGTCCCAATTTAGATCATATTATACCCTCCCTACCAACAACAATAATAACAACAAACTCAATGCCTAAAAGGTCTCCCGTCGGGATAAGATGTAGGCAACCTTACCTCTACATGTTGTTATCCTAAAGGAAGGTTGTTTCCGAGATACCAATATACAGAAAATAGCATCCTTTAGCATGAGTATAGCAGCTACTAATCGGGCCTAATTAGACGGTTCGGAATCATCCTAAAGAGAAGGGCAGACAAATCACATTGTGTCATGGTGGGACTTGTTTAGGAAAAGAAGATCCAAATGGGGGTTCTGAAGTTGCCATGTGAGGAAGGGTTCATAATTGCTTGCAAGCAAACTCCTAAAATAAATGAGGATGAGTGGGCATGTCTGCTACATACCTGCTTCCCCCATCAATGATTTTGATAGCTGGGGCTACCTTATTTATTATGAGCAAATATTATTCGTACCCCAAAATAAGTACCCAATTGTATATCTAATATAAAGGAGATTATTAGCTTATAAAAAAAGTAACTATTTGAATTTCATATTATGTTTATAATTCGGTTTGGGGCTCTCTTGAAACAGCTTTTCTACAAAGTAACACTCTATACGGGTAAAGCTGTGTATATTTTATCTTTTCAAACCCTACTTTGGCAGAGCCTCTTTGAGGCACCAGGCGGTGGTGGTGGTGGTTGTATTAGTTTTTTAATCCAATGAATTTTTTACCATATCAGTGAAATTAGATTCAGCATTTCCCATTTGTTATTTATTTCGCTTCATCCTTTTCATTATTCAACTATAACTAGATTTCTGTTTCTTGTGCAGATTAGAAATATAGTTTTTTCTTAGATTGTATACTTTATACACTATATTAATTTAATATTTGTATAACTAACCCAAAAAAAAAATAGATGTAAGATAGGAGGCTACCTTCGAAAGCAAAATGGTGGTATGAAGTGTTAAAATTTCAGCTTCAGCTACTCTAGTGACAGCGAGCTAGTTCTGGATCTTCAAGACCTGAAACACACAGAATTACCCACAAATCACTTCAAGAAATCCTGGAATTGAGAGTATAATAGAATTAAATAGTGTCCTTGTGGAGGTGAGTTCAATAATTAGTTGACTGTATTGTACTTTATTTAGGAAAATATATTTATAAGTGTAAAAGCTATCAAATAAGTATAAAAATCGATAATTGTATGGTTATTTATTTAAGAACTATTTTGGAGTGATTTCCAATATGCAATTTTTTGTTGCTGAAAAACTAAGAATCATGCTTTCAAAATAGGTTTTTCTATTTTTCGGTTTCTATCTTCAGTTTTTAGTCAAACTCACAAATCATAAATCGAAAAAAATAGTTTTCAAAATATGGCTTTTAATTTCTTAAAAAGTAAAAATTGCAAACATAAAACAAGAATGAACATGCCCTTAGAGTTTGCAGAACACAAAGTTTGAAAATAACTCATGTTCCCTAAAAACTTGACCAATTACCGCGACCCATTACATAACGGCTGTAACACCCTACTTATGACTGCCAAAAGGGGCAAGCTGTTTCAGAATAATATTGGATGAGCCATCCACACGCGCACACACATATGCCTCCCCAGACAACTAAAATTAACCTTTACATTTGCTTCTGCGTGAGTAGTATACCAGGAAACACCATCTCCCCAAGTCCATTTTGCAAAGTTAAGGTCACAAGCTCTATGACCCAGATACATCCAACGCACTGGTTTCGGTCACTAACCGATATATATGCTTCTGCAGCTATTCTTATCCTGCTGATGATTCAGAATAAACTGGATGGATTACGACGGAAAATTTTTGATGCAACACCTGAAGCCAAAAGAAATGTCAGAGGAAACATTCACGGCTTTCATCTATATTCACAAATGTAAGATGATGATTAGTTACCTCTTCAAAGTGTTCTAGTTCTTCTTGTAGTTCTTTCTCAACATCCTTGGCTATGGATTCTTCGTAGCCGTGAGGTGGGGGTCCGTCCAAGGTTTCCCTAAAGACCTGAATGATAATGACAAATCGCACGGATATTTTCGATCAGATGAACCACAACGAAAATGGCTTTCGATTTCCATGAATGCATCACATTTTAGAAATTAGTAATGTCAACTAATGGGGACCCTTCTAGTGAAACACCGACAATACTTATTTGCAGCGTATAATTATTCGAGTTGTCTGTATTGCTTTACAAGTTACAACTTTTAATGGAGGAAGCTACATCTAGGGGTGTTAATTAGCCGAGCGAATCCCGTTTTCACCAATCTCAAGAATTGGCTTGTCAATATTTTGTACTGTTTGAAGCTTATCTTCTGAGCGTGGAAACTTCAAACTAATACTTGGCTATGCTCGGTTGAGCTTGAACCTAACCAGATGAACTTCTAGCTGACTTGGCTTGTTTATTTTCGTTTAGGCTTAAGCTTGACTAATTGAAACTCGAAGTTGGCTTAGTAGGACACAATTAAGCACATAATTTAACTCAAGATTGACTTATTAACTTAGGTTCACGAGCAGACAAGCCTGAGCTTTGCCAAGCTCGGGCTCAAATTGCTAGTTGGACCAAACTCTAGCTTGAAACAAGACAAGCCAAGTCTTTTCAGCTAAGTAACTAACTGGTTTCGCTCACTTTGACCAATAACTACATCTATTCAGTTCTTCCTCTAAGCCCTTAAGGAAGAGGAGGAAAAGCGTACAGATTCCTCGCTTAAAATGAAATTCAAGAATTCGAACATCAGGGAATGATACACTCTGTAAAAAGCTATTGTCAACTATCAAGAAAACGCTGACAGGCCAAGACTTAAACACCAATTTTATTGATAACGTTATTTATGAGTATTGTTAAAATGTCCTACGTCAGAGTTGTAAGAGAAAAGAGATCAGCATATAAACTTAGTGAGCTATTCCACCAAATACGAATTGGTATTAAGATGGAATCCCAATTAAACTTATATGCGGACCTCATATATGCTCGCTCCATTGGTCAGGCTTAAGAGCCGGCGAAATTTTACACATTTCCTACGCTTAACGTGCACGAGAAGAGAAGATTCAATGACAACTCAATCAACTCAGGGGTCAGGACATACCAAGTTGTATCCTTGACAAGAATGACAGACTTCAACTTCTCTTAGGTTCTGGAAACGACACCGTTGGATTACCACCGACATGCGCAGAATCAAGCATAGAACTCTGATTTTCTGTTTCTCCTAAAATTTTAAGACCCAAATCATTCACCTGCATCTGTAGAAATTTTGTGTGTATAAATTGTCTATCAGGTCCTGAGGTACCTCTGTGGAGAATCCCAGAAAAGAAGCATGGTCAAGTCTAGGGAACTTCTTCCTGTGATGTCTAGTAAGTAGAGCTATCAACTGCAAATTCATTGAATGAGTGTTACCGACATGAACATACAAGGCAAACGAATTATACGAACAGGCAGGATTGTCAATCAGACCTCGATCTCTTCTTTGGCATAACCATCTAAATCTTCGCCTTTCTGTAGATAAACGAAACAAGAATAACCGAACAGAGAAAAATGTTTTTAAAGCCAGTATGAGATATTGTAAAGTTCCATTACACAAGAAGATATTCTAGTGTGAATCATTCATTCAGTATTTGTGCTGACAAAGATGCCATAGCTTAATAGCTCTGGTAAATTCTAACGCAAACCTTCATTTTCAAGAGTTCATGGTGGTAAACTTACTGCTTGGAGGACCTGTAATTGCATTTCTAATGTTTTAATCTTAATCTCTTTAGAATATCCATTTAAGAAAATGTTCTCATTGACTAAATCCATGAATATAATTCCTTATTAACTAAATCCATTTACTGTGGTTGCTTGGGGCATGTTACCTATGTGATCTATTGTTGCTTTGTGCTTTTGTATTTTGCTTGAGCTTTGTGCTTTGATGCTTGAGGCTTTACTATTGCTTTATTGCTTCGTTTGCTTTTGCTTTTTAGGGTTGGGGGCACTCGGACATAGCCTCTCTTTAGGGTAACACCCTGAAGGGGCAAGGCTGCGTACATCTCACTCCCCCCGACCCTAGCACTAGGATTATTGTTGTTGTTGTATTAACTAATGTATATAAATGGTAACCTTAGTGATTCGGTTTGAACAATGACACTTGAAAGCATTGACCAAAGTTAATAAGCATCTTATTCAATGTCTTGCTGCTCTAAATTACTCCAAGAGATCTAATCAGAAACCAAATCAGGAAAAATAAAGCAGCAAACATACCATTATCATATCACATGATTTCTTATGATATCCTTTCTTCCCATGAAATTTACCAATATTGTGGAGCAAACAAGCATCTTCAAGGTATTCAAGATCCTTATCATCAAAGCGAAACCCAATTGTATTTACACTGTCATCCATCCCAATGCACTTTCTCAAACCTTCAAACATGTCCTACAAAATCATCCACCCAAACGACACTTACCACAAGTTTAAAATTATGAAAACGGGTAATATGATCTAGTTATAATATATTTTTATATTAGTTCATAGGCCCCTAGTTTTAGGTATAAGTAGGGGATATTGTAATGAGCCAATTTATGGACCTAACCCAAATTTTGCATACTTAGATTTATATCCAAACCCTATCCTTTCTATAAATAGTATCTCTCTTGCACGAGGAAGATTATGCCCTTGAATGAACAAAATTGCCCCCTTTGTCTTATGTTTCTCTCTCCCCTTCCCTCTAATTTCTACTATTCTCCTATCAAAAAATTTGCTTTGTAACAGAAGCTCCCCGCACAAGAGATTCATAGAGGTGATACCTTGGCAATAGCACCACATTGACCAGCAACATTCATTTTATTCTTCCCATTAAACTTCATTGCTAACCTCAACACTGATCTCCACCGCACATCGGCATTGGCATTCAAACCATGGCATCCACGAGAAACCTCGGATATCATCTCAGCCACCACCCCCTCCCCCAACGCGTACCCAGAAACCTGCATTTCCTGAATACCAACCAACTCAAATATCTCCTCCAATAACACTTCACCCGCCGCAATAAAATTATCTCTCCATACCTTATCCTTCTCCCCACTACACAACCTCTCAACGACCCCCTTCAATTCCTCCCTACTAAACCTCCAACCCCTTCTGACCATGTCAAGATCTCCATTGCCTGCCTCACCGCAGCCATAACCATGGCGCACCGCCTTCTCAACTGCCCGGATCGTCCCGGATGATCCAACCACAACCTCAAACCCTAGATTCTTAACCTCCTCAACCAACCCGGATTCTCTGATCTGTGTTCGAATGCGCTCCCTCATTTGCACCAAATCACAACCCACAAATTGTTGAGTTAAAGTAACATGCCCAAGGTTCAACGACCGAGCATACATAATTTTGCCTCTTTTCCCAATTACAAACTCAGTAGATCCACCTCCAATATCCACAGTCAAAACCCTTCTATCATAAACCGGCAAGAATTGCAGAACCCCAAGGTAAATCAATTTAGCCTCTTCAGATCCCGACAATACACTGACCTCAAACCCTAATTTTTCTTTTACTTCATCGAGAAAGGCAGATTGATTACCTGTTATAGAAAAAACAAATTAATCACGTGTTAGGTATATAATTAAATAATATTTTAATAGGTGATCATAGTTTAGCAATAATTTAAGTAATTTCTCTCTCTAATAGGTAATTAGTATCATAGTGGTCCCCTCTTCTATTCAAAGAGTATGAAATAAATGATCTAAGACAAATTCTCTACAACCACCAGTTCCTCGCAGAAGCTCAACAATAACAAACATACAAGCCTATAGGCATTGTAAACTAACATCAGCGTGCTCTGTTAAACATGAATTCTCTCTCCCTAATATTCTCTTCCCTCCCTTCTCTCAATTCCACTATATCTCCCCCCTCAATTTCTACCATCAATCCTGGTTAAGCTTCAAATAGGTCAATCAAGACACTCATCCTATTTTTAACTGCATCGTTACCTGCTTCACGTATTGCAGACGTGGCAACAATCCGGAACCGAGAGACGTTGCGAGATCGTAGAAGGTTCTGGAAAGCTCTAAGACACTCGATCGCACGTGACTGAGAGGAGAGAGATATAAAAGAAGAGGATGAATCACGGCCGAGGAGCACATGATCTTTGCGGCTATAGAGGGGGATGAATCTGCAGGAGAGAGAGTCGAAGAGAACGATGAGGAGTTTGAAGGTGTTGGTTCCCATATCAATGGCGGCGTAAAGGTCCGGTGATCGGAGAGATGCGGTTTCCATGGCCGTTCTGTGAGTCTTCGCCGCCGATTAGGGTTTTGCCGCGCGATTTAGTATTCCCTGCACCGCTGGCAAGTGATTTATGCTATTTGCCTGTAATGCATTTAAATTAGTCACTTAACTTTTAAAAATAAAATTTTTAATCTCTATATATATATATATATATATATATATATATCTTTTATATATTATTATCAATTACCCAATCCCAAAAGCCTCTAAACCCCAATTCAATTAATTCTAAAAGGGTGTTACTAAAAACATCTAAAACTCTAATATAACCAATTCTAAGAAAAGATCATTGGGAAATCGTACGGATTTGACCCCCCAGCCCCCCGTTAATGTTTTTTAGACCTCTTTAACCTTAAATAGACTTTTTTGGACAAAAATGCCCTCCCACCTCACCCCCCCCCCCCCCAATCCGTCCTCTCTCTCTCTCTCTCTCTCTCCTCATTTAATGCAAGGCAGGCAAAAGTACACTTTTTTGACTTTTCACTCTCCTTTTCTTCATTTTTTTTTCCTTTTGAATTTTTTTTTTGTCAAAAAAAAATATAATTTTCAAATTTGCCCTTTCTTCTTCTTCCCTCCCAGACCTTGTTTAGGTGTGCTTGAAGTAATTAATAAAATCATACACTGTGTATGATGCATTATAATGTTATAAAGTGAACTTATACAGGTGTATCACAAGAAATTAGTGGTAAACGACTTATCATACACAATGTATGATAGGTTATAATGGCATAAAATCAACTTTTGCTGGTTTTTTCAAGTAATAAGGGGTACAGTGGTCTGAAATCGAATCATACACTAGGTATGATGCGTTTTAATGGTGTAAAATAAACTTGTTCAGGTATATTCCAAGCAATTAGTGGTAAATGACTTGTCATACACAATGTATGATAGGTTTCAATGGCATAAAATCAACTTTTACTGGTTTTTTCAACTAATTACTGTTACAGTGGGCAGAAATCGAATCATACAATGTGTATGACGAGTTAAAATGGTTAAATATGAACCTTTTCAGGTATATTTCAAGTAATTAGTGGTAAATGACCTATCATACACAAATTATTATAGGTTTTAATGGCATGAAATCAACTTTTGCAGATTTTTTTATGTAATTACTGTTGCAGTGGTCTGAAATCGAATCATACACTGGGTATGATACGTTTTAATGGTATATAATGAACTTATTCAGGTGTATTTCAAGCAATTAGTGGTAAATGACTTATCATACACAATGTATGATAGGTTATAATGGCAAAAAATTAACTTTTGCTGTTTTTTTTCAAGTAATTAGGGGTGTAGTGGTCTGAAATCGAATCATACACTGGGTATGATGCGTTTTAATGGTTTAAAATGAACTTATTCAGGTGTATTCCAAGCAATTAGTGGTAAAAGACTTGTCATACACAATGTATGATAGGTTATAATGGCATAAAATCAACTTTTACGGGTTTTTTCTACTAATTACTGTTACAGTGGGCTGAATCGAATCATACAATGGGTATGATGAATTAAAATGGTTTAATATGAACCTTTTCAGGTATGTTTCAAGTAATTAGTGGTAAAAGACTTGTCATACACAATGTATGATAGGATAAATTGGTATAAAATCAACTTTTGCTCTTTTTTTTCAAGTAATTACTGTTACAGTGGGCTGAAATCTAATCATACAATGGGTATGATGCTTTGAATGGTCTAAAATGAACCTTTTTAGGTTTGTTAAAACAATTAGTGGTAAATGACTTATCATACACAAAGTATGATAGGTTATAATGGCATAAAATCAACTTTTGCTGTTTTTTTTCAAGTAATTAGGGGTACAGTGGGCTGAAATCGAATCATACACTGGGTATGATGCGTTTTAATGGTGTAAAATGAACTTATTCAGGTGTATTTTAAGCAATTAGTGGTAAATGACTTATCATACATAATGTATGATAGGTTATAATGGCAAAAAATTAACTTTTGCTGTTTTTTTCAAGTAATTAGGGGTATAGTGGTCTGAAATCGAATCATACACTGGGTATGATGCGTTTTAATGGTTTAAAATGAACTTATTCAGGTGTAGTTCAAGCAACTAGTGGTAAATGACTTATTATACACAATGTATGATACGTTATAATGGCATAAAATCAACTTTTGCAATTTTTTTTCAAGTAATTAGGGGTACAGTGGGCTGAAATCGAATCATAAACTGGGTATGATGAGTTATAGTGGTGTAAAGTGACCTTATTCAGGTATATTCCAAGTAATTAGTGTAAATGACTTGTCATACACAATGTATGATAGGTTTCAATGGCATAAAATCAACTTTTACTGGTTTTTTCTACTAATTACTGTTACAGAGGGCTGAATCGAATCATACAATGGGTATGATGAGTTAAAATGGTTTAATATGAACCTTTTCAGGTATGTTTCAAGTAATTAGTGGTAAATGACCTATCATACACAAATTATTGTAGGTTTTAATGGTATAAAATCAACTTTTGCTCGTTTTTTCAAGTAATTACTGTTACAGTGGGCTGAAATCGAATCATACACTGGGTATGATGCTTTGAAATGGTCTAAAATGAACCTTTTCAGGTGTTGTTAAAACAATTAGTGGCAAATGACTTATCATACACAATGTATGATAGGTTATAATGGCATAAAATCAACTTTTGCTGTTTTTTTTCAAGTAATTAGGGGTACAGAGGGATGAAATCGAATCATACACTGGGTATGATGCGTTTTAATGGTGTAAAATGAACTTATTCAGGTGTATTTTAAGCAATTAGTGGTAAATGACTTATCATACACAATGTATGATAGGTTATAATGGCAAAAAATTAACTTTTGCTGTTTTTTTCAAGTAATTAGGGGTATAGTGGTCTGAAATCGAATCATACACTGGGTATGATGCGTTTTAATGGTATAAAATGAACTTATTCAGGTGTAGTTCAAGCAATTAGTGCTAAATAACTTATCATACACAATGTATAATACGTTGTAATGGCATAAAATCAACTTTTGCAGTTTTTTTTCAAGTAATTAGGGGTACAGTGGGCTGAAATCGAATCATAAATTGGGTATGATGCGTTATAGTGGTGTAAAGTGACCTTATTCAGGTACACTTGAAGTAATTAGCAGTAAAGAGCTTGTCATACACAATGTATGATAGGTTTTATTGGCATAAAATTAACTTTTGCAGATTTTTCCATGTATTTATGAGTACAGTGGTCTGAAATCTGCTTATATACGTGTATTTCAAGTTTTATTGGTGTATGATGCACTTCATACACGGTGTATGATGGGTTATATTTGTGTAAAATCAGCGTGTATTTGTGTATTTTTGGGATGTGCATTTAGAAAAAAAATGTACATTTTGAATACAGTAATCCGTACGATTTCCCTTCAAAAAGGCCCTCCCATTCACCCCTCCCAACCCGTCCCCTTTCTCTCTCCTCATTTAATGCGCAGCCGATTACTGTACTTTAGCCTCTCCCCACTCCATTTTCTCTCTCTTCATTTAATGCAAAAGTACATATTTTTACTTTATGTCATGTAACTTGCTTCTCACTCTATTCCTCCCTTCTTCTCATTTCTCCCCCATTTACTCACCTCTTATTCATGGTATTTGTTACTTTTCTCTTAATCTGAATTCCCCAAGTCCATTTTTCTCTCAATCTGCTACATTGGGCCCTCGGAAGAAGAAGAAGAAGAAGCCGTTTTAAGATCGTGTTTGAAGCTTCGTGGCATTGCTGTAGGTTCAACGTTGAGTCCTTACACACATTTCACGGTTTTCAGATCAGATACTGAAGGTAACATGACCATTTGCTGACATTGTCGTTAACGTATCCTTGTCCTATGAGGTCGGTGTGTTACAAGTCGTTTATGGTTTATGATTGGTTTAAATGATGTATTATAACTTTCTTTTGGTGTGTTTGAACTCATTAGTGGTGTATGATTAGTCATACATCGTGTATGATAGGTTTTAATGGTGTGAAATCAACTTGTTTAAGTGTGCTTCATGTAAATAGTGCTGTATGATCTATCATACACCGTGTATGATAGGTTTGAATGGTGTGAAATCAATTTGTGTTTGTGTATGTTAAGTAATTAATGGTGTATAATCAGTCATACACTGTGTAGGATTGGGTTTAATGGTGTATAACCAACTTGCGTTTGTGTGTATTAAGTAATTAGTGGTGTATAATCAATCATACACTGTGTATGATTGGTTTTAATGGTGTATCACCAACTTGTGTATGTGTATATTAAGTAATTAATGGTGTATAATCAGTCATACACTGTGTAGGATTGGGTTTAATGATGTATAACCAACTTGTGCAGACGTTTTTTAAGTAATTAGTGGTTTATGAGCAACCATACACTGTGTATGATTGGGTTTAATGGCGTATAACCAACCTGTGTATGTGTATGTTAAGTAATTAATGGTGTATAGTCAGTCATACACTGTGTAGGATTGGGTTTAATGGCGTATAACCAACCTGTGTATGTGTATGTTAAGTAATTAATGGTGTATAATCAGTCATACACTGT
The DNA here is from genome assembly GCA_018398585.1 of Simmondsia chinensis. Taxonomy (NCBI): domain Eukaryota; kingdom Viridiplantae; phylum Streptophyta; class Magnoliopsida; order Caryophyllales; family Simmondsiaceae; genus Simmondsia; species Simmondsia chinensis. Next base: position 3,813,465 of record JAGTTD010000009.1, read on the forward strand.
GTAGGATTGGGTTTAATGGTGTATAACCAACTTGTGCAGACGTTTTTTAAGTAATTAGTTGTTTATGAGCAACCATACACTGTGTATGATTGGGTTTAATGGCGTATAACCAACCTGTGTATGTGTATGTTAAGTAATTAATGGTGTATAATCAGTCATACACTGTGTAGGATTGGGTTTAATGACGTATAACCAACCTGTGTGTGTGTATGTTAAGTAATTAATGGTGTATAATCAGTCATACACTGTGTAGGATTGGGTTTAATGGCGTATAACCAACCTGCGTATGTGTATGTTAAGTAATTAATGGTGTATAATCAGTCATACACTGTGTAGGATTGGGTTTAATGGCGTATAACCAACCTGTGTTTGTGTATGTTAAGTAATTAATGGTGAATAATCCATCATACACTGTGTATGATTGGATTTAACTGTGTATATAATGGGGCATATTAAACCATACACTGTGTATGAGAGCTTCAAAGGGTGTATGATGAACTTATTTTGGTGTCTTTCAAGTACAGGATGGTGTATGGCTTACCATACACCGTGTATGATAGCTTTGATTGGTCTAGGATGAACCTGTTTTGGTGTCTTTCGTGTATAGAATGTGGTATCCTTAACCATAGACCGTGTATGATTGCTTTAAAAGGTGTGCGATGAACTTGTTTATGACTGTAACGCAAATCATACACCATGTATTCTTTCTTAAAGTAGTGTTATTTGTGTATTATGGTTTTAAACCAATCATACACCGTTTTTAGTGGTTTCAATGCTGTACTTTCATTCCAGCCTAGTGTGTTTCATGTCAATTTTGCTTTGATATCATGTTTTTTTCTTGTCCACAGTAATGGGTGATGCTGCTATTGCATGCGTTATGTACGGTGGCCACTTTAGGGAGAGGGCAAAGTACGCTGGTGAAAAATTGGCTTATATTTTTGTGGATGAGAAAACTGACTTCGCTGGTTTGCAAAGGACTGTGGCGGAGGTGATTGGTGCTCAGTTGAATGCGGGTTCAAAGATGCATTTTCAATCTTTCACCGCCGTTCCGGCCGTGCCCTTGTACGATGTCGTTGACGATAGGTCCGTTATGTTTTGAAAGGCACTAGCCAAAGAAGATAGGGCGAAGCATCCTTTAATCGTAACTGTAGAGTCATCCGGTGACAGGAATCCTAGCTTCGATTGGCAACGAACTCCCTTTCAAACAATTCCCGATGGTGACGAGAATAGTGGCCGTTCGCACCCTGAGGTTCCCGAGACTTCTGGTGGATGTATGGATGCGGGGATGGAAGAAGCAGCCCGTATAGATGCATCTGATGTAGATTTAAACATGCCTACTGTGACGGTTGAGGCAACAGCAACAGGTGGAGATTGGAAAAATTCCAATCAAAGTGCATGGGATAATTTGGACAATATAAATTTATCCCAGGTGCAACCGACTGTACCTGATGCCTCACCTCCAGAGGGGCACACTTACGAGCATCGTAATATTTCCCGTGAAGACCCTCTGATTGTCGAACCTGAATTGGAACGGAATGCGGAACCCAGCGGTCAACCGAATGTCCACCCTGACATCCAAGCTGCTGGTGATCCTCGTTCTGATGATGAGGCTGGCTCCGGTGATGAGAGGAGCCGGATTAACGAGGTATATGCGCAGGGCCGGATGGTTGAGGATATTGAAGTCGATCAAATATTTATGACGAAGAGGGACTTGTTGACTAACCTGGCAGTGATTGCGCTTAGGAAAAATTTGAATTCAGGAGCTACAAGTCGAACAAATCCTTAACGGTTGTCTGCTGCGCACAAGAGGGCTGCACATGGAGGGTTCGGGCTACGTGTGTAGCAGATGGTGGCTGCTGGATGGTTACAAAAGTAGAAGAGAACCACAACCACCCTAGCGATCTCACCACTGTTAGACACAGGCAGGCAACCAGTTGGGTCGTCGGGTAGTGCATCCGCAAGAAACTTGTGAACCCCGGGAGAGTGTGCAAGCCACGGGATGTCATAGATGACATCCGAAGTTGCTACAGTGTCGATATCAGCTACAGTGTTGCTTGGAGGCCGAGAGAGTTTGCATACGACAATGTTAGATTGGGTACGGCCGAAGAGTCCTATGCATTCTTGCCTGCCTATCTGCAAGTCCTCAAATAGAATGACCCCTGTACCACATTTTATTTACAGACAGATGATGAAAGTAGGTTTCAGTACCTCTTCATTGCGTTTGGTGCTTCACTTAATGGGTACCGGTTTTGCCGGCCGGTTGTAAGCATTGACGCAACACATCTGAAGGGAAAGTACCGGGGTGTTTTGTTCATGGCCGTTTGCCACGATGCCAACCAGCAAATTTTCCCGATTGCTATCGGCATCGGTGATTCAGAGAATGATGCATCGTGGCATTGGTTCCTCAGTAGGTTGAAGGAAGTAACTGGGGAGCCTGCTGGCCATGTCATTGTGTCCGATAGACACCGAAGCATCCAACGCGCGGTGGAAGAACTTTTCCCTGTCACATTTCACGGGCTCTGCATGTACCACTTGCTGAACAACTTGAAGGCCAAATTCAAGAGCAACAGGAAGCATTTGGATCAGTACTACTACAAAGCAGCCAAAGCATACAACATTCAAGAATTCCATAGTTTGTTTTTCAGTTTATGTTGTGCCGTACCCGGGGCTAAAGATTACTTGGAAGATGTGGGACTGGACAAGTGGACTCGTTCCCACTCCCCTTGTCGTCGGTACAACATAATGACGACAAACATTTCGGAATCCATGAATGTTGTATTGGTCAAGGTACGTGGCTATCCAATTACAGCCCTTGTTGATGAGTGTAGGCTACTGTTGCAGAGGTGGTTTCACGAAAGAAAAGCCAAGGCTGAAGCTTGCATCAGTACAATGTCCCCCGACGTCGAAAAAAAATTACAAGACAGATTCAAGTTAGCAAGAACGATGACGGTAAGCTCCGTACATATTGTCTTGTTTAATCCCTACTACGAAGCATGTTTATAGCATGTTGGTGCTCTTCGAGTGTGAAATCCGCTAATTTTGGTGCCCTTCGAGTGTTTCGTTGCTTATGTTTTGTTGTTTTTTTTTAATTTTTTTTATTTTTCTCATATTTTTGTATTTTGCATGCACCTTGGTTGTTTGACGTGTTTGTCTATTATTGTGGTAATACAGATATTGCGAGCTGATGATCATACGTTCGACGTCATCGATGGGGAGAAAAACTTTGTAATAGATATGTCGCTCTGGACATGTACCTGCCGCAGGTTTCAGCTTGAGCAGCTTCCATGTGAGCATGCGTTAGCAGTGGTACAGCACAGTCCTTATGCTCTGTACGACTTGTGCTCGCCGTACTACAGTAGAGAATATTGGTACGAGTCGTATAGAGGTGTCGTCTACCCGATGCCGCACATAAGTGACTGGCGTATCCCGCATGATGTAGCTGACATGAATCTTCTTCCACCCGACGTTAGAACCTCTTCTGGGAGGAGGCGGAAGAGGAGGATTCCGTCTGTCGGTGAGGAGTGTGTTCATCAAAGGTGCAGTCGGTGCAAGGAACACGGGCATAACCGATCCACATGCAAGAATACAATTGCTCTGCATCCTAATGGCGAATGCACCTCATCCAACTCCGACCGTCCATCTCAAATCCCTCCTCCAAATTAACTCATAGTCTTCAAATGTATAAATTTTACTTGTGACATACCTATATAATTTCGTTTTACCATAGGATTTACATTGTACATTACCATAGGATTTACGTTGTATCCAGTGTACTGAAAATTGTCGAAAGGTTGTGATGTGTATGTAATAGGGTAATAAAAATTGTGTATATTTTCATACTGTTGTATGTTCATGTAATGAAAACTGTCAATGAATTGATTTGAAGTTGGTCCCAATTGTGTGTTCTAAGTGGTTGATGTGTTTTTCAAGTGTGTTACGATGTATGTCGACATGCATGGATGGTGTATCGCCACACGTATCAGCATCAAAGGTAATTCATACACCACTAAGTAGTTGAAACACACTTGTAGAAGTTGATTTCACACCATTACTACTGGTCATACACTAAGTATGGTAAGTCATATACCACTAAGTAGTTGAAACACACTTGTACAATTTGATTTCACACCATGAAGACTTATCATACACTATGTATGGTAAGTCATACACTAATAAGTAGTTGAAACACACTTGTACAAGTTGATTTCACACCATTAATACTTGCCATACACTAAGTATGGTAAGTCATACACCACTAAGTAGTTGAAACACACTTGTACAAGTTGATTTCACACCATTAAGACTTATCATACACTATGTATGGTAAGTAATACACTACTAAATAGTTGAAACACACTTGTACAAGTTGATTTCACACCATTAAGACTTATCATACACTATGTATGGTAAGTCATACACTAATAAGTAGTTGAAACACACTTGTACAAGTTGATTTCATACCATTAATACTTGCCATATATAAGTATGGTAAGTCATACACCACTAAGTAGTTGAAACACACTTGTACAAGTTGATTTCACACCATTAATACTTGCCATACACTAAGTATGGTAAGTCATACACCACTAAGTAATTGAAACACACTTGTACAAGTTGATTTCACACCATTAAGACTTATCATACACTATGTATGGTAAGTAATACACTACTAAGTAGTTGAAACACACTTGTACAAGTTGATTTCACACCATTAAGACTTATCATACACTATGTATGGTAAGTCATACACTAATAAGTAGTTGAAACACACTTGTACAAGTTGATTTCACACCATTAATACCTGCCATATACTAAGTATGGTAAGTCATACACCACTAAGTAGTTGAAACACACTTGTACAAGTTGATTTCACACCATTAAGACTTATCATACACTATGTATGGTAAGTAATACACTACTAAGTAGTTGAAACACACTTGTACAAGTTGATTTCACACCATTAATACTTGTCATACACTAAGTATGGTAAGTCATACACCACTAAGTAGTTGAAACACACTTGTACAGGTTGATTTCACACCATTAAGACTCATCATACACTATGTATGGTAAGTAATACAATACTAAGTAGTTGAAACACACTTGTACAAGTTGATTTCACACCATTAATACTTGTCATACACTAAGTATGGTAAGTCATACACCACTAAGTAGTTGAAACACACTTGTACAAGTTGATTTCACACCATTAAGACTCATCATACACTATGTATGGTAAGTCATACACTACTAAGTAGTTGAAACACACTTGTACAAGTTGATTTCACACCATTAAGACTCATCATACACTATATATGGTAAGTCATACACCAATAAGTAGTTGAAACACACTTGTACAAGTTGATTTCACACCATTAAGACTCATCATACACTATGTATGGTAAGCAAAACACTACTAAGTATTTGAAACACTATAATTGCCACAACTATCAATGAAAGAGTGTACCAAGCAATATAAATGCCCTTGTTGATTTATATGTTCAGGGGTGGTTGGTGGTTGAACATTGAATGTTCAGGGGTCATAATGGACTACCAAGCAAGACATTTAATAACCTCAACTACCACCTACTTTATCATACCCCTCTCCCACGGTTCTCCCCCTATAAAGGGATGAGATGGACAGAAAGCCAAGCATATACGGTTCCTCAATATATCGACCCGTTTAAATTCCTAATGTAAGTTGCTCTAGCAGCAGCGGTGGTGGGCCAGTGACAGCTGAGACACAAAGAGAGGTGGCACTTCTACGGATCATGTTTCATCGACGGCCTACCAAGCAATTAGTGGTGTATGATCAATCACACATGGTGTACGGTGTAGGATGAGTTGTAATGGTGTGAAGTTCATCCGCATGATAAGGATCGTGAACTTTGTATGCATGCAGTGGATGCACTTTACAGACAACATATGCAGAGGGACAACTGTATATAGTTCCAGCAGTTATATATGTCTAGTTTGTCATACAAATTGTATGCAGGGTTTTAATGTGTGTCAAGTTCTACGTATCATACACAGTATATGACGAGTTTTATGTATGGTAAAATCATGGGCTGTGCATGTATTTTTAAGTTTGTTGGAAATTATTGGTGTCACACCATTAATACGCTGTGTATGATGAGTTATATGGGTGAAAAATCAAGTTCTACAATTGTGTTTTAGGTACTTAGTGGTGTATAACCAATCATAAACGGTGTAGGATGAGTTTTAATGGTTAATAACAACCTTTGCACGTGTGAATACATCAATAGGAAAATACAACAACATCGAAATATCTGTAAACTTACATATAACTTTCAATATAATGAATACAATGTAAATCCTTTGGTACAAGTATGCATTTTTATTACACCATTTGAAAATACATCAATAGGAACATACAACAACATCGAAATATACAATATTACATACAACTTTCAATATAATGAATACAATGTAAATCCTTTGGTACAAGTATGCATTTTTATTACATACAACTTTCAGTATAATGAAAACAATATATAATGAATAACGTAATTTTATTGACATGTATGCATTTGAAGCCGTTTATTCCTTCCGTGTCTGTACAAGTGTACAGAAGTATACAGCCGCAATTTTCCCATCTGCGCTTGCGTGCATTGGGAGATGCTCAGTCCTTTGGTAAGCAAAAATTCTATGAACTTTACAACAAAAATTCCACAGTCTGACCTGCAGTTAATATTAATACAGATTCCACAGTCAGAAATTATACATCATTGCAAGTAATGACTATTTTGCATCCACTTCATAACCAAAAGTCCAAATGAACGGAATAGTAAAATTGCATGGGAAGTAGATGTCATACCCCCCTTGTTGTGGACATTCATTTCGTTTGTAAGTTACCGAGAAAGGCTTGCCCTTGAACTGTATGAGGTCCTTTCGGACATCCCAAAAATTAACCAACGCTAGAGCATGTGGAAGCAATTTTGCAATTGGTTCCACATGTTCTAATCTTGCTGCCCTGGATTTGGCGGAGCACAAGGAATCAAATACCTGTATCCGCCAATCATTAAGATGGATGGCAGCAAGGAACCAATGTTGATTAGGTTGATTAATGGGCATATATATCCGATCCACGTTGTGGCAGTTGACCCCATACGTGGCATCCCCGGCAAGGAACTTAACGATCAACGAATCAAAATCAGTAAAAGCTGACTCAAGCGGGATTCCACTGTTTTGAATCTGTTTTAGTAGGGGTCCAAATTGAGGAGCAACAGTTGTGTCCGCGCATGTTTCCCTCTGGTCGAATTGCTCTAGCCACTGATGTTTCTTCTCCAAAATGTAGTGCAGAATTACATCCATTTCTTGCGATTCAAAACTAATTAGCTGAGACAAGTTGATTTTACACACATAAACAAGTTCATTTTACACAGTTGAACCCTATGACTAATCATACACCACTCTTTATTCAAAACACACTAACACAGGTTGATTTTACACCTTTAGCATCAACCATACACGGTGTATGACTAGTAATACAACACTTACTTACTTAATATACAATAACATAAGTAGAGTTAACACAGGTTGATTTTACTTATTAGTTGACACACGGCAAAACTATCATGATGGGAAACATATCTCATCAGTAAGCCAGGCGTCCTCGTTTCTCAACCGATACCAAAATTGACCCGTCGTCACAGTCAAAACAAAGAAATCCATTCGTTGATCATTAGGTAACGGAAAGGGGGTCTTCAAATCTCTGTAATATACAATATCAAGCATGATATATAAGCATACCATAAGAAAGATGATTTCAGACCACTGTAACAGTAATTACTTGAAAAAACGAGCAAAAGTTGATTTTATGCCATTAAAACTTATCATACATTGTGTATAACAAGTCTTTTACCACTAATTGCTTGGAATACACCTGAATAAGTTCATTTTACACCATTAAAATGCATCATACCTAGTGTATGATTCGATTTCATACCACTGTAACAGTAATTACATAAAAAAAACTGCAAAAGTTGATTTTATGCCATTAAAAACCTTTCATACATTGTGTATGCCAAGTCATTTACCACTAATTGCTTAAAATACACCTGAATCGAATTATTTTACACCATTAAAACGCATCATACCCAGTGTATGACTCAATTTCAGACCACTGTACCCCTAATTACTTGAATAAAACAACAAAAGTTGATTTTATGCCATTATAACCTATCATACATTGTGTATGACAAATCATTTACCACTAATTAATTAAAATACACCTGAATAAGTTCACTTGATACCATTATAGTGCATCATACACAGTGTATGATTTTCTTTCAGACACCACTAATTACTTGAAACACACCTAAGAAAGATCCATTCTAGAAACATTTACATATAAATTATCAAAAAGTATTGTGCAAAATCACACTCACTTAGCGACCATTGCGTGGAAACTTTTGTAAAAATCTTCAAAATCTTCTATGTCTTTGTCGGAGGGAGGCTGGAATGGATTGAAGGGCAGAACTGGCTCCGGTCCAGGATGGGTAATTTTTGCCCGTTTGCTCTTACCCTCCGTAGTCCATTCCTCACCTTTGTACTTGGGGTTTGGCTTGGGGTCCCTCCTCTCTTGCCCCAAACTACACACTGTCTCGGACAATGTCAACAAGTTTTCAACGCCTTCCACATGCGGTAACGATGGTTCCTTGAAGACAATTTCCTCGGCCCTAGATGGCATAGCACATAGCAAAAGTCAATAAGTATCAACATGCATGAAAACATAACAAATTGGGACACTAACAAGGAATCTAGTGTCTTACCCAGTATGTACAGGAGAAACTATTATGGCTTGCTCAATCGGGGATGGATGAGCGGAAGTCGATGAACATAAGTGCGGTGATGTGGCCTGCGCTTGACGGTCTGAGAGCAGCTCCTTAATCAGTGCATCCTGAGCCTCAAATCGTCGTTCGTACATTTGCAGCATTCGCTGGTGCGCTTCAAGCTGCATCCGTACCATTTGCACCTCTTTATCCATCGCTTCGAGTCTCCCCATAACCTGCAATAAGTCCTCCAAATTGGCATAACCAGCAAATTTGAATAATGTAGTATCCACACGGATAAAAATGCGATTAAATAAACACAAAATAATTCATCATACAGATTGGTCTGCCGAATTGGTTGACGTAGGATACGGGTCCTCCCTGGATGCCGGCAACGGAGGTTGAGTTGCCAATGGTTGTGGCTCCTCACCAAGCTCTGCTGGCATTGCCATAACAGGAGATTGAAACCCCTCCTCAGCATCCTCAGCATAGGGAATGCCTTGTAGATTAGGCTGACCGGCTTCCGCACTCGTCAGTCTAATCGGTTCGGCATTCAATTGCTGATCAAAGGAAGATACATCATATACACGTTAGTAAAATTACAAAACACACTTATAACCCAAAATTTATGAAACATACAGTAGTAAAACAATAACAACATAGTGTATTTATTACTTGATCAAATACCGTTAAGAGCAGAGCGGAGTACGGAGCCTTAACGGGCATCTTCCAGTTAAGGATCCGCCCAAGAGGTTGGTCGTCAACCCTCACCGCCCCAACCTTGGCAAGTTCTGGAAGGGTTTCCAGGGCAAATATGGAAACCACATCGTAGAACCCGTGGACGGAGTAGGTATTCTCCAAACCGTGGTGCATTCTTGCAGCGAAATCCTTGAGCTTCCGCACCAAGAATTTCCAGCTCAAGGATCCCCATGCAACACGATTGAAAGAGTCCACATCGTCCATGAGGGCCAGGATGTTCGGGTCAATGCCCGTTCGCTTGCGTTTGGCGAACAGTAGACCCTCGACCAGGTATGCAACAGCAAGCTTAACCTGGTCCTCCATGATGGAGCAGGTTCTGCATGCATCAAAAAGCTGCTGCCTAGTCATCCTCCCCCTCATGCCATACTTGGCAACCAGCCTGTTGGGACCACCGCGTACATCTTCCACACCGGCATATCTCAAGCCGGTGAGAATGCAAAACTCCCTCCTCCCAAGGTGCACTACCTTCCCACCAAATAAGAATGATAACTCCTCGGGATTGGGGTTGGCCACCTGGTGGAGAAGGACAACGTGAATGAGACTATGCCAGAAGCTGACATTGGTCTCACTCAGCCCAAGCAGATGCCCGACATTGTATTGTGAGGCAAGGGCAAGCTGTAATGCAAAACACTTTTAGTTAATATGGGATCATAAATGTCATTGTCAAAAGTCAACATAATTAAAATGGATACAGTGTCAAACCTTGGCTTCGTTGTCCTTCAAGATTTCCTTTATCTCCGTAACAACCTTGGTTGACAAACCTATTTGGTTGATTTGGAGGAATTTCCAGAAACCCCTCGGGAAAATGTAATCAACCTCAATGGCAGGACGGCTCTTCCTACGTGTGTAAAATGCCATCTGAAATAAAAGCAATACACCATTAACTGAACACAAACAGACACACTTTGGTTCTACACCATTGAAACAAATCATACAGAGTGTATGATTGATTATACACCACCACTAATTACTTATAATACACAAACACAAGTTGGTTATACACCATTAAAACCAATCCTACACACTGTATGATCAATTATACACCACTAATTACTTAACATAAACAAACACAGGTTGGTTATACACCATTAAACCCAATCAGACACACTGTATGGTTGCTCATAAACCACTTACTTAAAAAACATATACACAAGTTGATTTTACACCATTAAAACCAATCCTACACACTGTATGGTTGCTCATATGAAACATGCAGAAGTTCATTATACCACAAAGGTCGATTTTACGTGAAAAAAAATCACAAAACATGCAGAAGATCATTTTACACAAATAAAAAACACTAATCACAAAGCCACTAACACCAAAACCCTAAACCCTAACAAATACTATGCACTATGTTCAGGAAATGGTACAAAACAAACGGATATTATACATTGGAGCACCAAAACCCTAAACCCTACAAAAATAACTCTTACTCACCTTCGAAAATGGTGATTAAAGACTGGAGCAACTATAGATAAAGGATGAAGGTGTGAAAACAGAGGTCAGACCCACGGGAACGACAATCGCAGCTGAAGTCGAGGAGAAAGAGGATGAACAAATTCGGAAAGAGGAGAGAGAGAATGAACGGGTGAGAGAAAGAGGAGAGTCACTGGTGGCTTGTAAAACAAGTTGCTTATGGGGAAGACAGAAAGGCGGGAAGGGGTTTTACAGCGGTAAGTAAATGAGGCGAGAGCAGGGGTACGGATGGGATGGCATTAAATGAGGAGAGAGAAAGGGGACGAGTTGGGGGGGGGGGGGTGAATGGGAGGGCCTTTTTGAAGGAAAATCGTACGGATTACTATACTCAAAATGTATATTTTTTTTTCTAAATACACATCCCAAAAATACACAAATACACGCTAATTTTACACAAATATAACCCATCATACACCGTGTATGAAGTGCATCATACACCAATAAAACTTGAAATACACGTATATAAGCAGATTTCAGACCACTGTACCCATAAATATATGGAAAAACCTGCAAAAGTTGATTTTATGCCATTGAAACCTATCATACATTATGTATGACAAGTCATTTACACTAATTACTTGGAATATACCTAAATAAGGTCACTTTACACCACTATAACGCATCATACCCAGTTTATGATTTGATTTCAGCCCACTGTACCCCTAATTACTTGAAAAAAAACTGCAAAAGTTGATTTTATGCCATTATAACGTATCATACATTGTGTATGATAAGTCATTTAGCACTAATTGCTTGAACTACACCTGAATAAATTCATTTTACACCATTAAAACGTATCATACCCAGTGTATGATTCGATTTCAGACCACTATACCCCTAATTACTGGAAAAAAACAGCAAAAGTTGATTTTCTGCCATTATAACCTATCATACATTGTGTATGATAAGTCATTTACCACTAATTGCTTAAAATACACATGAATAAGTTCATTTTACACCATTAAAACGTATCATACCCAGTGTATGATTCGATTTCATCCCACTGTACCCCTAATTACTTGAAGAAAAACAGCAAAAGTTAATTTTATGCCATTATAACCTATTATACTTTGTGTATGATAAGTCATTTACCACTAATTGTTTTAACAAACCTGAAAAGGTTCATTTTAGACCATTCCAAAGCATCATACTCATTGTATGATTAGATTTCAGCCCACTGTAACAGTAATTACTTGAAAAAATGAGCAAAATTTGATTTTATACCATTAAAACCTATCATACATTGTGTATGACAAGTCTTTTACCACTAATTACTTGAAACATACCTGAAAAGGTTCATATTAAACCATTTTAACTCATCATACCCATTGTATGATTCGATTCAGCCCACTGTAAAAGTAATTAGTAGAAAAAACCCGTAAAAGTTGATTTTATGCCATTATAACCTATCATACATTGTGTATGACAAGTCTTTTACCACTAATTGCTTGGAATACACCTGAATAAGTTCATTTTAAACCATTAAAACGCATCATACCCAGTGTATGATTCGATTTCAGACCACTATACCCCTAATTACTTGAAAAAAACAGCAAAAGTTAAATTTTTGCCATTATAACCTATCATACATTGTGTATGATAAGTCATTTACCACTAATTGCTTGAAATACACCTGAATAAGTTCATTGTACACCATTAAAACGTATCATACCCAGTGTATGATTCGATTTCAGACCATTGCAACAGTAATTACATAAAAAAATCTGCAAAAGTTGATTTCATGCCATTAAAACCTATAATAATTTGTGTATGATAGGTCATTTACCACTAATTACTTGAAATATAACTGAAAAGGTTCATATTTAACCATTTTAACTCGTCATACCCATTGTATGATTCGATTTCTGCCCACTGTAAAAGTAATTAGTTGAAAAAACCAGTAAAAGTTGATTTTATGCCATTGAAACCTATCATACATTGTGTATGACAAGTCATTTACCACTAATTGCTTGGAATATACCTGAATAAGTTTATTTTACACCATTAAAACGCATCATACCTAGTGTATGATTCGATTTCAGACCACTGTAACAGTAATTAGTTGAAAAAACCAGTAAAAGTTGATTTTATGCCATTGAAACCTATCATACATTGTGTATGACAAGTCATTTACCACTAATTGCTTGGAATATACCTGAATAAGTTTATTTTACACCATTAAAATGCATCATACCCAGTGTATGATTCGATTTCAGACCACTGTACCCCCCCTTATTACTTGAAAAAATCAGCAAAAGTTAATTTTATGCCATTATAACCTATCATACATTGTGTATGATAAGTCGTTTACCACTAATTTCTTGTGATACACCTGTATAAGTTCACTTTACAGCATTATAATGCATCATACACAGTGTATGATTTTATTAATTACTTCAAGTACACCTAAACAAGGTCTGGGAGGGAAGAAGAAGAAAGGGCAAATTTGGAAATTATATTTTTTTTTTGACAAAAAAAAATTCAAAAGGAAGAAAAAAAATGAAGAAAAGGGGAGTGAAAAGTAAAAATAGTGTACTTTTGCCTGTCTTGCATTAAATGAGTAGAGAGAAAGAGAGAGAGAGAGAGAGGACGGATGTGGGGGGGGGGGGGGGGGGGGGGTGAGGTGGGAGGGCATTTTTGTCCAAAAAAGTCTATTTAAGGTTTAAGGGGTCTAAAAAACATTAAGGGGGGGCTGGGGGTCCAATCCGTACGATTTCCCAAGATCATTTAATATTCGAGGTTATAGAAAATAATAAAAAGTAAAAAATTCAATATCTTTACTATATAATTTTACAAAGTATATGTTAGGTTATGTCTCAAATTACTTGTTTTATTTTATATTGGGCTGCCGTATGGTCACCGATCGGGAGGGAGGGAAAGCCGATCGATCGGGTGATTTAAGGAAAGATTCGGAGTGTTTTGGAAGTTTTGAGCACCGATCGATCGGTGGGTTCCGATCGATAGGGAGCCTTGTTGCGCCAGCCCTAATTATTTTCTATAAATAAGGGTTTAGGGTTTCGATTTTCAGTGAGAGGTTTCTCCCATTCAGATCCAATCAAAGAGCGTGTGAGCCGCCATTAAGAAAAAAAGGTGATTTCGTAATTCTTTCAAGATATTCGAGTGCTACGAGAGTTCATAGGGAGTAATTGTAATTCTTCCATATATCTCGTTTGGAAAGTGTCGTTGTAATTCTTCCGTTCAGTTAATAAAGAATCTCCATCTCCGCCCGTGGTTTTCTCCCCTCTCGATTGTAGAGGGGTTTCCACGTAAATATTGTGTGTTCTTATTTTGTTCTTTCTTTCTCCATATTTGTTTACTTCTCATTTTGCGTGAGTTATATTATTTGAATCGAATCAAGTTTCCAGGGTTTACGCTTACGCATTAAGTTTTCTTCCACAAATTGGTATCTTAGTATACTAGATTTGTTAAGTTCCCCTTTCAAATTGGTATCAGAGCCCTGGTTATTTCTATTTGATAATATGACGTCCGCAATTAGATCCGAAATTGAGAAGTTTGGTGGTCAAGGGAGCTTCAACTTATGGCAGGTTCGCGTTAAGGGCCTCTTGACTCAGAATGGCTTGAAGAAAGTTTTGGATGGGAAAGAGAAGAAATCAGAGAATCTTACACAAGCACAATGGGAGGAATTGGATGAGAAGGCGCTCACAGCAATTCAGATGTGCCTTATCGATGACGTTTTGACAGAAGTTTTGGAAGTGAAGACCGCTAAGGAGTTGTGGGAGAAATTGCATAATATGTTTTGTTTCAAGTTTGTCTCCAACAAACTCGCAGTTAAGCGCCGGTTATTCACGTTTCGTATGTCAGAAGGTATGTCACTTAAGAATCACGTCAGTGAATTTAATTCAATTATTCAAGATTTGAAATAATTGGATGATGTTCCTAAGGATGAAGATTAGGTAATGTTGTTGTTATGTTCTCTCTCTACTTCATATAAGGGTTTTGTCGAAAGCATGATTTATGGGGGTAGACAAACCATATCTGTTGATGAAGTTAAAAGAAACCTACTGAGTAAAGAACGAGTAGATAGGGAATTATCTGACTCTGTGTATAACTCAGGTAGTGGTTTATTTGTGAGGGGGAGAATCGAGTATGATCATAGTGGAAATAAGTCTAATTCTAGGTATCAAGACCCAACCTGTAACTACTGTCGTAAGAAAGGGCACATTAAGAAAGACTGTTATAAGCTTAAGAGAAAATTAGAAGCAGATAATAGGTCTGACCGGAGATCCATAGCAGCTACTGTTGTTGGTGGTGAGAATGAAGATCTTCTTTTGTCCGTGTCTGAACCTCAGTCTAATTTGAAAGATAGTTGGATTTTTGGATTCGGGTTGCTCCTATCGTGTCTATCCCAACCGGGATTGGTTTTCCACATACGAGTCTATTCGAGGTGGAGTTGCTTTGATGGGTAATGATAATCCATGCAAAGTTCTGGGTATAGGAACAATTCGTTTTAGGATGTTCGATGGCACTATCAGGGTTTTTGGCGATGTTCGTCATGTTCCTGATTTGAAGAAAAATCTCATCTCTTTAGGTACTCTTGAATCTAAAGGGTACAGGTACACAGCTGAAGGTGGAGTTTTGAAGGTCGTTAAGGGTGCATTGACAGTTATGAAGGGCAGAAGGTCAGGTACGTTGTATGAACTTGTTGGTTCCACATTTGTTAGATCTGTTGCAGTATCTTCATCATCCTTGTTGTTGACAGAACCAGATATCACAAATTTAGGACATTTGAGATTGGATCATTCAGGTGATAGGTGTCTGTCTGAGCATAGTGTAAAGGGCTCTTTGTGTGGTCAGTCCAGAGGACTGCTGGTATGTGAACAAGGGCTTTATGTGAAGCAGAAAGGTTTTCTCTTCAAACAATTCCTGACGAGACGTGTCACGTTTGGTGAGTCTTCATTATTGTTATCTCCACAGAAGATGTCATCAGTTGTTTGTGATTCAGGTCAGGTGAGTAAGCCAGAGGGAGTTGAGTTCAGTAACACAGTTCAGCAGTGGGTGGCTGTTTCAATTGATGTGTCAAGAGCCAATTTAGATAAGAAGATTGGCATTGCTGATAACCTCTCAGATATGTTCACTCAGTTTCTACCTAACAGGAAGTTCAAGCTTCGCACGGTTAGGTTTCATACTTCGTTGTGTTAATTCCGTGTGTGGGGGTTTAGTGGAGAAGGTGGAGGAAATTCTTTTATGTATGTAATTTGAGCCAAGGTGGATATTTGTCAGGTTATGTCTCAAATTACTTGTTTTATTTTATATAGGGTTGCTGTATGGTCACCGATCGATCGGGAGGGAAAGCCGATAGATCGGGTGATTTAAGGAAAGATTCGGAGTGTTTTGGAAGTTTTGAGCGCCGATCGATCGGGAGCCTTGTTGCGCCGGCCCTAATTATTTTCTATAAATAAGGGTTTAGGGTTTCGGTTTTCAGTGAGAGGTTTATCCCATTCAGATCCAATCAAAGAGTGCGTGAGCCACCATTAAGAAAAAGAGGTGATTTCGTAATTCCTCCAAGATATTCGAGTGCTACGAGAGTTCAGAGGGAGTGATTGTAATTCTTCCATATATCTCGTTTGGGAAGTGTCGTTGTAATTCTTCCGTTCAGTTAATAAAGAATCTCCATCTCCGCCAGTGGTTTTCTCCCCTCTCGATTGTAGAGGGGTTTCTACGTAAATATTGTGTGTTCTTGTTTTGTTATTTCTTTCTCCATATTTGTTTACTTCTCGTTTTGCGTGAGTCATATTATTTGAATCGAATCAAGTTACCAGGGTTTTCGCTTCCGCATTAAGTTTTCCCTAACAGATTTGGTATCAGAGCATACCAGATTTGTTAAGTTCCCTTTCAGTATATAATATTATATCTTTTATTAAGTTAAATAAAATTCTAATACAATTATACATAAATTATATTTAAAAGTATAAATATTCTTCGTGCATCGTACATGATAACACTAAAAATATATTATAAAGAAGTTCTCCTTCTCCTTATAACTCTTTATACCTCAATTCTTACATTTTTAAGTGTTTACTCCAATTTTTAATATAATATATATATATATATATACATACATCACACTTGATACAGTGCAAAATTTCTTAGTGTGCTAGTCTAACGTTTTGAGCAAGACGGGGTTCAAAGCTTTCTGTACTACGTGAAGCAAGTCATATCAAAAATTGTATGTGTGTGAAATAAGTAGAATGGAGCTTTTCCAAGGCAGGGGTCGAGTGGATTAGACAAAGAATGGTGCGTAAAATGGTTCTTCTTCGACTCTTAAGGAAGTTGTGTTGAATATTATTTTTGGCTGTAATAGGTGTTTCGGGTGTACTTATAGGGTGGTGTAATCTCATAATTGTATAGATTATGTACTAGATTATCTTCTATTAATAAAATCTCAATTATCAAAATAAAATATCACACTTAATACAATGCTATATTAATAATAATTTTCAACATAAAAAAAAGATTTAAAAAATATTATACCATATTTAATCTTCTATTACAACTATGGTTGTTTTAGTTTTAATTTTAAAATAATTACGCTCACAAAAAATATAAAAAAAGATATACATAAAGGAACACACTAGTGTCTCAAGGGCTCCCGCCTACACAGGGTTTGGGAGGGCGGATGTACACAGCCTTCCCCCTTCAGGGTGTTACGCTGAAGAAAGGCTGTTTCCCAGTGTCCCTAACCTGAGGGTGATGACTTCCCAGGAGGTCACCCATCCTGGTACTACTCTCACCCAAGCACGTTTAACTTCGAAGTTCTAATGGAATCCTGTGACGGCATATTATGCTTAACGTATGCCCTCTCCCTGTACCCTTGAAACTCTCATCAATGGAATATATAAAAAATAAATTGTCACAATTTCAAATTAGTTATTTATTTTTTCTTATGGCTTTTATGACATGTAGTAAATAGCGAGCCTATAAATAAATGGTCCTCTTTTAAACCAAAAAAAAAAGTCATGTCACGACCATCGTGTAAAGCAACTAACCATACTCGACTCGACAGACAATTCGACCCTACTGGACTAGCCAAACTAGCAGGTAAAACTAAGGCGACCCATTCAACTTAGCGGGCTCAGTCATGGGATCTTAAAAATTTTATCTAAACCTGGATCGTTAAACATTGTTGGCAGTTGAGAAGATTGGGATCATGCTGATCCTCATCTTAAGCTAACTGCCAATAACCTTCACCCATCAACTTAAACTTTTAGAAAAAATGGTTATTTGATATGGTATCAGAGCCTTGTTAGCTAAAATGCCACGTGTTCGAATCTCAACAGCCCCCACTTATTAAAATAATTTAAGCATAAGGTATGAGGTGTGCCTGTGCACTATCCATGTTTCAAGCTCAATTGTCATTCGCGTGAGGGGATATTTTAAAATATAAAATTATTTATAGATTTTTACTTATCAGCTTAAACTTTTGAAAAAAATAATTCCTTAACAGACATAACCCAGTCCCGTCATTTGTATCGACGAGTCTGACCCAGTTTTAATCCATACTCAATTTGAGATTTGTTTTTTTTTTCCCCCCTAAAAATTAAAAAACAACCACTAAAATGGTTGAAAATAAAGTTTTAAAGTAATTCCCTAAAAACTAAAAATAAACAAACTAAAATAAAGTTTTAAAGTAATGCCCGACAAACTAACACCCGCCACGCGGCTTTCTTTTGCGGTTTGAAAAGTCTTGAGCCGTGCGTGTCACGTGCCGTTGAAAAATGAGGGCGCCTCTTGATGTTGAGCAAGTGATGCGCGCGATTTTATTTTATCTCAATAATTCGAAAATACTAACATTTATTTGGTCGACACGAACTTAGTCTTATCTATATTTTAATAAAGTTGTTAAAGCAGCTTCTACAAATATTAATTTTTAAAAAAATATACGATTAAGTATTTAAAAGTTTTTAAAAAGGGACTAACTTTTATATAATATATAGAAATTAGTAACGTTTTAGTGAGTTAGTCTTAGTTAAACTTATTACAAGTCGCGAAAAACAAAATGAATGAATTACGGACACGAGATCTTAAAACTAGCGTAAGAATCGACTATGAACAACGGAATTTAACAGGGTTCAGACTCTAAAATTGGTCCTACGTTCTCAGCTCTCTAACTTTAGAGAGATATTCGCTATTAATTATGATTATTACAAGTTATTAACTGATTACAACCAATAAACAATGAATACAACATAATAACTCAAACTACAGACTCAGTATTGGCTTATAAGATAGAAAGCTGACGATCTAACCCTGGATCTTGAAGATCTTCTCACTAGCAGCAGCAATCTTCCATAGATCTTGACTCACAAGCTTTGAACCTCCATGATTGAGGTTCATAGAAGCATTATAGGGTTCGGGTTTCACAAGAAGGGCAAGACGGAGCAGAGAAAACCAAATTATTTGGGGGAAAACAGATGAAAAATGAAATTTGCGGCTCTCCAACCGTAAACCCTGCCCCTACCTTCAATCCCCGTGTTACATACTAAAGGAGTTTCCATCCCAAAACTATTTGGCGACGGGTGGAGTAACTCCTTAAGTATACAAACTAGTATTTTTCATCACTACCCACCAATGTGGGATTGCATTGTTTGCCCTTTGGGCTGTATTGCCTCAGCTAAGCCCAACTCCTCATCGTTGTTGTGCTTTAAAACGCATTTGACAGTCCAGAATCATTAAAAGAAACATAGATCTTGCGGCCCAGAAAGCACCACCTTACTTTTAGTCAATGGAAGAGACGGAGACACGCGTCACTATAATAATGGAACAAAGGACGATTGGATAGCATGGATAGACGGCATGGTAGGTAAATAGTAGAAATAGGCAGGAGCACTTTGGACAATACCCAAATTTGCCAAATTCAACCTTTTAGAACATAATTGCCCTCCAACTTGTACATATTTACATCTCATGCCACTGCTCTGTACAGATAATAGAGCGTTGCGTTTTGAGTTCTTATCCGACATCAAACGATGCGTTTGGACTTGTAATAACACCTAATTTGTAGCTTATCTCATTTTAGCTTATTTAACCCTTATTTTTATATTTATTATGCATGATTTAGGCCATATATTTACCAATTAGGATCCAAAAAGAATATAAGAACAATAATAACCACCCAACTCTCAAAGAGACTCCTGTTTAGACAGAATTGGATAAAGTAAGTTGTACAAAATATTGCTCTTACGTGATTTTACCTTCTAAGAGACTGTTTTTGTATAATTTAAATATTTTTATATTTATTTAGCATAATAACAGTCGAAGTAAAACTAAACAAGGATATTTTTATTTAGCACAATATCATTTATACTATACAATGTTATCAATGATCTATTTTAAACAAAAGACATTATTTATAAATTTTTATTCCAACGTAAAAAGATTATCTTTACTTGTATTTAAAAGATTTGTTTATTAAAAATCACATAAGTTTTAGGTGCGATTTCAAAAAACTAACTATATTTTCTAATTTTTTAAAAAAATTGACTTAATTTTTAAAATTTTTAATATCATACCTTAATCTTAACACCGTTGACATCCGTTAGTCTTTACTTACACGGCTTTTGGAAAAAAAAAGAGAAAATAATTTAAAAAAAATTTAAATTTACATTTAAATAAGTTTAAATATTTAAAAAATATCTTAAATACACTAAAAATTTGTATTATATTTTTAAAATATTTTTTAAATGCTGCGGAAGTACAAACTAATGGATGTTGACGGTGCGATTTTAAAAAATTTTGAAAAGTTTATGTTCTTTTTTAAAAAATAAAAAATATAGGCAGTTTCTTAAAACCGTACCTTAAATTTAGATGATTTTTAATAAAATCCCTATTTAGAAATACATTTTCTTTTATATCAGACATCCACAAATTCAGTAAGAAATAAAAAAAAAATATATATATTTGTTTACAGAAAAAAGTTTAATTAAATAAACCACTGACTTATATTTAAAAAAAAAAAAAAAAGAAAACTATGTACTAAAAATCAAAAGGTCTTTTGATTTCTGGGAAAATTCCATGGAATTACTCATACAAGTAAACGAGCGACTGCGAAAACCAAAAAAATGAAGACAGAGGCAAGGCACCACTTTACGTATATAATGGAGTGACCATTTTGCATATCTAAGTCAGATAATTACGCCCTCTTTTGGAATCATGGGATCAACAACAAATTCACTGGATTCGAATCATCATCATCATCATCATCAACATGATTCAGTGTAAGTATATCTTGAACACTATCTGATTTTTACTCATTTCTGTATTGTTGATGAATTGCAATTGTTAAATTCTATGGTACAATCAGTTGGCCTTTACTGGAGTAATTCATTAAGCTTTGAGATTCAGCTGGACTCACGCGTATAGTCCTTAATACTTACTTTCACGTGTGGATCCGGCTTCATCGGAGAAGCCCTTAATATAACAAATTCAAATGCGCCCTTCTCTTTCGAGGACATGGTGCGTCCAGCAAGAGCCTGGGATCATTAATCTGGCTCTGATATCATGTCCAGAAATCAATTATTTTCGAAGTTTAAGAATAATAAATGCTTTGGGCTTGAAGTATGGATATTGCATAAGCCTATCTCATATCTTGTGCCTAAATTATACTTCCACTGAAAGTGGGGCTGGTAAGACTTGAACTCATGAACTCAGGGTCATCAATGCTCTGATATCACATCAGTGAACTAACTTTTCTAAAAACTTAAACTAATGGGTGAAGACCTATGATTGGTTTTATACTCTAACAATAATGTTTCAGTAGTTTTAGGCCATGCTGCTGCTGTTGCACGAGCGCCGAAGATCATGTTAAACTGGTATGAATCCTTACACTTTTTTGAATATTGTTATTTGTTTGGTGTGATTATTATGTACTATTTTTGCTGATTTTGGGCTTAATTTCATGGCAAATACTAACATTTATATAGTTGTTATTGTTGTTGCTAACCAAGGAGGGTACCAACACGCCGTCACCAGATCCCATTAGAACTTCGAAGTTAAGCGTACTTGGGCGAGCGGTAATACCCTGAAGGGGGAAGGCTGCGTACATCCGCCCCGACCCTGCTTAGGCGGGAGCCTTTGGAGCACTGAGTATATATGCTGCTTATTGTTGCTGCTAATTGATTCGAGTAGTAGTGTGGAGAGATCAATATGCATCTGAGATTTATCTGCCTGCTTTTCCCTCTTTCTTTAATTTGCTTGACGTTAATGCTCAGTTTGGCTTAAAACTTGGAAAAAAGACAAAACTAGAGAAAAAAAGGAAGAAGTGGAAGTGGGAAGTACTATTAGTTTTTATTTGTTTGGTTACGGATTAGTTTTTTAACCATTCTTAGTTTTCCCTAAAATTTATTGTTTTTTCATAAGGTTTGTTAAGTTTAGCTTACTTTTTCCACCTATTTTGAGAGGAAAAGTGGTAAAAATGAAACAACTAGAGTTTTATTCAATTTTGCTTACTTTTGTTTTTTTCTGTTTTGCTCTTTGTTAACCAAACACACCTATTTTTTAGGTTTACACAGTTTTCCTCAATTTTTTCCAGTCTTACATTTTACTGAAACTAAACCAAACTGAGGGTAAGAGGTTTTGTCTACTAAAATAGTGAAGAGATAGAAAATGATTTTGATGGTTGACATTGATCTCACTTGACAATTTTGAATAGTTGGAAGACGTCGTTGAGCGAGTAGTTGGGCGCATGGTTGTGCCGTTACTGCAACCGCAAGGATCATCATCTCTGCCTTCAAGGTTCTGATGACTTTTGACTTTCCTTAATTGAATTAATTTGCTCTTCTTGAAGTTTTCCTTGCTAAATTTATCACCGGAATGTAGGCTCAATCGATGGAGTTGGTATATATAATATAAAGGTTTAGATATAAGTCCAACTTTCATAAAAAAAAAAAAACTAATTTGTATTGAGTGAAGTAACTTATAGACTTGTGTATTAATCTCTTATTTCTCATAACTTCAATATGGAATTTGTCATTAGACTTACACGTGGAATCGTTTAATGTCTTCAAACATTTTGTTGCTGTTATTTGCACCTATGATTTGTGAGTTAATTTTCTGTTAGGAAAATGAACATAATTTCTACTACTGTGTTCTGTTCTATGGGTCGAGAGCCATTGGAAACAACCTCTCTACATAGTAACACATTGTAGAGGATAAGGTTGTGTACATCTTATCCTCTCTAAACCCTGCTTTAGTTGGAGCCACTTTGAGACATTAGGTTGTTGTTGTTGTGGTGATGTTTTGTTCTATGTTACTCAAACTCAAGTTGCTTGTCGAACATGTATTCCGAAGTGTCAGGAGGGTTAGATCCGGTTAACTTCAGCTGCTTTTGTACCTAACGGTGTCATATTGTGACACCTGAACAACCACAATTTAGGTGAGATTATGAGCGTACATAGGTCTTGCTCCAATACAGAAGAGAGGAGGAAGATCAAGTAGCCTTGGAGGGGCTTTGTCACAACCCTCAAGGTTGTGACGGCCCAAATCTAGGACTTAGGCCCGTAAGAGACAATAGAGGTTAAGATGAGGGAGAGAATAAGAAATACTGTTGAGATGAGAGAAAGAAATAGAATTTAGGAGATGAGAAATAGAGAGTAAAGATGGGAAAGTAAGAGAATTCATATCATTGATTTAATTGGATTGATTACAAAATGCCTATTTATAGAAATACAAGAAAATACTGAAAATATCAACTAAATCTAAAAATATCTAAAAACATCGAGAAGCATCTATTACAACAATTAATCTTGAATTCAATCCCAAAAGAGTATCTTTCCTAACGGCTAGGACAGGGAGGCGCCCCCTAACGGCTAGTTCAGGCACTGTTCCGGTGCGGCAAGGCGTAGGACGCTGGCTGGGGACGCACTGGACATGCTGGGGACACGCCGGCCTGGGACGGCACTGGCACGGGCCTGGGTCGCGCACTGGCACGGGCCTGACAAGGCCTGAGACACGACCTGGACATGGGCTAGGACAGGCGCTGGCATTGTCTTGACATTGTCATGACAAGCTGAGGCACGGTCTGGGCAGTGAACCATGACAAGGTTAGGCACGGTCTGGGCAGCGAACCATGACAAGGCTGGGCAGCGACCTAGGCATGTCTTGACAAGCGATCTCGACACGGACCTCGGGCTACCTGCTCGGTCTTTTGACACTGTCACGGACCAGGGAACATCGTGTCCGTGACATTCCCGCCCCCTTAAGTTCGTCCTTGTCCTCAAGGATGCGATGACGGTGCAACCTTCGGCTCCCGGACCCCTTTTGATTGTCTGTCCCGTTGCCTCCCCGTTGTCACCCATATCCTTTACCTCTTTCCCCTGGTCGAACGGATGATCCTTGTCCCCAAGGATCGTAAGCCACGATAGAAGACTCGGACCCTCGAAAATTCTAGTTCCAATTCCCGTTCTTGGGAAACATTCCCCAAGCGGTGTTTTCACGGCCCTCGGTCCAAAGTCCCTGAATGTCCTTGCTTGCACAACAACGAGCGGTTGCTGAGAAGACGGATGACTTGGGCCCTTGAGGATTTTAGTTCCGATCCTGGTTCTTGGGAAGCATCCCCATGACCGGCCCTTTTTCTTCTTGGTTTTCAGCCTGATTTTCTTCTTTATGTGCGACCCACCACGTTCCCGCTGCGTCTCTTGCTGCGGTATCACTGTCCGTATGCCATTACCTTCCGTTGGCCTAAGCCTTAGCACGGGAAGCTCAAGGTAGGGATCCTTGACAGTGGCTTCAATGTTCGTGACTTGCGGCTTGTCCTTAGATTGTGGTGACTCAAGGAACAGGGTGTCACCTTCGGATGCTTCAGGTACCACGGGTTCCTTTGCTACCCATATTGATGGCTCATATACTTCCTCAACCAAGGGAGCCTCTTCCGGTTCATCCTCAACGTCAACGGCCCGTTCTTGGGAGATTTGTTTGTCCGGCGTAGGTAGTGCATCACAATCCCCAATTCTTGTGGTTTGTCAATGTGGAGTACAACCGGTTGTTGATGTTGGAGATCATGCGGTTCCAAAGTGAATTTTGACTCTTCCGGTTTCGGTTCTCTTGGTCCCTCACTTTGGTTAAGACCCTTAGACTTTTCTACCAAGTGACTAGGCAATTGAGGTTGAGTAGGATTAATCTCTTCTCTTAAACGGTCAACACGTTTGGCTAAAGACTCGAGGGTAGCCCGTAACTCCTTTTGTCTACTTGCAAATGAATCTACGGACTCACTCACATCATGGGTCAAGACTTCCGACCCCTCTACCCTTTCCCTTATGGCTGCATTACTCCCGGTCGTGATGTTAAAAGTATGGAACTTATCAATACTTTCTTTAGGAGGCGTCAAGATTTCAATGTCTAGTGCACAACAATGGTCATAAACATTACGTCCATGTAGCCCTTGGCGTGCACTTTTAGCTTCCTCCCAAGAAGCGTATTTTACATGTGCTTCCACTTTTATGGACGAAATCGAGATGATGACAATTTCCTCAACGACACCATAGATAGAAAAGACTCGGTTGAGAACATCCTTTGTAATGGGATAAAGAAGACCCGTTACCTTAACCAATAACGTAGAGAAAACTATGGTTGTAATCTCCCTAGGAGGCGTGGATACTTGGATGTCCATTCTACAACAATAAGTGTAGAGGTTACTTCCGTGTAAGCAACTACAAGCACTCTCGGCATCATTTCTCGAAGTGTAAGACACATGGACTTCCACTCTAAGAGAAGTCACCAAGACGTACTTTATATTTGCAATACACCCAAAAGGAGAGAAAACTCTACGAATAACATCCTCGGTAATGGGATAAAGGGTCTCGGTTACCTTAACAATTAACGTGGCCATCTCAATGACGTTCTTGAACCATTTTCTTGAAAAAGCCTCGGATTAATCAACTATGGCAGCAACAAAAAGCTTGAATTCTTGAATTCTTGATTTTGCCCCAAATACTTCTTGACACAATTTGCACCGCAAGGATTTTCTTGAATTTTTTTATTATTATTTTTTCGACTTAAACGAACACTTTGTCACGATCAAGTGGTCGGTTCTTGGATCATGCTCAACGTGGCTTGGATCGCAATTCTTGCCCACTTGCTCGCAACATGCGCCTTCACTTCAATGCGGAATAGATCGTGGCCTTGATTGCAACTGCTCTGATACCAATTTGTCACAACCCTCAAGGTTGTGACGGCCCAAATCTAGGACTTAGGCCCGTGAGAGACAATAGAGGTTAAGATGAGGGAGAGAATAAGAAATAGAGTTGAGATGAGAGAGAGAAATAGAGTTTAGGAGATGAGAAATAGAGAGTAAAGATGGGAAAGTAAGAGAATTCATATCATTGATTTAATTGGATTGATTACAAAATACCTATTTATAGAAATACAAGAAAATACTAAAAATATCAACTAAATCTAAAAATATCTTAAAACATCTAGAAGCATCTATTACAACAATTAATCTTGAATTCAATCCCAAAAGAGAATCTTTCCTAACGGCTAGGACAGGGAGGCGCCCCCTAACGGCAAGTTCAAGCACTGTTCCGGTGCGGCAAGGCGTAGGACGCTGGCTGGGGACGCACTGGACATGCTGGGGACATGCGGGCCTGGGACGGCACTGGCACGGGCCTGGGTCGCGCACTGGCACGGGCCTGACAAGGCCTGAGACACGACCTGGACAGGGGCTAGGACAGGCGCTGGCATTGTCTCGACATTGTCATGACAAGCTGAGGCACGGTCTGGGCAGTGAACCATGACAAGGTCAGGCACGGTCTGGGCAGCGAACCATAACAAGGCTGGGCAGCGACCTAGGCATGTCTTGACAAGCGATCTCGACACGGACCTCAGGCTACCTGCTCGGTCCTTTGACACTGTCGCGGACCAGGGAACATCGTGTCCGTGACATTCCCGCCCCCTTAAGTTCATCCTTGTCCTCATGGATGCGATGACGGTGCAACCTTCTGCTCCCGGACCCCTTTTGATTGTCTGTCCCGTTGCCTCCCCGTTGTCACCCATATCCTTTACCTCTTACCCCGGGTCGAATGGATGATCCTTGTCCCCAAGGATCGTAAGCCACGATAGAAGACTCGGACCCTCGAAAATTCTAGTTCCAATTCCCGTTCTTGGGAAACATTCCCCAAGCGGTGTTTTCACGGCCCTCGGTCCAAAGTCCCTGAATGTCCTTGCTTGCACAACAACGAGCGGTTGCTGAGAAGACGGATGACTTGGGCCCTTGAGGATTTTAGTTCCGATCCCAGTTCTTGGGAAGCATCCCCATGACCGGCCCCTTTTCTTCTTGGTTTTCAGCCCGGTTTTCTTCTTTATGTGCGACCCACCACGTTCCCGCTGCGTCTCTTGCTGCGGTATCACTGTCCGTATGCCATTACCTTCCGTTGGCCTAAGCCTTAGCACGGGAAGCTCAAGGTAGGGATCCTTGACAGTGGCTTCAATGTTCGTAACTTGCGGCTTGTCCTTAGATTGTGG
Source organism: Simmondsia chinensis (assembly GCA_018398585.1). Taxonomy (NCBI): domain Eukaryota; kingdom Viridiplantae; phylum Streptophyta; class Magnoliopsida; order Caryophyllales; family Simmondsiaceae; genus Simmondsia; species Simmondsia chinensis. Next base: position 3,840,974 of record JAGTTD010000009.1, read on the forward strand.
TGACTCAAGGAACAGGGTGTCACCTTCGGATGCTTCAGGTACCACGGGTTCCTTTGCTACCCATATTGATGGCTCATATACTTCCTCAACCAAGGGAGCCTCTTCCGGTTCATCCTCAACGTCAACGGCCCGTTCTTGGGATATTGCTTTGTCCGGCGTAGGTAGGGCATCACCAATCCCCAATTCTTGTGGTTTGTCAATGTGGAGTACAACCGGTTGCTGATGTTGGAGATCATGCGGTTCCAAAGTGAATTTTGACTCTTCCGGTTTCGGTTCTCTTGGTCCCTCACTTTGGTTAAGACCCTTAGACTTTTCTACCAAGTGACTAGGCAATTGAGGTTGAGTAGGATTAATCTCTTCTCTTAAACGGTCAACACGTTTGGCTAAAGACTCGAGGGTAGCCCGTAACTCCTTTTGTCTACTTGCAAATGAATCTACGTACTCACTCACATCATGAATCAAGATTTCCAACCTCTCTACCCTTTCCCTTATGGCTGCATTACTCCCGGTCGTCATGTTAAAAGTATGGAACTTATCAATACTTTCTTTAGGAGGCGTCAAGATTTCAATGTCTAGTGCACAACAATGGTCATAAACATTACGTCCATGTAGCCGTTGGCGTGCACTTTTAGCTTCCTCCCAAGAAGTGTATTTTACATGTGCTTCCACTTTTATGGACGAAGTCGAGATGATGACAATTTCCTCAACGACACCATAGATAGAAAAGACTCGGTTGAGAACATCCTTTGTAATGGGATAAAGAAGACCCGTTATCTTAACCAATAACGTAGAGAAAACTATGGTTGTAATCTCCCTAGGAGGCGTGGATACTTGGATGTCCATTCTACAACAATAAGTGTAGAGGTTACTTCCGTGTAAGCAACTACAAGCACTCTCGGCATCATTTCTCGAAGTGTAAGACACATGGACTTTCACTCTAAGAGAAGTCACCAAGACGTACTTTATATTTGCAATACACCCAAAAGGAGAGAAAACTCTACGAATAACATCCTCGGTAATGGGATAAAGGGTCTCGGTTACCTTAACAATTAACGTGGCCATCTCAATGACGTTCTTGAACCATTTTCTTGAAAAAAGCCTCGGATTAATCAACTATGGCAGCAACAAAAATCTTGAATTCTTGAATTCTTGATTTTGCCCCAAATACTTCTTGACACAATTTGCACCGCAAGGATTTTCTTGAATTTTTTTATTATTATTTTTTTGACTTACATGAACACTTTGTCACGATCAAGTGGTCGGTTCTTGGATCATGCTCAACATGGCTTGGATCGCAATTCTTGCCCACTTGCTCGCAACATACGCCTTCACTTCAATGCGGAATAGATCGTGGCCTTGATTGCAACTGCTTTGATACCAATTTGTCACAACCCTCAAGGTTGTGACGGCCCAAATCTAGGACTTAGGCCCGTAAGAGACAATAGAGGTTAAGATGAGGGAGAGAATAAGAAATAGAGTTGAGGAGAGAGAGAGAAATAGAATTTAGGAGATGAGAAATAGAGAGTAAAGATGGGAAAGTAAGAGAATTCATACCATTGATTTAATTGGATTGATTACAAAATGCCGATTTATAGAAATACAAGAAAATACTAAAAATATCAACTAAATCTAAAAATATCTAAAAACATCTAGAAGCATCTATTACAACAATTAATCTTGAATTCAATCCCAAAAGAGTATCTTTCCTAACGGCTAGGACAGGGAGGCGCCCTCTAACGGCTAGTTCAGGCACTGTTCCGGTGCGGCAAGGCGTAGGACGCTGGCTGGGGACGCACTGGACATGCTGGGGACACGCGGGCCTGGGACGGCACTGGCACGGGCTTGGGTCGCGCACTGGCATGGGCCTGACAAGGCCTGAGACACGACCTGGACATGGGCTAGGACAGGCGCTGGCATTGTCTTGACATTGTCATGACAAGCTGAGGCACAATCTGGGCAGTGAACCATGACAAGGTCAGGTACGGTCCGGGCAGCGAACCATGACAAGGCTGGGCAGCGACCTAGGCATGTCTTGACAAGCGATCTCGACACGGACCTCTGGCTACCTGCTCGGTCCTTTGACACTGTCACGGACCAGGGAACATCGTGTCCGTGACATTCCCGCCCCCTTAAGTTCATCCTTGTCCTCAAGGATGCGATGAGGGTGCAACCTTCGGCTCCCGGACCCCTTTTGATTGTCTGTCCCGTTGCCTTCCCGTTGTCACCCATATCCTTTACCTCTTTCCCCTGGTCGAACGGATGATCCTTGTCCACAAGGATCGTAAGGCACGATAGAAGACTCGAACCCTCGAAAATTCTAGTTCCAATTCCCGTTCTTGGGAAACATTCCCCAAGCGGTGTTTTGTCACGATCTTGAGTTCGTGACTTAAGATTCAAAGATCGTGGTGATCTAAGAATTTGGTTGATAAGGGGTTTAGAGTTAAGATGAGAGAAAGAAGGTGATATTTAGATGAGAAATAGAGAGAATTAAGACGGGAAAGAGAAGAGTTCATTTCATGTTTGTTTGGATACCAATTACAAGTATATGTCTCCCTATTTAAGCTACTTACAACAATTCAAATGAATTAGGCGGGAAATAACCGCCACAAGTAAAAAGGCGGGAAGGGGAAGGGAGGAGCGTGTTGCTTGTAACCGCTTCTTGATGTTCTAGATTCTTCTATTTCATTTCCTTTATTTTAATTGGCTAATTAATTAAATTAATACCCAATTTATATTTATTAATACCGGGTGTTAGTTCAATTAAGAATGGGCCATTACAAGTACTAACGGGCCGGGCCTAAGGCAGTGTCATGACATCCTCAGGCAGCGAACCGGGCTGAGCCTTGACAATCCGCTGGGCCGGACCTCAACAAACCTCTGGCGCGAACTTTAGCGGACCCAGACACGAGCTGGGGCAGACCCGTGACAGTGCCTTCCTCATGAAACGATCCTTGTCCTCAAGGATTAAAGAGGGGAAACTGCCTACGTAGGAAGGCCCAATCTTCCCATGTCTCCTCTGCCAAGTTTTTCCATTTGATCAGCACCTGTGCAACTCTCTTCTTGTCTCTTGTCACGGTCCGGTGTTGGAGCACGTCTAGAGGCATGACTTCAGGATCCCCGTCTGAGTCACATTGTGGAAGCTCGTTACTGCTTTGAACCCGTTGCCCAATCTTCCTTTTGAGCCTGGATACGTGGAAAACTGGGTGAATTTTGGCCCCTTCCGGTAGGTCTAGTTTGCAAGCAACAGACCCAATCTTGGCTAAGATTGGATAAGGACCGTAGTAGCGAGTTGCCAGTTTCAAGTTCCTTTTTAAGGCCATGGATGTCTGACGGTAAGGCTGCAGCTTGAGGTAGACTAAGTCCCCTACTTCAAACGTGCGCTCGGTCCTTTTCAGATCTGCCATCTGCTTATAACGATGCTGGGCTACCTTTAGATTTTCCTTAAGAATGTTGATCATATGGCCTCGTTCTGTGACAAAGTCCTCCACATCAGGAGAAGTAGAGTGACAGGGAACATCCCAAGCTAAGAGGCGTGGTTCATAACCATACAGGGCCTTGAATGGTGAGGTCTTCAGCGAGGAGTGATAGTTGGTGTTATACCAAAATTCCGCTAAAGGCATCCATTGGGCCCATAGCTTGGGCTTGAGGAGGGCCATGGCACGGAGATAATTTTCTAGGCACTGATTGACTCTCTCGGTCTGCCCATCAGATTGGGGGTGATAAGAGCTGCTCATGAGTAAATTCACCCCAGCAAGACGCATAAGTTCCTTCCAGAATAGACTTAAAAAGGAGGAATCCCTATCTGAGACTATGTCCTTTGGCAACCCATGCAAACGGTATACGTGATCCAGGAAGAGTTGAGCCGCTCTTGCTGCTGTATAAGGATGTGCCAAGGTCAAAAAATGGGCATACTTGGTGAAGCGGTCCACCACAACCAAGATCACATCCTTTCCTTGAGACCGAGGCAGGCCTTCAATGAAATCCAGGCTGATGCTGGACCAGGCCTGGTCTGGAACCGACAGGGGCTGGAGTAGGCCTGGGTAGGGCACATGTTCCCCTTTTGTACGTTGGCATATGTCACAGCTGCGCACCCATTCCTTGACACTGTCTCTGAGCTTTGGCCAGTAAAACATGCTCTTGACTCTCATCAACGTGCCTGTTTCTCCTGCATGTCCTCCAACTGGTGATTCATGGAGGGCAAGCAAGAGTTTGTCTCTTACGGATGCACTTTCACCCACATAGATGCGTCCCTTGTAACGGATGATCCCCTTTTCAAGGGAGAATGGAGGTTAGCCCTTAGGGTCAAGGGCCAGTTGAGCAAGGAGCTGGGAAGCTTGGACGTCATCTGCATAACTATCGCTAACCTCCCTCACCCAAGTTGGGGTGACAAGGGTCAGCTGGGCCAGCGTGCCCTGGTCCGGACCTTCACTGCGCCTTGACAAGGCATCTGCGGCACGGTTCTCGGCCCCCTTACGGTACTGAATGCCATAGCTGAGGCCCATAAGCTTGGAGACTCCCTTTTGTTGAAGTCTGGTGCTGATGCGCTGGTCCAAGAGGTGGCGCAAGCTGGAGTGGTCTGTCTTGATGATGAAATGGCTGTCAAGGAGGTAATGCCTCCATTTTTGGACGGCCATGATCACGGCCATGAGCTCCTTCTCATAAACAGATAGGCCCAAGTGGCGCGGACTGAGGGCCTGGCTAAGCTAAGCCAAGGGCCTCCCCTTTTGAGTCAAGACGGCCCCAATGCCAACGTCACAAGCGTCTGTTTCCAGGACAAAAGGCTCGCTGAAGTCAGGTAGGGCCAGCACGGGCGCTGTCATCATGGCGACTTTCAGGGACTCAAAGGCTTCCTGAGCGGTCACGTTCCAAAGGAAGGATCCTTTCTTGAGGAGGCTTGTCAAGGGTTTGCTCAACGTTCCATAACCCTTGATGAACTTACGGTAATATCCGGTGAGGCCAAGGAACCCACGGAGGCTTTTGACGCTTTTAGGTACGGGCCAATCTCTCATGGCTTCAATCTTGGCCATGTCAGTGGCCACCCCCTCTTGTGAGATAATATGGCCCAAGTACTCAACATGGTCTTGTCCGAACGTGCATTTGCTGTGTTTGGCGTACAGCTTATGGGCACGGAGCGTGTCCAAGACCAATGCTAAGTGTTGCAAGTGTGTGCCCATCCCCGGGCTGTAAATCAATATGTCATCAAAGAAGACCAAGACGAACTTCCTCAAGAATGGGGCAAAAACCTCATTCATTAGTGCTTGGAATGTGGCTGGGGCGTTGGTCAGACCAAAGGGCATGACCCGGAACTCATAGTGTCCCTGGTGCGTACGGAAGGCTGTTTTGTGGCGGTCCTCATTTCTGACTCGAATCTGATGATAACCGGCCCCGAGGTCTATTTTTGAGAAAACTGCTGCCCCTTGGAGTTCGTCCAAGAGATCATCAATGACCGGAATGGGGAACTTGTCTTTGACAGTAATCTGGTTGAGCTGGCGGTAATCAACGCAGAATCGGTAGGTGCCATCCTTCTTTTTGACTAAGAGGACGGGTGAAGCGAACGGACTTCTACTTGGCTCTATGATGGAAGTTGTGAGCATCTCTTTAACTTGCTTCTCGATCTCATCCTTTTGGTGGTGAGGATACCGGTAGGGCCTGATGTTAACAGGTTTGGCCCCTGGTATGGTAGGAATGTTGTGGTCATGAGTGCGAGGTGGAGGCAGCCCCTTTGGAATGTCAAACACATCTTCATATTGGTTCAACAGATGTGCTAAGTCTGGCTGTAACTTAGCTTCAGGAATTTCCACTACTCCGGTGGCCATGAAGAGATGGCCTATCACGCAGCTGGCCCGTTTCTTCAAGAACCGTGTAATGCCACGCTCGGATATGGAATGTAATGTTGCTTGCTCAGCCATGCCTTGCAACCGGACCGTCTTCCCCTCCTTGCAGCAAGAGAAGTGGAGGTTGGTGAAGTCAATGGTTGCGGGGCCATATCGTTGTAACCAATCCACTCCCAAAACCATGTCACTCCCACGTAGCTCAAGAACCCGTAGGTCGTCAGTGAAGGTAGTGCCCTGAACTTTCCACTTGACACCCGTGCATTTCTGATAGCTCATGAGGCTCTCCCCATTAGCTACGGTGACTGTCATGACAAGCGTTGGCACGGTCTCCAGCTTAAGTTCACGGACCATAGCAGCGTCTAGAAAGCTATTGGTGCTTCCACTATCAACAAGGACAGTAATGGTCCTCTTCTTGATGGACCCACTCAAGCGCATTGTATTATGAGTTATGCGCCCAGAGAGGGCGTTAAGGGAGATTTCCATCACCCCTGTGTCGTCTTCTTGAGCCTCCTCTTCTTCTTGCACCTCTTCTTCTTCTTCTTGCTCTTCCTCAACCTCCTCTTGCCCCTCCATACTTTGGAGCTGTTTGGACTTACAAATGTGTCCAGGAAAGTATCGCTCCCGGCACTTGTAACATTGTCCAGGTTCTCGCCTTGGAGCACTGGAGCCAGTGGAAGGTGCCGGACCTGACCGTGCCCCATTGGGCCTTGTCACGGACCCGTACGAGGACGCTGGGCCCTGGAAAGACACAGACGGTCCCGTGCGTGCACTGGACACTGTCTTGGCATGGAATCCAGGCCTGGTGACACCCGTTCCAGTCCCTCTGGTGCCGCGGATCTCAGCGATAGCCAAGTCTTGAAGCTTGGCTTGTTCAAATGCCAAACTTAAGTCCTTTGGCCTGGCTGCTTTGACTGAGGCTCTGAGGACCGGCTTGAGGCCGCTTATAAAACTGGAAACGAAGTAATCTTCCGTTAAAGTGGGATGATAAATCAACATCCAACTCTTGAGTTCTTCGAAACGTATGATATAGTCCTCCACCGTGTTGATTTGAACAATCTTGCTGAATTCCTCCACAATATCATGAAGGGACCGATCTCCGAATCTCTTGCAAAGCTCGTCCACGAAGAACTGCCACGTAATTACTGGATTCTTGAGCTCTAAGGCCTGGTACCAAGCCTCCCCATCATCGGGCAGGTGGTTTGAGGCGAACTCCACCCACTCCTCCGATGGTACCTGATACCAACGGTAGTACTTAAGCAACCTCCTGATCCATCCTCTTGGATTAGATCCATCAAAGCGGGGCGGATCAAGTTTGGCAGTGTGGTGTGAGCTCCAGGTGCGGTGACTGCCGTTGTTCCCACTGTTTTCTCCTTCATCACCAATACGTGAGGGAGCTTGCTCATGTCTGATCTCCGGTGGTGGTGGCGGTGGAGGAATCAAGCCACTTCCTCCAATTGGAACATAATTGCCGGACCCTCCAGCGGTAGCGTGAGCTGTTGCAGTCGGTAATGTGACCTCCGGTCGTTTTTCTTGGCTAATTGCGAATCTCTGTATTGTAGTGTTCAAGGTCTCCATTGTGATCCTTAGATTCTCGGTAATTTGAGCTTGAGAAACTATGGAGGTTTTGAGCTCGTTGCTAATTTGAATTTGATTTTCAGAAATTCATTCCAGCTTCTCTAAGCGCCGTTCAACCGATTCAAATCTTTGTTGAACTTGAGAATCAATCGTTTCCTCCGATGTAGACATTGTTGCAGCGGATCGTGTACTTCTTGTAATGGCCAGTTTGATGATCGGAAGATGGCTCTGATACCACCTTGTCATGATCTTGAGTTCGTGACTTAAGATTCAAAGATCGTGGTGATCTAAGAATTTGGTTGATAAGGAGTTTAGAGTTAAGATGAGAGAAAGAAGGTGAAATTTAGATGAGAAATAGAGAGAATTAAGACGGGAAAGAGAAGAGTTCATTTCATATTTGTTTGGATACCAATTACAAGTATATGTCTCCCTATTTAAGCTACTTAAAACAATTCAAATGAATTAGGCGGGAAATAACCGCCACAAGTAAAAAGGCGGGAAGGGGAAGGGAGGAGCGTGTTGCTTGTAACCGCTTCTTGATGTTCTAGATTCTTCTAATACATTTCCTTTATTTTAATTGGCTAATTAATTGAATTAATACCCAATTTATATTTATTAATACCGGGTGTTAGTTCAATTAAGAATGGGCCATTACAAGTACTAACGGGCCGGGCCTAAGGCAGTGTCATGACATCCTCAGGCAGCGAACCGGGCTAAGCCTTGACAAACCTCTGGCAGCGAACCGGGCTGAGCCTTGACAATCCCCTGGGCCGGACCTCAGCAAACCTCTAGCGCGAATTTTAGCGGACCCAGACACGAGCTGGGGCAGACCCGTGACATGTTTTCACGGCCCTCGGTCCAAAGTCCCTGAATGTCCTTGCTTGCACAACAACGAGCGGTTGCTGAGAAGACGGATGACTTGGGCCCTTGAGGATTTTAGTTCCGATCCCGGTTCTTGGGAAGCATCCCATTGACCGGCCCTTTTTCTTCTTGGTTTTCAGCCCGGTTTTCTTCTTTATGTGCGACCCACCACGTTCCCGCTGCGTCTCTTGCTGCGGTATCACTGTCCGTATGCCATTACCTTCCGTTGCCCTAAGCCTTAGCACGGGAAGCTCAAGGTAGGGATCCTTGACAGTGGCTTCAATGTTCGTAACTTGCGGCTTGTCCTTAGATTGTGGTGACTCAAGGAACAGGGTGTCACCTTCGGATGCTTCAGGTACCACGGGTTCCTTTGCTACCCATATTGATGGCTCATATACTTCCTCAACCAAGGGAGCCTCTTCCGGTTCATCCTCAAAGTCAACGGCCCGTTCTTGGGATATTGGTTTGTCCGGCGTAGGTAGGGCATCACCAATCCCCAATTCTTGTGGTTTGTCAATGTGGAGTACAACCGGTTGCTGATGTTGGAGATCATGCGGTTCCAAAGTGAATTTTGACTCTTCCTTTTTCGGTTCTCTTGGTCCCTCACTTTGGTTAAGACCCTTAGACTTTTCTACCAAGTGACTAGGCAATTGAGGTTGAGTAGGATTAATCTCTTCTCTTAAACGGTCAACACATTTGGCTAAAGACTCGAGGCTAGCCCGTAACTCCTTTTGTCTACTTGCAAATGAATCTACGTACTCACTCACATCATGAATCAAGATTTCCGACCTCTCTACCCTTTCCCTTATGGCTGCATTACTCCCGGTCGTGATGTTAAAAGTATGGAACTTATCAATACTTTCTTTAGGAGGCGTCAAGATTTCAATGTCTAGTGCACAACAATGGTCATAAACATTACGTCCATGTAGCCCTTGGCGTGCACTTTTAGCTTCCTCCCAAGAAGCGTATTTTACATGTGCTTCCACTTTTTTGGACGAAGTCGAGATGATGACAATTTCCTCAACGACACCATAGATAGAAAAGACTCGGTTGAGAACATCCTTTGTAATGGGATAAAGAAGACCCGTTACCTTAACCAATAACGTAGAGAAAACTATGGTTGTAATCTCCCTAGGAGGCGTGGATACTTGGATGTCCATTCTACAACAATAAGTGTAGAGGTTACTTCCGTGTAAGCAACTACAAGCACTCTCGGCATCATTTCTTGAAGTGTAAGACACATGGACTTCCACTCTAAGAGAAGTCACCAAGACGTACTTTATATTTGCAATACACCTAAAAGGAGAGAAAACTCTACGAATAACATCCTCGGTAATGGGATAAAGGGTATCGGTTACCTTAACAATTAACGTGGCCATCTCAATGACGTTCTTGAACCATTTTCTTGAAAAAAGCCTCGGATTAATCAACTATGGCAGCAACAAAAAGCTTGAATTCTTGAATTCTTGATTTTGCCTCAAATACTTCTTGACACAATTTGCACCGCAAGGATTTTCTTGAATTTTTTTATTATTATTTTTTTGACTTACACGAACACTTTGTCACGATCAAGTGGTCGGTTCTTGGATCATGCTCAACATGGCTTGGATCGCAATTCTTGCCCACTTGCTCGCAACATGCGCCTTCACTTCAATGCGGAATAGATCGTGGCCTTGATTGCAACTGCTTTGATACCAATTTGTCACAACCCTCAAGGTTGTGACTGCCCAAATCTAGGACTTAGGCCCGTAAGAGACAATAGAGGTTAAGATGAGGGAGAGAATAAGAAATAGAGTTGAGGAGAGAGAGAGAAATAGAATTTAGGAGATGAGAAATAGAGAGTAAAGATGGGGGGAAAGTAAGAGAATTCATATCATTGATTTAATTGGATTGATTACAAAATGCCTATTTATAGAAATGCAAGAAAATACTAAAAATATCAACTAAATCTAAAAATATCTAAAAACATCTATTACAACAATTAATCTTGAATTCAATCCCAAAAGAGTATCTTTCCTAACGGCTAGGACAGGGAGGCGCCCCCTAACGGCTAGTTCAGGCACTGTTCCGGTACGGCAAGGCGTAGGACGCTGGCTGGGGACGCACTGGACATGCTGGGGACACGCGGGCCTGGGACGGCACTGGCACGGGCCTGGGTCGCGCACTGGCACGGGCCTGACAAGGCCTGAGACACGACTTGGACATGGGCTAGGACAGGCGCTGGCATTGTCTTGACATTGTCATGACAAGCTGAGGCACGGTCTGGGCAGTGAACCATGACAAGGTCAGGCACGGTCTGGGCAGCGAACCATGACAAGGCTGGGCAGCGACCTAGGCATGTCTTGACAAACGATCTCGACACGGACCTCTGGCTACCTGCTCGGTCCTTTGACACTGTCACGGACCCGGGAACATCATGTCCGTGACAGGCTTATAAGTACTGGGGGTAAAATTTGATTAATGAGCATTTAGACACAGATATGACTTGGGATGTGTTCTTTTGGGCTGAATTTATCGTCAAAGACCAATTATCCTAAAATCTTAAGGTAATTGATCAAGGCCCAAGAATGATTTTTATACTCCAATATGCCTCTCACGTGATTGTGCTTTAGGCTTGAAATGTCCACTAACCCGCCTTATATTTTGTGTTGAAATAATTCTGACATTGAAAGTGGGTGCTTTTGAAATTCGAACCCATGATATCAAGGAACCAAACTAATGGGTGAAAGGCACATAGTTGTTCTTGGCTTCTCGTGGTGAAAATAACTGGATAGATTGTAATAGCTTCTGTAAAACATAATACAGCTGAAAGAATGGCTTCGAGTTTGGGGTTGTGCTCAAAATGTGCTTAGTATATGACTGTATGAGGATGTCTAATTGTGGCCCAGGTTCACTGTTTTGTTGCAGATTAGCCATCAATCAGGCTGAGCCAACTTGCCATCCGAACTTTCAATTGTACATTGAGGGCGAATTACCCAAACGCCTGTACACTGGAAAGAAGATACAAGAGCAAGGGGCTTCGCTTACTGTATACTTGCGCGATCCATCTTCTGGTAGAATTGTTGGGCATGGACCCTTATCTTCTGTCAAGGTTAAGATCGTTGTTCTTCCTGGCGAATTTAAAGCTGAAGATGGAGGATGTTGGACAGAAAAGGAGTTCAATGAGAATATTCTGCAGGAGAGGAAAGGCAAAAGGCCATTATTAGTAGGAACATGTGAATTTGCATTGAGAAATGGGGTTGCATCCATTGGTGATTTCGAGGTTACAGACAATTCGAGCTGGACAAGAGATGGAGAGTTCAGGATAGCAATTATGGTTGCAGGAGGCCAGTGTCCTGGAGTACGTGTTGTGGAAGCAGTGAGTGATGCTTTCAAGGTGAAAGAACGTCGTCTACAATGTAAGTATCTTCGGATCTTAGTCTGTAAAAAAAACGCATGTGCCTTGTTCATCTTCTGTGTGTTTGTGAATGTGATAATAGTATAAAACTCATGTTCGAATGTTTACTTTATGGCTTAATCTTTTGACATAGTTAGTTATCTAACATGATACTAGATTCCAAAATAAAGTATAAAGTAGTATGTGCTATATTCATACTTTAATCCTAACAGTATCGACATTAGTGAGTGTACTATAAGAACTGAAGTAATGGCAAAAAATTATAGACATTAAAAACGACTACTATTTAGTAGTGTGTTTTTAGGTTCCATCCATTTTCTTCTACCTATAACGTGGACCCAAAATGAATACTTTTAGGTATATTACAACGATCATGACTTGTCATCTAACATTTATGGATACATTAAGAAAAATAACTATTTAGTAGTGCGTTTTTAGGTTGGATCCAACGGTCATACTTCAATCTTCGCAATTTGCTTGAAGAAGGGGAAGGGGAATGTTAATTTAAAAAATTAGGGAGGGTCCTGCATTTATTATGGAAAAGAAATGGACAGTTTTCTTCCTAGGGGAGTAAATGAGCCTCACCGGCTTACAAGTCCTTACTCATTAGCTTGTCGAGCCGAGTCTGAGCATAGTAATTTTGTGCTTGTAGGCTTGCGAGCCTAAACGAGCATATCTGAATATAATCTATTAGCTTAAATATGCTCAACCTAGCCAAGTTTGAGCCTAAATAAGCCGAGCCAAGCTTTAACATATGCCCAAACAAGCCTAAATTGAACTTAAATGATCGTAATATTGAAAGTTTAGTTCGGAACTCGCCGAGCTAAGTTCGAACTCAACTGAGCCTAAGCCTTGACGAGTTGAGCTCGAGCTTGAAGTTTCAGAAGTCATTGAGCCCGAGCCATTGAGCCAAGCTTAACGCAAATGAGCCAACCCTCGAGCTCGGCAAGCTCGGGCTCATCATGGCTAAAATACATCCCTATTTCTTCCCAGCTTCCCTAGTTATACACCACAGAAATAGATCCTCTGCTATTTTCACCATGTTTAAAATTGCGGTACAGACAAACAAGTTTATTTATTTACTTATTTACAGCGTCTGAGAAGCATGACCCACCATACCTAGAAGATTATGTGTGGCGGCTGCATCATATTGCAAAGAATGGGCAAATTCATAAAAGGCTAGCAGAGAATAAGGTTAATACAGTGAAGGATTTCCTGCAGCTGTATTACACTGATCAACTCTTACTAGACAAGGTGATAACAATGACCTTTTCTGTTTCTTGGATTAAAAAAGAAAGTGCATTATCATGCATGTCCATGTACTTTTTTTATTGTGTCAATTTGGTCTTAACATTTAAAATTTTTTCAATCAAATTCAATATTAAAATTAATGTTAACTTTTAACTGAAATTAAGCATGCTTGGGTGAGAGTAGTACTAGAATGGGTGACCTCCTATGAAGTCCTCGTGTTGCCAACCCTATAAGGTTGGGGATCCTTGGAAACAGCCTCTCGACAGGGTTACACCCTGAAGGGGTAAGACTGCGTACATCCACCCATCCCAGACCCCGCTTATGTGGGAGCTCTTGAGGCACTGGGTTTGTTGTTATTGTTGTTGTATTGACCATATGTAAATATTAAACCCTTTTCACATACTCCTTTCATGCGGAAAGCACTTGAAAGTGCTAAATTAACACTCCATTTCAGCCAGTACTTAACATTAATTTCAGTATTGGACTTGATCAAAATAATTTTAGTTGTATAAAGACTAAATTGAGACAATTAAATGGACAAGAACTAAATCCACGCAGTAAGCAAAGTATAGGAACTAATGACGTAAATCTTTTTTATATAAAATACATTTGTCAATGTATTTGGGTCACATAAGTACTATAATGCATGAATTATGGTGCTTTTTAGGGTGGGTGCCCTTCGGACACAGCCTCCCTTCAGGGTAGCATCCTCTAGGTGTAAGGTCGCGTATATTTCACTCTTCCAAACTCTGCCTTGGCGGAAACCCTCTCAAGCACTCGGGGGTGGTTGTTTGTAATGATGTATGAATTATGGAGGCCGTTACAGAAGTCCCCTTACATAACAACCAATCGTGTAATGTAATGTCTTGCTAGGGCATTTACTTGGTCTGTGTCCCACAACTAATACTCTTGTTTTCCTCTGGGAACTATACAGATCCTTGGTGTTTCGAAGAAAGCTAGGCTAGAAATTATAGAACAAGCTACTTCATGTGTATTACCACATGAACTTTATACGTGCTACAACAGTGAGATAGGCATTAAAGTTTGGCTCAACTGTGTTTTGGATGTCTTGGGAGTGACATTCAATGGACAACACTATCATTCTCTTGAATCTCTTGATGATTTTGTTAAGGTAAGTACTTAAATCTATTGACTCGAGATCAACTTGTATCAGAAGGAATCTGTTTTTGCTGAACTAAGGGAGCCCAAAGCTTGCCTTGCTAGGAGTTTCTTTGAGGCCCTGGGTTTTTGTTGTTGTCTGCGTTAATAAGGGCTTGCTTGATATAATTTTTTTTTTTTTTTTTTTTTGTAAATTAAATTTTTGAAACTTTTTTCTGATTTTTTGTTTATGGTTTTCAGTTTTTTTTAAGTTTGAGTAAAAATGTGAAAAACCTATTAGAGATCCTAGAATAATTATGAAAACAGTACTCCCTTAGAAACATAAACACTTGGATGACTTCTGATTTCACTTAAGGCTTTGACTTAGAATTTATCTGATTAGGAGTCTTTTCAAATTGGAGAATGTAGTCTATGCCAATAGGTAACCCGGATTAACAATATAATTTTAAACTCTATATTTGCTGTAAGGATAGTGCTGCTTAACCTACAGGTCTACACTACCACTTCTCCTCCTTTTTCCTTCTAATCTCCACCAAAAACAGTAAACAGAAAACAAAAATCAAGAAAAAAATTTATTTTCAAAATGTAGTTTTTAGTTTTCTCAATAACCAAAAACTGCAAATGAAAAACGACACTAACTTACCTAAATTATCTGAAGGATACAAAGACAGAATTCTTACTGGTTAATTTGTGCCGATAATTCTCTGCTGTTTTCGGCAGGAAAAAGTTGAGGAACTAAGGCGTCATGCATATAAGAATCCAGCACAGCTACTCAGAATTTCCGACCAGACTCTTCAGATGGCATTACCTTCTGCTGGTATATATGTCAACCAGCAGCCACCTGGCCCTGCATTGCCTGATCCAGGTATCTCAGAGCATCAATGTTACTAATGAAAGTACTCGAATATGCATACATACGTGCATGCTTACAAGTATGAGGTGACAAAAATGAATTATCGCAATGACGTGGTTAAAGCACCATCAAGGTTGAGGCCCTGTTACATGAGGTCCTAGTTTCGCTTTTTTCGAATTCCCCTTGCTTCCAAACGCGCTGGGTGTTTCTGTGCAAAATGAAAGAGCCCTTAAAGCTGAACCCATTTGTCACATTAAAAGACATGGTCATAATTGTCAAGGAACCAATTGTCCCAAAAATTCAAGTTCTTAGAAGTAGACCCACAAATGATTTTATACTCTAATATGCCCTTCATGCCAATGTCCATTAGTTTTGAAGCTTTGACCCACAGGTGAACATCGTTGACTTGTGCTTGAATTAATCTCTTAGTGTTAGAGTGATGGGAGGGGCTATTGGGATTTGAATTGAAAATATACAATCAAAGTGGCTTCGGTAGCATGTTAAGAACCCAATTGTCCAAACAACTCAAACTATTAGTTGAATGCCAAAAAACGATTTTATGCTCTAAGAATAGTGCAAAAATGTGGGACTTCTTGACCGTTACTTTAAAAAATGCAGGTGCTTTTGGGATGGAAGAGCAAAGTTTTAGCCCTTTTCAAACTCCACATTCTTGCCAGGACTTGGTTGAAACCCAGTTGAGCTACCAGTTACTACAAGAGCCATTACACCTAACGCAGACAGCGGTATTGCCAATTGGTATAAACGAGCAGAGGGATCCTTGGGTAAGAACAAACATCCATAACTCGTTTATCGAGACCCTTAGCCCTCCACTCCATTTACCATCAGAAGCGATCGATGATCGAGTCATCTTCCTTAGGTCCATTGCTCCAAACCTACCGCAGATGTCTCCGATCAGAACTGCATTGTCGAAATCTAAATGGGTTAAGATTCGGGTTTTGATTTATCTTCGAAGGTGGCGTACATTAACTCGGGCCGCTAGAAAAAGGCCAAGGTATGTGTGATCTTGTGCATTATAACACTTTGTTGTGCTCTCAAAGTCAATATCTTAGAGGGGTTAAGGCAATTAGATCGTCTATTATTTATGGTAGGTGTTTTCACTTGAGGTTCATTAGTGAGGGCTAAGCTCAAGCTCCGTTCTTCCCGTTTCAAGTGCTAATTATGTGTTCCCTTTTGTTATGAGGGGTAGGGTATTTATAAGATAACCTCTTGTGATTAGCAAGTGCGTTTATGACTGTATTGGTGATCAATTGGTGGGTGAATTCGGAGTTGGATGGGTTTATAGTTCTTACTCTGCCTTGTCACCTGTCCTGCTAGGCTTATTTGAAAATGTGTTCTGGTTTTCCCCATGGTAGCCCATTCTACTCGCCTCAGTCTATTTATCTTCATCTTAGGTTGTACTTTTTGTCTACTGTAAGTAGGGTAGGAAATATATTTTGGGTTTTGAAAATAGAACTTGTAGTTATAGCGGTCTCAGTTGTGGTAAGTGTTTTTACATTGGATCCACACTTTATTGTAGTCATAATCTTGTATAGGAGGAGATCTTGGATTTAGGTTTGTTGGATTAATTACTGTTGTAAAATGATGTAAATTATTTCAATTAGATGGCCCTCTGCTAGAGGGAAGCTTTGTTGTAACATTTGTTTTATCATTGCGTTCAAAGTTCAATTCAGTTTTAGTACATCTTGGATAAATTACTCTATATTGTAATATTAACTTATATATATATATATATATATAAGATGAAGTATACGCAGGTTATTATTTATCTAACTAGAAATGATGAGTATAGTAGAAACAAACTTGTAATATAATTAGTTTCAAAATGACCAAATTGGGACTTAAGCAAATGCTTGGATTGCTTTGAGCACTTATGACCTATGCGGTGTTTCCTTTGTTTAAGGGGGATCATGTAAGGGGAAGGGTGGAATAATTTTTTTATATTTTAAAAATCAATAATAGAAATATGATACCATATGTTAAATTTCACACGTCTTTTCACAGTTTAGTCTAGTGGTTAGGGCAGTGGTATGTCTATTCAAAGGTCGGGGGTTCAAGGAACATCCCACCTATTACTGATAAAAAAAAAAAAAAAAAGGTTAAAATGTGAGATAAAAAATTATTTTATCATAACTGAAGGTTTGTAAAGTTAAGATACGGAGTTTTTAAAAGATTAATGTATTATACCTCAAGTTATGTGTAATTTGTCCAAAAATTATCAAGTGAAAGCTTTGTGCTTCACTTTTTGGGTGTTCCACATTGAATCTTGAGTTATCAAATTATATCGTTACAATGACAATTATCTATACACTAAAATATAACATCAATTTTATTATTTTTTGAATCCGAAAAATGTAACTTTATGAAATGCCATACACTAAAATAACCCCAAGGTAAATCAATTTAGCCTCTTCAGATCCCGACAATTGTTACGAACTAAAATGAAAATGAACTGAAATTAACTAAAAAGCATTAAAAGAAAGCGATAAAAAAATCAAAATAACATGGGATTTCATTGATAATCTTCCCAATAAACTTTACATATATTTATCCTAGTATAGGAGCACAATTTCAGAAAATATCTCAGGCATGTGCTAGATTGTTCTAGAAGCATCTGAATCCTTCTACCATGACAATACGTGTGAAGTTCGTTGGGGAGTTTGTTGCATTTCTCGGCTGAACGGAGACGGAGGTCACGTGATCAGCACGTGCCTCACATGGTCTCTCGCTTCTTTGAGGAGGTAGGGCCTCTTTGGGCCCGCGTGTCCTTCTCTGGTCCACAGCAACAATACCCTCAATTGTTTCTTGGCCCATAATGTTGTCTCTCTCTCCTGGGCCTCAGTAGTGGGCTGTTCTTGGCCCAACTAGGATGTCACCACTTGGGCTTGTAGGCCCAATATCATATCTGCACCTTGGAACGGGTCCCGGACCTCATTAGATCCGAAAAGGCTGCCATTTGGGCTATGTGTGGCCCTGTCCATATAGGTACGTATCAATAATACGCTCACATCAAACCCTAATTTTTCTTTTATTTTATCGAGGAAGGCAGATTGGTTATCTTATTTCTATCTCTCCCTCTATCTCTATCTCGACTTCTATCCCTATCTCTTTCTCTATCCTCTACCTCTATCATTTTCTTTATCTTATCTGTTGACTTGTGCCTATTGTGGCTTGCTTGGAGTCTGCTGTTTTGCTCACCGTGTGTTTTTGCCCTACTCATGCTTTGGTGCTCTCAATGTTGACAGATCTTTTGATCATTGTTGCGGACAACTTCTCAGGTTGGGGGTCCTCGGAAATAGCCTCTCTTCAAGGTAGCCCCCTAAGGGGAAAAGGCTGCGTACATCTACCCCTCAAACCTTACTTAAGCGGGAGCCCTTGGAGGCACTGGATTTGTTGTTGTTGTTTGTAGTCATATTTTAGTAATAATTAAGGTAATTTCTCTTTCCAACAGGTAATTAGTATCATGGTGGTCCCGCAATACTATTATAAAAAGGGCATAGCTTGTATAGATAGAGTATGAAATAAATGATCAAAGATGAATTCTCAACAGCAACAACTAGTGTTCGAAAGAAACTCCCGCTATCGCAAGGTTTAGGAAAAGTAAGATGTACGCTACTTTACCATATAGGATGCTACTTTATAGAGAGGCTATTTTCCAAGGGTTCCCAGCCCTAAATAAAAAGAAGGAACAAAATAATAACAAACACTCCAACCTATAAGCATTGCGAATTAGCATTAGTGTACTCCTCTCATAGATGAATTCTATGTCTCCCTAATATTCTCTTCCTTTCCGTTCTCTGAAGTCTGCTCAACCCCGGTTAAGTTTTAAAAAGAGCAATCTAGTCACACTTCCTGATTTTAGCTACTGTAGCGGGCAGAGCCGGGCCAGCAGACCCAGCCTCGGGCCCCAAAAAAATTGGAGCCGGGCCCGGGTATATTTTTATTATTATATATGTATATATATTAAATTTACCTAATAAAATTACAAAAAAATTGTAGCTTATATGGTAATGGTGAACTTTATATATTAGAGATATGGGGTTCAAATCTCACTAGTGTCAATTTTGTATCAAATTTTTGTCCTTTTTTTGTGAAGTATGTTAAATTGTTTTTATACCCAACAAAATCACAAAAACATCTTAACTCACATTGTAATAAGGGTGCTTTGCATGCTAGAGGGGTGGGGTTCAAATCCCATTAGTCTCATTTTTTTGTAAAATTGTCAAGATTTAAAAAAAAAAAAAAAAAAATGGGTGGGGGACCAGCCAACCCGGGTAGAGCTGAGCCCCCAAGGGCCCGGGCTTGGCCTGACCTGGCCCGTGGCCACCTCTAACTAAGGGCCTATTTGATATAGAGTGGTTTTTTTTTTTTTTTTTTTAATTTGAAACTTAAAAGTTAGAGGTTCGAGGAACATCCCCATCTCTAAGAAGATATTACCAATTTAAAAAAAAAGGCTAAAATTTTAGACATAAAATTAGTTTATCATAACTGAAGGTTTGTAAAGTTAAGATATAGAGCTTTTAAACGATTAATTTATTGTACCTCAAGATATGTGTAATTTGTCCGGGGGTTCTTGGAACAGCCTTTTTTCAGGGTAGCACCCTGAAGGGGGGAGACTGCGTACATCCACACCCCAAATCCTGCTTAGGTGGCAGCCTTTGGACACTAAGAATGTTGCTTGATATGTGTAATTTGTCCCAAAATTATCAAGTGAAAGCTTTATGCTTCACTTTTTGGTGTTCCATACTGAATCTTAAATTATCAAATTATATCATTCCAATGACAATTATATATACACTAAAATATAACTTCAATTTTTCCTTTTTTTTTTTTTGATCCACAAAATATAACTTTATAAAATGCCATATACTAAAATAACCCCGAGGTAAATCAATTTAGCCTTTTCAGATCTTTACAATGAACTTACATCAAACCCTAATTTTTCTTTTATTTCGTCAAGGCAGATTGGTTACCTATTACAGAAAAAATAATAAAAATATGTTAGACATATAATTAAATAATATTTTACTACAAAGTCATATTTTAGTAATAATTAAGGTAATTTCTTTTTCCAACAGGTAAGTAGTATCATAGTGGTCCCGCAATACTATTATAAAAAGGGCATAAGTTCGTATTGAAAGAGTACGAAATAAATAATCAACAATGAATTCTCAACAGCAACAACCAGTGCTTGAAAGAAACTCCCGCTATCGCAAAGTCTAGGAAAAGTAAGATATGTGCCGTCTTATCATAGAGGATGTTACCCTATAGAGAGGCTATTTACAAAGCACCCCAGCTCTAAATAAATAGAAAGAACAATATATATAAAATTTAAGTCAAATAAAACAATAATAAACAAGCAAGCAACAATAAACAACAACAATAACAAACACACAAGGTCTGTAAGCACTGCGAATTAACATAAGTGTGCTCCTCTCGAAGATGAATTCTATGTCTCCCTAATGCTCTCTTCCTTTACCTTCTCTGAATTCTACTCAATCCCTATTACGTTTTAAAGAGAGCAATCTAGTCACACTTCCTGATTTTAACTGCAGCAGATGTGGCAACAATCCAGAAGCGAGCGACGTTGCAAGACTGTAGAAGGTTCTAGAAAGTTCTATGAGACTCGATCGCATGTCACTGAGAGGAGAGAGATATAGAAGAAGAAGAAGAAGAACCGCGGCCGAGGAGCACGTGATCTTTGCCACGGTGAAGGAGGATGAATCTGCACGAGTAATTAATTTAGAGAGTTATTAATGCCAGAATATTGTCATAATAATAACATGGCTTGTAAGGAATAATAGTGTCAATTTTTCTCAAAGAACAATATTGTGCTTTAATAATATTTCTTTTAATTTAAATACGAGTTTCTTATCAAATATGGTGATGTTAGTACTAGCGTAAATCGTTGTTATAAAGCGAAATCGTTATTTCATGTAACTTTATGGCTCTCATTTTTTGTAAGTTAATCATGGCATATCATTGCGCTAACAATAATAAATTTTGTCCTAAAAATAACAATTCCCTAAAAATATTAGAAGGTTGATACTATACACGTGTTCAAGAATCGAGTAAGAAAGACTGGACGAGCATAAATGAGTGAATATAAGTGAGTAGGTAGGACTCGGTTGTCTCTTGTAATACGATACTCGCCAACTCTCACTCATAGTCTCCTCGCCGTCAAAAGCCACATTCCCTCAGTGCTCCAAGGGCTCCCGCCTAAGCAGAGTCTAGGGGGTGGATGTACGCAGCCTTTCCCCTTCAGGGTGCTACCCTAAAGAGAGGCTGTTTCCGAGAACCCCCAACCTGAGGGGTGCAAGAAGAGGACTTCACAGGAGGTCACCCATCTTGGTACTACTCTAGCCCAAGCACGCTCAACTTCGGAGTTCTAATGGGATCCCGTGCTTGCGTGTTGATACCCTCTAAAGCTATGGATTCATTGATTATGCTTACTCAAGGTAATCTATGTTGGGAAAATTAGCATTTTTCCCTTTTTGTGTTAATCAAGTGGGTAGTTACGTAGTCACCATGAAAGCACAAGGAAGAATGAAATGCCGATCAAACAAAATCAACTCACAAACAAAAGGAAACACGTGATTTTTCTATATGGAAAACTCTTCCAGTGCGAAGGGGAAAAACTACAAAATTGTCAATAAATGGTACATTTTTCCACTATCACCAAATCACAAATTGGTATAACTTATTTTTCTTCTCTAGGAGAGCTAGAGGCATACAAGTCATCAATGATTATCTTGGAACAAGTCTCCAAATACCTCACTCTAGGATGGAAAACACCAAAGTTTGTATAAAAGTTAAGATTGAGCGAAATACTGACTTTCAAGAGGAAAAACGTCAATCTGAATGTTGTGTATAAACATCAACATACCAATAACGACATACTAAAATTTTATCCGGATGGATAAGGCTTTAGTGACGATCAAAGCCAAAGAAGATTTAGCCTTCTCTCTCGCTCTCTACGTGTTTTCTTTATTCAGTGCCCCTTTCTGCTTTTTTTTTTTTTTTTTCCTTACAATCCTAAAAATAGTATAGCCCTCTTATATTATAGCTTTTAGTATAAAGTATATTGGGCCAAAAACACTAAACAACCCAATTAAAAATAGATTTATTCCTCCGAGTTTGAAGGAATACCGAACAATCTATTAGCCCAATGCCTCCAACCTTACTGACCTACCTAGGTACGAGTATTGGATCAATCATTTGAGCTCTTAACTCACAAGCCTTCGAGAAAGATCTCGGGAATTACTCGCCTACTATTCATATTAAGTACCATACGCATGTGTCAAGTCAAGTATACTATGACATGTCCCAAATGACACCTCATCCCCATATTCATTCCCTATAAATACTAAGTTAAAGTTTGAACTAAGGTGGAGCATTTCTTTACATCTCATATTGTACAGTCCGGAGCATCCCTGGACTTTGGTCTTGTTTTTTCCTCTCCAACCCGAGCTAGATTGTTCTCACCAGGTGGAGCATTTCTCTACATCTCATATTGTACAGTCCGGAGCATCCCTAGACTTTGGTCTTGTTTTTTCCTCTCCGACCTGAGATAGATTGTTCTTACCAAAACACTCAGGAAGAAAACACTTGACAAGCTCTATATAAGGAAACATCTTATGACGAAATCACCGCACCAATTGAATATTTCCAAAGATCATCTTAAATCCAATCACACAATCAAAAATCGATTTGGTTAGATCCAAAACATCGGATCAATCACAACATTCTCCAAATGCTTTTATGGATTTTTTTTTTAACTAAAAACCAAAATTTTAGGCGTAGTTTTAAAAAACTGCCCTTTTTAATTTTAATGTTACACCTTAGTGTTAAAGCCTTTAAAATCCGTTAGTTTTTGCTGACGCAACATTTTAAAAATTATTTTCTATAATATTTACAAATTTGTAAGATATTTAAATTATTTTAAATATAAAATTAATTTTTTTTAAAAAAATTATTTTCTCTCTTTTTTAAAGCCACGTTAGTAAAAACTAACCGATGTTAACATCATTAATATTAACGTGTGACAATGAAAAATTTTTAAAAATTTATATATGAATTTAAAAAAGTAAAAAATATAAGTAGTTTGTACTGAATCTAAAAATTAGATATTTTTTAATAAAAAATTCTCTCTTTAATTATGGCATGAGAATAAAAGAAATATAAAGGGTTATTTATATTTTACTATCTTGACCTTTTTAGTAATTATAAAAAGAACCTTGGTGTTTTGAAATTATTAAAAGGGACCCCGAGGTTTTATCGTATTAATAAAAAGAACCCTCTCTAACCAATAAGGGAAAAAGAATTCCCTTTCAAAACGGAAAAATTATGATTCTCAGTGGTCCAAAAATCTTCACAATAATTATCATGCAAATTTAGATCGAATCGAAATAAACCAGATGGCTTAAAAACCTTTTAAAATGACGTCAAATGATCAAAGAGGTTCATTTTTATTAATACAATAAAATATTAAAAATTTTTTAAAAATTTTAAAATATCAAAAATTTTTTTATAATTATCAAAAAAATCGAAATCGTAAAATATAAATAACTCAAACATAAATTTATAAAACGCCGACAAACTAACAACCGTTACGCGTTTTCTGTTTGAAAAGTCTGCGCCGCAGCCCCGAGTTTGCAACTTGCAAGCTCTCCATTCGGTGCCACGTATACATTGGTTATCTGATACCGCCACTTGATGTTTTTGTGGACATAAAGAGGCCAATACTTGATGTCGACTAAGCGACGCTTGTTGCTATACCTCAATAATTTGAATGTATAAATTTATATTTGTCTAGCATATTAATGTTTGCTTTTTTTTTTTTTTTTTTTTTCAGATTGGGGATCTTTAAAAATAGCTTTTTTTTAGGATAAACCCCTGAAGGGGGAATGTTGCTTATATTTACCCCTCGAGACCCTGTTTTTGCGGGAGCCCTTGTAGGCACTGGGTTTGTTGCTGTTGCTGTTGTATATTAATGTTTGTTTTTTTTTTTAAATGATAATAATAGATCGTTTTAGACTTATTCTAAATAAACAAACGATCTTAAAATATCAACACGAATGGGAGAAAGAAGAGCTCTGTCCAGTAAAAATACCCCACAGATAGAGCCCGAATACCCCAAGTTTACAAGAGTAATGGTTAAATTAAAACTAAAACAAGTAAAGATATTTTATTGTATTAAGTATCATTTATATGTTACAATGTTATCTATTAGCTATTTTAAAAAAAAGGAAAAAAATAATTATTACTTCTATTTAACAACATTTGCATCCATTCCAAACATTTTCGAGCCCAAAAAAAATATTTTCTTCAAAAGTATACTTTTTTAATAAAAAAATTTACTAAAGAAACCTTATGATAAAAATGAAGTTCAATGATAAGAGACAAGTGAGAGAATAGAGTATTGCTTAAGGTCAAAAAGTCTGAAGTTCTATTTTTCTCTTAAACCTCTCCTAGAGGAATTCCTGACTTAACTGCATTGGCGGGATCCAGGACTCCAACGATGCGGGGTCCAAATTTATAAAAAAATATATAAATTAAAAAATAATAATTATCTGTGTATATTTAACATAAAGTCAACTATAAGTGAAGCCAAATCAACACCACTTTGTATATAATTGTATATATTATTGTCATTAAAACCGTTCTCTAATTGATTGCCACTTTTTTGAATTAAAGGTCATACTTGGAATAAAGAACTAATAACAGTTTTTAAACTAAATTATCTTTCAATTTTAAACTAAAAATATAAAACATTAAACAATTAATTAATTTTTTATACAGATAATATAACTTTCTTGTGCAATTATTATTAAAATTTAATCATCAATATTAAAAAAAAAAAAATGAGACAGAGGGCGGAACCACTGGAGTGAATAGACAAACTTATTATATATGTTGTGGGGTCACTTTTAACGCAATATATATTTTTTCTATATTTTTTATGTCAATATGTACATAATTTTAAAGACCGGGTGATAAAGCAGCGGTGTTTCTGTACTGCGGTATCCAAAACGTGATCTACCACTACTTAACTGTCTCCTGTGGTACAGATCACTGCATGAGTTAAAATGTATCGGATAATGTGATTCTTTGTCAGCAAAAAGGGGGAAAAAAATGTGAAGGTCCAAAATTTCTTGGGATTTGTGGGATATTTTCCTAGGACTTTCTCCAAGTAGTGAACGACTGGAAAACCAAATAGGAAAAAAGGAAAAAAGATGGCTCACTGTACGATAAATATAGAAGAGTGCCCTGTGTTTGCATATTCTGGGTCAAATCTTCCCTTATTTTAGAGTGACGAAGTTATGGAGGCGAGAGGAAATTCACAGGCATCCAATCATCGTCAACATGATTTAGTGCAAGTATCAATTTGCTTTTGAATTCTCTGTGATTTTGACGTAGTTCAGTATGACGACTGAATCGTAATGTTTCAATCTTAGGGCTTGCTGCGGCTGCTGCATGATCACTGAAGATCGGATTAGACAGGTATGAGTCCTTGCTCTTTTTTGAATATTTTTATATGTTTGGTGTGATTATGCCTTGATTTTGCTGTTTTTTGGCTTAATTTCATGGCAATATGCACATTTATATAGTTGTTATAGCTGTTGCTAATTGATTCGAGTAGTATTGTGGAAAAAATCAACATTCATCGAAGATTTATCTTCTTGTTGGTGCTATTTGATTCGAGTAGTATAGTGGAAAAAATCTCTATGCATCGAAGATTTATCTTATTCTTGTTGCTAATTGATTCTACTAGTATTGTGGAAAAGATCAATATGCATCGAAGATTTGTGGTGACATTTGGCTCTTTCTTTAATTTGCTTGATGTTAATGCTTAGTTTGATTTAAAAGTCAGGGAGAAAAATTTAGAAAAAAGCAAAACTAGGGAGAACTATTAATTAGTTCTTTTTTTCAAAATCTTGTAATTTTCTCCAATTTTTCAATTGCTCATGAGATTTGCTCAATTTTGCTCAATTTTTCCACCTATTTTGAAAGAAAAACTCGGACAAGGAACCAACTAGAGTTTTGCTAATCAAACGAATCTAACTTTTAAGTTTACAAGGTTTTACTCAACTCTTTTAGTTTTACCTATCTACTAAAATGGCGAAGAGATATAAAATTAATTTGATGGTTGAAATTAATCTCACTTTACATTTCTGCAATAGATGCAAGAGGTCGTTGAGAGATTTGAGCAAGTAGCTCAGCGCCTTATTCTACCGGTTCTGGAATTGCAAGGATCATCCTCTCTGCCTTCAAGGTTCTGTTCACTTTTGACTTGGCTTGACTGAATTAATTTGCTCTTCATGATGTGTTCCTTGCTAAACTAGCGACCAATATAGAAGGAGAGTTTTTTATTAGTAGGGCAAAAAATTATTGATGTCAAGGCAGTGATTTGACTTACATATGATGATAGTCACAAATTTGTCTTGAAAACTACTATCTTATTCTGATTATAACAATTTTGTATTTTCAATAAGATTACTCCGTAGAAATTATTGTTCGAAATATTTACTTGAACTGATTCTAAAATTAGGGTCTCATTAAATATATTTTGAGATTAGAGTTCATGATGAAATTAATGACAAAATAACTTTTCCAATAAAAAATAAGGTAAATTGAAGAAAATCTCATGTTTTTGCCTCAAAAACAAGAAAATCCCTAAAAAATAAAATGAAATATTTAACCCCACTTTAAGAAAATCAATCTTTTTTTTTTTTTTTATAAGTTAAAAAAAAAATCAATCACTTAACCATAAGTCAACTTTTTATGACAATTTTAGTCCTCAAAACTAAAGATTTAATTGTTTGATTTAATTGTTAGAAGGGATTTTCTATTTTTGACAAAAAGAGTGGTTCTATGCTTTTAGGCAAATGATAAGAGCTTTTATGTTTTTAGGCAAAAGATAAGAGATTTTCTGATATTTACACAAAAAAATAATTGTTTTACTTAATTATTATAGATGAAATTATAAATTTAGAATTTGATAAATATTTTAAAATTTTTCATTAGAAAATATTATAAGATAAAATATAATAATTTTGTGTTAAAAATAAATTTCAAATTTTAAAAAGTATAAGAAGTTAAAAATTTACAAAATAAATAATGGAAAAATAATATTTTTGGAAAAAATTTGAAAATTCAAAGTTAAAAATATCATTATATTTTTTCAAACCTTTTTCACTAAATTATTGTTGCTTAATTGATTTTGAAATTTTAAATTCTGTATATTTTTTTAATTTTAAAATTATTTTTAACAAAAAAATTTATTTTAGTTTATAATACTTTTTTTATAAAATTGCAAAAATAATTTTTCATCCTCTAAACTTACAAAGTCAGAATCTCCTTACTTTTTGTTAAAAATATAAAACCTCTAATTTTTGTCTAAAAATTTAAAAGTATTTTCTAAAAATAAAATTAAACACTTATTTTTGAAGGGTAAAATGATCATAAAAAATTGACTTGGGATAAAGTGATCGACTTTTTAAAAGTGAGGTTTATTTGTAAGGGAGGTTTTGTATTATTAAAGCAAAAGATACAAGAGTTTCTATGAGCAAATAGAGTTATTGTGTATGATTTTTGAGATGCCTAGGTTGAATTTGATGGTGGGGTGTTTTGGGGTGATTTAAGTTACGCGTGCGAGGGATATTGATTTGAAGAGAATATAGTGATTTATTAGTTTTCTATCACAATATATAAATTAGATATGTGTATCGTTAATTTAAACTTGTTTTTAGTAGTTTAATATACTTTTGACAAAATTAGCAGGGGGATCATTTTTTTTTTTTTTTTTTTTTTTTGAATATGGGATCAAATTCATTTTGCTTAATAGTTACAAGGCACCTGTAATGAAATTAGAAGTTAGGGGTCGTCTTGATTTATAGTTTTAGTGATGTCTTTAAAGAAATAAGTTCATAATGTTATTTTGATTTGATCAATAGTTTAGGGGTGTACTTGGTATTTATCCAGTTTGATGTAGGATGAGTTCTTTTTGGCTAACTTGTTCTTGGCTTGCTAAAACTGAGTTGATAGATTATAGGAAGTTCTGTAGAATGAAATATAGCTGAAAAGTGATCCAGTTTTTCTCTCTCTCTTTTTTTGGGGGATGTATAATTGTAGCCTAGGTTCATGATTTCTTGCAGATCAGCCCTCAATCAGGATGAGCCAACACACCCCTTGATCTTTCAACTGTACATCGAGGGCAAGTTACCCGAAAGCTTGTACACAGGAAAGAAGCTACAAGAGCAAGGAGCTTTGTTTACTGTATTCTTATGCGATCCTAGTTCCGGTAGAGCTGTTGAGAATGAACCCTTATCTTCTGTAAAGGTTAAGGTCGGTGTTCTTCCTGGTGAGTTTGAGGCCGAGGATGGAGGATATTGGACAGAGAAAGAGTTCAATGACAATATTTTGCCGGCTAGGGAAGGCAAAAGGCCATTATTAGTAGGAACATGTGAATTTGCATTGAGAAATGGGGTTGCAGAGATTGGTGATTTTGAGTTTACTGACAATTCGAAATCGACAAGATCTGGAAAGTTTAGGATAGCGGTTATGGTTGTAGAAGGCCAGTGTCCTGGAGTACGTGTTGGGGTAGCAGTGAGTGATGCTTTCAAGGTGAAAGAACGTCGTCTAGAATGTAAGTGTCTATTTATATACCTTATCTTTGGATCTGAGTCAGTAACGAACATATGCCTCTGGTATTTCATGTATATAGCGTATAAAAATCATTTATGAATCTATACCTATTAGAATTTATTGGATCAAGTGGAATCTAAAGGGCCCCTTCTATATAGTTATATAGTTTCAACACAAGATATGAACTATAAAGTGGCATATGTATTATTTACAGGCCTTCACTTGACAGTTTAAATTTATAGAATAATTTAAGCTCAATGTCGATGGGCATTTGCATAAGAGGGTAAGTTAAGAGTATAAAATAATTCATGAACCTGATAGTTTAAATTTCAGATATAGTTGATTTCTTGACAGTGTCTTCATTTGCAGCGGCTCAGAAGCATGACCCTCCATTCCTTGACGACGATGTATGGCGGCTGCATCATATTGCAAAGAAAGGACCAATTCATAGGAGGTTGGCAGAGAAAAATATCCATAAAGTGAAGCATTTCTTGCAACTATATAACACTGATAAGCTCCTCCTGGACCAGGTAGGTGATAATACAATCCTTGCCCAGTTCTATTATTCTCCTGCAAATTCTCAAAATTTCTACAACTTTATCAACAAGATGCAATTGGCTGAACCCTATAAAATTTGACATTGTTCTATTTTCTCGTTGATTCTATCATTTTCTTTATTGTATTCATAACATCGGCAAGTGCAGATCCTTAGAGTGCCGAATAAAGCTCGGCGAAAAGTCATAGAACAAGCTACTTCATGCGTACTGCCAACTGAGACTTACAAATACCGCAACACCGATATGGGTATTGAACTGAAGCTCAACTGCGTCTTGAACGTCTTGGGCGTGTCGTACAATGGACAATATTACGAGTCTCTTGAAACTCTGGATGATTTTCTGAAGGTATATGGACTTTATTCTATTTACTCAAGATCAACTTATATAAGAATTTCATTTTTCAGAAACATAGTTGCAGGAAATTCAAAAAATGTTTATACTTATCAGAAACATGATTTGGCATTTTCGAGTCAGAATGGCGTTTCACACATGTATTAACTCTACAGAAACACGATTCAAATAATTGTTCAATCATTTTGGTGAGAAAATACCTAATTAGATGATTTGTTGGCTAAATATATCACTCGATTCAAAGAATTAATTATATAAAGACGTTGGAGTCAATTTTCCTGATTTTATTCATCGAAGCATTCAATTGTCTCGGTTATTGTTTAGCACTAACTTTGTTTTGATATATTATACTTGGTTCAATTAATGACATTTCATTAATTTTTCTTGTATATCAAATATGTCGCAATATAAACATTTCGTCCATGTTCTCAACCTCGGAAACTTCTATGACTCCCAAATCTTCATTCTCGCTTCTATTCCATTCTCATTCCTGCTCCTGCAGTGCAACTATGTTATGAACTTTGCAATACTACAGTAACTGAAGGATGGTGATTTGGCAGGAAAAAGTTGAGGAACTAAGGCGTCATGTGTATGAGAATCAGGATCAACTTGTCAAAATTTACGACCCGCCTAATCAGATGGCAATAGGAACACATATAAACCAGCAGCGGCCTAGCCTCTCAGTGCTTGATCCAGGTATCTCGTACCACCGTATATTACTTGTGCCAAAAACTCTCTCTCTCGTCCACTCACGCTCACACACACGCATTGTGCAGACAGATACGGTGGCAGGTAAAGGAAGTATCTGAATAGACTCGCATTTTTCTTTTTGAAGCAGAATTATGATAGTTTTCTTGTCCTGAGATGTTGGCCTTATGTTTATAGCCTAGATTTACTCGTGGGCTACCCATTTGCTGACCTCACCCTACGAAAAATTAGAGGGGACCTTATCAATAGGTTAACATTTGACCCATTTTTATGTGTTAGTTTTGTGCATTAGCTTTTTGTAGCTATATGGTGAACAATGAGCTGTTGGGTTTGGTGTTGTGGTTAGGCTATTCACCCTCTAAGCGTAAGGTTTGGGTTCCGAACTTGTGTCCCTCACGTTGGTGGCCCTTATTAAGTCAATGTTGTACTCCTTACTTTCTGAACATATACATACATATGCATATATGTATGATGAACAATGTAAGTCCTTGTGTCTTGCTTTTGTTTTTCTCACTGATCCGGTGTTCTCCTTTTATGGGTTCCACGACCCAAGATGTACTGAGATAATGTGGTGCTGTGCAAAACTGCTTGTTATGTTCCCAGGTCCAGCGTCAAACAATGCATCACACCGTAACATTAATAAAGTCCAAAAATGTGTCACTTCTTGACCGTCGCTTTCAAAATTGCAGGTACACTTTTGATGGAAGAGCAAAATCCTAGCCTTTTGCAGACTACATATTCTTGTTACAACAGTTTTGAGAACCAGTACAGTTACCACCAGTTAACACAACAACCTTCACCACTGGTCTTCGATGCAAACCAAACACTGTCCCCATCTACGATACACGAGCTGTTAACTGACGATCAACCCATCAATCTCGGCCCCATTTCTCCAAACCTGGCTCAGATGCCGATTTGCTCTCTCCAGTCAAAACGTAGATGGCTTATGATCTGGGTTACAGTTGTAGTTCTGTGGGGTTTGCCAAAAAAGCGGGATCCTACTGCTACAAAAAAGCCAAAGTTTACGTGATCATCTGCCGCGTACTACTTGTTGACATCTCCTGAGTAGAAGTTTCAACTAGATTGCTACCTCTTTGCTGCTAGGTACGCAAGCCGGAATATAGATTGAACTTAGATTCCGTGTTCCTGGGCTTGTTTGTCTGTTATTGTTGGACCGACGCGTTGCTTTCGAATAGTGTATTTGTGTTGTAACAATAATCTTGTACAAGAGGACATGGCTTAGGCGTGTTGAATGACCTTGTTGTACAAAGTGTAGTGGTTTTGCTGATGTTGTAAATTATTATTTTTTTTTTTTCTATGTGATGGTTCTCTCTTTGCTAGAGAGCTTTTGTTGTTGTAACTGTTGGGATATTGTTTTATCAAAGTGTTGGGAAAGTGTTAATAAAAATGATATAGCGCAAGTAAATAATTTTTTCTCCTTGTGTAACTAAAATAGACTAATAAAACATAACATCGAAATAAATGAGTTTACAATAAATTCTCTCTATCCAAATAAAGAATTACAAATAATATAGGATTACTTGAGGCTAACTCTCGTTTCTTCTCAAGCTCTCTATTTTGTCACGGATGATTTTTTTGATCAAAAAAGCCGAAGGCAACTCTATTGATTCAGATTATTTACAATCGCAGACAAAAGTAACTATAACCTTGAACTTAAAAATAGAATAACCAACAAATGGAGGGTTTAACATTGGTGCTATTATGCAGATCCTCGGGGGGTCCCCCATGGAGGGGGACTTGGTGTGCCACACTGCCCACGTGTTCGAATCTGCATGCTACCCCCTCCCCTGCCTTGTAATGATTAAAAAAAAAAAAAACATTGGTGCTATTCTCACCTCTCATTGATGTTACTATTCTTCTAACTATCTCGTATCTCCTTCCAAAAATAGAAGGGATAATAACCAACTGAAAGTGCTCTTCGTATCCCCACTGTGTGTTTTCCATCTTGCCACTACATATTTAGTGTAGGGGTGTAAACAAGACGAGTCAAGCATCCCTGTGTCCGTATTCGAGCTTGATGAACTTTGATAAGCTTAGGTTTAGTTGAGCCTTCATCGAGCTTTTGAACCTTTGTTTGAAATATCTGTGTTAGTATGCTCGATAATCAGCTTGATTTGGCTCGTTAATCTAATCGAATTGAATTTGCATAGAGTCGTACTCATTACTGCGCCGACCTTGCTAAGGTTATTTGAGCTTACTATTGAGCCATAATTGATTCATTATCAAGCTAACACCACGCTTTTTCTTAGTTCTTAACGAGCTATTAAAGAGATCATAAAAAGTTCTTATCAGATAATTCTTGAATATAAACAAATCGAGCATTCCTTATTAAAACTCAGTTAGATAAACTATTAAGCCTTTAAAACAAACATGAGTGATTCATCAAATATTTAATTGGTTGATGTCTCTAATTCTATCGTAATGAAAATTGATCTAATTTTATAAAGTTTGAAATAGATTGGTCGAGCACTAAATTTGTTATCTCTATTTTACGTCTAAGTTTTGACACATTCCATTAGAGGTTTCATATAAAACGTTATGATCGACTTTGCAACACAAATGGAATGCTCGTTGAATGACATTGGCTTCCCCGAGACAAGTGAATCATATCGCCGTCCATAACAATAGTAATCCACAACATAAGATCGATCACCAATTATATCAGTTGCCGTACCAAAAAAATCAAGTCTAACATTAATTGACGAGAGGTGTTATATATTTTCTGTTGGCTCTTATTTCATTATAACATAATAATTTATATTTTCTTCTTTCATACTTGTAATTCTCTGATTTGACTAGAGGTGGCTAATGGCCCAACTCATAACCAATTCAACCTGACCCAATTTATTGGGTAAGTCTTTATTTCAAAATTAATGCGTAAAATAAGAATAAAGTGGGGTTCCTTGAAACACCACATTTTGACAAGACAAGGGAGTGGATGGTTTGGTGGCAAATTCAACCCGACTTGAAAAATTTGTAAACCGAACCAACCCGGACTGGAAATTTGTCTAATTGAATTCAAAATTGAAATAACCCAACCTGTTCTTTGCTGAACCTGAAAACGACCTGATACTCAATTTAACTTGATCCGACCACCATTAACCTGAAACAAACCGACCCAAAATGATCTAAGCTCGAATCCAACCAACCTAAAGTCAAATTAAGCCAATGTTTAAATGCAATGACCATTATAGCTTGTCGAGAGCACAATTGAACTTCATAAATCTATACCAGTAATGTAATAAATTTTTATGTAAAAATATAATTTTTTTAGAATTAGATTGTGAGACCAAGGCACCAAATAAGAGAATTACAATAACTCAGAATAGGTACAATCTGGCCTAAGATTGACTCAGACTTAAGATGACCCCAGAAAGTAGTGACTTGAATCAGAAATAACTTGATCCAAACCTAACCCAAACCCATATAGATAAAAACAAAAAGTGATCCGAGTTTGAATGTGTCAACCCGAGCCCTGACGACCCAAGTTTACTATAAACTTGAGATTACCCAAATCCGACCTGAATGATCTGATAGTGGCCTCTTTTAAGAGAGGCGAACCATGTTGGAGTGGTGTCTTTTCTATCTTAAGGCCAATTTTGCTATAAACAGCAGTGTTGAGTCAAGCATAAAAGGAGTTATATGCTTTGATGAGAATTTGTAACTTTATCTTTTTCAAGTCACATGTTTTAATCCGATATTCGTTGAGCTATTCATATATTCTGTTGAACCAGATGGGATTTGGAACCACGTTCCACCCATGTATTGTTTGGTAATTGGGTAAAAGGGGTAAACAGGGGAGGGTGAGGTATAATTATTCTATCCTTATATAAATATATTTAATAGTGAGGGGCAAGAGTAAAGAGTGATAAATAAGTTGTCTTCATTTGATAATTAAGTAAAAGAGAAAGGATAAGAAGAGTTATAGTTAACATAAAGCCAAAATTATTCGATTTTTTTTAAATTACCCTTAAAAAGAATTTACCAAACAAGAGTAAGATTTACCTCAAACTAATCTATTGGGTTATGTGTAGAATCTAATTTTATTAGGATTGGGCTAATCCTATTCAGACACATGACACATTAGGGTTTTAGTGTTGTGACTCTATATATACAAAGGATGTATATGTTACCATTAGTGTTTGAGTTAGAGTCGATAGAAAATGGTTAAGAGTTGAAACGTTTCATATAAATTTCAATTAATATAAGAAAAT
Source organism: Simmondsia chinensis (assembly GCA_018398585.1). Taxonomy (NCBI): domain Eukaryota; kingdom Viridiplantae; phylum Streptophyta; class Magnoliopsida; order Caryophyllales; family Simmondsiaceae; genus Simmondsia; species Simmondsia chinensis. The sequence goes on from JAGTTD010000009.1 coordinate 3,875,380, forward strand.
TATCATGCTTCCCTTTATAAATATAAGCTTTGACTAAACCACGTAAACTCCGGTATTCAACTCTATTACTCTAGTATATGATTATTATTTGCTCTTGTCAAACAGGAAGGCTAGGCCAGGCGAGTAGTAATGGCATACCCTGTAATTTCCACCAATTCTATGGGCATTTCTCCATTTCCACAAGAAAATATCTCCCGCCCCTTTTCCTCTTTCTGAAATCTCCCGAAGCTTCTTCCGCCGCCGGGCTCTCTTCTCAGCTCATTAACAGAGCAAGATATTTTTCTCTCTCCTCTCTCCTTACGAACTCCCTTCGAACCCTGAAATTTCGTGTTTTCTCCTCTTTGAGATCACACAATTTCTTAGTTTCAATTTGTCGTCCGTGATTTAGCAAATCGGAAAATTGATTAACGAAATCGTTCGAATCGAAAGTTTTTGCTAAGTTTTGTGCTAATTGTTCTATAATTTTGTTGTAATTTGAGATACGAGTGAAGAAATAATGGAGAGAGAAGAACAATCTAACGGTTGAATGTCTAAAAGCTTTGATCCCCTATTTTATGAGAGAGGTCATTTTCCACCCTTTAGAGTAGAACTTTTTCCCTCGAAAAATCTTTCTCATTAAAGAATGTGTGCGAAATAACAGAAAACGGGAATCTAGTTCCAATAACCTAATTTTTCTCCTAAATAAAGAAAGCCTAAATGAGTAAGAAGTTCTGGGTATAAAGTAATCTTAGATATTTAGCCAGTTAAGCTTTTGGATTGCTGTATTTGACATTGTCAAACTATGGTCAGATTTTTGTAAGTATTAGTATCCCCCCAAGATTAAAAAGAACTAGAGCCCCGAGCTGAGATTCATAATTTTGAAGTTTGCAACATGGCCCCTGAACTATGAGAAATTTTGGATCAGGGGTTCTGTGATTTTATGCAAGAGATGCTGTCCATGATGGATACCGTGCCAGGCCAGGTTTTATGGTTATAATTAGAAAATTATCGCTTAAGTATTTTAAAATTTGATTATTTAGCACCTAGGTTAATATATATAATGAGGTATCGATTTGAATATTTAATATTTAGGTACCCTATGTCAGAATTTATAATTTTGAGAGAATTAGACTAGTTTCATATAAACGATGCTAATATAGTGCATGAATATGATGATGTATATAAGCTACACTAATGTTTTCAGCAAAAATTAAACGCATTACATTAAAAAATTCAATGAATTTGGATGTAAATCATTTATATATTGCTAATATTATGTGTTATTTCAGCATTTTTTGGTAAAAAAATTATCAAATTCCATTAAATATACTTATATATTATCGGAATTATAATTTGTTTCATCATTTTTAACTAAAATCTATCCAATTTTGGAAGAAGGGGAATTGATTGATAAAATTTTAATATTTCAAGGTACATAAGTGATAATTTTTTTAAAACTCAAGCTATCTTATTATATATTTAAAAATATCATGATACTTAAATGATAAATGGTTAAATCTCAGGATACTTAAATATGATAATTTCTCTAAAATTATAATGTAATATGTAGAATAATAGGAGTCGGTTCCCAAAATAATGCTAAAAAATTAAAAAAATAATGCTGAAAAAAAAATATTTCCAAATCTACTGTTGAACCGCGTTTACTAAACGCGGCTTTGATAAACCGCGTCCAAAAATAGCGTTTAATATTAAAATAAACCGCGTCTTTAAGACGCGGTTATATTAAGTAAACCGCGTCTTAAAGACGCGGTTTTATGTTGATATAACCGCGTCTTTATGACCCGGTTTACTAGGTTTACCTAATTCACGCGTGTTCTATCCGCTGCTTTCACCATCTCTCTGCCTCTTTCTCGTTAACCCACCACCTGTCACTTCGTTCGCCTCCTCCTTTCTTTTGCTTATATACTGGAGATCTTTCAAGTACTATTATTGGAGTTATTTGACCTCCACTTATGATGTTGGAGCTTCATTAAGAGAGACATGAGATCAATATCATAATCATCACAAATTGCGACATAATAAAAACTATAAACGAACAAAAAATTGAAGAATTGCGGCATAATGGTAAGTATAAGTGAAAAAAGGGGGTTTTGGATTGCTGACGTTGAACCGCGTTTTGTAAACGCGGTTTAGATGTAAACCGCGTTCAGTAGACGCGGTTCAGTCATAAACCGCGTTTAGAAGATGCGGTTTCTATGAATGTAAACCGCGTTTAGTAAACGCGGTTTATACTGATGTAAACCGTATTGTTTTATCTGGTTTTATTGAAATTTAAACGCGTTTTTCAAACGCGGTTCAACAGTAGATTTGGAAATATTTTTTTTCAGCATTATTTTTTAATATTATTTTGGGAACCGGCTCGAATAATAGTCCCAAAATTGCAGTAGCAGTTACATAATATAAACTTTAGCCCTAGAGTTCTGTGAATTTAGTTTTACCTCAATGGGAAGATTTGCGAGGGATTAGGATGTAAATTGAAGAATCTGTGGGGGCTTAGGTGGATATTACGAGAGATTTAAGGGGTGGGTATGAAGGGATACAACAATGTCCTTGATTTTTGCAAAGCCGGACAGTCTAGAAGACCTGCAGAATTTGTTCCTGGATATTATCGGTGGCGATGGGATGTACTTTGACTTCAACACAGATCCGACGGCACCAAGGAAGCCACGTGGATCAGCCACGAAAGGGTGCACCACCACCCTACGCAACATCAACACCACTCGCTGACCCGATGCCGTTTCCAATGCTTTGTACGTTCCCTTCTGTGAGTTTCTCTTAACCAATTTGCATTTTATGGGGGGCCACTAGTTTGCTTCTTTTTTGCTTTGTCGCTATCCATTTTATATTTATAATAATGTGGCAAAAAATCAATAGATTATAAAAAAATAATATTAATTTGGTTAATTTTTTATTGAGTTATATATATATATATATAAGTTATGTATTTATTCTGGATATATATGCTCATTTAATATGGTCCTTGTAGACTTTTAGAAAGAACATTGGGTCCTTTAAATTGGCCTGATTAAATAAAGCTTTCTTTTTATTTTATTTGTATGCACCAAGCTTGTTAGAGGATGTACAACTAAAGTGTATAATAAGAATGTATTCTCATTATTTTGTATGATTTTCTATGCAATGTAGTGTAGGTGTAAGGGTAATTGCCGTAATATAGTTGTCATTTTATGCGAATCAAATGCCAAAATAATTTTATTACTTGCAAGTTGCCAATAATTTTGTCTTGTTTTTCCACTTAACTTTGTTTTTTTTTTTTTTTTTAACACATGTTTTACCACTTGCTTAGTTGCGCGGAAATTGTGTTGTCTTTTTTTTTTTTTTGATACGATATTTGGCCAGCCTTGTTCCTCTCAAAAATCAACCAACAACAACAGCAGTCTCAATGCTTCAAGGGCTCCCGCGTAAGTAGGGTTTGGGGGATAGGATGTACGCAACTTTACCCCTATTCTACCGAGAGACTGTTTCCAAGGACCCCCAACTTGATAGGTACGGAGAGCGTGGAAATTATAAAGATCATAAGAAACATGGAAACATGTAATTATGTAAGTAAGGAAGCATAGCATAAAATTCAAAAAGCAAAAACAAACAAGCATCTGGGGGAGAGATCTTACATGCGCCATAATGCAATCATATAGAGAGAATAGAGCGTGTAAAGAGTATATGGAGAGAGAGAGAGCGAAAGTAGAGAGAGAGAGAGAGGGAGAAAGAGTATTAGAGTACGTAAGCAGGCATGTAAGCTGCCTTGTTGCACTAGGACTAGCTTACGAGTGTTTGATGCTCCTACACCGCTATATCAGTTATACCTATACTAATCCTCCACTGAACTATATGCATGGCCATCTCCTCATATAGGATGAGATTGGTGAGGTCCTGTAGATTTGTCTCCATCCAACTCTTCTTTAGTCGGCCTCTTCCTCTCTTCCCGCCTGTAATATGGAGTGCTCGCATCTGCTGACAAGGGTAGTAGTGGGTCGCCTCCTAATATGCCCAAACCACCGCAAACTTTGCTCTCCCATCTTATCCTCTATTGGGGTCATGCCTAATTTACTTCTTATGATATCATTTCTAATCATATCCTTTCTTGTGTGTCCACACATCCATCTCAACATCCTCGTCTCCGCCACCTTCAGCCTCTGCGTGTGATGACACTTAACTGGCCAGCACTCTATCCTGTAGGGTATAGACGGTCTCACTACTGTCTTATAATATTTATCCTTTAACTTTAACGGGAACTCCTCCCCAAAACCGACCCTTTTATGAAAATTGTTTGACCTGACTTGCGTATAACTCTGTGATACTTACTATTAGTGGTACGTTATAGAAGCAAGTGACATATATTTGGTAAAAAACTCTGAACTGGGATCCTCATTCCCCATAATTACTGCTAGTATTTTGACAACGAGGTAACTGGGGTAAAGATAATGAGGTTACTCTTATCTCTGTTTTTTTTTAAAAAAAAATTTGAGGGAGGGATATGTCCTATTATCTATTATTCTTATTTTCTTCACATCTCATTTTAGGGAGTATAGTAAATTTTTTGGAAACTTTTATTCTTATTTCAATTATAACTTTTTTAATGTTATCTTTTTACCCAACTTTTAAATAAAGGTAAGTCAGATACTCCTCTTGACCTTTATTTTTTTACATGTCTAAACAAAGATAAGATAACACCTTATGTTTCCTCTCTTTATATGTCTAACCTCCCCCTTTCTATACCCATTACCCAATTGTCAAATAAAACCTGCAACCAACTAATATATGTAAACTATTGGGAATATTTTGGAAAGAATCCAAAAGGAATGTGTAATTTTTGTGTCCCAAGGGGTATAATACTCTATTATCCAATTGTCAAATAAAGCCTAAGTGTAGAATATGTAACCAACTAATATCCGTGAATTATTTGGAAAATTTTTGAAAGAATCCATAAAGAGTAATGTTTGTAACTCAAGGGGTGTAAAATAACTTGAATGAGTTGAGTACCCTTTTTTGAACATAAGCTCAATAATCTGTATCATGTTTAGGTTCAAATTAATTCTATATTGAAGAAAATATTAACAGGTTGATATTTGAGTGGCTGTAGCCTAGATGAGTAGAGTTACGGGAGATGCCATCACGGCGTCGTGGGCATGGGCATCCACCATGGCTAAGATTCCATGTTCAACGCTACTGATGACCTTAGCACCATGGGCGCCACCACCAAGACCAAGCCAAATAGTTGCGGCTGGCCTAGGCAAGAACCACCCACCATCACCAACCTCTATGCTGAGATGCCACTTGGCACCATGGGTGGTACCATCTCAGAACCACCACGACCGAGAATCATAGACTTGGGCTGAGAACCATCGATCAAGATATGTCCTTACTCGCCAAGAGCATCTTCCCTACTTCGACCATTATATCGTATTCGACACCAATGCTTGAGACCGTCACCTTGGACCACCATTAGACCATCCATTATGCAAGTACCGCGTATCCACTATGACCACCCTACATTCTTCACCCTTTGGTTCATCTGTTTTGAGCTTATCTTTCTTCAACTGAGATCTATTCATTTAAGATCATATCTTTTTTTACAGCGAGCTGTTTGGTTATGTAGGGTAAAAAGATCTTTTTTTATAAAGGAAAGTTTTTTTTATAAAGTAAAGTTGGATATCCGGATCAATTTAATTTGATAAATCTCATCAAACCAAACTGAGCTCCTTATCAGCTGAGCTTATCATGTCGCTGCTCAGCTAATATATTGTAGCAATAGTTAGTTTTTTGAGCTATTAACGCATCAATATTGGTCCATTATTGAGCTCCTAATGAGCCTCTTGAACTCTAACAACCAAAGCAACATTCTTTGTTTTATTTGGCATTTGATTCGTTTATGCTTCTATTTTTGCATAACTAGAGTTTCCCATGCGATGCACGGTGTGTAATTAAATTTTAAATAACTATTTTTATATGTAAATGATAAATTATATTATTAACATAAATAAAAAAATAAAGTTTGCCTATCTAATAACTTATGTATATTTAAATTAAGAGATGGTTGATTTTATCATAAGTTAAACATTTTATATAGATATAGATAGGGAGTAGAGGTTTAAGGAGGAGTGAAGCGATAGCCTACAACAACAACAATCCTAGTGCCTCAAGGGCTCCCGCAAAAGCGGGGTCTGGGGGGATAGATGTACGCAGCTTTCCCCCTTCAGGGTGTCAACCTGAATCCGAGGACCCCTAACCTAAGAGATATGTCTTCATCGCATCATGGTGGCCTGTGGACAATGAGCTGTGAGCAATAGGGCATGAAAGCAAAAGAGTATAAAGCGATAGCCTATAAATTTAATAATAGGGGAGCGGAGGCTTTTAAGATGAAGAACTTTTAATTAATAATAGGGGTATAAAAATAGATATAGATATTGTAATAAAGCTTCAATTTGAAAATCTTTTGTTTTCTCATCTAAAATATTGGGCGATGAGGGAACAAAGTTCCATAGAATCCATGGATGAGCCCACTTTATTTGTAAGCATCTCATTAAGGCCCAATGTGAAGGTCCAGTTGAGATACTTTTGAGTTGCATTTATTTTCCTCCTTATCGTCTAATCATTCTTTCATCCGTAATCTTCTGTTTGATTGGATAACATTTATTCCCATTCAATCTCGCATTTGTCATGTTATGACACTCCTGTGCATCCATCCATCCCCCTTTAATCTTTTCTTTTCTATTAATTAACGAGAGAACTTGCAATACAAATCAGGCGCACTCGTGAAAGCAAGGCCCGAGTTAACATGCAAAATATAGAACGCAAAGATGAACAAAACAAAAGTAAAATAAAGTATCTCAAAATACAAGGAACACCCCGTGAAATATAGAGACCACTGGACGGGATAAGCAAGTCATTTGACATTGGCCACACTTGTACTCCAACTTCCATCGTGTAAAAAAAAACAAAAAAAATAGGCCTAAAAATTGGGGGTTAGGACAATCTAATTACATCTATCTTCATGTTGCATTATCCCTAATGTGGCCCAAACTCATGTTGAAGCTCTCTAACTTCTCTTAGATTATGCTTTTGAAATGAGATTCTTTAGATCTATTTGGTCAAACTTTCTTCATGCAAAAAAAAAAAAACACATACATTTTTATATGAAGATGTTTGGCTAAGATTGAGACGTGCTTTTTAGATAGAATTAGAAGTCATTTCTCAATTTTTAGATATGAACAAAAAAATAACAAATCTTCTTTAAAACAAAAGAAAAAAAACTACAAACTTTATAAAATTACCCTATATTTATGGGGTATTCCAAGCTATGGATTTTGCGAGTAGCTAACTAAAGTGCTTGTTATGGATGCCCATACTTGTACTTTTTTTTATGCCATATGCAAGTTAGGTGTTACTGTGCTTGTTAATTACCATTGGATGAGTTTTGAGCATCTTTATTTATTATTATGAGACTATCAGCAGCATTCACTACACAAACAAAACAACTACCATTCTGAGAACTCTCTTAAATATGCAATTATTAATCTAGAATATCCTATCATTTTTGGTAGAGAACAATGTGACTACACTCAAAAACTAGATTGAGACCATCCAATCATTTGAGTATGCATCATAAAGAAGAAAGCTTCAACCATAAATTCCAAAAAAAAGAAATATAAATACTATACAGTAGAGTAGTCTCCATCATACACATTTACAGATACATATTATATCTTTCTAACTCTTTTTCTGCTACAATCTTCCAAGTTCTTCTCTTCTTTTTTTCCCCTCCTACAATTAATCATCAAACCCAACAAAACCATTTGATTCAACCACAAAATTCCATGTGTTTTTAATGCTATTATCGGGACAAAAATGTTATTGTTACGGTAATTTAGAGAAATATATTATAAGTCATATAATTACCCTGACAATAACAGTTATTATTCTAACAATAATAAGAATAGTAAAGTGATTAAGCAAGAACAGAGCCACAAGAGAGACACATCAAAAGAAAAGCAGCTTGCTCTACTTCCCCCAGCTTGATATCACTCCTCTGTCTCTTATCTCTTGATGCTGCTCTTTTACTCTGCATCATCATCTCTTTTATAATTCCCAATTCCATCTTGACCGTCCGATCTAACCCATCATTATCCCCATCACCCTTGATCTTACTTCCTTCATTATCACAGTTGGGTTTCTCATCCGGGTTCTTCTCTGCCATCACTTTTCTCTTCCTGTGCCTGATCCCACACGCATTACACAATGTCTGCAACCATAGGATCATAAACCCAGATGTCAAAATCCTAAATAAACTCATAAAATCAATAAAAAATAAGATTTTTTTAAAAAAATATTTCTGGGTATGATTACCCTAGGGCCAGCGGGGCCAGTTCTCCAGAGGGGGGTACGAGTGGTCTTGCAATCTGCACATACGTTCATGTTCCTCTGCTCTTCAAACCTCAAACAGAGATCAACAAACTTGTTTTGTGATCAAAATCAAAAGAGCAAATTAGGCAAATCTGAGTGAAGAATCACGAAACACGATGAAGAAACAAAATCGTAGGAGAACCCAGTAGAGAGAGAGAGAGAGAGACAGAGAACATTGAAATTTAGATTTTGTGGGAGATAGAAAATGGGCCAAGTACTACCCTAGAGAGACAAAGTAGAGTGATCTCGACCGAAAAGACTCTTTTATGGCGGTGCCCCTCTGCAAAAAATAAATAAATAAACAAAAATAAATATAAAAAAACGGAGATTATATTATGCAATTTTGGAAATTTTGAATGTTGATATTTTTATTTTCGAAAATGTTGTTTTTAATTTAAAAGTAATTATCATACAATTTTTAATAATTTCTATTCACTTTTTAATTAATTTTTTTATTCTTCCAAAGAAAAATTTATTTAAAATATTCTTTTGCCTAAGTTTCTTTTTTATAAAAAAATAAAATTTCTCCTTAAAATAATATAGTTTTTAGATTTCAAAAGCATTTCACTTGAAAATAAAAGCATTTTAATAGTAAAAATATTATTTTCCTATTTTTAAATAAAGCAGAAAAATTAAATTTTTTTTAAAATAGATATAAACCGAATAATTAAAATATTTTAAATAAAAATACTTTTTAAAAAGGTAATATTATTATTAGTACAAGAATTATAATTTTTTAAATAATTTTATAATTTATATTATTTATAAATTATATTATTATTTTAATAATAATAATTTTTATATTGATAATAATAAGCATAAAAAAATAGATGCAAGATTATCATCTTAGGCCGAGGGTTCGAGAAAACAGCCTCTCTTCAGGATAGCCCTCCGAAGGAGAAAGGCTACGTACATTTACCCTCTCCAGACCTTGCTTCTAGCAGGAGCCCTTGATGGTACTGAGTTTGTTATTGTTGTTGTTATTGTAAGCATATAAAAATAAAAAAAATAAAAACATTCTTTTAGGAGGGGGAAAAGGGGGTAATTGGGAAGTGAAAATGGGGGGTTCTAGTGAGTTGACACCCGCCAAAATCTCCACGGTGGACTTGTAAAGGCTGGGACTTACGTGTCATCATTCCACGCCTGTCGTTCTCTTCCTCCTCTCCCTCACTCTCCCCTGTCGCGTCTGCCTCTCACGCGCTTTGTCTTTTCGATGTAACTGGCTTGGGCTGGGCCTAGAACCCTCGCTATTGGGCTCAGAGAATATATTTTATAGTTCTTGCTATAAAATGCTTGGGACGTAAATGAGCTCTGCGTTGACAGTATTTGATACAGCGATAAGCTTGTAATTGGGCTGGGCCTTGTGGACTGGCCCAGCCTTTTGTAGTGGGCCTTCTCTGAACTGTTATATTTTGAATTTTTGACAAATAAGGACGCGACGCAATTTTTTTTTTTTTGGACAGAAAACAATTTTATGGGCCTCAGCGCTTTTTTTTTTTTTTTTCCGCCAAAAAGCAAGCGAGATATTCTTATTACTCAGGTCGAAAAATATATACAATACATCACAAGGACAAAATCAAAATTGTTCAAACAAACCCCCCTCAACTATCTATTTCCGACAACAAATTTATCCCGCACCACAATAGTTTCTGAACGTATGTTAGTACTTAGTTTCACTGTTAGTAAAATATAGTACGGGAACTAAACGGAATATAATATTTATGTGTATTATTTGACTTTAAAAACAAAAAACTCTCCTTGATGTATAAAAGGAAATAATAGTGCTAGCCACAAGAGCGGTAATGGAAGCATTATAGAATAGTTAAAATGACTATTTCAACAAAATATAGAATATGGATATTTAACTGAAGTGTCTACTGCTTATTTTTAATTATTATTTATCTTTTAGATGAAAAAAATACAAATGCATGTATCATACAAAGAACTTGTAAAATACAAATATTATTATAGTGTTGACAACTATGTGCGTCTAGCAGAGCTTAGTTTAACATCTAACACTTTGTGTCTATTTTAATCTTCAATTAATCTGCAATTCATTTACTTTCTTTTTTTATAATTATCGACACAGTAGCTGTACAACAGACATCTCGTACAAGCGAGACCTGATTTAACTCATATCAAAATGGGAAATAAAATAAAAATAAGAAAAATAACATACCACAAACTGAAAATAAAAGGATTACATTATAAAACAAAGGCAAAGGCAAAGACAAAGGAATATCCAAAAGAGTAACGGAATTCGGAAAATGTAGTTATCTGATATAAGAAGCAATTGCATGTGGCCACGCCACCTCTTACCCTATTTTATCTCCTTTTCGTTTGCCCTTTCCACATCGTTTGACTTTGTTTCCCTATTGATGGAAATAAACCGAGTTGAGCCGAGCATCTTCTTGTTCGAACTCGTGTTTGATAAGGCTTATTGAGCTTGAGTTCGAGCTAAGCTTTTATCGAGTAGTTCTAACCCTTGTTCGAAATCGGTTCGATAAGATTTAAGTGTGTTCGATACCTGGCTCATCTTGGATCGGCTTGTCTGGCTTGTCGAGCTAAGTCGAGCTCATTATTGAGCCAAATCGAGTTTAAAACCGAGCCAAACTCGCAATTGAGTTGAGCTCGTTAACGAACCGAGCTTTTTAAGTCACTATCGAGCCATTATCGAACCATTTCGAGCTAATACCAATTGTTATCGAGCTCATAACGAGCCTTTAACGAGCTCATATCGAGTCCCTTAACGAGCCCTTTTCAAACTGTTCGTGAACATTAGCGAGCCGAGCATCCCCCTGTTCGAACTCGACTCGTTAAGATTATCGAGCCTACTCGAACTCGGCTCGATAAGCTATGGAGCCCTCATAATGAACACGAACAAGCCTTAATCAATTTTAAAAACGAGTAGTTCATCGAACGTTCAGATCATTTATACCCCTATGTGTAAGAGAGCCGAGTTGAGCACCCCTTTTTCAAACTCGAGGTTGATAAGGTTTATCGGGCTCGAGTTCTTATCAACCTTGAGTTCGAGTTAAGCTCTTATCGAAGATTTTCAACCCTCGTTCGAGCTTGATTCTATAAGATTTTTGTATGTTTAATACTTGGCTTAGCTTGTTAGGCTTACCCAATCGATCTTAATACCTAGCCGAGCTTGCTATTAAGTCGAGCTTGTTACCAAGTCGAGCTTTTCAAATTACGATGGAGTCATTATTAAACCATTTTCGAACCAATATTAATTGTTATTGAACTCTTAACAAACCCTTAATAAGCTCTTATCAAACTATTCGTGAACGTTAGCAAGCTGAGCACCCCCATGTTCGAACTTAACTCGTTATCGAGCCTGCTTGAACTCAGCTCAATAAGTTATCGAGTCCTTATAACGAACACAAGCGAGCCCTAATAATTTTCAAACACGAGTAGTAATTGAAAATTCGGTTCGGTTATACCCCTACCTATTCAGCAATGCTATCCAAAAAAAAATACACGTAATATAAATATATACATAAAATTAGTAAATTATAAAAAATAATTAATTTAATCTTTTATACTAAAAAATACAAAAATAGTAATCAAAATAATAATCCCTCTGTTTTTATTTACCTTAATGCCGTAGTTGACTAAAAAAAAGCACCCTGATATAGTATAATATATTTTTTTAAGTTGTAACTTTAATAATCACGGTCAAATGTTAATTTGATTTTATACTATTGTTTTTCCATCGACTGATTATATATTATCAATATAAAAAATACCGATAAATGGAAAATAACATAGCTGTATTTTTTATTTTTTATTTTTAAGTACCAATAATGTATTTTCAAGTGAAAACCACAGTACCAAAGAGGGTACCAACACGCAGGCACTGGATCCCATTATAATTCCAAAATTAAGTGTGCTTGGGCGAGAGTCATATCAGGATGGGTGACCTTTAAGGAAGTCCTCACCCCTAAGGTTGGGGGTATTCCGAAACAGCCTCTATTTAGGGTAGCACCCTGAAAAAAGAAGATTGTGTATAACCATCCCCCAAACCCTACTTAGGTGGGAACCCTTGGCCCACTGAAAATGTTACAAGTAAAAACCACAATAAATAATTGGAATTACTTTTTTTTTTTGCTCAAAAAATGACTGTTTAGTATTTTTCTTATGAATTAATAATTTTCATCATATGCTACATATTTAATATTTATCCAATTAAATATTTTCCATTTACTTATTGTATAGTTTATGTCCTCATTGCTTGTCATTGTTTATTTGAAGTTCTTGTTTCGGTTTTCATGCCCTTATTGTCTTGGATATGTTATTTATATTTTACAGAAGGTAAGGAAAACACTAAACGAGTTACTAACAGACGGTTTTATCTAATATATCAGCACAAACAACAGTCTCATCTCAAGATACCAAAACAATTCTCCTTCAACTCATCCACGTCCCCACCAAAAATGGCCTACATTTGCTCTCATATTTGTTATCTAGTTACCTGTTCACAAAATATAAGAAATCGAACTAAATGAAGCTCATCAAATATCTCCCAAATATCCTTGACATGGAAAATTATACAGACTATATTTTATTATTTTAATATGTCGCATTATATTGGTAAAGAGCATAGAAATAGTCGTTATTGTGAGAATCTTAGTCAGGAACTTGATTATCTTGTTTGTGTTGAAGCACGGAGTCAGCCTATCTGTAAATAGGTTCCTCAGCGGTCTCCTTAAAAGGGGGTTTTTAACAAAAAATAACCTTACAAAATTGTCATTTTTTTAATTAATCACAACAACTTTTTATTTTCAGAAAACGAACCCCAAAAATTTAAAAGCTTTTATTAAACACCTTAAATCATGTTGTTAACTATCCGTTAAATATTACGTGACTTCTATTTAAATTTTAGTTTATCTTTTTATTTTTTGAGTGCACAAAGTGTGAATCGAAATTAATAAGCAAATAAGGCATTCATCTCTCTCTCCTCGACCTAGGCTTGATCCCTGTGAGATCTAAAAGACGTGGGATTCAAACTTTGGTAAAATGATAGGGGTGGAAAATGCTTGTTTTGTCACTTTGGTGCATTAAGTCATTATTTAATAGACATTCTAAAATCTATATAAAAGTCACTAACAGGTAACGAATAATTAAAAATATGATCTAAGGTGATTAATTAAAAAAATTTCAAACACTTGAACATAGGGGTGAACATCAGTCCAAGACCAGACCGGACCGAACCGGATAGAAGACCGAACTATATCAAATCATAAGACCGAAAATCTAACCGATTAAAACCGGGTCGGTCTGGTCCATGACTGGTTAGAAACTGGTCCCAACCGAACTGGACCAATTTTTCATATAGCAACTGCAATTATAGAAGAAAAGTGTTTCCATATGAAATTAAAAATTAAAAAATAGCAACAATGGTATTAATTTGCACATGATATTTATATTTTCATTAAATAGTAAAAAATAAATATTTAATTTTTTAAAATTTAATATTTTTAGATAAATATAGTATATATTAATTATATATTTAACTTATATACCCAAAATACTTAATGCGAAATTAATATTGATCGGTCTTCGGATTTTACGTTCTTGGACAAAGCTAAATAAAAGACCGATTAAGCCCATATATTATCGGTCCGGTCTGGTCTGATAAATTGGTTAGGACCGATTTGTATTCACCCCTACTTGAACATGATTTTTTTGAAAAATTAAAGATTTTTTTTTTAAACACCAAAAGACTGCCTCTAGGCCTCCGAACTTCTCATTAAATCAGCCAAAAGAAAATTAAAGATTATAACTAAGTGGTAAATGACAACCTTCCTATATAAATGTTTTTTTTCTTTTTTTGTTGTAAAAATAGGAAAAAAATATTGACAACAGAGAGTAAGGATGCCAATGGGTTGGATTTGGATCGGGTTTACCTTTATCCAGATCAAATCCAAAAAAACCCGACCCAACCCAAATCCGATAAAAAATCATTTATTTTATAAAAACTCAATCCAAATCCAAATCCATCGGGCGAAACGGATATCCAACCCAAATCCATAACCCATTTAAAACCTAGAATAAGTTATGACATTATAATCTAATATTAATATATTATAATAATAATGCAGCAATTATGCCTTAAAAACTAATATTTGGACAAGTCAATACACCTTTTTTTCCCTTTTTAATTTAATATATATAGAATAATAATGCAATATGAGACAATCGTTCAAAAGCCTTTAACCACTAATTTTTGTACATTTGTTATATTATGTGTTTTACAAAGAATATTGTAGTACTAAACTAAACTCCAAATATATTGGCATAGTAAAAAAAAATTATTACAAAATAGTTTTGCTTGTTAAATACTCAAAATTTAATAAAAATTTTATTCTATAATAAACATAACTCGGGTCTGATTTAATGTCATCCAAATCTGACCTAACCTAAAACTTATTTATCAATATCAAAATTTAAACCCAGTTAAAATCTATTTTTACATTAAAATTAAGGACAAATAGATATTCCCCAAATTCGGGTCCGGTTGTGATCCTTAACAGAGAGCATTAACCGTAAAGAGGAGGAACTGTGAGACCTGTAGGAGAACCCGAGAGAGACGGAGCGGAGTTCGTGATCCGAGTTTCAAGGTTCCCTCTCTCTCTCTCTCCCTCTCTCTCTCTCTCCTCCCTTCCTTTCTTGTCCCCCATAACTGCTCTCTCTCTAAGTTCAAAAACTACTTCCGTGGACGCTTCCACAAATGCGATTTCCCATTTCAATCCACTTCCAGGCATGTTTTCTTCTCCCTTTCTCTTCGATCTCTCTTGCTTTGTAAGATTAGATCAATTGGCTCTTGCAATTCGATTCATTAGGTTGTTGTATTTTCGAATTGATTCTTAGGTCAGTGGAACTTTGTAATTTTTATATTTTGGATGAGTTATCTAAACTTTGGCTCGTAATATTTTTAAATTTGTTTAAATTTGTCTTTTTTAAGTGGTTTATAACGTTTATAATTTTGTTTAAATTAGTCTCTTTATTATTTTTTTAAACTAAATTCTATTATTTTATTGTAGGACATAATTGGTATCAGGACCAAGTTTAGGTAAAAATTAAAAGATGCGAGACTAATTTTATCATAAAACAAATATTATAGGCTATTTTGAATAAAAAAAAGATAAGCGGTTAATTTGAATAAAATTACAGATATTAAGAACCATTTTAAACAAAAGGGAAATGTAAATGGCCAATTTGAATAACCTTGAAAACATTAGGAACACAACAACAACAGACCAGTGCTTCAAGGGCTCCCGCGTAAGCGGAGTCTAGGAGGGGTAGATGTACACAGCCAGCATTACCCTTTCAGGGTGTAATCTAGCCGAGAGGCTGTGAAAACATTAGGAACTAGCAGTGTAAATAACTCTATTTGGGATCTTGGTTTACATTTTTTATGGTTGTTTAAGTGCTAGATTGCTTGTAATGTCAGTTTGAGTATATGGAATTGCTTTGATTGATGAGTAACTTTGCGTCTACTCTTTTTATGATGCATTCAATTAACCATAAAGCGGAGTGCTCCTTCTTTGAATGGCTCAATCGATTCCGGATTTGTGAAAGATCTCATTCTGATTTTATTGAGCCATTAATTTCAGTCTAAATAGATATTTGGTAAATGTTTGCTTGAAAGGAAGGGACAGAATTGAAAGCTTTTCTGGGTCAGTTCTTAAATCCCATGTCTTCTTATCTCTTGCTGGCTCGTTCGTGTGATGGGCTCCGACGAGTCCATAAGAAGTAATCGCGTTTCTTTCATTTGGTCCCAGTCGAGACCAAAGATCTGGAGTGCTACATATCCGAATAAGTATATAGGCCTAGTACATAGGGGCAGCCCAAGAGGAAGAGGGACAGGCCCAGTCCGGGGTTGGGGATGGACTCTACGAGTAGACGCTAGATTGTATTGAGAAGGCAAACAATGAAATCATGTCATTTCTATTCTCTCCTTACTTTACTTTTTAATTTAAGTATTTTACTATTTTATTTTTGTTTCTAGTCTATTTTGATTGCAATTTGTAATATTGGTATTAGGGCGAAGCTGGGAAGGGGCAGAAAATTGAAAGCTTTTCTGGGTCGTTTCTTAAATAGGATGTCTTCTTATCTCTTGTTGGCTCATTCATGTAATGGGATCCAATGAGTCCGTAAGAAGTGACCAAAGATCTTTGAGTGGCCAACCCAGCAGCACAACTTAAAAGATAAAGAAGTATGCATAGATCGGATCACCGGAAACTGTGACTATGTAATCACTTCTCCAATGTGGTCCTTTCACTTTCCTCAAGTTAGATTTTCTAATGGGTCTTTGATGCTCCATTTCTTTGATCATTATCTTCACTGGTTTCTTAATCCTCAACCAGAGAATGGACCGAGAGTCTATTTAAGATTTACCCATTTTGTGATGAATATGAGAATGAAATTTAGTGTTCTTGTAACATTTAGTTCTTAACCCCAAGGGTTGGAGGGGGTCGGTATTTAGAGAGGATGAAGAAAATTTATTTCTTCGCCGTTGAGTAAGTATGTGGCCCTGTGATTCACAAAGCTTTAGGTTATTGTAGTGCCGCAATCTCTCTGTCTCGCTACCATGCCTGTGACATTTGGCATCAAATGTGTTTTGGATTGTCGATTTTTTCTCATGATTTTCTTATAGTTTCTTCATTCTTGCATTATGTGCAGTGGCACGCAATTTAGAGCATTGTTCTGCTTAATCCTTATCTTTTGATCTAGCTTCATCATTCTTACCTCCTGCTTTTGGACACAAATCACACTTGGGTGAAGGCCTAAGAGGATTCACCTGGGGGTTGCTTTCCTTCTCAAGGGAGGAACCACCGAGTTCTGACATTTTCTTTTTTGATAATTCGAGTACAAGCCTTTAAAGGCGTAAAAGTGTAGGACAGGACCCGAAAGCTAACAACGAAACACCGTTCATGAATTCTGACATAGCATTTGCACTTAAGACATTTGGCATTTGTTTTTTTGTTAAGTTTTCCTTTTAGTACTTCTTTTTCCTGGTTATTGCGTAACATGTTATGAACAATAAGCACACTGAGCCCCTTTATTTTTGTCGAACTAATTCACTGAGGCAAGCTGTTTTGGATTTATGATCTTTAAAGCAGTGACGGGAGATTGGATCCGAATTTGACTGCCTTTATGTGAGCGTGTAAATAAACTAACATGAGTAACGGGAACCACATTCAATACTTTGTCCATTCATTTCAAGCTTAATAGGTTGTTGAAGTGTGGCTTGTAACTCAGTCATTTTTCACTTAATTCTGGTTCATCTTTTTTTTCAGGCTCAAGCTATTTTCACCTGTGATGCAAAATTCTTGGCCTCTCTGGATTTCACTTGTTCACAGTTTTGAGCTCAAATGAGGACAGCTCCAGTATGCTTTTCGATTTTCCAAGCTCCAAGATCCGGAATCCACTCTTTGATTAATATATGTTGCAAAAGCTTCGATAATTTACATAGGAAAAGCAAAATTGGTTACAGTATTAGGTTGCTTAGTTCCGGTGTATGTAAGCTTGAGGGACACAGTAGAAAATGGAGTAGGAGACCCATAAATACTCAAACAGAAAGAGGAAACAAAAACATCTTAAGAAGTACAGCGAACGTTAGGCATGGGATCTCGGATGAAATAGTTCGGGCAACAAGTGCTAAACTAATTAGAAATAGCACCGATGTAAGTGATTTACAGAAGATTCAAGGCACTGATATTCGAAAAATGATAGACAAGAATAAGGAGTTGGCAAGCCTTATAACACCAATTGTGTTTGATATCGAGAGTACTGGACATCTCCATGTTGGACGCATTGTTGAAATTGCATTTCAGGATCTATCTGGGGGCAAAAACAGCACTTTCCAAACACTGGTTAATCCTGAATGTCATGTACCAAATTCTGAAATCCATCACATTACAACCGAGATGGTCAACAGGCCCGATGTCCCAAGGTATTCTTTTCTAGAGCACTTGTGCTTTCCCTATGAAGGGGTAAGGCTATGTACCAACCACCCCTCCCAAAAAAGAAGTCTACTTTGGCAGGAATTCTTGTGGCACTAGGTTTGTTGTTGTTGTTGTACTTCGGGAGTGCCTTTGATGAAATTAGAAGTTGGGGGAATTTTGACTAATTGTTTGGGGGTCCTTTTGATGAAATTAAAAGTTCGGGGATCACTTTGATTCTAACTAATAATTCGGGGATCTCTATGAATATTATCCAAAATAAATTACTAGTACAAGGTGACTCTTGTATATAATTCTCTGTTGCAAATACAAATGCTGGGTCCTTTATAGGCTGTTACACGTGCATTGTGGTATACTTTGTGAAAAGTCTTTATGTGATCACTAATTCGTCATAAAGCTGCCTTCTTATTCAGCCTATAATTTTCATTTCTTGGCATCGATAATACAAAAACAACAACAAATCCAGTGTCTGAAAGGTTCCTGCCAAGGCAGGGTCCGGGGGATAAAGTATACACCGCCTTAACCCTATAGTGTCCTCTTTGAAAGGAGGTAATTTCTGAGGACCCCCAACATTAAAATTGACGTCGATAATACGTGTAAAATAATTTAGTACATTTGATATGGACTGTATGTGTTGGTAATGTTTTGCACTAATCATGCAATAATTAGGATGAAGGACCTGATTCCAATATTGCTTCAGTACATCAAAAGCCGCCAGAGACCGGGTGGATACGTAATGTTGGCTGCTCACAATGCACGTGCCTTTGATGTGCCCATGTTGATCAAGGAATTCAGGCGCTGCAATGTTGAAATCCCCTCAGATTGGCTGTATCTGGACACCCTTCCTTTAGGCCGTGAGGCGATAAAGTCTGCAGGTCTCTCCGCTCTCTTTCTTCCTTCCCTCCGCCCCTTCAGAGTAGCTTACTAATTCTTTTCTTTCTGAGGGTATTGGTTATGTCACGTATAAATATATTGAAGGAGCAATGTATTTTGAAAAAAGAATAGAGCACTGAAAGTTGACTTGTCGTTGGATAGGTGACTTAGTTTCAAAAGCCAAGCACAGTATGTTAGCACTTATAAGTGCATGTTAGTTTTCTTGTATGCTAATTAGCTTTTGAGTGACCAGTTGTTACATTAATATTCTTAAGGAGTTGTTATTGTCAGGGCAAAAGTTGTTATTGTCAGAGCAATGATATGACTTACAAACAATGAGAGCCATAAAATTGTCTTGAAAACTATGATCTTGCTTTGGCAATAACATTACCCTATTCTTATTATAGCCCTTTTTGGGGAAATTGCCTTTTTGATGAATTTATGAAACATAATACCTTGGTAAAGTACTTTGAGCCCGTACTGAAAAACTGTAAATGAAGGAACAAATTTCTTGCACGTTTAGGCTCCGTATAATATTTTTAATTTAAAAAATAATATCTTTTCTTAAAAATTTATGGTCTTTCTAATTAAAGAAAATTGTCTCATTTTATAAATTTGTATGAGGCTCACGCTTGGCTAAGTTGAGTGGAAGTGAAGCATATAACGTGAAGTTACCATGTTTTCACCTACCTGAAGGAGAATGTTTTTCCATTTAGTTGAGGAAAAGTCGATTTCCTTTTAATACAGGAAAATACCTTCCAGATTTGTGATTTTTACAAGAAAGTTATGCAAAGACACAAAAAATTGAGATGAAATTTTTTTGTCAAAACAAATAAAGCCTTAATGTCTGCTTCTTCGTAAGATTTTGTCAGCCTTGAAGTAGCTAACAGTAGTAGTAATCCCTTTGTTTCAAAATAATAAAGAATAAATAAAGCTCCGTCCTTTTCTCCACTTTCAAGCCAGTCTGGATACAAGTGCCATCTCTTGCTGTCCATTATTATAAACTATCTACTAAGCAATTTTTTGGAAATTCTTTTTGTTCTTTTTATGGCTGTGGTTTCTTTGGCTGCCCTATAGAGGTAGCGTTGCGTACATCGTACCCTGCCTTGACGAAAGCCTCCTTGAGACCTCAAATGACCCAATGTTAAAGAGAGATTTTTTTTCCCTTTATAATGGTCAGGAGGTACAACATTGCCTTAAGTAAGATCACCAACATTTGGACAGAGGAGATATAAACTACAAACGCAACACAGCCTTATTGATATATCAAACCCAACAACTCCTTTTGAATAAATGGATTAAATCTTCACAAACACGTCCTTCAATTTCTAGCAACGCTCCTTTCTGAACCTAACAGTGGTAGTGTTGACAGGATCAAAGGGTGAGCTAAAAGCGAAGCTGACAGCTCTGCGCGAATATTACAAGATCCCATCGCAGGGCCCAGATCACAGAGCCATGTCAGACGTATATTCGTTGTCGCAGGTCTTCCAGAGACTGACATTTGATCTGGAGCTAGCAATGTGGGAAATTGTCCCAAGAACTTTTTTAGCCTCTGAAGTGATTCAGCGACAAGAAGAAATCAAGAAGGAGAAGGCGAAGAAGAAGAAGAAAAGTAGTTCCAGCTAGTTCTTCTCCTTTCATGTTCTTCATATTGTTGTAATTTCATACACAATTATTTAAATCCAGGGAAATTATTCATTTTTAATCACATTTTTAGTTGTATCAGATTGATGTGCAGAAATGCAAAAAGAAATAGAAATATATTGATTAATTTCCACTGATTTCAATTGCTATGTTAATTTGATTCATGGTAACTAATCTGATTTATCATCACGCAGATAGTTGCATGAAGCAGGAACTGGAACGGGAACCAGTTTGCATATAAGATTTTAAGGCTCGTAGTGTGAAAGAATACTAAGCAATAACCAAGATAAAGTATTATAGTGAATAAGATCGAGAAAATTGGGTCTAATGTAGCTTCATTATTCAATCATTGCTTGAATTGAGTGTTTTAACTAGCAAAAAGATTATCTAGCTTACCTGAACATTTTACCATTGTTAGATTGGAGATCCCTCAAGTTTGATATACATTTGAAACGTGAATCTGACTTTAACGCGTTGAATCACTTTCTAAGTATGAACTGTAGCATTTTAGGAGTTTTCTACATGCATATGCATGTGTCTATGATAAGGAAAAAGCTTGCTTCCAAGAAATATAAGAACGAATGCCTTGATCAGGAAACTTAGCTATCAATGGAATGTATAATAATTACCAGAGAGTTTAAAGTAGTAAGAAAAGTTGAGTTTCTGACGTGGGTGTCGAGTTTTTGACTTGGTCGTCTGGGTTGAAGTGGATAAAGTCATGATATAGAAATGTGACGTATATTTATACGGCGACGCTTTAAATTACTGTTGAAGAGGATAAAGTCATGATATAGAAATGTGACATATATTTATACGGCAACGCTTTAAATTACCGTTGTATATAAGTTTAGTTTCAAATAATATGATTTATGTGTTTTATGATTTTTTGGTAGAAATTCGGGGTGAAAATTCTGCACTAGTCTATTAGTTATGTTGGCTTGGCTGGGAAAAAATTTTAAGATAGCTCAGAACATCATGATTTTACAGAAGTAAAATCGAAAGTAGAAATAGGACGACTAAAGTGCTCTCGTTGAGAGTCGAACTGAAGACCTCCCGCTTACTAAACGGGTGCTCTAACCAACTGAGCTATGAGAATTAGGCAAGCGGAGTGAAAAATTAAATTTTAAGGGCCAAAAATTCAATTCATCAAGTTTTTTTTATGCTAAACAATAATTTATCACACATATATATATATAAGGACGCAGGAACTCAACCACTCCAGGTCGGAGGTCCCCGAAAACAGTCTCCTTTCCTGCCGGAAGGGGTAAGGCTGCGTACATCACCCCCCAGACCCCGCGTTATGCGGGAGCCGCAAGGCACTGGGACTGTTGTTGTTGTTATTGTTGTATATATATATAAGGACAGAGGCAAACTGTCACATGCCATTATTGGCCGACATTGTCACCGGTGCTCAATAAGCAGTCATATGCCATATGGAGTCTCCATAACCTATTTGGTACTAACTGCATGTGTTGAATGCATGTACGTTTCTTAGTATACTGTGTATTTTGTCTCTTTTAGGTGTATATTGCTGCTTGTTGACTATAGGGGATAGGTTGGCCTGGCCCTAACCTCAAGGGGCCTGGGTGCCGCACGGTGATCTGGGCTCATCCCGTGACAAGACACTTTAAAAATGCCCTCTTAAGAGAGAAAATCCCAAGACCCCAACTTGTAAAATGGAAAGAAGAGCACGGGAGGGACCATGGTCACAAATGGAAACACCGACACTCTTGTGACCAACATTAGCCAACCAATCAACTGACATATTCGCTTTCCTAAAAAGTTGGTTGAAAGAAATCTGATTAAGAGAAGAAATGATCGTCCAAATATTTTTCGCAATGATTGCAATATCTACATGAATGATGTACAACCCCTTTAGAGCCTTACTGACAACCTCATTATCTCCTTTAATAATGACTTTACGAGCCCCTCTCTTGGCGGCATTAAACGGGGCATCTCTAGCAATAACAACCTCAGTCACAATAATGGAGGCATCCCCAAGTTTTCTCAATCTTGCAAAAATGACATCACCACGATCATACCGGGCAATAAAATCAGCCGTAGATATTTTTCCACATTTAGACCCGCCAAAATTAACAATCATGCAACCTTGATCAGCTTAATTTATCCTATGTATCAGTATGTTCTTGATCCTTTCTACGGAAATTGCCACATGAAGTAATTATATAACTAAATTAATTTATGCTATTTGAATTTCTTAGAAGGGTGTTATAAATAGTCAGAATAAAAGTTCTTATTATCATATTTTTGCACACTTTGTCTGTATCGTAGTAATAATATAACTTATTATGAATAATATACACAATTTTTCAAATGTGCTTCAACATTAATACTGTTTGCCTCCTCAAAACATCATATTTCTCAAAATTAAAACAAATATTTTACGAACTAAAAAAATCAATTTACCAGAATTATGAGAATAATATGTAATTAACCACAAGTATTAACAACAATCTCAATCCTTGTTCCAAATATTAAGCCATACCAAAGTAAAATTCCAAAATAAAAATAGCGACGGAACAGAGCTATTAATGAGGCAATATTAACTAAAAATAAATGGTAATATTTTTGACAGAGCAAAATTATTACTATTAGAGTAAAATTATATTTTTCAAGATTATTTTATAACTTTTATTATTTATAAATTATATAATTATTCTAATAATAATAATTTTTTTATAAATAATAATAATAATTCATAAAATAAGACAGTAGGGGTGTAATGAAAACAACAATTAGCCAAAACGCGATGGAATGTTTAATGTAATAAACGGCTCATAATTGGTGTTCGCCGTCAAACCCCACGGTGGTGCATCTCAATCTCCTCTCTCTCTCTCTCTCTCTCTCTCTTCCAACACCCCCAATTTCGTTGCCAAATCCCCATTTCATCTCCTCAAATTCGTGCTGACGCTCACAAGGATCGATCTTGCAAGTCTCGGAATCGAAACCCTTGGTTTTCGATCGAAGTAACAGACGTTTTGAACATCGATTTGGTTGTTCGAAACCCTAATTGATTGTCAGATTTTGCAGCAATTAGGTTTTAATTTTGTTTTGTGTAATCGTTAATATGGAGGCTGATTCGTGGAGCGCTCGTCTCTCTTACGTTTCGAAACGGTACCAGTCGGCTCTTCAGTCCCGATCTGGTGCGGATTTGACATCCTCCGTTCATTTTCTTAGCATTTTGTCTCTTTGTTGATTGATTTTTTTTATTTTTATTTTTTGATTGGTGTCGGTGGTTTCTGTTAATGAACTAACTATCTCAAAAGCTTAAGTTGATGGGTGAAGGTTTAAGAATAATTTTATACTATAACACGCCCCTCATATGAATGCCTATTGAGCTTGAAGCGCGGATATTGTATAGGCGCATCCATACTTTATTCTTGAAATTGATTAATATTTAGAGTGGGGGCTGTTAGGATTAGAATTCGTGACCTTTTGGTCAGCAAGACTTTGATACCATGTCAAGCAACCGAACTATTCCAAAAGTTTAAGTCGACGAGTCTTTAACATGCCCTCTCACGCGAATGTCTATTGCGCCTAAACATGTGGATAATGCACCGGCCCACCCATACCTTATGCTTGAATTCGAAATTGATCAATATTTAGAGTAGGGGCTATTGGGATTCGAACCCTCGACCTCTTGGTCAACGAGGCTTTGATGTGATGTCAAGAAACAAAATCTGCGAAAAGCTTTAAGCTAGAAATGGTTTTATACTAACAATTTTCTGAATTTTGTCGGTATAGCAGATATGTTCATAGGTTTCGAGGAAATTGATGGGGATGACGATATAAGGGAGGAGTTTCCTTGCCCTTTTTGTTCCGAGTATTTTGACATCGTCGGCTTGTGTTGTCACATTGACGACGAGCATCCTGTAGAGGCCAAAAATGGGGTATGTTACTCACTTTCTGTGCCTCCCCCGCAAGAAAAAGATAAAAGAACGTTCCGACTTGGGAGATCAAATTTTTTCGGTTTGATGTGTGCCCTATCATTGATTAACCAGTGTGTATAGGATAGACTTTAAGCTCCAATATTGTTCGAAGCATTAATTGGCATATGTTTTTAGTGTTAAATTGTATTTGATATGCGTCGTTGACGGTCTTGATGCTGGTATTCTAGTTTATTTTGTAGTCAGATTGTAATACCTGGTTTTTCTTACAATGGTGACTGACTTGCTGCCTTTTAAGAAGTATAGATTGTGGGAAAGTGGCAAAGGAAAAGGAAAATAGAGTAGTCAAGTAGTAAATGAAAGTCAACTGTGAGCAGGATGAAGATTTTATTTATTGAGTTCAGTATGAGATTGAAGAAAGAACATAAATTTACACTATGTGATGCAAATAATGGCAAATGATTCTTCGCACTTAAAACAAGTAAGGTAAACGTCTTATAATTTAGATTCAGTAACAAACGTTTGCATAAAATTTCTAGTTGCACATTTTCGCAGGTTTGAGCAGTCAAGCATCAAACTTGAACTTAATCTTTTCCTGCGTCTTTTTACTTTCACTTCCATCTCGTAGGTGATGGTTAGATGTTGTAGAATTTAATGTACATGGTA
The DNA here is from genome assembly GCA_018398585.1 of Simmondsia chinensis. NCBI lineage: Eukaryota > Viridiplantae > Streptophyta > Magnoliopsida > Caryophyllales > Simmondsiaceae > Simmondsia > Simmondsia chinensis. The sequence goes on from JAGTTD010000009.1 coordinate 3,900,866, forward strand.
CCCCTAGAATCATTGTGTTTATGTTCCTCAGTAATTGAGGATGTGAATCTAAAATATGAAAGCATCCGGGTGTTGTCAATCAAATAGAAATGAGATCCTGACTATGGATTCACCTTGCTATTTATCATTTTAGCCATCAAGTATCAGCTCTTTTCAGAAAATGCGTGTGAATTGTTATCCCTGAACTAAACATCATCATAACAGTACATAGTATCGTTGTACATTGTAGTCATGAATACCATGGTTATAATGCACGGAATTAAACAAGGGTTGTTACGATAATATTTTCATTGCTGCTACTGCAACCGCAGAGTATGTTTTCATTGCATGCTACAACGCAAATTTTTCTAAAAGAAAGGCTTGGGAGCATTTTATGTTGGTGAGAAATGCCTCCTTGTGTCCCAACAAACTGTTACATAATGTTTGCAGTAGCCTTCTTCTACAATATTGACCATAAAAATTGGGACTGTTATTCTTCCTTTTCCCTAGCAGTGGGATAAACAATACTACAATCGTCTTTCATTTATACTTTATTTTGGTGAACTTTTATTCAAAGATTCACTTACCTTCTCAGACTCCGAACCCACCTACTTAAGGCTTGTTGCTTGTGAGCATGTGATCCAGGAGAACGAGTTTCTTTTTATTGCGTTTTGAGGTTTGTGTTTGCTAACTTCAACCATCTTCTAAGTGCAGGTATGTCCGGTGTGCTCCACAAGGGTGGGTGTCGATATGGTTGCACACATCACGCTGCAACATGGAAACATTTTTAAGATATCCTTTCTTTTTCTTATACTAATGATATGCAGTAAATGCAACAGCGTTTATTTCTTGGCAGGATTTTGCATGCATATTAATATGTTGTGCTCCCCCACAAAACACTTATGTTGAAAGAAGGGTTCATTTATACTTAACTCTGGTTTTTTCCCCTTTCTTTTTGAGTTTTGGGTTGGTGCCCTACTGCACCAGTTGCTAATTATATCTAAAAATTAATTAAATGGCTTTAAATTCCTCTTCTATTTGTGTGGGTTTTTTTTTGAACAACAGTGGCTTTGTACATCCTTTTTCAGACATAAAAGATGAAATATTGGGGGGGATGTGCACTTTAAAGCTCATTTATTGGCTTGTTGATGCAACGGTGACATCATTAAGTGAGATCACGCACTTGTATTTGTAATGAAAAGCATATGCTTCAGGCTTTGAATTCCTTGACCACAACTTACATGCAGCGGAAGAGAAAATCCCGTAAGGGTGGATCCCACTCGACATTATCCTTCTTGAGGAAGGAACTACGAGAAGGAAATCTACAGTCCCTTTTCGGGGGCTCTTCATGTATAGTATCTTCAACCAATTCTGCGCCTGATCCCTTGTTGTCGTCCTTTATATTACCCATGGCAGATGATATTCTGAAGTGTCAACCTCAGTTGACTACTGACACAACCTCTTCTAAGGAGGGTAGAGACGAGAGTGTACTAGAAAGGTAGGCGCTCTTTTTAGTGCTTCTTTATGTTTGCCTCAATTGAGTACTAAGGCTCCGTTCTTTTAACGGAAAACCTTTTTCCGTCTTAGTATATTATTTTTTTGCATGACTTTATAGTAACAACCTTGAATAAAGAAAATATTACTTTTCCTTTGAGGGATTCGTTGGTAAAACATTTTCCTTCATGGGAGGGAGAACATTTTTTGTCGTGATCTCACATTTTATGCTTCAGTTCAACCTCAACTTGGCTAAGCGTAAAGCCCATACAAATTTACAAAATGAAACTATTTTCTGTAGCTGAAAATAGAAAAATTTGAGAAGAAAAGGTTTTAGTTGAAATTTTTTGAAGAAAAATTTTCCGATTTCTTATACAATTAATAGTTCGATTGTCAATGATCAATCAACAAGGAAATTGCCCTTTGGCTGGTAGGCTCTAGTTATCAGTCGGCAATCTTCGATGTTTTCTGAAGATGATTATTGCATCAGTTACTTATTATGATAAATGCCGATGAGAATGTAGGCGGTGAGGTTGCTATAAGCAATTTGTCCATTTGATATGCAACATTCTTATTGAATTCATTTCTTACTCCAACATATGCTGAAATTGGAACTTGGAAGTTATGGTTTACTACTATAGCAAATACCAATTGAAGGGAAACCAAATATAGATCTTTTTGAAACAAGTAGTAGAAGGTTTCGCTTAGCGATACATCAAGCGTGTTATTCCCTGCAGTTCATTTCCTTTATAAACATAGTAGATGTCCTACCATGAGGTACATAACATTTAAAGAGCTTCTGATTGCTAAATTCCTTTAATGGGGTGACGCATCCGGGGTACTTGATCGGTGTAATAGTTTTCCGCAGCTTGTATAGTTGAATGGTAGACGGAACTGTGGAAGGTAACAGTTGGGCAATTTTGGAGATTTCTGCCACTGTGTATACAAGGGAAAATGCCTTACCTATAGCCCATAGGTTAGTCAAAATGCATGTAAACTGGGGATGTAGTAGGAGAACTACGTAGAACATAGGATTCATGATGGTATTTGGACAAGAAGAAATTTAGATATATTTGTAACTTCTATATTCTCTAGATATTAATTTATTTTTTAGGATTTATTGCATTTATAAAGTTTATGTATTTTGAATAATTTTAGAAAGTTCCTTTATTCTAGGAAGTTCCCATAATTTCTGATTTTGTCTATTTTAGCTGATTTTGTCATTTTTTGAGCTTTTATGTACGTGCTCATTATTGCTAAAGATGCAATTGAATTAAATATTATCTTCCTTTACCCCTTCTCATGGTTTTCTCTACTTCATCCCTTCCTTCGAACTCTATCCTCTCCCTCTGTCTCTCTTCCTCCTTTCCTTGTCCTACATCAACTGACTTCGACACCCTGATTACTGGCGAAAAAGAAAACTAGAAAACCATACATGTGATTATCTATACTTGAACTCCTTATAGGATGAAGGATGAGATAGAATGCCATTTTCAAGATTGTCATTGGTTTTACATGGATACTCCGACCTATCATTACTGATCCTCCCAGTTCATTTTGACCTGTCGTCGTTTGTCACTGCTGCATGAACCTAAATGTAAACCCTAGCCTTTTTGAGTGAGATTGGGGTATGGTTCCTGGCCCTAGTAAGCATATGATGGGTGATTATGGTCCCTATTTGTTGAAAAAAGTCGGTTATCTCTTTATTTTTGGATCCCTGTCTGGTTTCGTTCAGTCTGTGCCAGTGTCAAAACCTCTCTGGTTCTTGTATCTTGGCCTTTGCTGATCGGATTGATGGTCTGACCACCCAGATTGGTATCATGTCCTAATGGTACCAAATCGTTCTCCTCGGGTGGATATTCTGTCCATCTGTTCGTCCATGATCACCCCATAAGTTGCTAGGTTTAGGAAAAATAAAAGAAGCTAGAGCATGAATGTCAACTGTCGAATTTTAGAAGATCCAGTGTGCTAGTCGTTTGGCCTACTGCATTTTGATGTATTCATTCAGGAGTAAAATGCTTTATAGGTTTGATGTTGGATCAATTTGTGGTTCTGTTACTGAATCCCCAGAAAAATGTTACATCTGTTTCCACAATTGTGTTAGTTTGTGAGCGATAGGAAATTTTATGGTAGCGAAGAAGGCACGGGAAACCTTATCTTTTTTACGATAAGATATCGCCATTGTGAGACAACAGGTTGTACTAATGCCCACTAAAATCGAGGGTTTCTTTTCCATATGTTATAATTGTGCTCTTTGTGGTGAGATTGGCTAAATCGTTGGAGTTTTGTGTGTACTAGGTTTGGGTAACAATAAGAGATTGTCGTCCTGATGCTTATTGCTTTATTGCTTTATTACTTATTGCCGCTTTATGCTCTCTTTGTTGGGGGTTCTCGAACACAGCTCCCTTTAGGGTAACATTCTAAAGGGGTAAGGCTACGTATACACCCTCCGGGGGGGCGGAAAAGACCCTACATTGGCGGGAGCCATTGAGGCATTAGGGTTTTTGTTGTTGTAGTTAGTTAAGTCCCGTGGTTTTTCCCTCTTATAATAAGAGAGCATTCGAATTTTTATTGCATTTTCATTGCTTGTTTGTACGTCCTCAAGCGGCCAACATTATAGAAACCGGTGGCATTGATGTTGTGGCGTAAATTTTGATTATTTCGAATGGTGATATCCTATGGACATCTATGCATGCAAAATTTTAATTCTCTGTGGCACTGAATTGCCATTGTTGTCGTTGTACCCTTTTACCAATGTGGGGAAAAAATTTTCCTTGATTATTTGTATGACTGAATCTGAAATTGGTTACTTGGTTACAGGAATGTGAAGTCACCTTCCTTGTCAGTAAAGGATCAAGTAGAGAGAGCCAGGAGATCAGAATTCATCCATGATTTGCTACTATCCACCATTCTCGATGACAACTTATGAACATGTTCTGCTGGCTTCAGTCGCATCAAGAGAGAGAGAGAGAGAGAGACTTGTCGGGCTCAGACCCGCCATCTGTTGTTTGTAACGAATATGTCGATGTCTTAGACATAGGAATGAAATAATATTTGTAGGAATAAGTTGTAATTTATGATACCAATGTTATGTAACTGTGTAGCTTGAACCAAATTTGTACTAATTTCTGTGTCTTGTTAAATTAAAGTTGAAGTTCTTAATAAACTTTCACAAGTCTTGCATGCCTCGTTGGCAGCCAAACTTGTACTAATTTCTGTGATGCCATTATAGGATTGCAACCAACAACAACAACAACAACAGATCCAGTGCCTTAAGGATTCCCTCATAAGCGGGGTCTGGGAGGATGGATGTACATAGCTTTACCCCTTCAGGGTGTAACCCTGCCGAAAGGCTGTTTCCGAGCCATTATAGGATTGCGACCAAAATCTAATAATGCAAAATGTTGCATTAACAACTTTCTTCCATCATTACAAGGAATATGCTAATCCACGGTTTGTCCTAATGACTAGTTTGAATCCAACATTCTCCTCCCTCAGACATTACCAATGTAAACAAAAGAAATACAAGGAATGTGCTATAGTACAGTGAATCAGTAAAATGGTATACAGGTCAGATTCCAACGACAAAAAAGTCTTACGTCATCAGTTCAGTTGAAAATGGAAAGAATGAACAGAAACACCTTTAAACTCAATGCGAGTGAAGTTCTTAGAATTATACCAAGACATGCTATTATAAACAATGATAATGCTGCCCTAATTCTAACAAATTAATGGTAGGCTTAACAGAGGTATCGAAACATGGCGGGCATTGATGACCCTTTTGTGATTATCGCTCGTTCAAGCTCAAACCCCAACATGCCAATGACATTGAACGGGTTTAAACTTTTGCAATCTCCACAGGTATATCATGCCCTGCACAAAAAGATGGATACTTATGAGTGTCTTCAACCAGAATGAGTTACGAATACAAGTATATGCATTTCGAGCACTAACTATATGGCTACGGCATAAGACAAACAAACAACATGAACGTGGGTGAACGGTTGAAAACATCGGTCTCGGTATGTCAAGGCGAAAATTCACGCAACGTTAATGATTTCTGTTCTGAGTGTTATCATTAAGTGGAAAGTTGGCATCGGTGCTCTTTTGCATGTTCTTTTAACCGGAATGGATCATGTTTTTCGCTCCAGTTTACTCTAAAAGTCTGGGAATATTACCTTTCCCTGCAAGAAGGTGGTAACTGAAAGAATAAAGGGCCATGTTTGTTTGCAATTTTCAGTTCTTGAGAACAGTTCTTTTGGTTTATGTTTTTGTTCTCATAAGTTTTCACTCAAAACTTGGGAAATACAATAAACTAAAAACCAAAAAATCATTTTCAAAATATGGTTTTTAGTTTTTAGAAAACCAAAAATTGCAAGCAAAAAGCGAGCACATACAATACAACAATGGAAAAGTATACAACAAATTTCAGTCAATCATGGCACAGCACAAACAACTAGGGGTAATGAGCCGAGCCGGCTTGTGAAGAGCCAAGCTCGAGCCGAGCCGAGCCGAGCCAGCTCGTTAAGCTAAACGAGCGAGCCTAAACCTAATAAAGCTTGAACTCATGAGCTTGCGAGCCTAATTAAAATATTTATTAAAAGCTCACCTAAAACAGCTTAGATTCATTTAGATACTTCAAAATTTCGAAACTCTCCCATTTGAACTTAAAAATCCGTTCAACCAGACATTGCATGGGATGCGTGTAATAAATGAGGTTCCAATTTCCACAATTGACTGCAATATCATCATTAAACTTCCATTTCCAAGCCTTTAACCATTCTTCTTCATCTTGATTCTTCACTTTTTTTTTATCAACTTGATTCTTCACTTTTAGTCATATATTGTTTTCATTTAATGTTTGATACAATATTTCTTTGCTTTTTTTTTTTCCCTCTCTTCTATATATTATACTTTAGTTTCTTCTTCTTATATTTTGTTCCTTCTACCTATGTCATCGTCTTCTTTTGAGTTTATTCTTGCCTCTTTAAATGCTTTCTTGGCTTATTCATTTATGTAATTATCATGAGCTTAAATGGAGCAGCCCGAGCTCGAGCCTAGGGCGAGCTAAGCTCGAGCCCATTATTTCTAGGCTCGGTGAGCTTCGAGCCGAGCTCGAGCCAAGCAAAATGATTTCGAGCAGAGCTTCAAGCCCTGCAAACTCGGGCTTAGCTCGGCTCATTTACACCCCTAACAATAACAACAAACCTAGTGCCTCAAGGGCTCCCGCATATGCAGGTTCTGGGATGGCACAGCACATCAAGGCAATAAATATGAACTATACTTACCACGTTCATATCTCTGGATAACACCGTGTTTCGCTGATGGCTGCAGTTATTGTCTTACTGCATTATAATGATGCCCATCCATGTCCATCGAAGGAGAACTGTGCAAGTCAGATCCAATACTCCTAATGGTGGTGCATGGTCGGAGTTGTTCATGACCCGATACCCTATTTGTCCCTACATTCGTCCTGTGAAGTCCACTACGGAGCCCAGTACTGCGAGTATATCCATCAGTAGAAGTTGAAGCTTGAGCTATGTCACCCCTAACATTGCCCAGCCTCCCAAGAAAACGATCCCTACTTTGTACAATTAAAGAAGAATTTTCCTGCAATCTATCTACATTTGAAGACGACTGAGACGTTTCGACATGGGAGCTGAGAGAATCCACCCTCCAATCAGAAGCAGAACTTTGGCCACTTCTAGGAATCTGCGCACTTCTATTAATGAAAAGATGATGTATTTGACGTTGTAGTCTACGTCTTCGAGACACAGTAGATACTCCAATACCAGATGAGAACGGAGAAGGATGAAGACTTCCATTCGGGTGTCTTGGCGGTGAAATAAAGTCGTCTCCTTGTGTCAATGGTGTTTCCGGGATGGTCACATTAAGGTCTATTTCTGCCATATTTTCGTATCCAGACCGGGGATCAGACATGTTGGTGCCTGTTCTTTGATTTGGTGTGAGATCATGAGCTTGTGAATGCGAGGATCCGAGAGCACATGGTCTGCAACCATCACAATACCAGTTTCCTTCTGGCACTTCATGTCCGAGACCGACACAATATGTGTGGGCAGGTGAATCACAAAGATCACATAGCAACATAAGAGCGTCATCCCCACCTTGATGGCATTCAGTGCAAATAACATTTTCATACGGATCAAGATAGTCCCTGAGTTCCTCTTCAGAAGGTTGATAGACCTGTAAGCACCATTAAGTTTAAAATAAGCACAGGGAAAAGGTGGATTGAAGGGGAAGCAGAGCCGGTCAAGAACCCCAAGTTGTTGCTTGTGGTTTCCCTTTTAAAAAATATTTATTTACGAGTTTGCTTCTATTATATATCACCGTTCATACTTGAAGAAATAACGACCCATACATAATGCATCATAAATGTTCATGTAACAAATATAATATAAAAGACGCACACATTAATTAGTACCATATAATACAAACTGATTTATCCAAATTGTGCTCAAGCTGATTCAAATACTTCAATTACCAAAAGGGGTCCAATAATCAAGACTTTGCTCTAGACCCCTCAAATCTTAGGACCGGCCCTGAGGGAGAGGAAGAAACACAATGGGAAGTAACTCAAGTCCAAAGAGATTTTGGGTACAAGGAAAATGGACCTGATCACGTTCAGGAATCTGTATCACAGCGTTCCTCAGATCAAACCCTTTAACAAATCTAGCAGGCTTACTGATTGCGGAAAACCTCTGCTTGCACAACGGGCAGCGCGATTCTACTTTTGACCACTCCATAATACATGCAAAGCAGAAAAAATGGCTGCAACAATCTAAAGTTCCCCGGACAATGTTCTTTGCTTCTTCTGTCAAACAAATACCACATGTCTGCTTTCCCACATCACTCTTTGTATCATCGGCCTTCTCTTTACCCTTTGCAACTGGACGACGTTTCTTTTCAACTTCCTGAATTCTCCTTGAACTCCTCAAGTTTGTCTCCGAGCTTCCACAAATCTCGTTAGCTTCTCTAACTTGTTCCCGTTCTTCTTCAGATATGGTAAACTCATAATCAGACGACTCTAAGCTGACAAAATCTGAATCTGAACTAACGACTGATCTTTTATATCTACGACCTGACGCCCTCCTGATTATTCCTCTTGAAGTTGGATTACCAGACTTTGGCTTCTTTCTTGAACCACTAGTCTTTTTACTTCTTTTTCTTAGAGGCTTTCGTACACCCTTTGTGTTTCTCTTTGTTCTACTACGTTTTTTCACACGGCGTGTCCTTTTCAATGGACGCCTTTGTTTTTTCTTACTTTTCCTCTTTGGAACTGGAGTCTCCACCTCCTCATCAAGAGAATCTATCTCATCTAGAGTAAATTCCTCATCTTCTTCATCAAAGTCATCATCTTCTTCATCATATGTAACCTTTCTTCTCTTCTTCACCGTTTTATTTCCACTTTTCCTTGGCCCCAAGGATCCCTTCGGTGTTCTAGGCTTCCTAACAGTTCTCCATCCATTTTCCTCTCCATCCTCCATCTCCTCTTCCTCGAAGTCATCATCCTCATCGTCATATGTAACATTTCTTCTCTCCTTTACTGTTTTATTTCCACTTTTCCTTGGCCCCAAGGATCCCTTCGATGTTCTTGGCTTCCTAACTGTTCTCCATCCATTTTCCTCTCCATCCTCCACCTCCTCTTCCTTGAAGTCATCATCCTCGTCGTCATATGTAACCGTCCTTCGCTTTTTCATCCTGTTTATTCCATTTTTCCTCGGCCCCAAAGATGGCTTTCGTGATCTTGGCTTCGCGACCCTTTCCCATCCATTGTCCTCTTCATCCTCCCACTCCTCCTCTTCGCTTCCCTCCTCAGAGTCATCATCCTCTTCATAATATGCAAACTTTCTTCTCTTCTTCATCCTGTTTCTTCCATTTTTCCTCATCCCAGATGATCCCTTACGCGATCTTGGCCTCACAATTTTTCTCCATCCATTTTCTTCTTCATCCTCGTCCTCCTCCTCCTCTCCTTCCTCATCAAAGTCATCATCATCTTCATCATATGTAACCTTTCTTCTCTTCTTCAGCCTGTTTATTTTATTTTTCCTCGGTCCTGAAGATCGATCCTGTGATCTTGACTTCACAGACTTTTTCGAAACATGTTCCTCTTCGTCATCCTCCTCACTCTCCTCCTCAAAGTTACTAATACTCGCTTCTTCTGAGTCGTCTGCAACCAAGGACTCTAACTCGTCATCGGATTGTTCGTCTATTTCATCTTCTTCTGCAATATACTCCTCATCAGAATCCACATAGTTAATATATTTACGCTGAACCTGTCTTCTACTGTTGCAAATAGAGCCAACCCTCTCTCTCTTCCCCATCTGGTGTTTCCTCAAAAATGCAGAAAGACGAAGTTTCAGTCAGATCAATACTGATATTTCAAAGTATATATTCAAACAGGTCAAAGTAGATTAAAGATACTATGATTGACATCCTCTAATTTTACTACATCCAAAATGAATTTCTACAGTCAGAAGCATCTGCGCTCAAAATACTACAAAGTAAAGCTAATAGAAGTGAGTTATTATATTAGTGGACACTCACCAATTATAAATTGATTTCAGTCATTAATACCGATGAATCATCTAATAGTTTGACTAGCAAATTACGAAATTAAAGATCAATAACTTCATGAAAACATAGCGAAACCAGCTAATCCCCGCTCTAAATAGTAAAAGAAGCCAATCATAAATATCAATCATTTAACCTATTGATCAATTGGGTGAGTCAATTAATCTATGTTAATAGCATCCCAATTGAACCCGCATTCGAACAAGCTAATGAACAATTAGCCAAAAAAAAACCCTAATTTCTTGGGGCGCAATTCCTTTGCAAGTTTGCAATTCCTAGCTTCAAAGACACTCCAACAACAACCTAGTACCTCAAGGAGGCTCCTGCCAGGGCAGGGTCTAGGAGGATAACATATATGCAGCTTTACCCCTATAAGATACTACCCTTTAGAGAGGTCTAGCTTCAAAGGCACTTATAATAAATGATATATCCAAAACAATAAACTAATCACCAACAATATTTTTTTCAATGTTAGGACTCCTCATGATTGCCCTCGTTTCAGAGGAATACCGGAATCCCACAACGTGATGCCACCCATGACCAATGTTCATTATCCAATCACCAATTTCAATACATCCATAAATTAAATCTAATCAAAACCCTAATCCATACAAAATTATAACTAAATTTCAATTCACCTACATGAATAGCTCATCAACCACAACCTATCAATCCCAAATGATCAAAACAAGGCATCTAACTACAATTTCAAGCCAAAAACTAACCAATTCGAATGAACTACAATACAGCCAAATTCGATTCTTTCACAACAATATAATTCACGAAACAACAATCCAACAGGAATTTACAAATCAATTGAAAATTTCAAAACAAAATGAAAAATCCAACATAAATAACGGAAACTAAAATAAGAAAGAGAAACGAATCGAACAGCGATTCAACGAAAATCAAAATTAACCGTAAATTAGATTAAATTAAGGAGAGAGAAAATCCGAATTTTGGTACCTGAGAAAGAGAATACAAAGAAACGAACCGCAAGAGAGAGAAAATATTTCTTCTTTCTCTGCGCGTTCGAACTTTTCCGTGGGGAAGCGTCTTATATCAATATGTGCTCGTTACATAAAGCAATAAATATAATATAAATAAATTTTATTAAATATTCTTCGTAATTTACTTTTCCTTTTTTACACATTTTTATAGGTTATTTATATTTATAGGTATTATAAAAATAATAAAAAAAATATTAACCTTTTTAATTTGTTTATTTTTAGTATCTCAGCGTTTTTATATGTTAATAAATAAGACCCTTCTGACGTAATACGTCATATTTTGAGGAGAAATATTGACATGATAAATTAGTTTAAATATTTACTATAGGTATATTGGCGGAAATAATCATCTCAATGCGGCAAGTCATTTTAAACACTCACGAAGGGTTAATAAGAGTTTTTCATCAATATATTATAGAGAGTATTTAAAGTGATCTATTGTGTCAATTTTCTCCTCATAATATCACGTTAGTACGTTAAAAAGGATCTTAAGAACGAAATCTAAGCTGCTAAAAAATAAATAAATAAGGTTATAATTTTTTTTTATTATTATTTACAAAAACGAAACGTAGTAAAATAAAGAACCCTATTTTGGTTTTAATGTTGAGGGGCAGGGTTGGTAATTTTCGAATCTTAGGGTGGGCAGAATTGGAAATTCAGCAGGCGGTGAGATCTGATTCTATTCGCCGACTACGCAAAGCATCCGCGTTTACGCTTTAGGTTTGGGTAGTAAAAGACGATATTGCCCTTCGCATTTTTGGTGTTTTTGGATCAGCTCGACTGTTAATTTTTTTTCTTTGACTTCCGGTGGATTTTGGATTTTTTATATATATATATATATATATATTTTTTTTTTTTTTGGCTAGCGAGGAACTCAGTTACTCGATAAACCTCGTCCCATACGGCAATCCACACACCACAAGAATCAATTAAGTTAAAGATTTCTCACTTGCCTAAAGCAACACTCTGTCCTCTCACTTGTCTCCTACTATTGAGGTAGGGTAATGATAAGTATATATATTTTTAATCTTGGTCTAAGATAATTGTTGTTAAGTGTGTTATTTATAATGATTTCTTAATGTTAATATGTTTGTTTAAATTAGTATTTTGTTTTTGTTTAAACTGCATTTTTAATACTTATAAGTTTATTTAAAGTGTTTCCTAATGTCTTTGTGTATTAATTATAAAATCTGTTTCATAATATTTATAATTTTATTTAAATTGATCCCATATTTTCTAAATTTTCACGTAACCACGTAAGCGACCTATTTTGACACTGGATAAAGCATAAGAAACTATTTTAAGAGGGAAAATAATTGGAGGGTTCAATTTAAACAAACTTAGAATATTGAGTATTGTTTTGACAAAGTAAAGGGATAAGGGATCCATTTAAATAAATTTACGATCATTAATACCGAATGGAATAAATAACTCTATAGTAAGGGCATTTATTTCAGAAGACTATCTTTTGAGGTGAAACACCAAACATTATCGAAAACGGGGCTTCTTTATGTTTGGATCCCTCGTGGCATATGTTTGACACGATGTGTATGAGGCGGTATGTTAAGACTTAAGCATACCATAATGTCTTGATATGTGAAAAAAAAAAAAAATTTGTTAGAATATGATTAAGAAGGGATAAGAGTGAAAAATGAATATGATAATCAATTTCGTTTGCAAAACAGAGGGTATATATAATACAAGCCTAGAATCTACGACTAACAACACTAGCGTAGGATTTTATACAACAAGTGGCTTTTTTACCTTAAACCACCTAAATTTAATGTGTTGTTTCAAAAAACCAGGCAAACTTTACAAAATCTTTCAATGTCGCACATTAATATTAACGTCGTTTACATCCGTTAGTTTTTACTGATGTGACATTTTAAAAAAATATTTTTGAAAATATAAAATTTATTTTTAATGTATTTACAAACTTTTTTATATATTTAAAGTATTTTTTAAATATTTTAAAATTATTTTATATGTCAATTCATAAATTTAAAATTATGTTTTTTTTCCCCTTCAAAAGCCAAGTCAGTGAAAACTAGTGAATAATAATGGCGTTACTATTAAGGTGTGACATGGAAAAATTTTATAAAATTTAAATAGGTTTGTGAAAGTTTACAAAATCTAAGTAGTGTTTTAAAATCGCACATAAAATTTGTAGGATGTTTGGTAAAATAACCTAATCAAATCACCATTGAAGGTGGAATTGGAAGAGAGTGGCCGTTATGGGCACCATACATATGCCAAGTAAATGTTCTAATTTATTCATAACTTAAATGCCTAATTACATTTGACCAAAAATTAAATAAATAAATGCCTAATTACACTAATAACTTCTGATCTAATTTAGATTAGGAAAAATATCAGACTAAAGTACATAATACAAAATATAAATCACAAAATAAAATATGCATTTTAACAATGTGTGTTTATGCCAATAGATATAGTAAGGATAATCTATTTTTCTAAAAAAATAATACTTTTGAGATGAATTTTTTTTTTTTTTTTTAACATGCTTTTGAGATGAAGTTGTATCACGAAAAATGGATGAATAAATAGTTTGGATTATTTACGCCAAAGTCCCTATACTTTGTCTATCGTGTCAATTTGATCCTTGTACTTTTAATTGTATTAATTTAGTCCCTGAACAATTTAAAATGTGTCAGTTTAGTCATTTGGTCAAATTTAATCTAAGCTAAAGGAATTTTAAATAGTAAAATTATATTAGATGCAATTAACTTATTATAAATTTATCCGTTTACCGAATTTAACTTAATCCTTGGCCATACCATTAAAAACTTAACATAAATTTTCTCTAAGGACCAAATTGACATATTTTAAAATGTACAGAGACTAAATTAATATAATTAAAAGTACATCTATTAAATTAATACAATAAATAAAATACAAAAACTTTTGGCGCAAATAACTCAAATAATTTTTGAGGGGGCCCTGGTTTTAACAATACCCCATTGGCCAGTGTGTTTGCTAGCTAATCTAGCTTTTCCTACATTCAAAATGCTTTTTGGGTGAATTACATGCTATTACTTTAAAGTTTAGTGTATTAATTTTTTAATATACAAATTTTATGAAATATTTTTTTAGTCTAAATAGTTATGTTTATTTAATAAAATAGTTCAAACAATGATATGAAATAATGAAAGCAGAGCTTGTTTTGGACTTTTACCTATTGTTATTTGGACTGTTTTATTAAATGCATAACTTTTGGGCCAAAAAAATATTTCACAAAGTTCCTGAACCAAAAATCAATACACCAAACCATGAAAGTAGTAATATATAATTTACCATACTTTTTAGCTTATTGGAACATTTTCTATAAGAGAATCAAGTAAATTTAAAATATATCGGTTTAGTTTGATCTAGCAGTGATGATATGGTCAAAATACCGTTCAAGATCAAATTCATTAGTAGCAAAATACCCCCACTCCTCTTCACCAACTTATAAAAAAGAAGTGTCCCTTAGGGACATAGCCGAGTGGTCGTGATCGCCGGTTGCCAACGAGGTGACCCGGGATCGAATCCCACAAAGCTCAAATGTGGTCTCCTCTTTATTGAGGATTTAAGGGGTTTATCCCCTCCCCCCTCCCCATGGCTTTACCATCATAAAAAATAAAAAAAAAATAAAAAAAAACCCTTATAAAAAAGAAGTAAAATTAAAATTTGAGTACCTATATATTAAATTTCAAAGAGTAAACTTTTTAACATTTTATTTAAAATGATGCTTGCTCAAGATTGATGATAGAGATTATGTTATTAAAAAATATTTTTAGTGTTCCAAGGGTTTCCTCCTAAGCAGGATCTAGGGAGATGGATGTACGCAGCCTTCGCCCTTCAGGGTGCTACCCTAAAGAGAGGCTGTTTTCGAGAACTCCCAACCTGATGGGTGCACGAGGACTTCCCAGGAGGTCGCACATCTTGATACTACTTTCGCCCATGCACGCTTAACTCTAGAGTTTCAATAGGATCCAGTGCTTGCATGTTGGTACCCTCTTAAATATAGAGATAATGTTATTCAAAACATAAAAATGTCTAAGAGACGACTTTTATGCATCTCATATTTGGTATTGGGATGCCCTAATCATCCAATGAAGCCTTATTTTAGAATGGGTGATCTACAATTCCGAATCTAATGCATAAGCATAAAATTACAGAGAATATATATATATATATATATATTATATAGTCTATTTATTTGAGTAAAAAGTTTAATTTATCCAGATTATTTTTAATATTTTCTTTATCTTTTTGCTCTAGTTTTTATATTTTTGTTAAAAGGACATAAGTTCAATGAATAAAAATACGACAATAGATTTATAGGTTATAAAGAATACGCAATAAATCACGTTTATTATATACTTGAATCATATACAACTCGAATGTGTCCCAATAAACAAAATTTAATTTGCCACCTAGTGTTTTTTAATTTGAGGTTGAGTTATTTGAAAATTAAATATCACAATCAACTCAATTTTCACTAAATAAATAGTTACTTTAAAAAATTAAAGTGTTTTGATTATGTTTTGCTAAGCTTCTTTTTCGAGTAAAGGGAGGATTGTTTGGCCCGAGCCGGATGGACATAACCCCAAACAAACCAAACAACTATACGGGGCTCCCAAATTCGTAGGTTGTAGTTATTAAAATATCAATTAAGTTTTATGATTAAATTTTTTATAATTTGTTATACATGAAGGACCCATTTGAAATTTTCGCTTTGAGCCCCTACAATATCGGGACCGGCCTTGTATTTGACTAAAGTGCTTCTGCAGAAATATTGCAAATATCCTTCGAAGCAAAAACAAAAAAGTACTATTTTTTTTAATAAAGATACACCTATTAAAAATATTTTTTTAGAAATATTTACACAAAAAGTTATTGAAAGACATTTTTTTTATTTACGCCATAGGTCCTTTTTTTTTTTTATAATTATCGGCTTAGCCGTAGTACATACAGGAACTCGACAAGGCGAGCCCTAAGCCACCCTGTACACGGAAGTGGATAAAAAAAACCAGAACAAACCAAGAAAACAGATGGGCACCAATCCACAAACACAAAAAAAGGAAAAAAGGGAAAAAAGAAAGACAATAAACGGAGCCGGAGTAGAGACACACATAGAAGCACCTCACAGACGACGAAACGACAACCTCGAAGAGGATGGGAGACAGGAGAGAAAAAACCCTCCTCCCCCGCGATGCAAGCAAGGTACCAGGCAGGGCAGGGCAGGACAGGACAGGAAGGGTACCAAACCCACAACACAGGAGAGGGTAAAGAGATTCCTTGTTGGTGGGTGAAAGGCGACGGGAAGCCTGGAAGCCTTTTGAGGAATTACATCGTCAGGGATTGTCAAGACGATCTTTTTAATTTTGTTCAAAGTAGTTTCTTATCTTTTTTTTATGCAAATTGGCCTATGATCTTTATAACTTTGTTCAAATTGATTTCGTAATTTTTTAAGTTTATTGAATTTAGTTTATTTTATTTTATTTAAAATGGTCTCTTATATTTTATTTTACAGCAAAATTAGTTCCATATATCACAATCAAAATAAGGTAAAAATAAAAAAGATAAGAGATTAATTTTATAATAAAATAAAATATGAGAGATTATTTAAAAAAAAAGATGATAAATTAATTTTAATAAATTTTAAAAAAAAAAGAGATTAATTTAAACAAAACTGAAAATACTAGGGATCCGTGGTGAATAACTATTTAGAAGTTTGGTCATTTGATATTTCCAGTTTTGAATTTTGAAACAAAGGGAGAGACAGTCCCTCTTCCCTCCATTTGATTGATTTGAGCACTCAGATGCGGAGCTCGTCGAATTCTGCAAGTTTCTTCTTGCTAAATTCGAAAGAGTGAACCCTAATTCACCTTCATTACCATAAGGGGAAACAAAAACCAAGATGAAATGGAAAATTGAACTGGAAATCTAGAAGCATCGTTTACTGGGCGAGTTCTTCGGTGAGCGTTGAGGAATTTATTAGGTGCGATTCAGGTAATTGAAGACTCTAAGCAATTTATTCGTTTACGAATGAGAAATTTTATGTGTTGTTTTGGTTTAGGGTTTTGTTCGATGTTGGGGTGATTCCAAGTTTGTTATATTTGATTTGAGATCCGCACAGTATTTTGACTTCCTTCGTGTTCTACTATCGTTGATTGAATTAACTTGCTGTTTGATTTCATGGTTGATTGGAGCAACTAGTGTTTGTTTTTGCTTCAGGTGACCGCTAAGAATTTCCTGGCTACAGTGTTAGGACCCACCCACAAACATTGGGTCATATATTGAAATAGTAATCAAAAATATGAGGGGATTGGAGATTAAAATCAAGAACATGAAAATTTATTTGGTTCAGCCGACGCATACATCCACAGAGGAGAGTGAAATAATTTTACTATTACGAGAATAGTACAAGAGGCAATTTTATGGTTCACATCAACCAATACAAGGTGAAACTAGGTTCCACACTTGACCCAACAAATGGGTCAGGAAATTGAAGGAGTTAGACGATGACTTCTATTCACGATGAGGAATCATGTATATTTGTTATGAATTGGGGTTCAATCTGAGTTCTATGTTAGTGCTGTCTTTTACTTCTATTTTTGTTCATCATTCTGTAATTTTCTACTCGTTTAAGTTTTATGGTTGATTGGAGCGATTAGGGTTTCTTTTGGCTTCCTTATTTTGGCGAATTTCAGACAATGTGGAGGCATGTTTTGTTTTGCTTCTTTTCATTACGACTTTCTGGGCTTTCCAGCCTACCGAATATTGCAGTAGAGTGACTTTCAGCAATACTATAGCCTCAAGGGTTAGCTCAGGTGTAAGGTACTTGAACGCAGTGCGACCCAACTCCTCATGAAGCGTTGGATTAGTCGA
Source organism: Simmondsia chinensis (assembly GCA_018398585.1). Taxonomy (NCBI): domain Eukaryota; kingdom Viridiplantae; phylum Streptophyta; class Magnoliopsida; order Caryophyllales; family Simmondsiaceae; genus Simmondsia; species Simmondsia chinensis. Next base: position 3,918,838 of record JAGTTD010000009.1, read on the forward strand.
GGTGTGTGCAAATTGCCTCGGTACCTTGGTTAAGGAAACAAAAGAAATCGGGCAATTATATGTTGTAAGGCTGCTCTTCATGCTGCTTTTTTATTTTTGCAAGTGAGTCTCTGAGGACTCGTTTCAATCAATTGGGGTTTAGGACCATGACGATGTTTTCTTTATATCATGGCGGGCAACTATAGTTTGAATTACTATAACAAAAGACTTATGTTTGAAAGTCACAGTTTCGAACTGTTGGCGGTGTTCTGTAGAAGGCTTGAACGTTGGTTTTGTTATTCGCTTGAATGTCTTCTTAGATGTAACTCCTGTCTTTTATTGTGTTTACTCGAGGAGTCTGCAGTTCATATTTATTGATTCAAAATTTTGTTTCACTGGTGATCTTTGTTCCCATACGTACAAATGCTTACACTCTTGTTCATTGTTGCACCAGGCTGTTTCTGTGTCATCTATTGTAAGTCAGCATCTGTAACATGGACTGCTACATGTCATCATTTTCCATTTTTCATGTTTTGTGGAACGTTACCCGAAATCTTTCCACAGCCACATCCTGGTCAAGGCAGTAATTGTCGTATCTTGAAGTGAATGATTGCATAGATTGGATAATCACAATATCCGTCCAGAACTTGAAATAATTGAACTGTGTTCATTTGAAGTGACCCCTGTTTTATAATGCCAAGGAGAAGGGGTAGGAGGACTAAAAAGTCTTTAGCGGCGAATGATAATGGTGTTAGCATAGAAGAGAAGGACACCCAGACGGAAAAGAACAGTGAAGTCTTCCAGGAACTCGAACGTCAGATTGCTGCAATCAGAGCTATTGTTGGCATGGAGGTCCAGCATTTGCTAACTGGGGTTCGCTTGCTTCGTTCATACTTTAACAACCAACTACTGCAAGTTCCAGTGAAGCGATTTTTTGAGGAAAATCTTCCAAGTGTTTCAGTGGTCAGAAATGGTAAAAATGGACATTATGAACTACAATGGAAGGATAATGATGGTAATTTAACCAGTGAAGGAGCTGATGGAAGAGGTATTCATGCCTCCCTTCTGCACCATATGACCATGGCTTATCCTGAGGCAGTGACAAACATTGGTGCTGATAACCTGCAGTCTACGAATCCCATCTCGTTGGATCCATCAGATTCTTTGAATTTTGAGATGCATGATGTATTTCAAACTCCTGGGGCTAATAGCCAAAGGCTGTCGATAGGCGTTACACCCAAAACAATTAGACTGCCTAAACATGGCGAAATGCTTCTTTCGGTTCATGGTTCTCCCCTGGGTGTCTACAAGGAAGATAAAATGGAAGCAATACGTGAGTCCGAAGAAGATTGAGGTGACTACAATGAAATAGTTGAGCAGATGATGTTTCCTATGATATCGGTCGTTCAGAGATTGGCTTGTCAGCAATCATTTGTTTGGATAAGCAGCAACAGCGACAGATTACCGTGCTCGTATTTTCCTGTACAATCTTATGTCCGTGAAATTAGTGTTTTGGTCACTAGCTTGATGACTTTTCAGTTAGCAACTTGCTCAAACTAGTTGGTGTTGTTTGAGCTTGAGGTCATTTTGATGGTTTAGCTTTCATACTCGGACATGAAGTGTAATGCTGACGTTTAGTTGTATTTTATCTACCATTCTCTTGGCACAAAGCTGATTTTTTGTTTCCGTTATCTGAAGACATGAGCAAGGCAGAGAGATGAATATCAATATCAACACGTTTCTGGTGGGTCTCATAGCCTCTTAGGTTTCTTGGCTTAGCTCTCGCCTTTCTGAAATTCTACTATTTTAATCACAATTAAGGCTCCTTTTGGTTCAAATGAAAACGTTTCCCTTATTGAAATTTTTTCAGAAGGAGCTTTTGATATATTTTGTGATGGGAGAAGAGGTTCTTAGCTTAAAAGTTAATGAGCTTAGAACTGATGTCTTATAAAGCGTTAGGTCTAAGGCTCAAATCTTGTCGTTGGATGTAAACAATTTCTTGAGATCACCCCGAGTCTTTGGGCCTGACTTACCCTGTTGTAGGCAAATAAACCTTCGAGTGTGTGGTGCATGAAACTCTGGGACTAGTCAAACTACATAGATCTCGGAAGCAAAGTATGATGAGTTGATTCTTCAAGCGGAGCGGCCAATTGACATGGGAAGAAGAGTTGATTTTAATTTCGATGGTTTCGACCCACCCATGGTGACAGATGTGTTGGCTAATTGAGGTAGGTGGTTTTGTGGTTGAGGTTCAATCCTGCTTCGGTTTCCCGCGCTGGTCATTTAGTTCTTTTTCTTTTGGGTTCCCGGTCTGAGCTTGTTTTGTGCGCGTCTTGGGTAGCGTGTGCTCGTTGTCTGTTTTGTCGGGTTTTGGTGTTTTGGTTTTGTTGCTTTTTGTTTCCCTTTTTGTTCCCCCCTCCGTTTACAGAGTGACCTAGGCCTCGTCTTTTCGAGCTGCCTGTCTAATCTTCGGTTTTGCCGATATTTATTGAAAAAAAAAGGTTAGCTCACACAATGCCTTCAAATAGATAATCTTATGATACAAGTCCGGCAATGAGGGTGGTAATCCTTGGACCAGTACAGAACTCAGCTAATGACATAAGTAATAAAATCAACATAAGTGTCTGGTTTAGTGTCGTAGGCACCTACAAATAGAAGCAAATAGCGCTATAGATTGAGCGGCCAAGGAAGGAAGGAACCAGAAGACCTCAGGGGATTGAGTGGCCAAGAAAGGAACCGGAAGACCTCCGGGAATTGAGTGGATCTTCTTCCTTTATGAACTAGAACAAATTGTTGCTCTTAATTCTGTATCTTTAGGAAAGGCGTCTGACGAATTCTTTTCTTACCTCGTATAGAAAAAAAAAAGTTCACCAATGAGAAACGATAACTTCGGGAAACTGAGAATGTATGGCAACCTTATACAATAGATATATTATTATACGTGACAAATGGATGTTGAAATTGCAAAGTTGTACATTTATGATGAAATTGCTTAAAAATCCGTTGACGGTTGACACAAAGTGATTGTCGAAGGGATTAGATTGCTCAGTTTAAAATTGGGTTTGGGACTCTTGAATTTGAAGTCATGATGGAGTATTTACTTTCAACCAAAGAGGGAACCAACACGTCGTTACCGGATCCCATTAGAACTCCGAAGTTAAGCGTGCTTGGGCGAGAGCAGCACAGGATGGGTGACCTCCTAGGAAGTCCTCACCCTTAGGTTGGAGACACTCGGAAACAGCCTCTCTTTAAGGGTAAATATCTTGAAGGGGAAGTTGCGTACATCCGCCCCCTAGTCCCTGCTTAGGCGGGAGGCCTTGGAGCACTGGAGTATGTATGTGTGTTGCTTTATGGAGTATTTACTCTCCACCAGGATGGGGGTTATCGGAAACAGTCTCTCGTCAGGGTCTTACGCTGATGGGGTAAGGCAGTGTACATCATACTTCTCCCAAACCCTATGCAAGCGGGAGCTCTTGTGGCACTGAGGTTGTTGATGGAGTATTTACTCCTTTTTTTGACAATTGGATTATGAGTCTTAAAAGTACTGAAAGGGCAAAGTTTGGAGATGTATGTAAAAAGTGAATAAATGGACTACTTACCTTTTCACTGACCAGATAGTCAAGTACAAGACAAAAGAGAGAATGTACAAATAGAAAAAGAAATGTAAGATAAAATAAGAAGTGTAAGTGAGAAGGATCGAAATTTTAAAAATAAAATAAAAAGTGTAAATGAGAAGGATCGAGTTTAAGATGGTGAGGCCCAAGGATTAGGCCAAGTACTTTCATTGGCTTCAACATTATTTGAAGTTTAACTCGATTTTGTTGAGCTCGAATTTAACTTGATGAACTTTAAGCTAAATTCAACTCATATGCACTTATTCATCTCTGATGTAGACTCATTTGAATTTATTTAGGCTTGAATTGACTCATACTTATAGCTTGAAATTGGACTTGTAAGGTGTTGAACATGAACACTTAAGCTTATAATATAACTTATAATTTAATCGTTGCCAAACATTATCGGACTCATACTCAACTTGCTTAATTTTTTGTTTAACAATTGGGTAGAGAACGATAGAGACTAAAGAGGGGGAGAGTACAAGATTGTCATAACTTATTTAGATATATTTACTAAGAAAAGGAGTACATGTAAAGAGGATGAGTTACCCTCGTTTAATAATTACGCAATAAAAAATAAAATAGAGAATTATAGTTATAATAAAAATAAAATTATCCAAAATTATTAAAAATTTTACCCTCTTCCTCCTTTACCCCATATCAGAGGTAGAAAAAAAAGAATAATAAAACTAAACCCAAAAAATTAAAAAAATATACATAAGAATTTATACTATATTAAATAAACTAGCTATTACACGTAAAGACACGATTATACCAGACAACTAGCCCGTTAGCCCAAATTTCTCAATCTCTCATGAACGAACTACAATGGAAAATATATTGAAAAACTAAACCAAAAATATTAAAATACCAAAATTATAAGGGAAGAGAGAACGATAGGAACAAAAACGTGATTTAATTTTTTGTCTTTATGCTTTTATACTTTTATGATTTAATACTTTATGCTTCATGTTTGTAGGCCTGTATAATTTGTTGCCCCTTTTCTTCTCGGGTTGGGGGTCTTTAAATACAACATTCCTTAAGGATAATACCTTGAAGAGGTAAGGCTGTGTACATGCTCCCCCTAAACCCTGCATATGAGGGAGTATTTGAAGGATTGGGTCGGTTGTTTCACTAGGGGTGCATTTGAGCTAAGGTCGAGCCTGTCAGGCTCGAAGTTAGGCTCGCACTTGGCTTGAAACTTACTGAGCTTGGAAAGTTCAAGCTCGAACTTAATTCGTCAAAGGGTTGAGCTCGATCTAAGCTCTACAAACTTCGAATTAAATTTGTGATATTTAGGCTCAATCTAGACTCGTTTAGACTCGGGCTCAGCTTATTTAAGCTCAAATACGACTTAATTAGACATATTTAAGCCAATATATTATATTAAAAAAGGCTCACCTAGGCTTGTTTAGGTTCCCAAACTTACGAGCTCGAGCTTCCCGAGCCTTTGGAACTTCTTGATGAGCTGACTCGTAGAGGCTCGTAAGCCGGCTGCCTCATTTACACCCCTGCATTCACTATACCGTATATAGAGTTTGCTCTCCTCTGCAAACCGACCCGCCCCACTTGTTATTAAGCTATCCTATTACTCCGTAACCATATACTTAGGCCCGTGTCACTCTCTCCTTCAAATCAGTCGCCATTTGCTTTTCTTCTGCTGCAAAAATCTCTCAAAACACACAAACACCAAATCAAACATGGCGAATTCTCTACACTTACCAATGGCTTCTTGTTCAATCCGCTCTCCTTCGTGCTCTTCTTGTTCAAATAGACGTGTATTTTCTAGGCCATTTTGTTCAGTCAATTTCGCAAACGGATCCAAAATTCCGATGCCGCCGGTAAACCCTAAAGACCCGTTTCTGAAGAAACTCGCTTCTGTGGCGGCGAACTCTCCTGAAACGTTTCTTAATCGGCCTTTGAACTCAGATGAGCTGCCGTATTTGGACTTGTTTGACTCTCCTAAGTTGATGGCTACCCCTGCTCAGGTATCGGTCTCACTTTAGCTTGTTAATTTTTTGTTCTAATTGGTGTTTACTCATATTTATTGCTAATTAGCTTTTGGGTTGATTCGTGAATTTTGATACTGTTAAGGACTGCCAGACACAGCCTCCCTTAAGGATAACACCTTAAAGGGGTAAGGCTGCATACATTCTTCCCCAAGAGCCTACAAATGCCGGAGCCCTTGAGGCACTGGGTCGGCTGTTGTTGTTGTTGTTAAGGACTGCCTATGTGAGTATAGTAAGAATCCCAAAGAGATTGATATATGAGCCTGGTGGGCTTCTCCACCTAATACCAAATTAACAGATGCGATTTCACACTTGTCACTCCTCTTAATGTTTAGCGTTGGTGACCCGTTTCTTTCTGGGTTTCTTTCACTTTCCATTTCATTTTGCGTGTTATTAAATTCATCGGGGGACATTGATTTTGGGGACGATAGGTTGAAACACGAATTGCTAGTACTGAGGTTATGCTGAAGCTTACTCAAGAGCAGGTGAAGTATAATCTTGATTGAATTATGTACTCTATTGGTTGCTAATGTCTGTAAGTTTGTTTAAATTGGTCTCTCTTTTGTTTTTGTTTAAAGAGGACATAAAATAAAACATGAAGAATTTTGAAAAAAAAAAGGAGACCAATTCGAATAAACTTACAAACATTAAGGACTTAGAGTAAACAACTCAATCCAGAATCAAGCAGTGATTTATCATTGTGGCCGTGGTCTGGTTAATAGTTCTGTTACAATGGATGAGGGATGAATTTAAATACACTCACAAACATTAAGGACTAATGGAGTAAACAACTCAATCCGGAATCAAGTAGTGCTGCTTGATTGTGGCCGTGGTCTAGTTAATAGTTCTGTTACAATGCAGTGTTCTCTTCTTTTAGTCTTATCATATACTTGATTGGTGTGAACTAAGCACGGGAAGTTTTAAGGGCACTGAATAAAGAGCCATCTTGCTGTAATCGTTGGTTGAAAAGCAGCCCATTTAAGAGCATGAAGCTCACAGGGACTTATTGTTTAGCCTTGTATTGTGTTGTCGTGCTTCTTATTAAAAAGGAACAAGGTCAGTTGTTACTTAATTTTAGTGTAAAACTTTGCATGTGTATATAATTGACTATTGACTGGTATATTGTCATCTGTTTGTTAATTTTGCATTCTGTGTCACTTGTGTTGGATAAGGTGGAAAGATCCGTTTCTTACAATGAGCATAGGCCAAGGAGGCCTCCACCAGATCTACCATCGTTGCTGCTTCATGGGAGAATAGTTTACATTGGCATGCCTGTAAGTCTTTTCCCAATCTTGTTATGAATTACAGCTTCGGGTATAGAAGTAGCCATATCATCACATAGGCAAACCTTGTAATCATGCAGGCATTTTAGATAAGCAACGAAAGGAAAACAAAAAAAACCCAAAAAAAAAAAAAAAAGTAGCGTACAAAACAGTGAAGTATTCATCTTGGCATGTTTCAAGAGCAACCTTTGGTTGAAATGTCATCATAAGATAAATGCACATAGTTGTGCATTTGCCAATTTGCCGTTGTGCTAGTGGAATTTAAATGTTACCCTTTAGACTTCACCACAATGGTTTTGGCCAAAGTTTTGAAAGTTGCTTACATCCTCTTTACTGTCATGTGGGACTTCATACTGTTCATGCATGAGTATTTGTGTACTGGAAGGTATAAGAAAGATCGAGTTTTTTGATGAAGCATATAACGCCATGCCAAATGAAAGGATACTCAGTTTTTTCTGTGCTGAAGCAGCTTAAGGTTCCTTAAATTATGAACAAATTGTTTGATGATTACTCTTTGTACATTCTTTCTCTTTCAATTTCCTTTTTTCAATAAAAAAGAATCTCAGCTTAGAGGTTGAATGAGTTCACCATCTTCTGGTTCACTGATGCTGTTTCAATATGTAGGCAAAGTTAATTCTATTTCTTATGGGTATACATGTTTGAGCCAACTGCTTTTCTGGATGGGTTCTAATCTAATGTCATGAAACTGTTATAAAAGTGTAGGTAAAGAGTCGGTTTACTTTTAGTTGGTTTCCATGATTATTAGATGGATTAATTTGAATGAGCCTAATACAGGAAGTTTTAGGCAGAATATGTTACATAATTCATCATATAGCTTTTCCCTTATGGATCAATTTGCTTGTGGATTCTTCCCTAATCTGGCCTTTTCTGCTCTTGCTTAAATTTGAAAGACAGCTTTTGATGGAGTTTGAACGTGCATTCTCCTAATATTAATAACCCCAACATTTAACAAGAGAAAAAGAAAAAGAATTCCCTTTCTTTTCAGTTATCTATCCCAGTCAACTTTTATGCAGTTTATTGTAGACGGTGTGTTGATTGCCTTAAATTTGTGGTCTCTTCAGCTAGTTCCAGCCGTCACTGAGCTCGTGGTTGCAGAATTAATGTACCTGCAATGGATGGATCCCAAGGAACCTATATATATTTACATTAACTCCACTGGAACTACTCGGGATGATGGTGAAACGGTGAGCTCTTTTCTCTGTGTGGGATAAATCTTCTTCAAATAAATTAACTCCGCTGGCACAACGTCTCTGTTCCCCTTCTGATGCCCACTAAAATTAATTAACAATGTCAATTTATTTTAAAATAGATTGCAATATTCTTTGATTTACCTAATTTATCTAACCTTGCATGTATGTTCTTCAAAGGAATGAGTGTTATTGTTGTACTTTGGATGTTCATTGGGCCTGTGAATATACTGTAGATTGGTAGTTTCTATGAATTATTTATAGTTACTTGTAAACTGGTACTGGATATGCTTCTTGAACTTGAACTTCCTCTGAATCACTTGTCGCAGTCTTTAATATCATGTAATGCTTCAGTGCTTGTCATTTTGTTGTACAGCAAAGCCTGATGCATAGTTTGCTTGCTTCTTTTGTTATAATTGTACATCCATTATTTATTTACTTACTAAAAGGGAAACGGTAGTTTTTCAGGTTGGAATGGAAACCGAGGGTTTTGCTATCTATGATGCAATGATGCAGTTGAAAAATGAGGTACACTCTGCGCGAATGTTGGCTTTTGATGCAAGTTGTTCTTGTTTGCGTGCAAGTCCATATTTTGTTATTAACACATATCATCAGAAAAGGCAAAGTGGCTTAATATACAGTCTGATGAATGTTGACATGGTTGAAGAAGGAAAATATCATATGACCTCTTGCTTAAATGCAAGGGAGTAAAAAACCTGACTTATTCTTGGTGGTTCGAAGAGGTGGGGACCTCTCTTTAGCTGGTTCCCTCCGATGTATTTGAAAAATCAAATGCAAATATTGTTTTAGGATGGAAGTAGTAATATAAAAGATGATATGATAAACATTTTATTACTAAATATAAAAATAAATGAGTAAACGTTTACAAACCTTTTGGTAAATTTAGAATAAAAGAACCTATGTATTTTACCTAAAAATTACAAAAAAATAATTGCAACATAAAATCAATCACTATACTCCTATCTTAGAATGGTCATAAAAATAAAATGAACATAAATAACATATTTGGGGGAGAATTGAAGAGCTTTTGAAAAATAACGACATGGAGTTTTTGGTTTTATTTGTGTTCTTTTTTTTTTTTTTTTTTTTTTTTGGGGAGGGGGGTTGTTGTGATCAAAAGTTAGGAGAGTTTTGTGTAATTTACTCTAGAAAACAATGAAGGATTCATGAAACTTGGCGTGGCTGTGATGGTATCTAGAAGTGGTAATTTTCTCAAGAAGAAGGATAACATAGGGAGGCTGATAAGCTTCGAATCTAGGCCATTCCCATGGGGAGGAGTGGCTTTGTCACTATTGCAACCTGTTAATGCTCAAGCATGGTCAATGCTTCACCATCTGTTCTGGTAGGTTGCATTTTGGATAGGAGATTTTTCATTTCCACTGTTTGGAAGGACAAAATTGTCCATTTCTATCACAAAACTAATGTTGCTTTTCCTAAAAGCATTTTAAAAAGGGGACCAAATGTAGCCTATAATTTCAACTGATTGATTGTTTACCCTTATGATGTGTTTGGTGTTGAATCCAGATACACACAGTTGCTGTGGGTGCAGCTATAGGTCAGGCTTGTTTACTTCTTGCCGCAGGAACCAAGGGCAAACGATTTATGATGCCGCATGCCAAAGGTTTGGTGCTCTACTCCATCTATTTCAGTGGCGAGTCAAGCTTTCTCTATAGTATCTTCTTTGAATATTAACGAATCGTTCGCTTGTAATTTCACAGCAATGATTCAGCAACCTCGCGTGCCATCATCTGGGCTGTTGCCTGCAAGTGACGTTGCTATCCGTGCAAAAGAGGTTATTTATGCTCTATAGTTGGCATCTTCTAGCCAAAATTGTCATGTCTATGCAATAACAAAATGTGACCTTTGTATCTTTCTGGTTGTTAGTAGTTGCAGATGAAATAGCTGAATTTGTTCTAATTATTGTCTCTGCCCTTCTGATTGTTTGAAATGTCCTTTTGCTCATTATTGGATTCTTATAATTTTATGCTAGCAGCTGCATTCGCTAATCCTATGCTTGAGCCTTTTGTAAGTAATTATAACATTTAGGCCAATTTCTGTAGACCTTGACCAATCCCCATGTTTGCATGTATAGCCTACTCAGAAGTTTTCCTACGTGCATTAGGGTAAGTTGGGGCTCGTAGACAGAATGGGTGATCCGAAGGTATTGTTTGTCGTCCACTGGCAAATGATTGAGAACCCAAATCTGGTGTTTGTCCAAGTGCTTTACTAATGGAGCCAATCCCTTGGGTTAATCCTATGCTTGCGCTGCTAAAAAAGAAGTCATTAGAAGCATAGATTTTAGCACTTTCCAATTATCTGAGGCTGGCTTTGTCTAGATATTCTGTTTAGTACTAGTATGTAACATGTATTCTTGAGCAAAGATCAAGACTAGTGTTACTGAAGAAGTCCAAGGTTAGTGAATTTTTGATCAGGAAAAGAAATAATATCAAGAGAGAGAATGTGCAAAGAGCTAAGGATGAGGTATTAAGGAAGACCCTAAAGCTCTTCGTTTAAAGAGCTCCTAAAATCATTATGAAGATTTTGATTATAAATCCTGAATCTGTCTTCATGATTTCGTTGATAATTTCGAAGTAGGATATGTACGAATAGATGGCTTCCTCCCTTGCCCTTTTTTATCCTTACTTCAAAGTACAATCTTTTAGGGGGAGAGTGGCAAGAACATTAATTAGTACATTTGCTGCAGCAGAACAAGAAATAAATAGAACTGCATACGTTTAAATTATTCTAGGTTGCACTGTTGCAGTTATGTGAAATCTTGTGTCATCTAGGAGCTCCTCTGATAGAAATCATTGAAGCAGTTTGAAATATTTCTCCCTAGAAACAGAAAAGTCTTAAACTGATAATAATACACTAATCTAAACCTAGTCCTATAAACTCAAATTAACGGTATTCAAATCTGAATACAATTCTAATCTATTAGTGATTCTAAAATATAGAAAAATCAATAATTCAGATTATCAAAAAATATTTAAATTAACTCTTGATTCTTTATCCTTGTTTTCCATCATTCTCATGGCATTTCACTGTCATTGCAGGTAATCATAAACAGGGACACGCTTGTTAAACTCTTGGCTAAGCATAGTGGCAATGTGAGTATGATGTGTCCCAAAAAAAAAAAGAAAAAAGAGATATAACATGTTTAAACTGACTAGGGTTCTCATCAGGCAGAAGAAGCTGTTGCGGATGTGATGAGAAGACCATTTTATATGGATTCGATCAGAGCTAAAGATTTTGGTGTCATTGACAAGGTGAATCATGTTGCCCTAGTTCTGTTTCCTTCCTTTAATTTGCATTGTTGCATGATCTTCGTGTGTGTTTAGAGGTGCTTTTGTAAGATTGTCATTTGCTGTCTTCCTCACAAGCTTTATTGTCGATGTAACTGACAATGTGGGTCGGGGTGTAGATCCTTTGGCGTGGCCAGGAAAGAGTAATGGCAGATGTGGCTCCACCGGAGGACTGGGACAAGAATGCTGGAATTAAGCCTGTCGATGCTATTTGATTATTTTCTTGGCAATGCTCTCATTAGTCACTGTAAGTACTCAGCCTCTTTCGCGCTTTCCAATTTGCATCATGTTGTGGCATTGATGGGGGTAAGCTCAGTATTGTTTTTTGTTTGTAGTTTCCTGATTTTTGACGAACTAAAATCTTGACTTTAGAAACAGTTTTTGTTAGTTTTAGTTTTCTTTTTCAATTTTCATTCAAGCCAGGGAAAAATCGAAAACTGAAATCGAAAAACTAGAATTTTTATTTGACGGAAAAATATTTCTAGTTGAAAAGACTTCAAGGAGAAATGTTTCCCGAAAGGGCAATGTGTTTCCTCCACCCAAATGGAGACTAAAACCCTGTTTGGCAATAGGGTAGAGAGGGCTAAGGGTAATTGGTTTAAAGATTTACCTCTATTTGACAAATTTGTTTGAGGGATATTGGGGGTAGAGCGAGGGAACGTAAAGTTTGCGTTCTTTGTTATCCTGTAGATACAAATATTTTCAGTAACAGCATTCAATCAATCAAGATGGTATTTAATTGATTGTGGCATACTTTGATCCACAGGGATAATGCATTTGCAGAGAGGAGAAAAGGGACTGCACTTGTTTACAATTATGAAATTTGCAGTGAAAAAGAAAGCTCAAGCTCAAGCTCAAGCTCAACCCTATACAAGCTGGTTTGGCGCACAAGTAAATTCTTAGCTGAAAAATGATCCAAAATGCCCCTCGTAACCCTGAACATATACATGAATGGTGCATTGAGGTTTATAAACATCGTAGTTACGAAATTTATATATGTTGTTGAACCCTATGTCGTAATTCAGTAGTTGTATTTAGGTTGATGTGTACTTTGAAATAATTCGTACCTAAATGAGAAGAAACTATTTGTTCTTACGTAATGTACCCTGTATTTGAGCATCCCTAACAGAAATGGCGAATTTGAAGTTTGATGGATACTGAACGACGTACGACACAACCTTATTCGGTCCATTTTGATCAAAAGCTAAAGACTTGGCGTATTTGATGCGGGCATCTCGTTTGCTAGTTTCAGTTGGTTATATGATTAGATCTAACCTTTAAATTTTATGTTAACCGTAAGAGTTTGATACTGTTAATGTGGATGTTCTAAAGTTATTGCCAATTCTAATGCTTCACGTTTCCCGTCAAGGAACTTATGTACACAACAACAATAAGCCTCAAAAGAGATTCCTATCAAGACAGAGTCTAAAAAAAATGAGATGTGTACAGCCTTATTCTAAATTACGGTTTTTGAGAGCCCTAACCCTAAATTTAATTAATTGCACAGCATAATGTAACATGATTGCATGCATCTATCCTTGATATACCAATGGGTATATGACATAAGTATGGAAAACACTATGACATACAATTTAATCAACGACAACATACAGTTTAACTAATTTTAATTATTTAACACATATATTGGATTTTTGTTTAAATATAAAAATTACAAGTGATGAAAGGGGAATCCTCGGAGCTCATTACACAGCAGAGTACAGATACTTATAAATGATATATTTTTTTCCTAATGATAGGGTAATATTGCTCTATGTATAGTCACTAATATTATAGAAATGAGGGGATAAGCTTTGAACTCAAAAATTCGAACTCGGGATTGGTAGTGTAACAATTATACAGGTATGTTTGATATAGCTATTAATATATTTCAAGAACAAGCTGTAAGTTAGACTTATGAATAATTTATATTTATTTTTATACATGTCAATGTCAGGAGAGGAAGACTCTCATAGTGGGAGGATTCGAATCCAGGTGGCCCCAGGGACTCCAATCACTGTGTCATATGCCTTTGATCCTTGTGAATAATCTATACTTCAAGTTTAAGTGAAGATATTCTAAATATTAAGTTATTTTTAAAAAAAATTTTGAGCATATTTTTTTTTTAATATTATTGTTACTAGAATATTAATGTACTTATAATAAATATTAGTCACAAATTTTTAAAATATAATCTTAATTTTGTCTAATAATATAAGGTTTTAATACCAAAGAGGGCACCAACACGCTGTCACCGGATCCCATTAGAACTCCGAAGTTAAACGTGCTTGGACGAGAGTAGTACCAAGATGGGTGACCTTCTGGGAAGTCCTTACCCCCAGGTTGGGGGTACTGGGAAGCAGCTTATCTTCAGGTTAACACCCTGAAGAGGGAAGACTACGTACATCCATCCTCTTAGATCCTATATCGGTAAAATTTCTTGAGACATTGTATATGTTCCTTTGTTTCTTTATATCTAACGAGAAAAGGTGGAAAACAAACCCAAACAGCGGGAGAGGGGGGGGGAGAGAGAGAGAGAATGGGGAATTTCTCTCTCCCAATCCGCTTCGCCATACTCTTCTCCCTCTCTCTCTCCGCCGCGTCCTCCTCTCCCTCCTCCCTCTTCCCGTCTTCTCTCTCTCTCTTCCGCACCTCCTCTCCTTCGCCAAAGGCCACCGCCGGCGATCTTCTCTCTCTTCTTGGCCCCAAGGAGCACTCCTCCAAGCTCAACCCTACTGTTGCTCATCAGCTCTCTTCTTGCCTCAGATTCCTCGTTCCTTTCAGACGAAGCTCGATTGATTCCGAAATTGATGATTGGAGCTTCAAGAGGAGGTCAACGATGGGGAATTGTAACCGCCAGTGGCGGAGAGGTGCGGATTACGAAATATATCAATGCAAAAATGAATCAACCAAGTAAACCAATCAATCGACTCAAAAATAGTAGTATATTAGTATAAAATTTGTTTATTCGTAGAAGAGTATAGGATTTACAAGTATAGGTATAGAATAAGGGAATGTAGCAGAGATAGAGAGGCAGGGGAGGGAGGGAGCGAGAGAGAGGGAGAGAGACTCAAATCATTCATCCATACTCCTCTTTTACTTATAGAGTTATGAGAGAGAAATAGTTGGAATAAAGGACCGAGCCTATTTATTACTACCTAAATTGTTTCTCACTTAACTGCTGTGTTTTGGATTGTATCAGCGGAGGAGGAGGAGAATGAGTTGATATGGTGGCCGCCGGTGGCAGTTATGGAGCTCGCTCGTCTCGCTTTCGATTCCGGTGGTGATCCTGATGCTGTTCATCGAACCCTAGATCCTGCGGTTTTTCCTGTCAGTGAAGTTCTGTTATATGTTGCTGATGTTGTTTTGATACTTCTTTGATTAGTTCTATTAAGAATCAAATGTCTCAGAATCTTAAACTGTCAAGTGAAGCTAGGAATGGGTTAATGTTCTAATATAACATGTATGAATAAAGGCCTGACCCACAATGTTGGCATGGCATATAAGCATTTGGGATCGTTGGTTTTTTGACATGATATCAAAGCGTTATTAACCAAGAGGTCATGAGTTCGAATCCCACTAGCCTCCACTTGTAATATTAGCATAATTTAAAAATAAGATATAATATGGGATGTGTGATATCCACGCTTCAAGCCAAGTGGGCGTTTGCATGAGGGGCATATGATAGAGAATATAACCAATCTTTAGCTTTCACCTATCAGTTTAAGCTTTTGGGAAAGTTGGTTTCTTGATAATAATGCAGTGTTCTACCTTAGACATTCGAATTATACTGATCTTGAAAGAGTGTTATTGGAATTCGAATTCGGATCTTGTTGATCAATGAGGCTTTGATATAATATTAAAGAGTGAATTATCCCAAAAGTTTGAATTCATATGCGATGGGTCTGGGATAATTTTATACAAATTCCTTTCACATGTGTAGTTAATTTTATTGTCTCTGTTGTGAATTAAGGTAGAACTAAATGCTGTTATTTGTTTCTGAAACTTTCATGGTGTCCTCCATATTGAACTGAAAAATAAATGTTATTTTTAGGATTTGATTTGCTGACCAGCTGCTGGTGGAATAGTGTGAATTGAGTTAAAACTAGCATTCTTACGAGTAGAATTAGTTTCCTTGTTCATACTAATGCAGCTTATGCATATTTTCATTGTTTTTGTGATGTAACTAATGGCTATAGATACACCCGTCGCTGGGACTTTGTTGCTAGGTTCCTGATATCGAAGGATCTAAGGAATGCAAGTGTGAGCTCACTCGAACTCCTTATGGTTGGCGTTTTATAAATGAGGTTTGCTCACTCTCAGATACATCTGGTTGCTTATAGTTGACATGATCTTGTTGCAGTTCACTGAATAATATCTTCTGTTTTTCTAACTTTCAGGAGTTGAATTCGTACATTATCTTCTTATTTGAAATGATTGCTTCTCGTGGCCCATCTGTGGGATTGAATGTATCATTGAGTCGCTACGACTTGTTCCATGGTCATCTTTTTCTGGCCAAGGACTCCGGACGGCTTGGAATATTGTAAGTTTTCTTTTTTTCCTTGGCAAAGAGGAATAATGCGGATTGACCCCTCCTTAATTTTATTGCCATGACTCTGTGCAATAGAAGTCTTATTGCATTTTGGGTCTGCTAAGTGCACTGATAAGTAAATGGCATAGATTGTAACTTATATTGTACCAGTAACGATTTCCAGAGGACTGGAGTTCTTTATATGGCTCTAGATGGTAGGAGTGGTTAGTGATTTTTGTTTTTGTTTATGTGTTCTTACTGATCTTATGTTCTTAATGTTACTATTAAGGTAGTTGCTGGGTACAATATGTTTGTATTCTTTTCTTTTCTTTTTTTGTTTAAATCAGAAAACACCGGTCAACCAGCCGAAACAAAATTACACTATATGTACCTATACAAACCTTATTAACATGGTAAATACATTTTAACCATCAGTTTCTAGCCTTCGCATGATATCGGAAGCCATGACAGAGTTGTCGTCTTCCTTGCTAGCGCCCATTTTTTAACCCACCACCATTCCTGTCATCCCGTAAGCTACACTATCATCTTTTGTGCATCTCGCTCTCCACTGTTATTGGTTAATGATGCATGTCACTGTGTCATAGTTGCTACAATATGATACGCCCATGCCTGTGTTTCTTTGTCTATTACTTTACTTCCTATTTTCTTTGTTCGAGTTTTGTCAGTGTCTTATGAAGCATACTGAAGGGAACTAACTTACAGAATTTATATGTGTCAAATATTGGCAGGTTTCATGCTAGGGAATACCCTGCATATGAAAAGGAAGTATTTCCAGTCAACATGGGTTACTGCCAAACTGGTCAGTCCCTCTACGTGGCTTCGCTTCCTATAATGTTTAGAAGTCCTTTCTCTATCCCTTATGAATACTAACTATATTGTATAGGCTAAGCCTTAGATCATTATGTGAATGGTTAAAGAACCGTGACTTAGTTTTTGTCAGTGTAGTTGTTGGAAATGCCTAAGTTCTAAAGTGTCATACTCAAAGACATGATTTAGTGTTTCAAAGTTAGTTTTGCGTGTTTGAAGCACAGATGGAAGTTAACAAAAATGTTATGCAACTTGTGGGTTGAGTCATATGGAATCTATGGATAACAAAATATGTTTTCATGCTTACCCACTGTTACTTGTTGAGTAACTATTCACTTGAAGAACAGATTTTTATATGTAGACTCAATTTCCTTGGCTTCAGAGAGTAGAAGCACGAAACTCCAATTTCTTTGTCTGTATGCTTTTGACTGTAAACTTGTATGCTTACATGCTTCCCTGCTCCTGCAAACCTCTGCATTTTGCAACTATGCTCTTTAGAAAGGTAGCCTTTATAGTTTGATTTGATCAAATTGAATGTGCGCTCTGTTTGCTCTCATATGGCTGTAGAAGATCATTCATTTGATCTATTTCACCTCTTGGTTGAACATCAGACATGTATCTGTACCAATTCAAAAAGGACTCAATCTTAAAGTTACGATTTACATTACATGGATTTACTTACCCAAAAAAAAAAATAAAAAAATTACATGGATGTCCTTTTGCAGAATTCCCTATTGCATCTAGATTACAATCATATGATTAGCCACGTAAAGCTGGCCATTTTATGATTTTTTCCCCCCCCCTCTAATTTTACTTTCCGATTGCAGGGTCTGATGTGGTCTATGACGATACAATGAACTTGCGAAATATTCTTTGGCTGGCTCCTTTACCAAGCGATTCAAGTAAAGCTTGGGTTTCACCTGGTATTTTCCCGTCGATTCTCACATTTGACATTGTTACTTGACAAAAATCAATACCCCCTGCCCTTCTGTTTTATCCGTGAATTCATTTGCTGTTATGTAAATATCAAGTTGTTAGATGAAGATCCGTGCTACTTTTTTTTCAATATTCTTAACATGTCTTCACAAGCAATTACTCGTTACAAGCCCATTTTATCTCTTATGCTAAAATTATATTAATATTAAAGGTAGGACTATTTGGATTTGAAATTAAGACCTCCGGTTCAAGAAGACTTTGATATTGCATCAGGAACTAACCATCCCAACAGCTCAAAATGTGAGGTGGAGGTAAATGAATGGTTTTATAATCTAATAACTTGGACTTCCATTCCACCTTGGTGTATTCGTATTGGATAAAAATACTTGAACGTGATAATTGAACACTCCAAATTGACCATAATAATGAAAATTTAGAAAATAGCAGAGCTTAACCTCTGGTTGTATAACCGTGCCCTTCTCTCATACCTGTGCCTATATAACATAGGTTGCCATTGTTTTCCTTGTATGATACATCTGACTAGAGCATCTTTTTTGTGGTTTTAGGTGTGTTGGTGATTTTGGATGCCAATCCTGAAGGCATCATATATAGAGATCTCATACCTGAATATGTGCAGTTTGCAAGAACAATATATGAAGGTTTGTATAACTTATCCCATCCTCTTGATTTCCAGCAACAAACAAACAACCCCCCAATGCCTCGTAGAGGTTCTCGCCACGGCAGGGTTTAGGGGGGTAAGATGTAAGTGGCCTTACCCTGCAGGATGCTACCATGTAGAATGGTTGTTTTCGAGGGCCCCCAACCTTAAAAAGAAAGGAAAAGAAAATGACCAATATAGAAAGATTAAACTGATTGGTGAAGATCAAAAAATGATCTTATAAACTAATGATATATGCCCTTCGCGCGAATGCCCATTGGGCTTGGAACATGATAGATTACAAGCACATCTCATTCCTTGTGCTAAAATTATATTAAAAGGAAATTATCTTTTAGGTATCCATATTTTGAGCATTTATCACCTGGATACCTAACATTGCAATATATATATTGTGGTATCCTGAGGTTTAAAAGTGTATCACCTAAGTACCCTAGCAAGAATTTGGTGAATATTCGTCAAAATTCGGCCAATTTTCACAACAAAATGCAGACATGGCATGACTACGATAATATATATACAATCTAGCGGATTACCTAAAAATTAGTGAGATTTTGAAAGAAGTTACATATACAATACCAAAATAATGTAACATGATAGATTTTCTAACAAAGAAAATCATCCTATTATGATAAAGAACACCTATATATTGTTGGACTCATGATCCACACTAAAAATTTCCACTAGAACTCTTTATCAGATTTTGAGAAATAGTACCTAATTGATACAATTTTTAAACTTTATAGTAGTTAGATGATAAAACTTTTAAACTTCAGGATACCTCGTTATATATATTGAAATGTTAGAATATCTAAGTGATAAATATTCAAATCGGATATATATACATGTGTGTGTGGGGGGTGACAAATTCCCTTATGTTAATATCGAGAATATGTGCATCTCAAACCTTATCTCAACAAGGCTCTGTTACAATATTAAAGAACAATTATCTTTAAAGTTTATGCTGATAGATGAAAATTTAAGAATAATACTCTTAACAATATGTGATCGCAAGGTGTTTAACTGATATGTGCAGATGAATTTGGGGAAGTAGCCGTTGATGTCAACTACCTTAATGTTGGAGGTACAACGTCTAATTACCAGCTGTTCATTTGTTGACACCACTGTTGAAGAACGAAGAAGATTTCATTATTATATTTGTAAAGATAAAGAAATCATAATTTTTAAAGTTCAAAACCTCGGAGTGAGTACGATCTCAGTCATGTAACTTATAAGCACAAAACTCAGTCCTAGGGAAACGTGCTTTATAAAAATCCCCGACTAGCAAAACGTGCTTTATAAAAATCCCCGACTGGTCTTCACCGACCGCCCTGCGAAATATCCTTGCTTGTGTCAGCTCTTCAGGAAATAGGTTTTTGGAATTTGATCTTTTTGCTATGATCTGGGTGAGCTCAAAGAGGCCGATAGGTCCTCGTGTCCTTGCGGCCGCAGACCACAATCACTCGCCAGTGTCTCATGGAATTTAACTTTTTCTGTTTTCCCTTTGTATTTAAATATCTAAAAAAATTGTAAATATTTTTAAAAATAAGTTTATTGTGACATTAAAAAAAAAAAAAAAAAAAAAAACTAGGTAATTTTTTAAAACACATCTAAAAGTTACGTTATCTTTTTATTTTTAATTTTTTTAGTTTAAATAAAAACTGAAAACTAAAAATAGAACCCAAAAAAAAAAAAAAAAAAAAAAACTATCTTGGACACTTTGTTATCTATTTTGTTAAAAATAAAAAACTTCTAAGTAAAAAAAATATATCTAATACACCCTCAAATTTTAGATCTTTTAGTTAAATAAATGAATCAAGTGCCAAGAAAATTATAACATGAGGTCCTGATAGAAAAGAGCGGACATTTTTAATCAACAAATACAAGTCCAAATAGAAAACAGTCATCATAAACTGCAACCACAAGTGCCAAAATTCAGCTCAAACAAACAACGATGCTGAGACTAAAAACTCAGTAAATTAAAATAGCAAATCCAATTCAACAAAGACTCCCAAAATAGCAGGGTACACAAAATGGCAGCAAAACAACATTCTCCCAGTTCCTTATAAGTATTACCATAACCTGAAACTAACATGAGAAAAAAGAAAAACATAAAAAAACCCTTAATCTAGAATTACAGCAGGTATCTCCACGTAGAGACTGATTTACGATGCTCAGGTCCCTCGCTCAGCACTTGACCTCTTTGAGACCATAGGGCATGTACAAGAACGTCGGGTCAGTAGAGCCTTCCTTGTAGTAAGCGAACACCATGCACGAGTCATCCTGCATGCTCTCCCCCACGAAACTGCACCCGCCACCACATATCAGCCAATTAATTTCACTGAAATATGCGATTTCTCAATTCTATAATGCATTCATTTTTGAAGGTACAGTAAAGTTCTATAGATTGTGATGTAAGGCATATGATTGAAGCAAAATTCAACGGTATTCCTTAGCCGAGATTGCAAAAATACTAACAATTAAAGGAGATTTGGGTAAATCGGTTTGTCCTAAGAAACCCAAACAATAATGCCAAGGGAATATCCAATCAAAACCTACCTCACAATGAAACAGAAGACTCTTATCTGTTGAATTTTTAAAAAACATCTTTTAAAATAATTAGAATTATATACCTAGATTCTAATTAGAAAAATAAATTAAAGACTTTTTATACATCTTAAAACTCTGAAAACTTAATTTCTAAAACACCTATAATTATAAATTAGAGACTCCTTAAACAACTTAGTCTTAAAGCTAAATTCTTGAAACAACTGTAATTGTAAATAGACTTCTAATAGAAAAATAACTCTAATAGATTGTTTCTCGACTCATTTGCAACCCATCACCAAGTTAAACTTGTTTTATGGATCCCCGAAATGCACTTGATTTTGCATTAGGATGCGTAATCAGTGATGCAATTATTGATTAAACACAAGAGTAAGGAGACGGGTAAAACTAAAAAGTAAACCATAGGTGCTTACAATTGCAGGTCACTCAGTTTTGACAAAAGGAACTTTGTTGCCGCCTCGACGTTCTTCCTGAATATCTCCTTCTTCTCTGGCTCCAGCTTGGGTTCCAGGTTCTTGATGTACCTTTTCACCCACACAAGAAATTGTTTCTTGTCAAAGGAAGGTTGCTCCTGCGAATAATGAAACAAGTTAAGCGCTAAAACGAAACAGGAGTATCCGACCAAATGTGAACTCATAAGCAGTGGCATATCATCACCTGCAGACGGAAGGTGTCAACAATATCGACAACTTTCTCTGCCTGGTCATTAACACCTTCATCTTCCTCCCCACCTTCAGCTGATGGGTTGGCACCGATGTCCACATCGACAGCTCCTTTAACCACCCACTGCAAATCGTCAACACACATTTAATATCGATACCTAATGCATGATGGAGAAGAAAAGCATACTAGGTATGAAAACTGACCTTTCCTTCTACTTCCCACAATATTCCATTCTCAATTTCCTTGTAGGGGAACGAGTCCGACAAAAGCTCATCACCTGAAATCCATCCAAATCAGTTCACCAAACTGCAAAATCATCTATGTATTACATCAAGTTATATATCGCAATAATCAATAGTTCTCAGTCCAGTACTAGTCACTATCTTCCCCATATAAACCAACAGCCCTGTATTCCCTCCCTAATGTGATGCATAATCATGCTTTAATCCCCCCATATGCACAACATAGATAAATCCTGAATGTGTTGGGATATTATTTACCTCAAAATTAGATGTAAGATCTGACTTAGATTGATTAAGATTTGATTAGGAATTGATTTCGTTGAGATTTAAGCGAGATATGATTTAGATTGGATTACCTAAATGAGTTTGATTTGAATTGATATTGTGAATAGATTAGATTTAGGTAACTATATTATATAATTATCGAAGAAGAAAAAAATGTCACTATATTATAAAAGGGGTCAAGAGTTGATGGTTGAGGTAGAGAAGAAAAGAGAAGAAAAATTGAGGGGTTTGGGTGTTCTGCAAATGGGTGCCCGGGGGCACCCGATTCTTCAATCTTCAGCAAGAGGACATCCAATTTTATTTGCTAAAACAACTTCTTTATTGTTTGTCAATCCTAAAGTAATTCATGAAAGCCATGGCAAATACAATTTTAATCCTAGAGGTTCAAGTAATCCATCACTGGCGAGGGGTGGGGAGTTAAGAACACAATCACCGAAAACAGGGCCAATTTCTCATCACTGACTTATCCATCAAGGGATGATTTGCTACCACACACCACACAATCTAAAGGGTAATTTTACTACAACGAAAAATTGTTAATATCAAAGCAAATTTATAAAAGTTTATAGCTATAATTATTCGTTAGAAGTCTCGCAATTACTCTGGCAATAACAACACTAAATCTAAAAATCCATTGGATAATCATCAACTTATAATAACTAAACCCAACATCCTTCGGCCAACTTATAGGGTTATGTTCTATCAAAGTCTGCGGCTATTATTCACCACAAGTTATCATTGATCATATGATAATAATTTTTGCTCAAGCAAAAATTAACACTCAACTTATACATGAATTACGAAAAAGGTTAAGCAATCCAATCAGGTCGTAAACCGAGAAAATTCAGTTTTTTGAACCAGACATCCATCAAATCAAACAATTCCTCCAGCAAGACTTCAAATTTCAACTAAATCAACAAAATCAAACAACATCCAACCACACTCCGAACCTAACTACATCAAACCCTAGCAAAACCAAATCCTCGGAACATATTCACACAGTATTCGAAAATCAAGCTTAATCAACAAACAAAAAAATCAAATCTCTGAGCAAAAAAAGAGATCGATACCAGTAAGAAGATCCTGATAGACGAGCATGATTGCAGTTCTCTCTCTCTCTCTCTGTCTCTCTCTGCCGCTTTTCGAGAATTCTCTTTGAACTTGAAGCGCAGAGGGATACAAAGAAAAGATATGTTGCACGGAGTAATAATCGGTGGTATTTATATATATATGGAGGATGCGCTTCCGTATTCGAGCAGGAGAATAATTATCTTATATTTGTTGAAATTCAAATTACCAAAAAGGCCACTACACTTGCGTATATTTGCAGCTGCTTCCCCTTTTTTTTGTCCGAGTTATTTATTTTTTTATTTTTGATTTATTTACTCTAAAGATCTCTGTACTTTATTTATTATATCAGTTTAGTTTTTATATTTTAATTATATTAATTTAATTTCTAAATAATTTAAAATATGTTAATTTAGTTATTTAGTTAAATTTAAGTTATGTTAATGATGTAATTTTGAATAATAAAATTATGTTAGATCTAAGTAACTTATTAGAAATTTATCTGTTTACGCAATTTAATCCAATTCGTGGATGAACCATTAAAAATTCAATATAATTTTTCTTTAAAGACTAAATTGACACATTTTGAATTATACATGGACTAAATTGATACAATTAAAAATACATGAACTAAATTAATATAATGGATAAAGTACATGGACCTTTGGCATAAATAATCCTTTGTTTTTTGTCTAATTTTTCATCCTCCATTTTTTTTCTAATTTGAATTTTTTTTTTCTAATATTTATAAATTTGTACAAATTAATTACTTTTTGGCTATGTTTAGCAAGTAGCTCTTCATAGCGTTTAGCATTTTAATTAGTTAAATAGTTAATAGCATTGTTTGGTGAAAAATTTATTGTTAGCGTTTAGCTTTTCAAAAGCTAAACAATTTAACTTTTACCTTTTCAAATGCTATATAATTGAATTCTATTTATTATTTAACAATATTCCACTAACTTTAACATCTAATTTTACCGAACACATTACCCATCCACTAACAGCTAATTAATCAGCTAACAACTAATTTTTTTGATAGGTTAGCGTGAGGGGGACCCCTTAAAATCTTCATAAAGGGGAGCCACAGGGAACGCTAACAGCTAAATGATAAACGCAAACAGTTACAGTTAAACATAGCTGTTGAGGACATAAACTAGCAGGTTAATGGCGGCACCCCTCATGCATCCAGCATTTGTGATCACGACACCCTGTCCATTCACTCTACTGCGTACACACCTAAGGCGAATCTATATCCTTGGTGGCATGACCTCATGGCTGTAAAGACTTAGCGGCAATACCCATCACGGCATATCCTTCCGAGCGAAAATGCCATCTCCTCACCATGAAGATACTACTGCCAACCTCACCCACCAATGGCACATTTTGCCGCCACCCACTCAGCCAATCACTCGATAGGCGCCAACCTTTACCTACTACACTAAGCAAAACCCCTATACTCACGGTACCGCCAACCCTCCACCACCTCTCCTTCCCCCATAAATACCAACCCTTCTCCTCCATGCAATCCAAGTGGGTGGGTGTTACAGTGGAAATTGGCTGACTACCCCTTATGATTTTAGTATTTTAGTAGGTAGTCTTATTTCAGTAATAATTTAGGTTATTTTCATTTATTACGTATTAGAATACTATTAATATTAGTTAGGTATTATCCTCCCTAAACTCTATAAATAGAGGGTAATGGTTGTATGAAATGGATCAATCAAATGAATATAACTTTCTCTCTCCTCTTTCTCTCTCTTCTCCCTCCTTTGTCTCGATTCTCTCTTCTTCTTCTATCCCTAACCCTAATTCTCTTCTCTATCTCCTCGTCCCTCCTTATTCTCCCTCCACCAACCGCCTCTCATCCGTTACCTCTTATTTACTCCAAACTAAGTACTCTATCATGCTTATTTATTATTATCCGGAGTACTTTATTATGTCTATTACCGCGACCTATACTGACTTAGGCATCGGAGGGGTCTCCCGCGGTCCAACATGCGGGTCCCTCTAACAGCGTTGG
Source organism: Simmondsia chinensis (assembly GCA_018398585.1). Lineage (NCBI taxonomy): Eukaryota > Viridiplantae > Streptophyta > Magnoliopsida > Caryophyllales > Simmondsiaceae > Simmondsia > Simmondsia chinensis. The sequence continues at coordinate 3,944,074 of JAGTTD010000009.1, forward strand.
TAAGCCCGGACCAAACGCGCAAGCGGTTGACTTCTCAGCAAGGGCTTGAGTTTGGCTCGCATCCTAAAGAACCTACTCATTCTTGTTTGGGACAATTGAGTCAAGCCTTCAATTTAAGCAACACCAACAACAAACCCAGTGCCTCCAAGGGCTCCCGCATACTCAGGGTCTGGGGGAATAAATGTACGCAGCCTTCCCCCTTCAATTTAGGCAACCTGCTCAATTTATCCTGAAACAATAGCCTTTATCTTTTCTTATTTAAAATAATTTTTGTATTTTATTTATATCATAATTAATTTATTTCTTTTTTATGTTTAAAAAATAGAAAGATAAAAGACTAATTTAAAATTTAAACAAATTCATAAATATTAGAAATTATCTTAAATAAAAGAAAAAAATTAATAATCAATTCCAACAAATGTATAATTTTTGTATTTTATGTACAACAGTATTAGTGTATTTATCTAACGACCGACATCCAGTTGCCGCGTATGTTTTGCGGAACCCAACGGCTGTACAGGCCCGAGGCCCCTTCGATCTCTGGCCATTCACTAGAGACTCTTTGTAAGAAATTATTATACATCAAAGTTACAGGAAAATTATATTGACTCTTTGATAAATTCCCTATATAATACCCGTCACGTAAATAATATTGGAAAGATTATGAAGATTTTCTCATGCTCTGTTCGACATCGGTAAGTGGAGTTATGTTGTAAAATTGTAATTTTAATTCTATTTTTAATAGACTCGGCGTTGTTATAGAATTGAAATTCTATTATTTAATTAATTAAAGGAATTCGAGGTTGGAGTTGGAATTCCATAACAATTCGAGTCATCGTAGATTTTGGGTTAACAGGTGAAAACATTTTGAGTTTTGGATTAGCTAGACGAGTTGAAATTTATTAGAGTTGGATAATTTCTTGTTCGAATCGTCTTGGATATTGGGTTGGGTTGTTTCGGCATTTAGGTTAGCATGTGTTTGAGTTAATTCAGGTTGTTTTGAGCTTGAATCATCTTGGTTTTTAGGTCAAGTAGATTTTTGTTATTCTAAAGTTCGAGTTATCTGAATTCACAACTTTGATCAAATTTATGCGGAGAGCGATATGTGTTAGACCATTTTGAGTTTGAGTCGTCCTAGGTACTAGGTCATTTTGGACGGGTTATTCCAATTTTTGGGTTAGCTTGATTATGTCACATGAAAGGCAAATTTGTTTATTTTTTGGATTGACTTTTAGGTCAATCGGGTTAGACCACTTCAAACTTTGAGTTAGAATTTGTCGGGTTCAAATCATGTAGGGTAAGTTTAGGTTCAAGCTATTAGATTTGGATCTCCTCGAGAGTTTAGTCAAATTTAGGTTGTATCTTGGACTTTGGATTAACCAAGTTGGGACCTTTTGGTTTCATAATAGTGTAGAAAGTTTGAAATTTTGAATCCAAGTTATAGGCTCCAGTTCCGTGCGGTTGAATAGAATTGAATTATACAATTATAATTTTATTGTTTGGACTAGCTGTTAGATATAGAATTATAATTTCACTATTTAATTACATTAAATTGGGCTATAATTAAAAAATTTGCATTCCAGTTCTTTAGAGTAAGAGACAGGAATTGATATTTCATATTAATTTTGCCAACCCGAACCAAGATGATTGGAAACTGAAAGACTCAACCCTTTCTAAATTTGAATTGAAACATAAATGATCCAACTCAAATAACTAGGATGCAAATTGTGATCTGACTAGACTTATAGTCGAGGATGATACCAAACCCAATTGGTCTAGAACATTAGATGGCACAAATCCAAAATACTCTACCTGACTTGAACCCGACTCGAGAGTTCTTGAACCCAGAATGACCGATCCAATTGATCCCCACCTATATTTGTCTCGACTCGAGAAAACCCAAATTAGAAACCATACAACTTTTTGATCCTAACTAAGATAACTGTAACTTGAAATAACCTGAGCCAACTCAAACCTGACCCATGCTACTAGCCAAATCCTGAAATGAAATTGACCAAACACAATTAAAGAGCAATTCGAGATGACTCGAATACAAAAGCTCCAACCCGAATAAAAATAAACACGAGTTGAACTGAAACTCAATATTACTTGCACCTAAATGATCCAACCCCATAAGAGCTCGACCTTAGTTGATCAAAAACTTAGAACGATCCAACATCCGCTTAGGGGTGCACATTGTCCGGTTTGGTGGTTTATGGTTACCAAACCATAAAAATACGATTTGACTATTTGACAAGCCAAAACCAAACCGTTTTGTCTCACAAACTAAACCGTAATTATGGTTTGGTCTAGTCCGATTTATGGTTTTAACCACTATAATAGAAAATTTGTTATTAATAATTTGATTAATATTAAAATTATCATTAACTACAAAAATATCCCAAAATACATTTCTAATTCATAGTATAAAACATGTTTATACTATATACTATATAAACAAAAACTAAAAACAATACATAAAATGGATCTGTTAAATTCAATAGTAACATTTTTTGAAAAAATTTAGCAGTAACATTGGGTCTGTTAAAATTTTTGTTAAGTTATTAATGAAATATTTAACGGTTGAAGTCACATAGTGGGTTAAATTGAATCAACAGGTAGATATTACTTGCATCTAATATAATCATGTCGTTAAAAATTACATCATTACCTTAAGTTATATTTGGCCAGATGACTAAATTGACATAATATAAATTTTAAAAGAACTAAATTGACATAATTAAAAGTATAAAGACTAAGTTGGCACGATTAAAAAAGTACAAAGATCTTTAATATAAATAATTCTAATTATTTTTATTCAGTTATCAAATAAAATTTTGCCACTAACATAACTTGTTATGATTCGAATAATGTAAATAATCATTAAATTCTTTATTTTATGGTTTTTATGGTTTATGGTTTAAATGTGGTTTTAAACCAAACCTACACCGTAAATCTTAATAACCAAAGTTTTCTAAACCAAACCATAATTCTTCAAACCGTAAACCAAATCAACCAAACCGTAATTTAAGGGTTTGGTCCGATTTAAATTACAATTTAAACTGTTTTTTTGTATACCCCTATATTTGACCCAAAATTTGAGATCACATAAATTGTTATGAAATTAATGATTTCAATCTAAATTCTTGCATTTTATTACACTAAATTTCTGTATTTTGTTAGTCCATATAAAAATAATAATATTTTTTTTAATATTTTAATGATTTAGTAAAAATTTAATAAATACAAGTACAATAAATATTTTTTAATATGTACTCTTAAGACACATATTAGAAAATCCGATATTTATTTATCCAAACCATAAAATTTAAGTTTTACATTCCATTTTCAATTAGAGGTGCTAATGCAAGTTTAAGGGAAATAGATATTTCTCCGTCAATGCTTGGCACGTGATAAAAGTGTCCACAGCACGAAATTGGACAGATAAGAAACTACAGGTGGCCAACTTGTGTCGACCGGTGATCCAATTTGTTGGTCAAAAGTATATAAATGAGTTAACGCAGGTCAGACTTGTCTGTACATCGGGTTAGGTCGGAAAAAAATTCTTGACCTGATTTGGCCCATGTCAGGGGTTTGAGGTGGGTCAGGGTGGACCAGGTTGTCTATCCGAAACAAATCACAGGTCAAGACTATGTCTGACCCATTTTTTATTTTTTATTTTTTTTATCAAATAAATGTAGTACAACAACAATAATAATAACAAATTCAATGTCTCAAGGGCTCCTGCATGTGCAGGGTCTGGGTAGGGGTGGGATGTACGCAGCCTTGCCCCTTCAGGGTGCTACCATAAAAAAAGGCTGTGTCCGGGGACTCCCGACATAAGAAGTATAAAGGCATAAAAGCATATAAGCACACAAGCATAAAAGCGTACAAGTATCTATGCGTAAAAGTATAGGACATGACACAAAATAAGCCATTAGAGAACGTACACAGTAATAGGCAATAATGCGAGAGAACACAATGCCTCAACACACGGCCAAAGTTGCACACAATCAAGCAGGTATACATATAAGCCTAGGGGTGCTAGTACTAGCTTGGATGAGCTCCGCTATTCTAACCCGCTATATCGGGCATACCTATGCTTACCCTCCACTCAAATCTATTTAGGGCCATCTCTTCATATTGGTTGAGGTGGGTGAGTTCTTGTCGAATCATCTCAATCCAACTCTTCTTTGGCTGGCCTCTCCCTCTCTTCCTGTTTGTAATATGAAATATACAATATAAATAAACAAAATCATAATTTCATTAATAAATAATATAAAATATATATTTTTTGATTTGAACGGTCGTACCCATTATAACCCGGTAATGACAAACCCGTGTTTGACACGGGTCAAAGGACAACCAGTGTCACCACATGAGTCAGGCCGGGTCCGGATATGGTGAAACAATAAAAAGGACCCAGGACTCAGGACCGAGCTAGGTCCAGTCATTTTCCCGATAACACGACCCGCTGACCATCTCTGTATGAAACTGTCACTGATTACATTTTCTTATGGTTAAAATTTGATTCTTATCGTCAATTTAAAAATAAGTTGGTAAGTTGAGTACAAAATTAGCACACCTACATGATTAGATGTTGATCTGTAAATGACAAATATCTCAATTATTATATATTAATTATTAATTATTACATGTTAATTTGTTTATGTATAATTCAAATATATGTTTTGGTCTTTGCATTCATATAATATATTATTTTATTTTACTTTAAAGATCAAATTAGGGACCTGAGTTGGGGGATTCGAGAAATCCAGAAGTTAGTTTGGTATCGTCTTAATTTTGTGAGCTAATTTTATGTTTGAATGTTGAGTGTGTTAGTAGGAATGTCTAGAGGCTTTGGGCCTATATACTTTTGATACAGATTGTATATATTTTTGATATATTGAGAATATAGCGCTTGCATTTTTGGCAAAAAAATATATTATTTTACTATATTAAGGTTAAAATAAATACGTGATAATTAAGATACCTTTTATTCTAGTAAAGAGGATACAACAATCAGAAATTGTTGCATACATTTAGTATAATAAATTGTAATTAGTGGCAATTAGTGAGGAAGTATAAATAGGAGTGTATCAATTCATTTTGAATCATTCAAATAAAATCTAACTCCTTCTCATCTCCCTTCTACTTCTCATCTATCTTCTTCTATTTCTCTCTCTCACCTAACTCTAACTCACCTAAACCCTAATCCTAGGGTAGTTACACCAATTCAATGTAACAGAAATGGAGCCATTATTACTAGGAATTACAATTGGACCCGATTTCTCAGGTTGGGGGGTCCTCGGAAATAGTCTCTCTTCAGGGTAGCCTCCTAAAAGGGGAAGGCTGCGTACATCTACCCCCCAGACCTTGCTTAGGCGGGAGCCCTTGGAGGCACTGGGTTTGTTGCTGCTGTTGTTGTTGTTGTTGTACAATTGGACCTGAACCCATTAGATATCCATCCAACTCAATCCATTTATGATGGATTTAGATGTAAAAAATGGATTTTAACTGGATTTAGATTTGGATGTTGATAAATGGGTTTTGGGTCGGGATGAATTTGGATGACAACAAACCCGACCCAAATCCAATCCAAAATTATGTTTAGTGTAGTATAAAATTTTAAAGTTACTAAATTTTGAGTATTTAACATGTCAAACTAGATTTTAATAGTTTGTTTTATATAAAGGAACATACCCAATGCCTCAAGGGCTCCCGCCTACGCAGGGTCTGAGGGGGATTAATATCATAATGTAATATCATAATTTTTCTAGGATTTAAATGGGTAATGGATTTAGATCAGATATCCGTTCCACCCGATGGATTTGGATATGGGTTGAAATTTTATGGAATAAGTGAATCTTTTTCGAATTTGGGTTGGCTTGGATTTTTTTGGGTTGGATCTAGATGAAGGCGAACCCGAACCATTGCCATCCTTACCAATTACCATCTACTATTCATTGCCAAACACATAAAAGGGCTACCAAAGAGGGCACCAACACGCCGTCACCGGATCCCATTAGAACTCAGAAGTTAAGCGTGTTTGAGCGAGAGTAGTACCAAGATGGGTGACCTCCTGGGAAGTCTTCACCATCAGGTTGGGGTTACTGGGAAACAACCTCTTTTCAGGTTAACACCTTGAAGAGGGAAGGCTGCGTACATCGGCCCCCCCAGACCCTGCGTAAGCGGGAGCTCTTGAGGCACTGGATATGTTCCTTACTGTATATTTATTAAAAACAAACTTAATAAAACAAAATACATAGTACATTTGTTGTTAATATATGTACCTAGTCTCATATAAACACATAAATTTGCCTTTTTCTTATTAAAAACATATATTTATAGCTATGTACCGCAATTTAGATATTCATTACAGTGACACCTTGATGTTTAATATATAAGTTTTATCACCTACTATATTTTGTAGGAACACTTAATTATTTCAAAATATATGAATGTAAGATAATTATCATAATATATATGTCTTATATTTATCTTCTGCAAGTCAATATTTTATATATAAAATCTGGAGATATTTAAATAATAAAGCTTTAGACCTTAAAAAGTATTACTATGAGAATTTGTCACGAAGATACTGCAGGTTTGGACATTTATGACCTATATAAGTTTTAGTATATTACTAAGTTACTATAAGCTTAAAAACTCTATCCCTCTATTATCTAAAGTGAAATTTTATCAATTCAGCACTTTTATCAAATTGCGATATATTTTTGTTGAAAAATATTGATATGGAACACGATTTCAACAATATATAGATATTATATGTTAAAATGTGATATATTTTTGTCAAATATGTTGAAAAAATGATTCATTGTTTTGACAATTTTATATAGGGTCTTTCTAATATATGTCTATTAGGCACATGATAGGATATAATAATCGCTCATAAATTAACAAATTTTGTGATAATAAAAAAGGGTATTATTATAATTTTATGAAATTTATGCCATACTCCAATTTAACAACAAATTGATTTACCGAATAATTTGTATACAATTAATATGTACTATCATGTGACCTTTGGACATATGTTAGAAAAAAACCTTTTATATACAGATATACTCATCAGAATTCAATGAGCTTTATCTACGACAACAACAACAACAAACCCAGTGCCTTTAAAGGCTCCCGCATAAGCAGGGTCTGGCGGGTAGATGTACGCAGTCTTCCCCCTTCAGGGCACTACCCTGAAGGGAGGCTGTTTCCGAGAACCCCCAGCCTGAAAAGTTGGTCCGCAACAATGAGCCAAAGACCTGGCAACAGGAGAGCATCAAATGCATGAGTAGGGCAAAACACATGGCAAGCAAAATAACAGACTCAAAGTAAGCCACATTAGGCACAGATCAACAGATAAGATAAAGATAAGGATAGAAAAAGAGGATAGAAATAGAGATAGAAGAGATAGAGAAGGAGAATGAGATAGAGGAATTCAATGAGCTTTATCTGAATCCATTAAATTTTTGTTAGAAATACGGACATACTTATATACATATACATTATTAATTAATAAAGAGAAATTTAATACGAGAAACTAATTTTACTACTAGGGCAACCATATTGTCTTTTGCCCTTCTACAATAATAAAGAGAAATTATCCTTCTTTAATTACAGAATTATCAATTGCCCTTCTTCAAAAGTGATATTGTCTGTTACAGTATAAATGCTTTAATGATAATAAAATTAGCCGTGAAATTAAACACCAACAACAATGACAACAGATCTAATGTCTCAAAGGGGTCCCCCATAAGCGGAGTCTGGCAGGAGTGGATATACGCATCCTTACCCCTTCAAAGTGTAACTCTGCCGAGAGGTTGTTTCCAAGGACTTCCCAGGAGGTCATCAATTCTTAACTTTGGAATTATAACGTGAACCGGTTGCATTAGTGCCTAGTAATGAACCCTTAGCCATGAAATTATGACTCTTATAATATATTATGTCGGTATTTTTCTTGTTGAAAATTGACCAAATTCCAACAAAAAATCATTGGATTTTGTCATAGGATACCAAGACAGTAAAATTTTAAAATTCTAGCGTACCTTACTATATATATTGAAATTTCAAGCTATGTAAGGCTTCGTTTGTTTCAGGGGAAAATCACATTTTAGGAAGTGGTTTTCCCCTTTTCCTTTGTTTGGCGCGTCATTAGCTTACGGAAAATGTTTTTCAACGGAAAACCTTTTCCCTCAAATGAGGGAAAGTGACTTCCCTTTCAAAACGGGGGAAGTCGTGATTCTAAGTGGCTCTAAAACCTTCGCGATTATTATCATGCAAATCGAGATCAAATCAAAATCAACCAGACTGCACTGTAGGCATTTAACATCACAACATTGGACAAGAATTAGACTGGATAGTTAAAAGCAGCTTGAATATTACTTTGTTATTGTTGCAACATAATAACTTTAATCAAGTTGAATTGTTATATAATATTATAGAAAAAAATTATCTAGGTAATATTTTAGCATTTATTACATAGGTACTATGATATTTCAGTAATATATAATGATGTACCCTAAAGTTTAATTTTTTTTTCATAAATCAGGTATCTCTTGCCAAAATTTAGTATATTTCAAATAAAAATAGCAACCTATATGTATCATATATCATAATGTAATAATTTCTTTTGTCCAAAAATGCTAACATGGCTCAAATTTTTTTATTATATATAAGTAATTTTTGTTATAATGTGGACGACCTTTTGATAATATAATATTTGTACCATCAATTTTTTAACAAAAATTAGTCGAATTTTAATAAAAAATTACTAGATTTTAACACAGCATATACACAAGTGATAAAATTTCTTATCTCATGATACCTCATTATATATATTAAAATGATAGAGTATTTAGATGATAAATGATCAAATTTTAGAATACCTAAGAAGCAATTTTTCTAATTTATACAACTTTGATAGTGAGCTTTTTATTTTTTTACTTCATATATGTTGTATTATTACGTATGTTGTCTTATAAAAAGATAGAAAATGATTGTTGAAAAATATTTTTTTAAAACATATAAAAAGACATCACAATGGGAAATTGAGTTTTCCTTTGAAACAAACAACAGAAAATCCCACTCGGAATTTATATTTCCTTGGAAAACCTTTTCAAAAAAAAAATCAATTCATAGATTCTACTTTTCCATCAAGATAAATGGAGCCTAAATGTTAAATATTTAAACCTCACAATAACTAAAAAACGAATTCTATATTACTAATAATAAAATATTAAAATCTCACGTATCGAAAGTCATAAATTTTGTCTGTTTCAAATGACCTCCCCCTCATGTTGTAATAGAGTTATTCATGCCCATTAGGGCGTTGGCATAGTAGTTTGCATCGCCGACACCCATTCAGGAGGTCCCGGGTTCGATTCCCATTTGCCTTACTTGTGGTCCTCTTAATTGAAGAGTTTGTGGGGTTTACTCCCCCTCTCCCCGTCCTTACCATGTATAAATAAAAAAAAAAAAATAGAGTTATTCACTCCGCTCATCCTGAATATTTTTAAATTTATTTAAATAATTTCCTCACATAGTCATATTAATTTTATGCAGAATGATCCATAATATAGCGGTACTTTGTCCAAATCATCAGTTACTCCCTTATTGTTTATTTTCTTCACAATGGTTCTTAAATTCTTATTTTATGACAAAATAAGTCCATCATCTAACAATTAAAATTATATAAAAATTTTAAAAATTAAAACAAAGTTTATTATAATAGAAAATATTTAAAACCATTTTAAATAATAAACATTTAATTAAACAAGGTTTGATTTATAAAATTTTTTAGTCTATAAACTTTGTAAAATAATTTTTAGTCAAAAAAGTCACATACCTCTAATTAAATACTCAAAATAGCGACGTGTAAGGGTGCATAACATGCTTCAAATTTTTTTTATATCGTTATTTAAACTATTTTATTAAATACGTGTAACTTTTTAGACTAAAAACTCATTTCAAAAAATTTATAAATAAAAAAATTAAGACATTAAATTTTAAAATATTAATATAGAATTTATCTTAAAAATATTACAAACTGTTATTTTTTTAAATCGTTATCTGAACTATTTTATTAAATATATGTCACTTTTTAGACTAAAAACTCATTTCAAAAAATTTATAAATTAAAAAATTAATACATTAAATTTTAAAATATTAATATATAATTTATCTTAAAAATATTATAAACCAATAAATAAAGTAAAGAATAATAATTGGAGTGCAATGAAGAATCTCTTGGCTGGAGAGTCAAATAGGGCAAATTATACCCATTTTTTTAAGACGTCCCAAAACCGACGGCGAAGGGGGAGAGAGAGAGAGAGAGAGAGAGGGGGGTCCCCGTGCTCCTGTTCACCCCACGACTCTGTGTCCTCTCACCACAAAATCTGACCTTTACCGACGGTTACCCATTTCACCTCTTGTTTCTCGATCCCTAATCTTTGAATTTCTTACATTTTGATTCCGAAATCTGTGTAATTGCGAGAAAAAGGTTGAATTTTGGGGTCGATTGCTAGGGATTTGGTGAACTGAATTAGGGTTTGGTAAGAGAGATGGGGTTGGATGAAACGGATGTAATTGATGATAGTGATGGAGGAGGAGGAGGAGGAGGAGGAGGCAAATCGCTTAGCTCTTCGATTGTTTCGTGTTCGATTTGTCTTGAGGCTGTCACCGATAACGGTGATAGATCTTGGGCTAAGCTTCAATGCGGTCACGAATTTCATCTCGGTACGTGAAATTTGAGAAATTTGAGATCTGCTTGTGGTTTTTAGGGTTTGATTTGTTGGAATTTTGGATCGGGATGAGTTATGAAATGCTAATTTGAATGCGTTTTTGTTTAGTGGATTTAATCTATGTATGACTTCGCTGTGGTGGTGATGATTTTTGGGCGGGGATTTTTGTAATTTGAGGTTTTTAGGAATTTGTAGATGTTGATTCTGATTGAAACAAGTTTGGTGTTGGATGATCACCGAATCATCTTGTTTTGTAAACCTAGCTTGATGATCGTTGATGTAGTGGCTTGAAGTGACCCATTTATAGGCTGATACGAACGGAATTGGAAATAGATTGAAAACTAAATCAGGGCAGTAAAACACAAAGATTAAAGAGTAAGGTGAGAGAGCTTGGAGTATCAATAAAGCTTAAACCTAGGCAACATCTTTTGAAACTCTTTGCTTTGAGAGGTTCCGTATGGAGATTAATCCTTCATCTAGTTCAAGATGATGCATAAACGATGCAAAACACATGTGGTTTGTTTCCTCTAGTCCCCATTAGTCATCTCTGTTTAAAATTCTTACTGCGTCGGTGCTGCTTAAAACCAAAGAATATCTCATCATGATGAATCTTGAGTTATTATTTATGGGGGGAAGTGATGTAGCACAATTTGCTACACAAAAGCAAAACTCAATAATAATTCTTCAAAATTGAAAATGAATCACAAACCCATATAGGGGGGGTGGGGGGAACCTAATCTCTTGGATAATATTGGATAAGGTATGATAAATAAAATGCTAACTTAAATAGAAAACTACTTCCTAGAAATAAGAATTGAACTATGAAACAAATTTGCTAAATCAAATAGAAAACAATTTCCCTAGAAATAATATAACTATGAAACAAACTATAGGCTACATCATAATCTTAATAAATTTTAGAATAAAACCTAATAAGATATAACTTAAATTAACACATCTTCTAAGATCAATAGATTGCATCGTGCTTGCTGCATTGGAAAGTCTGGCATTGGCAGTTTCAAGCATGCTTCTAGTTTTTTACAAATCAAGTATTTTGTGTTAGTCCTTTTTGATATCTGATCAACAACAATTAGCAAAAATATACAGGCCTTCATCCGCCCATAGTTGCTTGGTCGATATAGCCCCAAATTGTGCCTTGAGGTAGATAATTCTGCGTATGTCTTAATAAGATGTAGTTGGGAGGAGACTGACTACGGCCCTTGTTAGGAAATGTGAACAACTACATAATATACAATGGAAGAGATGTAGAGGTAGATCAAAGAAAAGTTGGATGGAGACAGTTAGATGTGACCTTACCCATCTAAATCTTAATGAAGACATGACCTTAGATAGAGATGAGCGGCGGTTAAAATACGTGCGGCCGACGTAGCTATTAGGAGACAAGAGCATACTGATGCTAGCTCATAGTGTCCCTAGGCTTCCATGTCTGTTATTGCTGCTACTTTATTGTTACTTGCATGTTGGATATTGCTTTATTTGACTTGGATTTTGTAAATATCTTTCCTTGTTTCTTTTTGGGGTTGGGACCCTGCCTTGGCAAGAGTTTCTTTGAGGCACTGGGTGGTTGTTGTTGTCGTCTTAATAAGGTGTAGTTGGACTTCTGACATAACACACATGGTTTTCGTAGTGGTGTTGTCTGTCAGCAAACACAAGATTCTCACTGATAGCACTATTCTAAAAGCTAAGGATGGCAAAAATAGATCTTGTTAGATGCTCCACTCTAAATTGTTGGTCTTCCTTATCAATTAAGCAATTTTTTAGACTGAGAATAGAAATTCGGCAATTCCCCTACTCTTTGAGGATTTTCCCTAGGCTGGTGCCCTACATCGTATTCCATTTCAAAAAAAGTACTTCAATTGAAGAAGAAATTTATTGCTTAGCTTTGATTTATTCTGCTATCGTGCCATGCGATTGTATCATGTTTTTCACTACTGCTGAGGTCTGTTTGCGTGGAATTGCTGCCTCTGTGTATCATGTTTTTCATTACTGCTGAGTCTTTGATAGGTGTAACCGAGTTAGCGATGTAGGACATTCGAGCACACTTAAGCTGTGGGTATGGCCGTGGGCATACACGTAGTAGGGAGGATGGTTGGTCAGTTAGGGCTCTAAGCTGCTGACACTCTCTGTCCTTTCTATACTATCTCTCTCTCTCTCTTTTGTTCATCTCCCTTTATCTCTCTCTCTCTCTCTCTTTCACTCTCTTTCTAGACCTTCTCTCTCTCTCTCTCTACCTCTATCTCTCTCTTTACTCTCTAGATGGTTGACTTCTCTATATGTTTGCATTATGTGTGAGTGGTATCGCATGTTTGATCTCTCTCGTACTTGCCTGCTTGTTCCTGCTTTTTACCCTGAATACTAGGATTATAGGCTCCCATGCATTCATTACATAAGTACATGCTTACATGCTTATCGGATTATTGGATTTGATTGTATGCCTACATGGTTTCTTGCATACATGTTGCACATGATGTCTAGGCTTTACATGCTCTCCTTGCAGGCTCTCCATAAACTTCTACTATGAGGTTGGGGGTCCTGGGAAACAGTCTCTCGTTAGGGCTCACCTTGATGGGGTAAGGCTGCGTACATCCTACCCCTCCCAGACCCTGCGCAAGCGGGAGCCTTTGTGGCACTGGGACTGTTCTGTTGTGGTGTTGTTATTAGTAGACTAAGTGCTTCTAATCCCTTTGTTGGTCTACAATGGGGGAAGCTTCGTACTTTGGGATGCCCCACCTACCAAAAAAGAGGAAGAGAGGGGGGGGGGGGGGGGGGGGGGGAAGGTCAGCTGTTTGAATGAAACTGGCCACTCATTACTAACCTAATGCTCTGTCCTTTTGAGCTAATAAGCCTTACAGGAACTATATCTTTGCCATGACAGGAGAGACAGGGGCATAAACATGTTATGATATCGTAAGCTTTAGAAAATAATGTTCTGATATGGTAAGCTTGTAAAAAACGTTATGATATGGTACACAAAGCATCCAATGGGAGTGAATTGTGTTGAATAAGTTGCAGGGTCTAAATATAAGCATGATATGCAATTGGTAATAGCATGACTGCTTTCTAAAAAAAATATGAGAAAAGGCGCATGTGCTAGTCAGTGCCACAAAATCTATTGAAGATCTAATATTGAGATCATGGTATGAAGTAGGAAAACAGGTACTTTGCTTGACAGTAAGGCCTAGAATTGTAGCTTATATCTGCAGTTACTCAATGGATATTTATTGCAAGTAGTTACCCCATGTTCATCTTTATTTGCTTCAATTCAACTCCTTATAATTTTATTTTGCATGCCTTGGGAAGGGGACTTGGGACTGTGCCTACTTTTCTACCCTTTCTTAAGAAGGAGATGATCGGTTATTAAGTTGACGGTTTCACAACAAAATAAGTAGTATCCAAGTCCAAAGGACGTCAGGGGAAATGTTAGTATTGCCAATTCTTGGTCCATCATGGTTCTGAAGGAAGTGAGTTGTGCTGCCATGGCTCCGTCATTTGCAACTCTAGTAGTCTTCTCGGTCTCAAACGCAAAGCGGACCTGAAAGTTACTCCAGACAATTAAACAATATGTTGGCTGCTCTCTTATATTCCAGACAACAATTCTGAATAGAGTTTTTGTGAATGTTTTTTGTCTGAGAAATGTTTTCTTATATTTGGCTTGTTACTTACTGATTACTTGCTTGCTATGATGCATATTTCTGTTCATTCCTTAAGCATAACATAAAATTGCATATATTGATCTCGTCTCCTGCCATAATATAACATGCTTTTATTGATGGACATCGAGAGTGAATTAGCAGCAGTGTTGGTTGGTAGGATTATTGTGGATTAGGTGAATGACATGAAACGCAAATGTGGTGGCACAAGAGGTGTGGCAGAAAACAAAATAATGGACATGAGCTGTTATATGGAGGCCATGGACACTGGACGGAGTGAATGGATTAAATCATACATTGGTTTCTTAAATGACTAACGAATGAGACATATATGTGGTATATATATCTGTACTAAAGGACCAGCTGAAAGTAAATTTGGGGGATCTCATAAGGATGAAGTTGTAAATTAGCCGTCGCCTCAATAGAGGATAAGTTGAGGGAGCAACATCTGCAGTAGTTTGGGCATGTCAGGAGGAGACCCACCATTGCCTTTGTAAGGAGATGCGAACAACTTCTTATTACAGATGGAAAGAGAGGAAGAGGCCGGCCAAAGAAGAGTTGGATGGAGACAATTCAAAAGGATCTCGCCTACCTCAACCTAATGAAGAGATGGCCCTAGATAGAGCTCAGTGGAGGACTAGTATAGGGGTATTCGATTTAGTGGTGTAGGAATAGTGAGCACGCGTAAGCTAGCTCTCTATATCTACTTACTCTCTCTCTCTCTCTCTCTCTCTCTCTCTCTCTATTTCCCTATACTTTCATTACACTCTATTCTCTCTATTTGTGTGCAGTGTGTTGCATGTAAGATCTTTCCTCTTCTTGCTTGTTTGCTTTTACCTTTTGCCCTAGTTGCTATGCTCCCATGCTTACATGTTTTCATGCTTATTTTTTTTACATGCTTACATACTTACTTGCTCACATGCTTTTCTTGATCTCTACACTTTATAGGTTCTTCATACATGCTATACATGCTCTACTTACATGCCCTTCTTAACTATCAACTATCAGGTTGGGGTCCCTCGGAAATAGTCTTACGTCAGGGTCTCACCCTAAGGGGTACGGCTGCGTACATCCCACCCCTCCCAGATCCTGCGTATGCGGGAGCCCTTAAGGCACTAGGACTATTGTTGTTGTTGTCACGAGGATGCACTTATGGTTACATTTGTATTTGGGGATTCATGAAATAATCAAAATTCTCTCAGTTTTCAAAGAAAGTTGAACATGTTGGTGCTTAGATTTTCTTATGTAAAATGTCAGAGAACTTGTAGACCTTTTCTAGCTTTTGTTATAATGTTTACTAGATCTCCTCTGGAATTTATCCAGCTGAAACAATTTATTGGCATCATAAGAATAAGATGGGCTTGGTTTAGAAAGGACTGCAATGGCATATTGGTGTAGTACTCTTGTCTACAAGTTCTCTTCCTTGATTATGAGTTGATGTAGAGCATTGCTTGGTATTCCTATGGATAAATCTGGAATCATCTGAAGATAATGATATGGGATAGGCTTTTATTTCTTGTTTTGTTAATTAACTTTTTTAATGGCGTACGAATTCTGTCTGATAGTTCTGCATTCAAGATTGAAAGGTCTGGAAACCAGTTTGTCGAGATACTAGCAATATACTGCCAGGCAAAGCACATAGTGACTCTTGTGGCCCATTCTTTCCTGCAGCGGACCTTTCCTCAGGAATATGCAAAAGGAAAAAGGGGACAAGAATAAAAACTGTGAACCTTTTTGCCCCTCTTTGAAATAGCGCAAAACTTGTACCAGATGTTGCTTCCATTGTTTATTATGAGCCTCTATTGTATTCTCTCACCATGATGCGAAAGAATTAACGAGAGACAATTCTAGGTTTTTTTTTTTTTTTTTTTTTTTTTTTTTAATCATTGGTTGGTAATATCTCCGTTTTTTTGGTGGGGTGGGGGTTGGGGGGGCTGGCAGTGAAGGGAGGTTGACGTCAGAGTAAAACTGGCTCGCCAGGAAGTTTGAGCTAAAGAACAACAACTGCTGCGCTTATTGAAACAGGAAGGAAAAACTGCTGTGTGGTTTCAGTTTCCAAGCTGATATCCTCCTGCCATTTTACTTTTAGTGTTGTTTGGATGTTGCATTATGCAATAGTGGTAAATCTGGTTATTTTTCGAGAACTTGCTGAAAGTATCGTGTAATGAGTGTTATCATAGTTCTATATTTGAAGTGTGAAGATGATAATGGTATTTTGAAGGATTTTTGATTTATTATTGTGCTTGATTCATGTTGAGCTATTGACATTTGTTTCTTTCCTCTTTACTAAAAGTACTGAGATCATTCTCCGTACACCACCCTTTTTTCTTCTATTAATGGCTGTATATATTTCATGCTGTGTATTTGGTTTTTGTTTTGTGATTATTGACATGTTTCTGTACAGATTGCATTGGTTCAGCATTTAATGTCAAGGGAGCTATGCAATGCCCTAATTGCCGAAAAGTTGAGAAGGGTCAGTGGCTTTATGCAACCGGGTGTCGTTCATTTCCAGAATTCAGCTTTGATGACTGGGCCCATGATGATGATCTATATGACTTAAGTTATTCTGAGATGGTAAAATTTAATTTCCATTTTACTGAACATTTTAACATCCATAGATATTAGTATGAATGTTGCCTTATTTAAATTGAGCGTCCTTATCATTCATGTTTGCAAGCAAGTAGATCTCCAAGGCAGTTCTTGATCCTTTACACTTGTTTTAGAACTTTTTGTCAGGCACAATACACTTTTCTGAACCTTAGTTCTTTTCGCTCTCATGAGCATTGCTAATTTGAAAAAAAGAACATTTATTGTGTTACTTTCATTTTAATGATTGATAACAGTGTATATCTAGGCTCTAACACATGACATCTTGGAATCAAATATTGCCCTTGGGTGCAATAAAACTGAGATGTCTTGGTGTGGGATCATCCTTGTTTGTAAACCCAAGCACAAAATCCTGCAATCAAGCCAGTTTGCGTGAGCTTGTGGCTGTATTTACAAGTGAATTCATGATCTCCTGTGCATTTGGTACTTGGAGCTTGGATTTTTGCCAGGAACGGGATCGGAAAATATGTGCCAGGACAAAAGAAAATGTGGTATTTGTAGAAAAGAAGCTAATTCCTTTGATCAATACCCAATTGAGCAAGACATTTAAGTGAAGGCTAGGTTTTGATTGGTGTGCTCTAGTATGCGCTCTCTGATCAGTTTGTTGATTTGCATAAGATACATTTTGACGAGAGAATGGTGGATGGCAGCCTCAGGGAGGAAGGAGGAAGTGAATTTGTGGGGCAAATTGATTGTTTAATTTTGTTTCTTAGGTGCTGGGGAGGCTGGAAGACGACCTGGAAATGGTTGAGATAAGGGGATATGAAATGACTACTGCTACCAGTGGGTTTAGCCTTGGGGACTTACTGATTTTTTTAGTTCTGTTTCCTTTCTGCTGGGAGGCTGGAAGGTGACAAAATATGTGGTTGAGGTCAAGGAATCTGACTGCTACTGGTGTCTTGTATATGATGCTGAGGTTGGAGACTTGTGTTAGGAGTAAATGGGTAAACAACTGACATAAGGGCTGTGTTTTGGCATTTATATCTGCTGCTATATTTATAGGTAAGAGGAGCTAGTTAAGGATTTTGGTTTAGTTATTCTTGCCTTTCCATGAGTTAAAATATTAACATCTACTGTTGTGTGTTATTATTATTTGTCATTCTAACTGGTAATCGAAAATCCAAGGCCTGAAGCTCTAGCATGGAAAACTAGCACGAGTTTTGTTTTTGTCTAATCTGATGTCACATACTTTTGGTTATAACATCAAAGTCATAATTCAAACTTGATGAGTCCAAGCATGAGACTCCCGTTTGTTTGTTTTTCGTTCGTCAGCTGTAGAAACTTCTGAAGAGTCAGAGCACGTCCAAATCATTCTTCACAATGTCAATCCTAGTTTTTTAAGGTCCTGATACCTCGATGTACCTTTTGTATCAGTTAAATTTTGTCTTTTTCTCTTGGACAGTGTTTGGTTTACCTTGTGATTTTAAACAGTCTTAGTCTCTGGTCCGTTGCCTTACGTCTCTAGATCCAACTTAATTCATTCTGTTTAAGCAAATTTCTGAATGGGATTTTTTTGGCTCACCTAGTGACCATGTTCTATATCTCCTTTAAAGGAAGCTTTTGGATAAGGTCACTTGTGATCTACTCATCATGTCATCGCCACATCCTGTCCCATAAACTATTCTAGTCTTCTCAATAATTTTGCCTCTATGATTTTCTACTTCATTAGCAATCAAATGTCGTTTTCCAAACAAGTGTTTTGTTGTCTTGGAAGACTTGTAAAGTAACTTATTCAAATGACGAAATTTTTGCATAAGTTCTCCATATGTAGAGTGCTTTTCCCTTGTTAGCTTTTCTTATTGTTTTTGTGTTTTATTACTTTGTTAGTGCAATCTGGTCTTACATTGCTGGAGATAGTGTTATCCTATGGGTGTGAAAAAGTGAATCAGAGCTTTGGCTGTGATCCTAGCTGGTGCCCTTGGAAGTTCACATGCATTTTACCAGTGATGTGGTTAGAGAACAGCTGGATGTACTTTCTATATAACAAATTGGTCATATATGAGTTTTAACAGCATATTTATGTGTACACCACGAGCTTTTGAAAATTTGGAGAACTGGTATCCCTGGTTTTGTGAAACTTATTATCCATATTCTTTGAATATATTTGTTGATTATATTAATGAATCAGAAGTCTGTTGCTGCATCGGCATTGAAGAAGACTGAATTAACTTCTCGCGTATGGAAAGGAACGTGAGAATTAAAATGACTCTTTCAGGCCCCATTCACATGTTGGGCATCAATAAAAACGGTCTTTGGTTCTTATGCGGTGTTGAAAGAAGACCCTTTTTGTGGGAACGCACTGTAGTGGGATTATGGAATTTGTTTTTAGATTGCATTGAATTCATTGCTGTGCACCGTGTGGAATATAGAATGATTATGCCTTCTTTTAGAATAGAGGCTTTGAGCATGAGACGTTAGATATATCATATATGCCATCTCTGATCATGGCGTTGAAGTATTGAACAGTAATGTCCTTAATTTACTCTGTAGTTTTTAGAAATGAGTTAGGTGCACTGTCAGTAGGTGGCTCATCCGAATACTTCACCGCTCAAAATCATGTTCAGGTTTCTTCTTGTATTTTCTTTCAACTACTTCAATTCCTTAAATATATGATCCGGTTTTACCGGCCAATCTGTTGCTTGATTCCCTTCTTTAAACATATGGCCAACTTTTACTTCCCTATAGTTACAAAACATTTTTACCAACGTTCAAGATAATGTCCCTAATTTTTCACAGGCTTTTGATTTGGTTTCGTAGTGCTAATTACCACTAGATTATCCTTTAAATTGAATTCTAGTTTTACCCATGCACTTGTGAATACCAATCCTAACAGCAGCCACTTCTGCAGCAATAATTGGCGCAATGAGTTGTGATATATGCGTTTTGTTTCAATTTCTTGTAGTTGCTGTTACCAGTGCCTATATCTTTAGTACTGTACATGTATTCACTTGATGACCATTCTTTACGACATTTACTTACATGCATGTCATATTTTTTGGACAAGATAGACGCATATTAAATTATGTTAAAACTTATGATATTGCCACATTTAATCCGTCTGAAGTCATTTTGGTTTGAATTTGATCTTCTTGCAGTCTTTTGGAGTTCAATGGTGTCCGTTTACCACATTTTCACGACTTTCCTCGCCTTTCGAGTAAGTATGATTTTGTGTTTGTTCTGTAATTGATGCTATGTAGATTTTCACATTTAAGCTATAGTAGTGTTCTCAGGTTACTTTCGGATTAATTGCTCCCTTCTCCTATCTTCAAACTCCTTGCATTGCATTTTTCTCTGCAGCGAGTCAGTGACTAATATTGAGTTACAATTACATGTTTATGATGTGTCAATCATATTAGCGATTTTGATAAATATTTTACCCTAGTGACCCTCTGTTTTGAAACTAATCTTAATGGGCTAATGTTCTGTTATATTTCCTCTTGCTACTTTCATGTTGTATATGTGAATGATAAGATTGACGTTCATCTCTTGCTTCTTGCACAACTTCATTTGTGAGATATGTTCACGAGGATGTTCCCATTTATGTATATATTTCATGGTGGCCAACTGATTTCATGATTTGAAAGTTATAAGATCCTTTTCAGGTCTGTTGTTAACAATTAACCACTATGGCCGCAGGGTCATCGACTTCGAGTGTTTACAGTCATCAAATTGGGTCCCCCATGAGATCTCATGGCAAGTCATGTCATTTGTGGTATCACTGACATTTCAGGATAGACAAGCAAATAATTTTTTCCAAAGCCTTTTCGTCATCTAGCTTCCTGGATTGCTGTTATATCAATGCATGTAGGATGTGGCGCCACATGATGATGTATATGCTGGTAATCGGGTGCTGCAAGCTATTGATCCCTATTGGATTTGTGTCTTCTGGCATTATGATTTTGGGCTCAACATGATATCGTTGGCATTATGATTTTGGGCTCAACATGATATCATTCTCCATTTTCTTTGTATTGGAAGAGAGGGGGTGTTTAAATACCAGATAGTTTTGTGATCTATGACTCTGATTCTTGGGTGACAGAGTAGGGTTCTTTTAAGGGTTGGGGTCCTTCGGAAACAATCCCCTTACAAGGTAGCACCTTGTAGGGTTAGGTTGCGTACGTCTCACCCTCCCAGTCCCTGCCTTGGCAGAGATCCTCTTTGAAGCAATGGGCCGTTGTTAATAATAAATGTGATTCGTGGGTGACTTGAGCTGCTTGAAAGCTCTATCTTAATTTGCTTTCTCTGCCTTTATTTTATCGCGTTTCATTTCTGTACCGAAACTGCTCGATAACTTCCACTGACATTATTTGTAATATTTTTGCAGTGAAGGGGACTTTCCATCTACTGCATGTAAGTTGCACTAATTTTTTGAGAAATTTCCATTTATGTATGCAAAAATTATAACGTAGTTTGGTCCCAAGCTTTTCTAATGTTCTTAAGGTATCCTCTATTGTTCAACATGCTTTTTTCTAGGTACCCTCCGCATCACGTTGTTTGCCTAATGTTGATAGAAAATTATTTATCCGTTAAAATGCCAATCAACCATCCTAAAAAGGCGCGGATTGTGTGGGTGTACAGAAATGCCTTCAAGTACCCCAAAAATTCATGCTAGTTCAACAGAGAGGATAGGAGAGAATTTCGGATTAAATTCATTTTATTGTTACTGGACATATATGCCCTTACCATGTGAGGTACCTACAGGGGCGTAAGAGTACCTATAGCCTATAGGGAACATGTCAAATAAGAGAGGATAAAATATTACAGCTAGCCATAGGATACTCGTAAGCTATTTTCTAAAGTTCTTCTCGTCTGCGGTAATAACTTCAGCAAGTTTGCGTATTTCTCTTGATGATATAATTTAAGATTAATCTTGCTGCTGCAGATCATGATCTTCTGGGACAGCATGCTGTCTTTGCTGAACATACTGCTGTTTCATCAGCAACTCATCCGTGCCCTTACGTTGCTTACTACGGGCCTATTCATTCCTCATCTTCGAACGGAAGTGCATCAGACGGTGCCAACTTTAATAATCATTGGAATGGCCCTTCTGGTCCAAGTGAGATGGCAACTTCTTATGCTTTTCCTGCAATGGATCCTCATTATCACTCTTGGGAGCACCATTCGCCACCTTTCTCTGGAGGTCGACTAGGTGGTCCGGATCAGCCTTCAGTTCCATCTGTGGCTCCCAGATCAGCCAGGGCCAATTCTGATATACCCAGATCGGGTTCTTTTGCACAACCATTTGTTGTGGGCCACAGGTACATCTTATTACCTCACTTTTAGTGGGTTCTATAGTCTGTAGTACTCGTTACTTTCTCGCCTTTGTTTCTTTCTATCTGGGTCTTTTTTGTGAAATAATAGAACTTATTTGATTAATTAATAATGAGGTTACAAGCACCACTATATATAGAGAGAGTACAATGATAGTGTGAAGACTAAACATACAAGCCTAATAAGCCATTTCACTCTGCTAATTAGTTTTAGGATGGAACCCCACTTGGGTTTATATATGGACTTTATATATGTCAACTCCATAGGTAAAGCCTAAGGCTTGGTGAAATTTTACAGACTATGACATGGACATTCTATTGATGTGTTGATGCTTCATAGATGATTGTTCTCAACGGCATAAAATATCTTAAAGTGATGAATCATGTGGTCACTTATGTTTGTCCCAATGTCATTCAAAGGTTGATATTGGTCAATTTTTAAAGCAATAAATCAGTAATAGTCTGTTGTAGTTTGTCTTGTGATGTCCAAGGAACTTCATGCTTGGCTCTTTTCTCTTGAAGATCTCTCTCGAGTGGAACTCTGGTAGTATATAATCCTTGAATCGATGACATTTACACGAGAGCCAGAGATGACTTCATTTGCCATCAGAAACAAACTTGAAAAAAGGCTGATGTAGAGGGTGTGACACTGAAAACACAAAAATCACAAATATTATCGCTAAATTGATATCAATCAATGAATTTTGCTGCAGGATGTCCATACTATCATCATAGAGAACCCAAGTTTCAGACCTTATTAGAGAACCCTCAGTAATCTCTCAGATCTGGGTAACAACTCGGATAACTTACACATCGATGTTCCAAATTCGTTTCACATGTCTCTGAGCGCGTGAGGAATTGTACTATCGACCCTGAACCAGCTGCCTTGATGTCAAAAACCATATTTAAAACTAATGAAGCTTTAATCTTGAGTAAAACACAGACAAACTTAAGGTCCTCGTTCAAATCCCTGTCCTACAATCTGCTAGCTTAACTTAAAAAATTATATTTTTCAGTCATTTTTAATTTTGATCTCATCAATACAGTTCTGGTGCAAGGATTGGGGGCTCGGTTGTGCCATCTATGATTCCACCTTACCCAAGCAGCGCTGCTGCTCGGGCTCGTGACCGTGTACAAGCTCTACAAGCATATTTTCAACAGCATAGCAACTCGCCACCGGTACGAACTCCAATTATCCCAGGACCTGCCAGGCGAACCACCAACCACCGGGGCCCATCTCAGCAAGTGGGTCCAATGCCCTCATCTTCCGATCGGACCGGTGGCTTCTTTGTCTTTCCATCAGGTACATCCAGTCGGAACTTTCCTGAACCAGAAAATTCAATTCTAAACAGGTTCCCCACATGGGAAAGAGATCATTTGGGTTCATTCCCATTGACCCAGATGGAGAGAGACGCCAATCGGGGAGGATTCCACCAGGCTGGTGGGTCGAGTAGTTTCCGCCAGTGGCACGGATCTGAGCGGACCCCATCACAAAATCGGCCATAAAGATCGTTCCTTTTATGCCTTCTCTGGTAAATCAAACTTGCCCATATATCTACGTGTGAGAAACGATGCGAGTGTTGGTGTTTTTTTTGTTTTGAGTTGGTCTAAAAAACGTTCTTTGTGGCAGCCATTGTTGGCTGAGTGATGGACTCTGGGCTTGGTCTTAAGCTTTAAGTTTACCCCAAAATGGTGAAAAATAAGGTCTTATATGTTGGATGATAAATGTGCAAAAGGGGTTACTAAGTTCTTGTCCCCAAAGAAGTAATCCTGAATGTGTAGTAAAAAACCCTAAGGTGCTCAAAAAGTGGTTTGGGAAGCAGCAGGGGATATTGTTTATTTTGTATGAAAAATTATTATAAATTCTTGGACTCTTCTCTAGATCGTTCTTTACCCTTACTTCTCTTTATTTCTTTTCCTGAGTATGCCTAATTGATATAGTTTTGAGATCTGCTGCATAGAAATACTAGTATAATTTCATTCTAAGATAGTCCTAGGCAACCATTTTAGTCTGTTTCATACCTCAAAATAGTTGAACCTTTTAATTGAGTCCCTTCAGAAATAGCCTCTGTATACATTTTACTCTTCCAAATCCTATCATGGCGGGAGCCTCTACAAGACAATGGGTGGTGGTTGTAACTTCATTGAGTGTTGCCATAGAAGACTGCAAAATGTTTGATGATGTTACATTGGGACATGTCTTAGGCAAATGTGTCACGACCCTAGGCCCGTGACTCGGTTGGAGTTTGAGATAGAAGGGAGATTAGATGAGAGTTAGAGGAAGAGAGTAGAATTAGAGAGAGAATTAGAAGAGTTAGAAGGGAGAAAAAGATAGAATTAGAAGGGAGAGAGGGAGACGGTTAGGGAGAGAGAGATAGAGGTAAATTTTGTTAATTTTCATTGATGATTCAAAATGGCATTCTTACAAGTGTTTAAATAGACAAAAATGGAGGGAAGGCAACCTAGGCTCTACATACATAGCCTATCATTACATTTTTGATTTTCCCTTTCCCTCCTTTTCCTCCTCAATACCGGCCCCCTTCCACTTCTACTTTCAAAATTCAAACTAATTTTTTGTACTTAACTAATTCTATATTTTTACATTACATAATTGTTACAAAAAAATCAAAAGCAAGAAAATAGCTGCTTGACTTCCTCGGGTTGTGACAGTTGTCGGTTGCAAGGTCACGGTCAAGGATCGTGACATCGACTTCCTCGGGTTGTGACAGTTGTCGGGTGCAAGGTCACGGTCAAGGATCGTGACAAACCCTTCCCCTTGAAAGCATCCTTGTCCTCAAGGATGAGTGGTATGCGCCGCCTTTGTCCTTCGGTTCTCGTCCGCTTAGTATCTTCATTCTTATCCCTGGGTCATAGGGATAAGTCTTGTCCTTAAGATCCTCTGGCCCAAGTTGAGCTCGGTGGGTTGATCCCTTAGGGCCAATTCTGGTTCTAGGAAATGTCCCCAAATCGGCACTTCCTTATTTTCTTTGTTCATGCCTCGGTTTGACCTCCTGCGCGCACCCTGCCGCTGCTGCTGCTGCTGCTGCGTGGGTCCGGGCTGAGCAAACTCACCACGCTGTTGCTGCGCTTCAGTTGGCTGTGTCCATGACATGTGCTGCACCATGGAGTCCAGGCTTGGCGCATGGTGGGCGCTGGTATGTGGAGGCGATGCGCATCCTAAGGCAAGTGGTGCGCACGGCTGCGCACCCTGAGTGAGCTCGGGTGCCTTTGGGCTTGATTCAGGCTGCTCCACTTGGTGCGGATGCGTTGTCTTGTCCAACCCTTCCGGAGGTAAACGAGCCAAGCCATGGTTCCCATCCCCGGTTGATTTACCCGTCCTTTTGTTTAAGCTCTTGCGTGCGATGGCGGCTTCTTCCCTTGAGGTAAAGGTCGCTAGAGCATCACCCTTATAGGTCGATGTCGAGTTAATCTTTATCTTTTCACGGCGGCCATAGGGGAAGAATACTTGGTAGAGGATGTCTTTGGTAACGGGATAGAGGAGGTCCCACACTTGGACAATGAGCGTAGATTCTTGTGGGTCCATGACAATTCGGTTGAGGGTGCGTTCTATCTTCGGATGAATGACGGACTCGGAGGCCTCCTCGGCGGTAGCCATAAAGAGGTGACCCAACAGATGTTCGGCTTTCTTGAAGAGCTTGGGGAGGCCTTTACCCGAAATTGATTGTAAGGCGGCTTTCTTGGATGTGCCTTGTAAGTGGACTGCCTTACCCTCTTTGAAGCAAGCGAACTTGAGGTTGGTGAAGTCAATTGTTACGGGCCCATATCGTTGGAGCCAATCAACCCCAAGGACCATGTCACTGCCCCGGAGTTCCAATACCCTCAAGTTATCAACGAACGTTGTGCCTTGGACTTTCCACCTTACGCCCGGGCATTTCTGATAACTAACGAGGCTCTCCCCGTTTGCCACTGTTACGGTCATGACGACGGTGGGTACGGTTTCGAGCTGAAGCTCCCGAACCACATTAACATCTAGGAAGCTATTAGTGGACCCGCTATCGATCAAGATTTTTACCTCTCGCTTCTTAATCAGGCCCTTCAATCTCAAGGTGTTGTGCGTGACTCGGCCCGAAAGTGCATTTAGAGAAACCTCCATAGCTCCATTGTCTTCTTCTTCGGTTTGCTCTGTACCTGCAACCTCCTCTTCTTG